>OY776279.1:14270298-15607798 GCA_963675445.1 Linnaemya vulpina | reverse complement strand
CCTTGTTGTCTCAGTCGTTTGCGTGCCTGACTAAGTGGCATATCATCTATTTCAAGTTCATCTGTATGATCGTCGAATGTATCTGCTTTTGCAACAACCAAGTTGCCAGTATGTGCGTTGGCTACCATTATTTCTGGTTCTGCCTGAGATTGATGTATTAGTATTTCCGGCTCTAAAAAGCAAAACGCCGCATTATCTCTACTTAATTCTCGTTTATTACCATCTTTTGTAATTGAATTTTGTACTAATTCCTCTTTACATTCCACAGCCTCTACCACATCTTCCACTTTTATTTTGCCAAAATTTATATGAGCCTCTTCTATTCGCAAGTAGAATTTATGAAAGCTGTCTATTATCCGCCAGCATGATAAGCATATCCATGAGTTTGGAAGAATTGTGATCTAAATTAAAATTAATTTGGGTAACAATAACACATTAGTTAAAAAGAAGGAATTATTCGTAATTACCAAGGACCAGAAGTGTTTTTCAATCGTTTTCGTTATGCCAAGCTCCTGCCATTGCTTTGAGTTTGCATTTATGGAGTCTAGTATATCTTTATTTACTTCCAAACATAATAAGCATGACTCCATTATATATACTCTTTTGTTTAAATATGATAACAAATGTTATCATATGTACTTTTTTTGGGTTTGTTTTGAAAAAACACAAGAAAAATAACCACCTTCAACCAACATGTATTTCGACGTAGTTGCCAGATATCGTGGACATAAAATCGTCTAATCTTAGTCGCCTTTAACAACCCGGATATTGAGGGTAGACATACTTTTTTCTTTTTGGGTTAAAGAGGTTAACATATGTACAATGGCTGCCAAAAATATAAGCATCTTGTGACAGTATGAAAAATATTGAAATATCCAGAGCACAACCTTGCTAAAAAAACATCCAAAAAATTTAAAAGATCTGTTTATTCGACCATAGTTGTATGACAAAATATATAATTGAAAATCTTCCAATTTTCAGTGTGGCAGTTCCGACACACCTTAAACCGCAGTGAAAATTTTCGGCAGTTACTTTCAAATTTGTAATACGTAAAATCGCAACATATTAAGATATTTTATACACATTTTAGATTCTATATATTTATATCTCGATGGTCTCAAGTAGAAAGGCCATAGCTCATATTTTTTTTTTATAAACTATAGGAGAAGTCTCATATTATTTGCTAATATCGCTTTCTTTGATACAGGTCAAAAATGTTTATATGCAGCATTTCATTGATTCTTACACTGATTTGTTGTAAGAGCCAACTTGACTTGCAACAACTAGAGCAACATTAATAAATAACAATTTAATTTTAGTAACAAATTTTTTATATGTAGGATATCAAAATTCGTATTGATTTCAAAATTGGAATATGAATGATCCACAGGTTTGGTCCGAAATTTATGAAATGATATCGATATTTTATCTTTTTTCGAGTTTCATTTATTTGTATATGAACTTATAGGCTGAAGTCAAGAAGGATACACAAACACAAATCAGCTTGAACAACAGTTCAAACATGATTTTTCTCGAAAAAATTCGGTATCACAAGTTTGAAATTCGAAAAAAACAATAAAATACCTAAATAATTACAAAGTGTACAATATTATCCTACGGATTATCAGCAAAAGTTGGTTTTAAGTTTTCCGAATACTTTTGAAGTTTGGCTTCTTGCCATTCTTTGGGATGTATCTTTTTACGGTGAGAATAAATATTTCCACTGGAATTAAACGTCTTTGGACACCAGGGGCACGTATATAAAGGAGTTCCAGTATGCGCAGCCATATGTTCCTAAAATAATAACGGATTTATGTTAATTATTCGTTATTTCTGTTCTCTACAAATTTTCATTATTTAATTTCACACACTCTTAGAACTTCTGGTCTTTTAAACTCCTTTTGACATATGGTACATTTATGATACAATAAAGGTTTTTTATGCATAGTGTTGATATGCTTACGCAAAGCTTTGATTGTGGGTGATATTTTTGGACAAGTGGGACAATGATAGTCTTTTTTTCCACCTACGGGATGTTGAGTATTCTTGTGCCTTCTGAGTCCTCTTTTGGTAGTCAGAAGCAGACCGCATATGTCACAGCTTATTTCAGGTTCTGGTAATCCTTCGTGCTTCTTCATATGTAGCTTAAAGTCTGTACTAGAGCTGAGAGATTTACCGCAAACGTAACATATTTTAACGAACTTTTTTACATGAACTGCTTGCTTATGTCGATGTAAAAGATCAGAGCTGGCGTAACTAAAAAAAATGTGTAAATATTTATATACTGTAATATACTAAGTTTAAAAAGAAACAGTATGCAATAAAGAAATTTTCGAGCTTTTTAAAGAAAAGAAATATATCAAAATGTTTGCTTCTAGAAAATTTAAGCACATAAATATCATAGAATAAATTTTACAAAATAGAAAGTTCCAGCTGCCCGAATTAAATTCGTCGTAGTCCAGTAAATAACTAGGTATTAATTTTCTTTTATATTCTAGTTGAACGTATTGATAAATTTTAAGCAGTGTTCACGGAGAAGTTGTTGCAAAGCATTTTTAAAGAAAAATTAAAACTACTTTGACCAACGATCTCAAATAAATATCGACATGTATATACTTACGATTTGCCGCATTCCTTACATGGAAACTTTTTTTCCTCTTCAGGTAAATGAGTGTACTTATGCCTTCGTAAACAATAATCATCCAAAAATGTTTTGTCACATACATCACAAATATATTTCTTCACAACTTCCTTCGATCCATGTACACGCGCAATATGATTCTTTAAACGTAAGCGATCCGACAAAACTTTATCACAGTCGACACACTTGAAATGGTCGGGATTTATATGACATTGGATATGGTCAACTAGATTTCTGCGGTTATAATATTTTCTATTACAACAAACTAAGTAGCCACGTTGCCCATGCATCTCTAAAAAGTGTGCATGCAAAGCGGAAAAGTTTTGAAGTGAATCCTCGCAAATGTTGCACATTATATCCTTAAAGTGTTCTGCTATGAAATCATCGTAGTCTTCTCGTCTTTTACCATAAGTATTGTGTCCCTTATTTTCAAAATGTACCACAGAATCTGTATCTGTCAGATCATTAGTGTTATCTTCACTTGAACTATCCGAATCTTTATAAATATCTAAGAAAAATAAATCGTCCAGTTTATAACATTTTGGTTCATTATATTCCGTAGATTTTTCTTCTTTATCATCTCCTTTGGAAAGTTTTCTCTTTTTCTTGTCATTGCTAAAACTCTTTGAATTTTCAAGAGGATCTTCAGTTGGTAGGTGCTTTTGCGATCTTAGACGTTTCCCCATTTTCGGCATATCATCTACATGATTTCCATCAGGAGGAGCTGTTATTTGATCGAATTCCATAACATTATGCATTTCAATTTGTTCTATTTGTATTTCGGGTTCCAAAAAGCATGCCATGGTATCTTCCACAGATTCATCATTATTTTTAACTTCCATTATTTCTGATTTCAGTCCCTCTTTAGATACTTCTACTTTTATGTTCATATGAACTGCTTGTACTCGTAAGTAGAATTTGTGAAAATCGTCAACCTGCTGCCAGCACGATAAACATATCCAGGAATTGGATTGTATCACAATCTTGAAAGGTTTATAATATATAATCCAGATTGTACAAAACAATATGCACTTACTATGCAAATGCATACATATTTTATACTTACTAAAGGGGAAAAATATTTCTCTAACTTCTTGGCTATATCAAGCCCTTGCCATTGTGCTGAGCTTATTTTCATGGAATCGAATTTGTCTTCTATTATACTTAAACACAACAAACATGCCTCCATGGTGTTTATTTTCGAAATTTTTATTTTATGTATGTAATCAATGTGTATGTAATTAACATACCATAAATAATGAAAAGATACGTTAAGATATGAGTTACTTTAAACTTTAAATTTATATTATTTATCCTTTATGAAAAGATTTGTTTAATTCTCCAAAAAAATAACATTTCAAGTATATGTCACAAAATAAGGTCTATGTGCTTTGTAGTGATGTACAGAATATGAAATTTGGGTATTCGCGAATACGATTGTCTGACATATGCACCCGTGTTTTGCGTTTTCCCCCTTTAAATTCGACACATTGTTATATATCAAGGAGATATTTTGCTTTTTGTCTTTAACGTATTACATAATGTCGAATTTCAAAGGCGAATACGCTAAGCGATATAAGGGTGATTGTTAGTGAATACGGATACGAATATATGTAACATGTACATATATATGCGTTTCAATTACGCCTATATTAAAAAATTTTCCAAACTTTAAGCTAGAAGAAAAGTTAACTCGTTTATTAGCACTGCATATTTGCTCATAAGATATATATATATATATATATATATATATATATATATATATATTTATTTATTTATTTATTTATTTGTTGTTTAACGTTGTATTGTTTTTGGCCTGTGCACAAATCGATTTGGAGACACGATCAGCACTCGAATTCGAACGAAATTACGAAATATTTCAACAGAGTTTATATGGAAATATTTTAAAATTTCGAATCGTATCGAATGCCGTAATTTGCCCCCTGAGCTTATATGTTGTTTGTATCACAAATTTATAGTTTTTCTCACCGATTATTACTTATTTATGTAAGCAAGCATACACCCTATTATGGAACACCATGACCTATTTGTTTACAAATTCTGGCGCGTACAGAAAATACAAGAGCACGCGCAACACTCTTGTTTCTTTGATTGCTGGTTGACAGTTTGTATCCATATGTAATAATAAAACGCCCTGTTGTTTGAGTTGTTGTTATTTGCTTTGTTCTTGGGGTTACCTAGAATATTGGTGCTGATTTGTTATATTCCTACGGCTATCTAGTAGATAATTGTACTATGGACATGGTTAGTAGCAAGGCACATAGATGCCATAGATAAATGCGTCTTGTCTGTTAATAGGGTGGATGGATTTGCCTGTAGCCGCGCTTTTTGTGCAAAAAAATGAATATATATTAGGCAAATTAACATAAAACAAATTAAAACTCACACAAAATTTAAAACTTGAATTGGTGTTAACAATTTAATAAACTGAAGTCTTGACACACATATGTAATTATATACATACAAATCTTACAATGGATTGCTGTTTGTTGTGTTTGAAATTAAATAAAGATCTAATGGGATATATAGTGGCACATTCAGAGCAGTGGCAAGAGCTTGGTATAACGAAATTATTAGAAAAACATTTCTGGCCACTGGTAAGTACTACGGAAATTAATCACTCGCTGTTAAAATTGTTTATAAAACAACTTCATCTAGAGTAACATGCAGCCATCCTCCTGGCTTTGCTCATCTTGTTGGCAAGAGCTAAACAATTTTCACAAGTTTTATTTGAGTATAGAAGAAGCTCATATGGCCTTAGGTAGAATTAAAATTGAGGATGAGTCAAAAGAAGCCATAAGACAAATAACAGATTTTGCATATCTCGAACCAGAAATATTAATAGACCAAGCAGCAGTAGAGAACAAAGAATTTTTTGTAAAACTGGAAGGAGAGGAGGATGATTTAAATGATTATCCTGTAATAAGTGCGGATCCTTTGACGAAGCCATTAATAATACCAAAGCCCAAAAACATAAAAACTTTAAAAATTAAGTCAAGTACAACGAAAATAGAACAAATTGTTGATGTTAAAAAGGAGTTAAGTGATTCCGATGAGAATGAGAAATTAAGTAATGATGATGATAGCAACTACGAAGCAGATCAAAATACAACAGAATATAAAAATCGAAAAGAAGACGATAGTTTTATTGCTGAACATTTTAAACAAATGTCATGCGATCTCTGCGAAGCTCCATTTGAAAACTTTTCCGCCTTGAAAAAACACCTTTTATTAAAACATTCAATTCGAAAGGGATATGTAATATGTTGCAACAAAAAGTTATTCCAGTATAATCATTTGGTTGACCACCTGCAATGTCATCTCAATCCAGATTATTTTAAGTGTAGTCAATGCGGAAAAATTTTATCCGATCGAAAAAACTTACAAGCACACATGCTGCGCGTTCATCGTCCAAATGATGTTCCACCAAAACATTCTTGTGACGTTTGCGGAAAGTCGTTCACAATGGCTTACATTTTGCGCACTCACAAATTGAAACATTTGCCTAAAGAGGAAAAAAAGTTTCCATGCACAGAATGCGGCAAATTGTATGTTGTTTTTAATATATCAAATGTTCATTTAATCTTTAAAGCATTAAAATGTCCCTTTTTTATAGTTACGCAAGTTCCTACCTATTGAAAATACACACCGAAGTAATACATTTAAAAAAACTTGCACAAGTTTGTTACATTTGCGGGAAAACGTTACGCACCAGCACCGAATATAAAGCGCATATGAACAAGCATTCAGGACAAAATAATCCATCTTTAAATTGCGACGTATGTGGTTTGCGTCTAATAAGTGAACGAAGTCTCAAGCTTCATAAAGAATCACAACATCCAGAAGGGGGGAAGAAGGATCATCCCTGTCCAATATGTAACAAGATATCTCCAACAGCACGTGCACTAAAGAAACACATAAATACCATGCATGAAAAAGGTGTCGATCATAAATGCACGATATGTGAAAAGGCCTTTAGGAGACCGGAAGGTCTAAAGGTAATAAATTTGCAAAATTTTCAAAACGAATTCCATAATTTTTTACGATTTATAGGAGCATATGGCTTCGCATACTGGAACCCCTTTATATTCGTGCCCTTGGTGTCCAAAAACGTTTAACTCGAATGGAAATATGCATGCACACCGAAAAAATAAACATCCTATAGAGACTTTAGAATTGAAACTACAAAAGTATAATTAATTACTTATGTATATGCTACCAGAGAACTGATTATTTTAAATAAATAAATTTGCCCAAAAACAAATTTTCGGAATTACGGACCCACAAAGTATTTTCTTTATAACTTTTGTGTGCAGTGTAACAATATTATTTACCTTATGATATAATATTAAATTATTTTTACAAAGAAAATAAAACAAATTTACTTGAAGATGAGAAAATGTTTGAGCAATGCAAACAACATATCATATGGTTCCCATATTTGTATACTAAATCAAAAGAAATTGTAAAAGGTGAGTCCGCAACTCAGAAAATATGAGTTTACGCTTATATTCACATTATCTTAGAAATAATTTTTCTATAATATACTTTTTTGTTTGTTTTGTTAATCGAAGCAGTTTTACTAAAATAAAATTTGTTAGCGAATGGATCCATTATGTTTTCTGTGAGCTAATCCCTCAAGATATAGGTAATACGCTTTTATAAATGTTGAGTCAATGCTACATGTATATAAGCCGTAATCCTTACTCAACATTCAGATTCCGAGGGACCTAATATTTTTACGAAAACCTTTGACATACTCGAAAGTAGGAACCACGTTATGGTTAGAAATTATTTTTATGTATATATTGAATTATATATAAAAGTAAGATGTGAAGCTTAATCTGCCTTCGCTATAATTTAATTTTCCAGATACTGTATCAGAAAATGTTTTTTCTACTAGGTAAGGTAAGAACCAATAATATACCAGAGTATGGACATACTTATGTATATGTACATAGTCACGCTAAAAGCAACGCGATTGCATATTTAACAAATTTACAGTACAATATGAAATTAATGGTCTTAAGACTTGTAAATTTTTAAATAATAATTATATACATATGTACACTAATTATGAAAAACTCAATAAATTGTCCAAAGACATTCAACTCGAATGGAAATATGCATGCTCACCGAAAAAATAAACATCCTGTAGAAAGTTTAGAATTGAAACTACAAAAGTATAATTAAGAACTATTTTGCTGACAGAGAACAGATTGGGCTTATTTTGTTGTTCTGAATGTAAACACAAATAACTTCAAGTTCTTTGCAAGCAACATAAAAAAATAATATATGGCACAATTCAAGGAGATGAGCGTGACTAGTTTTATTGCGTTATTATATTTTTTTTAATGTAAACTTTCACTGGTCTTGCCGAAAGAACGTATACTCACTCAGTGAATGGTTCGAATAATGTTGGCTGTGATTGAGGACAGCGGAATCTTATATAGTACGTACATATACTCTGACACCAATGTTACTGCCTAATTTTGTAAATGAAATATAAAATTTCGTATGGAATTCGGTATTGAACGCAAATGATTGCACAAATCCGTGTTGTATTCGTATATGAAAGCATGTTAAAGTTATAATAGGTATTTTGCTTACTCTACATTAGGATCCGAATTCTTGCACTACTCAGAAATGTATCTAAAATTGTTTTATTTTACCGGACTTTGGTCAAGAAGGAATGAAAAGGCCTATTATCAATGAAATTCGAAGGATGCAGTTGTCCATATCATATTTAAATAACAGTAGTAGAGTGCTACCAGCTTGTTGCCATATTGCCGGGTTTATATAATTACACATATTTTCAAGGATTTTAGGTACTTTAAACACAGGTTGCAGAAAATATATTATATTCTAATTAAGGTATATATATATATATATATATATATATATATATATTTATATATATATATATATATATATATATATATATATATATTAAGTGATATATACTGTACTCATTTGATATAAATGGATTTTAATATGGTTTAGGAGAATAAAGAATTATTATGTGGCATCACGACACTGCATTAAGCAGTGAGACTTTTTACAGCACTAAAGAATACAATAATATATCATTTGCAATAAATAATTTCTAATAAACTGGACAATATATTACAATGGACTACTGTTTATTGTGTTTAGAGATAAATAAGGAGTTACTGGATTCTATAGAGGCAAATTCCAAGAGATGGCAAGAGCTCAGTATAACAAAAGTGTTAGAGAAACATTTTTGGCCGCTGGTAAGCAGTAAGGAAAAAATCACCATAAACAATGTTTTAAAAATAAGTTTATTTAGAATAGTATACATCATCCCACATCATGGATATGTTTAGCTTGCTGGCAAGAAGTCGACACCTTTCACAAATTCTACTTGCGAATAGAAGAAGCTCACACAAATTTTGGTAGAATAAAAATTGAGGATGTTAATCAGTTGGAATCAAAGGATGAAATATGTGAAGAAATCAAAAATATTTCATATTGTCTCGAACCTGAAATATTAATAGATCAAACTCAATTGCAAGAAGTTATAGACATTAAAGAGTGCACTACTGTTAAACAGGAAGGAGATAAAGATAATTTATATGAGATTTCTGTAATAAGTGAAGATCCTCTAATGAAGACAAATTTATCAAAGCGAAAAAGTAATAAAAATTCAAAAGTTAAGAATGAAGAATTCCCAGAAGTTAAAAAAGAAACAAGTGATTCAGACAGCAATGACGGTGATAATACAACTGATGATGAAGATAACGATAATAATTACGAACCAGATAAGAACCCCAAAGAATACAAAAATCGAAAAGAAGGTGATAAGTTTATTGCTGAACATTTCAAACAAATGTTCTGTGATCTCTGCGATGCTCCTTTTGGAAATTTTACATCGATGAAAAAACATTTTTTTACGGTACACTCAATTCGGAAAGGTTATCTTGTTTGTTGCAACCGAAAATTTTATCAGCGCAATCATTTAGTTGACCATCTGCAATGTCACTTCAACCCAGACCATTTTAAGTGTAATCAATGTGGAAAGATTTTGTCTGATCGGAAAAACTTACAAGGGCACATTTTGCGCGTACATCGTCCAGAAGATGTAGTAGCAAAATACTCTTGCGATGTCTGCGGCAAGTCTTTCACAATGGCATATGTTTTGAAAACGCACAAATTGAAACATTTGCCGAAAGAGGAAAAAAAATTTCCCTGTACACAATGTGGCAAATTGTAAGATATGCCTTCTAACTTATGTATATAATTCAAAACAAATTAACTTTTTTCATTTAGTTACGCAAGTTCCTATTTATTGAAAATACATACCGAAGTAATACATTTGAAGAAACAGGCCAAAGTTTGTTATATCTGCGGTAAAACGTTAGGCACCAGCACAGAATATAAAGCCCATATGAACAAACATGCGGGAATTCCTGCACCCGTAATTAATTGCGATGTATGCGGCTTGCGCCTGATAAGCGAAAGAAGTCTCAAGCTTCACAAGGAATCGCAACATCCGGTCGGAGGCAAACAAGACCATCCCTGCCCCATATGTGATAAAGTTTCTCCAACAGCAAGAGCTCTTAAAAAGCATATAAATACTATGCACGAAAAGGGCTTTGATCACAAATGTACTATGTGTGAAAAAGCTTTTAGGAGGGCAGAAGCCTTAAAAGTAAGTAACAAAACATAATCCTCTATATAAATTGCATAATTGATTACTGATTTAGGAACATATGGCCTCACATACGGGAACCCCTTTGTATTCATGTCCTTGGTGTCCGAAAACCTTCAATTCGAATGGTAACATGCATTCTCATCGAAAAAACAAACATCCCAAAGAATATATGGAGCTAAAACTTCAAAGGTATAATTAGAGGACTGTCATTGAATATAGGGGGAAATGGTACAATTGAATTGTTCGCAGATACATGTAAAAAGTAACTATTTTGTAACATATACAAAAATTATAGCAAAATATTAAATTTCAATTAATATAAAAAATTTCAACTGCTTTTTACTTCCGGCCAAAGTTAACAAATAATTATAGTCTTTGATGTCGGTACAAAGGATAGTTTCCGTGAAGCATTTCCAAATTGCTGTTTAACAATATTAGTTAAAGGATGATTCGATCATAAATATTTTGTGTACGTACAATAAATTCCTTCTATTGCAATGTGGGGAAATCACAAAACAAATTTATTTGTAAAGTAACAGCATCCTGGCTTCATTTATTTTATTGTATGAAAGAAATTTCAAAATTATCCGTTAAACATAGTCTAGGTAGCTTTGAAGTGGCATCTGGTTTATGTGGTAGAACCTGCCAACTCTTGTTTGTGTTATAAAATCATGCACATAAGCAATTAATAAATAACATGACCGATTTGCTGATTAATAACGGTACTTAATCCTAAGTCTCCACGTGCAGTTTGTTTAAGATCATAAGCAATAACATCGTCAGATTAATTGCACATATATGTACATACATATGTCTTGTACAAGCTGTGCTATATCTCTTGAGTTTCTTCGTGTACACAAAAGCTACTTTGTGTGAACCGGGAGAAAGAAGTGAGTGCCTAGACGGAAAACTATTTTTTGTAATAGATTACAAGTTGTGTTTACTTGGCAGCTCTATTTTTTGTGTTACTATATCTTTCAGCTGGTTGTCTGTTAATCTATATCAATTACCGACTAACCGTATAACTTGTTTATTATATCTCGACCACATACTATTTTTGTTTTATTTATTGTTCGTAAGTTGTGACTAATGTTGTAAAATTGCTTAACAAAATAACACAATGAAACCCTGTTTATTGTGTTTAGAAATCAATAATGATATTTTGGATTGCATCCGGACAAATACAACTCAATGGCAGGAGCTGGATATTGCGAAAACCATATGCAAACACTTTTGGCCATTGGTATGTTTTGTGTCCTTTAAAATTATATATATACTTAAACTTTACATACATACGTATATGTACGTATGTATCTTAAATATATTTACTCAGAACACCACTCAACCTGGTTCCTATTTATGTTTATCATGTTGGCGAGAGGTAGCAAGCTTTCACAAATTTTATTTGCGCATAGAAGAAGCTCATATGAACTTTGTTGAAATAAAAATTGAAGATGTTCATTTGCATGAAGCTAACGCAGATTTCTGTTTATTGGATCCCGAAAAACAAATAGATCAAGAGCATCAATGGAATTTTGAAGAATCCGAAAATATTACTGAGGATTCACGACGGCACGAAGTAGTAATCGATAATAATATTGCAAAAAGTACGAATAAAGTAGATGAACTAGATAATGACGACGTGCTGTTGAAGGTGACATACAAAAGGCTGAGACTACAAAGTGAACTGGAAAGCAAAGATCCTCTTGAAAAATCGAAAAAGCCAAAAAAGAAGAAGGATTGTAAGACAAAAGCCTCCTCGAAAGAATCAAAAGTAAAAAACAAGTCATCAGTTTTAAATGTTGGCGATGTCGAAGAAATAACTATTAAATGTGATGATACATCAAATGTTAAAGATAAACCATATCAAGATGTAATAGCTGCACAAAGCAAAAGACGCAGTAAGCACCATCCAAATCGCAAAGAAAATGATGAATTCATAGCCGAACATATGCAGCAAATGAACTGTGATCTTTGCAAAATACCTCTAGAAGATTTTCCCGACATGCAGAAACACTTCTCCGAAGTTCACAAACAGCGTGGTTATATTGTTTGCTGTAAAAGAAAATTTTCTGATCGCACACGCTTAGTGGATCACCTTCACTGCCACTTGAACCCTGATCATTTTAAATGCAGAGAATGTGGTAAAACTATGTCTGACCGTGTTAAGTTTGATAACCATATATTGCGTGTACATAGGGCGAGTGAGGTTGTTAAACAACATTGTTGTGATGTCTGCGGTAAATCCTTTAGGGAGGCCTATGTGTTAAGAACTCATAAACTAACGCATTTGCCGGAAGACGAAAAAAAGTTTCCTTGCAGAGATTGCGGTAAAAAGTTAGTATGTAGTAAAAAAAAATATATAAAATATATATATATATATATATATATATATATATATACATATATGTTATATATATATATATATATATATATATGTTATATACATATATATATATATATATATATATATACATATATATATATATATATATATATATATATATACATATATATATATATATATATATATATATATATATATATACATATATATATATATATATATATATATACATATATATATATATATATATATATATATATATATATATATATATATTTGTTTATTTCAATTATATTATATATATATATATATATATATATATATATAAATGTTATACATGCATATATATATATATATATATATATATATATATATATGTATATATTATATATATATATATATATATATATATTATATATATATATATATATATATATATATATATATATGTGTTATATATATATATATATATATATATATATATGTATATATATATATATATATATATATATATATATATGTATATATATATATATATATATATATATATATATATATGTTATACACTACTTCCTACATTTCAGCTACGGTAGCTCTTATCTATTTAACCAACATAGACAAGTTGTACATCTTAAGCGATTTGTTAAAGTTTGTTACATATGCGGTAAAGAAATAAATTCTAGTGCTGAATTTAAAGCTCACATAAACAAGCATGAAGGTATTCCGCCGCCTGTTATTCATTGTGATATTTGCGGCTTACGTTTGACTAGTGAACGCGGTTTAAAGGTACACAAAGAATCTCAGCATCCGGTTGGAGGAAAGCGAGAACACCCCTGCCCCTTTTGCGATAAAATATCTCCTACAGTTAGAGCTCTTAAAAAGCATGTAAATACCATGCATGAAAAGGGCTACGATCACAAATGTAATATGTGCGGAAAAGCCTTTAGAAGAGCAGAATCATTAAAAGTAAGTAACTGCAAAAAAAGAAATCATTGGATAGTTTTGTAATAAATATAACTATAGGAGCATAAGGCTTCACATACTGGAACACCTTTGTATACTTGTCCTTGGTGTCCAATGACGTTCAATTCGAATGGAAACATGCATGCGCATCGGAAAAATAAGCATCCTAAAGAATATTTAGAATTAAAATCACAAAACTACAGTTTTCAAATAGTTTCATAAGAAATTTGTTAAAAATAAATGTACTTCCTGCAAAGGAGTTATAAAATAAAAGGACGTAAATTGTACATATGTATGTATGTTATTATTGTAAAATTTATTAAAACTAGATACGACTTCTGCATTTTAAGGTGTAACAAATATAAAATTTGTATGTATGCATTGATGTAAAAACATTTAAGAAACGTTACCAAGGTGCGTCTATATATATAGATGTATATATATATGTATATATATATATATATATATGTGTGCTTTGATTATTAAATTGTATTACTAAGAAGTAATACAATAACGATACACATAGTCTCTGGTTGTTATCAAGGCGAATTAATACAGGTGACCTTATTATCGCAGATGATTGTCAACTGATTGATTCGCCTTGAGCCGTAAGAAACCAATCCTTCAAAATTTTCTAATTTGTTATTCATAAATATTTTTGCGAGCAATCTAAAATTTTATGTTGAACAATTTATTGTTTGGTTGAGTAATATATGACTGTGTACTATATGATTTTCAAATAAACATTAAATACTTTTTAATTTTCAAACAATTATAATTGTTAAGCACATCGCATTTATAATATTCTTTGACAATTGTTTTTGAAGGATTGGTTTTTGAAATAAGGCGAATTGTGATAGTCACCTTTATTAATGCGCCTTGGTTGTTATATTGTATGTCGCATCTTTTTTCTGTGGTCGCATCGCTACCATGACGAAGGCGAAATCACTTCAGGTGGCGATCACCTGATATAAACGCAAAAGTTTTGTCAAATCGTGAATTCGCCTTGACCACGACAAGCAGCATTGATTATTCGTCGCTGCCTGTAGCTAATTTAACATTTGCACATTCTAATCAGCAGGATCTTACAGAGCTTATTTAGAATGGGGGCCATACCGACATCCTTTTAGCAACATTGCTCCATTGCTAGAGCATGTAACCTCTCTATCCATGATAACATGAAGGGTATTCAACCTTTATTAACATTACATGTTTTCATTATGGATCGGCTACAGTAATCTAGTGCCGCCGCCGCCGAACACCTTAGCGCCCTGCCGCCGTCGACTATTTGCTATCGTCGTGGAACTCTCGCTTTTTAGCGACGTATCTTTTTGCAGGCCATCAGACATTCTATATCAATTACCGATTAATCGTACAGCTTGGAATTATAGAGCGAGCGTAATATACTCTTTGTTTGGAAGTTGTGACTGTTATCAAAAAATTGGCTAACAATATAATACAATGAAACCGTGTTTGTTGTGCTTAGAAATAAATACTGATATTTTGGACTGTATCCTGGTAAACACAACTTTATGGCAGGAGCTTGAAATTGCGACAACCATAGCTAAACATTTTTGGCCATTGGTAAGTACAGAGTTCTTTGCAAAACTTAAGTAATTACGTCTATACGTACAATACACATATCATTCTGCTTCTCTAAAAATATTTATTCAGAACACCACTGAACCTGACTCTTATTTATGTTTAACATGTTGGCGAGAGGTAGCAAGTTTTCACAAATTTTACTTGCGCATAGAAGAAGCTCATATGAACTTGAGCGAAATAAAAATAGAAGATGATGAATTGAATGAATCTAACACAGAATTCGGATTCTCGGAGCCGGGAATGCAAATAGAACAAGAGAATCAATGGGATTATGCAGAACCTGAAATTATTACGGCGCATTCGCCACGGCATGAACTAGTCGTACTGAATACAGAAAAAACTATGGATATAGATGATGATGTGCCGTTGAAGGTGACAATCGAAAGATTGACACAAAGTGACCTGGAAAGCGAAGATCCTTTGGAAAAACCGAATAAGGATGAGGAAACGGAAACGGAAGTATTTGAGACAAAAGTCCCCGAGGAGAAAACATCAACAGAAGATGTAAAAGTCGACTCCAAATTAAAAAATAAACTATCAGTTTTAACTGATAACTACAATTATGCATCAGATGTTAGTGATAAATCACATAAAGGTGGAATAGTAGCTACAGAAAGAAAAAGACGTGGTGTAAATCATCCAAATCGCGAAGAAAATGATAAATTTATAGCCGAACATATGAAGAAAATGACGTGTGACCTCTGTAAAATACCACTTCAAGATTTTGCTGACATGCAGAAACACTTTTCCGGAATTCACAAACGACGTGGATATCTCATTTGCTGTAAAAGAAAATTTTCTAATCGAACACGCTTAGTGGACCATCTTCACTGCCACTTTAATCCTGATCTTTTTAAATGTAAGGAATGCGGCAAAACTATGTCTGATCGTGTAAAGTTTAATAACCACATTTTGGTTGTACATAGGGCCGATGAGGTAGTTAAACAACATCGTTGCGATATTTGTGGTAAATACTTTAGGGAGGCCTATGTGCTAAGAACTCATAGACTAACGCATTTGCCGGAAGAAGAAAAAAAATTTCCTTGCAGCGATTGCGGTAAAAGGTAGTATGTTTTTCATGAAGTATATGTAAAATTCATATAATACACATACTTATCCATATGTAATATGTTCGTACTTATATTTCAGGTACGGCAGCTCTTTTCTACTTAGACAACATAGGCAAGTTGTACATCTTAAGCGATTTGTTAAAGTTTGCCATATATGCGGCAAAGGAATGAATTCGTATGCAGCTCACATGAAGAAGCATGAAGGGGTTAAGCCACCAGCCATTCCGCCTTGTATTATTCATTGTGATGTTTGTGGGTTACGTTTGACCACTGGCGAACGTGGGCTAAAGATGCACAAAGAAACTCAGCATCCCGTTGGTGGAAAAAAAGAACACCCGTGTCCGTTTTGCGATAGAATATCTCCAACAGCTAGGGCCCTTAAGAAGCATATATATACTATGCATGAAATCGGCTACGATCATAAATGTAACATGTGTGAAAAGGCGTTTAAAAGAGCAGAATCATTAAAAGTAAGTAACTGCAGAAAAATATTTTAAGATAACTTTTCAATGGATTTAATTACAGGAGCATATGGCCTCACATGCCGGAACTCCTTTGTATTCGTGCCGTTGGTGTCCAAAGACTTTCTATTCGAACTGCAATATGCATTCGCATCACAAAAATAAACACCCTAAAGAATATTTGGAATTAAAATTACAAAAGTATAGCTTTCCACCAGTTTCATAAGAAATTAAAATACCACAATTTACAAAATTTTCAAACGAATTTTTAATTGAATTCGTAAATAATAGGAACCGAGTAATTTTCATGATACCAAATGAACCAATATCGGCTTGCAAAACTGAATTGGATTATATAACCTTTAACAAAGAAAGCAATGCTTATATATATATATATATATATATATATATATATATATATATACATATATATATATATATATATATATATATATATACATATATATATATATATATATATATATATATATACATATATATATATATATATATATATATATATACATATATATATATATATATATATTTCTTTTGTAAAGTATCAAAATATATTCACACTTGTAAAATATTTATGCTTAACCAGAAAATCTAATGCAGAATAAACTGTTGCTAATACTATGAAACTGTCTATTACTTATGTATGAAACTGTTACGTTTCATACACGTAAACACGTACCTTTTTTATTTATAATCTAATAATATTAAGAATATATGCCCAAGATTATGTACCAATATATGCATATTGATTTACAATAAAACCAATAATATATATTTACAATATATACATAATCAAAACTCATTTCTTATACATGCATATACATAGATAATTTATTTATACAAGTTACTAGAAATAAAAAGAAAAATAATTTATTAAATAGAAGATCTAAAACATGAAATCTTTTCAATATATTAATATCCTCGCTGTCGTTTAGCAAAGAAATGGCGAAAAGATTGGAGCAGTAGTTTTAAACGAGTAGTATATTTCATTTTTAGCGTATTGAATCTCTAAACTTTGCGTAATGATTTGTTTGGTATGTACCTTTGTGCGTTCGTAACGTTTTTGATTATTGACAGAATTTCAATATTTGAATTACTTGGAGCATATAGACTTTATAATACTTATATAAAAACGTGTATTATTTTCTAATCTTAAATCAGAACATGCGCCCGTTAATTTATACATATTTAAAAAATTTTAATCTAATTGTATCCTTTTTGACCTAAATCAAAATATTACATTGTATTCGGCAAATATTTGACAAGTTTGAACGTAACTTCCCAAGCTGATTAATAACTTATGAGGTCTTACGGAATACATTATTATATTAACTGGTATAAAGCGGAGTTGTTTAAAATTTTTAAGAAAATGAAGTATCACTTTTCCCTCGTTAAAAATATATTTTTCTTCAGTTTGTAATCTTTTTAATCTTAGAAGAAATTGCATCAATGTATCATGTGATTTTGCTATACCAATAATGACACCAATATCACATCCTGGCAACTCTACTTTTCGCTAGTGCAGCATCGTCTATAGATATATAGTTATAACTGATTACCTTATTAATACCGACATAACAACAAAGCTCACATATTACTACCATGTTTACAAATTGGTAGTGTTTATTTTTTGTAGAAAATTAATAAAAGATACTAAACAATGGAGTCTTGTTTATTGTGTTTAGAAGTAAATAATGATATCTTAGATTGCATAAGGGCAAACTCAACACACTGGCAGGAGCTTCAAATAACTAAAATGATAGAAAAGCACTTTTGGTCAATGGTAAATAATGAAATTTGCTGGTTCCTAGTGATATTTAATTTTTTTTTATAAAAACCAATTAGAATACGATTCAACCGAGTTCTTGGATATGTTTATCATGCTGGCGTGAAGTGGACGGATTTCACAATTTCTACTTGCGTATAGAAGAGGCTCATGTGAATTTTGGCAAAATAAAAGAGGAGAATGATGAATCCCTTGCTGTCGTATGTAAAGAATCGCTTTCTGTGGAATGTAAAGAAGAAGTACCAATAGATCAATCTCCACAACGACATTTGGCTGAGCCAGAAATGCTCATAGACCAACCGCCACCACACGACTTAGTTATTGATAATGAAACTGCAATTAGTGAGGCTTTAAATGAAGTTGACTTAGATGATAAGCCGTTAAGCATTGAATGCAAAAAAATTAAATTCCAAACATATTTTTCAAGCAAAGATCCTTTGGAAAAATCCAAAAAGACTAGGAAGAAAAAAATTTGTAAGGCAAAGGTTGTTGCAGAAGAAAAAACTACAGTAGAAGACAAAATGGAATACTCTAAAGTTAAAAAAGAGCCACTGGATTTAAATGATTCGGATAGTATAAGTGATAATGACAATGACATCTCTGTTAATAATGGGACGTATAAAGACTCCTCTGAACCTTCTGAAATTAAAAGACGCAAAGCTTACAGCAAACATCGCACAAATCGCAAAGAAAATGATAAATTTATAGCTGAGCACTTTAAGCAAATGTTCTGTGATCTATGCCAAGTCCCTTTTGATGATTTTCCCGCCATGCAAAAACACTTTACCGAGAATCACAAACAGCGTGGGTATGTTGTTTGCTGTAAGAGGAAGTTCTTTGATCGCACACGGCTAGTTGATCACCTTCATTGCCACTTAAACCCTGATCATTTTAAATGCAACGAATGTGGTAAAGCAATGTCTGATCGTATTAGTTTTGATAGCCACATGTTGCGTGTACATAGGGCTAACGAGGTTGTAAAACAACATTGTTGTGACTTGTGTGGTAAATCCTTTACAGAAGCATATGTGCTTAGAATACATAAATTGACACATTTACCGGAAGAGGAGAAGAAATTTCCTTGTAGTGATTGTGGAAAAAAGTATGTTGTTATTTTTCATTAATATGACAAAAAACTTAATTTTCCTTAACTGCTTGTCGTTTCAGTTACGGTAGTCCTTATCTGCTCAACCAGCATAGGCAAGCTGTACATCTAAAACGATTTGTTAAGATTTGTTATATATGTGGGAAAGCAATAAACTCTAGTGCTGAATTTAAGGTACATATGAACAAGCACGACGGTATCCCTCTGCCAGTTGTTAATTGCGATGTTTGTGGATTACGATTAACAAGTGAACGTGGTTTAAAGCTACATAAAGAATCGCAACATCCTGTTGGAGGAAAACAAGAACATCACTGTCCAATATGTCCCAAAATTTCTCCAACCTTAAAAGCACTTAAAAAGCATGTAAATACTATGCACGAAAAAGGTTATGATCACAAGTGCAGCATTTGCGAAAAAGCTTTTAAGAGATCAGAGGCTTTGAGAGTAAGTCAAATTAGATAGACAATATGTTTATGATGTTATATAATTTTATATCACTTTAGGAACATATGGCCACACACACTGGCACTACATTATACACTTGCCCTTGGTGCCCTAAGACTTTCAATTCCAATGGTAATATGCATGCTCATCGCAAAAAAATACATCCCAAAGAATGGGAGGAAACTAAATTACAAAAGTATTCGAGCAATATACCACCAGAAATCTAAATTGTTGCGTGGTTAAGACAAGTCAATAAAAATTTTTAATATTAAATGCATTGTTTTATCTTTTTCTAATTTACATCGTGTCTTTCGAAAGAAGTTATTGTGACATACCTGAATGAATTTTTTAAAGGACCACGCTTCTATAATACACACAATCTATTTTGTTTGGCACTAACGTCCAACGTCAAAGCATTACCAAACGGTTCCAAGCCAATCTTTCATTTGGATGTTCCCTCTGGTGGGCTATGATGCAGATGTACATATATGGCTACTGTTTTCATATCTAGTTCGACCACATAATATAAAAAAAAATTTTTCGCTGTTCTTAGCGCAAAGTCTATGTTCTTACATTTTGGCGCCATTTATGTGACAGACGTAGCTACCAGTTAGATTCCCCTCTACTTTGCTTGTCAGTAAACTTCGCTTAGACGATTCCAATCCTCTTACTGGGTACAATGCTCATTGAAAGGTATGCAAAGCGAAAAAATACTACTTAAGGTACGTTTACACTTGTCAAATATTTGCTTCATAAAGCGTAAGCACTAAATGCGTATGTTGTATGTATGTGTGCATATCTTGATTAAGATAGGTGTTTAGTAAGTAAAACAGTTTCGTGCATAATTAATAAACAGTAACACATAAGTAATTGAAATCAATAAATACTTGGCTGAATTAAAAGATTTTCCATTAGTATTTAATGGTTCCACACATCTATATGAAAAACGCGAACATACCGTTATTAATGTAATGAACTGCTCCTGGCAACTCTACGTTCGACTAGTGCAGATTTTAACTGACTATCTGATAACTTTACCATTTCAACATATATACATACGTATGCATATCATTATGGAGCATAGTACATTCTTGTTTAGTATTCCGTAGTTTTTATTTTTGTAATAAACTAAAAAAGAGTATAATTATGGAGTCTTGTTTACTGTGTTTAGAATTAAACAGCGATATATTAGATTGCATAAGGGAAGACTCAACACATTGGCAGGAACTTGAAATAACTAAAATAATAGAAAAACACTTCTGGTCAATGGTAAATATGAATAATTTCCGGTTCTTTCGTAGTAATATTTGATTCTTGCTTAAAAACTAACTAGAAAAATATTCAATCCAGTTCATGGATATGTTTATCATGTTGGCGAGAATTAGGAGCATTTCACAATTTCTATTTGCGAATAGAAGAGGCTCATATGAATTTCGGAAAAATTAAAGTAGAGGATGATGTACCCCTTGCTGTGGTATGTGAAGAGAAAGTTCTAATTGATCAAGATATGCAACCGAATTTAGCAGAGCCAGATATACTCATGAGCCAATCACAACCGCTCGGCCTAGTTATTGAAAATGAATCTTTAAATGAAGTAGACATAGACGATAAGCACCTGACTAGGCAATACAAAAGATTGAAATATCTAACAGACCTCTCAAGCAAAGATCCTCTAGAGAAATCAAAAAGAAATACGAAGAATAAGATTTATAAAGCAAAAGCTTATGGAGATGAAAAATCTACAGTAGGCGACAGGATGGAATATATTAAAGTTAAAAAAGAGCCAATGGACTTAAACGATTCGAGTAGTGTAAGCTATAATGACAATGACACCTCAGATGTTGCTATTCGGGCATATAAAGTCTCATTAGAAAATTCTGGAATTGAAACGTGCAAAGCTTACGGAAAAAATCGTTCAAATCGAAAAGAAAACGATAAATTCATAGCTAAACACTTTAAACAAATGTTCTGTGATCTCTGCCAAGTCCCTTTGGATGACTTTCCCGCCATGAAAAAACACTTCACCGAATATCACAAACAGCGTGGCTATGTTGTTTGCTGTAAGAGGAAGTTCTTCGATCGCACACGGCTAGTTGATCACCTTCATTGCCACTTAAATCCTGATCATTTTAAATGTAACGAATGTGGTAAAACCATGTCCGGCCGTATAAATTTTGATAGCCATATGTTACGTGTACATAGGACTAATCAGGTTGTAAAACAACATTGTTGTGACTTGTGTGGTAAATCCTTTACAAAACCATTTGTGCTAAGAATTCATAAATTGACTCATTTACCGGAAGAGGAAAAGAAATTTCCTTGTAACGATTGTGGTAAAAAGTGCGGCCCTGCTTTTCAGTAGTATGAAAAGAAATTTAATTTTTCTCAACCTGTTTTCATTTCAGTTACGGTAGTCCCTATCTGCTCAACCAGCATAGGCAAGCTGTACATCTTAAACGATTTGTTAAAATTTGTTATATATGCGGAAAAGCAATAAATTCGTGTGCTGAATTTAAGGTACACATGAACAAGCATGAGGGCATTCCTTTGCCTATTGTTAATTGCGATGTTTGTGGATTGCGATTAACAAGTGAACGTGGCTTGAAGCGACATAAAGAATCGCAACATCCGGTTGGAGGAAAACAAGAACATCACTGTCCCATTTGTCTTAAAATTTCTCCAACCTTAAAAGCACTTAAAAAGCATATAAATACTATGCACGAAAAAGGTTATGATCATAAGTGTAGCATTTGTGAAAAAGCTTTTAAGAGATCAGAGGCTTTGAGAGTAAGTCCAATGGAATAGACAATATGTTTGTGATGTTATATAATTTTATATCACTTTAGGAACATATGGCCACACACACTGGCACTACATTATACACTTGCCCTTGGTGCCCTAAGACTTTCAATTCCAATGGCAATATGCATGCTCATCGCAAAAAAATACATCCCAAGGAGTGGGAAGAAAGTAAATTGCAAAAATATTCGAGCAATATACCCCCAAAAAATTAAATTTGTACATACTTAGAAAATTGTTCCTTGTATTAAAAATAATCACAAAAACGATTTAAAATTGTTCAGCATTAAGGGGTCTCATTAGCAGTCCAAAAAAAATTTCTTCTAGGGAATACAAATGTTTGTTTGCTGTGAAGAGTATAACCTGTGGTAAAAAGGACTACATTTTTGAACGCGAAATGAGAAATAACTGGATTACTTTTACTCTGGAAAGTTTACATTGCAATTTTAATTCTGCAGGTAGAAAATTATCGCTCAGGGGTCCTGCTCAGTGCGAAACAAGGCGCATCTATAGATATATATATATTTTGCCATAATTTATGGGAAACGGCAAATTTCGCAAATATGGTACCACTCTAGGTGCATTAATTAATTCAAGCTGGTAACATTGTTCCGCAATAAAAGTTTTGCGCAGTGCATACTCGTTCGATTTCTAATTGATTTGTTTAAATAAATCTGCAGTTAAAAGATATGAATGTTTCAAGAGAACCACGTCTTTCAGCACCAATAGGTTTGAAGAATGGTAGCGGGCTACCTGAATCACCTAAAAAGAATTCGGGGTGTAATAACCCAAATGAAAGCGTTAAGAATAATTTAAAGGAGGTGCAGTTGCAGCATGAGGGAAATTTTTTAACACAAATCCAAGAAATGTTTGAAAAGTGCTTCGTTTACCAAAAGTGTGGCGAGGAATCGAACTCTTGGGTACTGCCACAATCAGATGAACTTTTTAAAGAATATTATCAATTGGAAGCTTTACAAGATTTGAAAATAAAATTAAATCAAGTTAAGAGTAAGTTGAATAATTATGATATTGAGGATTGGTCATTGCATACACGTCGTCAAGATCCTGCTGGCGAAATACCATGGCGTTTGAAAACCGAAACAAATGCAGAATTTGTAACAATTGCTTGGTGCAAGATGTATGAATGTTTAGGCAGATTTCCCGATTTGGTCAAAGGTCCCCAATTAAATTCCTTACATCTGTGTGAAGCTCCCGGAGCTTTTGTTACCGCGCTTAACCATTACATATATACAAACTACGACAAAGATAATGTAAGTTATATTGGATAAATTGGAGCTTAAATCATAGTTAGCTAATATGCTATTTCTGCATTACGAATATATTAATTCCTATTGCTACTGAACACATGGGCATAATTATGCTAGAATAAAATGGCAGCCTGTGTGACAAAATCGGTGAAGAGAATGGCTTTTGTTTGGTATAACCTGCAATTGGCATCTCAGAACCATAAAAGTTAACAAAAAATTTCCCAAAATTTTGGAGGACAGATGTAACAAATTGATGTCAATGCAGAATCTAGTAAACTTTTAGTTTAACTTAGATCGAGTTGTTTCATGAGCTTCCAAACAATCCAAAGTAATATAAATGAGTATGATCCTCGTCTTTAAAAAGAGTGAATAAAGGGGCTCCACCCAAATCTAATTATGCATAATGTGGTTAAACGTCATTTATGGTACAGACGTTTTTAGACATGTAGCAAATTACCGTTACAATCAATTAATATTATTTGATCCTTGAATTAAACTAAATATTATTTTTTAGTTTTTTTCATTATTGAAGATTTCTTGAAGTCTTTACGCGTTTATTATTATTATTTTTGCTTGTAAAATATTTCACAAATATTTGCGAATATTTGGCGAATGCAATTACAAATATTCGCACATTACTGGTACACACATATATTTCACAATTAACTTTTTTTCAGGTGAAGTGGAATTGGTTGGCGACTACTCTGAATCCATACTATGAAGGAAATGCTCTTGATGGAATGATAATGGATGATCGTTTTATGTTATACACTCTCGATAGTTGGCTTTTTCATAAAGACTTTACGGGCAATATTATAGATGCAGAAAACTTAAAACACATGCAAAATCAATGCAAAACGCGCTTAAAAGAAGTGCATCTCATAACTGCTGATGGGTCTGTGGATTGTATAGAATCGCCCGATTGTCAAGAGGAAAATGTGGCATTACTTCATTACGCTGAAATAATTACTGCTTTGACAATATTGGCTGAAGGGGGCTGCTTTGTCATAAAAATGTTTACAATGTACGAAGCGTCCTCAATAAGCAAATTATTTTTATTGAACTGTGCTTTTGAAAAAGTGCATGTATTCAAGCCTTGCACTTCTAAGCGTGGCAATTCCGAAGTGTATGTTGTGTGTTTAAATTATAAAAAACAAACAAAAAATTTGCCTGAAATCATAGACAAAATGATAACCAAATTAAATTTAAATTGCTCATTGTTATGGCCATTGTTTCCTAAATCTTGTCTTCCAGTAGATTTCCTTAGACAACATGAAATATGTTGTCGCCTTTTCATGAACCATCAAATAAATGCAATAGAAAAAAATATTTATGCATATGAAATACGACCACACAAAACACAAGTTAAGCGTTTCCAAAACTTAAGAACAGCCATTTGCAATGAATTTTACAATCGTTATAAGATTCGAAAACTTCCAGACGAATTAAAAATTCTAAATAAACTTAAAATTATTATAGAAAAAGGACACAAAAATCAAATTTACCAAGGATCTCACTCGGAGAGAAAAATGTTAAAGGAAACTTCTAAAGAAGAGAAAATTTTCAATTTGCGCAGGCATTTAAATGATTTGGAAAAAATGGTAAAAGAATATGTAGAAACAAATGAAATTGAGTATCAGTTTGAAAACCTAAATGCTGAAAATGAATCCGATCTAAAATTGACTCTGTATAGAGGACAGGGTGTAGCTTCATTGAATAGCAGTTTATTTGCCAATTTGCATGTATTGAGAATGCGTTCAAAATTAAACAATTTGTTTACACATCTTACCTGCGATACTCTATGGTTGCAACAACCTAGAATTGAATATTATAGCAATGAATCATTAGTTTCAATCAACTTCAACGACTTTGCAACTACTTGTGGCAAATTTTCTACACAGCAAGAAAACTTTTTTAAACATGTAATCTCCAGGCTGCTGACAGCGAAACCAAATGAAATAAGATTTATAAATATGCCATTTTTAACACACTACGCTGTTTCTATATTACATTATTTATCATATTTAGTATATTCCAAACTATCATTTTCGTTGGACTCTAAATTCGAAATTATTTTAAGCTCTTGTAAGTGTAACGCTTTGGAAATTTTAGAAGCTCTAAATATAGCATTATCAAGTAGTCAAGATCAGGACATTCATTGTGTTTTAAATATAGTCCAATTACATCGTAATGACTTTAATAAAACATTATCTGCGTTCAATAACATGTTATTATTGCTAAACTACAAGCATTTATTAGATATTTAATTTTTGTACATACAAATTTATGTGTAATGTGTGCCAGAACTTCTTGAAGTAAAATAAAATTTCAAATACAAATATAATGAAAAAACAATGGCTTTTATTACGGTTGTTGTACCCATAGTCGAAATAAAATGACTCCTATGTTAATAATAATAAGTTTAATATTTATTATTATCTACAACATCCTAAAAAAGCTAATGTCTTGTCTTTTTTATGGTAATATAAATCAACACCCTGCCAACAGTTGAACATGTCCTTAACGTCTTGCTTTAATACGTACAAAATATTCGAGTTTGAACTTTCTATATTGAAGTCTAAAGACATAGATACATAGCTCATAAATAATAATCACTTTCAGAATATGTTGTAGAGAATATCAGGCCTGTTTCGTATTCCATGCGGAACAAAACTGTATTAAATTGTAATGGCCTTGTTTTTAAATTAGATTATGTAAGAAGGAAATTTTGATACTTTTTGAATGAAAACACGGCGTGGGATACGTGCGAGAGGGTTGAACAAATGATTTCGATTTATTTATTTGACTTTGCGAAAGCATTTTTGATGTAAACATGTACATAATTGAAATACGAAAGCATGATATTTGAAGTACACAATTTTATTTGTTTTCAGCTTTCGGTTTTAAATTTTACAACTGTATATTCTAATTCAGAATTTATTAGATCAAAATTTTAGTTTTTTAAATACATATAATTGGGTTAAGAAGTGTATGAAAATATATTAAACAATAATTATAGCGAATAAAAAATTAAATATACAAATATGCATTTTGTTATGAAGAACATCATCATTACAAGATCTTAAAGTACTTTGTTTTGGTAGTGGATTCTTTTTTTCTGCGTAGGACCAGTTGGTAGTGTACTCACAGAATTCAGTTAAAGAATAGACTTTAGGAAGTAAAACAAAACAAAAATCGTAATAGTATACTTAGCAAAGAAAAAAATTATTAATGACAATTTGGTTCAAAAGTATATGTATTTTTTTTGTTACATTAGTCTACTAGTCAGCTGGCCTTTTTTCACTGTTCTTGCGGGTAAAGTCTTCAGCGTTTTTCATAAATTTTTTGCGATCTTTTAAGAATTCCTCTGCTAAGTCAGCACGCAATGGATGTTCCGGTTCAGGATCATTAATCAACGCAATGAGTGAGTTTATAACCTGATCAGTACGTGTGGCTGGTTTCCAATTTTCCGTACTTATAATGGGTAGGCATACTTGACCCTTCTCGTCGATATTCGGATGGTAAATTTTTGTTTTAAAATTTATCTTTGGTGGCTTGAAAGGGTATTCCGCCGGAAAATTGATTTCAATACGGAATGCTCCCTTATTATATGGTGGGTTATCGGGTACAATTAGACCAGTCCAGCGCAACAAATTATCATCATCAGTGGCAATTTCACGAAAGGATTTAAGCTGACATTGTTGCAAATCTGTAAGTTCTTTACGTAAACGGCGTGGTGCTGTCATATTCTTTTAAAATAAAACTTTGCGTTAATTTTGATACGCTCTGAATGAAGCCAACTAATATTTAAATAATTTTTGCAGGAAAAAATAATTCAGAAATTATTTTTTTCTTTTATTACACTCTGATTCAGACGTTTTCCTTATTAACACTTTCTTCCTTCTTCCTACTAAATAATTTTCTTCTTCTTTCCCATTGCAATAAAACAGTGTTGTTAGTCGTACATAACAAACATGCAATGCATATTAGCAAAAGCAAGGTGCTATTACACTAGGTGGTATCTTTACTGCTTCTGAGGCACAAATTTGAGCCAAGGACTTTAACATAAGGTCGACATAACGCCGGGAGAGCAGCGATATTAATACGTAAATGTTTTTGTATGTGACGACATCGAGTTCTTACTCCAACTAATATTCAGGTTGTGTAAATGAGTAACATGTTAATCTGGACAATCTGTCCCTTGTACTCCTCTGATCAACTATTTGCTCGCCAGCCATCGACGGCTGGATATATGCTTATAGTACCAAGCCAGATTTAAATCTCCGTTGGTACTATGCATTTGTGTATATATTTGTATTCCCACAATTGCAAGCTTTTGTATATGTTATGAAAAATTGAATCCCCTTCAATTTATCAATAATTTTCTTTAGTCGTCTTTCAATTTTTCTGTGAAGAGGAGACGTGTGTTTAAGTTTGCGCTTGAAGAGAAGAACATCATTTTTGGAGTTTGTTTTTAACTAATTTCTTTTAGTTCATTATTTAGCCTTTATAAAATTAAACAATAAATTGAAAAAAAACTGCATGAAAATGAAATAAAAACGATTGAAATTATCATTAAACGAACAATTGGTAATGCTTGAATAGCCATACGGTATTAGTTTAACTTCACGTGAAAGTGGGAGCTAGCCATTATCTACGCCTCACGAATATAGAAAAGGAAATTTTCTCACATTACCATACAATTTTCTTTTTATTTGCTTATAATACTTCCATATACAATATATTATTCATGGCATAAATTTTCGTTGAAAACGAAAAATTTAGTTTATGCTTTTGCAACTTAAAAGACTGAATTAATTAAATTAAAATCTAAAAAGAAAATAAGATTAATATATAAAGAAGAAAAAATAATCCACGACGACATTTTTTTCATTGATTGAAAAAGTGAATGATGAATAATTAGCACAGATAAAAAAATTAAAATATATGTACATGAAACCAACAAAAATTCGTGAAGAAGACAGCAAAGTTATAAAAACATTCAGTGAAAAAACAAATAGAAGAAAAAAAAGACACCAACCAACACAGCTGTTCTATAATATACTTCCAAATTAATGAAAATATGCGTTCATGTGTGTATTAAGAAGAATGGAAGTAATTTAAAATAAAAAAAAATGCCTGCATAATTATTCAATAAATAATTCATATATGGAACGAAAATCAGTTTAAAGCAAAAGTTCTAAAAGAAAATAAACTGCAATTCTTAATCAAAACAACTTAAATTCAAAATTTGGTGAAAAGATTTGTGGTGACAAATAAAATTGAAGAAAGTCAATCTAATTTCGTGATAAGTGTTAACACAAGAGTAAAGTTTTAAAATAAACCACAGGTTAAAAAAACTAAAAGTACGAAAAAACTTTCTATAGACGTTGCAGTTAAGGAGGGGCGAATATCATCGTCATCCGTTGATAATAGTAGCTTTTTTGTTTGTGTTTCTTATCTCTTCTTTTATTCGGGTCTCGTCTTTCCTCAAGCTTAGGTAAGTTAACAATAGAGATAGGGTTACCAATATATGTATATTAACAAGTGCTAAATAAATACTCCATCAATTTATGCGAATAATTTTTTTGGTTTCTTGGCTTTGAATTAATATGTTTTGGTTATTGATTTTGACCGAAATAATACGACAATTATAGACTTTTACCCCTACTTAATTTAAAAATCTATAATCGATCATGTATTATATATGGATATAATCTCAAGGGTATAGTGATTGCTCTTCCTGTCTCAAATCTTGTTGAATTTCAGGAACACAATACCAACCCTGTATTGTGAAATTTTCAAAAAAATTGCGTGCCCTTATTGGATTGTTATTTCCTAGTTATGCATAAATTGTATCCGAAAAAATTTAATGTATGTATAAAAAGCCGAAAAAAATATATTGACTGAAAAATTGGGAATTGAAAACTCAATATACTGTACAGGCCGATAATATTGTAGCGTAAGTGTAGTTCATATTACAGTTCTATGTACGTAAATATATACACACAATTCTTTGGACGTATATAAATATATCTATATAGAATTATATGATTGTGTTGTTTGTGCGACCTTTTATGTGGAGAATATAATAACCAAAACAAAATATAAAAATATTTTTCATAACTTCAAGATCTAATGCTTTGAATATTTTATATATGTACATACATGTGCACATATATGTATGTACATATTACTTACATAGATCACCTATTTAAATGAACATTTAAACGCATGCAAAGAATAAATAATGTAGTTATGTATACATGTTATATTATTAACCAAAATGCAAAAATATCATGGCATTTGCACTATTAAAGAAAATTCTCTTTATATAAATTTGTTAGTAATGCTGAAACAAAAGATTACCTGATACTAAATTTAGTTTGAAGCATTCTTCGCTCACATTTTGTATATATGTATATACTAATATATATGAATTAATAATTAAGGTTCTTAGCAAGTTCCTATAAAGCTGTTTTTGGTTTATATACATATGTACATACATATGTAATGTAATTTATTTGTCTGTATGTGGTTAAGCTAAGTCTAAATACATATCATTATGCTTTACCAAACCATCAGTAGTATCACTTAATACAACACGAATTTTTAGATATATATTGCAGATATGACAAAAAAAGCTTTCAAATGATACTAATATTGTCGAAAGAAATATAGAAATGAACTTAGTGGAAGATACGTATTATGTGTGAAAATTTTAAACCCCATTTACCGAAAATCTAAGAGATTAGGTGAAATTGTATTTTTCGCCAAAGGGAAAAAGTAAAAAACGAAATACTTTAAAAGTCGGCAACCCCTTTTTCTAAGTTAAATTTTTTTGGTGTAGCTTCCAACATACCATTTTTCGTTATTATGAAATGTAGATAAAATATTATCTGTAAATTGTAACGGTAAATATTGACAATACAAGGAATAAATAAAAAATATTTTCCTTTCTCGCTCGCACATTTTTAGAGTAGAAAAGTCCGCCATGCTTATTGTTTTTTTTTTCGTTTGATAAAAAGTAAACCACAAATAACAATTATACTATTTAATATATTTTCCATTTAAAAGTTTGCTTCGTTTTTTTTTTCATAAAACTTTAAAAGTTTGCATCGTTCAGTGACCACAATGAAAATAATTATTCAAATATTTATTATTTCTATTTTAATATTTTGCAGAAAATTTGCGGACGCAGCATACAACTTTAATAAAAACTTTGTTGATAAGCTAAAAGAAGCAGAAACTAATTGGTAAAAAAAAACAAAAGGCACTGAAATATTTTGACTGAGTAGATACGCAAGCTATCATATTTGTTCAAAACAAATGCTTAAAACTGTTTAATATATTGCATATGCAATCGAAATACTCACTTAGATATAAAAGGAAATCAAATTATTGAAACTACTCCCAGAGTTCAACTGCAACGTCGTCTAGCACGATGGCCACATCTCAACAAACTCTGACGAATGGTGGCAATAGTGCAACTACCATCACAGGCGGCAACAATGAACGCAAACGTCTCTTTATTACACACGTCGACTCTTTGGGACCATACCTTAAGATCAGTGGTCACCTAAATCCCGATGCTATGGGTGTAGTGCGTAGTCAAGTTCAGGAGATATTAACAACATGCTACACTATTGATACATCATGGCCAGTAGCACGTCAGCTGGCTCTACTGTTACCTGGTACCATATGTCTCTATAAACGTATCAATGGTGCTGCTCCGGCAGATTTTGAATTTGTACGATCACGCATTCTTAAAGTTGTTGCCGCTCCAGCGATAGCTCCCCCCACGACAACTCCAAAAGTAGAAATCGAAATAATGGATTATGGCCATACTGCAACGGTTGCAAGTATTGAGGTAAGCTAGTTATATAAAGTATATTATGTGAGTAATTGACTGGAAAAGCTTCAGTGATTAATGCAGTCAATTAATATGCTGATCGTGTGGTTTCTGTATATCTTTGTTATCTCTACCCAATACTCATCAGTAAGCAATTGGCAGTTGTCCGCATGCACTTCGTTTTCAAATATTAATTACATATATTTAATATATTATGAACTTTCATATTTTGAATATTACTCATTCTCTGACTTTAGTGGTGTCATTTATTTATAATATTTTCCTCAAATTTAAAAAGAAACAAGTATTATGTAGACCTTCATATGTGAAGACGTGTATATATATTAATACAATCTTTATAGTTATAATAGTGCCTTTCTCCCATTTTATACTTTCAGAAGTAGTTTGGTACATAAGAGCCGAACCATTGTTTAATGTTCCTGGGCTATGTTTAGATTAATATTAGTGTTGCGCTAATGTTGAAGATTTTCGAATATGAAACATGTATAGGAAAACAAGCAGCACAAGTTTTGCTCAAAACAAGCTCTGGTATTTACCAAAAGATAAATTGAAAAAATAATTTTTATTAATTACAGAAAAGAATTACCAGTTTTCTAATTAACGATTACTTGTATACAATAGAGTTTTTCAGGGCTATCACAACTTGGTGTATGTAGAAGTTGTAATGCAGTTCGCATAAGTGATTTAATTTATGAAGATATCATTTGATGAAAACCTAATGCATATGCCCCTATTGTAATTAATTGCTGTTGTATAAAAAAATACTAAAACTTTTTTAGTGACGCTTAAAACACATTAAATAATGAAAATTAAAAGCTACATTATTTGCTACAAAATTTTTAGATGATAAAATTTTTCATGATGCGGCTTTTCTGGACACAAGAGCAAGTTCATAAAGAAAGTGGTTCAACGAAAATTTTAATGTACTCTTAGATAACGCCGAATGGCGGTCCTCCGATTCTTGTTTTCTTCATTACTGTAATACTCTAAATATAAATTAATAATGTCGGCACAGCATTAAAATTATTATTAATAGAACGTCCTCTGACTCTCGTTTTCGACGTTTCAAAGAATATAAATTTAGTTTTGATACATAAAAAATGATTATATAATAAGAATTAGAAAGAATCTGTCCCCGTGTCTAGCGCCTTGTATAATTATATATATTTTACAATTTTATTTTAAATAACCCAGGCTATAAGCCTATGCCTTAACAATTAAAACCATTAGTATAGTATATGTTGCTCTAACTATGAAATTAAATACATTTTTAGTGAAGGTTTTTTAATTGTAATAGGGAGAATATGTATCTCAAGTTAATTATTAATTTAAACACATATATCCCACATATTTCCATATTACAAAAATAAATCTTATTAATTAGCGGAATATAATTAACTAATTCATTTGATTTTAATTTTTTCTATTTCAGCTATTATTTCCACAAAATCCCGAACTATTATTAAATATCCCTACTATGTGCTCTCAGTATATAGTTTTGGGTATTTGTGAAGATTGGAATGGTAGTCAACTTGATGAAATTTTACGCATGATAGTACATCATTCTGTAGACATTTCCATTATTAAGGAAGTAAGTAGTTATGCGTAGGAAAATTGCATTATGTATATAATATTAATATAGTATATTACAATATTAATATGATATAATATTAATATAATACATTAAGATGTCAAAGGCCTGCAAATGTCGAAATATACAACATAGGGACATGCTGTCACATGTGTAATTACCACTTCATAGAATGTCGATTATACATGCTTGTCAAGGACATATGAAGACAGTGCTCCTTTAATTTGAAATTAAATCCATGCACAATTTTTATGATGATTTTACAGACATGAACATGGAAAACTAACACGTTAACACGTATGACATATGCTGCATATGTTTTATTAGTGATAAAATTGATTTTATTGTACTGTTTTATATAACTTATTCAAGCAGAATGGTATGATATATGGAAGATAGAAATCAAGATTTTGGAGCTAAATGTTCCTGTATTTTATTTTTTCAATGGGTCACTATTTTATAGAACAACCAATACTTTCAAATTATATTAGGTTAACATACATTTTTAATTAGACTATTAGAAATCAAAAAAAATATGATATATTCTACTTTTTGGTAAATTTTAAAATAAAACAGTATAACTATATTTTTTTTTAATTATTTATTTATTTATTTATATTACATTGAAGTTATATGAATGTAATAATAATATCATACAAAAAACTAGCACTTTTGTATAATATTTGCAGTTTTAATTTGCAATGAGATACTCTTTATATAACCATTATTTGGCTTTGAAAGAATAGTTTGTATGATACGGATTACAAAAATTACGTTTACTTTTAAATTTTGGTGAGGAAGATATTTCGTATAATATTAAAAAATATTGAAAGACATGGTATTGAACACAACAGTACACATCATGTTAGCATAATAACGAGTTGTTCGTGTTAAAGCGTCATATCAGTGTATGAAATTTTTGAGAATGATATATTTACGAAAATGTTGCATTGTGGAGTTCTTTATTATGTATTTGTATTATACTATTTTTTATTTGCATATTTCTTCTAAAATAAATATACATTTTCTTTGTTTTCTCCATTCTATACATTTTACATAATTAGTTTAATCAATTTAAATTTATAACAATGAAATGGAAAGAATTTAATATTGCTGAATTTTTGATACATCAGAAGAAAATGGGTGCACCAATAGCAAATGATTTGTTGTTTGAAAAATTTTCTAAAATTCTTAAGCAACAGCAACAACAAAAGGAGCTACAAATTCCGCTAAACAACAATAATATGCCGACTTCCAATATACATAGTAATCTGAATAATAACAACAATAATTACTATAATAAAAATCATAATCCACTATCGTCTTCATCATCCTCTACATCTTCGGCCATCAATACAAATTCAAATAACAATGTTGTGGCAGTGGCACAAGCAGCCGCAAAAGCTGTCTCAGCCATTTCGGCAGCTCCACAGCAACATCAAGCAAGAGGTATAACTACTAATCAATTGCGTGAGCAAATGGCTGCTAGACGTTCTTTATCAGCAAGATTACAACAACTGCAACATCCACAGTTACACCAACAACTACATATGCATCCAAATGTAGGACATATGGCTTCAGTTGGCCAAAGTGGTGGTGGTGGTCATCACATGATAATTGTAAGTACATACGAATGGTTGTAGTTTTTCTTCTTTTATTTATTCTTATTTCAAATAATTATTGTCTACAGTTTGGAAAATAATTTTTCCTTGCGTTTTTTTTAAATATACATATAGAAATAAGAACGCTGAGGAACAACAGTGAATATATTGAATTAAATAAAGCAGAAGTCATAATCAGTGTAACCGTTTGGTACCTTTTTGCATTTAATATTACACAATTTTCATTTTATGATTTATTATTATGTAAGATTTACCTTATGGTTTAAAATAATCAGAAAACATCTTTAATGAATAGGGAATTATATTAGCAACAAGAAAATGTTGTACACAACACACAAATAAATATTGAAACTCCTTACAAAGTTTATATTATGAAATTTTCAGTTGTAAAAAATAAATATTTGCATTGTCCAGGTTTTTTAATTGTTGGTGAGAGGTCTTGAGGAGCTTGCGAGGCAAAAGCAAAAGACAAGAGATGATTTTCGACATTTCTCTTTGTGGTTTTCGTGCTTTGAGTTACATTATGAAGAAATCACCAATAAAGTCATATACATAGATATGTGAACATGGGTGACTTTTCGTAGGCATTTGAAAAGAATATTGCCAAAATAAGATGCGTTAAATAGCACTTAAGAATATAAATGGTGTTCCAACCATAACGCACTATGTTAATTGTATATAAAACAAATAAGGGAATTGCTTTATTAACTTTCATGATAGGAGGATCTATGATATTTATGTGCGAAACAAAATATCGACAAAATGGACGCCATGCCATGGTTTCGGTGGCATATCTCTACCCAATGGCCCATTTTTTCAATAGCTCTGACACATAATTGAGGTTCAATGTCTTTAATTTAATAAATTGTTTCATCCTTTAGCTCTACAATTCTGGTTTATATAATTAATAGTTTTTCACATATGTATTTGTTTTTCGAATTTACTCATTACCTATATTTTGGTTTTCAAAACTAGTAATACGATACTAGTTGTTCAATCAGCACATCTTTTCAAAATAATAGTCAAATCCATTACATATCTGAGTATAAACAAAAATTTGCTAATATAAAAACTATTTTTAATTAGTTGGCAAATACTTGTTCTCATTTAGTTAACTTCTTGAATATTATAATTATTTCATTTCATTATTAAGGAAGAAAAATTTAAAGTATCTTGCCTAAAATACAAATATTTTTGTTAATTGCAGCAAAAACATTTAAACGAACATGTGATGTAAAAAGCAATGATTCAGTCTACTCAAGTTTTAGAAAAAAACCCAAATCACACAAAATTAAGACAAACGTAGAAACTTACGCATAAAATTAAATACAAATATCGAAACAAAACTTTCAGTTAGATGTGTGGGGATTTGAAAGTGGGAAAGTTTTTAAGTTAACTATCATATGATTTTCCAATAACAGCGAAGCTATTTTTATGTTTTCTTCGTTTCAAGAAGCATATCTTCTAATGGTAATAATATTTTTAATTTTAACGTATCACGTACTTTCTTTTTTTACAGGCACCCATACAACCTCGTATGCCTCAATCTATTGGCAATCTAAGATCAATGATGCAAGGTTAATAACTTTTCATTTTTTTAAAATTAATTTGATTTTACTTTAGGATATTAATTTCAAGTTTCTTTCAATTTCTAAAAACCCTTCTTTTGAAGGCATTCATTTACAAAATAATCGCATTCCCTATACCGGCATCCACTATCAAACACAACAACACCATCCTCACCATCACCAACACCAACAAACACCTCCTCTATTACACACTGCCTCTGGTATGTCGCCAACAGCTGGTTCCTATAACGGTTTACCCGGTGTTATACCGACAACAGTGCCACAATTTAGCAATTATAATCCCCGTTATCAACGACCCCAACATTCAGTTCAATTAAGTGCCATTAACATGCCTCCACAACAACAAACGCCACTTTCACCGCCGAGGCGTACTACTCCAGGCACTTTTAAATCCAATACCTTATCTGTAGGTCAAGTATACGATGTCAGCGTGAGCTTTGTAGAGAATGGTCCGTTCTTATTTTCCGTCCAACTGGTAACCCAACAGGATGATTTAACCGATATGATGAATCAAATTGAAAAGGTTCATTTGAAACAATTTTGTGAAAAACCGATGCTAGGCACAGCTTGTATAGCACGTTACAGTGAAGATGGTCAACTCTATAGAGCTCTTATAACAGGTGTCCAACCAACGGCGTGTAAAGTAGCCTACATAGATTATGGCAATGCAGAGTTGGTGCATTTTAGAGACCTGTATGAGATACCCGATGAGTTCCTTAAATACAAAGCTTTTGCCATACGTTTCACTTTGTCTGGTCACAAAGAACTGGAACCCATTGATGATAGTCTGAAAAAGGCGTTTAAAGATTTGGTCCTTTACAAAAATTGTAAACTCAAAGTTATGCCTTTGGAGGGCCCTCCATTAGTACAATATTGTGAGTTGTATTTACAAGAAAAAAACATTTTGAATGTTTTGAAGCAAATCCAAAAGACCCGTCTGGTCTATGCCAAATCAGAGGCTTTGCGCAACAATGATATAGTAGAAATTCGTTATATTGATTCTCCTAAAAACTTCTATGTCCAAAAGGTTGATAATATTCCCGCTTTCGAAAAGCTTATGGACGATATGTTTTTGTACTATAACAAAAATCAAAATGTACCCAATCACTTGGCTTTGGGCGCTCCATGTATTGTTAAATACGACAATGAATGGTACAGAGCAGAGGTAATGCGAGCTGATGCTACAGCAATTATAGTCAGACATGTTGATTTCGGTTATGAGCAAAAGGTCACAAAAAATCTACTAAGTACTATAGCGGAGAAGCATTTGAAATTGCCAAGGCAAGCAGTGCAATGTTGTTTAAAAGGATTTGAGAATAACGAGCTCAGTAAAGACTTGGCTACTACACAATTTGAAATGTTAGCCGAAGAATCGAATCGCCAAAGAAGATCCTTTACCGTTAAAGTGTTTCGCATACATCCAGATGGTGTTAACCTGGTGAATTTGTGTACTAAAGATCTCAATGTCATGAAGAAACTATACAAGTTGTCAATGCCGTTTGAACAATATCTTACTTTGGAAAAGGAAGATTTCAATTTGCATGCTCTCAGTGGCCACCACGGCCAGAATGGGCATAACAAAACACAAGCTGAAAATGGTAACAAAACACCGTCGATTGCTTCATCCAATGAAATCGCTTCCATGAGCTCAAGTAAAAAATGTCATATCCTTAATTCGACAACCTTGCATAGCGAAGAACAACGCTTACAGCAAAAACAACAACAAATGCAACAGCAGCAGCAACTACAACAACAAAGACCTTATCGAAACAATAACATAAATAATCAAAATTATCCGAATTCAGATTGGGACAAACAGAGTTCAAATAGCTCATTGACAACTGATAACAGAGATTCACGCTCGAGCTCCAGCGAATTTAAACAGCAACAACAGAGTCAACGTCGACAAAACTATTATAAAAACTATCCCACAAATAGACAGCAACAGCAGCAACAGCAATATATTCCAAGCTCCAATAATTCAGTATCGAGTGATAAGCGTAGTACAACAAGTAGTTATGGCAATAGAATATCAAACTCGAATCCAAATACTCCCCCCAGATTCCAAAAACAACAGCAAAATAAACAAAATCATCAACAACAGAATTCACCACGCCAGCAAAGACAGCAGCAGCAACAACAAAATCATAGGCCACAGAATGCTCCACAAGGCTTTTCGCAGCAAACAAAACAAAAAGATAATAATCAATTGAACAACTCTAACAATAGTATTAAGATTTCCCAAGCTGATAGTGAAGCCTCCAAGAAATCTCAAGAACAGATGATTAAAAATCAATCGGATAACTCATCTACTTCCAGTTCACAACAGCAGCAGCAACAGGCACAGCCACTACAACAACCACAACAACAGCAACCACAACAACACCAACTACCACAGCAGCAAAAAGAAAAACCTGCTGCATACACATTTTTACCACTCAACAAATCATTTCCAGTTAAAGCTCTTGAAACACCATGTCGTGAAGAGGTCATTATATCCTGGTGGATTTCACCACATCAATTCTATACTCAACTAAAATCTCGTTCGGTTGAATTTGAACATTTCATGAAAGACATACAGCAATTCTATCACAAATTGCCTCTTCAGCAACTTCAACTCAAAGTGGGATCCTACGTCATGGCACGTCAACGTAGAGATAATATTATCTATCGCGCTCGTATTATGGCTTGCAATCAGATGTTGCGTAAATATAAAGTACATTTTGTTGACTTTGGCAACCAGTATACAGTGACTTCGGAAGATATTTGGCAAGTTGAAAAACGTTTTGCAGATTTTCCCATTATGGCTTATTTGTGTGGTTTTGATGGCATTGTCTCCAATTATGATCATCTTTACATTATCGATCGTATGGACAAGTATTTACCCCAAGGTGTTACACTACAGTGCGAATATATCGAAAAGAACAACCACGATTTGTATTATGTAAATGTAAAAGTAAATAAGGCTTCGCTTAAACAAACTCTGAGCAAAGAAGGTTTAATAACCGAAATTTGTCCCGGTAAGTTAATATATCTTTTTTAATTTGCTTCAGGAATTATCTATATTAATGTTGGTGCTTGTTTTATTAGAACTACGTCTAGATTTACTTGCCGGTCAGCAAATACGTGCCAAAATAACTTCCGCCAATAGTATGCTTAATTTTAAAGTCCAAGTACCTTTTTATGGCTGTGATAATATGCCAAACATTGAAATGTTGTGTTCATACGATGATGTCCGCTTTGTCAAGTCAAATCAAGATATTGCCCGCAAATTTAAGCAATTTTACGAAGGCAAATCATGTGTTATTAATATTAAGGATGTCAATGACAACAAAGTGTAAGTATTCATTGCAGGCATTTAATAATTAAAATTTTCTTAACAAAAAATTTGATGCATTTTTGAAAAGAAAGAAAGAGAAAATTGTGGAATAATCTAATGACATAAACTAGTTGAGCTAAAATATCGAAAATTCACCAACAAAATGTGTTAAATTAATATTCGTTGAAAGTTCATATTTCGAAAAATTAATTTCATGAAAAATCGGTAAGGAAAACAAAAAAAATTCATTTTTGTTTAAGAAATCCATTTGATCGCAATATTTGAGAGTCGGAAAAAATTCAAATTCTTAACTCCACCAGAAATTTCAAGAATTGCAGCGCGTCACATAAACAAATACCAGTAATATTAAAATATTGAATCATGAGAAAAGCACGATCAAAATTATAGAGTAGTTTGCAATTTTCATTCAGCTAATTCTCTTTAGGCATTTTATATTATGTTCAAACCGGCTCAATTTACTAATTATTAAATTGCGTAATTAGTATTTAATTGCATCACTAATTGAGTAAAAATATTTTTTTTGTTATAAGTTTATTTACTGAGAATTGTAATCAGTGAAAGAAAGATTACACACCAAATGTCAAAAGTTAATAAACAAAGTAAGAAATGAAATGACGACCGAATGTATGTATGTTGTTGTTTTTAGCTTTCAAGTACTAGCTTGTCGTGTACTACACACTCCACATCTTTTCCATCCCTTTACTTAAAATTTGTCCGTCTGCCTTCCAAATTTTGCGTTTGAAAAATGTGAAACAAAGAGTCTTCTAATTATTCGGAAGTTATGATTGACAATTTTAATTTTATTTTTCTTATTCATGTGAATATGTATATAATTAATTTCTAGACTTTTATTGCGTCCTTTAATGCCATTATTTAAAGAAGACATACCGTGGTATATTTGCACACCTCCTATCCTATTGGAAAGTTTTAATGTGCGCGTTGTATATGTACCTACACCGTATCGTTTGTATGCACAAATTGTGGCCACTGAAATGGAAATGGCCCAGTTGTTGGATGACATGTTTATCTACTATGAAAATGAAGGTAAAATTTTAATTATTGAAATATGAAAAAGTTCTTTGAAGCAATTATTTTATGTACGTTAGGAACTCCGTTGGATTGCTTTGAACTGGAGCAGGTCTGTGCAGCTAAAGGTAGCGATGGCAATTGGTATCGGGCACGCATTGAAAGCAACCAGGGTACTGAAGGTAGTTTTGATGTAAAGTTTTTCGATTATGGCAATACAGAAGCAGTGGAAAAACAGTTACTTAAAAAATTAGAAGAAAAATTCTATTTAAATAAAAATTCATATGCAATAGAAATAAATCTGCCTTTGAAGACACTAGCGGCTGAAGTCCAACAGAAGCATAAGGGCAAAAAGACGGCTGAAAACATTTCATCTGGCAGCGTTTCAAATGAAAGTGATATTGCTGTTATTAAATCGTTGTCCAGCATGACTTTAGATCAGGAAATCACTGTTAAATGTTTGGAAGTAAAGAACAACCATCTAATTGCTGACCTCTTAATGCCGGATGGTAAAAATATGATTGATTTGCTCAAGGAACAAAAACTTATAAAATCAAGGGATGTGGAATTTATGCGTAAATTACTAGAAAAGGAAAAGCCAAACGTCTTGGAATACATTGAATGTGTTGATTTGACCTTGGAAGATGAGGACGAAGGAGTTGATGATAAAGGCAAGACAGGTAACAGAAGTAAGCCATCATCTCCCAAGAAAAAGAAATCATATAGTAAAAACATTGAAATAGAGAAAAAGACTACTGCTGTCGCATCTGTTAGTGAACGCCAAAAGGAAAAGAAAGTGGTAGAGTTAACGGTAGCAGAAGAAAAACCTATAGCAACAATGACTGAAATTAAAGCCCCGCAAGTTGCTGAAGAAAAACCTAAAGAGATAGAAAAAATAAATGAAGAGATACAACATGTTGAAGCAGTTGAAACACATAAAGTTACAGACTTAGTGCAAGAACCAGCAGAGCCCGAGCCTGAACCAGAAACAGCTATTAACCCCTATGCTGATATGGAACATGGTATATTAGCGCACTGTGACAACCCTGCCCAATTCTTTATACATCCTATGCATAAGGTAAAAGATTTGCAACGTCTGCAAGAAAATTTACAAATTGTGGCTGGTTCTCTACCACCTTTAATGCGTATCATTAATAATGCTTATTGTATATCTATGTACTCGGTCGACAAACAGTGGTACCGTGCCAAAATCTTAGATGCCGAATTAATGGTATTGCAGTTTATTGACTTTGGTAACACAGATTGTGTTACTGATGCCACTGACCTAAAAGAAATGATTGTCTTCCCCGATGTCGAACCTTTGTGTATGCCCTGTGCTCTACCTATTCGACCAAATGGTACTGTCGACTGGCAAGATGCGGCTAATGCAACATTTAATGACTCCTATAGCAAAGTTTTGGACTACGAGTTCATTACCCACGGTGAACAGTTTAAAAAGAGTTACGTTAATCTGTACATAGAGGGTGTAAATGTTATGGAGAAATTAATAAAGGATGGCTATGCCAAACCATTGGAAATTGTAGATTCCGGAGAGAATTGTTATATTTCACATGTAAATAGTATAACAGACTTCTATATACAATACGAAAAGGATTCAAAAGGACTAGAATTAATAGAAATATATTTGGCAGACTATGAAAAGCTGAAGAAACTGGAAAAATTTGAAAAATTCAAAATTGTTGCCGCTCTGTTTCCCGACGATGAAATGTGGTATCGAGCCAAGTTGTTGCAGAAAGTAGAAGGAGAAGGTTTCGAAGTCTTATTTATAGACTACGGCAATACCAGCATAAGTCCAGAGTGTCGTGATATTTCACAAGAAATCGCTGAACTTCCGCCTCTATCGAAAAAATGTGCATTAGAAGTTCCATCCAGCTGCACCTGCTGGTCTGATGCAGCTGAACAAAAATTCATGGAAATTGCTGATACCGGTGAGACAATATTTAGCGTAGAACTGCGTGAACCTTCCCAATATCACGCTGTAGTAAATTTATTAATTGACGGCCATAACATTAATGATGACCTCGAAGAGTTGTGTGAGAAAAAACCATTGTTGGAATCATTTAGCGAATTGAATACGAGCTTCAATAATTCAACTTTACACACTTCAGTATACGAGTCCGGTACTCTGTATGAAGCTGTTATATCTCATGTAAATTCGCCTTGCGACTTTTATATACAATTCTCAAAAGACACCATACGTCTGGAAGATATGACACTTTCACTAAATAGTCTGGCCATGGAAAAGTTAGAAAATCCCGTAAAAATGCAATTGTGTGCTGCTCTCTATCCAGACGATTCCAAATTGTATAGAGCTAAAATATTGGACCTGATGGATAACAATCGATTTCGGGTACTTTTTGTTGATTATGGCAATGAAGCTATTACCACAGAGTTAAAAGCATTACCACAAGATTTGATGGATCTCAAGGAGTTTTCTAAAAAGTGCCAGCTTGAAAATGCTATTAAATTTTCACAGTTTGGTTCGATTGCCACGGAATCTTTCAATAATTTGATAGATCAATGTGAAGGTCTAGTCAAGATCGATATAGTTAACGAAGGTGTCGATAATCAACCGGCCATTGTAAAAGCGTTTGCCATGAATACAGATCAAAATTTGTGCGATAGTCTTAATAAGATATTGGGTCTAGATCACAAAACACAGACTGTGGCAATACCCAGTCAAATTGACAATAAGATTTTGGCTGAAAAGAACTTGGAAAAGGCCGCCAAAACATGTGTCATTTCTCATGCCATCTCACCCTCACATTTTTATATACAATTGAAATCCAATTCGGATAAAATGGAAATAGTGAAAAAAGTCTTACTTGACTTAGTTGATGCCAAAGAAACTCCTGAACAATTGCAAGAAACGAATGTGGGCAGAGTTTGTTCTGCATATTCGTCCGAAGATGATTGCTTTTATAGAGGACGTATAGAAAGTGTTTTAGGAGAAAATAAAGGTTACGAAATATTTTTATTAGATTATGGCAACACAATCACAACTCAGGACATACGCGAGTTACCCGAAAAATTAAGATCAATTCCATCCATAGCTTTAAAATGCCAACTGAACTCTATACCGCCTGGTGTAAGTGACTCTATACTGGAAGAACGTTTCTCTGCTTTATTAGAAACACATTTTGGGGAATTTTACGAAATCCAACAGGATGATATAGACGAAGCAACACGTTTACATACTGTCAAACTGCAAGTCAATTACAAAGACTTAGCCGAGGAGCTTGAAAAAGCCGTGGAATCTGAAACTGCTGTTGAAGAAGTATTCTCTCCTTTACCTACTCTTTATGACTGTAGTATCATACATGTTAATTCTCCCACCTCTTTCTATGTACAATTAACCAAAGACGTTTCTCAACTAGAACACATCACTGATGTCTTACTAGATGCAGAAACAGATTTTCCACAATATACCGACTTGCAAATAGGAGCCATATGTGCTGCACAATTTCCCGAAGATCTGGCATACTATCGCGCTGAAATTGTTGCATTATTAGAAGACAATAAATGTGAAGTTCACTATATAGATTTTGGAAATAATTCCATAACGGATAAATTCTTTAAGCTACCCGAAGATTTGATTAAAATGGAAAGATACAGCAAACATTGTTCTTTGGACTCTACATGTCCTCTCACACCCGAAATGATGCAATCTTTTTCACAATTTATTGACACACGTTTCTCAGAGACATTCCAGTTAGAATTTCTGAAAACTTCCGATATTTTAAATATTGTAAGAGTGTTCTATCAAGAAAAGAATATAATACAAGAAATTTTGCAAGTTATTAAAAATTGTGAAGTGGGTGGCGGTATTAATGATTCTGACGATGCTATTGCCATCGCCAGTGAAGACGTCGATCAGGTAGATGTGAACTCGCCAGTATAAACTGTAGATGAAGCCAAAGGGAACTCGAAGACCAAACAATTTTACATAATGTATTGAAACCTATAAAAACATGGATGAAATCTTCTAAAGCAATTTAATATGAAGATGATAACATATGAATGAATGAATGAATGAACTGAACTGAACTAAAAACAATGTTAAACAATGGTGATTTGTTCAACAAATTTCTTTGAATTCCAAAGAAATTTCTTACAATTGAATAAAATTGTGAGCAAACTGAAAGTATTTGCTACTTCAAGAAACAAAATATCATTAATATAAATGATGACCTTTAGTCAATTTAAAGTACACAATTAAAAGAACAATGAACTAACTGTTCAATAAACGACTCAAATGAAAAATATCAGAAAGAGAATTACTTAAAATAATGATATACTTGGTTAAAAAATTAAACTGTTGATACTGCTGCGACATATAATGGATAAAATGATGAGAATGACCTTTTAAATTTAAATAGAAAATCAAATGTTTTCCAACTTTTGCTAAAACTTTTTTCATTTTAATGAACACAGTATTTTTGGCGAAATTTATAGGATCAACAATAATAGATGATGGTACCACATTTCCAAAAGGTATGTATAAATATTATTCATGCATATATTATTTGAAGGTATCAATGAACTTAAAATGGAGTGGCCCGTAAGAGTTTTTATATGGTTGTGCTAAACATTATAAATTATATATAGGAATACTTTAGAATGTGTTCTTCGTTTTCATCACAATATTTTTAATATAAAATTTATGTATAATAAATGTATATGATGATAGATAATAATATATATGATAGATAATAATAAGAGAATAAAATGCGTTTGGTTGGCCAGTCAGAACAAAATAAAATTAATATTCGGTCATGTGTAAGAGTAATGGAATTCATTCCGCATATATTGATTATTTAGAAAACAAAATTCCGGAATGAAATCCTTTTTAATTTTATTATTATTTTTTTTTTTTCTTAAACCAGTACTTAGGGGATGATGATCTTTATATATGCCAGAACTACAAAGCAGGAGATAATATTAGAGGACAAATGACAAATTAGAGGAGAGAGTTTGTTGTAGCTATTTTTACTTAAATAAAGACGAAGAAGGGTACTTGTTTTTACTAGTACACTCAAATTTTGTTAAAGTTGCTACTAGTTGTGTGCGATTAGCTTTTTCTTCAAACCATATGACACAGTAACCAACAGGAATGCTTCATATCTGGACATTTATTGTTATATGTTTTCTTTCTAATATTTGCCTATGGTAGCGTTGTTTTATTACTTAACTTTATTTATTATTTTAAATATTCGGTGACTAGTGCTATTCCCTTGTCAAATAAACAAGCCGAAATGACTTAAAACGACTAGGTGCTAATGCTGATAAGAAAGATTGTATCTTAAATTCATGACATGGCTTAGTACTGGATTGAATATGCGAAATTCACATTCAACGCTCTGACTTCTGCAGCCAACATCATTTTATATTTTAAATTTAGTTTTGCAGGTAAAGGTTAAAGCTTGAGTGTTGCAAAGACAAGAGGAGAGAAAATATAAAAAAATAGATCGTATTTTTTCAAGCAATATTAATCAAAACGCCTCCATGAATTTGTATATGAATTCTAAATCAAGTTCTATTACAGTTTCATCTATAATATTATATAAAGCTAAAGAAAAAATAAGACAAAAAAATTTAAAATAGTATTCTTGTATTCTTGTTAATTTACACGTAACAAATAGTGCCCGATTAAAAGTATTTTTTTCTCACCGGACATTTTTGTGAATTGTATTTTTTTACAATTATTTATTTAAAACAAAGTATCTGTATGGACGTTAGAGAAATGTGAATATTTCACAAATAAATTAATAGCATTGTTGCCAAAATAAAATTTAAATAACAATTTTTTCTGATTGTATTTTTGAAGTTATTGCCAAACGCTTCTTAAGTCTAAACAAGCCCGCAGACACATACCGTTCATGCTGTGTATTGTACCATGATGCTGCCGATGAGCAATTGTATTAATATTTTTCCATAATTTTTGAAAATTTAAATTTCTTAATATAATTTCACAATTTATCGGATGTGGGATTTAAATTCCTTATTCTCTAATTAAGTTATTTTCTCTTTAATTGTTATATTAAAACTCTATTAATATTAGCAATATGCAAAAATTATCTTTTGGGTGGAAGATGTAAAAATGTTAGCTTTTAATTTAAGTTTTCTAATTTGTTTAATATATCAAACACGTTCAGCATATAATGAAGTTTTTAATTTGATCCACAGATTTGACAAACTGTAAACGAGATAAATATGAATAAATTCTGAGACAATGTGAAATGGAGCTAAGGGAAAATGTCTACTACTTATATTTGTCTGGCCATAAACGATTTGGAAGCATCAGAGCGTCTTTTTAAGGTCTGCTCTAGAAATAAACAGGAATTTATAATTTCGTTTTACTCACATTTACACGGGAGTAATGGCATATGAAAATCTGTTGCCTACATTTAGGTTAAGAAATATAACATGAATATTTCAAATATGGAAAAATTGAAAAAGGAAGCAAAATATAGAATGTGATAAAATCAAATTCGAAAGATTATTAAATTCTTTTGAAGAAAACATAAAAGTCCAATCACTTTTTTAAAGAAACGATATTTTGAAAGCCTGTTTAAAGCTTTTCAAAAAACAAAAAAAAAATATTAATAATTTTTTTACTAAAAACATAATCAGCTTATTTGAAATAATAATTTTTATGGTGGTTAAAATACTGCTTATGAGAAAAAAAGTAAAAAAACGAAAAAAATAAGATATAGTAATTAAAATATGGAAATATTTTAAAAACCCTTTTGAAAATATTTCTTAAAGAAATAAAATATTAATATAATGAATTTCCAAATTTGTTGTTTTTAACAAGACATTATTATTATTTTTTTATAAAAGTATTGTTTAATGATTATAAACGATCGATTAATATTTTTTTTAAAGAAAATTAAAACGAAAACTAATATTTAAAAAAAAAACAAGTGCTCATTTATTTTTTTAATAAAATTAAAAAAATAAAATTGAAACGTATTGCAAATGCATACAATATATAACCATTGCTCATGGAACGAGGGAGTGAAATTTAATTTTAATTTTGCAATATTTCTGAGGTTGATTTGTTTAGTTGTAAACGTAGTCATTAATAATAATTTGAATGTTTTCTTTTTAGATATATTTTTATCAAGTTAATTTTTTTTGTTATAAAGAACTGTTTTTTTTTAATTTAATATAAAACTTTTATATTGGTGAACTATTAACATCATTAATGTGAATTATTTATTTAATTTCTTGTACTCTTAATTAGTTGAATTTTTTAAACACTTTTTATATTAACACTAATGGAAATAAAATCAGAAACAAAACAAACACCAGAAAAAATACTAACTTTAACAAAACGTAACTTTAACAAAAATAAAAGAAATAATAAATGTGTAACTGATGTCTTCTCTATATTATCTTTAGTTTTCGCAATAAAATATCAAAAATGTATAAAAATTACAAAAAAATGATTTTAAAAAATCTTGCAACTTAATTGTCAAACACCAGAAAAAGCAATATAAAAAATAAAACCTACTTTAAAAGCAGCAATTTTGTTTGTTTTTTATTTAAAATTTGAAAAGCCAGGCTATAACTGCGGAGCGGCAAACTTGGAACAACCACCGCTTTCCGTGACAGCTATTTGGACAGTTGCACTTTTTTATTCAAAGGGTAACAGATACGCCAATATTCAGTTTCAATAGGTCTAGTCCAGGTGCATAGCAAAACTTTTGCTATGCTATGTCCAAAATTGCTGGAACGCAAAAACCATAATAGGCGTGTTTTTTTACTATACACTGGAATTCCACGGGATTCAAATTTGCACGAAATGCATTCCCATACTAATTGAGAAAAATTTACTAAATGAGAACTATTTTGGGCAACTATTTTGATATGCTTTCGCTTTTTGCACAAAGCAGCTCGCACCACTTTTTCGGGCTAGTGCGGGAAAGTATTTGAGCAATCACCTCTGTGGGAATAAACAATAGCAACGAAAAAATAAATTTATTACAAAAACTAAGGAAAATGGAAACTATTATAAACACTCGTATATGTATATTTGAAAGAACTATTGTATGTTTATGAGTATATAAAATACTTGGTTTTTGGCGTTCCCGTACTTTTGACATTTCCATCTCTTATTGACAATAATTTTGATTTGCTCTCATTTTGCCGGACTTTGCCCAAAAATTAAAGGAATATACCTATTGTACGAGTCGTGACCATCTTTAATTAGGTATTGAAATACACATATACAATATGTAGTTTTGTAAACACGGTATGTAGCCATACGAGTGTATATGTACATTCATTCACACATGCCTAAGTAAAGTATTTAAATCCTAGGGTCATTAAAGGTTCATTTTCAAAGAATACATCCTACATATACTATATGTACATGCATGCATATGTATGCATGTGTGTATATATCTATTAACAATTAAGATTTTACCTGCATCATTGAGTTTTCTATCTTTTCTAGTTTTAATGTTTTTGGCGTAGGCTTATATAGGAGCCTGATTCCTATTACAGAGCGATACAGATATATACCTACTAAAATTAAAACGGACGGCACTTTTGTTTCAAGTGCATCTTTGGTGAAGATAAACTCATTGCCATTTACTTTGTCTAACATTCTTTCTCTCTATATATGTATGTATGTATGTACATATACATCTTTCTCTTACTTCAAGAAATCTCTTAAAAATATTGATTTTATTAAATAGACAAGTAAGACAAGAGTAATCACCAGTAATAATGGCGGAGTTGTTAAAATATGAAATATTGATTGATGTCATATGATTTTTTATTGAAATTGTAATTGATGTCTGAATATTATATGTATATGTAATATATTTGTTTAATTTTATTGAGATTTTCATGTCACTTCTAATCAGTTAAATTAGTTTTTTTATTCTTTATTTATTACATACTTGTTAAATAATACAGATTAAAAAAAAATTACATGCTTGTTCTACATGTGCTTTTTAGAACAACAAAAGCAAGATTGACAACCCGCTTAATACATTTCTATAAAATTTTTGTATTTAAAGTTTTGTGATTGTTACTAAATGCAAAAATAGTTCACTAATAAATTTATAAAATATATATATGGACATGCTCACTTCGATCTTCTGGATCGGAAGTTATACGATGACCTTAAAATCAAAAAAAAAAAAAAATGCCACGACAGTCATGCCTGGTTTAAAATTGCTCCTAGCAAACTTAGCAGAACGTGCGCATATGTATATAATTAGCATGAAAATATACGGAAGCGGCAAACGTTGCCACTAGTACACACTATTGTGACTACTTGTGGCACAAAGTGGCATAGCCTATATTCGGCCTTAAATAAATCTTCACATACGACAACAGTGACAAAAAGTGAAGAATCAGCTAAAACTTTGCAATCCAAATGCGACTAAGAAGTAGATAATTAAAAATGACTTAAGAAAGATGTATTTAAAATGATACTATTATTAATCTGTATTTGTGTCAAGCTTGTGGATTGTAATTTCGATAATTTCCTACTGAGGCTACAAAAAAAAAAAAAAATTCCTTTATATTTATTATCTTAATCAGTGATAATTGCAATTATATCAAATGATCATTTCTTGAACGTGTATGGCTGATTAGCATAAGAATGAGTCTTACACAAGTCAAAAAAAGCTTAAAACGAAAACCGCTACACAAACCTCATCTCAATGAAAGCAAATTTAAGCAGCCGAAAATATTCTACTTTATTTATTAATTCACGCGCAAAAAAGTCTGAAACGTTTTCTTCAACCATAATTTCTTAATGGAAAATAAAACAACTAAACAAATAGGCAGACACTACAATTAGCCGTAATAGAAAAATACATTTACTTATACCGAAACAACACACAAACTCAAACGTGCAGTGGGATTGCACGGCGATCATTGATCGCACTGAAACTCATATGTGTGTATCGCTATTTTCAATTGTTTGTTATTTTCGTAAACATGAGATTGTAATAAGAGCAACGCAAAACGAACTGCTCATGAGAAGTGACAACAATACAAATTACAATGAAATTTGTATTGCCACTCTTATCGCTATTTAGTGTGCAACAGTTGCATTTTGTTCGACAGAATTTTGTATCTTTCAATAATACTTTAGAAAAATTGTTACAAATGGATTTTTTTGAATTCTCGTTTTGAGTCGGTGATAACAATGTTTGTTGCTCTTATTATTCTTTTCATTCTCTTTTGAAGCAGAATGCACTCAGTTGGCAGGCAGTGCTTTTAAGACCTCATTCGTATTTTTGCACATGAGCGGTTTATGAAACAAGGCAGTTGGCTCTACTTTTAAAAAAATCTTAAATTCAAGCATCAAGGCTACATGATAGGACGCATATCTTTAGATATATGCCAAAAGGCAAGGTATCTGCCTTTGCTAAAACCATGAATTTATAACAGCGTTTTTAAATTCGGAAAATCAATAATTTTTAAATTGTTTTCTCCTTCTGGCAACACAGCCCAGCAGAGGCTTTCAAACTGTTTGAACTTTCTCTTAAAACACTTATCACCGGTTGCTGCTGCAGACATTTATTTTCCATTTATTACTGCATGCATCTGGTTTTTGTGCATGATGCATATCTGTCGGCCATCTGTAAATTACTGGATCAATTTCCCTTTAATTTTTAACCCTTGATGCGTGCGAGTGTGTGTGTGTGAGTGAGTATGCGTTTTTCGTTCACTCATTTTCCACCTCACCTTGTTCGTTTTCGTAAAGTGCTCTTTCTTTTTAACACAACATTTTGTTTGTTTTTGAGTGCGTTGTTGTTGTTTTTTGTTTTTCTAATATGAACACAAAAATTTTCTTTTAAGAGAACTTCTGTGTACGTCAATTACACAGACGACTCAGATACGTGCGGACGGTTGCAATGATCGCTCCAAAATAAACGTTAAATTTGATTTGAAAGAAAAAGAAAAATATATTTGAATATCAATTACGGGCATAGAAAAGCAGCAACGGTTTGTGTGAAGATATCATAATATTTTAAATTATTTGTGCTTTCAATAATTTGCTAACAAAAGCTTAATAGAAACGAATTGAGCAAAATATTTGAAGAAATGATATTTTAAAAGAGCCTTTAACATAAAAAAATATAGATGGTGTCATTATTTTTAACTGCTTACACACATGCATACTCACATGTATCACATGCATCAAGAGAAATGTAATAAAAAATCATTATTTACTTATTCCTAATCTTCTTTTCTGCGATTATCGCAAATGGATTAATATTTTTATCTCTCCCTGAAACTCTTGGATATTCTTTTAATTGCGGCAAACATTTTAAAGGTAAGTAGTAGTCCTGGAGTTCGCTGGGAAAGAAGACATTGTCCATATTTTCTACAATTTATTTATTCTTTTATATGGGAGACATATTTTTATGGCTTTTTCCTTTGATTAATTTAAAATGTTTTCTAGAGTGAATTTTCTTACTGTTGCCTTTGAGGTGAAGGTAAAATATTATTTTTTGTTATACGAAAGCAGATGTTGTATGTGTTACACATACGATACACTACTCGTATTCATCCTTTTTCAATTTAAATGCATAAACAAACCAAATTTAAGGATACAAAATATCGAGCCTTTTTAACTGAATTTGCTTTTGGTATAGTTTTAGAAGAGAAGAAGTAGTTTATGCTTAATAACCTTAAGAAGATATACTCTTAAAGGTACATACACACTCATGTATATATCTACGTATTCTTAAAAATTTTTATCTTTAGAATGCCTTATATAAAGTATTATATGCATACATACTACTTCTTTCTGTGTGTGTGTGTGTGTATATATCAACTATTTCATATCCACAAGTTATCAAGTCACATTCAAGAATTTACGAGTTTACATTAGACCAATTCATTGTTTGTGGATTTGAAAAATAGCACTTGTTACCCTTGTCAAACAGTAATTAACTGGTTTTATACCAACTCCGAGATCATTTATGATCAGCTGTATGCAGCGCATTATCTAGAACGGCTCCTTCTATATGTTCGTATATATTCCTGCTAACTTTTCATATTTTCCTGTCTCTAGGCCTACACTGTATAATCAAAAACTGACTCAAGCTATGGGCGACTTTTTTAATAAATGTCTATAGAGAAGATGGAGATATATGTGGTATCGTATAAGTTATATTATTTAGAAAGCAATGCCAAGCGCTCTTTCCTTACGTGTAGTGCTTTCCGCCAGGGTGCAAATTACTTCACTCCATGTCGATCGAATTTTGTATATAAATTGTATCGAGATTTCGATCGATATCGAATACCGTAATTTGGCCCCAGACTGTGCACACACAAAATGTATGACACAATCCGGGGTTTTCGTTTTTTCCTTAAAATTTCCTAAGAAATGTGTTTTGCTTTATCTAGGAAAGTTATATTAAGAGCCAATAAACCGAAAGATGTCTTTATATTAGAGCTTTAAATTCGTTATATTTTTAAATTAGTGTGACCTTGATTTAAAATTGTTTAAAGAAATTTGCTGATACAAACCCTTTTAATTACTTTGATTAATCTAAAAACGTGTACGTGTGCGTATTAGTGATGCGATCGTGTTTCACTCTTCATTCATGCTCACGCATGTTCTCTATTAAAATAATGTTTGTTATTGTTTTTATCAAAACAGCCGCAAAGTGATAAATGAAATGAAGAAAACATTTTGGTCTTAAACGAATATATTTTAATTTAAAAACGTTTCAGAGTATTGAATTTCCGTGCTTTTGTTTGTTGAAAAATATGTATTAAAAATTAAAGTTAATGAAATATTTCGTATATTGTAGTAAATGCTTCCAAGAAGTGAAAACTTGTATGCGAAAAAATTTCAAAATTTTTTATCTGATTTTTTAGATATTTTCGTTCTGGCAACACTGCTTTTAGCAGCTCAGCCGTTTTGGTGTTACTGTTAAAGATTTTGAGGTTGGTCCATAATATAACCATGAATCGACTTACAGATGAAGATTTCATAAGTTTCCCTTAATTTTAAATCATATCCGAAAGCTCTTAAAAAATCACCGATTAAAATAAACGCTTGCAGGAAGTGAAAACTTACATACGAACAAAATTTCGAAATTATTCAAGTTCCTCATCTGGTGACATACTAATCGCCGTATATACAAAAAATAATGTGGACTTGTTGTATGTTTTCCGTAAAAATCTCAATTCGTCCTCCTTAATTCGTTTTCCTGAATATTAAAACCATTCGTTTCGTTTACCACAATCTTTGCAACATGGTGAAGTGATTAGATATTTTTAAATCGTTTTGTAGATATTCGAAATCGAAAGAGCGAAACAATTATGTGAAAATTCGACACCTGCAGATTACGCATTAAACTCCAATAGTTCTCTATAGTTTCATTGATGCACTCACACTTGGACCAAGCAAATAATTGCTTCTCGATGACGCGTGACAGCTCGCGGTCACTCCCAATTCACGCAAATACTGTGAACAATGACACATGTACATACAAACATCTATGTATGAATATAAGTACGAGAGAAAGAGTTCGTTTTAATTAAATTTATTTGTATTTTTATCAATTAACTAAATACATAAGACCAAAGACAAAAATAAAAACTTCTACGATTCACATACGGCGACTGAAATGACTCAAAAATTGATGATAAGAATTCATAAAAAATGTATGTGAAAACAACAAAGCACGAAGGGAAAAATAAAAAAATTTATCACATCAACAATAAAAAGTAGTTTATTTCAATTAAAAACAATTAAGAACACAAGAATTCTTTAAGAACAAATAGAATGAGCATGAAGGAAAGAATCACGCTCCCTTGCGCTCTCAACACGAGTGAATTGCGTGAAAAAGCCAAACATGCAGCACATGCCTCCATACAGCCATGCTGGAATAGAGGAAAAGTAATTGCATTTCCCTGAAAAATAACTGCGACTCTTGAGAGTTTTCAGAGGAATATTGAAATCAATTAACTTCAATGTTACTTCGAAAGTTTAAACAGACAATTTCAAGCTGCACAGTGGGGGAGTTAAGAGAATTGGAAATTGTTCTGCAGCTTCTAAGCGTGTAAGCAAAATGTAAAAAAGAGGCAGGCAGTGTATAATGTGTTGCTGAAATTAAATGAGGAGTTTGGATTTAATATATTCAAAGGAGGCGGAGCAGTGAGATGTTATGAAAAATTCCTATCTGATGGATTGAGCTGCTGAGGAAGCAAAATGTGCAAAAAAGTTTAGGAAGAAATTCCTACGACATTCTTCTTTATGTCTATTGATGGACTTGGAAGGTTTTAATTGTATTCTGATACGGACACATCCGCAAAAATTATCACTGGGTATTTTCACTCAAACACGCACAAATAAGACAACTCAAACACACACAAATAAGTCGACTCTTATTTAGAAATACAAGCGATCACCACACCTGTTATTTAGATTTGTAAAATCAACCGTGAATATATTTAGAAAGATCATTATGATTTTATAAATCATAAATATGCTGAATGTTGTTCATTTATTTTTCTGTGCACTTTCCGCTAATTCGCAGCTTAGGTCCTGGATGAAGTAGTCTCACGAATGAATATTGATATTCCTTAAGTTAAGCTGTTAATCAGAGGAGGGCCACACACAGGTGGAGAGCAATTTTCACCTGCAGGATACACAAAACTCCATGGCCCTCACTCAGTGGTAAGGACTAAACAGCTCTGAATATTTGGAAAGAAGTTGCTTACACTCTTGGACGTAGCCATGACTGTACGGTTTCCTGCGTGGCAGGAGCTGCTTTAAAGAAGATGAAGAGTCAGTATAATATATTTTCTGCAACTGCCTGGCTCTATAGGAATTTCTCTGACTTGTCCTGTGGGATCAGGACTGTCTCAGTGATGCAACACCGGCTGCCCTAGTGGGCTCTGTCAGAAGTTTTGAGTGCTTGTGAGGAACGAGTATGCCATGACAGGCTATCTTTGCTCTCTGCTAGCCACAGGCAAATATTATAGGCTTTGGCCATTTTATTGAAGGCAACATCTTCCGGAAGTAAAGGAAAGCAGGAATAGAATATAACGAGATCACATATGTATGTATATAACGATCTGCATGCACGAGCATGCATTGTTTGTATACACACATATGAAGGATATCAAGCTCCGACGATTGAACACCGTAACTACGTGGACGTTTTTATTTAAAGACTTGCTTATGAAAAGTAAACAGTAGCAAACAAGTAAATAAAAAATATTAAATAATTTTTCACATCTTCCTTTTAAGTGCAAACACACATGCGTTTACATGACTGTGATCATGAGCTTATTTAACAATTTAGTAGCCGTAAATAAATAAATACCCATGGTTTGTTCTTTTGTACTCTCCCTCTATTTACACCATCAATTTAAATCAATTAACTTTGCTTTTTTATTTTACATACTGTTGACTGTCTGCTTCAGCACGATCTTTCCCAAGTGCTTTTCTCTTTCAGTTATTTATTTGTAATAATCGTACAGATTTAAAGAATATTAAACAGCATAATGATTGCATTTTATTTAATAATAAAAAAAAAACGTATTATTATTTCATACTGTCTTATGAAAGTGTTTATGTTGATCGAAAAGGTTAGAGAACACAAGATCACTTTTACTTTCATACAGAGAAGATAGATTTCAATATGTTCACAAAGTTCGTCAGTAAAAATAGTTCATATATAAGTTTTGTTCTATAGACTAACATTTGTAGGTCCCGAATGCACAGTGGGATTACATAAATAAAAAATTGGAAAATATATGTGCGAGTATATGAATTTTCTAAACATCACATGTCTTTAAAAGGCTAGAAAAGATATTATTATTAAAATTAACAATTGCAAGCGATTGTTTAACATTAAATTTAAATTTAATGATGCTGCTTTTTCAAAGTTAACATATAAAGAAATCAAGGTGATGAGCTTGGAAAGACTAGTTCCTGTACTCATTTCATTGCAGGATCTTGAAGAAACCTTAAACCTTTTGCCCAAAAAAATTCCAAGAGAAATGTGAGATATTGTTTTAAACTTTAAAATATTTGTGTCCTTTAAAGTTGCATTTCAAAGACATTTTTAAATAAAATTTTTAAAAATAAATGCTTACACACACATTAAGCGCGACTCAGGGAGGTTATAAGTTTTATTTTAAAAATGAAATTTCAATGATTATTTCCTTATCTTTTCTTTTGCTTAGAAAATAAAAACAATTTTCTGAGTTTGCGACTTTATTTTTATTGAACATTTTTATTTTGCTATATTAATATTTATATAGGCTAATTGTTCTAACTCAGTTAAAATCTCAGAAAGACATGATGATAAATATTCCTAGGCACAAAGGAAGTCAACATCAGTTTTATTCAACTCACACAGCAGAGCAGAACAGCTGTTTTCGAAAGTCGCTACACTTTCATCTTCAGTGCTCATGTGTATATTGTGTTTATCGCCACTGTTTAGGTGGCTTAGTTGAATGTGATAACAGTTTTCTATTTACACAAATTTTATTGTGAAAAACAATCCGAGAACTGTATCAACCTGATGTTAACACTTGTGTGTTATGATACATGTGTTACCATTTGATTATTTTCTTCATGTCCCATTTTTCTGAATTTTTTGCTCCAGTATACATTAAGTCAAACTTTTATGGCTTTCTGAGTTTTATTTGGTTCTCAGAAAATAAAAGTTTAATTTTTATTTTTCGCTCAAAAACAAAAAGTTATTTTCTAATTTATATTTATACCTCGAAAAATAAAAGTTATTTCTTGATTCTTTTTTTTTTTTGCATAGAAAATTGGCTGAAGTCAGGAATATGGTGTCGAATTTTTCTGATCCATTGTGATAATTGCCGTCTCAATGACGAAGGCACAGCACATTCAACACATGACAACATTTCCTGTTCGGTTTTGTGGTGAGCATTCCCCGTGAAGTAAAAAAGGGAATTATGGCTGCGCAATAAATTATCTATCTTCTAATCTGTTTTCATCTCTACTTTCACCACCATCCCCTCTTGGCTAGTTCCGGCACAATACGCTGCATATGTAGGGAAAACTGAATGTTACTTGTTGAGTTTTTATAAATCGATGTTAGATCGAATTTATTGCCGCATTCTGTTCAAAAGCTGTTAATATATTGAATAAATTTTTCCTACATATTTTCAGTTTGAAAATGATAAATTTCGTCAAAGCACTGCCTGCCGAAATAGGCAAAAATACACAGGCTTTTAAGTCCTTTAATAAAACATTCCGCCACAATTGAGCAGTTTGAGGTGAAACCCGTTATATGTGTTGTGTATTTCGGTCAAATATACAAACTCGTTTACAAAGTCAAGTCATTTATAAAAAAAAAAAAATTCTTCTGAGCACTTTGCAGTTTTCACTCGTGGTTGACCTTTTCCTGAAATTGTTTATGCGTCAGAAATGTTAAGTTAAATAACTTTTGAACTATTTTAGATACTTTTTTGAATGAGATTTTGTATTTTAATAACTAATCTTGGACTTGGAAAAAAATCAAAATTTATCAAAATCCTTCTATAGCTGCGCAAGTTGTTAACCCTGCCGCTTTTGTAGTTTCCGATTCAATTGCCTTTGATACCCAGTGTTGTCCCGTGGTATAGTATATCAACAAGGCAAACGAGACTTTGGCTTTCCCATATCTAAAGCCCTTTCTGTAACTATTTCATGCTGCCTTTGAATTGATTCATAATAACAAATTTTGCTACTCTGTCTCGTCGTTTATTTTAAAATGTTGATCGAGATTCGAATTTTGTGAAAGTTTTAGTGCCCTTTCTTGAATGTATTTTTACTTTATCGCTTTCTAATCGAAACAGAGCAGTTTAAAGTATCCAGATTTATTTGCATATATTTTTGCGGTGGGCTGCACTTTGCAGAATTCAAAAGTTCATATCGATGTGATTAATAACAATTATATATTTCATACTCACTACGAAATTTCCAAAAATACATTTGACTAAAAAATAATGAGTTTATTTTTCTTGGGATATTGGGAAGCACCACAAACTTATTTATTTTGTATAACTTTTAAACAATTTCAAGATTTATAGACTTAAAAGCAAATGCTTTTACACAATTTCTATATTTTCGCCACTTTGCAATATATAACAAGTCGTGCGTTCGTTCTGTATATTCAAATCATTTCCTTTTTCCCATCTTTAATATATTTCTTTCTTGCTAAAGTGCAAATTATAAATAACAATATTTTGTTGACCGAAATTTATATACTGAATCGTTTTAATTTTTTTTTAAAAGAACATGTGAAAAGTATATGACGTCTGACCCACAACAACAAGACACTTGAAAAATTTCTTAGACCGGCTTCCTTTGCTGTTTTTTTTTTTTTAATAAAAACTAATTAAAATTGAAAACGTTTCGAAGCAGTTTTTTTTTTCTACTTAGCAGAAAAGATAAAGTTAAAAAAATATACTCAGAATTTAATTGAAATATTTGTGTGAGAAAAATGTGTTTGATATTTTTTATTTTGAAAGTAAAACAGTTGAGGTAATTCATAATATAATAAAATATATACTATGCCTGGTATGTTCCAGAGCAAAATTGTTTTGTTCTTTTCAAGGCCCCGGTTATATGGAAAGCATTTGAAGGGGAGTTTCTATTAATTTTTACAGCATTTGTCATTCGATTGCATTAGTCGACTGTGTACATAATTTAGCTTCATTTTAAAAACAGCTGTTTTGAAAACCAACAAAATTTTTCCAAAATTCCCAACGTATAAAAACGAATTGAAGTCGTCAATATTCATTTAGTGCAAGTATGAGCCAGCGGAATAAAATCTGAAATTTTATGTGCACTAATAAATTCTTTGATCTTATACTTGGAGCAGGGTTGATGCAACTATATATATATATATATATATATATATATATGTATATATATATATATATATATATATATATATATATATATATATATATCTAATCTTTGAATAGAAACGAGAAATTTCAGATGAGGACATTTTATATATGAATAGTTTTGTGTAACATTTTGAAGTATTTTATAGTCAACTAGTATTATTGAAACTTAAATGGTTGGATAATAGATACTTTTGTGTAGATATAGAATATATAAATAGATTTTCATAAAACTGGCTTAAATTTGCTTGGCAAACAAATAAGTATTTTTATGTTCTGTAATTGAAAACACACTTGCATAAACATTCAAAAAACTGTATATAGTTTTTTATATCTGGCATTAGGAGGACAAGGGCTTTTTGTTGTTCTCTCACTATATGTGGCTTAAGAAATAAGAGGTTATTTTTTTTTTTTTAATTTCAGCTGCCCTAATTTCATTATAAAATCATACAGATAAATTGAGATGTATTTTAATATATAAATGTAAAATAATTGAGTTGAACTGCGTATTTCACGATGTCGAAAGAATTCTTTCTTTCGTTTAACTACATTTAAAATAAAAGCAACTTTTAAAAATTTATTTTTGTTATCAATATAATTATACGAAAAAAAAAAGAATTTCAACGACATCGTGGAATAGCCAGTTAATTACCTGGTGTGTTACTGTATTCTTATTACAAATACTTTAGAACTGAGTTACCCAGTAATGCTCTGAATATGTTTGCCTATTTCTCCTCTAATGCAACCATCTCTAATGCAACTTAAATACAACTTTAGTACAGACGTTAATCATACGCCCCGTATGCAACACACAACAATTGTTTGTTAGACAAAATTTATATGTTTTTAATTTTGTTATGATTGATCGATGATCGCTTCGTCAAATATAATATGCATTTCGATGTTATTTTCCCTACCTCATGGAGCCATATGGACTCTAAAGTAAATATTATTTGATTTATATTTTTAGTTTTAAATTTTATTTCATACACAATGAAAATAACACAAAAGCAAAGAAAGGAGGAGAAAAGCTTTTTAGTTTTAGTATACATATATTGTATTTACTTATCTAGTGGATTCGTGTTTACATGCATGTCCATTCATCTATCTGTCTGTTTGTCTGTCTGTCATATTCATAAAATTAAAATAAATAATTTTACTGTGGGTGTTCTTTATTTTATTTTTATTTAAGTTTGCAGTAGCAACCAACCCATTCGTCTAATACATGCGCTTGAAGATTTTGGCCATACATTTCGTTGCGTTCTGAATATTCGCTTGGATGTAGGGAAAACTTCTAACACTTCTTGTTGAAAATATCCAAAAATGTCCGACGTGGAACACATGAAATTTTAATTTTTTTTTTTATATATGTATATATTTTTTGCTCGAGAGTTCATATTAGTTTCGCATATGATTTGTTTTATATTTCCACATCTTTTTAACTGAAATTTTTAATATATTTTAAAAAGTCTGGCTTTATTCTGGTGAAATGAAATAACATTTAATAATATTTATCTGAGTTATCTCCGATACTTCGTAGAAAAAATTTCTAATATCAACTTTTAATTAAATATTTTTAGCTTCATACCTCTTCTTAAATTTATGAAAACACTTTCGAAAACCAAGTGAGAATTACAAAAGAATCCCAATCGCTATTATCATATCAATTTGAATAATATCCGTTTTTTTTTAAACTTCAATCGCTATTTTATTGAAAGTTTGGTTCTTCCATGAAATCCCCTTGGCTTGAACCTCCAGTGCTTATAATATATTTTTGGCAGAATATATCTTTTACTTCGAAATTTTTCTCAAATATTAGGATTGAAAGATTCTGGTGTGAAGAAAACAAATGAATATGTAAAATTGACTTTTGAAAATAAAACTCATATACAAAATGAAAAGAGGAAAAAGTCGTTCTTCCAAAGAAAAGAAAAATATTCCACATCGAACCGAAGGGAGCTCCTATATAAAATATGCAACCGTTTCGTATTCAAGTCATCTAAATATATATATATATATATATATATATATATATATATATCATATATATATATATACATTTGAACCATTAAACTAAAAATCTTTGATAGAAAAGTTTTTGAAAAGAATAAAGTTTTTAGTTTTCCAAGATTTATTTCTTTCATTAAATATCTGTTTAAAGGGGATTAACGATTCGGCACCGCCGAATGGAGCACTATAAATAGTTTATAATTAATGACTTTGTTTGAACGTTCATTGTATGAAAACAATAATTAATAAAAATTCTTGAAATTTTCCTTATAATTGATTAGATTGCTTGGCCATTTCTTCTGCTCATACGAACTTTTTTAATTTTTATTTTTTATTTTTTATTTTTTATTTTTCATTTTCAAAACGGAAAATGAATTCTTTGAAAATGTTGTAAGAGTTTTACGAGTACAAATCTGCTTCATGTTCTTGAGTGTCTGTCCGCTGCCACACCAATTTTCAATTTGTTTAAATATAGAACAACAATAACAAAAGTATTACATATTTTGTCGTGCATACGTGTAAACTTAAAAAACAAAACAAATATTTAACAAGAAATGGATGTTTATTAATTAAAAATTTATGTTTTTCAATCAATTTCGAACAGTTTAAGAATAATGAAATTTTCAGTTTCATCGCTTGTGTGCCCGCACTGTCGTTCGTTCGTGATTGTCGTGAATATGGGTTAGATGTTAGAATGTGTGATGTTGTGTGCTGGGAAAAAGAGAGTGAGGGAGAGATAGGGGAGCGAAATTTGATCAAATATGTTCTTGTTGCTCTTTTTTTTGTTGTTCGTTAACAGGTGTTTTATTTTAATGGGGATATTTTTGTGATGTTGCCAAATTCAATGTAGGTTTTGGGGTTGATTTATTTGCGCTTGTTTTAAAGTTGCCTTGTTAGAAAGATTGTGTTGTATTATTTGCTTTAAGATTTATTAGAAATTTGAAATTGATTTAGAGCTTCTTTGATAATTGAAATATAAATTAATTGGACGCCAGAGAAGATGATAGTTTTATGGAATTAAAAATATCAGCTAAGAAAGACAAATTATGCAATTTAGCTGGGGAATTCTTTAGGAGTTGCTTTAAAGATCTTAGTTACGAGGGTAGCCGCAAGAAGCATCATCTAATTTGTAGATGTAGATATAGAGCTGAATTTCGGTGTACAGGGTCTTGGTGAATGACTAATAAAATCTAAGTGAAAGCTGGGCATTTTCATCGGGGGCATAAGCTGTTTCGTCTCAGAGCCAACAAAACCTTTCCAAAGGAAACTTAGCGAACAAGCGTCATGTGAAATACGAAGTCAAGCTTCCATCCAAAAACTTCGGGTACTAAAAGTATATATTTTTATCTAAATACTTTTGATGGTCAAAGTTTTTTGACTGAAACTTGTCCATATTTTTCACATCTATGCGTTTGTGCAGATAAAGTTTCATGTCAGATTCATATTATTTATCTCCATTAAAGGAATTTTGTTATCCTAAAATGTGTATTCATATATGTTTTCTTTAAGCCTTCCTCCTACCCTCGCATATTCATGTAACACCCTATATCGCTTTATATAGTGCATTTAAATGCATTGACATAAAACTGCTGACGTCTTTCATGCATTTTAAGACTTTCAACATTTTTAATTTATTATTACTATTATTATTATTCATGTTTTTTTTTTTTTTTAATTTTATTTCACCTCAGCACTTATTTGCGTGCTAAGCAGTATTATTATTTTTTTCTTTGTAGATATTTAGTTTGTCATAAACAAATTTTGTTACGTAAAGTTATTTATTGAAAAGGAAATACTTAAGCGTAGAATGACAAGACACCCTTAAATAAATATTTTCATTATGACTTTTTAGTAAATAAACTTGTATTTGTTATTATATATTTCAAAAAAAAAACTTTTTATTTGCAAAAATAATTAATTAGTAGGAAAAATATTTTAGCAGAAATTTAGGTACAAATGAATTTAATTTTGAAATGAATAACAACAATTTAATATTAAGCTTGCTAATCTACATGCAGTGGAAAAATATTTTTAAAAACATTTTGCCAACTTATCAGTTCAATATGTTATTCGACTTAGTGATTAACTAGAAAAACGCAACACACTTTGCCTTAGGAAATATAATTCAGATAGTGGATTGAGTGAGTAAGAGAACTTTGATGGGATGAAGCAAAAGCGTTCGGAATAAAAAAAATAACATCTTTCAACTCGGGAAAAAATTACGGAGATATCAAAGAGATTTGTACGCACAAACCTGCTACTGAAATTTCGATCGCTATCGATTGCATTAAGACAGTCGGTCCTGGTGCCATTAAAAGCAAAATTGTTGTTGCTTAGTGTTATGAAGTAAAAGAAAATATTTCCTTATTCATTTGCTTATTATCTATATAAAGAAGTCGGATATTTAGAAAGACAAAGAGGAGATAATGAACTTAATAATTGAAATGTGATCTATTTTGTTATGGAGTCGTAATAAACAAAATATTGAGTGCATCACACACCGTTTAAACAAGAATAATTCAAATTAATTTATTTGTCATATTTTAGACTCTGAACATGCACACAAACACACACGAACACACACATAACTAAATTATCGTACTACTTAGCGGGCACATTTTTAAGACTAATTTTTTCTTCATATTTTCTACAGATAAGATTTGAGATAAAAGTGTCAAGAAATATGTCAGTGATAACAAATTGTTGTATTTGAGTTTTATTGCTGTGGATCTTTTACGAAACTCACTTTTTACAAAATGATAAGAAAGAATTTTCACTAAATGCTCATATAAAATATCGTTTATTATAGAACGCTGGAATTGTTGTAGAAGAATATATTTAAAATTTATATTTAGTTCCCCTTCCAAGAAAATTAAATTTTAAATGATCAGCATATTTCCAAGTCAAGCATATTTTACGCTAAATTTATAACTTTTGTAACCTTTAATATGTCATGTCTTTAAAATATTACAAAAAACATATAAAAAAATACTTCAAAAGAACTCACACGTATTTACGTTCTGTTCGAATTTTCATTTCTTTTAAACATTTTAACACCCACTTCATGGGCTGGCAAGATTTTGTTTGAAAATTAAATACTTTAAAGTTATTAACCCTTTTTCAAAACTATAAACATAGAAAACATTTTGTGGTCGTTGGTAAAATTAGTTTTGAACGTTGCATTTAATATTGTCAAACGAAAATTATATGCATGAAATATTATTTGGAAATCATAATTTTCTAGTGTCTTAACATCCGAAGCCACTCAATTGCTGGCAGGTAAATAATTAAAGATCATTGAGATTTTGAAATTATTATTTACGACTTCTTTTTTTTTTTTGTCAGGGTGGCCAGTGAGTGTCTCTTTTTTTCTATCTGATACGAGAACTTCTCTCATCGATAAAAATTGTTGTCATTCTGTAAAACGCGGCAGAGGTCAGAATATATATTTTTATTTTGTTATTCTTTTATTAGATTTGTAGGAGGACTCATGTCATAATCAACATATTAATTTATATATCACCCCACAAAAAATAGTGTGAAAGACATAATTATTGAATTTCTGTCAATGTGAAAACGTCGCACAAATTATAGATACCAGATAAAGATTTAAAAATGTGTTGCAGTTAAATCAGCTTAAATATAATGGTAAAAGTTAGTAGAAGAATATGATTAAAAATATTTCGTTAGTTTGATATTTTGACGAGAAAAAAAAAACACAAGCTCTGAAAATGTGGGGGTGGCCACTTTTTAACAGCAGGTAAATAATTGTGTTCAAGATCCTGTACTTGTTTTAAAAACAGAGGCTCTTTTTTTTTTTAAACGCTCATAAGTCTTCGATTTAACCGCTAACCGTTTAACCGATTAATATCGGTTCTACTGACTGTTCCATGTATATAAAATCGGCTAATTGCGGTCGATTAACCGGGCAATCAATACGTAGTTTCGGTCGATTAACCGCCGATAACCGTGGCACTTGGAAAATAACTCACAGTATTCAGAATTGCAAAAATCAATTTTAAAATGTCTTATATTTGCTTAAGTATTTTAATCAAGTCAAGTTTGTCTGACAACTCCACATACATGAAATCCGGATTTCTCTACTTTCGAAACTGTTTTATTTTTCAAACTTCTGATAGGGGGGAGGGCTCTAAATGAAAATCCAGCCTTGTCGAAGAAAATTTTCAATACATTGATTGTTGTCGGCAGAGGTAAGATTTTTTCCAAATATTTTCAATCGAAAAATAAGCTTCTCTACTTGCCAGACTATTATTTTTATTTTAGATATATTGACATTTTTCTTTCATGTCTTTTTTAAATTATTTTCATGATTGAAATTTGATTTTTTGTTATATATGAAACTACGGACAAGGTAGAGGAAATTAAACATTTTTATTTTACAATTGGTTTAATATATATCAATTTTAAATTATTTTTTTTGATAACAAATAAACACAAATATGTTCGTTTTCTTATCAGTTGGTCAAAGTTTGAGAAGGCACACTAAATTAGAACAGGCTGTTCACAGCAATCATATGCATTCATATATTCATGCAACTATTTTAAAACTTATATGATGACTACAGTTTGGGCCCCCCAAATATGTTTATTAAAATTACTTTTTGCTACGCAATACAAATAAGATAAAATGTACGTATCAACCAAGTCACAGAGTTTAATACCTTTCGAGAACGGAATTAAATCCACATCAAGATGGTTAGTCCAACATGTCAGTCTATGAAATTCAAGTATTTAACAGTTTTCGCACAAATCGCCACTGTGCATCAGCACATATATTTTGGTTAACATTAAAATTAAAACTGTTCTTATCTTACGACAACTTAATTTAAGATATCAAATCAAATAACCCTTTGATCGTGACACTTAATTTATTTTGATCTAATTCTCATGGAACTGTCCATTTCAGGGTATTACAAATTTAGTAGACAAGATATTTCTTTTTTATTTCAAAAATTAGTTTTTAAGGTCACTGATCGTACAATCAAATACAAAATAGTGTAAATTGAGTGCAAATGAAGGGGCATAAGTACGATGACCAAACGTCCACTATTATAGAGGATACTATAACATTTCAACCACTTGGAAGACACATGTTTTTGTGTACGGTATTCTGTAAGAGACTTTTCCCAAAAATTTTTCACTACGTCCACATTGTCAAACAAAGAAAAAAACAACACACAAGATCAGAAGTAACTATATACAATAATATATCCAACATATATTCTTATGTCTATATACCGATCTTTCCAATGTGATGTGTTTAATCGAACATGTAAAATGTGTACACGATTTTGCCATGAAATAGAAAAAAAATATGATGTTTTTAATCGAACATGTAAAGAAATATGTACTAGTCTCTATATTTCAAAATGTGTACACTATTTTGCCATGAAATCAATGGTCACCGTAGGCATAAGTTAAATTGAATTACACACCTCTTAATGCAGCCAAGTAATACGAACTTGAAAATCGGAAATTATAACCGTCACTCCTACAATCTGTATGTCTGTCTGTCTGTTAGGGTATTCCAACGATTAATTGTTGTTCGCATAATCGTTTGATTTTGAGTGATCAAGTGTTCGAATGGTTTAAAATTTTGTATTTCTTAATTAAATCGAATAACTTATGCCAACTACTCGAGTAACCGAATTATTTATTTGCCTTTTAACTCACAAGCATTTCCGTCGAAGAAAAATTTTGTAAAATGTAATACAAAGACTAACTTCAACAAATTTTGGGTACAAATTCTTCTTAAAAATGTTTGCACTGACTTTTATCACAATGATTTGATTCAGGTGAAGAAGGTATGACTTTTGACACGAAAGAAAACAACCAGCTATTAGACCTCACAAGATTATTAAAAAAGCAAAGATTGATAAAAATTCAAGTGATATATAATGAAAGACTATACATTTTTAGAAAACACAAGAAAAATATTGCATGTAAAAAATATTGCAAAGTCTATAATAGGTGGAAGAATCTCTTCTAAATCCTGTTTCATTAAAAAGCAAAAGAAATCCTTTGAAATGGAAATATTATTTCAGAAGATCAGCTTAAGCGTTGATGCTATTTTTTATTTAAGCAATTTCATCTTTTTTTAATTGTTATATTAGTTTTATAACTGAAATTTTATTCTGAAATTAAATAGAATTATTCGATTATTTTTCGCTTGAGTTCTTACAAAAACTCAATTAATTGAATACCCTACTATCTATCCAGAATTTGTTTCAAGCCTTTTACGTGCATATAAATAAATTGTTTCCATTTTTTATGAACTTATATGAAATAAGTTATTGCGCTCTTAATTTTCAATTATTTATTTTGTGATAAATTACTTTGATGACATTTTTACTGTTGCGTTAATTTGTGGCATTATTAGAAACAAATCCAATGGCCGATCACTTCAATTCAAGTATGAAACTAAAATTAAAAAAACAATTAAATTAAGAATTTCGAATGAAAAAATAAATTGAAACATTTTTCAATTCGCCAATAATCAAATGATGGAATGAATGAATAGAAAAAACGAAAGCGGCGATAAGCTTGAATGAATTTTACTTTAAACAGTTTCGGAAAATATCTAGAAAGAAACAAAGAGCTTTTTACGTGCGATTGTTGTGTCAGGCATTGATCTTCAAACGCTTCATTTGTGATTTGTTTTATATGTTGGAATTTGTTTTTAAGGAATTATTTTCAAATTACTTGCCAAGTACCAATAAGAATGTAGTTTGAACTTCTCAGGAAGTTCTTCTTAACAAAATTCGCATTACAGAATATGAAGAATATTTGGCGATAACGCTTAATAAATTGTATTATTAGCGGGTTAAATGTTAATTATCAAATCTCGGTGCACACTATGAACATGAAAATAATCTAGGGATTAATGGAGGAATCAACATCTATTTAAATTTAAGTTCAGCACTGTTTTCGAAAGCCGCTACGGTTTCTGTCAATGGCGATCTATTTAGTTATAAATGTGTGCTTGGAGGTGCGAAAATTTATAAAGCCTTTGGAACATTCATTATTGTGCCCTTTTATGTTGGGAGCTCAGAAATATTTATGCCTTGATTATCTACACAAAAATACCTTTTGAATGATATATTTTTCATAAATATTTTAGAATCAAAAGACAATTGAAACTGCACCACAAATAAATGTGCTTTGCACTTGTATAATTTTCCCGCTGTTTTTGCCATCATCCTCACCCTACGCTGGCTACTGTTAGTTAATGAATCGTAATCCACTTTGCCCATTAACAGGATAGAGAGGCTTCAATGACCACACACTCAGCTGAGAAGGATTCTTTTCATTCAATAATTTCATTTCAATTAAAATAGTTTTTAAATGAGTACAATTTCTTGCTAAAAACATATTCAAACTGAAGTAGTGAATGATGGCCAGCATTTAAGATAAAAATATCAACATCATATTAATGCTCAAATGGCTTGGTATCCTTTCAACTTCTTTGCCTCTTTTCCCTTTTAAATTCATTGTGATGTTTGCTTTTTTTTTGTAGAAGAAGGATATCAAGTTTCAAACACATTTTGAGTTTAATGCCGAAATTCATTGACTGTATTATGATTCGAAATAAAAAACAAAACATAATACCTTCTGTTTTTGATCTCTACATGAAGTGTGATGTTTGCAAAATTTAATAAATATTTCATCATAATTTTTAAAGTACCCTACACTCCGAATGTTTCTCATTGTATAGGTTTTGCTACTTAAGGACTTTTTAAAAATTGCCCAGTCAAATTATTTTATTTGAATCGAAAATGATTCTGATCGTTTTTCTTCGATGCTGCATCACGTTTGATTATTTCGTTTTATCAACCGTGTGGATATGAAATTCTATGCGAAGAGTATTTATATTAAAACTTTGCTGTCTCTTTCATTATTTTGGCCCTGGTCTTGTAAATCACTGAGAAACAACAAAATTTTAAGGAGAGTAAACAATTGTTTTTTATTTTGCCTTTGAAAATGTTGTATGAAAGCCAATAGCAAATTGAACAAAAGAGAGTAAAACTCTTTGATACTTTGTTTTTGTTCTCATATAAATATGAGTTTAGTGATGTGATTTAGGAAATTGGGTACCTAATGACTTTCTGCCATAATCTCTTCGCTTCATTGCCATTTCCGCAAACTACAAAGGATTTACATATAATATATTCCAGTTGTAGCGAACTGCAGATTCGTCTAAGCCGAAATGAATTTGCAAAACTCTTATTAACTTTCATCGGTGCAGTTGTTAATTAAGCAGAAAGAAACACAAACTACTATTGAAGTTTACCCCTTTTGGATCTGTTTGAGAAAACAAACTTAATGCATTGAAATTTCTCTCTCTTTCTCTCATTTCAGCATGGAACTTAGTTCAGTGATCTTGCATATTTCGTTTCTCATAAGTTGTGGAAAAATGTTGGCATTTGGTTTTGTCAATCCCGAGGAGCGAAAATGTAGATATTTGCGAGTGGATAAATTGTTGAAAATACGTTGTTACGACATGAATTTGAAGGAGGTGCCGCAATATCTCAAGTCGTCAGTAGAGGTAAAAGAGTGAAAGTAATCAATAAGTTTTGGTTATAATAAAAGATATATTAATAGTTAATAATAATATTATTGATAATAATAGTAACAATAACATGTAAGTGTGTAAGTAAATATGTAAGTATGTGTGTGTGTGTGTGTGAGTGTGCTTTATCAATTTTAATTGAATTAGATTTTCAATTCTCTTTATCGTCACTTAAAGTGATCATTAACTTATACGAACTTGATTTGCTGCATTTAGTTGCTGTGAGAGTGTGTGTCTGTCATCCAGTGCATAAGTGTGTGAAATTGGAGGGATTTATATGTTAATTAAGTAAAATTGCTATGACTGTGGCCATTTCTAAATTAATTTATACTGTTTTTTTTTTTTTTTTTTTTTTTTTTTTTTTTGGTGTGCATCTGCACATAATTTAGCGAAAAGTCAGGGTTCGGAATAATTTAAAATAAATTCTTAATTTGATTGTTTGAGTTAAGGGCAAAATGTACACAAATTAAAAAATTCGAAAGCAAAAGAGAAATCATTTGAAATCGTAAAAATATTTTATGATTATAATATTCTTATATGAATAATTCCTATAGAAAATTTGACAAATAAACAGTTTATAAACAAAATATTTTTTATAAATTAGACCTAAAAATTTTGTCAAACTTTTTATTTCCAATAAACAAATTTTGTAATCGGCAACTAGCAGACATGAAAGTATACTTTCATCACCACTATTTTAGCGCTACGTTCCCACTGTGCTTGGCGTGCCGAGTTTTCAGTAACAATTTTTTAGTTAAGTTTTTCAGCTTCAGAGTGCATGAAATACTGGACAGAAGAAGTGCGTTTAATTGAAAAATCTACGGTCATTTATCCGACAACAAAAACGAAAAAAAAAGAAAAAAGAAGAACGTAATTGAACTTAATTATTGAATAAAACGTTTATGAACAAGTGTTTTACAGCTTCAAGCTACTGGCGTAATTTAAATTAATTTTACGTATTATTTATTTCTTTTAAGCGCTGTTTATCGCACACAAGCAATCGACTTGAGCAGAAAACTGATTTTCAAAATAATTCGGTCTGATTACGGCTGGCGTGTTCCGTCTTCAAATTCGACAATTTGTAAAAGATTAAAGAACAATTCAGCTTTTAGTCTTTAATCTATTACAAGCTGCCGAATTTATAGGAGAAAAACGCCAACCGTAAGAGACTGATTAAAATAAAACTGTTCATACAAAATGTTCACTCTTGCCGACCGCCTGGTTTGTATAAACAGCGCAATTTTGATAATTGGGAACAGATTATTTGGTTCATAATAATGAACTACTGGAGTTATGAAAACAAGCAACAGCATCAATCAATTAAATAACAACTCACGAGTTAAAATTTTCAAAATCAAAAATGTGTTACACAGCAAATGCAGTTTCTTGGAATGCTTAACTTCTATATCTGGAAGTTCGGAAACAAAAATATCGGGCATGGAGATTACAGGCTGTTCTAGACCCTCATTCTACCGATTATGAGTTACATGTGTCCATTCGATCAGTCCAATTTTCGGCTTAAATACTTCTGATACTTTCAGAGCTTTTTTTTCAATTTTTTTTTTTTTTTAATAGGACCAGTGATCAGGGATGAGATGTTCCGGTATTGCGTATGCAGTGCGGCAGAATATTTGAACATTCAAAGAAACAATGCGCCCATCAACATAGATATCAGCCTTTTTCTTGCCTATAAATTTAAGCACTCCGTTGGTAAACAAATTCGTATCAAATTTCAAAAGTATGCATGGATTAATAAAAGAGTATGTGAGTGTGTTAAAATTTGAAAAGTTAAACATGAAAAACATCCCAAAGATTTGACAAAAACACACACCTTCGATCTCAATACTGAATGAAATTATTTAAAAAGCAAAACAAATCTGATTATTTCAAGATTAATTTTATTTAAAAGTATTTACATTCATTTGTGTGACAGTGTGAAACGACTTTTTCGAGTTATCTATTGATGGACTGTAAGGGAAATAATTTAAGAAAGCACACAATCATAATTATTTATTATTATTATTACTATTGTTATTATTATTGTTATTATTATTATTATTATTATTATTATTATTATTATTATTATTATTATTATTATTATTATTATTATTATTATTATTATTATTATTATTATTATTATTACTATTATTATTATTATTATTATTATTATTATTATTATTATTATTATTATTATTATTATTATTATCATTATTATTATTATTATTATTATTATCATTATTATTATTATTATTATTATTATTTTTATTATTTTATATTACAGGTTTTAGATTTGTCATTTAATCGCATTAAAAAGCTTAAGCGCAGCTCATTTCAACCCTACACTAACGTCAAATATCTATTATTATACGAAAATATGATTCAATCTGTTGAACCGGGTACTTTTTCCCAGCTGACATCACTACAGGTAAATGACACTCTTTTAAAGACAGACAATACAACCGTTAAAAAGGAAGAATCAATGCAAAGAATACACATACACACACGCACAAAGAATTGCGATTGCAATAATTGTTATGCAAAAAAATAACAAAATTATTACAAATTATCTGATTAATTACTTTTGAATTTCGCCTGAGAGATTAATTGTTAACAAATCGTTTAGAAACATGCAATTGTCATATTAACTAATTATTGCTCTGACAGTAACTCATGCCAACAATTATTTATTTGCATTTATTATTATCAAATTTCACACAATAATTTTAACACTTTTGTTAAAAGTTGCAAAGTTTACTACACCACTTACTGCGTATAATTTAAATATTAAACAGAAAATAAAAGCGATTACCAGGAATGGCAACCCACTAAGAGACTTTCTAAATTTTGTAATATCAATACGGAAGTACAGGGTGTTTCAAATACAAGTATCTTCTTATGTACCAGCTCATCCTGTTCATATATGTTTTATTTTAAACTATAGAAAGTTGCTATACTTTTTAATTAAAAAATTTTTATATAAAACTCTGCCTGATTTTATAAATCACTTTGAGTTGGTGAAATCCATGTGGAAAGAAAACATAAGAACAAAAACTTTTTCATACAATTTGTTCACCCAACAAAAATGCACAGATATTCACAAGTTGCACACTGGGGCTAATTTATTTTAAAAAACAGTTGAAGCAACGCAAAAACTACTCGCTGAAGTTGTATAAAAAATAGCACATGACTCAAAAAGTTCACCCATTAAATGGTTGTGGCATTATTCGTCATTAAACAAGTTGATAGCATAGTTGTTATTCTGAATTACTGCACAGTGAAAAAACATAAAATCATTATATTAATATTTATATAGGCTAATTGTTCTAACTTAGTTAAAATCTCAGAAAGACATGATGATAAATATTCCTAGGCTCAAAGGAAGTCAACATCAGTTTTATTCAACTTACACAGCAGAGCAGAACAGCTGTTTTCGAAAGTCGCTACACTTTCATCTTCAGTGCTCATGTGTATATTGTGTTTATCGCCACAGTTTAGGTGGCTTAGTTGAATGTGATAACAGTTTTCTATTTACACAAATTTTATTGTGAAAAACAATCCGAGAACTGTATCAACCTGATGTTAACACTTGTGTAGCGACTTTCGAAAACAGCTGTTCTGCTCTGCTGTGTAAGCTGAATAAAACTGATGTTGACTTCCTTTGTGCCTAGGAATATTTATCATCATGTCTTTCTGAGATTTTAACTAAGTTAGAACAATTAGCCTATATAAATATTAATATAGCAAAATAAAAATGTTCAATAAAAATAAAATCACATAAAATCATTATTTTTAATAAGATGGTGTGCGAACCATCGAAAACACTGAATGTTAAGTTCTGCTACAAACACTTTCTTTTAAATGTAATTGGGCGATTGAACAGTATCGAGCCAGGCAGTTTGTGCATTTCTTTCTTATTACAAAATATATTTATATAAACAATTTTGATGAAATGTCTCTACATAAAACACATGACTTTTTATTCGCAGGAAATCGATTTATCGAATAATGCTCTCTTGACTATACCCCTCGAATTGTTACAGTTGCCCTCTATGAGAAATTTATATATAGACAGTAATGAGCTCACGTTTCTGGAAAGAGATCTAGAGTCTTTGGAGACACCAATAAGAGCTCCATTGGAGTATTTAAATGTGGCCGATTGTGGTCTACAGGATATACCCGATTTGGGCATATTACCAAGTAAGTGTTGAACTACAATATATACACTGGCCAATGGCGCTTGTAAAATTGTGACACTGCTTATATTTTAGAAAAAAGGTTTTAGTAGAAATCGATTTTTTGTTTGCTTTTACTTCCAGAACTTTGGCACATAAATGCCTCTTTGAATCCTTTAATGGATTTGAGTATTGATCGGTTTGCAAATTTTTGCAATTTGAAAAGTATCGATTTAACGCGCACGAAATTATCCCAATGCCAGTGCCAACAGGCCAACAACCACTTAAGAAGCTTAGCCGTAAAAACGAAATATGTTCCGGTTTGTGTGGGTAAGTTTTCTGAAAGATGTCGGTCTGAAATATAAGGAAGTGGTTCTTACGGTCCTATGAAAGGATTAATTATTAAACTAAGAATTATTATTAAACAGTATTTTAACTCAGCCATCAAATTGTTTACAGAACTTTTGGATACGTCCGTTTGTCCGCTGCCGTACAATTTCACCATCGGTTCTGAAGCATTTCAAATGTGTAAGACGTCAATCAAAATAGCGGAAGCACGAAGTCTATGGCTGTTTATAGCCGGCTGTGCGGGGGGAGTTCTAGCAGTCATATTAAGTAAGGAAATAACAAAACAATATAAATAATTATAGTCTTAACAATGTTGATATCATTTCAGTGATCTGGTACTGCACTTACAGAAAACGTAAGAGACGCAATAAGAAATTAAGGGCAGCCGCCTTGCATCGCAAGAGTTTAGTTATATCGCCAAAGAATGCCATACACAGAAATGAAAAGGATTTTCACTGTAACCGCAAGGAGGAATTGTTATGCTGTGATACTGCCTAAATTTAAAAATTTAGACTTTAAGATTTCTTTTGTAATTTGCAATCCAGGCTACTCGCTCTCAAATATTTTAATCAAAACGATAATTAAGTTTTAAGAAACCAGCCATAAATTATTATTACGTATTTTTTAATATTTCTAATGATATACTTTTTGTAGTAAACTTAGTATTATTAGCTCAAGTTAAATGAAAATCTACTAGTTGAATTAATTTGTTAAAAACTTTTGCAAGAACTTGCATATTAAAGCCAATCAAGAAGGTGCCTTATTTATATGAAACTTAAATTTAACATTAAATGCCAAATGAATATAAATTTTCAACTTGCCTTTAATTTTAAGTAAAATTTGTCACATACATATTAAATTTAACCAGAAAATCCCACCATAATATTAACTAAAACATGAGAATAAATAACAAAATTACTACTAAATAAAAACGAAAATAGTATTAAAAAGTTTTACTTGTTTTAAATTAAATTTTCTAGAGCATTTTTTCAGTTTAAAGTGTTCCACCAAAAGTTGAATGTACTTTAATATGGTTTTAACGCATATAATTTGACAACCCAGCAAACAAAAAAATTTGATTTGGCCAGTAGTATATGAAAGACGGATAGACCATAATATATAAGCGTTGTTGAAGAATATCTAGAAATAAATCTATAACATATACATATAAATTTTTGAAATTTTTTTAGTTTATTTGTATTCAAAAACGCCCCCCAATATGCAATTTTATTGCTCTTCATACAAAACATTCCAGTAACAGCAAAGGGCTTGCAGAAGGAAGGGATGTCAGATTAGAAGAGTCCAGGAAAGAACTTATTGTGGAATGTAATGGCCTTACGAATTACTATTTTAAGTTTATTATAACTAAAATTACAACAAACTGAAAAGAAAATGAATTAGCAACTAGAGGCTATCGGTTTAAGTGAAATAGTACTAAACGATAGATTTTGTGGGAAAAAGTCAAAAATTAAACTTTTTAAATAAAGTATTATGATACTAAAAGGCATGGTGATATAAATATATAGAATTGTTTGGTCAAAATTTGATATCTAAAATCACATATAAATTAATTAAATTCTTAGGCGCTTGTAATCATATACAAAAGGTATATACTGTGAAAACTTTAAAACTGCTGGACGTGGTTAAACAAGTGCACAATACAGAGATTTACTACTCTAATCCAGCTTAAGGATATGACTAAATGTTTTATTAATAATGTAATGAAGAGCAATAAATTTATTTATAAGAATTCAATTTAAAATCTAAGGATTAAAAAACAGGAACCTATTTATATAAAGCAATATTTCTCATCTTTGGAATGAACTAGAAATAGTGGAGGGGAAATTGTCTACTATGGATTGCTTTCATCTTTTCTAACATTTGCCCTTTTTCTGAATCAAATTCTATTAAAAGAAATTTAACTCTCTTTTTGAAGCATATAAGAAAAATTGTATCCATGATTCACGACTTGGCTAAGCAAGAGATCGAACCCAACCACGGCAAACATCACCCGCCCGATCACATCACCAAATTCTTATTTTTTTATTCGTTTGCTGGGATACTCTGGTGGAGTAGTAAAAAGTAGCCTACAAATCAACGCCTTCTCTTCTAGAATGTTCACAGGCACATATTAATTTCGCTAAAGGGTTGCTTTATGTACAACCGAATAAGGACTCTTTAACATGCAACATGTACATGACAATATAAGTATTTCATTTGAATGCAAACAAAATAGTAGACAACATAAATCGATTCGCTTTTTGCAGCAACAGATATGTTTCATACAACAATTAGTCAGAAAAACGATTCGAAACAGTCTACATCGCATAAAGTCCACAGCAAAATGAATTTAAAATCGAAACTTTTATATTTAATAGTACCGCTTTATATGCTGCTTGTTATCGATGAACTGCTCTATACGGACGCATATATGAAAAGCACACGAGTCGAGGTAATTCCTTTGGCTCCACCGCTGCAAGTGCACAATCAGCCGCATGAAAGTTCTCTAAGATCCACCAACCAAAAAGCCATCAATAAGATTTACAGTGTAAGACGTCTGGATCAGCAAAAAAGTTTTTTAAAAATATTCAACGTTCCCTGTAAGTGAAAGAATGCACGATGCTGTAAAAAAAAAACCTTAAGGACTATTAAAAGAAACTCGTACATTTAAATCATTTTCATTTCATTTCATTCGTATTTTTTTGTTGTTATTCTTATTTGTTTTTGCTGTTGCGGTCTTTAGATATAATTTGCTTTTTTGCGGCCAGAGGCAAATGGCCATTCATACCGCCCTTTATGCAAAATCGTGTTGACGCTGCCGCTCGTACACTGTTCAGTCAAAACGATAGTTTTATTAAACAATTTTGTAATAAATGGATACAGATTAAGGAATGCTTCCGGCCGCTATTTTGTAAGTAAATCTTTAATTGAGTGCATAATCTTGGCTTTTTTGCTAGATAAATTTTTATAAAGTGTGAATGTGATAGTGAAAAGAAGCTTATATAAAAAAAATATGATCGTATCATGACAAAGTATTGTTATGACATATATTAATTGTTAAAATATGACATTTTGTACATATCAAACATTTGCACAATTTAATTTAAAAATACCTTTCACATCAGAAACAGTCACATTTTTAATATATTTCTTTTTTCCAAACAAAAAATTCTGAAATGAAAAACACCGTTTCACTGCACCAACCAGCATTTTTTGACAATAGGGATACAAAGTTAACATAAGACTGCAACTAAAAAAATACAGGAAGATGCTGCGTAGTTGAGTTGTAGTTTGAATATATTAATAATAACAAATTTACATATAAACTAAAGCAGTTTAAAGAAAATATGCCAAATATTAGTTAATTATAGTACGAAATAGCAGGGGCGAATATCATCACTTCGCCAAGGATTATAGATTTACAGACAAACCTGCAGACTTTGCTTTTGGTGTATTCGCTCTGTAAAAATGTGTGTTTGGGTGGGTGAGTATTATATTTTCCCCATACACAAACATTAATGCCTAATCTAGCAGCGCAACAACCAGTTGACTATGCTAAACAGCACTGCCAGCATCAATAAAATAAGCTGGCCATTCTTAGTCAATAGCAGAACCAGAAGAAATATTACACAACACCGTATTATCTCCGCTTAACGAACGACATATTTTAACACCCACTCCTGAATATGACAAAATATCTATATCCGGTCTATTGTTTACCATAACAGCGTGACCGTTGTGGTTTCTGCAGTAGAAAATTGATACTTGGCACTGTAGTGAGCCTTTGTATAATGGAATAACTCTGGAGTATATAACACTTGATATCCTTGGATGAGATTTATTATAACAGTGCTGTCATTACAATTAATACTGCGTTGCATCACACTGTATAACATAGTGCATATTGATATTTGAGAACAGAGAGCTGTTTGAAAGGGCTGCAGAGAGCACGCGTGACCATTCCCGAACGAATTGTTATTAAAATTATATTTTCACTGGAAAAAAGACGTTGCAATTTATCGATGCGTTCCTAAAAACTAATACCTCGTGAGTCATCAGACATGATAATCTGAAAATAACAGCCAATCGCACGTGACGTTGACAGCAATCATTTTTATAATGACAAAATACTTAAAGTTAAATATGAGAAAGTGAACAATCTCGCCCCAAGCGTAGCTTAAACCTATTTAATTTACACTGGTTTGATATTAGAATTTTACAAGAAATTAACAACTAGTCTAGGGCCCACATCCTTTAATAGGATGTTCACACGGACCGCAGAATTCCAGGTTCACTCTTTCACACAAAATCTTGAGAGCATTGATTCATTCTTTCTTCCAGGTCTTTCACAAATTCGATTCAGTTCCCTTTTGAAGCTGACTGTTCTTATCTTCTTGCAGTTTTATTTAATTGTGTGAAAATTCTTTATTGCTGTTTCAAAGCGAAACATGTTTTTCTACATCGTATTGTTTTATATGTAAAAGGACCCTTTTCAAATTTTCTTAAATTGTCCTCACAGCAAGAAGAGAATGGAAACAAATGGTTTATAACAAGACATACGAATGACATAATAAAAAGAACTTCCAGGTTAAAACCTCCTCTCCCTTCTCTCCTGTGAAGTCAAAAGATGAGCAGCAGAAAGCTCCTCAACTGAACCTGGACTTATGAATCTTGTTGCGAACCACACAAATCTACTATTATCCCCAATTTCGATAGCAAATTCTAGCAAATTTATTATCTGAAAAAACAAATATGGAAAACAAAACGAGGTCTTCAAGGCTTAAGTAGTTTGAAGAAAAAAAAACTGTTAAGCTTAAGAAGTCGATATAATTTGGATTTCAATCATTTTGTTGAACGAAATAACGTTGTCAAAAACATCACACAAAAAAAATAATTTACAGAGTTGAATATAACATTTTAAAATATGCCCGTTAACAAACTAGCATTAATTCCTTTATTAGTTGGAGTAGATTGGAATACAGAAAACAATGATTTCATCATAGTTTCGAAGGGACTTATCCAATTTCGTTGTAAAATTTCCCAAATCTACAGATGTTGGATTTCAACTACCGTCAAGTTAATCTGTAGCAGCTGTCAACGAGTCCATTATAAATCCTAATTTCATGTTCATAAGTAACGCAATCTATTTTACTGATTAATAATATTAAAGTTTTTCCGCAAATCGGATCTTTAATACATATTTTTAACATATTGTGATTTGTATTTTTAATAGATGTTTTAAAGAATTTAGTGTTTAAATGTGTGTATATTAAAATGTTATTTGGATAAGAATAATTTACTAATTTCATTAATGATCATTTACTCACCCGTCTTCAAATGATGCCAACATAATCAACAACAGTTTGTTTACTACAGCAGCGTACAGTTACATATTCATGTACGCATGTGTCTATGTATGTGCAAACATGAGCCCTTTTAACTTTGCATTGACTACCACACCAAATATATACACACACCACACACATCCGCACATACACAACACTTATAAACAACATCACATGTTGTTACACATACACGCTAAGCACTTGCGCTTTTAATTTTCCTTTTAGGCATGTGAACTTATAAATTTAAGCTCTTATACTTATGCCCCTACATAATATATCACTTTAATTTATCCACAATATTGATGATATATAAATTCCCCGTATATTAAGACCGATTTCATCAATTAGTTTCCACATTTACTACTTTAATTATTAATTTTAAGATTTCATCACGCGTTCACAACCGAACAGTTTCAATAAAATAGCGGCACTAAAATAACTGCACACGTTTACATACACACAAAGTTTGTACAACATTTTGCAATGCAAATTCAATGATGATGTTGAGAGAGCACTCAACGTAGTTCAATATAACACTCTTTAGCACTCTCAAACACAAACTGACTAACATTAACGTTCTTACTAGTTGGAGTGTATGTATAAGGAGACTAATATGTTTCAACATTTATGCAATTATGTGTGAATACATGCATATAAACAAACTTTATGTGGCGACAATTCAATAAGATATATGTATGTATTTAAGCTTGATGTCTTTTTATATAAATTATATAATTTTATATTCTTCGATATATAAATATGTATATATATATATATATATATATATATATATATATATATGTATATATATATACATATATATATATATATATATATATATATATATATATGTATATATATATATATATATATATATACTTATATATATATATATATATATATATATATATATACATATATATTTCTAGACCACTATCAATTGTAAAAAGCTTTTGAAACATCTTTGTTTTATATACATCCATACATACATACACACATACATACATACACACATATGTATATGCATACATCCATATATGACATTGTAAACTGATGTACTTATCACTTATGTATCACAATTTTGTTTACTAACAGCAGTGCACCCTTCCATGTGTATGTATGGTTGTTTGCATATGGAAACAACTTGTTAATGACATGGCAGTTTATTATACGTACTCACACAACATAAACTTGCACTTTTAACTCTGCACATACATTTTTGTGAGTATGTATTTACACACACAGGACTTATTAATGCTGACATATTTTAATAATGAATTTTTTGTGGCTAATCTAACCTCTACTTGGCCAAAGAATATATCCACTCTCAAAAGTGAACTTGATAATGGCCATAATTTAGATGTGATCTTGAAGATGCTTAATGCTGTTGCAATTCAGCTCGTCACCATAAATCGATTAATCTCCCCAATCAAATCATGTCATACACCAACTGAAAGTAATACTTTTCTGCTGAATTAATTTTTATTTTCAGTTAATAATTTAAGCTTTTGTAGGGGGAAAAAGTCAGCAGGAAGGTATTTTTATGTCTTAAACGAATCGTATTAATTTTGTTGGTATTTTTCTCCACAGCACCTACGACAACAGCATCGAATGGAGATGTTGTCACCATCTCAAATCAGCGCTGTCAATGTGCAAATCTTGTTGCCACTGAACCGCCTGTGCCAGTGGTTTATTTTGATCGTGATCATATAGGAAATATCAGCTACGAAACCATTTCCAATACGATCGAGTTTTTGCAGAATTTCCTACCCCCGCCCACCAGAAAGGGCAAGCGAAAAAATCATGTACGTTCTCGTGTAGATGAAATGGAAATTGAATAAAACTTTTATAATAGAATTCAGAAAATTCCTTGGAATAATAAATCATGTAGATTTTTCAATTAATATATTAACTTTTTTATTTCATATTTTTATTTTAACACTATAAAAACCGGCTGATCGGCTCACTTTAACATTCTCAATGTAAAATATAATGCAAATTTATAAAAAAACAATATATGTAAATTGAAAAGGCTATTGTGCTTAAAAGATTCTCTAATACTTCTTTGGTATACGAATTGCTATAAGATAAAATTAATTGATGGAACAAATCACACGCGTGTATAAGCGATGCGATTTATTTATTCAAGATGTCATCCCAAAATTTCATGCGCTTGACATTAAACCTGTTGTCGACCTTTAAAATATTATACGAGTCATACAGATAATCATTTTCGAAAAGTTGATAGTCACACATGCTTTCATTCGTGCTTTGGAATGTCAGTTTGCTGCATCTTTTGAGCCGAGGCACTGGCAGTGGTTTTCTGAAATTTTACAACAAAAACTCTATTTGCATTTGAGCTTTATATATACACGGTCTCAGACCACTTACTGGAATTCAGCGAAGTGTACAAAGTTTCCCACAAACAGTTGCACCGCTTTGGCATGCCGCGAGTATCTTGGAAAATCGGAAAACAATAGAGGGGATTTAAGCAAATAGATCAGATCATCACAATGCACTACGCCGTAATCATGTTTGGACATGCCACCCGTGTAAAGTGTAGAGTATGAATAGGGCCCGGAATAGTTGAAACTATACAAATAAATGGGAAACGCCTGACTATCGATTGTATCCAAATAGTCTCGCACCGTATTGTAGAAGGGATGATGGAAGCCTCGATCTGTGATCAGCTGGAAAGAGATACAAGTTTTTGTTTAATTTAAATTTCCGAGATAATATTACAGATGAATTTGTGCATTCCTACATCGAGAAATCCTTGTCTGGTGTTGTCGTTTAGTTCATGTTCCCCTTTGAAATATTCCTGTATAATAAGCGGCATCTTGTCACTCAACTCCTGTTGGCCCATGTACTGGGGAAAATCCAAAAATGTTTGTAAAATATTTAAGAAATCCTTATTAAAAGACTCTCTTAACTCCTTGGACTCGACAATGGCCAAGGCCCGCACGGCTCCCTCTTGCGGCACAGTGCCCAACATAAAAGCCACCGGTTGATAGTTGCCACTTTTTAGAATTTCCACCGGGTGTTTGGTGAAAAAAGCCTCTTTTACACCAGCAGGCTCCACAACCGGTCGAAAGTTTGTTAAATGATCTACACTCCAAAACTTTAGGCCATCCCCTGCCCGCAATAAGGTGTCCTGATCCACTGCTCTCAAAGCTTGCAACAGCTCTTGTGAAGTTAAATATTCAGCATTTTCTATGCCACATAATTCAGCTACACGTACGGCTTGTTGCAAGGGCTCATCATTTATGGCGAAGGGAACGTTGGCTGTGCCACTTAAAGCGATTACTCCCTGAAAGAGACCTTGAGATTGAGGACTCAGCATATGCATGTGAGCCGATACCGCTCCAGCACTTTGTCCAAATATTGTCACTTTTTCCGGATTACCGCCAAAGGCCTCTATATTGTTCTGTACCCATTTCATGACCAACAACTGATCTTTTAAGCCAAAGTTGCCCGTTATAACGTCATCGCCGGTGGAAAGGAAACCAAATGGTCCCAGTCTATAGGAGAATGTTACCAGTATTACCTTTTCGGTGTCCATGATATATTCGGGCCCCGTTATAGTGGGATTGGCTGTGCCACTAAACCAACCTCCTCCGTATATGTAGATCATAACGGGTAATTTTTTTGACTCCGAAATATGCTAAGAAAAATAAAATGCAGGTAATGAAAATATACAAATTCATCAGTAGACCGATTTTCGAAATGACATTCTCCGACAACGATCAACGTTCTCTATTTAATAGTTAATGATTTCACAGAAAAAAAATGTTGGCTCCCAAAGTGAATTCATGAATTAAATGATTATAAAAATCTGACAAGTTCACTCACCAACGGCCTGTAGACATTCAAATACAAACAATCCTCACTTCCCGAGACCGGATACGTGGGCAACAGATAATTCTTTTGTATACAATCCGGTTTGGCTTTAAGGGCATCAAGCGTGCCTTCCCATTTCGGATGCTCTCTCGGGCTCTGTGGAAGAACATCATAATGCAGGTGTTTGCAATACGAATATAAATTAAAATTTCAGCCAGTTAAACTTACACTGAATCTCAAGTCACCCACCGGGGGCAGAGCATACGGTATACCCATAAATGCCTCGAAAAATTTTATATGATAGCCATGCATTAAGCGACCACGCATACAGCCAACATTATCGGGACAAACAGTTGATGTAAAACGATCCTCAAGAATATGACTGAGGACCGTGTAGGCCAGAGGCATAACGAGCATTAATACAACTTTCAACATTTTACAATAACTATGACGAGGATGTTGATGTTGTTGTTGTTGTTGTTGTTGTCGGTTATAATAAAATAAATCTGGAAGACAGACAAAGAGTGATAGAATATTTACAAAATAGCATGTACGGTATCGAATTCATGCCCAAAAAACTTTCCCGCCTATTTACCCGTTTTTCTCTTTATATTTTCGTTTAAGTTTATTCCCGAAATTATTTCGATACGAAAAAGTGAAAGTTTGTTACGCCCTACAAAACTGACGAAAGAGTTAACTGCCACCGGGCCAGTCCTACTGCACTCACTATTTGATATATATAATCGTTACGAATAGATTTGCTCTTGAAATGTGATATGAAACTAATCAGATTTATTATGCAAGTTAGTTCTCAGTGCGTTGGAAAATGATCCGTTGCCTTATCGCAATATGTTGTTTAGCATTTAAGCTCATTTTTGACTTCGCAGGTTTATTAATGAAATAAAAATTCCAGCATGTAGATTGAAACTAAGCCATTATCGGCATACAGACTCCGTAAGATATAAAAAAACGCATTAATTGTGGCAGCTTACACGCTGGTAGCATCATTGAACTCCGCTTCTTTAAAAATGAAGACGGAACTCGAGTGCCCAGCTCTGCATCTCGGCTTACACGCCGGTAGCATCATTGAACTCCGCTTCTTTGAAAATTAAGACGGAACTCGAGTGCCCAGCTCTGCATCTGGTAGCATCATTGAACTCCGCTTCTTTAAAAATGAAGACGGAACTCGAGCGCCCAGCTCTGCATCTCGGCTTACACGCTGGTAGCATCATTGAACTCCGCTTCTTTGAAAATGAAGACGGAACTCGACTGCCCAGCTCTGCATCTCTCGTAACATAAGTTGTTACGACATTGTGTACGACCTGGCAGAATAAGCAAGAAACGCTCCAAGTGACATGATAAGACAGACATCTCACTAAGAAGGAGAAGATCAATCAATGGATCTGCTGTCCGACACGATTGTGCTGTCTGTCAAAAAGGATTCATGAAGATTATGATTGCATGTCCGTGAGCAGTTGGCAGCCAAGTCAACCAACATGAAATTATGAAAAATCAGTAGCTCAAATGCATATTTCGTAAAAATACAGCCCGTTCTCACAAATCCCGTTATTGGGTATACCACAATCCCCGAAAATCGCTGTAGTTTGGTGTTGGCGATCTCCCTTTGGGCATCCCCACTTTGTTTGATTTTCGTTTTTATTTTCTTCTTGTGTACTCGAGATGTTTGTTTGTTTGATTATTTTTTCTTTTAAGATCTCATGTCCGCAGACATTTCGACTCCAATTGCGGTATGTTGTTGTTATTGTTAGTTTTTTTAGCCTTGTTTAACAAACATATATTGTTAAATATATATCTGTTAAATATATAATAACAACTGGTTTTCAAGACTTTGAAATATTGTTTGGTTTAGAAATTGTTTAAAATTCAAAAACGTTTCTAGGTATCCAAGGTCGTCTGTCTGCCCGTCTGTCTGCCCGTCTGTCTGTTGAAATAATATTTTTTCGTTTGTTATATTATTTTAAATTAACTTATAATTAAAGGCTCTTGGACACGATGAAATTAATTTTTTTTCTTCACCCGCACACCTCTGATTATGACTGCATGTACATACAAACTACCGTTATTTTTTATTAATTAATATATTGGAGACTTCAAATAATTAACAGTCAAATTAAGAAAAATTTATTTCTTGTTTTTTTTTTCAATTATTGCATGCACACAAATCTGTGACTGATAAATTTCTTATCGTCTGCAAGGAAGGAAATTTACACAAGTAGAGAGGGGTACGCACATGCACACGTGTGTTGATCGATAGTTTTAGAACATCAAATATATCGGCAGGGAAATATATCGTTATTATTTCAATCCTTTTTTTTCTGACAGCAGAAATGCAAAACATTTGAATCGGCAAGCATTTGCTCGATATGAGTGTGCCAAAATTAAAAAAAAGAATACTGGTCGAATGAACTGAGCCCGCGAAATATTAAATTCATTATATTGAACAGACCTCGTTATAAACAAACGCATGTATGTATATTTTTAATCAATACACATTTAATAATATATTAAGCTTAAGGTACGTTCGCACTTATCAAATATTTGCCCAAAACAGCGGAACCACAAATACTTCAGGTCTTATGAGCATTTTATGCTTGTAAGCTGTTTATAAGATGGATTTTCTCTACAAAATTTGTCTTATAACCAGCTTATAAGAATAAAATATTTTTTGCGAACGAGGCCTTTAAGAAAGTCCTTTAATTCAGACAAGTGTTTGTTGATTAGACAATTAGATTTTATCACAGAGTCTATTAGCTATGAATGAATCTTTTCTATTTGATAAACTGATATCTAAATGAATATATCATTCATTATTATATATATAGTAGTTAGGTTTTTTTTTTTTTGGGTAAATATTTGACAAGTGTGCAGGCACTCTTAATAACTGAGTTTTGTTATCTTCCGTAATCTTTAAAATGTTATTATAATCAATGACAGAGAAGAAGCACTATGATATCGTTATCGGCTTAACTTTTTTCATACACATATAAGCGACACTATTTTCCACGACATTATTGGGCTACATAACGATACGCTTTGTATTTTATAAATAAACTGTTGCCAATAGAGTTAATCCTTTATTTTGTTCTACAACTATTTTATTTGTATGTGTGTACGAGTATTTCAATAAATGTTTTTTTTTTTCTAATTCACACACAATTTTAAAACCATAAATTTTTTATATCCATATCTATCTAAAAAACTCTTGACTGCTGGTTTTTTATTTTTGTTATCACAATCTGAAGTAACACGATTTGTTTTCTTTTGCACACTTTTGATAAATGAATTATTAATTATCTTAAAACACAGCAATCAATTACCTTTTTATTATGTTCTTTCTTGGTATTGCGGTGTAATTAGTTATTTGTTTAATACATTTTTTTTTTTATTTCGTCTAACAGTTATTGAAAGTAGCTCTTGAACGTTGATCTTAGAGCAGCAAAAACCATCTGAAATGTTTAACTAGTTGGCGTTACTGTTATATTCATTAACAAAATTTTGATCAAAAGCAAACACAAAATCGCACAACAACAGCAATTGTACTATTAATAGCCAGCCCGAATCCTATTCAAAGTTGCCACACTGAATTTCGACATAAAGTATTCTAATTTTACCACGAGTGTTTGCAAATCGCCAAGTTCGTTTATATAAGTTTTGTTAACATATGGAACTAATAAAGGGAATTGAAATTTTCGAAAAATTAAATGTTGTTTAAGGAGCCCGAAATTTTCAAGAAAATTGTTTTTCTTTCAAAACATTCATTTAATAACACAATGTGTCATTACGATTTAAATTATTTTGTTAAAGGATAGAAAAGTCAAATAATTGTATCTAAAAAGCAAAACAACTTCTTTAAAATATCAGGATCATTAAGCAAAAGTTAGCGTTTTGATTAATTGCATTTTTAAGATTTTAAGAACTTGCTGATATATTTTTCACAAATGCTAATTGTTTGTTTGCATTTTACAAATATTCCTTCAAAAATTGTATTTCTATATAAAATAAATTGAAAAAATTTTGGAACTCGGTATGAAGTTTTGAATATGACATAATACTGGCAAAAAACATTTTTAATTTTCTCCATTGGTATATATGTATATTAAATAGCCTCTGGCCGAATTTTTTTAAAATCATAAGGGGTCAGGACTAACTCTTAGTCGATTTGGCATGGAATCGCCCTTATAACCGCTGCTCATTTGTAAAATTTTATATACAAATTTGTTGATTAAAAAGGTTATAAACATGAAATATATTGTATGAACAGGCCCTTTATTATTTACAATTTTTATTATTAAATCACAATATAACAGATTTAATTATTTTGTGAATTGAATGAACAATATAACAGATTTAATTATTGTTGTTAATTTTATTACCTCAGGAAAGAGCCCTTTTCAATTGGATACAAATAATGAATGCCGACCAAAAATACAATTTGGAGTTTTATAATTAACTTGTTGGCCTTGTTGGTGTCAAAGGCGGGCATTATAAAGAAATATTTTTTTCCCACAATTTTAACTGAAATCATTTACGAGAGCTCCACTTATACTCGCACATGAAAGTCAATGCGAGGAATGTTATTTTAATGATTATCAAAATATTGAACAATAGATTAGTTGTATAATTATTATTATCAAATATTATCTAATATGTTAATGAAATTTTGCTTAATAATAAAGATTAATTATATATATATATATATATAGAAATAATGTATATAAATAATTAACCTTCAACAACAGCCTTCAAATCGTGTGAAAATGTCTGTTGATTCTTATTTTTTAGCATGATTTTCAGATGCAATTACAACAATGTAAACGATAATGACAGTGATTGAAATGTAAACACACAAAATAATAACAACAAAAACAGCAACAACATGCACTTTTGTTCACTCACTATTTAAAGTAGGAAGGAAGACCGGTAAAATTGATTATATTTAAATTTAAAACAAAGTCTTTTTCCGTTACTATTTTAAAATCGCATAACTTTTTAGTTGAAATGTTCTTTACAAACTGAACACTTCATTGATTACAATCTTTCTTTTATAAAAAAAATCGCTTTACTATTTTCTGTTAAATATTATTATTCTTATATTTTATAACTGCTATTGTTGTTGCTGCTGTTGTATTTGCTGCTGCTGTTATTTTAATCAACGCCGATAACCACAATGAAAGTAAAAAGCGTTCAGTTATAGTAACTACACTGGAAAAAAAGTTATTCGCAATTCTTTCTTTTAAGTTATTACAACGTTAAAGTGCGTCATTGTTGTCATACTATATATATATATATATATATATATATATATATATATATATATACATATATATATATATATATATAACTTTTGTCAAACATGTTCAAGCACGGCAAGACTTAAGGCTTCCACTATCAAGCACCCCCAACAAATACAATATTTTCAATCACAGCATGAATAGTCTTGCAGGATCAAGCACGGCCACAGAAATATACATCTAAGCATTAATTGTTTTATATTGAGCGATTTGTTTTAGTTTTTATTAGTAATATTTGTTTAGTAATATTAAGCTCACGATCACGAAAGCTGTATATTGTTACACACGGCAAAATATGAGACTCTCAGGATCACGCACGCTCACGCCTTTGTAACAAAGTGGGTGAACATTTTTTTAGTAATATTAAGCTCACGATCACGAAAGCTGTATATTGTTACACGCGGCAAAATATGAGACTCTCAGGATCACGCACGCTCACGCCTTTGTAACAAAGTGGGTGAACATTTTTTTAGTAATATTAAGCTCACGATCACGAAAGCTGTATATTGTTACACGCGGCAAAATATGAGACTCTCAGGATCACGCACGCTCACGCCTTTGTAACAAAGTGGGTGAACATTTTTTTAGTAATATTAAGCTCACGATCACGAAAGTCCTCACCAGCTGTTTGGCTGAGTTAGTTCACTTCGGTGATCAGTTAACACTAAGAGCACGAGGCCTCTAAGATTTTGACTCCGCACTTAGTAATGAATATGGCATCGAATACATCTGATCTGCATGAGTGCAGTCACGAATTGTAAATATTACTTGTGTACATATGCGAAGACTTTCCCTTCAGTGTATTAGACTATGAGAATATAATTGAAATATTTATTTGACTTCTTGTTTATAATTGTCGTCAAGCCTACACAAGCAATATTTCGTCAAGAAATTTTCTTGTATTCTCTCTTCAAAATGTATTAAAACGTAAACTTCCATTTTATTTTATTAATTTTTTTTTTTTTTTAATAGAATTTGTATAGTTTATTCCCGTAGAATTGCAGCTGTTTGGCACCGTGTAATTCTTCCCATTTAAGTTTTCTCTCGTTTTCCTTGTTAAAGCCACAAATTGTCTTGTGTAGACGGCAACTTGCCATACGAGCAACATTGTAACGATATTTTCTTACCAATTTGCAACAAAATATTTGTATTAAATTTGGCATGAGACAAACCGATTCGACTTTTAGCTGAATATGTTTGTTGGTATTTATAAATATTGTTTCAGTTAATTACAAATTACAGAAAATTTTATCTCACAAAAGAAGCCGACGTTTATAGAAATTTAAACTTGTTTGTATTACATTTTAGATGATTGTAGTGAAGAATATAAAATATTTATAGCAAAAAAGAGTTGGAAAAAACATTTACTTGCCGCCCGTCCCACGATGTCACTTGACATCGTTCTGTAGAATAAGTATGGAAAAATAAAAGGAAATTGCAGAATTTGCCAATAGTTCCGAAATCGAAAGAAAAACATCGATAGTCAGTGAAATAACTATCGATACCATCGACAGTACCATCGATTGCTTTGCGCTCGAGCGCAACGCAAAACTCTCCTCTGTGATAACCAGAACTGTAATGACGTCACAGAATCAAAAATGACTTGCATGACACTTCCCGTTTTCAAGTTAGAGAATTTTTTGCATTTACAGGAGATGTTAAAATAAAACTGGCCTTAAGCACAATCAGCAAATTATAGCGATCAAATATTTATTATTACCATCACAGTGTAATCTAGAGGCGTACATGAGTTCATTATCAGTCACTCTAAAGTTCACGTGCGTCTATTTTCAAAACTTTCAACAGGGTGCGACTTGCAGTCCCACCTTTTATATCCATAATAATTGTTGTCGCTAATTAAACTAAATATATAATCAAATATTTTTGACAAAAAAAAGTCCCCTCATTTGTGATCATGAAACTGATATGGAAAATAGTTAATTTTAATTATGTGATAAATTTAATAGCACTTGAGGCAATCACTATAACAAAGCAAATATTTCATTAATAAATTGTTATAACCAAAACAAATGACGCAGTAAAAATCAAAGCCAAAAATTCTATGTATAGATAAATACTAGCCGAGACCGGTTGGAAGATAAAATTCGGAGCACCATTTGCGAAATATGAATGGGTGAGATCGCACGCAATATTAAACCCACAGGATAAACAACAGCAGAAACTAAAGAAAACTGAATAAACCGAATCGAATTAGAGCACTTTGAAAACAAAAATTTGTGAGACAACTTCAAAAAGGATCTGCAGCCCAAAATATCAATATTGAAAGATCAATATCAAATAGAAATCAATAATTAAGTTTTGACTAATTTTACTTAATTGTTGTTTCATATGCTGATAATTTTTTGTTGGAGATCTAAACATTAATTAAAATGATTTCCTTAGAGTTTGTATCAACTTTTCGCTGACCTAAAATTTTTGCAATATCCACAGAAATTCGATATGAAATTGTTTTTGTTTTTTTTTTTTTTGTGAAATTAATACCATTAAGAGCAGGGTTTTACTCTTTCTGAAATTTAATTTCCGTTTTCGATATGGATGTTTTGATGTGATTTACACAATTAGACTCTAAATAAATCCCAACATCGTTGTCGTGTATCATTCATTATTGTTGTTGCAATGCAAATAGCAGGCCTTCAAAAGCCTTAATATTTATGGATTAATTGATAATGCCCATCTGCCTCAGCAAATGGGTCACACGCGTTTTCTCTTCAGTTCTTATTGTCTGACTGACCGTCTTAACTCGCTTTCAGATTATCTGTCTGTACGTCATCTCACCAAAAAAAAATATATATACATATATATATATATATAAATAAATGCACATCAATTGGCTTTGAACTACATTTCAGGGAGCTGGAAGTGGAGTACTCATGATAATGGCTGCACTAAATGGAATAAATAATAATTTGAATTTTCTGCAATAAAATCAGAAAAGAAATATTTATGCATGTGACCTCAAAACACACTACAATAACGAACGTACGACATTTTAAAATTTAAATTGATATCAAAAGAAGAGACGAAGTCTAACATTTTGGAGTCATGAGAAATTGATTTAAAACATTGACAATGGAAAAGTGATGACTATTTCTAGGTTTCATCATGTGCAAGGAAGATGAACCACAACTGTCCCAATTGAACGAGAGAACATTGTGAATACTAAAACAAGAATGACCGGAAAACCAATTCATAAGGAGTTATTCATGTTGTGATTTCAAATCTTCTGGCTTGTTAACTGTTAAATAACAGTTAACAATATGTCGTTTGATCTAATTTAAGGGCCAAATAAAACGGTGTGAATAACAAGATGGAAATTTATATTTGTGCAATCCTGTTGCACTTCAACTATTGTTTTTTTTTTCTTTTTGCCAAATAAAACTCAATTTAAATAACATCGAAATGCACACTTTCTACATGCACAATTCATTTATTTCATTTACTTTTTGGTATTAATTAGATAAAGCTCTGTCCCACAATTGCATGCGATCGAGCCGATAAGCGTTATTAATTACACGCTTATAACCATCATCCGAATTGACAAACTCCAAATAATTACACATGCCTCTTGTACCGGTTGTTAAGAACTGCTCCCTTGTGCAAGAACCGATATCGTCATAGTGTAAAGGTGTACTTTAAGAAAAAGGAAATTTAAATGGTTTCAATTCCATAAACAAAAATGCAAAATATTTCTGGTTACAATTACCCCGTCGTAACAAACTCCAATAGAATATCCACAAAATCGGCTGATAGTTGATGATCAATTGAGTTCTTTTCGAAATCTGCAAATAAAGCAGACTGACGAAACTGATAAATTAAATCGTCAAAGTGCACAACATCGTATTGATGTGTGGAGCTGCCGGCATAGAATGGCGCATACGTGTAGGGGCCATGATAGGAAAATTTATAAATATACGCAGGACTAGTGTACGCATCGTTATAATCGAAATAATGTTTTAGTGTCCTGTAAACAGGATAATAAAAATAGTAGTCGCTGAATAATTCAAAAAAACCATCGGCTGTTTTATCATTTAGTTCATGAACTCCCTGCAGGTATTCATCGATAAATCTGTTTAACTTCTCCCCCTCATTTATGTCCAGTAATTTCATCACATTGCCATCAAAGTCTTCATTCAGTTCGCCCCTTTTTGTTGGATTGTCAAAAATGCTTAAAGATACGGCTGCTGCTTCGCCCCTGTACGAAACCAAACCCGTCATCCAGGGTCTCAATTCATAATTACCCTTAATTATGGTCTCGTGAGGATCTTCAATCAAATAGGAACTCGTGGTGGTGGCATTTTCTATCACCGGTCGAAAATTAAACAAGTTGTGATTGTGCCAAAATTTCAAGACATCACCAGCCAGAAGAATCGAATCCGCATCTAAAGTTCGCAGCTTATCCACTAACTTTTTAGCATTTTGTATGTCATCTGATTCGATATCGAGCGCTTGAGCCAAACGATGCAATTGCTCTAACGGTTTGTCCACTATTGCCACGAATGGGGCCAATGCAGTACCGCTGCCGAGGATGGCACGTTTAAAAAGTCCTTTATGGAAGGAAAGAAAAGCAAAAAAGAACCAAGTTCAACAGCAATTCCCAAAAACTCTAAAATTAATTACAATAGTATTTGCAATAGAGAAATTTTACGGCGTCCACAACTATTCCATTGAAATTCATCTAAAACGCTGACTGCCAGTTTACAACAAATAAGTATTTGGGAGTTTTCGAATTTGCTTAAAAAAAACATAAAATTTACTGCCTGTTCGCCTATATCGAAACCTGCTGTCCTTCGATCGAATAGATGACATTTAAAACAAAAACAATGTTCTGTTTTCATTTTATTTTTTATTTCTGAAGAAATATTATCTGGGTTGACCTGAATATTAAAAACCATATATATACAAATTACCTTTTGTCTTGGGATTTATCATATGAAAGTGGACTGCACTAGCCCCTGCACTGTGACCGAATAAAGTCACCTCGTTAGGATCCCCACCAAACTCCGCAATATGTTTGTTAAGCCATTCCAACGCTAACAATTGATCTTTCAAGCCGAAATTTCCTGGCAGCTCACTGCAACCCGAACTGAGAAAACCTTGAAAGACACACACATACACACAGCATTTGTAATAAGAAGAAGACTTAAGCACGCAGTTGGAAACTACTCACCAAAAGGACCCAAACGATAATTTATCACAACCACTATCACTTGTCGCTTCTTCATAAAATACTCTGGCCCCAGCACAGATGGATTCGAAGAACCACTGAAAAATCCACCGCCATAAATATAAAACAAAACTGGTAATTGGCTTTTGGCAGGACTCTTAGGGCGATAGATATTCATATACAAGCAATCCTCATCCCCCACAATGGGCCAACCGGCTACCAAATAATTTCTTTGTTTGCAATCAGATTTTGCTGCTGTTGCCATCAAAACACCCTGCCACATTTCAATAGGTTCCGGATTGCGAAATCTTAAGGAACCAATCGGGGGCTTGGCATATGGCACACCCAGAAATGCCTCAAAGTTGTCACCACCATCCAAGCCGGGCATTTCGGTGCCCATTAGACAACCCAAAGCGTGAAGACAAACCTTCAGCTCATTTTCACTTTTCGCTATCGTTACAAATATTGTCAGGACCAATTTCAATTTCACCAGCATTTCAGTTGTGAAACCTTTTGATTGATAAATTTAAGTTTTAAATAAATATTCGCACGTTTATGAATTGAGTTTTATAAATTTTCGCAACCAGCAACTGTTGTCACATTCATTCTACAAACTCGTGATAAACTTATTGAAAATATTTATCTTAAATTGTATGTAATTATAATAATTTACACTCGAAAAATGTTAATAATTGAAACAAAGCAGACGTGAATAGGTTCACATACATTTTTAAGCAGTGCAGGAGATAAATAAATAAATATATATATATATATATATATATATATATATATATAATATGAAATTTATTTGTTGGGTGGTTAAGCAATGCATATTATATATATATATATATATTTTTTTTTTTTTTTTTTTTAATTTTTTTTGGTGGACCAGTACTCAGGGGCAACCCCTACATGTGCAGTGCATTGCGCTGGAACAGGAAAGAAGGGGATAGTGTTGGGAGGACAGATTAGAAGATAGAAAGGTTTTTGTAGCTGTTTTTACTTTTATTACTTCGTCGGTGAATTTTTTGCTACAAATACTGACGAAGGAGGGTGCTGCAGTATCCTGCTCTTTTTTTTAGTACATCATGGTGTTAATCGCTGTCGGTAATGTTCAGCGACCAGCGCTATGCCTTCGTCATTGAGACGAGCCGACAACAATTAACACAAGCCTGCACTAATGCAGATCAGAAATATTCGACACCATATTGATGACTGAGTGCGGAGTCGAACTCGGGACTTCAGGCATTGCAGTCTTGTATCTTTTACTATGGCTGACATAGTAAAAGATGACAGCGCCATCTTAAATCGCATACAGAAGTCGCATACAGGGCCAGCACCCACGGGACGACTCCTGGCATATGTAGTGCATTGTGTCGGACGGTATAGTGTTGACGGAACAACAGAAATACTGGAAGATAGAGAATGTGTTGCAGCCATTTTATTTCCAACTTTGCCGGTGAAATGTTGCTGCATTAGCGGCGAAAGAGGGTGCCGTGTTCTGCATTTACTATTGCAAATCACAAAATTAATAGTTTCTCACTTTGTAAGGAGTGGAACAAGGGATCTCAACCCTCATTTCGTCATTGGACGAATCTCATTCGATGAGTGAGATTCGTCCAGACCAAGGCAGCTTAACGGTTACTACTTCTCCCAACTTCGCATTGTTATTACTCTTTTCAATGATGATTCTCTCGAATGTCTTGAGCGATTGTGGAACGAGTGAATCAAATGCCATTAACGCATTATGATGATAGTTATAAGGCATTCTCATTTTGGGCCACATTAAGACTGCGTTTCTGAAATGTGGATTAATTTTACCGTGGTCTGTAGCTCTAATGCAGATTTCACTAAATTTCGCCAACATTTTATGAAGCAACATTAACCTATTCCGTTGTCAGATAGACTAAGCCCAGCTTAGGTGAGATTTTTTTATAACAAAAACATTCCGTAAAATACGCACACTTACCGTGAGAATCGCACCCATGACCATTGAATTAACAGGCTAGCGTTGCTACCTCTGAGCGTAGCATTCTAAGATAAACTCTAAAGCAATTTTCATGGACTTCGTTTGAATCAGGAGTAAAAGAGCCTTCGGCGATTACTTTGTAACAACATCTGCTAATAGAGGAGGCACCAATGTGGCCTAAGTGCTGTAAGTGTAACTAACTTTTTTCTTTGAGCTAGCAGAAGTAAACACTTCACTGCCTTCAGTTTGTCAACGCATATCCGCTGAAGTTAATAACAGTGATGTTGCCAACACGGTTCATCTTCAGTTATTCATAAAAATACACTAAAATTAAGTTTTAAATAGAGAGTTGTAATGAGGTACTAAATTATTAACTATTAAACTGTTATAAACCCACTATAAGTTACACAATAGCGGGCAATTGCATTATATTTGCACGCATGCACTCACAAGTGAAAGTGGTGTATGCAGCTAAGCCGACTCTTGTATACCCTTCACCGTCGAACGTCTGTTACTTATATTTATAAAAAAGTTTCAATTGTCCAACAATGAAAAAGTTTCACATCATCTAATGAAATGTCTTTCTCTGATTTATTTTAATATGAAATTAGAGTTATTTGCAACAATTGGTATCTAAAGATAATGATTTAACAATAAGTTTTCCATTTTTCGAGCAGCACACAAATTGACTTTTTGACTTTTGAGATACAAAATAATATTTCTTAGTTTATAAAAAAAATTAACTTCAAGCAAAAAGAAAACAAACAAAAAATTATAATAAAATAATTAACTAAAATCAACAAACTGCATGTTACAATCAATAAATTTAAATGGAGGATAGAGAACGGCGTTGTTGCTCAGTTAATTCCGGATGCCAGACATCAACGATAAGTACTAGACGCAAGCCCTGGCCCTCATGCCACACCTCGTGCTCGAAACTGTCATCGAATATTAGAAATTTACCTTCTTGCCAAGAACTGGAAATCAAAAAAAAGTTTAAGAATAATTTCGCTATCAGTGAAAGTCACAATTCCCGATTTTTTAATTTCTCTTACCGCTCTTTATCGGCTACTCTTATGCGTGTACCGGTCGGCACCACCAAACCCAAATGGGCTCTTAGTCTACAGTTGGTGGGGCCACAGTGAGGCCAAATATGAGTACCGGCGTGCATGACACTAAACTTAACTTGACCTCGACGACAATCTCTGGCCGCTGGGAATTCATTAATCAAACTGCAGGTTATGGGAGCTTTCAAGCAGTTGTCTTTTCTCTGTTGACCGCGAGCGTACAATTCAAATTGTTTCCAATCGCCCGTATTCTTAAGATTCTCGGCCTCGTTCAAAAAATAGCCCGTTTTGCTCAAAACATTTAAACCTTCCGCTTGTATGGCCAACCAGTTGTCTTGCAATTTTCTTAAGAACTTCTCATAACCCGTCTCTTCTAACGTCCAAAATGGTTGGGCTTTGAGATTTTGTTCGTTATATAGAGATCTTTGATAAATACTGGGAAACAATTTCAAAGCAGCTCCTTTGCGAAACACATCTACAGCCTCATTTTGTTTGCCCAGTCTTTGCAGGGATTCTCCCAACTGAAAATAGAAGCGACCATCTTGTGTGCCTTGAGCATTACTTTCAATGCCTTGTCTTAAATATATAGAGGCATTGTAATAATCCTGGTCCAACTGTTTCAAAACAAAACCATAATTTACCAAGGCCAAGCCATCGTGTGGCCAGAGTTGAAGAATCTTCTGCAGCACCTGTTTGGCATCTGAAAGGCTAAACTGTAAGAGTTTTAGTATCGAGCTTTTGACAGTTTTATTTGGTTCTTCTTTCATCAAATCAATTACCGATTAAGCATTAACAGAGTAACGGCCAACTGGTTGCGTATGGACGGTTCCAGGGGAAATTTCTCAATAAGTAATTGGTGTACGGATAGAGATTGTTGATAATTACCTAAATTAAAAGAGATGAAAGATCTTAGGGATTTCGCTAAAGCAAAATTTTTGTAAAAATCGAAATCAAGGAAAAAACAAGATAATTTCTCTCGCACTTGTGTTGAAGCCTCCATCACACAATGAGACGATGGGCCTATTACCGTTCTCGAGAGTTTATAATAGATCAAAGATTTTCTTTAATTTACCACTATTACCGTTCTCGAGTCGTTTCGAGAACCGCAATAAGGCACATTATCTTAAGCATCATAGCTTGTTTGTAAGTGTAATTGCTAGTATTTTCAAAGTGTATAAGTACCGGTTACTTAATAAAAAATCCCATTTTCAAGTACTTAATATCAGAAAACTACATTTTAATAAGATGCATCACAGTGTGGGGCATTTCACCAGGAAGTATCCACAAGCCAATAACATTTTATAATGTTAAGACTATAATACGCTTCTTATTAAATTCGTTTGTTTTCTTTTAAATAGAGGACATCTTAGACATCAATTAAAAAAAAATCGAATGATAGTAGAATACAATTATAAAAATTGTAGAAATTGATACGAACAGTACTTTTGTCTATACGCACATGGAGGTTCCATTTACTTTTATACCAACAACTATTTAATGGGATAATTGTTGCATATATTGAATGTGAGCATCTTCCCCAGCCTATTGGAATTTATCAAGAGGACGCCATTTTTAAAATGATGTTATGACATTTTGTGTGAGGCGATGAATTTTGTTGAAAATCAGTCAAGAGCTTATAGCTCTCCTGGTATAAAGACCATTCCAGGGTAAGAATTTAAAACTCGTAAAGGTCTCCAAATGTATTGATATTATCAGAGAATTTGGCATAAAATCTTAAGAGCGATCAAGACATCATTAGAAAAAACAACAAAATAACCGAACCAATTAAGACTCACCCAAAAATCTCATTCTCTCCACGCATCGCTCGGCAGCCGAACGATATTCCTGCAGTTGATTATCTTTAACATTGAACTCCAAATAATGTTTATACATTTCAATGGCTTTTATTAGAAGATGATTGCTTTGGCGCTGTTCGGCGTAGTGGTCCAAAGTTTGGGCTTTGCCCAAATACACTTGCGGCTCACTGGGATATTTTTGTATTAGACGATCAAAGGAATTCAAAGCGTCATCATAACGCTTCAGTTAGGGTAAAGGGAAGTTATGGGAAGAGGATTGTCACAGGAGCGCAGTAATTGGTGGGGAAGTAGTACACAAAGCACAATGTAACAGCAGTTCATAACAAAAATATACAAGTAAATAAAAGCAGTTTCTTATTAAAGGCAAATCAAAAATAAATTAATAAAATAAAATAAAATGCATACAAATTAGTTAGTATTCAGTAGGAAGAATTTTATGAAATTAAGTCGATATTTGTGATATTGTTCCAATGAAAATTAATACTCTGCTGACAATTTAATCAAATTAAAGTGGGTGATTTGAATGAAATTCCGCAGAGATGCCCATTTGAAAACACAATTATCAAGTTAATTACAAAGAAACAAGGAAAACGAAATGCAGCACATTTTTTTTTTAATAAAAAGAAATATTTCTAATAGCTTTTCGCAATAAAATAATAACTACATGCCCATGTAAATTGTTTAAGGATGAATATTATCCGAGTTTTATAAAAAATATGGTTTGATTTTTATTGTTAAAGAATTAAAATCTTAAAACTATTAAAATAAACACATTAAAAATGAATTTAAAGCTAATGCAAGTTAGATTGAATTAAATAGAAAATAATTAGAGGAAGGACATGATCTAATGATAGTTAAACTGTTAGGAAATAGAGATAAAGATAAATGAAGAGATAATATTATATGAGTGGCGTATCTATTTGTTAAACAAATAATATTATTAACTCACCTCTCGCATCATTTCATCGTTGGCTCTTCGCAGCTCTTGCTCAAACAAATCGTCTTCTAATGATTGTGGACCACCGCCGGTCTTGGGTTTTATTTCTATAAGGGACAATTATGGAAATTAATTTGCAATTTTACTTAATTCTTGCAAATGCATGAGCTTTTTACAACAACTTTTGTACATAAAAATATTGCATGGCAACCCTTCCAAAGGCTCACAAACGCTACTTGGCTCGATTTTATTTTTATTGAACATTTTTATTTTGCTATATTAATATTTATATAGGCTAATTGTTCTAACTTAGTTAAAATCTCAGAAAGTCATGATGATAAATATTCCTAGGCACAAAGGAAGTCAACATCAGTTTTATTCAACTTACACAGCAGAGCAGAACAGCTGTTTTCAAAAGTCGCTACACTTTCATCTTCAGTGCTCATGTGTATATTGTGTTTATCGCCACAGTTTAGGTGGCTTAGTTGAATGTGATAACAGTTTTCTATTTACACAAATTTTATTGTGAAAAACAATCCGAGAACTGTATCAACCTGATGTAACACTTGGCTCGTTTCTAAACGAATACGGTCGTCTTATATTCTGTTTTGGAAATATATTTACGTTCTTATTTGAAAAATTTGTGTTATTTTAAAACTTTAAGGCCTTTACATCTTAGAAAAGCTACATATTCAACACTCATGATGAGTCATGACGTTTTCTTTTCTGGAAAACATTTAAATTTTTTTTCTTCTTTTGTAAGAATTGTCATTATTTCGGAGGAGTTTTAAAACACAAACAAATTTTCGCAAGTGACGTTTTTGGTTTGATTCGGCCAAGCGGTTGACATAATTACACTCACACATATGCATGCAGGCATAGTGACAGAAGGAACTCAGAACTTCGAGAGCTGATAAAATCTAAATTTTTGCACGAAGTAAACGAAGTAAAAATTGTTTAATTATAAATTTGAAATCTTTTATATCAAAAATTTTATATAGATAAACAAGAAAGACTTTAATATCAACTTTATTTTTCATAATTAACCCTTCAAATTAATTTAAAAAAAAAAAATACTTCAAAACGCATATGAATTCTTGAGGGCTGCCATAATAACTTCAATACCTTTCAAATCAACATGTAAAAATGTATCACCCACAAAAAAAAACTTACGCTATTTAACATAAAATCTTATCCTAAAGTGTAAATGAATGATTTGTGACAATTTAAAGTGTTATTCCTTCCGCTTGACCAATTATATATTTATTTATGCATGTGCCATGATTATGGACAGATTTTAATTTAAAGTGCGTTCGTTCGATTTTTGTATATCTTTGCATGCGATTAAAATTAGTTGTTGCCGATGAAAAAGTTATTAACATGATATCGGTATGGGGCTGATATTGAATTAATTACGTGTCCAAGTGGGATCATCAGGATCTTCGTCACTCTCATATTCTTTGGCTGGTATTTTGCCATATTTGGCTTCTAATCTGTTCATTAATTCGGTATCATCTATATCGGAAGCGTCTTCATCATCACCCTCCTGCACTTCATCTTCATCATCCAATAGATCTTCTTCATCTAAATCTTCTGAATCATCATCATCTTGTTGTGCCAGATCGTCATCATCATCATCATCATCATCATCGTAGATGTCATCTTCATCATAATCTATATCATCAGCATCCGGCTGATAATCCATGTCATGGGTTGTTTCCTTTTTGGTTACATCTTTTTGTTTTTGTTCTGTTGCAACTCTTTCATAATCCATGTCGTAAGTAACATCTTTTCTCGTCTCAGGCTTGTTGGCTTGTTCTTTGGGTGATGAGAATTTCGGTTGCACATTAACTTTGATCTCAGTTACTGCTGCTGCTGTTGTTGTTGCTGCTGCTGCTGGTTCTTTATATAACTGCTGATTTTTGCTATTGTTGTTGCCATTACCATCAGGCTTAGATGTTGTTGTTGCTAATGGCTTTGGCGCTTCATAATTATTGTTGTTTCTGTTGTTATTATTGTTAAAAGTTGCACTAGAAGCTGGTGAATGCGAATTAACTTCAGTTTGCAATGACTTCACATCGATCTTTTGCTCTGGCTCCTCTTTTGGTCTGTACATCGCTTTGAGTTGTTCGAATGTTTCGGGAACATAAACATTATCACCTGCATCAATTTGATTTTCCTCGGCAATAGGCTCGACTTCTTCTTCAATATATTCGATTTCTTCCTCGATTTCAATTTCTTCCTCCGAGTAATCTTTTATTGTTGTTTTGGAAAAAATTGTTCTATTATTGTTTGGTTAGACATCTAATTTTTTATGGAAAGAAATAAGGAACGCACTCGGAGTATTGAGTGCTAAGCAAAATTTTATGATATGACACACATGTCGCCATCTTATGTGCAAAAGACCGTGACTGCCAAAATTTCGGACAAGAATTTTCTATTTCCGGTGTTTTTGGTCAGTTATGCCATTTTACCATTAAGAGGGATTTTTATATAAGAGTGATTTTTTTAGCAACTTTCTTTTGGTATAATTTAACCATGAATCGTCTTACAGATTTTTGAATTTTGTTAAGAAAATGCACAATGGAAGAGCTGTACTTGGCTGACAACTGGTTTCAGAAATATTGAATATTGAAGGATTTATTTTTGAGATACCGGCCGATATATGTGATCCATTTGATGGGTATCCGCAACCAACATTTTTTTTTAAATCATCCTTAAACATTAAGTTCTACAGATCGATATATCAACTGAAACAAAGACTTCGTGCATTTCTCTATATGCGAGTATTGTGTGTGCTTGTAATTTCTTTTAAGTCAAATGTGAAAGATCTTAAAAAATCACCCTTTAGATGTGCATATGCGTACATACATAAATAAATTTACTTTTGAAAATTGTCATTATTCGTTTTCGAGTTTTCTTTCAATATTCACATAATTTTAGTTTTTAGTGAATTTGGAAATTTCGCTAATTTGTGTAACAAAATTGGCGAAAATGTCTGAAATGATTTTATTATATTTAACCGACCATCATCACCGAGTACTTCCTTATTTCTTTTGCATATTTTAGTATCATCTTTTTTCATAGTTTTCACTTTTCCCCATTCGATTTTGTACAAATGGTAAAAGTTGTGAAATCGTATTATAATTAACCATCTTCCGGTAGAGGTTCATCGATGTCTTCGCCATGTTCGGATATATCCTCTTCTGGGCTGACAATTGTCAAACGGCGTTTCATTACATTCTGAGGAACTGAATCTTCATCTTTGGAAATAATCAATCAATTTTATAATAACTGAATTAACATTATAGGGGTTTTACATAAAATTTATGAAAAAATATTAAAATTATATGATAAATGGCAGCATACATACAATAATGGCTTTTAGCGTTGTGCGAGCATAAAATTATAAATAATTCGTAAACTAAAAAACGTAATAAGAATTCCAAATAAATTACAAAGAAAATTCTGCGAAAAAATTAAACTTAAAATAAAATGACAACAAAAATCTCTTAAGTTTGGCTTTCCGCAATCCAGACCATCGATTCGCGTCGAAAAACCGACGGCTTTTCCAAATACAAGTATTTAATGCGACTCGCTTGTCTGGCTGATGAAAACTGCACTTTTATTATATAGAATAGATTCTAGAGATTACAAAGAAAGTGCAAATTGTTCAAGAAAGAGTTTAGGCAAACAAAATTTTGGTTAAGACATCTAGAATTAAACTAATTGAATTCCACAACACTTGCATGCGGACAGAGAGCACAATAATTATATTTTACAGATGTGGCTTACAAAGTGATACGTTTAATAATTAATTACTAATCAGTTTAGCATACACGTTTAAAGGTTAATTGGCGCTTTTGAGTTAAATAGCTTGAAGCTTTAATAGACACATAGTGACTAGCTGTAGAAGTAGTAGTAGTAGTAGTAGTTGCATTATGTGACATTTGAAAAGGAACAAAAAGAGTATGGATTTGATTTTAGAGAAACTCACTTGAAATCGGATTTTTCCTAATCAATACTAGACGTGCTACTAAGGCTAGAGCCAAACCAACGCCAACTTTAATCGTCACTGCAAAAATAGTTTGGAATATTTTATGTGCATGAGTTTTTGTTTGCATTTCTTTATATATTATTAAATTGCACTTTCTTTCTTTTTTTTTAATAAATAAACTGTTCTTCAATATCGAAAGATTCTCCTATAACGAAAAATACGCTAAGGCTATGAAGTTTTCGAAATGAAGCAACCGATAGTCCCTCTATTATGAATGGCGACATCGACGTCACGCCAACACGACAGGAACATTTTGTAATTTAACATGATCTTAATAGAAGTCAATTGTTGTCAAAAAGAGAGAGAGAGAGAGCAGAAAATTGTTTGTCGTAGTGTCCGTCGATGCCGCCATTCATAATAAGGGAGTATCAAGAATTGCTTCACTTTTTCTTCGATATCGGAAAGTAGTTTATACATTAACGCCAACATTCTTTTAACAAAATTTTGCAGGAAAAATTCTGGCCAAAATACACTTCAAACTCATTTTAAATATTATGAACATGGAGCAGAAAATTCACAAGTTTATATGCCACAATGAACTAACCAATACAAATATAATTTGTTTAATTTCAATACAATCTATATGAAAGTTTCAAAACCTATATCATATGATGATCCTTAACACAGAATACATATCCAAACACATAAATAACTTAATAATAGTCGCGGAAGCTGTTGCACCCATATGGCAGCACAACAGAAGTGGGGAGTTTGCAGGTTTGCTGCCGTTGAGGACATGCAATCAACCGATCGCACTTATGATTTTCTTCATTTGACTCTTAACAATATTACAAGCAAACTAAAAGTATTTCGTTATAACATAAAGTTAAAATATAATTAAATGTGGGAAAAAATTATTATTTTATTTATTTGTTTCAAACTTCGAATGCATTAAGTTTTGTAATGGACAGGACAGGACATCTGCCACTCAACAATCACATAATTTTACATTAAAAAAAATCTTTTGTAAAGAGAAATATGTCTATATCTATATCCTTTTATCTATATCCTTTAATTTTTATGTACAAAGTTTCAATGTTGACGGAAGTTTGTTAAATAGCAAAACTGCACAAATACTTACGTGATGAAGCCCACGAAGGAGCACTATCAGCTTCATCCTCGTTATCATTTTCCCCCGAGGCAGGAGCTTGTTTCGATTCGGCAGCCGCCTGCAAGCGGGCCTTTTCTTTTAAAAGATCTAGTTCGGCTGCATCATTGTCCACAATTTGTTCTAGCGAATCAAATGCGCCGTCATCATCCTCCTTAGAAATAAAATGAAAATAAAGAAATTTGTACATGAATAAAATATGTCCTTAAATAATCCCTACACAAACATACTTCATCAAAAGGATCGTCATCGTCGTCTGGTTCACCCCGAGAGGCAGGTTTTGATGTGTCTTTGGTATCATTTTCATCTTGAGTGTCTTCATTGGTGTTGTTGCCATCATTATCATCTTCGTCGTCATTGTCGTCTCCTCCATCGTCTTGTTCGACAGTCGCCTCTTTGGTAACATTTTCATCTTCGCCTGTAGCATTGTCATCATCAGCTTCTTCACCTGTGACATTATCATCCACCTCCGCTGTAACATTTTCTTCTTCATCGTCTCCTTGATCTTCCTCATCGTCTTCATCTTCTTCTTCCTCCTCAGCTGTAACGTTTTCGGTTGTAGCATTATCATCATTCTCGTCCTCTTCTTCAGGCGTAACATTATCATCATCTCCCTCAGCTACTTCATCATCGCCTTCCGAATGATCGGCTTCCTCCTCGAAAGGCTCATCATGATCATCTTCATCATCGTGCCCATCATCATCTTGTTCTTCATGATCGTCATGCTCCAAAGAGCCATGACTGTCATGGTGATCATCATGATCACCACGATGCTCATCTACCCAGCCATCGAAATAATCTGAAAATCTAGACTCCGACAGCGGTGTATCCACTAAAAATACGAAAATATAAAAATATTTGCAATATTTCACTTGTACCGATCTATTTGTTATTAGGCTCACCATCTGATAGGCCCCGATTTTCTAATATTATCAGGCACACCAGACCCATTAGTATGGTCATTAGGGAAAAAAATATTATCTTGGCACACCAATGACCACCAGTGCCATGCTCTTCATGAATATGCAAGAGCACATCATCTGAGCCCATTTTCGTCACATGCACACCGTGTGAAGCCTCATCATCTTAATAAACAGAGAAATTCAATTAAAATTCAATATGGCGACTGACCAAGAGTTAAAATTTAATAATTTAAAAGGTTTCGGTTAGTAAAAGTGTGAAGTTGTCAATACATAGAAAGCAGTGGATGGCGGGGTTCCTTGAATTATCGATACATAAAAAGCTTTCACTATTCAGGGGGGCTTCTATGGAGCGGTGTTTTATATATTGAATGTTTGGATGGGTTCAACAACGTAACTACCTTGTAGGCTAGATTTGCGTGAAAAGATTAACTCGCCTTCCGATTTGCGGACATCAAAAGATTCTAGTCATGGTTTTAAGATTAAAATTAATTATTTGTTGTTAGATTAGCTTTAGTTTTTGCTAAAATACTTATTAATAGCTAATTTGTGATAATCATTCACTCATACATTCCAATTTTTCCACACCAATACTTAATTGTATGACTCTGAGGTTATGCACAGTGGGGACTTTCACAAAATCTTAGCAACATATATTATTTCACTTTGTCTAACAAATATATATATAAAAGTTAGCGGACCTGATTTTCTCTTGTAACTTGTGGAAATTCACGAAAGGTCCCACTGTGCCATGTTAACATATTGCATTGAACCATGAAGTAGATTTTGCGAAACATATGGAAAATTGCCAACAATTAAGTAAATCAATGTTTATGATAATTAAGCAAGTAAAACAGAGACTCCCAACGGGTATATAAAGTTTCCGGTTGATTAATTTTTCGAAAATCTTGTATATATAGTCAAGTCCAGATGGAAAACTAAAAATGGTTACAGTCCAATGAAAAGTTAAATTTTCTAGAGAAGCATTACTTGGAAATTGAAACCATCTTCGATTGGAGATATATTTTGTGACACGACGTAAAATGTAACTGCAATCTTATCAGCCTCAAAACGAATTAACGCCCAGGAAGCCTCTTCCAAATTCGTTACCTACAAGTTTATCAATCTGTCAAAACAGTTTTAGTTTAGAAATTATAGATTATTAATAAAAAAAATTAACTAAAAAGTAAACAACTTCATTAAGTCAAAGTTGCATGAGGAGACGCTGATTTTGAACAAAATCATTGTCTGTATTATTATCGTGCTTTGATTAAAATTTTATTATTTTTAAAAACACTAGAATTTTTCTTCTTATTGACAACCAGCCAATAAAAGCCTAAGCTTTTCTTGTATGGCTTTTTCAAGTTGCATAAAAATCAACTTGGATATGTTATAGTTCCATTTACTTCACGAAACGCCCCACTGTGTGGGCACTCTGCTCAAACAGTTTGCGAATAAATGCTTTTGTTTTGATCATGAAAATTCGACACTCGCAAGTGACGCATTTCGTTTGTAGTAAATATTTATTGTATCTGCAAATAATATTACAGACAGATGAACTTTCTTTATCAGAACTGACAAAAAAAAAACAGCAGATCCATTAACACCTTTTTCTTTGTTTTTTCAATTCAGAGTCAGTTCAGTTCATAATCTTCAGAATATTTTTACATATTATTTGTGCTTGTATGTGTGTGTTTATTATGCTTTGGTGTGTCATTATGAGATACTTTTCGTCAATAGCGAAGTCACAAGTCACCAAAATGCAAAGCATATGGACATAATTTTTAATAACGAACCAAGCGATGATCGCGAATTATAGTTTGCAACGTCACAGCAAATGCAAAACGCCCCAACTAACATCATGTTAAATTTACATTTTATTTCGCTGGTGAATTTTTCACTACAGTGCCGACGAGTGAGGGTGTTGCATTGTGCTCTTTTGGCATATGATATTAATTTATTTCGTTAATCTTCAGCGACCAGGACAATGCCTGCGTAATTGTGACAGGCCGACAACAATTAACACCAGCATGCACTAGTGCAGATCAGAAAAATTCGACCATGAATGAGTGTGAAGTCGAATTCGGGATCTAAAGCGTCGTAGTCTTGTGCTAACCACGTCCTACTATAACTTTATTAGAGCTGGGGGGAGCCATCCGTTTTTCCCTCCCCCTGTATCCGAGCCTGATCATACGCAAAGAAAGAAGTACATAACGAGTGTGATAAAACGTGTTTTGATTTGCACAAACTCAAACGATTTCGATTTTTTACTCGCTCAAAAATCGAAAGAAATCCGCTTTCACCTACAACCAAATAAAACGAAATTTTTATTCGAATTTCGAAATAAATTATATGGGACATAATGACAAATAATATAATTTTTTCTTTAGGAAACCAATTTGTAAAAAAAAATATATTAAAGAGAGGAATAAAAGGAATACACATTTTAATATAAAATAATAATTCAATAAATTTAATAAGAGCACATTAAAATGAAACGTTTACCTCCAATTTATTCACCCCGTACTTGTATTCATATAGTTTTTTTTTTAATATTATTTTATTAAATGCTCATGACGCGTGAGAAATAATTCATACGGGATTTACTTCCTAAAACCCACGCACATGATTTTTATTAACGCCGCTGTGATTTTCACGGCTACAGCTAATAACATCAGAAATTAATTATTTTGAAAATATGCACACATATTTTGCAAATGAAGTCTATGTAAATTTAATATTTAGTGGGCTGGAGGGTCACAGTCAATGGCATAAAGTGGGTTAATTAAATACAAAAACATAACATTGAATTTGAATTGCACTCAATTATTAATATTGGGAAAAGTTCAGGACACTGCTACCAAGTAGATCTATTGTAACCCCTACCAGGTGCTACAGCACCTCGTCCGTCCATCAGACGGACATATTCGACGTACATTCTCTTTTGATAAAAAGTCAGAATATATACACTTTATGATATCGTCTATTATTATTGTAGTGGTTGCACACGAAATAACAAACCTTTGCCATTTTTGCTGAAGGATATTCTGAATGAAAAACGCGGATATGGTGGAATATCCGGTCAATTCTTTTAACATCATATCAGGTATTTCAAATTTTTAACTTGGCAGCACTAAACTTCTTACAGACAAAAAAAGGTTGGATTTCTTAAAACCTACTCAACACTAATTAAAAAATGGTTTCAAGCTGGTTTCAACAAAATCGCTTTTTATAGTAAAATCATTACATGTCTCTGGGAGCCATTTTTTTTAAATATACACCATTTTACGTCACACACTTTATGTGAAGGTATTACAAATAAGACCAGTCGAATTTCGCAAAGTTAGTCGAACAATTAAGTGGTGCTATTTTTTTTTAACTTCAATTTGAATTTCTATTCAAACATATTTTGAATGTGGTTGCAGAAATAATACATATCTACATACATACATACATGTGCATGTGTGTACATATGTACTTCTGTATGTATGCTAGTACGTACGTTAATGAAAATAATTATTTTGTTAATTTTACAAATCAACTGAATATCTCACAGTCAGTCCAGACGTACACAATGCCATGTCAACTCAAATTAATTGTTCTTTCAAATGAATTTTTTTCAAGTGCATTAAGCAACTACAATGAATATTAAAATAATTAAAAATCTTAGATGTGCAAACTTGTGTATGTATGTATGCGTGAGTATGTTAATATAAGTTTATATGCATGTATTTACTTAACCCTTCTATTACCACGGAACAGTGCAGTGTACACAAAAACATATGCCGCCAAATTTGTTGTTCTCTCAGCAGTGAAAGGGTTAAGCACCGATCAACTGCAAATCAGTTGATATGTCATCAAAATATATTATTAATAAATTGTTGTACAATAGCCGAAAGAAATTGTTTGCCAAGTGATTCGATTGAAGGCATTAACTTCAAATAAATTGTGTAAACATTATTTTTTATTTTTGTTTAACTAATTCCATTTTTCAAAATATTAAAGAATTCTAGAATACATCAATCCATACGTGCGTATGTATATTAGGACGATATCCGAAATTCTGTTGTCATTTTGGACACCCACAAGAGCGACTTTCTTAAATCTCTTCAAAGGAAATAAGAACATAATAATTTTTATAATATTATTTATTTTAAATAGTTGTCAATGGTCCATTCGACTCTTGCAGGTCTAGCAGTAGAGTTTGCTATTAACCAGTTTCCTGTTTAAATGTTGTGGAAATGTGTAAATTTTCTGGTTATATTAATTACTGCCCGCTATAATTGATTTTACGACGATTGTAATTGTCATAGGATAAAATTGTATATAGAATGTTCATGAAATATGTATAGAATATGTAAAAAAATTAGTATAACAAAATTTAATTAAAATAGTTTTCTTTCATCTTAAGTTTTCTGATCACAAAATCATGCGCGCAGAATTTTTTTTCTGTTTCTGATTATTCGAACGTCTGCATAGTTCACATCACTAACTGCAACAGCAACAAATACTAAAGCAAAAGTCATATCTATATGAAGAAGATGAAAATTAAAAATATAATTTTCGAAACTTAAAAAAAGTACCAAATATATTTTATATAATAGGGCAAACGAACACACACTCGATCACTGCTCAATCGCACACGAAGAAATAAATGCGCTGCTACGAAATGAAAATACACACACACACGCATATATTTTGATTTGCCGACCTAAAATGTTCTTTTTTTTAGAAAACAAGATGAGCACTTTTTACTTACCACGTTTCTTTTTCTTGTCCTTGCGTTTACGTGGCTGCACATCACCCGACATCGTCTCTAAAGGATTAGGAAATTAATTATCTACTTGTTTTACTAGGTCAATAGCAAAGCAACTTGGGAAGAAATTTTTAAATTGCTGCTAGCAAAGAGTTGGCTCTTAGACGAGCTATTTTTAAATTTATTTTTTACGGGTCGTTTTTTCAAAATTTATTTTTAAAATTTTATTGATTTCCACATGCCACTAACACATTTTATATATTTTATTTTATATTTTTTATATTTGTAACTCTTTTTCACTTGGTATTATGTGAAATAATAATATGAATATGTAAATAAGATCAACTTCTGATCATATTTATTTCAAAATTTATAGGTAATTTTCTAAAATTTATCTCAACTTGTCAGCAGACACCTCTTATAGGTATTTTATGTTTTACATTTGTGCCATTGTGTGTGGACATACATCCATGCACATATGTGTGTGTGTGTGTGTGTGTGTGTACTTCAAGTGTACATAGTACTTTTTATAATATTGTTCTTAGTTGGTTGAACTTGTTGTGTTTGCTTTTCCGATTTTGTAGAGTGTCGTTTTCTCTGATAATTGTTCCGCTCGCGTTCGTTGTCGGTTAACGTCTGCTTTTTAAGTGTAGCGGGCGATTTTTATGAAAAACTAGAAGATAAACTTAAAAATACATTTCTTTTCCACACACTTTTGTATTTACTTATGATTATCAATTTTCTTTATTTGTGTAGTTTCCATTTGAGAGTACACGAAGACAAATCATTCTGTGAGAAAATGTTGTTCATTTCTCATTTAATTTCGTTGACCGTTACATATTATTATATTGAAATCGCTCCGCATATATGTATGTGTGTATGTGTGTGCGTATGTGTAGTGAACTCTTGTTATCACTCGCAATTCTGCTGTTCGTTCTTTTGTTTATAGTATTTATTTAGTTTTTGCTTTCTTTGTTATTTTTAATCATTTTCTACATGTTTCCTTCATGCCAACATAAATGACCGGCGATTTTTTATTACAGTCGTATTTTACTTTGTATACATTTGTTTATGTACATTTTAAGATGTTGTTTTGATAAAATGTTTTGCAAAAGTTTTAATCGTTTTTTGCTTTATTAAATAACCGAGTACATACTTTAGAAAAACTAACAATTCACTGGGTATTAGTAAATTTGTAGGAAAAAGTTTTTGTTTTATAGCATACAAACTAGCTTTCCTATTGCATTAGATTTGTGTTTGTATATAAATGTTCGGGATTTGACAGTTAAGAGCAAGGCGAATTGAGTAGTAGTTTATTCGCCGTGGTTAAGAGCGTTATACTTTAACGGTTATTTAAATTCACGTCAACCCCTAAAGCTTAGTGTTAGTTAAGCTTCAAATATGTATTTTGTATTTTATTCGATGAAATGACAACAACGGCGTTTTCATTTGATTGTTTACGTTTGTTAAATTAAATTTCTTATTTCGTTTTCTTTCACGTCTGGTTACATATTTTGATATAATAACAGTTGGTTTCAATTATTATCTATATACAGACACTTTCACCTACTATGTTTATATATATATATATATATATATATATATATATATAGTATATACAAATATTTTACCGTCTATAAATGATGCTCACATTTGCAGCAATACAATTAATATTATCAATTTTAATTAATTGTAACGGCAAGTCACATAAACCACCTCACAAGTAGGTGTCTATGCTATATTGCAGCTAATAATATTAAATAAGTCCGGCAATATGGCCTCGAAAAGCTCATATATATATATGGAAACAATCGAAACTTAATTAAACTATCTTATATAGTTATGAAGATCTTGATACTATCCAGACTTATTTAATGAAGTTTTATATGAAAATTATATCAATATTAATGAATTCTAGGTCGAAAACTATTGTTCAAACTAGGCGATTACCGTAATTTATCATGCTGGCAACCTCGCAACTCACACAGCTGTTTGTCATATCTCCGTTTTTCTTTAATAAATAATTTCAGTAAATTGGATCAAAATTCACTGCAGTTTTTGTAGCCAATTAAAATGCTGCTTTTGATAAGAAATTCACAAATCACTCTGAGACTTAAGGTATCATCTAATTTAATAACATTTACATAAAACATAAAAAGTTTTCTTCTGTAATTTGCAGCAACGTTTCTATTGTACTATTAATAAGTCGGCCAACGAAACCAAAACCATACCGAAAAATGTATTGGAAGGCAACCAATCAGGACATACGCAATCGGAAAATGGTGCTATATTCGACAAGAAACCATTCAAAATCCATTTAGATCAAAGTAAGTATTGCATAAAAAACATGAAAGGATCTATATACATTTGTATGCATGCCTGCATAAATACATATGTATATGAAAATGCTCTACATAACCTTAAACGTATGACTTGTTATTGTTTATGTTGCAGATAAAGTATACAGTTGGTGTCTGTGTGGCAAGTCAAAACTCCAACCGATTTGTGATGGAACACATAAAAATGAATTTTTGAAAATTAAGTTAAGGTACGTATGTATCCATATAAAATTATGTTTTATTGTATAAACATTTTCTTACTCATCCATATATAGCTTTTGAAGATAATTAAATTTTGGATATAAATGTCCGTTTTTTAACTAATAAAACATTTAAAATATTTATGTATTTATTAATTTCTTAGCAGAGCATAAGAAAAGATTACATAAAACATAAAAATAATATTAATTTAAATCGTCTAATTTCAGGCCAATACGTTTCAAAGTTGAAAAATCTGGCGACTACTGGCTGTGCAATTGTAAACACACTAAACATCGTCCTTTCTGTGATGGCACTCACAAACAGCCTCATATTCAATCGGCTATTAAATAATATAATTAACCCTTCATTTTCTTACACTACTCTCGATTGTTACGAATAAAGTTTATTACTCGAAATAAGAGATACAAGTAAGATCATTTATTTTTTCTTTATTATTATTATTTTTTTTTTTATTAAGCAACAATAATGATAAATATGTTTTTCTAGTATTTTGTTGAATAGTATATAAATTTATGTTTAAATTATTTGATATTTTCAATATTACATAGTACATACACAATCGTTTACAAATCGAGAAACTGTATTGAAATGTTTTTAAATAAAATTGAATAAATTTCTAAATTTTATACATTTCATAATATTGCTTTCTGACAAACCAAATTTTTACATAGAAATAAAGACATACATACATAAGGTATAAAATATCAGGCTTCATATTTTATGGTAAATAATACGGATTTTTAAATCCATCTCATATATTGGAATATTTTCCAGATTTCGAAGACTTTCAAATTGTCAAAAGGTCTATCTATTGTCATCGTGCATCGTAGTTATGAAGTCGAATATGAATAGGAATTATTTCCTCTTGAATATTGGGAACTATTAAGTATGTCACTGATATCAAATTCATAGGAACACGACAAGGAAAGCCCATATAGCTTCTCTTAGGATTCCAATTCCAAAAAAGTGCAGGCGGTAAATATCCCGGTGGAAATGACCTGATTCCGTATTTGCAATGTCGATCGATTTTATTTTAAGTTCTTCAGGTTTTATTTATTCCCAAAATCATAAAATGTACTTTTAAAATAAAATGTAGAAATGTTATGCAAAAGAAACAAACACAAAATAGGCGTTAATACAAAAATTCTAGATCAAACCCCAAAATGTATATGCAACTGCCCTGAAACTCAATAATTGCTGTACAATAGACGCCCAGGCAATAAAACTGTGTTAACAAAACTATCCAACGATTTCACAAGATATCGTTCTGCCTATTTCATTCTAAGCAAACCCAAATTTTACAATTTAAATAAATTAAGATCGACGAAATCGTCGTCGTAGTCAATCGCGTTAAAGAGGTCAAGTGGTTTACTACTCTCATCCAATTCGTTGCTACAAATTAATTAAGCCAATGCAAAAAATTATTAGTAAGAAATTTATCAGTAATACAAATTAAGAATACTTCAAATATTTGTTTCAAACTTCTTTTTAATGTCATCATGTATTTGCTTTTATTACAGATTTGCCACTAGTTGGTAAATAAACTAAAAGAGAAATCATTGATTTAGTATATAAAATAATTTGCTTATAAAAAACAATACAGGCTTCCTTTGCAATTTCTATTTTAATTGTAAAAATACTGCCTAAATAGTATTAAAAAATCGAAAAACATTTTTGTTTTCATTATTTTATTGAATTCCATTAGAGAGAAATTAAAATAAATATTTCTGTTGCTTTTTAGAATGCAATTATAGAATTGAATTGTAAATACGAGTAGCTGATTTTTCGTCTGTGAAAGACGTATATTACTTTTTTAATAAATATTTTAACAATTTATTTAGAAGTCACTTAATTACGAAAATTTTAATTTTTAATGAAAATAAACGCATTTCGAAAAAAAAGAACTCGAAATTTAATTAAAACTCCGCTTTTAGGAACATAAATATATATAGAATAAAAATACAACTTTTTGAAACATTAATAAATTTTAGCAAAATGGCACTTGTTTTGATAAAATAAATTAATAAAATACGTACATGAACACAAACTTCTATGTTTTTATGGCTTAAACTTTTTTATTATCGCAAAAAAATCAAACCACTATTCTTAGTGTTTTTCGTGCACAGTTCGTTTTTGGAACTGTACCTTGATTACTTGTAATCCTAATATACATACTAGTTGCTGAAAGCACCCAAGAATACTTAATTCAATCAATCAAACCAATTGGAGAGATAGAATAGTAAAATAATTGCATCTTGCTTGAACATTCATGGCAACAAGTTGTGTAAGCACTTGCGCACACTATCTACAGATGCAGATTAAGTTTAAGCCGAAATGCTTTTTTTTATTTCATTAAAGATCATAATTTTAAGCAAAACTAAGCTGTTCCGTCAAAATGTTGTGTACAACTTGGTAATTAAGGTTAACTAAGAGCTAAAAAATGAAATGTTTGATGAAGAGTTGAAGCATGATTTTTTTCCCGAAAATTCTTTCATTAAAAGTAAATGTGAGGTGATTCTTATGTTCGTGCTGGAGTATTACAATTTCTACTTAACCGAAAAGAAATTTTAAAAAATGTCGGCCTTTCAATTGCGCAATTGAATTAAAGGCGGCTATGCGATATGACATAAAAAGTTTTTTGATTTTATTTTGGCCGTGTTTTTCCTTATGCTCCCACTTTTCGGCACTCACAATTCCAGTCCCTTCCAAAACTCACGACGCTAATTCACTTGTTTTGTTATTCTTGTACATATATCAACTGCTAATGAGGTGTTGTAGCCGGTTAAAAAATTATGCCAACCAAAAACCACTCTCTTCACCGAATTTGCCGACAAGCTGCATTTATGAATATACCAAAAAATGTTTCAGAAATCAGTAAAATTTTACCGGTCAATAAAAATGTTTCAGTAAACAGTAAAATCAGCCACAAGTAACGCATTATTTATTAAATGCAGTATGCCCACTTATGGTTTGATGGTCCCTGTATTTAATTTTTATTTTATTTTTTCATAATTAATTTATGAAGCAAGAACAATTTATAGTAACATTTCTGAAACATTATTTTGCTTTTTTCGTGCAAAGCAATATAAAATTTTTATAATTGATGCAAAGTAGAGGACAAGAAAATTTCAAATATAGAGTATATAGGTCATAAAACATACATCCTGACGATAGCAGTATGGACTTAGATATAAGAACAAGTTTATATATATATATATATATATATATATATATATATATATATATATACTCGTACTTGCAGTGTTAATTTAAAAAAAGAAAAAATCATTTCAGCTTATTTGCATCCGGCTTAGAACTAATTTTACCGTGCCAAGTTAAATTTTAATGAGAAAAATAAAATACTTTTTAGACTTGTTTGAGCATTTTTATGTATTCTAAAGAGTGTCATTTTTTTAAGTAAAAATAGCAAAAATATTTTTTTAAATACAATTGAAATTTCTTTTATGAACAACATTTAAAGTATGCAATTTGATTATAATCATTTCTATTATTTCAGTAATTTTTTTAGCAATATTTTTTTTTTGTTAAATTTCGTTTTTTATGGACGAAGAAAATTTTTACTGACTGTTTATTGTTGTTGCTGTGGTAAAAGTCAATAACAAAAGGCATTTTCTCAACTTCATGTTAAACATTAAGTGCTTTTTTTTTGTTCTTTTGTTAATTTTTGTAATTGATATAATTTTATAAAGAAAATAACAAGTTTTCGTAATATCGTTTTGTTTATATACAAAAAACAAGTTATTGTGTTGAAAAGAGATAAAATTTGATTCAGAGAAGTAAAACGGGGGAAAAAGATGAAACAGAAAACACACCATGATAAAGCAAACTTAATATTCCTCATCTTCTGGTGGAATTTCATCTGGTGGCGCAAATCCATCCTGCAAGAAAAAACAAAACAAAAATAAATAACTACTATGTTTATTTTAAAATTACATTATTTATATATGCAGTAAGTCTTTACATTTTTGCAACAGTTTTCTTTAATGTAAGCGGAATGAAAATATTAGCGATTTTATATAGTATTTTACGTCAGTGGGCGCCAGCTGAAGTGTTTCTTTTGTATTTTACTGCTGTGAAAGTACAAGTGAAGCAGTGTTTTCAGAATAAAAATTTAAATAATAATTATAAACAATACACAATAGTGCTTTATACCAGAACTAGTCACGTGCTACAGGGTTTAAAAGAATAGAAACGTCGGGACTTAAAGGATTTTTGTAACTTAAAGGATTTTTATTCACATTAAAAAAGGACTTTGGTCTTTTAGCTAAAAGACCATTAATTTAAGGAACGGGCCATATGAAAATTTAGAATATATTCTATTTAACTAACAATTCACAAACGTTACATTTTTCTTATTTAATTACACATTCTGTTTACTTTTTCGGAAGACTATAAGTGATTAATTCTGGAGTAAAGCGTAGAATACATAAAATAATAATTGAGTTTCTAAAACAAAAGAAATTAACAATTTATTTATAATTTTTAATATGATTTTTCGAAATTATTAAATATACAAAGAACGGTTTAAAAAAGTTGCTATGCACACTTTAAACAAATTTGTCAGGAAATGTCCCCCTTTCCTACTAAATCTATTACAAAATGACAAAGTCCAAATTAAGGATGAGTGAACATATCGTTAATATTTTATTTAATGAATTTATATTTACGATTTGAGTCCAAAATATTTGAATAATTGAATAAATTTGTATAACTCAGTATTTACTTAATAATAAGTACATATTTATTTACTGGTTAAATAAAATACTTACCTCCGTTGCATACAAAATTTCCAAAATTTTCTGTATCAAAGGATGTGTTTCTCCGTCTTCAGCTTCTTGGCAGCTAAAAAATATTGCGAAAGAGAAAAAATTAAATACACACTTTATAACAGTAAAACACACCCGAAACACTTACAGAATTTCTATATCACGCAATTTAGAGAAATAGAAGTCTCTTTCTTTTTCCAAGCCCTCCAAATTTAAGCGCATATCCATAACCTAAAGATTAACAAAGAAATTATTAAATAATAGAGTTGGGTTGGCATGAACGAAACTGAACAACAATGATCTCCTCCACACGGCGTTACCGCTATCAAGGATAAACGAACTTTTAATATATACGTATATAAAAACAAGATTTCAAATATTCTAATTGCTCTATCTGTTTCTATTATTCATAAAAATTTTAAACTAAGGCAAAGCAACGCATGAATTATGAAATATGTATATAAACCAACAAAATGGAATTTGTTTTTGTTTTACAAGTTATTTGTGTGATTCCGACATCGGTGAACAGGCAGTATATATTTTACAAATTGGGTTTCCACTAACGGATTTACAAAACTAGGGCCTCAAATAATTGCCGAATGTACAATAGTGTGAAACTAAGAGAGAGAGAGAGAGGGAGAGCATTTTTTTAACTAAAACGACCAAACAGGAGAATAAATTTTATTTGTATACTTGTGTACCTTTTGAAAAAATACTTTTTTTTGTAAGATAAGTAAGTACTATTAGGCAAAAATAACTTGTGAAGAAAGAATTTTTCAGAGAATATACATTTCAATATGCTACCTTTTGCGAAAAGTACTTTTTGGAACGAATATTTTATTATGTCGTTCCCTAACGACAAAAAGTGTTTGTGGCCGTTAAGATATTTTACGAATTTCTTTATCATGAAAAATAATTTAATTTAATAAAACAATATATATATATATATATATATATATATATATATATATATTTCTCTAGAAAGTTGTTTAACTGTTTTATTGACGTTCTTGCAGCTTATAACAATAGTTTTACTCTACTTGAAGAAGAGAATTTTAGTTTAACCGCAAAGTGTTGGTTAAACTAAAATTCTCTTACGAAAATATATCAATAAGTAAATAAAATAGATTTCTTTTATATTGTATTTTTATGAGCTAATGAGGCGTTTTTTTATTTTTTATTGTTTATTGAATAATATATATTTTCAAAATTTTAATGTAATGTAAATTAAAACAAATTTTTATTTCCCAACCCTTGAAAAAAGCTACAAATAATTGACGAAACATTGGGAAAATTAAATAAAATAAATTGTTTTATTTGCATCAACAACCGTAGGCATCATTAGCTCATAAGAATACAATATAAAATAATTAAAGTGGTCATATAGTAAAATTAACATAAATTTCTTTGGCTGAATTTCTATAACGTAAATTGTCGTAAATAACTCGTTTTCGTCAAAAACCGATTCTCAAAGCATGTGGCTTAAAAATTTTTGGCGGTCATGGCTCGTTATATACGAGTATATGAAAATATAATATTGCGCACTTAATTTATAAAGCAGTTGAATGATATTGAATATATACAAAAACGAAACCGTCAATAAATTAGCCTGGTGTTCGCCATGGGTTAAAATGTGCCTTAAGTTAACCGCAAAGCCGTTCAATTTTATTCATTTTCAACCCAACTCTATTAAAAAAATTGCATTTCTTTTTTTATAAAAAACATACCTGGTTAGATAGTTCCTCAATTTGTTGATTCGTTACAGCGTTTGTATTATTTTCATTCGGTTTCTTAACGGCACCACTAATATTTGATGAAGCCAAAACTGGTTTTGAGTTTACCGCAGGAACGGCAGCTCTTGGCGGTACTTTTGTAGCTATTGTCAATCAAAAATAAAATAGTGAAAACGTATTCATTTCATTTAATAAAACTCAAAAGAAACTGCAATAGAATTTTGAGTTTACATTTACAAAAGATTATAAAAGAAATGCGAAGCACGTCAAAAAATATTTAAAAAATTAAAACGTAAACAAAGCAAGATAATTAAAATAAGTTAAGATAGATAAAATACCCAAAAGGTATGCATATACATATGCATGTACATATAATGCTTAATATATACAGATATACATATGTATATACATATATGTATGTGTATATTATTTAATAATCAAGATATGTATATTGTTTAAATAATATACTACATTTACATATATAAAATAACAAACAATCACATACTAGGCCTCATTACGGATGACGATGATACTGTAGAACGTTGTACTGGTGCTATAACTGGCTTTTTATATGATGCACTACCGCCACCAGTTCCTGGTAAACTCTTTACATTACCCGCTCCAAAGCCCATCTGTGCACCTTCTCTAGCTGCACTGGCGTCATAATCATGACCATCATAATTGGCATCGAAGAATTTTTTAAACCATTGCAAAAATTCAAAATTATCTTGAAAACGGCCTTTAATCAATTTATCAATCGGTATAATCTATATATGAAGTGTGAATGTTTGTTGATTCGTTGGTTTGTTCATTCGTTTGATATTGATTGTTTGTTGTTTGTTGCATATTTTTAGTTGTTATTTTTCAAAGTTGTGTATATGTGTGAATGTATTTGGTGTGAAATGAAACATAAAATAAAAAACCGAAGAAAAAGAAGGGAAAATTTTAAATGATAGATGTACATTTATGTATGTAGTATGTCATTAAATGCAATTATTATTAGATATATTACAAAAAGTTAAAAGTAAGTGATATTTTATGAGCGAGACGATAATCGAAACGGACTGTAACGATACGAAAAACAAGTGCTTAATGATGATACACTTTGCGCGAATTTTAAATGAGATATTGAAATTTAATAGCTTTGCATGTTTTTATACATTCTAGCAGAACATATTTATTATTCGACCTGATTACGATTGGCGTTTTTCATATTTGCAGACGAAAAACGTCAACCGCAAACAGGCTGAGTATAATGAGAAAAAAAATAAATATACAATTAAAACCAAATAAAGAGTGCTTTGTGTCGAATCTCAAATACCATTCAACTAAAAATGTGTTCTCAAAATATATTATTCAACTTTATATTTCGTAATTATGACCAAAACTGATATATTCTTCTTTTTACCTTCCAAAGAAAACTCTATAGAGTTTTGAATTTGTATCATTAAAAATTTGAAAACTTGTCTTCACCAATATTTTGTTTTCTTCTTTTCTCATCTCCGTGGAGAAGCAACAAATACATGACGAGACCCTACAACGAATTGTAAGACATGTGTCGACATGAGATCACGGCTATTGCGGAAGGGATAAAATAGTTAAAGAAAACAGGCTACAATCCATATCTATATAATGCAAGGATGAGATAAACTAATACTGACATTGTCGAAGTGTCGAGATAATATGGATTCTATGACATACTTGAACCGAAAATGGCATGATGTAATCATTAATCACAGACATCACACCAGAAAACGTCGAACCAACTATTTCAAGTTTTCAAAAACTGAACGAAAACAATGAGGGTACAAAACAGCACACGGAAACAGTGACGGAAGTTCTCTGGGGTAACCCAAACAACGATAAGTCAACAGCAACAATATAGCATGACGAAACACTTCAGCGTTATTTGTGCTACTGTACTAGTTTCAGTCATATTAGAAGACAAATATTTAATTCTCAAGCATATATATTATATAAATATCAAGCATATATGTTACGGATTCTTTGATAAATATGTACTTTGAAGAAACTAGGTTATCCTAACAGAGCTTTGGTATTAGCTCCCCCAACAAAGAGCGCACAGCACACCACGAACGCATAAGTGTAATTCGTAACGGATCGAGACAATTGCCCTCCCATCTTTTCAACCTAACCTCACCTAGCCAAAAGTTATCCCAAAACATAAATAGATGACTGATGTGTGAAACCCTATATATAGATCGAATATCTCTTTCTTAAGGATTAGGTTGAGAGTTTCCAACACAATTAAAATGTATATATGTACATGTAAATCACTACTCATATGATCGCCCTCTGAACAGCATTATGTAAATATCTAAGTAGAGGTATTATGTGGCAGGTTTTATATCGATTTTTAAATGATATACCGCCAGGTTATTAATTTAAAATGGGTATCATTGATATATTTGCAAATTATTTAAATACTCCAAAACCAATTGTTTTTTAAAAACTCTGGCCAACTAATAATAAATGCTGAAAACTGAGTCCTAATTAAGTCAGACGCGCTTTAAGATTGTTAAAATTGTTATCCAAACACTTGCGCTCATACTTGCAGCAATAAAGCAAAACTTATTACTCATAAATACCCCAGAAATTTACAATATCTCTTCATGAAAATTCTAAAAACACGCAAGTATTACATTAAAAACAGACAGGACAATGAGCAAAAAAAGGAAATCAATATATAAAGATAAAATAAAAATAATCAAATAAAATAATTATAATGAATGAATCATGTTTGTGCTAGTAGGGTTTTTTGTGGAAAGAACAATAAGAAGATTTAGTCGAGCAGAATGAAAAATTCATTGAATTGACCAACCAGCCACATAACAATAAGTGAATTTTAATTATTTTATGAATAAGTTGTCTTAACTCTGAATTATAATTGTAATAAAATACAAGTGCTTATTAAAAGTATACAATGGTGCTGTCCTTAGCCGTTTGTTTATGTGATAAATATTTATGTAATGCAAAAAAATAAGAAAATATTTATAAACTAAAAAATAGAAAAAACGAAAGAGAACGTGCTTCACTTTATTCAATGAAATCGTTTTACTAATTTTTCTCCCCCGCAAAAAAAAAGAAACTGAAATTTTAATAAATAAAATGTATGTATAAAACATGATCATACCGGTTGTTCGAGTTGTGGTAGCATGTGTTGTGTTACGTCCAGAAGGCATTTGTATATGACGTTTGTCGTGATGGTGATGATGTAGCAAATCATTACTGCTGCCTACACCACTACCACCGCCACCAACACCATTGCCTAATTTGATGCCACCACGCGCTATTAGCGGCTCATATTCACGTCCGTCATAATTTGCATCGAAGAATTTTTTAAACCATTGCAAAAATTCGAAATTATCTTGAAAACGTCCCTTAATTAATTTATCAACGGGTATAATCTATACATCATTTTACAGATTTTTGTTTTAGTTGATATTCCAACAATCGATATTATCAAGAATTCAAATTAAAGCCATATTTTTTTTAATATATGTAGTAAAAAAAAGAAGAAAATAAAGACATACAAAGAAATTAGTAGGTCATTAATTAAAACCAGACGAAATATTAAAACAACAAAACTATCACTTACTTTTTGTTCGTTTTCTTTTTATAATTTTATGCATACTTTATTTATAGAGTTGACATATTAACATAACACACATACATACCTTGTCAACGCTCATTTTTTTAAATGAAGCTTGTAATATCTTGAAGTTTTGAATGTATTCGTGTTCCAAATTTGTACGGAACTTGACACGTTTCATAGGTACCGAACCAGGAAACAGCATATCCATAAATTGGCAATAAGCAGCACCTTAAAAAAAAAGAGATGTAAGAGTCAATAAATAGATGAATAATACACACATGCACAAATGTATATGTGTACATAATTATGTTTGAAATTTACGTATTTATTATAATAATCTTAAAAGCAAGTACATTTTATCTCTTTTATAAAAAATACTTACATATGTTTGACTCCTGCAGAACGTATCTAATTTTTATTAATGTAAATTACCTTCATAATAAGAGCCTTTTTAGAGAGTAAGGTATTATCCATAAAAAAAATATTTTGTACTTATACGTTTCTTATTTGTCAAAATTCTATACACAATTTGTCAAATACATATAAAATGCAAACGTATTATTTATTATATAGTTAAGTTTGCCAATATAACTACATTTCATTAGTCCTTAAGGGGTCCATAGACAGATACTAGTCATGCTATAATCATGTGCTGGTAAATTTGAAAATTTTGTTTATGTAAGTATGCTATGCATAACGAAGACAAAGCAGTATGAAAAATCAAAATAGTTTGATTTTTAAATGAACTTACATTGCCGATAATTAAAGTTTAAGCTTCTGATTAAAAATCAAATAAAAGGACAAAGCATTTTTAAATCATTTTCAGCGAAACAAATTTAAAAATTTGGAAACATTAAAAGTATTTCTGAATGAAATCATTTTAATACAATTGTTAATTCCTTGTTTACAGTGCAAATAAGTATTTGCGACTACATTTTATCATTAAATAGATTTGTTATAAATAAACTAGTTTTAGAAGAAAATTATTAAATAATTCTTAGAGTTATTGGTGAAATATTATACATATATAAAGTGTCTTTAGTAAACAGTAGCAAATATTACAGTTCTACAAAAAGTAGCAGCTTTTGTAACAATAATTTAAATAAAAAATATGATAGTACAAAAAGCTTTGGTTACAATTGTTTTCTTATTTTCTTCAAGCAAATTCATTCTATATATTCGTATGATCTTTTATAAGATTATTAATGTAATAATATTTACAACAAATATCTAAGCAAATATGTAGTGAATTTCAAAATGATGTTTCGGTTGGCTGTCATTTTCTAATTGCCAGCGTTATTTCAAATACACTTAAACCATTGAATGTAAAAGTTAACATACTCACCGGTACATAGTTCTTCAATTTTCGAAAACTGAGCTTGCAGGCAATCATTTACCCAAGCAAGCATATCATGTCTGGAAAGATTTTCAGTTGTAACATTTGTTGAATACACGTTTACTGCCATTGTCTTAAAAAATTTTATTTCTTCTACGTTAGGTTTTGTGTTCTATTTCGATTCCTTTCGTAAATTCTTGTATGATGATGGCTACTTTGTTGCTTGTTGTTCTTTTTTCACACTTAGCTTTTTAAGGATAAAAGTAAAAAACAATCTGCAAGGAAAATGTAAATGAAAAATATTTATTATTTTCATTGGAAATTTAATATATTTATTTATTTTATTTTTTGTTAGTAAAGTCATCGTTAAGCTACATAAAATTGTTATTCAGTTTCAAAATCAACATGTGTAATTATTTGTTGTCGAAAGTGAATTGAAGCGTAGCGCCATGTGCGTGATTCAAATCTTTTTGCAAGTTCATTATCATTAATAGAGTAGCTAACGGTTTACCGCTTTGCTATGGAAACGAAATGAAAAAATTGTATTTAAAAAACGGCAGCAGATGGTCTCGTTAAGATTACTTTTGAAAAGAAAAAAAGCATTGTTTAAATTGTATTTAATGGCAGATAAAGTCTATTTCCATGCAATTAAATAATTTTTTAATAGTTCCAGTAGTTTATCATATAATAAAATAAATTACCAACCAAAAACAACTCTCAAATAACAAAAAAAAAACCATATTGGGATATATTTATATTATTGAATTACCGGTAAATTCATGTTACAAAAATCATCAGCAGTTTGATTAATCAATTAAATGCGTGTTTGATTTAGTCATGCGAAAAAGTGATGAGATAAACATTTTTCCCATAATTTAACAACATTTTTATAAGATCTTACAAATGTACATACAACCATATTTTTATGTAATTTAGTGCAAACATAATTTTTTATGTTACTAAATTTATAAACAAAAATATACTTTTCACACCCCATATTTTAAAAGGATTTAAACATACTTATATAATTTTAATTGTCTCTTTCACAATGTCGAAAGAACTTTCTTCCGTACAATAATATTTACAATAAAACCATTTTATAAAGTTATACACAAGGTGGCCGCGATACCCCAGCAAATACAACATTAATACAACCAAACCCATTTTTGTTTATGCATTATAGTAACAAAACACATTTAAATGCTCCACAGATGCACAATCAGTAAGAACGGTCACATATACAAACACAAAGAGTGCTTAACGTACACAAAAACTTGACATCAATGACGAAACGCAATGGTTGAGCCAAAATATACTATCTACCGTAACGCTGCCACCTTATATAATTTCACCATGGTATAAAATAAAGATATATAATTATATGCAAAAAAAAAATTCTTCAAAAGTTATTTTCTTGTAATTTTCAAATGTATTTAACTGTTGTGACAGCTGTTTACATCTGCATGGTAATGCCACACAATAGAAAACATAGCAAATTACAAATTCCACAGTGCACACAGTATTACGTTTGCTTGCGATATTACAAAAGTGTGTAAGAATGTCATTATTCTAAGTAGGCGTCAGAAGGTAGTATAAGATCTGCAAAATCCAACAACTTTCAATCGCCTGCGTATTCCCCAATCCTTCATATTCAATAAACTTCATATGCCTGAATATTTGATTAAGAACGTACAACTTAAAGTTCTTATTATTTTGTCTATTATATTAAAAAAAACTTTGTAAATTTCATTCTCCTGCAGTGTATGGTAAAACGTATAAAACTTTGTAATTAAAGTTAAATCCTTTTATAGAGTAAATATATACAACCGTTTTTATCTTTTATTTATATAAATAAAAAAGTAGCATTTACTATTCCTATTTCCTCATTAAATCATGCAATAAAAAAAAAACATATGAAAGGAACTTTGTAATAAAATAAAATTATATTTAGGCCATTTGCACTTTAGAAAACACGAAGTGCAAAGAAGTGGGTGCTTCGATATAATAGATAGCCTTTCAAAACTTTTAATAACAATGAAGTAAGAGAAGGTTGGCCTAATAAAATTTTGACTCTTTTTTTAACTTCTTCTGATCTTTTCGATTCCTAAAATACTTTTTTGTGACATAAAAAGCTATTATCTCACTAGAACAATTGAAAACAACCAATATTTCATGTTTTATATAACAAATAAGTGATAATTCAAAGTTACATATACAATTATTTAATATCTATTCAAAATATATCACGCACTAATTTCTTAAAATATATTACAATTACATTTTAATTTGTATGAATATGGGGGTAAATATGTACACCACGAATTAAATTCAAATATCCTAAAATTTTACATTCAAACGTAAAAGTAAAGGCATAACCATAATATGCATAAACAAGCTTAATTGTAAACATTTATTAATAAATTTTTATCTTGTAAACCGTCTGTGCGCCAGTCAGTATTCCTTGTGAAACTACTACTTACACACACCATTTTCCTTATTGATGTTTATTTATCTACTGTATAAGGCAGTATATATTTTCCTACTGACTACATTAAAATATAAACTACATTTCCGTGTTGCAATTCATTTGTATTCGCGATTGAGGTACTACGATACAATTTTCCTTTAGGTCCTTTGCAGAACGTAATAATAGAAAATTTTCAAAATAAATAATACGTTTGTTCATTAGAGATCTTTCCCCATAGTCAATGCGCTATTACCTCATTTAATGCCGAACAATTAATTCCATTGTTATTAGAAAGAACTTCGTTGCAAGTTAATCGATAAACAATGGTACTGCTTTGCATAACTTTTGTTCTTTATACTAAAAAGTAAAGCAATAAATGAAACGTTTCGAAATTGTAGCAATTATTACGGGTCCTATTATTGGCAACGACTGGCACCCCAATGTCTTTTATTCATATCTTTTTTTCTCTTTGTCTGTTTGTCTCCTACCGCATCGGTAATTAAATGATTAAAAGTCAACGCACTTTAGGAAAATAATTCACAAATGTCGGGTAAGAAATTCTCTTAAAATGTATTGCTTCATACAATTTTATAGTATTTTCTATCTTGTACCGTTTTAAAAAACGAAGTCTTAAAATAAAAATAGAATTTTTTTAAGTTCAATGTTTCAAACAAAATTGCAGTTGAAAGAGATCGATCAATAACGTTGACATTAAAAGTGAAAAGACAAAAACATTTCCTCATTGTCGATTTAAATTTAAGATATTTGTGGCATTTAAATCTGAATATATTCGCGAATATATGAATCAAATTTATTTTTATAATTTGTAAATTAAAAATAACTTTTAAGGGATATTTAGTGTCAGGCTTATATTATATTTTTATTGTTTACCGATGGGAAACTAATTTTACAATGGTATACAAATATTAAATTAAATACAATTTTTTATTGCCAAGACTACTTTTATTTCTTGTACAATTCTCATTTGGTTTCTGAAAGTCTATGTATGAAGAGGCTCATAAGTTTTTGTTTGTGTGTGCGTCACACAGACGAAGCAGTGCTTTAACATTAATTTGTTTGCATTTTTAATTGTTTGCATTATTTTCGAAGATTTACATTTCTCATTAAAAAAACATATGAATAAGAATATATGAAAAATATTAAGAAATTAAAGTTGTGATGTATGGATTTGGTAAAATCATAAATTTACATACACCTAATCGAAGTATTCAGCGACATTGTGTCTATGGATGATTGGATGTAAGACAATCCGGTAGTCCTGCTACGGTTCCATTTCTTTTGCCATAATACTACTGCTTATTGACAAAATCGGTGGATGTTACAATTTTTGATATTGTAAACAAGCAAACTATATCTCTTGTACAGCAATATTATATTAATATTACTCCATTTTGCTTTACTATCTCTTTACCTTCCTCTTATCTTTGCAGAGAAGATAAGCGGATCCCAGTGAGCCCCATTAACCTATTGACTTTGACATACATACATAAGTAAGTCACGAAATATAAAGTAACTTTCAAATAGTTTATTATTACACAAATAATTTCTCATTACAGCATTAAACATAAGATTTGCTGCAAAGAAAAATAAAAGCCTTATTCGTTCTTGTTACACTTTTATAATGAGGCATAATTTAGTGATTAAGCAGTAAATATCTGTTAATATTTTGAATAACTAACTTAAAGACCTTTTCTAACAAAACAAAGCTTTTCTATTACTTTTGAATATTCTATTTTGGATTATTTGCTGATATTCTTCCGCCTTAATGGTTCCCTACGCCATAAGTCCATAGAGTTCATTGTTCGCTATATATATATATATATATATATATATATATATATATATATGTGTGTAGGGATGTAAGTATGCATACACATGCATATTTATGTATGAACTTGTGTAAGTTTATGGATAATGATGTTGATAACATTTCTGCTGTTACTTGTGCCAACCAACCAGCCAGCCAGCCTGCTGATTGTTCGTGAAAGTACTCTCGAAATGCTCTTAGTATTGGGTATTATTTTTATAATTCTTGATTTATATTTGTGGTTGCTGACTGCTACTGCTGCTGTTGCATTTTTTATCGACTTCATCTTTCTTTATATGTATATGTATATATTTTTAATAGAAAGTATAATTTCATGATATTTCTGTTTGTTTCTTTCCTTTAAAATGTATATAGATGTACATATGAAAGTAATATATGAACATATATACATATTTTTTATATATTTGCGTGACGGCTGGCAAAAACTGGCTAGCATGTTATTTCATTTTTTCAAATTTAATGTCATGTTACTCTTTTTGGTTTTAGTTTTCTGTTCCTCTGCATAATTTAACACCATTCTGTTATTTTTTGGAACGAAGAAATAATTGTTTAAGCACCGAAAAGCTACACTATGCATAATAAATCAATACATACCTATTGATAGTTTCAGATAACAAAAATTATAAACAACGAATCAGTACTGATCCGTTCTGCTAGTTTGTCTAGTTCTACTCTTAACTTAATTAGAGTTTTACAAAATTAAAAAATTAATTTTCTTAAAGCAGATTTGATCCTAGATACTGTTAAATAAATTTCAACTAGTAATTTAATATACAAAGGAACAACTTATAAAGTACATTTACATAAATTTTGTTTTTTGGGAAATGAAGTAGTTTTTCCTCTAAATTTTATATTTGAATTATCTCAAACAGTTTCAAATGCTAATGTTTTGATAACGCCGAAGTCACAACAATGACAAAAAAATACTTATTTATGACAAATCATACGATATTGTCACGTAGCCGCTGGCGGCGATTTCCTTTCATTTGTCGATTAGGATGTATGACGACATGTCATACATTCGCCGCAGATGACAATGCCGTGTACGATGATTTTGCCAACTTGGACACTATGTGTAATACAACAAAGATGAGATATATATAACTAAAATGAGAACATTATATTTTTAATATCATGGGAAATCCGTAGGCTCTAGAGACTAATATATTTTTAAACTTTAAGCATTATGTTTGCTGGTTATTGATATTTTACCGATGCATTTTCTAGCATACATATGTATCTACATTTGTGCTCATGCATGTGTATGTAAGTATTTTGTATCGTAAAATATCGCCATGTGCCAAAATAGACAAATCAATATGAGAAAATTTTAAAATAAGAGGTGGGCAGACAGTAAAATTGTATATATGAATGGAATAGTTTGCACAATAAAAGTACCTTTCCGTTGATGTTTAGAGCATTGAATAGAATTCAAACAACTTTAAATAGTTCACATTATATACGTTGTGCACATACCTACATATCCCTATATGCGTATGTCTACCTGTATGCTTACACATTCTTGCATACATACATACGGGTATTTGCATATATACAGATATGTAGATACGTACATATTGATTACATAATTAATTGTTAATTCCATAACTATTTTAAACTGTTTCAGCCGGTGTCTTATTAAAAATTGTACAGAATTCATATAAAAAGTTCATAATTATAAATGTATAAGTACATATGAATGTAGAAGTATTTTGTATATTTTAAAAATAAATGTATTCATGTAAAGCTGAGAGAATCGATATTTGTCAATAGATCAGATTTCACTATCGATTTTATCGCTATTGCTAAAAACTGAATGTTTGTGCTTGTACTCCAGTTAATTTATCCATCAGGCACAAGTACGTCGTTTCAGTTCAAATTATATAATATATTTTTTTAAATGAGAAACAACTATGTTTCCTTTAAATAACAAAGTTAAGCAATAAAAGAAAGCCACATTACAAATTCGCATCTTTTTGCAACATATCCTGAGTTTTCAAAATACCATTGCAGTAATGCAAAGTATTATGAACTTTGTTTTTGTAAACAATATGTAGTCACATCACTACTAAGTACATATTTTGATATTTAGAAATAAGTCCATAGTTGTGGTTCCGGTGAACATTACCGACAATTAAAGGGCATTACCGACAATTAAAGATCCTCCCTTTTACTGTGCAAAACGAATCTCTTGACACAAATTTTATAGGAACTTTTAATATTTTCCACACACAACTTAGAATATTAGCACAAAATAACGCTATCAACATCACTGAAAAAACTCGATTATAATAATAGTTTAGTAACACATTTGACCTAAATCTAATTTAAATTAAGGACTAGTATATAATGTTAACTGTGAAAATTATTTATGGGCATATATGTATGTACATATTTAATAAATATACCATCCATAACTTTTGAGCCCAACTCTTCATAGCCTTTACAAGGGGATAAAAAATAAAAATTATATGACGCAGGCATATACATATATGTATGTATAAATATGGGTACTTTCATTCATATGTGGTTACTCAAGTATACTTATGCATTTCCAGAGGTCTTCACAAACCAACGCCGGAAATTTTTTTTCTTAAAAATACATGTACATTTAATTATGTGCAATTAAACACATCATATTGTTAAATACAATAAAACTATTTTGTAATTTAATAATTTTTTTTTTCATTAAAAACTGAGATAAACGGTGAAATTTTAAATCCTTAGAAAATGAATTAAAGATACAAATTGCAAAAAAGAGACAAAAGAGGCAACATACAAAAGAGGCAACGAACATTGAAAACCAAACCCAATTTTGTCGTCTCAAACATTTTCAAAACAAGAAGAATTCAACACTAAGAACAAGATTATCTCCCCCAGGGAGCACATATGCAATCAAAGTAATAGCACAAAATGTACAATATGGGAGAAACGAAAAATACACCAGGAGGAAACAACTTGGATTATGTTGTTTTAGTTTAAAAGTTCAGTCGACGTCTACTTAGGCAGCGACAATAATTTCGAACAAGAAAAACGCTTGTTTTACAAACTCATGCACGAACATCCATTCCAACATCCCTTTTACATATACAAAAGAAGACATATTGGTAAAAGTCAGCTTTAAAATACATGTATATATATATATATATATATATATATATATATATATATATATGCTCAGCATATTTGGACTACAGGAATTAGTTAAAGATGTAAATAGGAGACCATATGCAAGAAATTCCTTTAAAGTGTAGGAGCAATTTCGTTATTATATCCCATAGCCGGCAATACTGCACCTTGCTACTTTGTTCCTTTTTCTTATATTTTAAGCACTTTTATCTTTTCATTTTATTGTTTGCAAATTGCAAATTCTTTTCTCTTCAATAATTAATCATATCTTTTTCTTTTTGCCAATTTTATTTTACACACTTAAATATATTTCTATCTCTTTTACTCACTAGCATTTTAAATCCATACCGGGAGACTCACCTTTTACGCACGCACACACAAACACCTTCGTTCACTCAATCAAATATGTAAGAGAAAAATTTTGTTCTTTTATCTTTGCTATTTTTCTTGTAATTTGCACAAAAATCTTCAGCACAATATAATTTGAATCTTTTTCAATTTCATTTAATTTTGATTGATATTAAAATGTTACAATGATAATTTCAATATATTCCAATTTGTTAATAAATCAATTTTATGTTGTAGTAATTCACTTGCCGTTTTATCTCGTTCTGCGAGCGAAAGCCGACATCAACCGTTGACGAAGAAAATACGTTGGCGACGAAATGAATGAGCAAGCAATATCGGAAAACGGCAGCAACCAATGTTAGCAAATGCGGCGATTTTCGTGATTTTTAATAAGTATTGAACTCCGTGAAATTTTATATGACCCGCAAAAACACTTGTACAACAACCAAGGCAAATATTTGCGTGACATGATGGTTAACATGAAAAATATGGTAACAGAACACTCAAGTCCATTACAAAATATTATTACATAAGCAACTAGGGCTTATTTTACACAGCAACTGGACGACTATTTCGTCAAACAATGGTGAAGCAATGCCACCTTAAATATGATTTCACCATGGAAATATATCTACTAGATTATGGTACATTGTATACTAGGTATTGTCGAAACGCCATCTGGTCTTTTATTCTGATAGAACCTGTTAGAATTTGTCTAAGGATGTGAAAAAATTTCTGCCCACAGGTTATAGCTGTGTCTGCCTTTCAATTTTGCACTTGTGAACACATATTTTTATGATTACAACTTTTTTCGACGGATATTGTTTTACAAAATTTCCAACACACTACTGAGGCACTCTGAGTAGGTTTGCCAGATTGAGAGTAACAAAAAGCTGGAGATTTGAATTAAAAACGCGGGATTATTAAAAAAAAAAACGCTGGACATTTTGAAATAAAATTTTCGTGAAAAAATACTTACTTTTTTTTGGCATACAAACAATTTTACCAAAATATATATGTTTACATTGTTTTCAAAATTTTTATATAATACTCCAATATACTATTAATAATTCAAAATATAACTAAACTTCATTAATCCAGCTAAGATCAAAATAATCTAACGTTAAAGTTATATAACGAAAAATCAAAATCACACAAAAAGTAACGATTTTCATTTGTCTGTACATGAGTGTAAAAGATTATTAAAAAATTAATAACAATTGTATCTAAGGCAATAATTATTGAGAACATTTTGTGGAAAGTTGTTATAGCTGGACAAATTTTATTTTAGCTTGAAACTGGAGAGGTGCTGAAAAAGCTGGACAGTCCAGCCACAACAAGCCCGACTGGCAACCCTAACTCTGAGCCAAAACTTTTATATGACATCAAATTTACAATATAAAAAATTAATTAAATTTACAGTACAACCATCAAATAAACAATACCAATAATATATGAAATTTATGCTTGCACAAAATGATCAAATAGTCCTGACAGCTGATATCAATTACATTAAGAATTTATAAATTAATTAGACTAAATAATAAAAAAGCAATTTATTTAACAACAAAAAATAAACAATATATTAAATATATTAAAAACCTTCTACTTACGACTAATAAATGCAATGTTTCTCTTTAAGGATGCTGTAAAGCTTTAAGTTAAACATAAATTGTTACCTGAACAAATGGACTTTCAATTCGCAAAATAGTTTTAGTCCTATACGATTACATACGAAAAACACCAAACTTTGTGTCATTTGCAAGATTATTCAATGCTGCCTTCAAACTTAATCCCAAAACTTGGCGGGTACTAACTGGATCAATAATTCCATCATCCCACAATCGAGCTGAACTGAAATAGGGTGAACCCTCCTTTTCGAACGTCTCTATTATGGGAGCACGCAATTTATCACCGTCAGCTTTAGTAAATTCTTTACCAGCACGCTTATTTTGATCGGCGCTAATTTGAACTAATACATTGGCTGCCTGAGAACTGCCCATCACAGAAATGCGAGCATTTGGCCACATATACAAGAATCTAGGGGAATAAGCACGTCCGCACATACCTATATGAAATAAATTATTATTACTAGTGAAACTATTTAATGATTAAAAATCTTAGTCGCACCGTAATTGCCAGCACCATACGAGCCGCCAATGATGACAGTGAATTTTGGTACATTAGCACAAGCTACAGCGGTTACCATTTTAGCACCATTCTTAGCAATGCCATTAGCTTCTGCATCACGTCCCACCATAAATCCGGTAATATTTTGTAAAAATACCAATGGAATTTTACGTTGCGTACACAATTGTATGAAATGGGCACCCTTAAGTGCACTTTCCGAAAACAATATCCCGTTATTACCTATGACTCCAATTTTATGACCATAAAGTTTAGCAAACCCACAAACCAACGTCTCCCCATATGTTTTCTTAAATTCATCAAAGCGACTACCATCCACAACTCGGGCAATAACCTCGCGAACGTCAAAACTCTTGGTCAAGTTGGTCCCAACGATGCCATATAGCTCCGCGGGATCATACTTAGGATCCTCAACTTCTTCCATGGATTTTCCAGCCGTTCCAACGGTTTTTTTGCTAGAGTAAAGTAACTCATCTTTGAAAGCATTTGTAGCGGGTAAATTCAAATTGCTCACGACTTGTCTTGCCAAATAAAGAGCGTGGTCGTCGTCGACCGCATAATGATCAGTTACACCCGATATGTTGCAATGCAAATCAGCACCACCTAAATCTTCTGCAGAAACTTCTTCGCCAGTGGCTGCCTTCACAAGAGGTGGCCCAGCTAAGAAAATGGTACCTTGTTTCTTTACAATTATGTTTTCGTCAGCCATTGCTGGCACATAAGCACCACCAGCTGTACAGCTACCCATAACTACGGCAATCTGCGCTATGCCCAAAGCGGACATATTTGCCTGATTATAAAAAATACGACCAAAATGGAGTTTATCAGGAAATACTTCAGCCTGTCGTGGCAAATTGGCACCACCAGAGTCAACTAAATAAATGCAAGGCAAACGATTTTCCTGTGCCACTTCTTGGGCTCTTAAATGTTTCTTAACGGTGATGGGATAATATGTACCACCTTTGACAGTAGCATCGTTTGCAACAATAACACATTCAGTTCTGTGCAATTTTAAGTTTCAATAGTACCATCAATAACAATTATCGGTATATTTGCATACGAATTTCATTCTTACCCACACACGCGACCAACTCCGGTTATAATACCGCCCGAGTTAACTACTTCATCTCCGTACATCTTATAGCCAGCCAAAGTGCTCAACTCCAAAAAGGGGGAGCCGGTATCAATCAATCTGTTAATTCGCTCTCGTGCCATTAACTTGCCTCTTGCTACATGACGTTCGGTATATTTTGGTCCACCACCTTTTAACACTTCACTGGTAATATCTCGCAGTTCCTTCACCAAATTTGACATTTTAGCAGCATTTTTCTAAAAGTTGGCGGTGATAAAATTTCTTAATAATTATATACTTAAGGCAGCATTACGCTGCCTTCTATACATTAACACATGCAAGGCTAAGGGCTGATCTTACAATTAGCTTTTAATGTACCTGTTACTAAAAGCTGAATTTATCATAAAGGAGGGATAAAGTAAAATTCAGATAGAGTTGTCAATTCATACATACGTATTGTATGCATATTTAAAACAAATTGTAAACGAGTTTACACTTGCACTTTATAGTCACCTCAAACTCTGCCGAATTTCTATCCACTGACGTTGGCAAAATGTTTGCTTCGCCAACGTGCATAAAACGTACACAACTACGCCAGGATGTTATAGCACATTTGGCACGGAGAATTAAATTTTGTGTGGACATAATTTGTAAACCTCATTAACCACTTAAAATTAATAATTATGTAGAAAAATGCACGAAAGGAATTATAAAAAATATTGATCATGGAATTTTTATGACCACTGATCACGATAACGAGGGATTATCCAAGAGTGAGGTTACAAAATGAGAGTAAGCATTTGGGTGTTATAACCATCAAACTTCATATATAAACACTATCATGCAACGTTTTCGCTATGCAACTTGATAGGTGTCCAAGACATCACATGCACTGAAGTTTGTGAAGAGGTTACCTTAATGTCAAAGTCACGTAAATTTATATTTTATAAACTAATTGGAACCACAGGTGGCGCTACAGCAATTTTCCTATGAGAGTGTATAATCACATTAAAAGGATAGCTGCGCTACAACAATATTAAGAGATATATCAACGACGTAACATAATTTTACGTTTTACCGATGTTTGCTAACTGTACTGCTCTTTGTTTCTGCAAACGGCATATCGTGAAGCCAAAAGTATATATTTTGATGTTGAAGACTATTTTCTTTGACAAAATAAAATGAAAATACCACGCGAAGTGGCTGGTGTTTTTTGTATATATGTGGTTATGTGATACCCCAAAAACTCAACCCTGATTAAATCAATTGTCTACTAGCGCCATCTAGCAATCAATATATCCCATATTATTACCACACAGCACAGCAAGTACGAAAGGCTTGTGTTAATAATTTCCACTTTGAGCTATAATTAAAATTTTAAGTGAAGTAATGTTATCTCGTACCAATTTGTTGGCCAGCAACCTTTCTAAAGCGTTGGTTAGATATCACAGCCATGGAGGCGTTCCTGGCGAGGTAAATCTTTATTTAAAAATTCCTACGTATTGGGTGGATTACATAATTTTGTTTCATAAATAGCCTACGAGTTGATTTACAAATATTTTAATTTTTCTTTCAGAATTTCCCCGTAAGCTTCAAGAATCGCTACAAGTTTACTGCCATTTTCACTACATTTACCGTTTTGGGTTTTGGATCTCCCTTCTTGATTGTTAGACATCAATTGCTTAAGAAGTAAAAATCTAGGTTAGTACACACATTGAATAAGCTGCATAGTAGTATTATTGCAATTTTGAAATAGTAGATTATTGAAAGCTAAATGTTTTTACCCATGTTGGATATTATATTTCATGTTTGCAATGTTGAACCGCGTTTCATAAATATGTGCATAGTATTAAAATAACTAAAATAGGCAGTCTGCCAAAATCGCAATCTTTCCCACTGTTAACATAGAACCATCATACTTCTAGTTAGGTAGTTGTTAAGATTATTGTTGTTAAATGGATTTACCCCATGTCATGCGCTCATAGTACGATTTTGGCTAGTAAATATGACATATTTCTACCTGATATTAAGATTCTTTACCCATTGTGGCTAACTAAATAATTTCAGCGATGGTGTACGCAGAGATGTGCAAATATCGTGATTTTTTTCGTGTCATGCGTGAATAACGTGAATCGTGATTACAAATTACTAAAAGTACGAAAGCGTGAGCGTGATTTAAATATATAAAATCGTACAAGATTTTGAATAAATACGATTGAAATTCATGCAATCACAACGTTAAGACAAGCTTATCCTTTTAAATTTTTGTTTTATACCTAATACGAAGGAAACTATGTCAATCCATGCATATGCTTCAGACATGTACATGTAAAAATATTATTTTTTTTAGCTTGCGTGATCATGGGAATATTAATTTTTGCCGTTCGCGAACATGAAATTTATTCGCTCGTGGTTAAGCAATGTATATATGCATTTCATTAGTGCTTTACCAAATCATCATAGACTTGCATTATCTTTGGAAACTTTGCTATAAGAATTATTACTTGCAATATCTATAGATAAAATGTAGAAAATTTTAAATTTGTACAAGTAAATATGTAAATGGTTTTTGTTTTCTTCTACCAATAAAATGTTATACTTTTGTATTTTCAGATTAATCCTGTTCTTTAAGTTATCAAGTTGTCGATACTTACATATGATGTCCGAAGATCGTGCTCACAATGTTTAAAAAACCATACGTATGTATGTGTATTGTATGTAAGATAAAATGTATTCGCAAATAAAAATAATCTAATTCAAAGTCTTTGATTTCATCTGAATTTAAGATCGTATAGAGCTTTCACAAAACTTTGAATAATTAACAGTTTTCTGCCAATTATTGCTTAAAAATATAAGTCTTTAGTTTCTTACATGCAATAGATATGTGAAATTCGTTACAGTATCAGATTTAGTAACTGCTGGTAAGATACAGAGAAATGACATGACATGCTTAGATTTATTCTGGCGATGCAGGCATGGTCGAAAATCGGTAGATCTTTAATGTCATCCCAGTTGGCTACGTGTTTAAGGACTGCTATAAGAAAATGATGTAGAAGACATACTGATGGACGAAATTTTAATACAAAAAGTTACAAGACCAGATCAGTGACGATGACGCTCAGCTTGTTGACTTTTAAAACCTAATCGACTATTTGGCCAACTGAGACACCAAAAAGAAGTTCCACTTTCTTAAATAACAAAAATATATATCACACATGTATATGTACTTGCTTATAAATATAATAAATATGTATGTACATATACTATGTATTCCACGGTATTGTAATCCTATACAGTTATCTGATGTTAACACTGGGACGCAAAACCCTCGAAAGAGAGTAAGCCATCAGTGGTATGGCAGAGCTTAAAAAATAATTGTTAACGAGGCTTGATGTTGACTGAGTCCGAGCTGCTTTACGATTGCACTGTGTTGTAATTTATTTAAAATTACATACATATAGTATTTGATTTCGATGTCATAAATAATATTTTTAACAAAGTTCTATTAAAACTTTTGGTCTTAAAAATAAAATGTCGTATCTTGCTAAATATTTGGTTGCAAAATCAGCTTCCAATATAATTTTAAACGACAAGCCGTTACGTCGCTATATTAATAAAAGCTTTGCGACTTTGAACAGCCGTAAAGGAGGTGTCCCGGGATCTGTAAGTTATAACGTTTTGATGGCTAAACATAATTCACAATTGTTTGTCCTTAGAATTTACCATTTCGAAAAGCTATTAATAATCCTATGAGATTTACAGCATTTTACTTATTAGCTGGAGTTATTGGGTTTGGAGCTCCTTGGCTGGTGATTATGCATCAAATGTTGAGACCATACGATTATGTTGTGGATTAAAAAGATATTTGTATCCAAAAACAATGTTCCTATTATTTTATAGATGTTACATATGTACATATGATTGGGATGATAATTGTACTGGTCTAAATAAAATTAAATTTGATCCATGGTAGGTCCATGGATCGTATATGAGTTGATGCAGGACTATTTAGTATGAAAGAGTTCATGTTTGATATTCCGCCTGTTGTGATCACCATAGACAAGTAGCAAATAAAAATGTAAATGCACAATCATGGGGTGCAATAGTCCAAATTTCGAGCAAGAAAACGTAGACAGATTAAAGTGCTACTTGAATTTTAAACAATTGCCTTATTTAATAACTTGTCGCTATCGATTCTTTATGTCAAATGTGCATTTACACAAAATTACTGGAGAATAACTGCAAAAAACAGAAAATTATGTATCGTTACCCTTTATTCTGTAACTATTTTTAAATTCACATCAAGACAATATCAGAGGCCCATATGATAACTACATGTGTGAAAGACCTAGATATGTGGCGCAATGTCTATGATATACTGAAGCGATCTGGTCTATTTAATCTAGTCTATATCTAGACTTTTCATATATTATTAAGATATAAATAAAAAAATATGTAGGATATGAAAATATATTTTAAATTTTGAGCTGTGTTTTAAATGGTCTATTTCAATTCCTTCTTCAAGGTTGAAGTCGTGAAATCAGATATAAGGTGGCAGGACGAGGCTAGTGGATATTTATTTGGTTAATCAGTTTTATTATTCGAAATGTGTGCTATTTAGTCGCAAAATCATATTTTAGACCCTTTTTAAAAAAAGTTGTGTTGCTTCATGCAAATATATACAAATAATTTTTTTTTTTTCGTTTAACTTATGTAGCTGGCAGCCACTGAACGTTTTTCCGTATGCCGCACCAAAAAATTTATACAGCTCATATCCAGGCAGAAGCTGTTTAAGTTAAGTTTATACTTACAAAATCATTTAAATATTCTTGTGCATACCAAGTCATATATTTCGTGCTATTATATTATGACATGATTTCAAGACTACAGTGGGAATCCCTCAATTGTGTCTACGTTGTTATAAAGTTTTTGTGTAAAATAACTCGTTGTCGTTACATGTTTGTGCATTGTTAATAAATGAACATTTGCAAAACAGAGCAATATGCTATGTTCCATAATTTTTTACGTGGGATATGACACAGAACCATTTCTTTGGGTGTTGGGAAAATGGTTGATGTCATCACGCTATTACCTTATATATATTTTCAGCATGGTTGGATGTATTGACTTATGACATCTAGGTCGTTCAATAATAGTTAACGGCGATCTTACGTCGTCGGCCTTTGATTGTATGAGTTATATATAAAATGGGTGTCAATTATATGATATATTATTATGGATAATGGGGTACATACGTTAAATTCATGTCCTATAAAGAAAATATCTCTGTCACGCGCCTCACATTTATATCAAAATACACTTTTTTGTTATAAAGAAGCATCCGTGCAAGTATTGTTGACAGTGCAGTTTTTCTTGGAGCAATTCTCTTTTAAAACTGCTTGTTTGTTAACACTTAGGCAGTGTGTTTTCAATATTGGTTGCCAGAATCTTATACAACGCCATATTGAGAATGAAATAACAAAGGAAAATTGAAGTAAATATTTCGGTTGAAGCAATTTGGATCTCTCATGACATATAAACATATTCCAAGTTGCTTGGCGCAGTGGTTTGTAATATCTGAGCGGCGTTAAGTAGACATCAAGCTCTCGTCTTAGATTTCTGATTTTAGTAACAACAATAATGGTTTGGTGCTGGTATTGCTTTCGTTCAATCAACCCCGCGCGCCATGTTGTAAAAGCTCGTTCAGTCGAGATCCGGTCAGCTGCGTTGCAGTACGTTGTTACAAATAATTTTTGGGTGAAAATAATTTGGTTGCTAGTGTTTTACTGTGTTATAGATATGTAATAATAAAAAAAAATTATACATATTAAAGTGAAGTATTAATAAAATATTAAACATTAGCCGACTGTATTCTTAAAACAAGAATGAAAGAGAAATACCTGTTTAATAAAATGAAAATAAATAAAAGTTGTTGCTTAACAAAATGGCGAAAGTTACGAAAAATTCAAGTGCAATAGGTACACTTTAAAAGTTTGAAGAAGGTAAAAAGGATTCTGAACTTTGAAAAGGACACATATGTATATTCTTTTCATATATATGAATGTACATATATAGTGGAAATTAACGAGTTGCATTGGAAACGCTTTGCCACGAGTATCGTATTTTCAGCCTGCAAGCAAGTCGAAACACTAGACTGAATCGTAGAAAAAACAATAGCGAACGGTCGGGTTCTGTGAATTCTTATTCCTTTTTGTGAAAATAGCAAACTTCACACTGGAAGTTGTATCAAAAATGAGATGTTATATTGACGAACTATGATTTTAAAACGATTTGTGTCCAGCTGCACAAACTTTGATCTTAAAATTGTTAGTGTATATACGTATATGGTAAGTTTCCAATAAGTATTCCTACAATTGGAAAAAATTTTCAACCATAACCTCAAAACTCTATATCATTTATTATGTTTTACTTTCCTAAAACTGCTTACCAGTGTATGTATACAAACTGTGAATATAAATAAATAGTTTTAAAAACAACTTTTTTTCAATATAATCAAAAATAGTATATTATTAATATATATACATGAATATATATATTTTTGCAAACCTAATTCACTTAGAATATATCGATACGTTTTTTGAATAAAACATTCTGTCTTTCCACCACCCCTCCGTCCTACTTATCTACATTACTGTAGATTACATTTTGAGGTTATGCTTCTTGTATTGTGCTAAGAATATATACAGACATTAGTATGTATATATCAATAAAAAAAATTATCAATATACTTCGGCAAGCAAACAAAATGCAGACAAGCGCCGTAAAAATTCATTATACACACATATGTTTGTGTGCATGTATGTACATATTATATTTTTACTTTACCACAGTATAAAAAGTAGACATGACCTCTTTTTGTGTTGTTATTCGTTGGTTAATCCAAGTTATGTTGATTGTTTCAACTTAAGTTTGTTAATAAATAAATTTTCTAATAAGTTTAATTTATGTCATAACATAATATGTCCAGTAAAAATTATTCTTAATTAATTATTTATTATTGGAAAGTAGTAAATTCCATATACTTGCATATTTATGTATGTATTTTTGTTATCATACTTCTATCTCTTTCGCTCTAGTATTTTTTAATATACTTTTTGCATTTACACACCATTGTCAGTTTTCCGTTTTGTTTTCACATAATAATGGCATTAATACAGGGTTGCCAAATTTCAATTGTGCGAAATTGAAACAAGTATTTTAATTACCGAGTAGTAGTGGGACGTTGAAAATTTGAAATGTGTGTTTAGATTTTTGAAATATTTTGCAAAATTGTTTTGTTTCTTCTGGGTTTATAAGATCAAATTTAAATGTAAATTAATAAATGTATTCAGCAAGTATCAATATACTTATATACTCAAAACATACCCTGTCGAAATTTGAGTTATTGTGTTTTCACAGCGAACCTTTTTACATTAAAATCTTAAACATGGGAGAAAAACTCCAAGTGAGCTAAAAGACAGCTTTGCGCTGACTAAGAAAGTGGTTTAGCCTAATAAAATAATGAAAAATACAATTGGCTTAAGAATGATTTATATTGATTTACATGTTAACAGGTTGGGTATCTTATATTGAACACGTGACCTACGGCTATGTAGCCAAGATGCTAACCACCTTTACCTACGGGTTCTTGTAAAGCAAGCTAAACAAATGTATTTATGACTGCGTCAGCTTTGCGTTAATCAAAGGCTACTGAAGTACTTATGAAGATGAAGTTAATTGTGTACAATCAACCAATAAACTTCTGCATTACTTTTGAGTTAGAAGTTTTTTCTATAACTACCGATTAAAAGCTATTTGTATTATGAGTTACTATTGATATTTGTTGAAAATAATTTAGGTTGAAGTCAATTATATATTATATACATATATTTACATACGTGTGTATGTGCACACAAGAATTTTTAAGACCATATGCAGAAGGCGATCAGTTCAACGTAGTTAGTCTGTAAGCATATACCTATAACGATGAGGCTACAGACAAATAAGAGCTTTTGTACGATCTGGTCATAATTTGATCTTAAATTGGTTAATATTTATATTAACAAAATAAAACCTGAAGAAATAAAGTTTATTTTCTGAAGAATAACTAAAACTCAGCGAATTACTTAATTTTTCAAATCGAAAAGCTAAATCCATGGGAAATAAATAAATATCAAGAAATAACTTTTATTTTTTGAAGGAATGAAGAAAGAAACCTCATAAATAATGCACAAGAAAAAATTTTACGTACTGTGGAATAAATAAAACTTTTACTCTTTCAAGTTAAATATTTAAAAAAACTTAAAAAAGTTGTAGTTGTACACAAAACACGTTGTTTTAGTTTGATTCTTTTACTTTAAATTTGGAACAGAACCGTTATTTGCGGTCCCTGATTTAAACCGAAATGCTAACAAAACCAATAAAACAACAGTTGTTATAGTTTGAAAACTATTTGGTTCTTCAGTTTGACTATAGACGCAAACACTACAGATTTGTTTTTGGTTTTGTTTATTCGTAGAGGAAATTGCTTTACAAGTTTATCATTTTTCTGTCCTTTATATGTATCTGCTGCTGCAGCACTGTTACTGAAAACGATAACTTTTCGATTACCTTTTCCTCTATATTTATTCTGAATTAAATAAAATTCAAACACATATACAATTAAAGAAAATGCAATATTAGTTAGCACATGCGCAAGGTTTTACTTATTGCTTTTAACTGCATTGCTTTACCAGCTGATTGTGTTCAGAGAAGAAACACGTTTTTGACAATTTGGACCATTCACGCACTGATATTGATATTAATTACAATTTTCCTTTGCGGTTATATATTGAAAACAAAAACAAATTTTTTTATTGTTTTTTTAACAGAAATACACCAAAAATTTTTGGTTTTATAAAAAATAATTTAATTTTAAGCATATGGTGGTATATTGTTTAAAATTTGTAAAAACTATGCTAAAGCTTGGAACTTTAAATTTTGTATTCGTGCTCCCCTCCCGATATGTAGATCTATTGAAAAGGGATTTTTAGAAATTAAAGTGCTACGGAGTTAAAGCGGGTAGAATGCGTATGTACTTTGAGGGTGTAAAAAGGGATAAAAATTTAATATTAAGGTCGTTTTTGATTTTAATTTATATAGGAATAGGCAATTTCAAATAAAGTCTCTGAAAACAAAAATATTTAGCAAATAGGTTATTTTTGTTTTTCAGGAATTGCTTTGGTATTTAGTAAAAACTATGTTAAATGAATATAAATATAAATGAACTTAATTAAAGGTATTCAAAAAATTATGATTTCAGAGCAAAGGGCTCATAAATTTCTAAAAATTACTCAATACTCATTTGAAATATGAAATACAACTACGATTTTATTAACAAATTAGTGTAACCTGAGCCTTTATGACAAACGAGCAAATATAACTCAAAGCCTAATTATTTTCCTACCTTTTCGTTTGCCGCACAATAATAATATTAAGACAATAATACTTAAAAGTAGCACAGCATTTGAATCCCTCAATTTTATATACCTACATATATAAACATATAATAGTTTTGTCAAATATGTATTAACGGCGTTGTCTTGATGTATATCAAGACAACGTCTTGATATATCTTAATACACTATTTAAAAGCTATGAATCATTCAATTGAGAATTAAAAAATCAGTGAAATAAATAATTATGGTTTAATCCATTTCATACGTAGAATCTGCTATTTTTATACACAGAACTCATACACAGTAGTTTATACAGAAAAGATTTAACTTGGAAGGCTCGAACTCGCAAAAGTAGGCGTGACTGATGACAAAGCTATATGTATGTACGTATATACATATATATATATATATATATATATATATATATATATATATTATACATATATATATATATATATATATATATATATATTTATATATATATATATATATATATATATATATATATATTTATATATATATATATATATATATATATATATATTTATATATATATATATATATATATATATATATATTATACATATATATATATATATATATATATATATATATATATATATATATATATATATATATATATATATATATATATATATATATACATATTATACATATATATATTATATACATATTATACATATATATATTATATACATATTTGTATAACATATGTCTTAAGCAAAATTTGTCAGCTGTTTGTCATTAACCTTAAAAAGCGCTGTCAGATGTGGGGTACTTATTGTTTCCGATTTTTAATCCAATATGTATGTACTTATATTATATTGTGGTTACCATATACTATGTATATACTTCACGTAGTTTTCTTGATAGTGTTTTTGTATTACAAAATGATCTTATTTTCATATGTACGTAGATATGTATATATCATACAAGGTAGTCGAACTCGCGCTTAGCTAATTCTCAATATTTTATAAGGAGCAGAAAATTCTATAGAATACTGATTAATGCAGCTCTATTTTCTTAGTTTACACCTGCGAATGATTTTTTATTTTAGTTCTGTTTATTTTGCAAAATACACATCTATTTATTGTTTTTATTTCAGATTATAGGCAAGCGGTCGGTATACATAAAACGAAAAATTATTTAACAATTTTTATCAGTATGTACCTTTGTACACATATATGTAGATATGTGTGTAAATATAATATTGTTGCTTGTTCTAACTAACCACAAATCTACATACATATATATAAGTATATGTATATACGTTCTCAATGTTTCCCTATAATTTTCCTGCTTATGCTCTTGTTGTAACTCTCCCTCTTTAATTTTATAATAATAAAACATTCTTGTATATATATTTTTGTTGTTCTCTTCTTTTCTGCTATATGTAGTATATATGTATATCCATACACAGCTACGTACATCCATATCTACTTTGTGAACATTGTTTGTTGCTTTTGCTGCCTATTTTTATAAAGTGTATTTTAAATATGTATGTGTATATGGGTATGTAGATACTGTTTTTTTAAGTCGATTGTCGAAAGTCATCATATATATATATATATATATATATATATATATATATATATATGTGTGTGTGTGTGTGTGTGTATACATATATATTCGTTTTTGCTTCGTAAGTATTCGTTGTTTGAAATTTTAAAAGGTTTTGTGTTTGTCGTCAGTGCCATAGCCATCGTCGTTTTCAATCGAAATTATTAGCGGTAGTAGACAGATGTACACAATCGTTTTCTCGCCCAAAAATGAGCAAAAATTTGTGAAAAAGTTAGAAAATTTTCAAACATCAATTAACAAAAGAAAAATAAGTGTTTAAAAATTATTTTATGAACCAATTAAGTAAAATTCAGTAACTAAATACAAATATAGATAGTTTTAGAAATAAAAGAGCATACATATGTCTATATGAATGTATGTACCCACTTTTCTTACAATAAATTGTTAACAACTCGGCGATTAAAAAAATCACTAGTTTTATTTAAATAACTTCTATAAAATTGAGAAGTTTTTGCTTTTGCGTGTTATATTAATTAATAAAAGTGAAGAAAATATCGAAGCGTCGACGAAATAGTGCTGTTTGGATTGTTTCTTAAATACTTTGTTGCTGATGTAAGTGAGAAATATGTAATTAAACAATATCTACATACTGGAAAGATATAAGTTATTATCATAATTGTTTTCATAAAATGGAAAAATTGCTAGAATTGACCAATAAAAACATAAAGTTTGCCATATTTTCATATTTTGTGTAAAAAATAAAAATTTTTAGGTTAGGTCATTATATTTTATTCAATTGGTTAATATACGTCGTTTTGTGAAGTAGTCGTTGTTCATTGTCGTGTTATTTTTCCCTCCTCCCCCTTCTTATTAAAGCTGATACAAATACACTATTTTGCTAACTACACAAACTTTTATACGCACATATGTATATATTTACATGTGTTGTGTGTGCATATGAACTTAATACATAAAAAATATTGGACTTAACCGAGTGAGAGAGTGAGAGCATATCGAAAAATTGAATTAATTTTCCCTTGTTTGAGCTCTACAAAAATTGATACTGCATTAATAAAGGTGTTGCCAATTTAGTTTGTTATATAGGTACAAACTATGTTACCAGAAATGCAGATAGTTAAGTTTTCAGCTGGTTTCAGATTTGTTTTTTACAGCACAAATTCAGACCAAATTTCTTTAATCAATGATAATGTCTATTAACGACGCACTTATTTAAGAATATTATATTGGTAGGTATATACATATGTATATGATATATCCATATCATATATATGATATTATTTCAGGCGCAAAAATTCTTCAGTTGACTAAATAGGTATTCGATTATCAGAATCAAATTATTTAAAAGCTTTGTATAAAGAAAAGCTTGAATGTTTTGCCGTATGTCCCACGTTGTATCTATTTAGGTAATTATATATTTTTTATTGTCTTAAAAAAGTTTAAAAAAGCAAGTAAAGCCTAAACCACTGCAGAAAGCACAAAAACAAATAATTTTAATTTAGCGGAGAGGGTGTATTGATTATTTCTTAACATAGAATATTTGAGAAGTTTGTTGACGTAGCTGAGCCTTTTGAAATATCGTAACTGGGTACACATAACACCTTTCTTTTGATATGAAATCACTTTGATAAAATATGACTTTCATAGACCTGGAGTTCATTGTTGGCTTCTACCTTTATGGAATAATAATTAATATGCAAAACAACGGTATATTTTTGGGTAATATTTTTAATGCAATTGTAAGTATAACAATATCTAGTGCCATCAAGGGGCCGACATGTTCAAAATTTAAATAGAAAGTTAATACATATAACAATTTTCAAATATTTCTTCTCAAATAGAAAAGACCTAAATCACAATTGGTACTTTTATGAATAAGGAAAAACCACAACGAAACTATTGATATTGCTTATTTTTGGTATTATATATTGCTAGTAACGGTTGTATATATTTTAATTGGATTCACTGAACAGCTCAACTTCGTAAAGAGTACATGACAGGGTCATGCATGCATTAAAAAAGAAAATGATTTTTGGCCCAATAGGTTTTTTTTTTTTTTTTCAAGATAAAGCCACCAAAACAGAACAGAAATTGCTTAGTTGAAATTAGTCAATACTTGTTTTGAGAACTTAAAATTTTGTATGTTATTTTGCACCCTGTTTTATATATTAAAATTCCTTTACCACCTTGCGCCACTTACATCTGGTAACTGTTTTACCCTGTTTTGCGCAATAAACTCTCTTTGTTGAGTGAACTCGTCTGTTACTCTTTGTTCACCTCCAACCAATGTTACCAAATTTGCATAAGTTTGATTTCTATTTTTCGACTTAAGTTGCAGCGCTTACGAAAATTAAAAGTTGCATACCTAGAGCCATATTACCGGATTCGTAGTACAATTGAGAAATTCAGTGATATGATAGGTGCTTCTGATATATTGACGGAAATTGTTTTGAATTAAGTTGATTATTTATTTTGTATTTCTCAGTGTTATTTGGCAACACTGACTAATATGTGCTCTGTATCTCTACTGGGTGTTAATGTATGCGTTTGCATATATGTATGTATGTGCCTCCGTGATATATAGTCATGTAAAAAAAAATAACAAAAATGTGTCTTAAAAATGTACGTAAATATATATATTCCTGCTTGACTGTTCACTGGTATCGCACATCGTCGTTGCTGTCGTACACATACCATCCATCCATCTATCCATCTTATCAATGGTACAGTTTACAAAAACAAAAATTTCTGAGGAGCAAAAACACCACAGAAATAAAAGTATATTATTAAAAACAAAACTAACAAGACTTTAGTTCTCTAGGTGTATTTGTGTACAGAGAACATTAAACTTAAAAAAAAAACTAACTTTTTAAGTGAAGGTAGAAACTTAAATCAATGATTTTTTTTTTTTTAATTTAAAAAAGAAAATGGGAATGAAGTTTATTGTTTCTTCTGGTTTCCTTGTGTGCATATACATTGGTGTGTATGTATGTATGTATATATTTACATAAATATGTATGTATAATATCCACATTTTTAAATTATATATAGTAGGTATGTATATGTATTTAGGATTAAATATATTCTCTGCATGAACCCCCGTCACCCTCAACTTCTTTTCTAAAATACGCTAAACCAGTCATACAGCAACTGAAAACCAGCGAAACCAACATTGGTACTTACATGCATTCATAAATGTGTATGTACATATATCTATACATAATGATTTCAACAAAACTGAAAAGAAAATAAATATACGTACATGTGTACTTGTTCATGTATACCTACATATGTATATCGTAGACATTTAGTCATTCTTTAGCGCGCTTTTATTTTTATTTAGGTACCTACATATACATGTACATACATATGTTAGTGATTTCTTATGTTATATTTTGAATTCAAACTTCTTTGTTTAATGTTGTGTTTGGTCGACTAGGCGATCATATTGGCTTGTCTAAATGAAGCTTATTGAAGTTGCAAAGATTAGTAGGTACATACCTATAAATATTTCACAATTAAAATTAATTTTGCTGCTTCTATACAGCAATTGCCCCCATCTCTGCTCATGTTAATATTATTAGATACAGACAATCACCCCACTCACATATCAGTGTTACCATGTAATGTCAAAAATTCTGGCAAAAGCTATTTATGTTTTACTCAAAAATAAATAAAAAACAGTTGTTAAAATTAGAATCCAAAGCTAAATATCCGTATTAGGCAAACTCCCATAACTTAAATTGTTTTGTAATGAGTGAGCGCACCGAAACTAATAATAACATGTACCTAACTTACACACAGTTTTCTTTACTAACAAACTTGAAGCAACCTTATCTCTGACTGAACTATGACTTGGGGTAAATTTTGAACTATCTTACAAATTTTTTTGTGCAGTGCAGTATTAGAAACGCTGCAATGCTATGATATATCATGAACTTTTTTATAGGTATACATGATCTAAATAGTCCATTATTGCAAAAATTTAATTTAACACTGTGTATTGATACAGAGCCACAAACCGTGTGCACAAATCGAAATTGTGAAGTCGGCTATACTGATCCGGGGGATCAGCTCTTCCAGATCAGGAGCAAGTCGAATTTCATTTCCTTTTGCTATTTATTTGAAAAATATTTTTTTCTAACAGCATGCCTCATTTTTGGAATAAACCTTTTTTGTTTGATGGTAGTAAAAGAATTTTAAAATAAAATAAATACGTCCACTAAGCCATACATTACCATTTATAGCCTGAATTTTTTTTTTTAAATTGTTTACTAACACGGTAAAAAGGAATCTTCACGATTCTTATTCTTCAATATTATAAATTATTTTTTGTGTTTTATAATTGACAGTTTTCGATGGCTTTTGAATATTTGAAAACGATTTTTCTCTTATGAAAGATTATTGCAATGTCCTTGACGTTTTTAAATATATATATATATATATATATATATATATATATATATATATATAATATGAAGTTTTAAATAAAAACAGTTTCACATCTGGTTATTTTTCTTTTGCTTTTAGATTTGAAATAGATGTCGACATATTTGAAGATACTACTACAGTAGTTGCAGCTTAAATTTGTAAATATAATAGAGCATATACACGCTCAGAAGAGAATAATCTAGATTCATCAATTGTCGAAAATACCATTTTCGCAAAAAGGTTTAAAATGCAAAAGAATCCAATGGAAAAACGTCGCAATTTTACTACACAAAATCTTAAAAAATATAAACAATTGAAACTGCAAAAAAAGCGACAGTTACTGAAAGAAATAGAAATTACAAATATAGAAAGACGTTAAAACGCTAAAATAAATAAATTTTTATTTATTAAAAATAAAATAATATTGCTAAAATATATTGCTGGTGAACTAAAGTAAATAACAGACGAAAGTATCAAAAATATTAATTCGAAGGCATACAAATTTTTATAAAAAATAATATACATACATTTGAAAAAGTCACTTTAAATCTTCTACTGAAGGTAAAAAAATAAGATATCAAAAGTGAAACCATTAAAAATGATGAAACGTACTCGAGAAGAAGTACAGTATGGCGCACGTTCTGGTCCTGGTGGCGTTGGTGGTAGTGGCGGCGGAGGAGGAGGGGGTGGAGGTATAAATGCAACGGCGAATGTTGTAGCGGGTACAGCAAACGTCACCACTGGTGCTCTAAATATCAGCACTGTTGTACCCGGTACACATACAACAACCGGTGGTGCTACTACATTGAATGTTGGTTTGGGAGCAGGTAACATAGCCACGTCTAGTTCCATAGCTCATCATCGAATTTTGACACCACAGCATGGTGGTGCGCAAACAATTGCATATTTACCCTCAACAACACCTGTGTCAGCAACTAATTTAAAGTCAGGTGTTGTAGCTGATAGCAATGCAGCTGGTAATAACGATGCAAATACTAGTGGTGCCGGTAGTCGTATTGCACAATTAGCTGGAAATGCAGTAGTAACATCAGGTGGGGGAGGTCACGGTCCAGGAAATACTAATGCATTGGTGCAATCCCAAACTGTACAGTATTCGACTTGTAAGTTATTGTGGTTATTATGGACAACCAGCATAAGTTCATATTGGCTAAAAACCATAGTGATTCACTATCACGTATAGTCGTTATGTTATTAATAAATCACGAAAATAATGGCATAAATATTATTTATATGCTCATTCATGAATTTCTTCGTGAATAGAGTTAACCATTCTCCCAACTCGGCATACATATACAGCATAGAAGATACAATTCTAATTGCTGTACAGACTTTTTTATTCAGGCTCCAATTATGTAAATCACGCTATTGAAGTGAAACTTATTTGAGAAAAAAAAAATAATAATGAAATCTTTAGAAACAGCAAACATTTATTTTTGGCATTGCCCATTTTCGAAATTAAAACACATTGAAGAGAAATGAATCCAAAGTTGCCAAATTGACGATTCAGAATTAAAAAAAAAGCAATTAACGTGGCTGGGCGATTTTTCCACAAATTTAACAATTTTTAAATGTTACGGATAGTTTTTAAAGGCTCAATTAATTTGTATTCGGCAAAAGTATATTAAGGTACACAATAAGTATTAGAAATTATACACATTCATTTCGTAACAGATCGGCCCTAATGAATTAACTTGCGTTTTTAAATTATATTTTTTAATAAAATGTGTCGAAACGTAATAGATATACAATTACGTTTATAAGGAACTTATAATGACTTACTTTTCAAAAAAAACGATCTACCTTCTGAACTAATTTGTTAAAAAAAAAAACTTATTTGAATTTAGAAGTGTTTTAATATTTTTTGGTTGAAAAATTAATAAAAATAAATATCTAGTTGTTAAATATTTTTTGTTACATGTGACTACATCAATGAAGAGTGTTGTTAGTTTTATATAAAACTTTAGTAATGACAAAAATTTATTATATAATTAGTTTGCGTTCGAAATTTTAAGCATCCATTGGTTGTGTGTAAGGAATTACACAATACAATTACATGTTTATATATGTGTGCAACTATACATTGTCAGAACTCCATATTCATATATTAAACGGATTGGATTAAGTATACGAACTTCAATTCAATTATCGCAGTTAACATAATTCTATATGTAAAAGCTCTGTATTAAGTATGATACTTATGTTTCTTTTGTCAATGAATCGCAAGATTATAGAGAATAGTGAATCAGAGCTTTAGCACCAAAATAATAAAAATAACACAATATAAAAATAATTTTCAAATACTTCTTATTTTTTATCGTAGCCTACAACGTTTCTACTTTACCGACCGGAGGTACTATTAAAACAAGTCTGGACGGTGGAGTGCAAATACACGTCACTGGCACCACTGGCACTACAGGAACAGTACCCATTGTCTCCAATACAACTGTGCCACAATCGGCAAACTCTGTACGTCAACGAACAATAAGTGGAACCCAAAACAGCAGTATATCATCATCATCCTCACAGACACTCGTCCTACAGTCCCCCTCAACACAGGGATCACAAATATCAAGCTGTGGTTCAACGTCATCATCATCACAATCTGGTCAGCCTGTTGCACCTCCACGTCTAAAGGTAGAAGACGCTCTCAGCTATTTGGATCAAGTTAAATATCAGTACTCTGATCAGCCACAGATCTACAATAATTTTTTAGATATAATGAAAGAGTTCAAGTCACACTGCATCGACACGCCTGGTGTTATACAAAGAGTTTCAAACTTGTTTAAAGGTCACACAGAGTTGATATATGGGTTTAATATGTTTTTACCACCAGGATATAAAATTGAAATTCATTCGGATGAATTAGGTTGTTCCGTGCCAGTAGTATCAATGCCTTCCCCACCTGGCTCAGGACCAGGAAGTGGTACGACAGTACACGCTGTATCAGGTGCGGCATTGACAAATTTGAGTCATAAAACTAGCAGTGGCACAACAACTACGGTGCATCAATTACAAACTAGTAGTGGCGCAAGTGTAGCTGTAAATCTAATGACACATGGGGGTGCTTCATTGGCACAAACAACTATACATGCTCTGCAGCCGCCAACTGGGAGTCAACAATCATCTAGCGCGACTACTGGGAGTGGTAGTGGCGGTGGTCATACACCCACGCATGTATCACATGCTAGCGCTTCACCGGCACAAGCACAGGTGACGGTAGCTTCAGTTAACACAGCACAACCTCCTAACATGCCACAAAACTATTCGCGTGATCGAGAAAGAAATGCCGCAGCTAGTATTGCATCTACGGCTGGAAGCGGCTTAGTTGTAGGTGGACCACCTACACCGAACTCAAATAACGATCTTAATCCTGCAACGGGAGCACAAGGTCATCACAATTTGCATCATATATCTCAAGCTCATCAGTCCATGATGTTGGCCGAATCAGCAGCCGCTCCAGGCTCAGCGCCACAACAACCAGTCGAATTCAACCATGCCATAACATATGTTAATAAAATAAAGGTAACTTTTATACAGTATTAACAAATTACAGGCACGAATATATTACCACAAAAGTTTTATTAAAATTAAAATATTGTTCAATAACAATAAAATAAAAAGGGGGTTGTGGAAAAATCGTACTTAAATTAATTCTAAATGAACATTTTTGATCATATGCTGATGAGGGAAATAAATTATAGTACTCCGTTCGAATTTGTGAACCATTTGCCATTAGCAATATCAGCTCTAGTTTGAAAATTCCTAATAAACTAACCATGCATTTCCACTAGACATTCTATGTATGGAAACATACAAAAACATGGAGTTCCGGATTCATGTCCGGACGTATGGCGAATACCATTTGCTTAATATCACAGTTTTTATAAAATGTTTCTATAAACATTTTACATGTTGCTCTATAATAAAACACAGTACTAAATGTAAATGTATTTAAAAATTTTTGCATTATTTTTTCCTAGCAAAACTAATTTTTATTGTTTGATTATAAATAAACACAATACTCAGCTTAACACTTCAATTCTTTTCTATTGCAAGTGGTCTAATGCAATATATTTTTTATATAAAATTATTTTTATGACTAAATAAAGAACATACATAGATTATGTATTCATATGCATACGACATTAATGTAGGGTTGGATGTGATTTTCTCTTCATTTTTTGTGTTTGCTAAGCCGATCGTTGTTCACGAAGGCAATCTATATACATATTTTATGTGATATAGAAAAATGTTGCTATAAGTAATTTTTATTACAACATATTGGATCCCAATAATTGGTAGCTTTTTTATAAAAACGTACTTACAAATGCAAGTGTGTAGGTATATTAAAAATAAAAAAATTGGAAAAATATTACCGGATAAAAAGAATCCCCGATATAACAATATTTGTTTCTAGCTTATTAGCCGTTTCAAATACAGTTCTGTAATCTCTTTCGCAATAACCGGTTTGAGTGGCTTTTGCCGGATCGCATATGTAGACAAAACTTTTGCGGTGTGTGTATTATTATGTTTATTATTGTAGTTATACGATTACGTTTGCTTTAAACATTTTTAAATGTGTATTTATTTTCTCTTTACTTAGAATCGTTTCCAAAATCAACCCGAAAAGTACAAAAAATTTCTCGAAATTTTACATACTTATCAAAAAGAGCAGAAAGTTATTAAAGAAGGAGCCACAGGTATTAATCAAGGAAAAACGCTTACAGAACAAGAGGTTTATACTCAAGTTGCCAAATTGTTTGGACAAGACGAGGACCTTCTGCGTGAATTTGGACAATTCTTACCAGACGCTACCAACCACCAGGCTCAGCAGTTCATGACAAAATCCCACAATGATCATAAGCGTGCTGCGAGTGCGGCATTAAGTGGAGGTACCCATATAACAATGTCATCGGCCAGTGGTACAGCAACTGGCTCACCACTGCATCTTAGCAGTGGCGCTACATTGTCACAACTCAGCACAACAACACATGCAGCTGCTTTAGGAAATTTAACAGCAGTAAATACAAGTGTCAGTTTGAAATCCACTTTTAATAATTCTCAGCAAAATCATATTCTAAGTTCGGGACGCGACAATAGTGGCGGCAATAATCCAGCTACAGGTCCTGTGGGAGGAGATATTTACGATAGGAGCAGTACTGTCGTCTCGACGGGAGGTGTTCATGTTAATGTTCACAATCAAGTGGGTTCACTTCATCATGTGGCAGCAACAGCAAGTTCTGCCCCTGGTTCAAATCTAAGTAGGACATATGATGTAAAAGATTCGCATCGCAGTAATCCCCATGCGGGTAATGTAGTAGCGGGTGCACAAAAGTACATGTCTCACCATCATCATCCCCACAATCAAAGCGCATCAAATATGAACGTGAATATGGGAAATTTAGGCGCTCATATATCAAAAAAGTCTCCCAGTTACAGTAGTCTACCTGCGGGTATTCCTGCAGCAGGTCTTCCACATATGACTGGTAGCACAAATGCCAGTGGACTTAATTATGCTTCATCGCAAGTTAATGCTTATCACAATCAAATAACACATACGGGTTCACGAAGACATGCAGTCGATGATTTGAGTGCAGTTGGCGGACTAGGTGTTCCACCCACCAAGCGTCACAAGCCCATCTGCCGTGATATTTCTTTTTCGGAGGCCTCTCGCAAATGTAGCATTCAGGATGCTGCGTTCTTCGACAAGGTTCGAAAATCCCTTCGCAGTCCCGAAGTGTATGATAACTTTTTGCGATGTCTAACATTGTACACACAAGAAATTGTTTCCAAGACTGAACTACTGACGCTGGTTACACCGTTCCTTAGCAAATTTCCCGACCTATTCCGATGGTTTACAGACTTCCTAGGCCCACCAATTTCTCAAGTATCTGGTTTAACGTGTATCGGTGGTGCTGGCGGCAGCTTAACAGCTGGTCATTTAGAAGGCATACCCATGCAAGCGGCTCAACGTCAGAGTGGTGCGAATAGTTCATCATCGCATGTTGGAAATCTAAGTGATCGTCAAAATAATTTACAGAGCAGCGATCATCATCAAGAAATAGATCTGTCATCATGTAGACGTTTGGGAGCTTCATACTGTGCTTTGCCCCAGTCGACAATACCGAAGAAATGTTCTGGTCGTACACCGTTGTGTCGTGAAGTGTTAAATGATAAATGGGTCTCATTTCCTACCTGGGCCAGCGAGGATTCAACATTTGTTACTTCTCGTAAAACGCAGTTTGAAGAAACTATTTACAGGTTGGTTAAATGTTTCTTAATATACAAGTATAAACTTTTTGATGTTTTTACTTTTTCTTTGAAAGATTAAAAACTTTTTAGTACTAGAATGAGTCTCTAAATTGTATTTTTATGTAATCTAGTGAAAACTTAACGAAATAGTATATTTGCCTGGCTTAAATTATTAATTCAAATAATATGATTCACAATTGACATCAGGTTCAAATATTTCAAAATATTTATTTTGATATATTTTTTAAATCTGGGTTTACGTTTTATTGATAAAATTTTTGTTGTAGAAAATAACAAAAATATAAATATACTGTATACTAATATAACAGATCACCACATTGATTGCTGCATAAATCTCCATATACAGTCTGTACCTGTCTTTTTTAAATAATAGTACCTTTATGTCGAAAATTGATGGATACAACGTTTTAATACAATATACATATAGAATACCAAGTTTTCGTGTGATACAAAAATATATACAATATTTCAGTACAAAAATTTGAATGCACAAAAAGAAAAAAAAAACATTTGTAATTTTATTTACCTTATTTTTACTATGAACCGTATTCATGATGAAGAAAAAAATTAAAATTAAGTTAATGCGTATGATTCGCTTTCCTACACAAGCACACGATTTATTCACAAGGAAATCTTGCAAAAGTGTGACCATTGATTAACTCAGCTTGGACAATTTGTAACCTAAAATCAATTGGAATATATTAAATGCTTGAAATTAAGGTTTTCGTATGGCTATGCAAAGTGACATTTCGTTATATGTTATTAATTTTAGTTTTCTTTTAAAACAATTTGTTTTTTATAATTTTTAACTTAAAACTCATTAAAAAAAAATTCTAAATGAAAGGAATATTCACAGAACTGAAGATGAACGCTTCGAGTTGGATGTGGTTATTGAAACGAATAGTGCAACAATACGAGTTCTAGAAGGAGTACAAAAGAAAATGTCGCGGTTATCGCCCGAAGAATTGGCACGCTATCATCTGGATGACTATTTGGGTGGCACGTCACAGACAATACATCAAAGAGCTATTTATCGCATATACGGCGATAAGGCTGGCGAAATAATTCAGGGTCTTAAGAAGAATCCATCTGTTGCTGTTCCTATAGTCTTAAAACGTTTAAAAGTCAAAGAAGAAGAATGGAGAAATGCTCAAAAGGTAAATGAAACATGAAATTATTTATCTTTGGAATTATTAATAAATCGAAATAATGACTTTTGAAACAGGGCTTCAACAAACAATGGCGCGAACAAAATGAAAAGTATTATCTTAAATCTTTAGATCATCAGTCTATCAATTTCAAACCAAATGATATGAAAGCATTACGATCTAAAAGCCTTTTCAATGAAATTGAAACTCTGTACGATGAAGTAAGTAAACTCATTTTAATATAAAATTTTTTTAATCAATAAAATATTTAAATTTAAAATATGTTTTTTGTACATTTTATCTCTCAGCGTCATGATCAAGAAGATGAAAATGGTGAATCCAGTTCTGGTCCTCATCTAACGTTACCCTATAAAGATAAAACTATCTTGGACGATGCAGCCAATTTATTAATACATCATGTCAAAAGACAAACTGGCATACAAAAGCAGGAAAAAACAAAAATTAAACATATTCTAAGACAGTTTGTGCCCGATTTATTCTTTTCTGCTAGACAACCTTTGAGCGATGACGAACGTGAAGATGGTAAGTTTGTCTTATTAGATGCGGTAGCCATCTAATAAGACGTAAATGAATAAATCGATTTTGAAGTTTGAAAATATTTAAAATTTCATATATTGCGTTCACAAATTACACATACATATGTGAGAAACACATTCATAACAATGGAATTTGTTAAACATGTAGAGGGAATGTGAATGTATGTAGAATGATCTTATTAGGAATATGTTTTAGTTTTAAAAGTACAAGCTTCATCGTGATCTCTTTTACGTATCTTTCATTACCTTGTAGAACAGTCTATAATGAGTTAGGAAAGATAAAAGCTTCTAACTTAGTTGAATAATGGTCAAAAAATGTAAATATTTTATTCATATTTAAATATTTTATTTAAATTTGGCGGTGCGGTAAGGTTTGTACGTACTCCTTTTCATTCTCTTCACTGTCCTAAAAGCTAAAGACCTTGCGAACCAAGTCTGATGTGTTGAAACGGGACTTACTTTTTTAAATTATTTCTTTGAGTTTCGATTTGTACTATGAAGTATTCTCTTGTTTATTAGATGATAATGATAAAATGGATGTAGATGGAACGCCATGCAAGCAAGATAAATCTAAGCCAGTGAATATCACAACAAATTCGGCAGTCACGTCAACAGCATTGTCAGCGTCTCCGACGACGACATCAACTTTAACAGTTGCAGGAACACTGGCAGGTGGAATTAAAGCTGAAGCTGATTTAATAGATACAAAAGATATATCAAATTCTACAACAATACCGGTCATAAACAACACTTTAGCGGATGCCCTAACAACAGTAAGTGTAACAGCCACAGGTGCTACAACATCGTTAACAGCGTCGTCCAGTTCGCTAGCATCAGCAACAACGATTGGAAAAGGTTCCAATGATATTAAAAGTGTTGAATCGAACAACAATAGGAATGTTGATGCTACTTCAATCACTTCTATAGCTGTAGCAACTATAACAACTACAAGCGCAACAATCACAACAATACCGGCTGCCTTGACATCATCTATAACAACAGCAGCAGCAAGTGATGGCAAATTGCTAATGGGTTCCTTAATGGTCGATACAAATACAAAATCTGAAAACATGACAGCATCAAATGTTGATTCCAACACCACAACAGGTTCTTCTGTTAATGTGGGTGGCATGAATATGACCACAGAGTCCACAACTATACCAACAACGGTGTTATCAAGCAGTAACATAGCAACTTCTAATACGGCAACTGTCACCACTGTCATTGCGAATGAAAACATTAAGGCGGAAATAAAACAAGAAGACGAAGAAATGCCCTGCTCCGATATTCCAGTGCTGCCTCATGCTATAAGCAAACATACGGTACGTAAAATCTCTTAATATTTATTTATTTATGTCTGCAACTAAATATCATAAAATATATTCATAAATTAGTACATTATACATTGACAATTAATCTAATTTGTACATATCCTCTGTTGCTTTTTTTTCTTCAGGACGAAGCGTACACACTATTTTATGCTAATAACAATTGGTATTTGTTCTTCCGCTTGCATGCCATACTGTGTGAACGTTTACGTGCCATGTATGAGCGCGCCCAGCTTATAGCGGCTGAAGAGGAAAAATATAAACAAAATCGCCGTGAAAATATTGCTCAAGCATTAAGACTGAAACCAAAATCGGAAGTTGGCGTTGAAGATTATTATCCGTCATTTTTAGATATGCTGAAGAATTTATTGGATGGGAATATAGATTCGAATACATTTGAAGATCAAATGCGTGAAATGTTTGGCATACATGCCTACATATCATTCACTTTAGACAAAGTGGTCTCGAATGCTGTCAGACAATTGCAAAATTGTGTTACCGAACGTACGGCTTTGGAGTGTGTAGAACTGTTTCATCATGAGCAAAGCAAGGGTGCAGCAGGTGGCTTATGTCGCAATGCTAAAAAAACATTTAATGCTGAAATGCAATATCAGCACAAAGCTGAAGAAATCTTGCATGAAGAAAATTGTTTTAAAATTTATATTGTAAGTAAAATGGAAAACCAATTTTCATTGTTATTTAAAATAAAGTTATTTCTCATTCATTTCATATATTTGTGCAGTACAAAATTGATTGTAAGGTTACAATTGAACTTTTGGATACAGATAGTGAAGATGGGGGAGAGCGTGAAAAACCTATTAATAAAATAAAAACATGGTCAAAATATGTTGAACGTTTATCAAATCCTGCCTCTGCCAATACAACAAATGCAAACTCTCCTAATGCCATTAACAGCAACAATAATAATACTTCGAATATAGACTCAAGCAATAATTTGCCAAACAACGAAATCAAATCAGAACGCTGGGATGAAGATGGTCTGGTAAGTTATGCTATTTTAAAGCAAATCTTTTAAACATTTTAAAAACAGTTGAAAAATTAAATAGATTATTTTTGTCTTGATACACAGATGTGGATAAAAAATTAGACTAAAGTTTCTTAATAACACAAAAAAGTTTCAGATAGTTTACAAAAATACATACACAGATATTTGATCAGTATTTATTATATGAAAAAATAATAACATAATCTATATATTTATTTTTGTTTGTTTCTTAATTAAAGTAATTAAAAATCCTACGTAATATCGCCACGAAATATTTTTAAACGGCTCCAAAGCAATTAAGGCATAAATTTTATCGCAATTAGTTTGATATATATATTTTTTATACACATTTACATATTGCCTTGCCAGCTCATGATTACGGGTGTATTAAATAATTAACGCATTTAATTGTACTTTCTTATTCATTATTCGGCTAAATTATCTTTTGCATTTTTTACTTTGGTTCTGGAAATAGAGGCTCATTCGGATTACATGTCGAGTATCTTTCTTAAGAACTAATCTATTTAAATAAAAATTAGAGTCGTAATTTTGCAATAAAAAAATATTAAGTTCTGATTTATGATATTCAATAAAGAATGTCAAAACACGAATATTGCCTTAGTAAATTCTGAATTTAAAATGGCGAATAAATTACGGTTTTTATTTGAATCAAAACTATTTACCGAATAGCTGACTTCCATAACGTCAATTGCTTTCGTTAAAAAAATAGTGACACTCTATAGTTATTTGGGATACTTTCTGTTTGATTTTGGTATAATTTTCAAATGTGCCGAATTGTTGTGGCAAACGTAAACAGTTGACAAGACTAACAATTGTGTTTGCTTACAATTTCACAGAATGGGATAATGTGGAATTTTTTTCCATAAATTTTTTCGCTTTAGTGATGTGATTTACACATTTAGTTGAAATAAAGAATAATTAAGAAAACTGCTCTTTTTTTGATTCCCAAATTGATTTGTTATGACTAAACAAACGTATTGCAAAATATTTGGCGGACGTATAACAAGTTTTCTTTTTTTTTGTTTCTATTAAAATAACCATTATTCCTTTTTAACAAAGTATTTTTTAATTTAAATTTCAATCTCGTATTAGAATTTGTTTACATTATTTAAAAATTATAAATTTTTTTCAAACAGGTGCAACAAATTACTTTTATAACAGACTAAACAAAAGAATTATAAGAAATGTGCTAAAATTAGGCTTTTCTGTTTATTTTTTGTTTAATAAATTCAATCGCAATCAGCAATGCGATTAAAATTTCTTTATGTAAAAGAAACTCTGATAGCAAGAGAAATATTTAAACGAAAAGATAAATAACAAATTTAATTCGTCTGTATAACAAATGAAGTATAAAAATATTAATAATTAATAGATTTGTTTGAGTTTTTAGGTTTTTTATATTAATATATAATATTCGATATTTCGCTAACCATCGATCGGTTAGCAGCTTCTTTAGGAAATTATTTAGTATATTATTAAGTAAATAATTTCCTGAAGGAGCTAGCCGATAGTTAGCGAAATAACGAATATTAAATATCGATCGGTTAGCAGCTTCTTTAGGAAATTATTTAGTATATTATTAATTAAATAATTTCCTGAAGAAGCTAGCCGATAGCTAGCGAAATATCGAATATTAAATATTAATATAAAAAACCCAAACGAATCTATTAATTTTTAAAAGAAAAAGGGTTAAAAAATTAGACACAAGAATCGTATGAAAATATTACTCGACTTACAAAAATAATATGGTTCTATAGAATATATATTTTTATATTAGGCCCATAAATACAGTGTTACTTTTTTGTCCATATCTGGTTTTTTTTTTTTTAAGAAAATATTTTGATATATTTTTTTTTATAAATGACGTATTGGGAATGCATTCAAGATATTTTTATTTGTATGGGCTTTTGGTATTTATTTTAATTTCTGCATTTAAGTTCTGTGTTGATTTTGAGTTGTCATATTTGTTTTTCTCTGTTAATTAAAACAACAGCTTCAATCATATTCGTCTGTTATTGATTTGTAAAATAAAAATTTACAAAAATCTTTCTTCAAAATAAAATCTCACTAATGCTTTTTATGCATTTCTCTAATATTTTTTTTTCTTTTTCGATTCTCTCCGTACCAGGTCAAACCCAAGGCTTAAATAAAAAAATGAAATTATAAAGAAAAATACTTAAAGCAGTACTTATGTAGCAAAATTTGCAATAATTTTTCTTATCTAACCAACATGTGATGAATGTAATTTTCTATGTGTATAAGAAGCGAACAAAGTAGAATTTGAACATAAAATCGCCTTTCATAAAAAGACAAATTAACTGCCACCCACCATCACTATGAATAACTAATTACTCTATTTCTACCAACAACCATCAAAATCTATTTCTATCACCATAGCCAACCACCTACACTCGATTTTATAGTAAATTTTTATGAATTTTACAGATTTTTTTTTAAATTATTTTTAATTTTCAACAACAAAAAAAATGTTTCCATGTAAAAATGGTTTTAGTTAAATATCCAAAAAGCGAAGCAACTGCTTTTATAAACCAAAAATTATTATTTTTTAATTTATATAGGGAAAACATTTGTTTTCAATCAAAATTTTCCACAGTATTCATATATGTATGTATATATATATATATAGGCATTCATTTCATATATCAATGATAAATAATGACTTCAGTATTTTTATTTATATATTAAAAATACGATTTTAAAACGCGTAAATTCCTTTTACAAAATTTATTTTTCAAAAAAAAAAAAAAAAAGCTAAACAACTAACGCCAATTTTTTATTATTAAATATATAAATTTATACACATATAAAAAAACACGACAAATTAATGTATAATAATTTATAATATTACGAAAAGTCAATCTTTTAAAAAATAAATAATAAATTTAGATAATTAAATTGCTTCCCATGAACCTTTTCTTTAATGATAATAATGAGTAGAAACTAGAATTCATAATTTTCGTCGTAAAAATTTTGAATAATCGAAACAGCAGAAGCTAAATTTGGATTACAATTAGTTTTTCCGCCATAAATGATAAATAAAATTTTATTTGTCAAAGTTCCTTAACAAACCCACAAAAATTTCTTTTTTGGAAATACTTTCTGTTTGCAGCATACATACAAAATTAGCCTATTGTAAATTTGATTCCTATGAGAATTATATGAACATATACATATATTATAATTGAATTAAATTCATGTTTCCATAGGATCATTTGTGTTTTTGTATATAATAAATATAATTGTATATTTTTGTTGAACTTGGCATAAATGAAATGAATAATTAATTCATTAGTTTGGATTGAGGTCATTTGGGAAAGTTGAAAATAACGTATTATTAATTCTTGATATTTTGACTATGTAGGGGATCTACAATATTACAAATAATCTGAAATATCGGATACAAGAGGATCACCTTCTGAAATGTGCCCGCTGGCAAACGGGTTCGGAAGAGAATTCTTACTATTATAAAACTAATTTTTCTTAAAACAAAATTCTAAAATTTGTTTCAAATTTGGTTATTGTACAAAAGAACGAATTTTTTCGATAGCGCACTCTGTGTAGGAGCTTAATACAGTAATCGAAAAGATGAGTGTTTTTTTTTTTTTTTTTTTTTTTTTTTTTTTTTTTAATATTATGATCCATAACATAATTTTTAATAAACATTAGATTCCAAAGATTAGGCAGATTCCAAAGATTTGAGAGTTAGAGAAATAAGTGAAATCAGGGATTTGACCAGAAAATTTCAAAGAGAAAAGGAGTAAAGAAATACTTAAGGATGGATATAAATAAAAAAAAGTTCTGTTTTTATTTGCCAACTTATGGATGATGAAAGAAGAAAAAAGCAAATTTATAATATGGCGAGACCGATTGTAAATATATCCAATTAATATTTTTATTTAATATAAAAAATCCAAAAAGAAATGCTGTTTTATTAGTTGAATTATAAACATAGAGATCGGCATAAAAAGTGGATCCTTTTATTCGGTAACTATCAGACATGTTTCGTAATGGCTATAATCTTAAAGCACAGTGATTTATTTTGTGAAAAGCACAAGATTCGATTTAACGGTGTTTTAGTTTTTCGAAATAAACTTTTGGAAATATATCAGACAAATTTACATAATAAATTCAAAGTTTACTCAATAGTTTCTGTAAATCAACTAAAAATACCAGGAGCACTTTTGCTAGCAATAATTGGTATAAAAGGCAAGTGGCTAAAATAAATCTGCACATATTAAAATTCTGATTAAATGTACTCAATTTATTGTAGAAACAAAGTACAAATGAAAGTGTAGCGGCTTCCGAAAATAAATGTTTTGTTTTGCTGCATAAGTTAGTTAATGGAGCTAATGTTGAAACATATATTTAATTTCCTTCAGTGATTTGATATCGTCAGACATTTCGCTGACCAGAGATTTCAAAAATATTTCTGCGTAGACAACTTAACTGAAAAAATCGCTTTGCAGAACTTAGCTGTATTTAAAAAAAAAGTAAACTAGATAAAGTTTAACACAATATATTTTCGTTTTTATATACACATTTTTAAATAAAAAAAAGGTAAGTTTCACCATAGAAAAAACTTGTTTTGTAAAACAGACTTTAAATAATTTTAATTGAGCGAGTTGATATAAATTTAAGTAAATAAGAGGCGTCTAAAGTTCAAATATAATGTGACTCGGGAACTAATGACATTTGGTTGCCAGAAAAGCAGTAACATACTAATTGAATAGAGAACTATGGCATCTGTGTACCATGCACGTCCACTTGAGGTTCGGTTGACATGTCGTTTTTAAATTAACTTTTCTTTTTTTACTTTTATTCAAACTGATTAATTAATAGTGGTCGACCTATTATGGATGCCAACTGAATTTCTTTTGGGTGGATTTCAATTTGTTGTAAATTAGTTATTAATATATAGCACATGTTATTTGAAAGTATTTCCATCAACTATTCATAAATTATTTAGTAGGTTCATAATAAATGATGCAACTCCTTCTTTGTCTTTGGATAACATTAAATGTTGGCAGCACTTGTTAGTTGAATCACAATTCAAATATATAAGGAAATACATCTGTAAATATGTATGTATGTACGTGTGGGTATCGAATTCGATTGAAAATGCTTATTGAGTTAAATGCCAGATTAGATAATTAGAGAATAAAATTACGTAACAAAATGCAGCCCACTACCAGAAATTGAAAAACTATCAATGAAAGCATTTGTATTTTGTTGCATCATATTGTTTTGTTTACAACAAAAAGAAAAAACAAAATATTACAAAAAATAATAAATGAACTATTTGACATACTGTCATTATACTATTATAATATGAAATTTATTTGTTGGGTGGTTAAGCAATGTCTGAATGCATTTCATTGGCGCTTTTACCAAATCGTCAGTAGACTTCAACCACAGTTTTGAAAAGTTTTAAACCGCTCATCTTATTAAAATGCTTTTATAAGCCATTTGAGAAATTGAATGAAAACTCACAAAATATTTAAAAAAATCAAATTATAATGTGATTTTTTTAAATATTTTTTGAGTTTTCATTTAAATTCTCAAATTATTTAGAAAATTCTTTTAAATCAAATAAATTTCAAATTGTAAAAAAAAAATTATTATTTAAATTTTACTGTCTTCGTTCGGCAGCAATTGCAAAAAAAACTTATCTGATGAAATTAATTAATGTTTGTTTTACAAAGCGAGTAAATATGTCTGAATTTTTTCTAAACTGTAGCTTCTCATAATATCTTATGATTTTATCATTAATTATGTTTTCATTTTTCTCTCAAATAGAAAATGAAAACTTGTTATTGTTTGGAAAATAGATATCAAACCAACAAGTTTTTAAATATATCAATATCAATATATATATATATATATATATATATATATATATATATATATATATATTAAATTATTATATTATTGACATATTTTTATTTTATAATTATAACATAAAGTTTGACCTGGTACGCTTACAAATTAAGCTTACTTCTTGTCACCTTTTATTATTAACGTTATATGTACTATTTTGTAATTATAAGTAGATTTGCAATTGAGAGTTAATTGTTAAAAATTATTGCAACTTATTTTTACTTTTGTAATGTTATACTCGTATATCAGTTTTGCATGTTATAATAATTTTCTCTTTGTGTGTAGTTGATATATGCGAACATTTTTAATAGATATTTTTTTTTTTCTTCTTAGGAAGTAACTCTTTTGCGTAAACCACGTTTCCTGAAACGTAACAAACGATCTGCTTACTTAAGGGGGGAACAATCCCGTTTGCTGCAAGAACGTAAATCCATAATGTCAGTAGGGGGCACAGGCTCGTCATCAACCGATTCAGCTACCAGTGGTGGTACGTCTTCTTCAGATGCTAACAATCCTATAAATGCTTCTGAATCGAATATATTTTGGAGTAAACGACCAGCTGAGCGTTTAGGTAATTCAGCCCTGGTTTGCCCAGGCGGAGAAAAATATTTTATTAACGATCGCGATGAAATTAAGCTGAATGCATCAGGTCGACAGGTGTTTGTTATAAACAAGAATCTCAAATTTTTCAAATTGGACTCCGTGCGGAAAGCAAAGATGGTAAGTGATTAGAAAAGTTATAGAAATAAGATTATGTATACAGCAAAAGTACGAGTTCAAACAGCTATTACGCAAAGCTTAGAGCGCACTGTGAGAAAATTCCATGCACGTCTGCATCTGTTACGATTTTCAAGGTACTGCCCAATTTTAAGTTACTTTTAAACCATTCAGCGGTTGAAATTGCAGGCAATCCTAAGAATCCTTCTTCGAAATCCTTTATTGGGGAAAGGATTAAACGATGCTAATAAATTTGTTTATATACTTCAGTAATATGGAAATATTTTGACTTCAGTCAATATTAAAGCGAGTTCTTTTGTAGAAAAAATAATTTCATTACGGCAAAAACATATTGTAGACAACTTAATTTTTAAGAGTAAGAGAAATTAAGTTTGATTTGTATATTAAATAGCAATTGAGCCATGTAAACAAAATATGGTTATTTCGACTATACATAAATTTTATATTATGGGCCATAATTTATGACCTAATCTTTTTGTGAATATTTTCACGTCTTCACTGTACACATCAAATAGTAAATGCGTATTTTTTATGTGCATACATACTTATCTGTATGTATTTATGTGTAAATGTTATTTTTATTTTTAAACTAATTATAATTAAAATTCAAATAGTATGTGTAAATAAAAGAATCCTGTTTTATAGTATTGTTGTTTCGATATACCCTCGAAATTTTAAAAATATATGATATTGAAATATTTATTTTCAGTGTCATTTGCGTATTACGCAATGTAAATTTAAACGTTTCCAACAATTTTCTCAACGTTGGCTCACAGCACATGTCTCAGTAGAGCAACAGCAACAATGCAATGAATGGTTACTAGGCAATAGCAGCAGTGCAACTGCGCCAACATCATCTGCGACAACAACCAATAACTGGTTATTGCCAAAAACAAAAGTTATTGTACAAAACGACTTGGAAAAGACACCCTATCGTCCATATCAACGTTATAAAGTATTAAGCAGTGGTAGTGGGACAAATATTCTCAATAGTATTAACAGCACAACCAGTAGCATGTATAACCCGGCAGTTAGTAGTTTAGTTACTTCAAGTGTATCCAATATTAATGTCAGCTTATTAAATACCACTACATCATCATCGTCAGGAGCGGGAACAGCAACCAATGTGATAGGTGCCACCGGAGTAAATTTAAATACTTTAGCTAGCGTTACTGCATTAAATGCTAGTAACGATGTAACTACAGCAGCGAACGTCTCAAGTTTGCCACCAACTCCGCACTGTAATACTGTGTCAGGGTTACCGCAATCATCCGTAGTTGTGCAAGACCATCCTGCTCAAGTCAGACCAATGGAAAGTTAATTAATTAAATAACGATAGAAAATCAATTTACAAAAGAACCTTCCAAATTTTGTTACTCTTACAAATTTAAACTTTACTGCATTTTATAATTTGTTTCTTTCCCTCATTTTTAATTTTAGTTATATGCAATTAATTTAGTTTGATTTTATTACATTCAAGATATTTATGAGAAAACTTCAGAAAAATATATTTACTATAACAGTTGACTTTTGATTATTTAAAAAAAAAAAAAATTATATAAGTCATACTTACGTAACATAAAATACATATGAATATAAAAAAATAAGAATTCCATGGTAAAATAAAATTTAGAAAACACTTGTAAAGTCACTATTACATATATTAAAAATAATTAGTAATAATACAGAAATTAAATGTATTAACATTCTTTAGCAGTTGTAACCTTAAATTTTCTTCATAACTATTTTTTTATTTTGAATTTTTTTGCTGTTAAATAGTTATTTAGTATTGTTCAATAAGTTCTTTAGTTTTAAACTTTTCTGTATAATGTGTTAATAATAGATATATGTATACATATGTATATAATAACTACTTGATAAGTTAACATTCTATTAATATATGAAATCCCTTATTTAGAAGAAATAATACGAGTATTTCTTTGAAACTATTTTAATATAATTTTTAATTGCTTACTAAACAGCATAGTTTATAAAAAATGACGTCGTCTGGTAACCTCGCGAAACTTCTGGGCATGGTGGAATACTTGCATACAAGATCATTAAGAATTAAAGAATCTATTTCTAATCTGTGTAACACTGCCGCCCACTTAAGCCTGTTCGATCCGAATAGTCATACTATCACCTCTTCCATAGTGCGCCAATCGTTCGAGATGTACTATCTTAATTTTTGACCTTGGGCTATTATGCTTCTGTATCCGGTATACAACGTCATTCACTCTCTTAATCACTTTATACGGGCCATCCCAGTGAGTCTGTAATTTTGGGGACAATCCTTTTTTCCGTTGTGGGTTATAAAGTAGAACCAATTGTCCTTCCATAAATCCCTCCGAATTTGCTGCGCGGTCATAACTAGCCTTCATCTTGTCACTGACCATCTTGATTCTATTACGCACGAACTCATGCAGTTGGTTTAAGTCCTCCTTCTCTTGGGACGTAATAGCTCCAGAACGGCGTCGTTCTGGTTTTCTTTATCTCATATAACTCGCACATTTCCCTGAATATGGCGGATTCGAAATTCCTCCCTTGGTCGGAATATAATTCTATTGGGACTCCTTAGCGACATACCCAGTTGTTGACGAATGCATTTACAACTGTCTTTGCTTCCTGGTTAGGTATAGCATATACCCCTGGCCATTTACTGAAATAATCCATTACCACAAGTACATAACGATTTCCGGCTTCAGTGACGGGAAAGGGACCTGCTACATCCTGAGTTGTATTGTCGCAGCTGTCCCCGGCTTCTTCGTACTGGACCTTTGGCTGCTATGCACTGTGGGCAGTTTGCTATCCAGTCGGCTACGGCTTGTTGACATCCAACCCAATAAAAACGCTGCTTCAGTTTCTCAAGTGTTTTTGCTACTCCAAGATGATCGCCACTAGGTCCTTTATGAAACTCCTGTAAAACTTTACTTATCTTGGAGCATGGCACAACTATTAAATTTGAAGTTGTTTTGCTATCTACACTTTCCTATACGCGGTGTAAACACCCTTTTATTACCTTGAGACTGTTCCACTGAGCCCAATAAGATTTGGCGAGAGGGCTTTCAGCCGAAATTTTATTCCGGGATGGTCGTCTGTCCTCTTCTTTGGCCGCTATAATTTTCCTTAGTATGCTGTCATCCCTCTGTACCGCTGACCAGGGCCGATGTGCATTAGCCGAACATCCACAACGCCTTCCTTTTGCTTGGTTCTAACACAATGTTTACACTCTAAACAGCAGGGTCTTCTCGCAAGAGCATCCGCATTGTTATGCTTTGTGCCCCTTCTATGCTCAATGCTGAAGTCGTAGATCTGCAGGCGCTCAATCCACCTTGCCAGTTTGCCCTTCAGGATTTTTAAACTGCAATAGCCATCTCAGTGCAGAATGATCGGTCCTTGGTACATTTCATCATTATGGAATATCGCTTTTGTTGCAAATTCTTGTTGCAAATTCTCCAGTAGTGCCCACACGAGGATTGACGATGTCCCTTTGGACTTGCCTGAGTTTGATGCGCATAGAAGGAGTGAGCGCCCACTGACGAGTTGCCATGAACTCAAACCATGCAGTGGGATCACGTCCGGTTGGTTCGTTTATCAAATAACTCTTGATGTGCGTCCCTCGATAGGAAGATCAACCAAATTATATGCCTCATTTGCAACCCCTCTTCTGCGATTGAGGGCCTGTATCTGTTCCTCTTCTGAACCAATCGGGAGTGAAAACACTTTTGTCTCCTCGGAGCCCAGAGAAAGTACGTATCCTACCCACTGAGCATTTCTAACTACTCCGGAAACATCTTTCTCTAAAAAGTACTTCGCGTTTAGGGAGCGCTGATTGTTAAAAAAGATACCGATTAATTGTGCAAATGTATGTGTGGCAGGATTGAGGCGAGCTGAATATACGCTCCTGGTGACTAGGCCCAGGTCTACTTGATAGGGAAAATATGACCCTGTCCGTCCTTATTCTTCTACTTTCCCAAACAGAGCCGTTAGCTCTTTTCCAATTGTAACGTTGGAGATCCAATCGAGGAGCTCGGAGTGATCTTGAAATCCTGCCATTTCGGAGACATGTCCTATTGCAAGCAGTGCGGTGCAGTCTCGGTATCGTGATCCAAGGGTTGCCATCCTCAGGTCTGACCACTCGTCGGTGTCGACTTTGAAATAGAACATGTCTATAGCTGCAACTGCTTTCCGGTATTCTGGTGACAATGCTCTTTTGGAATGCAATCGGAACGCCGCAGTTACAGAAGGAGACTCGGGTGCTCCAAATTGTTTCAACATTTTCGTGAGATTTTTCGTCAAGTTCGTAATATAATTCGGATCATTGGCTTTTTCCAATCGATAAATCGACAAGATCAGCAGTATTATCCACTTATCGTCTGCTTCGGTCAAGTCAGAAGGACCAAAATTATGTGGTGAGGCCTCAATAGGTCTAACTGTTAATAGGTCGAAGGGTGATATATTTGCTCCAGCGGTTGCGATTGTAACGCCGTATGATTTCCATAATTCATGACTAGGGTGTCAACCTTAGCTACATTAATGCTTGGTTTGACTTCTCCATGTTCACTGAACCACTCACTGGGGTAAGAGCTAGGCTTAGTTTCACTGATGGTGGGAACATAAACGAATGTGCCTGTAACGGTATTGAATCTTTTGTTGGCTGGAGCCGGAGTAGCCATATTGAATGATCTCTGAATAGTAAAATTAATTGTCAATACTTCGGATGTTGTGTTGACCAGGGTTGTAACATTTTGACTAGAGATTAATTGGCAGTGCTGCCAAGTACATATATCCACATTGTCGTTTTATTTAAATCTATTTTTACACTGTGTAACAATATTTAATTATAAAATAATAACTTATGTCTACGCTCTAAATATATTAAATAACATCAAATTTAAGTCGGAAATATAATAATCATTATTATAATTTAAATAACAATAAAAAAATATTTGTAGTTAAAAATAATAAAAATTTTAACATTTTTGTAAAAATCATTCGTTTTAAGCTGGATTTTGGAGGATTTAATTAAACAAAATGCAGTCCAAAGAAAAAGGTTGGTTTACAAAAATTTCGGTTATGTCAGATTATTTTGAACATTTGAGAGTCGACCCAAACTAATGTTGATGTTTTTTGTACAAGATGGAAGTGACATACAAGATGTTCTCTAGTGTCCGACACTACTATTTTTAATCTACTACGAAAAACATATTCGGCGTAAAAGCCACCGCCTTACACAATCAAGGAGTCGTCTTTGATTTCAAACATGCAAATTGAAGCAAATAAAATAAATGTTGTTTTAGCAGACCAATTTTTTAGGACATACTTGAACTGCTAATTTAAAATAAACTTAGAATTGTTTTGCAAATGAAGGTTATCTAATTGACAATCTAGATTGTCTAGATTTTATTAATCAAAATTTTGATATACTTATGTATGTATGTTGCAGATCTAAAGGAATTAGCAGTTTTAATTTAACGCTTTTATTTGAAACAAAATAATAACTTTGTGTCAATATAATAGAAATTATAATTTTATCATATTTTTTTTGGCGAGGCCTCTGTATGCAATGCATTGGAATTACTAAGAAACAGTACTTCGGAAAATGATAAGAATACATACATATATGTATGTACCTATGTACTTAGAAGCAAGAACATATGTACTTACATATTTCAGTGCAATTCCAATAAAATGGCTTTGTTGTAAATTGTCTATCCACAAAAATGTACATACATACTTATATCAAAGCAGGAAATAAATTTCTCAGCGTCCACACAAAATATTTACTTATTTCGTAGAATGACAGTACATATCGCTCTTTTACTGTAATACTATCATAACTCCGAAAAATTAATTTTGAAGTCAGTGGACGCATAATTTTTCTACATATCGTTCTTTGACATGAATGCTGCACGGATAATATATACAAAGCACGGTTCATAGAGATAAATATCTAAAGCACGGATAATAGAGAAAAAATAAAAAGAACTGCATGTCGGTTAATAGATGTAACCGATTAATAGAGGTCCGGTTAATCGAGGTTTATATATGTATATATATATATATATATATATATATATATATACAATATATATATATATATATATATATATATATATATACAATATATATATATATATATATATATATATATACATATATATATATATATATATATATATATATATATATATATATATATACATATATATATATATATATATATATATATATATATACATATATATATATATATATATATATATACATATATATACATATATATATATATATATATATATATATATATATACATATATATATATATATACATATATATATATATACATATATATATATATATATATATATAGATATATATATATATATATATATATATATACATATATATATATATATATATACATATATATATATATATATATATATATATATATATATATTAAGTGCGTTTTCCGCACATCTATTTTTTTCAGTTATAACACTCTTGAAGTAAGTGAGCGATATTTACATAAATACATACATGTTATGTTTTGATTTAAAAAATAGTTATCGTAAACTGAATGTGTATGTATTTATAAATTTAAACTGAAAAGTTGGATACAAATAAAAATGCTCACCCATTGAAATACATTCATATTTGCAAATACTCGTATTTTATTGTTGTATTCGTTGGTATTAAATTTTTATTATTTTAAAACTAAACACTATATAATTTTTTTTAACACGTCGCAACATTCATCGAAAAATAAAACAAACTCGCCGAAAATAGCGGCAATTATTGTTGTCTTTACCAGTTATGGAAAGATTTTTAAAGCATGTATGTATGTACATATTTTAGAACTGTTAATAACACAGTCAAGTACACAACAGAATATGTGCAAAAATTGTACAATTAGTCGATGAAATTTCTGAACGAAGCTTCTTATACATATTGTAAAATCTTCTTTACTGTGCGGGAGAGTTGTTATGTATGCATTTCGATCCGAAACGGTGATTGTTCGCAAATGTTTGCTTATAAAACAACCGATTTACATAATAACCACATATTATTGATAAAAAACAGCTATGGAAAAAAATTGCCTGGATTTTGATATAATGAATGAACATTTTTGACAAAATGTATATCCAGTTCTATAGCCCACATCACATCTCTTATATTTTCAACTCATTTTCATGTGTATGTAAATCATCGCCCTTTTCTCCTCCATTTCTATAAGTGTATGCGTTAACATGTGTACACGTCCATTAATGTACAATAATGCTTTGAAAAAAAGCTTTAATTTTTTTTCTCAGTTTTGTAACAAATTTATTTTTACTTTGCTTGTTATTGATTGCATTTCGGTTTGCCCAAACTAACCTGAAGAAAAAGTCGGGGCCGTTCCGCGCAACAAGAGGAAGCATACTATTATCTCAAAATCTCTAATTTACCAATTATGGTGTAAGGGAATGCTTTTCCTGCAAATTGCTATCCCAATGTGGAGTAAAAAAGCAGACCTACTTCGTACTTACAGAATAGTAGTTTTCGTTATTGTAAAATAATTATATTACATCAATGTAAAAATAAGCATTAAAACTATGTATACATATATATAAATTGTTAAAAAATCATGTTGTGAGTGATTTAAAATATAATTATTATTATTTATATAAGAAGTCTTTACGTGTGATGATACCAGAAACCCGATTTTCCTGATCAACTACAATTAAATGACGTAATCCCAATGCACGAAATTTATTGAAAATCTTTGGAACAGAGTCATGCTGAAAAAATCAAATGATCAGCGGAAAATTAAACTAATAAAGTATATTGAGCGTTAGATTTTTATTATTTACCTCTCTTGAACATACTGGTGATGGGTTCATAAATATATCCAGGTTGACGGTATAATGAACTTTATCTCTCAACATGCGTACTTTCTAAAATATGCGATATATAAAACCAATATATAAATTTTTAAACGTAAGGAAGTCATAAGCAATATGGTATGAGGTACATAGATAAAAACCGATTATACTAGACAACAAGAAAATTAGTCTATTATGTATTTAAATATATGGAAGAAATTTTATTTAAATATTTATTATAAAACTTTACATTTATTGCAACTGGTGAAGGAAATATTTTTGTGTAAAATTGAATTTACACATTTCATATCATATCATTATATATATTTATATATATATATATATATATATATATATATATATATAAATATATATATATATATATATATATATATATATATATATATATATAAATAAATAAATATATATATATATATATATATATATATATATAAATAAATGTATATATATATATATATATATATATAAATAAAAAAAAAAATATATATATATATATATATATACACATATACGTATATATTTTTACCGATTTTTATCAATGGCTAGAATTTCGTACAATCAATAATAATTCACTTACGTCTATGGAGGGATAACGTGGATAAACATCTCTAAAGGTTTGTATAGTTGTTTCATTTTTCCAGAAACGCTCCTTTTCTTCGTATAATGATTTTAACAGTATCACAATTAATTGAGAACGTAATATAATGCCACATAGTCGACCCTTGGAACGATCATTCTGCAAAAAAATATTTTTTAAAACCCATTTGACGGATGCCATATGTATGTGCAATATAATTTACATCTTCAACATCGTCCACAACTGGAAATCCATTATGTTTATAGCGATTTAAAATATCATAAATATAGTTAGCTTTATCTCTTAGTTTTATACAGATCACCGGAGAACTCATAATACTTGATGCCTTTAAGCCCATGTAGTGCGGTAGTGGCTCCCAAGGTAACATGGGCACATGATTTATTTTTATTTGAATATCATAAATTCCTTCATTGAAATAATCCCCTACCCATTTAGCACTTATTAAGGTAACAATGAGAGGAAAGAAAAAAGACGTTTCAACGCCAGTGGTCTCCATCAGAATGACTGTTAAACTTATTGTCATACGTAGGACGCCACCAAGACTGGCTGCAGCTCCAATCAGTGCGTATTTGCCTGGACTCAAAAATGTCTAAGAATTCGTATAATAAATATTATATTTTTCAAATATGAAGAAATTCAACAATATTTACAGCTTGTGGCCAAAAATAGAATGATACCATGACGACTAAACGGCCCCAGGATGCTCCGACTAAGACAGTGGGTATGAAAATACCTAAACTAACATTTAAGCCAAATGTAAAGCAGGATAGAAAGTAATAAACCAACGTAAACATGGCTAAAGTTAAAATTTTATGGGAACCTAGTAAAAATTTAAAAATGAAATTATGTAACAAAACAATTAGTATAAAATTAAAAAGAAAAAAAACAAAATATTTTATTTACCTGGAGGGTCATGAAATAAAGAACTAACTGTAGCTTCTGGAGTCTGAAACCATAGTGCAGCCACAGCATTATACTCATTATCTTCACAAAATAACTAGATAGATGATATAATAGAAATTATTGACTTTATACCATTATATATGTTAAATTACCTGTGTTGGATAATCTGTAGGATCATTCCCTAGTGGACGACAATCATTTATGAAGTAGATTGTGGCACATGCCAAGGATACGGTCAGCATCGACACCAAAATAGCTTCCAATACACGGGCAAATTTAAATTTAACAAATCGTGAACGAAATTTATTTATTTTTGTGTTTAAACTGTTCCAAGCCGCACCCAGTAAGCCTCCAGTTATGCCAAATAACATAAAAATGGGCAATTCAAAATATTCAAATATAAGCGATTGTTCGAATTTGCCCAAATTGAAAAGTCCCGTAAATGTGTAATCACTTAAACCATGGTAAGCGGACAGAACTATGTTCAACGTAAACGAGCTTATAATAGATGCAATTAATGTCCGCCAAATAAGATTTTGATTCCAGAAACTGGCGGCTTCCTCAAGGGAAAATAACATTCCACCAATTGGTGAGCCAAAAGCAGCAGCTACACCAGCTGCTGCCCCGCCCAAGACAAAATCTCTTTTTTCGTGATCATCACGAAAAGCTTTAAATACCCGAAAGTCTTTAACAAATGTGGTACTTTTTCCTTGCGAAATACCAGCAGCAACTACTGCACCAGCGTGAATCATTGGTCCTTCCTATATATGTATATATATATATATATATATATATATATATATATATACGTGTGTATATATGTATACATACATACATATATATATATATATATATATATATATATACGTGTGTATATATGTATACATACATACATATATATATATATATATATATATATATATATATATATGTGTGTGTATATATGTATATATATATATATATGTATTTATATATATATATATATATATATATATATATATATATACATATATATATATATATATATATATATATATATATATATCGAAGTTTTTCTGCTTTTGAATTATAACTTACCTTTCCTCCTGCCAATCCGCCCACAACAGATGTAATTACACCAATGCTCTTTATGGCCAGTGTTTTGATTCTTACTATTCTAGGAATTTTCACGCCATTTAAATAACTTTTCACTTGAGGTATGCCGCTGCCAGCAGTAATAGGCTCCAAATATGTCACCATGGCTGCTCCTATTGCAACGGGCACAATATTAAGACCCATCCAATATAAGTATGGCAAAACTAGATCACCCATTAGATTTGAAGCATGAGGTACACTGATATCGACAGCTTCAAATATATTTTTAAAGAATAATCGTTAATATTATGCTTTGTATGGCTGAATAATTTTAACTTATAAGTTAATAAGACTATAAAATCAAAAATTCAATTGGACAATTGTTGTCCAAGGCAATAACAAAATTTTGCAACAATTCAACAGATAAGTTAATTGGTATGTATTGAACGGAAAGAGTTCCCACGATCTTTCCAGGCTTGCAGCTATAAATTGCGGTCTTTTCCTTGCCAGGGTAATACTGGCATATGATAACGAAAAAAAAATCAGCGTCCAAAAGTAATCTATTTCATGTCATCAGCACTTATTAAAAGTAGAAGTTTGAATAAATTTTATCTGCAGTAGCGTCGCGATCGCTCTTTCATGGGGAGGTTTAGATTAAACGAAGATTATTGAAAAAGGAGCGCAGTCTTCTTTGTCGATAGTTTCTATGTATGTCGCATAGATGATAAATTTAATAAGCAGTTGCAATCATTATTTGTTGCTGGAGACTGAACGAGATAAATATCCACTGAAAATTCTGTTCCCTCTCATCTTTTTCCATCTGTCTTGTCAACACTATACTCCTTTCTTATTTACGATACAATGTATTGCATGTGTTGCATTGATCCCCTGAGCGCTGGTCCAAGTAACAAAAACTTTTTACTACATGATATTATGTGAAGAAGGATATCACAAAAAAGTTTCAAGAGAAATAAAAAATTATAATAAGAAACTGTCATAGTTCCCAACATTTACCCGTTGCATAGACTTTATTAATTTAAAATTTTTTTTGTTAATTTTAACCATGTATTTTAATAAAAAATTATACTTACAGTGCTTAAGAAATTCATATTTTCTAGCTGATAGTTCTTCAATAACAATATCAACAACGCAGGCAATCAAAGCTGTTATAATGCCAATTTGTATGAAAATTATCCAACGTAATACGTCTTTGCGTATAGAAAATCTTGCATTATTTGTTTGTTGTTGTTCCTTTTGAAATAACACATTCTCACAGACATCATAGTCTAAACTCTGTAGCAATTTAAATGTATTACATAATTTATTGGTTAAAATATTACAAAAAAGAAAAAAACTCTACAGACATATCAAACATACAAATGCCACCTAACATTCGCAATTAAAACAAATCTTGAGGACTTTATGGGAACGTATCATTCATATAGCAACTAGTGGCTAAAGCACAATAACTAAACAATAAAAGTTAATCTTCATCATTTAAATACATATCATGATGTATTGACCGCTTATATTAAAATTTTCATATCAATGATATTAAATTGGAAATTATTTTATTTTGTATATGTAACTTTCAACAAGTTACGGTAAAGTCTTTATATTATATACATAATTTATTTTCAATATTTCGTTAACCTTTGGTTAACTTCTTCAGGAGATTCTTATATATTTTAATATTTTCTTCTTTCAATCAAAATTTTTTTGTAATTAAAATTTTGAATGAAAGAAGAAAATATTAATATTATCCAACGGATCCAAAGATATCCGAATTAGGAGGCTATATTCAAACTTTGGAGCTTTCGTATTCAGTTTGATATTAAAAATGCGTTATTATGCACTTTTTACTCACATCTACCTTCAAACATTACTTCCATTGTCAATTATAGAAAAAAAATTATGAAGACTATCAATAATGTTCCAACCGCATTAACCACAACCAACCCATTTGAACATGTTCCTGTTTTCCGCAGATACGTTGGCGTACTGAAAATGTCTTCTTATACAGATTACAGATTAGAATACAGATTACAGATACAGATTACTAAATTTAATAAAACACAAGTAAAAGAATCGTAACTAAACCATTGAAAGACGTATTCGTCTATTATTCCGTTTTTAGACGATGCATGTGTTGTGTGAACGTCAATGAAAATTCAAAATAGATAAATCTTGTCGATAAGAAATGCATGGTATGAACGTAGATTTAGAACACTTGTTTGGCATTTTACAAACGAAATCGGCAACTTTAAGCGATATATGTACGTTATATATAATATGTCAATTATGGTAAATTTATACAAGTTTTCATTATTCATAAGGCTGTTGGCATACAAACCTCATATATGTCGTCTTGCTGTTCTGAAGCAGTCTCGTTTATCACAGTTGTTCGAGATCGTAAACGAAATGTAGGCTCTTGTTGTGGCGGAGTCTCTAGGGGCTGTGTTACCCGTGTTTGAGGTGCATGCAATTCAGAATTAACAACTGTGCCAGATGATGTTGTGTTAAGAATCTGCATAAGTTTTAATAGAATGAGTCACACATGTTAAAATAATAAAATCAAATAATTACATACAATTGGTTTCTCCACACTAAGTTGTTTAGATGATCGTGGCTCTTCACTTGTTTTCATATCCTTCTCTAATACAAGTTTTTCATTTCTATGGTCATTTTCTTTATCTAGTGGTATAATAGTTTCCTTAAAACTTGTACTCAACATTTGATCATCATCAGATTCAATGGCGGACTCTCTATTGTCCTCAATTTTTTCAAATAGTTTAGTGTCATGCTCCTGGTTAATATTTATTAACATATCCTTATCACTGTTAAATTCCATATTGATGCTTTACTTTCAACAAACTTTAACAAGAAATCATATCTTTAGTTTAATGTAAATAACAAATACACAACATATTTTCACACTAATTATCTTTATCACAATCCAGACACACTGCTAACCAAACATGTCAGACTTGCAGCCGCTGGATATTATATATTTGACGGCGATTCAAGTATGAATATCAAAAGTTACCCCGAGTGTTTTAGTTTTACATTGAAATAGCCAGAGTGGGTGCCAATTGGGAAAATCTATTTAATTTTGAAGATATGTAATAAAGAGGTGACAAAATGGGGGATACTGGCATTAACTGCCAGTAAATTTCACATTACATTTCAAAATTGATATTTTTTATTCCATGTTATATGACATTGTAAATCTTAATTATATTTTTTTGTTGAAAGATCTCGTAGAATCCGAAAGGCGTTTGTTGTGGAAATGTTGTCATCCTTTTGCTGGGCAGATAGTCAGATGTTTTATTAAAAGTATGTGAATTTGATAATATTTATAACCTACAAAAGCTGGTAAATTAAATTTTGTTTTCTTGAATAGCTATTTATTTCATACATGTTAACAGTTTTATTTTTGGATTAAGCCACTTAAGATCCCAAATAAAATTATGTTAACTCAGAATATAAGTACAAAGATGAAAGTTAATTTAATCTCAAAAAGTCGCTATTATTCGTGTAGCTTGTTTTGATATGAATTCTCTAAACGTAACACCGATTTATATTTCGCGGCGGCTAGTAGTTTCTTAGTGTGGATTTTTGCCAGCTTTATTATGACCGACGCTGATGTCTAACAATTCGCTGGATAAAAAATGGGGATTACCCAATATAATACTAGTAGTGCCAGATAGTTTTTTTAACGCAATGGGTTATTCTGTGACTGTTACTGAAAAATCACGTAGCACAGTATCGACTAAACTTGTAACTTAACTGCTACTTGCTAATCAATTCTTTTCTGATTTTGCTACATACACAAAATTATACGTAATTCTCTATTTGTTAGGGTGATAACGTTTTTTTTTGTATGCAGCAATGAGTAGACATTAGCATTTTTTAAAAACAAAAAAGCAAAGTTTATTTGCGTATACATACATAAATACACACATACATATGTATATGCAAGACATTTTCAAATAAAGATTTTGAATTTTTAGTAACTAAATACAATTTTATTTAAGAAAATAGTTATTATTACAAAATTTGTACTTCATGTTCATCAAACATTTTGTTAGCTATTCGCGCAGCAATTTTATACTGTATAAATTGCATCTACATTAATATACTACCAATTAAACTGAAAACCAGGATTCAAATATTTAAATTTTGCAATATCTAAGATCATACGATTTGATTCAATTTGGTTACGTACATTCATTTCACGATGTATATCCCGTAGTGAATTTTCCACTTGCATTAACAGTTCTTGCCAATTCGAAGTATTGTAGCTATTGTTACTCCCACTATTCCTATTACATTCAGCATTGACCATTGCAATATTGGCATTATTTGACGATCGAGTACCAGCTCTAACATTATTTATGCTACTTTCATTATTATTTTCTGAATCATTATCATCACAGCCTGAATATATTCCGGAATCAGTATGAATTGTGAGATCAATAGCTTCAGTCTCTTCTCCCAAATTCAATTGTTCCGGTTTAATTATAGACATGTTATGACGCTGAAGACAATCGCTGTTGTTGCGTCGATCAATATCTATTTCGTATTGATGACTGCTTGTGTAACTACTGACAACACTAGGGCATGATACAGAAATTGATGAAGTTGATAAATTTCTGTTATTCGTACGATTTTCACATCTTAATGCATTACGTTCTAGAGCGTTATAAGTAGATAAATTTGTTGGCTGACTGCTTAAATTTTTAAGACCATCAAAAGATGTTTGAGTTGTTATCTTCACAACGAAAAATTTAAAATATTTTCCAAATATTTACATAAATGTGTTTTTACGTATTTTTATACTCACGTGTAGCGTTTTGTTTTCTTGCTGTTGTTGCGGTAGCTGAATAATGTTTAAGGAACTAGATGAGAGCACATGGTTCTCTTGAGGCTTGAAACTATAATTGATTGGCTGCTCAGATTCTTCACTACGTGGTAATTTATCTATTGGCATAACCACAAATTCTGCATTACCCCACTAAAATATAAAGATATACAAAAGATTTTTAGTAAAATATATACTATAAATTAAGTAAATAATATCGATGAAGGAAATGTAGATTAATATCTCCAATTTGGTATTTCTAAAATAGTAAGGACATATAATAAAAGTCTTAAAATCATGCGTCTGTAAATAAGTACATACTTTGTGTGATTTAATATTTTAATTACATACTACAGAAGTACGTACTTATGTATATTAAAATAATAAAAACCAAGTTCGCCTGAGATTTTATCGAACGCTGAACATTAACGGAACATACTCGTATGAATATATGTATGTATGTATATAAATATGCATGCATACATGTAAATATATATATATATATATATATATATATATATATTGTGTATATATTGGGCATGTGCCTATTAACTTACATTTCGCATTTCCTCAGCTTCTCTTTGTTGCATTTGATGCCTTTGAAATACCGTCTTAATCTTTAATTTGTGTGTGTGCATTAAGCTTGATTCAGTTGTAGAGCCCAATGTTATTTGCGAGCCTGTTGGACTTATTTCCGGTTTTTCCTCATTTTTAAACAAGCACATGTCATTTGAAGTGCTTATGGAGTTGTTAGAACGATTGCGGGTATTGCGATGATTAATTTTTCGATTGCGCATTAAACGATCACGTCGTTCCAACAAGGCATTAACTTTCATATTGTGAAGCTTTTCCAACAAATCTGGATGGCGTCTCTGAGATATAAAACATTTTATTTATTTTTTATTAATATTAAATCAACTTATCTGCATAACTATGTATGTACATATGTACAATCGCGTACATACATACACAAATAATTGTATCTATTAACAATTTAGAATATAACGCCTGGTTGAATCAAAAATTACCGGGAACTAACCTTTATATGCATGTGAAAATTTCCTGTTGATCGTACACTTCCTCTATAAACACGATCAGGTGGGCAATGACAACATTTGACGGTAACATTTTCACCATCTTGTGTTTGTATTTGATACAATTCACCATTCAATATGTACGGAATGTGTACATGACGAATATCCATTTTATTGAAATCGTCTACATTAGAGTATTGAGAAGAATTTAAAAGACCGCCACCAATTATACTATGGGTTTGTTGCAATGAAACTATCATGTTTTGTTTTGTTGTATCGCAATATGCTGGCGATATTCCACCGGTATTGGGAATAACTTCAAACTCATCTTTCTGTTGTAACGGCATTTTTATAGAGTTAGCATGAGTAATTGGCATTGTGGAGGTTTGCATGGCTTCATCCGAATTTAATAACTGAGATATTATAGTTGTATCATCGTTAGATGCTTCTTCCGCTTCAATTTTATTCATAACTTTACACTATACTAAAATGTGTATGCGAAGAATTACAAATTGGATATGTTAAATACTTAAAGATCATTTTGGTTGCTAACTTTTCTGCTCAACGAGCTCAATACATTCTTGTCCTTGAAAAAGAGAAGCAAAGACATTTCTTAAATACATACACATGTACATATAAGTATGTAGATAGATATATATTCGGTTTGTTTTGCCATTTGTATTATTGTTGTTTTTATTGTTAGAGAAACATTTTGTTGTTGCCTAAAAATACTTAAGTCTCATTTCATCCAATAAGCGAATTTTCGACTTCTCACACAATGCATCCAACAGAACATGAAAAAATTTAGAGAAACCGTTAACTTTTTTAAGAAATATAGGGTTACCATCGCTATGCTAAATATTAAAAGTATGGTGATATGATTTGCAAATACCCCTACTTATTTTATTTCATTCTTATTCCATAATACATATATGTACATATTTCAAAAATTCACTTTATATTTTTGTCTTTTCCTGTAGCAGTATTTGACGATTAGAATGGAGATTATTTTAATGCAAATTATGTCTTTCTTAAAAACATCAATAACAGCAAGAAGATGTGCCTTTGATTTATCTCCATTGTATTCAATGAAATATTATATGTTCACAACCATTTTCTATACACACTTTTTCATTTTCTACTTAAAATTTTTTAAATATAAGGTGTCAGTCTGATAACTGAAGGAATACGTAGCTATTGTTCAAAAAATGTTTTTTTTTCACCTTGCAAGATGTATCATTCGCATATTTGAATAGAAAACGCAAACAACCCAATTTAAAAATCGCTAGATTTAAAAACAGAACAAGATATTACTATCACTGGCTGCAGGCAGTCATTGTCAGCTTTGTAAAATTCACGTAAGTTATCATTTCATACATATTTTGCTGGATAACTATTATTACTGATATAAAAACTAATTTAAAATTGTATAGAATGGCTTTCGGTGATTACCCAGCTGAGTACAATCCTAAAGTCCATGGTCCTTATGACCCAGCACGCTATTATGGCAAAGGTAATTGATTTTGCAAAATACCACGAAATCTACATCACATTACGTAATGAATTTTAACAAAAAGTTATTCCTTTTTTGCAGCTGACGTTCCATTTGGTCAAGTTAAAGTGGGAGAGATAGGTGCTTGGTTTGCTCGTCGGAACAAGTCTCCAAGTGCTATTGCAGGTGCCATGAGTCGTGCATGGTGGCGTTGGCAACACAAGTATGTCCAGCCTAAACGTGCTGGAATTGCACCATTCTTCCAAATTACTGTTTTGGCTATGACTTTCTTCTATACAATTAACTACGGCAAAATGAGACATCACCGAAATTATAAATATCACTAAAGTTAGTGGCAACGTCTTTGAGCTGAAAACGGTGTTGAAGTCATGGTTCACATATGTATATGTTAAAAGAAACAAGTATGATTACAACACATCAATATTTCTAATATTTAATTAAAGAACTTGAACCCATTTGGAATGAATAAAAGATATACATACATAAATTCAACTAAAATGTTTTCAAAAATAACCTAAAAATTTACATTGAACATACGGACTATGTGTTTTATCACTTATCAACCAATTTTACAATAGGTGTGTTTGAGTACCGTTTTAGTAACAGATGATTAGTGAAATTACGAATTAATTTAATTGGCCATGGTGTGAAAAACGAATATTTCAGAATTGGCGATCTAATTTTCTAAATGCCAAGCAGGAATTCGGACTAAGGAAAGCGCTAGAAATTTAGGATTTCCAAATGACTAGGAATTTGGGGATTTGATATCGCTAATCTACACTGCTCCATTTCATTTCAAATGGAATAAATTAAAAATGTAATAATGCTTTTTTTTGCTCACACCTGAGCGAAAAGTGTGATACGGTCAATATTTGAGGAAATATTTGCCCAAAAAGTTGTAGCCACTAAATAAGGTTGAAAAAAATTTTAATCCTGACAGTGTTCATTGAGTTAAACAATACATGAAGCTACTTTAATTAAGAAACACATATCTTAATTAAAATGTTCTTTACTGTTTAGAGGTTACGCTTTTTTGCCAAGTGTGAGCGTGCTTAACAGCATATGTAGATGTATGATATACATACATATATGTATGTATATGAATTTGTTCTATTATAACGTTCGACGAACAGACCTTATATTTCGTCAGATGAAACACTGTTGAATTTTCATTCTACCCAAATAATTCTACAGTGAACTGCACATAAATACATTTTGTGTAAACATAAAAAAGGAATGTTAACCCCTAAGCAAATTTTGGAGTCATTACAAAATTGCTCAGTGGGATATCTTAAACCAGATCATATTCTACTTACTACAAGCAATTCAAATTTGTTGCAACAGTACCAAAAGCTAGGAGCAATCAGCAACAAGGATGAAATTTGTAGCAATAGCCCTAGCGCTAACGACATTTTTTGCAATGTGTTAGGTTGTAACAAAGTTTTTGATAATGTATCTTCGTACCAAGCCCACTACAATGTGATGCATCGCTTTATATGTGCGGAATGTAAGAAATCTTTGCCTACTGGTCACCTTTTGGACTTGCACTTATCGGAACATCATGATACATACTTTATGTCTAGAATTGAAAGGGGAGAACGTTTGTTTAAATGCTATTTAGAAGAATGCGAAGAAAAATTTGGAAATTTTCATGAGCGCAAAGAGCATTGTATAACACAACATAAATTCCCAAGTAACTTTAGATTTGACCAAACCAGCAACAAAAGTATCCTAAATAAAAGAGATCAGGCTCCAAAGATATTGGAATCAGTTAAAATTGGAGTAGAACTAAAAGAAGAAAATAAAAGCCGAGACCTAAAGATGATTTCATTTGGACATCAAAAAGAGAAAACGTTCCGTTCCAGAAATAGTCACAGGCAAAAAGGAGAAACAAACAAAGCCTTAGATGATATGGACACGTTAAAGGAGGCATTGGATTCAGTTTGATAAAAAACAAATAAAAAGTACGATTAATAAAAAATTATTTATTGAATAAACAGTTTCAATTACATTTCTATTTATTCTTAGAGCTAATTCTGAAAAGGAGTAAAGGAAGTGTTTAATATTTGAACAATTTCCATTGATTTATGTATTGTCTTACTTGCTGTTGGAGTTAACGTTGATATAGTGATATAAGACTACTAGAAGAAATAGAAATACTCCCAAAACATTAGAGAATATGGCTAATTGCACATCAGTAATCATCTTGTAAGCTGTTTGAAACAAATATGAATAAGTAATTAACACGTCATACACTGTTAGAAAGCAGACATAATATTTCTTGCAAATAATATATGTATTACAATAATTAATATACATACAAGTGTATGTATAAAATTATTATTTGTAAGAACCTAAATACCCACGTTGTAAAGAAATAACTCGGCAATTAATTTAAGAAAGTGTTCACCCGGCTTGTCTAACTTGTTTTATTATGGTATAAGAATTCCTCGTATAGATGGAAAAAATTTACATATATATAAGAGCTGAAGAATATAAAAATTATTGAATGTCGGGGTTCGTGCTACAGTTTAACTATCTGATTATTAATATAGCATAGATCCAACTAGCACCAGTGGTTAGAATTTGGAAGATAGTTTTTATGTAGAAGTTCAGAGGTTTTTAAATTTGTTATACTATCGAAAACATCGCAGTAAGCTCGATCACTACTTCTCTGTCTCGAGAGTCTTTACAGTGCTATTTTTCGAGAAAGCCACAGAAAAGTTGATATAATACAAATGCTGTCCAATATAAAATTGACAATATGAAACATCATTACAAAGAAAAACATGGCTTTTTTAGATATCATATAATCGTAATATAACATTTGTCACTAGTGCTTTCAAATGGATACGCAAAACATTATTTACAGACCCTGCGAAAAAGTCGTAAATTGTTTTCGTATGGCAACAATCTGGAGTGAAATTGAATATTTGTTTACAAATAAGAGTTTAAAAAAAGTTTTTGTAAAAATGACTTGTTTTGTGTGCAAAGAAAACACTCATGAAAGTTTATCAATATTTGGAGAAGACAACATGAATTCTAATATTGCTTCAATGATTGAGAAGCATTTATGTCTAAAGGCAGGTGATAGTATTTACAAATTTTTCCTGAGATAAATAGTTTATATTTAATTTACAGCCTCATATAAAGGGGGACCGAAAAACCTTGGAGATATGCATTAAATGTTGGGAAAAAATTAAAGATTTTAACGAGTTTTTCGAATTCGTTGCAAACGTTCACAAGGAGCAAACAGACTGTTTGAAAGAAATCGTTTTAGAGGATACAGATTACGTGCAAAAAGATGAGAACATCTGGAACACCAGTATAAAGACTGAAACATTTGAAGAAACTATGGATGAGAATGCAGAATTAAACTATCTTGAAACAGACGATGTTTCTATAGAAAATCCTCTTTTAGATCTTGAAATGGCGAAGGATAATGAAATGGATGATTTTATGAATGTAGATGTTACAGTCAGGAACGAGAAATATAAACTTAATAACACAAGAAGAACAAAACATATCTCAAAACGAGCTAAAATTTTGAAGTCAAGTGATACTGATGATGAAAACGAACAATCCTTGGCTTCCCTTTTAGATGAAATTAAAAATGAAGATACTGATGAAACTGACGACACAAAAAATGAAAAGAGGAAAAAACCCAGAGGAAAAGTATCACGAATTGAACGCAATCGTACAAAGCAAATCAATAGACCGATTAAACTGAAACGTCGAAAGGGACGTATTTTATTGGAGGAAAATGAGAGCCTTATTAAGAAACATATTAAAATGCTATGCCAAATGTGTTCTCATATAGGCGAAGATTTTTCAAATCTAATAAAACATTACAAAGAAGATCATGTTGGTGTAAAACCTTTCATAAAATGTTGTGAACGAAAATTAGATTGTCCATCGGATATTTTACAGCATGCACATTTCCACGAAGATCCCGAACATTTTAAATGTCAAGAATGCGGCAAAACATTTATAAATAATTCTGGATTAAAAGATCATTTTATGAAACATCACGAACCGGAAGAAAATCTTCCCTATGGATGTGACGAATGTCCCCGAAGATTTTCTAGAAAAAATTTGTTGGCACATCATAAAGCCAAACATATACCGAAAACAGAGCGGTCACATTTTTGTCAAATATGTTCACCACCGAAGGCGTAAGTTTTATTCACTCACAAATTTCATTGATAAAAATAACTAAAATATTTTAAGGTTTGCAAGTGATTACATATTACAAATTCATATAAAGTCACGTCATACGAAAGCGTCTAACATTTGCCATGTTTGCGCTAAGGAAATACGCGATAAACAAGCATTTGAAAAACATGTACGGCTTCATTTTGAGACTAGTGGACCACGTATTAAATGTCCACGGGAAGGTTGTGAAAGTTGGCTTAAAGATCAGGATAATTTGAAGCAACATTTACGACGATTTCACAATCAATCAAAATACGAGTGTCCAGAATGCAATCGTATATGCAAAAATAAACATTCTTTGACCTGTCATTTACGAAACACACATTCCACCCAAATCTTTACATGTGAAGAATGCCAAAAGAATTTTAAAAGTGCATTGTCTTTGAAGGTATTTTTTATGAAGAATTTTTTTTATTTCATATGTATATTAATACAAATAATTTCAAGGAGCATATGGCTGGCCACACGGGAGAACCTCTTTACAGTTGTCCGTTTTGTACGAGAACTTTCAATTCTAAGGCAAATATGTATTCGCATAAGAAAAAAGCTCATCCCATAGAATGGGATTTGGTGAACAAATCAAAAATGGGGTTTATATAATTTTATTTTTATTTTATTTTTTATGTAAATAAAATTATTTATTGCGAACTAATGTGAAGTAATTGCTTGTTTATAATTTTGAGTTTAATTAATGAGGACCTACTCAAAGTTTATAATTAAAATAAAACTGTCCGCACTTGTAGGGTTGTCAGTTTAACAAAAATTACTTTGTTATTAACTTGTGATGAATTACAAAATAAAAGCAAGAATTGAGAAAAGTTTTCTGTAGTCCACAAAATATACAATATTGTTTACAAACAAATACGAAAATTAAGCATATAAAAAATATAATATGTTATGTTGCGTTTGTTTGCTACAACACTCCAACACTTTTGGAGTTTTCGACGACACATTCAAATCACTTAAGATCGCTGAAATTATCCAACAACATTTTTGGTTCCAGGTATGTACATGCATACCACAATCCATATTATTTTAACAAAAAGATGTTTCGTTTCCTTTACCAAAGTGTTAATTTGTTCTTTTTTTCCACAAGCCGAAACGAAACAATGAAAACCCCACACAAATTTGTATTCAATGTTGGGGTAAAATTAAAGATTTTCATGAGTTTTACCAAATTGTAGAAAAATCACATAGTTCACTGCAAAATGAGAGCGCAGTCATTAAGGAAGAGGAAAACCCATGCAAAACCGATATTAAACAAGAACAAGAGGCCTTTGATGAAACCCTAATGCAAGTAGAAATTGAAATCGATGCAAATATTAATGAAGGTCACGGAATTGAATGTATAAAAGAAAATCCTTTAGAAGCTAATCGCATAAATGATCGCTTAGAATTAGAGGAAAAGTCTGAAGAAGAAAGTGATGATAGTTCTTTTAATGAATATCTAAACTCAGAGGAAACTGAAGACGAGCCGTCGTCTTCAACAGAATCGAAAGCAAGAAATAATAGAATTGGAGAGGAAGTCAACAACGAAGTTAAACAAGTGGAAGATGCGAAAAAGAGAAAGTCCTACAAAACTATTAAGAAAAAATGCGATATAGCAAAAAAGAAATGGACGGATAAGTTTTTAGATCCCATTCTGACGGAACAGATGATTAAAAAACATATAAACATGATTTGTGATATGTGTGTGTTTGTTGGTTCTTCTTTTCCTGACATGGTAAGCCATTTTAAAAAATATCACCCTAAAGTACGTCCTTATATAATGTGCTGCGACAGAAAGTTTACCAAGCGTTATTATGTTGCTCAGCACGCACTTAAACATGAAGATCCAAATTATTTTAGGTAAATATTTAGAAGTTATTTGCGAAAGCCCACAATTCATAAAATATGTAGTAACCGTTTTTCTTCGTAACATTTCAGATGCGAACAATGTAATAAATCGTTTACTACAACTTGTAGTCTTCGTACGCATAATTTATCTTATCATGCACCAGAAGAAGAACTTTTACATTCTTGCGAATCATGTCCAAGAAAATTTGCAAGGAGAAATTTATTGGAACTTCACCGACCAATTCATATCCCAAAAGAAGAGTGGACCTTCTTTTGTACTAAATGTCCAACACAGAAAGCGTAAGTTTACTTTTTAGCGATAGAATATATCGCTACCTAAATGCAAAACAACGTTTAGAATGAAATAAAATTTTCGATTAAAGATATCGGTTTTTAAAGTACGCTTAATTCCTTGCATTTCAGCCTTATGAAGGATACACTATGTACATATTACAGATTATAAACTTGCACCTCATTATATTATATTCTTCAGTTATTTGTTTTAATTTGAATTTCAGATATTTAATAGCTAAAGCTTAAAGATTTTTAATGTACTGAATCGTAGTCAATAACAATGCGTTGTTTTGCATCTTAGCTAACGTGTATATATGTGCACTCTAATATTTTCATCTTGCATAGATTTGCTACCGCTTATTTGCTGAATATTCATAATGGTATGAATCACAAGAAAGCAGCCAACATTTGTCATGTATGCGCCAAAGAGATAAAAGATAAACATGCTTTTGAAAAACATGTTCGATTACATTTTGAAGACAGTGGCCCACGTGTTAAGTGCCCATATCCAGATTGTGATAGTTGGTTAAAAGATGAGGACAATTTAAAGTCACATTTACAAAGGCATAATCCTGAAGGCAAAATATATAAATGTACAGATTGCGGAAAGCTGTGTAAAAACCGCGGAGCACTTACAAATCATAAGCGATACAGTCATTCTAATGAAGTATTCCACTGCGAACAATGTGATAAAACGTTTAAAAAAGCAATATCGTTAAGAGTTAGTATACTTTTATGTATACAATGTGTACATACACATTGCTCATTTACTTCTACAACGTCTTAACTCAAAAAATGGATTTTCAGAGCTTATGATGCACATTTAATGTACATATCGCTCTTGCTATTGCATAAAAATTTCATTAAAATATCTTATATACTTTAGTCGTGAGAAAAGAATTAGTTTTTGTTAGAAACTCAAAACTTTAAAAGCGTTTTATGCTTGAGTTATGACACTATTGAAGTAAATGATATATATATATATATATATATATATATATATATATATATATATATATATATTGGAATTACCTATTTATAAACTAAAACTAAATTTAAATTTTTTAGGAACATATGACACAACATACAGGAGAAACTTTATATAAATGTCCATTTTGTACAAGAACCTTTAATTCAAATGCAAATATGCATTCACATAAAAAGAAAAAACATCCAATAGAATGGGACGAATGGAGAAAGAACAAGAAAGGGAGTGCACAAAGTTTTATCAATAAAACTAATCCTTTACTTCAAAATTAAAACATGCCATAATATTTTTAGTAAAGTAAAAAAATTATTCAGAAGGACAAAAATAATATTTTTCTAATCAAACATAATGAATCATTTATTATTTTTGATTGGGCACATATATGTTTTTTTTTTATTTGTAAAATGTATCACATCCGCTTTATTTAGAATGCTGCATATTTTTCGGTAAATAACGAATTGGTTATCTAAAACTTATCTGAATTACTTTTTATATCCTGTAATTTTCCATTTCCTCTCAATCGAACATGTCTGTATGTCTGTATTTCAATATATGCATTTCATTGTCATAGTGTGTGCCTGGATGAGACCGTTTGTTCCAGTAGGAAACTTTAGGTTTGTATAATTTTGAAAATATTTTGAGACTAATTATTTGTTATTTAATTTTTTTTTATAATATCGGCACTTTTCAACAAATAACAAAGTCGATTTATGTATGTTTATTGAAAAAAATCTCTAGCAAAAAGTACATATGCGCGAATAATTAATAATTTCTAATTATTTAAATATGGGAGTGAATTTGCGAGATATTTAGATATGGCCTACAGTTTTTATTCAATATTTTAATGTTTGATTTCAGCTTTGTATAAGATATTTATAGGTGGGGTACATTGATTCTTATTCAAAATTTGTATATTACTAAAGAAATTTAAATATAGTTAAATGGTTGTTGAGGTCGTCACTATTTTTAAGCTGTCAGTATTTATCACCGTCACGTCATGCAATACCGCAAATGAAACTTTTCGATATTCCTTTATGTAGGAAATTCAGAGCGCATTAACAGCATCGTGCTGTTATTCCATAATGCATTCTAATATGTGTTTACAAATAATTAAAAAGTTTTACAAACAATTGAAATAATAAAATGCTGTGCTGTGCATGTTTATTGGAATCTCCACAAATGTTAGACATTTTTGATGAAAGGGGAAGAAACTTAAAGATAAGTGATATATTAGAACAACATTTTTGGTTTAAGGTAATATGCGGACACGACGTATGAAAACTTCTTAGAAATACTTAATTCTACAATATTTAATTTTAGACACATCCAAGCGATTTACTAACATCGCATATCTGCACTGCATGTTGGAAACAAATTCAAGATTTTCATGAATTCTATATAAATGTGGAAAGAGTACACAAGTGTTTCCAAGATTGTAAGCAAACGAGCGTAAAGGAGGAAAAAAATATCAAACAGGAGCAAAACCATGAGGTTACTTCTTTTCAAGATGATACGGAAATGGTGATGGATATGAAAGAAATTACAGCAAATCAAGAATATAAAACCGTAGAAAAAAATCCGCTTGAAAACGAACAGTTTCAAAGAAACCTGAATGATGCAGACGGATTTCCTGACAAAAGAAACACGTCTGATGAATATGAATCCTCGGAGGATAGCGAAAACGAAGACGGGTCAAATGAAGAAGAGATGTCAGAAAGCACGATAAAAAAGGAGATTTTCACAAAACCAGACAAAATAAAATATTTAAAAAATTCAGACAAAAATAAGCAAATATCCAAAAATAAAAAAAGCTTTCACAGATTGGATCCCAAACTGACAGCGGAATTAATTAAAAAACATATACCTATGTTGTGTGATTTATGCGTATTTTCAGGTGATACATTCTCAGGTATTGTTGCTCATTTTAAAGAACACCACGCGAATGTACAACCTTATGTAATGTGTTGCAATAGGAAGTTTACTAGGAGTTATTGTATAGATCAACATGCGATAATACATGAAAACCCAGACTCATTTAGGTAACATATGTTTCTTTATTAAATATACATATATTTAAATTTTATCTCTTCCCAGATGTAATGACTGCAATAGATCCTTCACTACGACCTATGGATTGCAAACACATAACTTAAACCATCATGCGCCTGAAGAAAGACGTATTCATGCTTGTGAATTTTGTCCAAGACGTTTTGGCAGGCGACAGTTGCTCGAAGTTCACCGGCAAACACATATACCTAAAGAAGATTGGGCCATAACATGTACAAAATGCACGACTCGAACTGTTAAGTAAGTTAATTTTTTTCAAATCAATAATAAAACTTCATACATTGCAATTCCATTTAGCAGATTTGTTTCACAATATTTGCTAAATATACATAATAGTATGTTCCATAGAAGAGAAGCAAACATATGTCATGTATGTGCAAAGGAAATAAAAGATAAAAAAGCTTTTGAAAAACATGTTCGCGCTCATTTCGAAGACAGTGGACCTCGCGTCAAATGTTCATACCCTAATTGTGGTCGCTGGTTAAAAGATGAAGATAATTTAAAAACTCACATGCAACTGCATAATCTCAAAGGAAAAACATATCAATGTTCGGAATGTAATAAAGAATGCCCCAATCGTAGAGCACTTACGAATCATAAGCGTTACGTCCATTCGAATCCTACATTTCGTTGTGAGCAGTGCGATAAAACTTTTAAGAAAGCGATTTCTCTACGGGTATTTTGGGCTTTATAAATATATGTATGTATTTATTTAATTTATGATATCTTAACTTTTAGGAGCACATGACTCAGCATACTGGTGAAACGTTATATAACTGTCCCTTCTGCATACGAACTTTCAATTCAAATGCTAACATGCATGCTCATAAAAAGAAGCAACATCCGGTTGAATGGAAAGAGTTAAGAAGAAAAAATATTGGCCCATTACCAGAGTAGTTTATTTAAAAAAATAAAGAAAAAAAATAAAAGTACTCTTATGAGAAAATATATATTTATGGACATCAAACATGTGTATTCGAAATTTACATACTACCTCCCGCACTTAAAAAAATTGCCAAAAACGGGGCACCGTTTGACTTTATAAATTATTATTTAAATGATTTAAATCACAGTTATTGTATTTGGCGTATTCGTCTTCAAATTTGTAACACATTCAAGGCAAAAAGCAAAATGTTCCTGTGATCTGTTATAACATGTCGAATTATCCACGATAAGGATGACAGTATTTATTTAATATGTAAAATTCTTTTTTAGAAACATATGACACAACATTCCATTATATGTCCCTTCTAAACAATTTATGTCAATTGAAACGCAAGTACTACAAATGCTCATAAAAAGAAACGATATTCTATTCCGATATTCTAATTATTACATTCTTCAAATTTATACGACTGTGTTACTTAATTTGGAAATATTTTAAAAATTCAAAATAAATAAGCATGTACTTTAATTTCAAATTGAAATTAATTCAAAATTGAATTCAAATTATTTTGAACTGAATAGATTAATATTTCAAAGAATTTGGTAATACCGCAATACCATGCATATGAATTTGCACGACTTCGTAAGAAAAACGCCAAAATACAATGGATTTCGTAAGGAAAATTGTCAAACGACAGGTTAAAGTAATGTAAAATCGTCATATCTACGACCCCTGCCAACAAATGCATTGTTTCCTTTTTAGCAATTACGGAGTAATTTTCTGATTCTTATTTTATCCTCTCTTTGTAATTTCCAGCTGGTAAAGTAAATGAACACAGAAAAGTCAAAGAAAAACAAACACACATATCGTCGTATGATTTACAAAATCTCTTAAGTTAAGGTAGTCTTTTTGACTGACTACGGTGCAATGTATTAAAATAAAAATTATTTATTACAAAACAAAGTAGTGGGATATTTTCTATATTAGAAAGACAAACTTGTTTAATGTACCTGAGTGCAAACTTATTTCCATTTTTAATGTTGATATTTACGAATTAAAAAAACCATGATATGCTGTGTTTGCTTATTGGAAAATCCTCAAATCATGAACATTTTTGATACATTGGGGATAAAATTAAATATTGCTGAAATAGTTAATAAACATTTATGGTTTAAGGTATTTATAATTTTTGAAACCTACATATACATATCAATAACAAAAGAGTAATACATGTTTAATTATATTCGTTTTATAAAGCCACTACTAAATAATACTTTGAATCCACAAATATGCACAGAATGTTGGCATAAAATCTATGACTTCCATCAATTTTATGTGACTGTGGAAAGGACGCACAAGGAATTTAAGGAGAAACCAAATCGTATTAAAGAAGAAAATAAACCATGTTTCAATAATATAATAAAACATGAAGCCGATGAAGAAGATAATTTTAAAAATAATTTAATGCAAGTCGAAATTGAGATTGAAGATACCAAAATTTATCAAAATCTTGGTTTGCCCACTAATTCAAAAAATCCTTTAGATGATAGTGAGGAGAGTGAAATTGTTTTGGAATTTGAAAATGTAGGTGACTCTGAAGACTATGAACCTTTTGAAACAAGTGATCCAGACCATGAAGCCGACGAAGAAGGAGAAGTATACCGTACTAAAGCTAAAAAAGCCACAAAAAAGAAAACTAGCAGAAACGCTAAAAGCGGACTTACAAGAAACAGCACTACGTCAAAAAAGAAAAGAATATCTCATCGTTTAGATCCTATACTTACTGATGAAATAATAAAGAAACATATACAAATGGCTTGCGATTTATGCATATACGTCGGCAAAACATTTTCTGATATTGTTGAGCACTTTAAAAACCATCACGAAAATGTAAAACCCTATATTATGTGCTGCGACAAAAAATTCACCCGAAGCTATTCCATTGCACAGCACGCATACATTCATGAAAATCCGAATTCATTCAGGTTGGTCTTCAAAAACAAATACATACATACAAACATAATATTATATTATATATACATAGGCACCATACTTTCCTTAACATTTGCTTTATTTGTTACATGTTAGGTATGTCTTTGTTCCTGCATTTCGATTGCATGTCTATATGCCTGGAGAGCATCAGTAATTTCGAAGCCTCTTAACTATCAAAAACCAATTGAGAATTACATTACAAAAAGCATTAGAAAAACAAGTAGACTACAGTAAATAGCAAGTTTATTTTATTGAGTTTTATTTTTAATTACCTAATACATGCACACGTATACACTTCATTTTCATTTGTCCCATTACAGCAAAAAAGCTTAAGCACCAATAAGTAAACTTTACAGCAGAAGTATTTTCAATTATCCTTGGTTTAAATCGAAGTAGAGACTTAACATTAGCTACATAGGATTGTAGAGGAAAACACATGTTTGTGGTGGTTAAAATATTTTAAGATGGTTTTTGATGAAAAATTAGTTAATTTAATCAATTTATTTTGAAACAAGCAATTGCAAACCTCAGCAAGAAATTCTTTAACTATTCCATTGATATCCTTGTAGCTTTTGACAACAGCTTTGCACTACATGAAAAGACAATTTTACTTTATAAAATATAAAATTTAAGCAAGTTAAAGATTGTATAGAAAAATGTACTGAAGTTGAAATTTCCTTTGCTATATTTCCGTAAATCTACTTATGCGACATTCATATTTTGACAGATGGTCTAAGTAACTGAAAATAGTCTACTTTCATCAAAAACGATTTTCGAAGATCATGTCGCTTAAGCTTTTTTGCCACAAATTTTATCATGTGATGTTTTTAGGGTACAAATATTAATTTAACATTCTTAAGAGCCAATAATCACTTTTTTAGTTGTAAAGAATGCAACAAATCATTTACAACGAGTTATGGTCTACGAATACACAATATATCTTATCACGCTTCTGAAGAGGAAAGAACACATGCCTGTGAGCATTGTCCACGCAAATTCGGAAGACGGAATTTGCTTGAAATACATAGGCAAACTCACATACCAAAGGAACATTGGACTATTGTCTGTACTAAATGTACTACACGTACAGCTAAGTAAGTGTTTAAATCGTCAAACGAATATGCAAAACATTTTTAATCTTTCAGATTCGCAACACAATATCTGCTAAATATACACACCAGCATGTATCACAGACGAGAGATAAACATTTGTCAAGTATGCGCTAAAGAAATTAAAGATAAAAAATCGTTTGAAAAACATGTACGTTCTCATTACGAAGATAGTGGGCCTCGTCTGAAATGTCCTATTGAAAATTGTGAAAGTTGGCTGAAGGACAAGGATAATTTGAAAACTCATATTCAAAGATATCATCTCGATGACAAAACGTACAAGTGTCCTGATTGCGATAAGGTGTGCCCAAATCGAAGATCGCTTTCAAGCCACAAGCACTATTTCCATTCTAAGGAGATTTTTCGTTGTGAGCAATGTGATAAAACATTTAAGAAAGCATTAACATTGAAAGTAAGTATGAAAAAAGTATGCCTATATGAAATTTATACCGCACTTTTTTCAAGAACAAAAATGCACATGTCTCTCTAGAGACAACGAATTACTTATACATATCTATTAGATTATTTTCAAATTATTTTTAAGAAGACGGTTTTTTGTGCAAAAATTTTAGCAAGAATATTTTTACAGAAACAATTGTTAGATAATGCAGAGAATTAAATGATAATCGGTCGTTTAATTCTATAGTCTTGAATAGTTATAAATTCTTTACTTAACAGCTATTCAAATATTTTAATATATATTTAGGAGCACATGACTCAGCATACTGGGGAAACCTTATATAAGTGCCCATTTTGTACAAGGACCTTTAATTCAAATGCCAATATGCATTCACATAAAAAGAAACAGCATTACGAGGAATGGGAGCAATTGAGGAAACAAAAACTAGGTCCTTTGCCTAATTGAAGTACAAGTAAAATATTTATAAGTTATAATTTAAATTGTTTTTGTAAACGATAAAAATGATTAAAACGTTTTATTTATATGATTTTTATTCTTTATTTTAAAATGTAATTCATTTGTTGGGTGGTTAAGCATTATCTATGTGCATTTCATTGGCGCTTACCAAATCATCAGTAGACTTCAACCACTGTTTTGAAAAGTTTCAAACCTCTCATCTTATGAAAAGGCTCTTAAAAACCATTTGAGAAATGATTTTAAAAATTCACATAATGAAATGAGTAATTCATTGATACTAATCCGTATCGAAAAATGCGATGTTATTTTTTTTCGAATTCGTATAGAAAATTATGTAAGATTTTTACAGTGGATCTACTACCGATATCTTGTAAAAAACATGATATACCAATCATTTCAGAGATTTACTTTTGACATTGTTTAACAAGTCCAAAAACTCTATTCAAAGAATAACGTTTCATAACACGTGTTATAACTGTAACATCACATCGATAGAAACCAAATGTATTTCTGTTTTCATTGTATCTCAAAAGCGGTGGTAATGAGGAAGTGTACAACACTATTTTTAACATATGTAATAAACAGAACAGAATGTGCTATCGATTTCATGTGATTTTTTACTATATGGATGTACAGATGTAGTTGTTTTTGTTTATGGTTATTGTCCCAAATATACCCCAATTCAATTTTACCGTAAATTGTTTGTTGAAATTAAAAATGTTGTGTTGTCTTTGTCTTTTGGAAACACACAGTACAATAGGTATTTTTGAAGAAGAAGGCAAAGACTTAAATATTGCCGAAATTGTTACAAAGCACTTTTGGTTTAAGGTAAGTGGGCTAATGTGATCCAGGTGAACAATTTCATTCTGCTTGTGCTATACGTTTTCGCTTATCTAGGACAGCGATATAATGTCGTCTTATATTTGTACAAAATGTTGGGGAAAAATTGATGACTTCCATGCATTTTATGAAACCGTTGAGAAATCTCACAAAGAGCTTCTAAAGGTGCAAGAGGCAATTCCTATAGTCAAAACTGAAGAAAACTATTTGGATACAAATGTTATAAAACAAGAAGTGGATGAAGAGGACTATAAAAATGTCGATCGAGAAGTACAGTTAGAAATTGAGATTGATTTTGATGATTCAGGTAGAACAAGGAATCCTTTAGATGATGATGAACAAGAATGTGATCAAATCGAATTTGAATCTAATGATGATGATGATGATGAAAATGATACTAATTATATATTCAATGATAAGCCAACCAAGAAGAAAACCAGCAAACCAAAAATAGTATCGATTTCAAAGAAATTGAAAACTAAAAATATATCAAAGAGGTGCAAAAGAAAGAAATTGGCTATAAAATCTGATAATAACGTTGAACCTAAAAGAAAGAAAGCTATTTTTAATCGCCTAGATCCTTTACATACAGAAGAAATGATAAAGAAGCACATACCCATGGGTTGCAATTTATGTGTTTTTGTGGGTAAAACTTTTGCCGATATAGTAACACACTTCAAAACTGAACATCCAGATACAAGAGCATATATAACATGTTGTGATAAAACATTTACAAAGAGGTTTTATGTTGCTCAACATGCTATGACACACGAAAATCCACACTGTTTTAGGTATCTAAACCTTTGAAATATTAATATTATATATGTACGTTTTGAATTATATACACGTCCCTATTATTTACCAGCTGTGAGTTATGTAGCAAATCCTTTACTACGACTGGTGGACTTCAAAAGCACAATTTAAAATATCATGCTCCCGACGACGAACTTACGTTTGCTTGTGATTTATGTCCGCAAAAGTTTGCTAGACAGCATTTGCTGCAGCTACATAAACCATCTCATATACCACGAGAAGAATGGAATTTCTTTTGTTCTAAATGCCCCACATCTAAAGCGTAAGATCTGCATTATTTTGCTTTATATATTGAAAGCAATTATTATATTTACAGTTTTGCAAGTGCATATTTGCTAAATATACATGATAATAAGTTACACAAAAGGGAAAAGAATATATGTAATGTATGCGCTAAGGAAATAAAAGATAAAAAGTCCTTTGAAAAGCATGTAAAAGAACATTATGAGGGTAGCGGGCCTCGACTTAAATGTCCTTTTCAAAATTGTGACAGTTGGCTCAAAGATGAAGATAATTTAAAGTTACACTTGCGAAGGCATAACACGGATGGTGAAACTTACAAATGTCCTCTTTGTGATAAAATATGTCCGAACCGAAGAGCTTTATCCAGCCATAAAGTTTATGTTCATACTAAAGAAGTTTTTAAATGCGAACATTGTGATAAAACTTTTAAAAGGGCTATAACTTTAAGAGTAAGCTTTGAAATACATATTTCTACCTTTCGTATCTTTTTTAAGAAAATTTAATATACATATTTACGTTTGTAGGAGCATATGACACAGCATACCGGTGAAGTTTTGTATAATTGTCCATTTTGTACTAGAACTTTTAATTCAAATGCTAATATGCATTCACACAAGAAGAAGCAACATCCTTTGGAATGGGAAGCATTAAGAAGGCAAAAGATGGGCATTAACTCTACCGAAACATTAGTAGATATAAGTACCATGTTTTAAACCTAACCATAAACTAGTATAATCTTTGAAATTTATAATTTCTTTTTATCCCAATAAACCTAACGTTGATTTTCATACAGCGTGCATTTTTAGTTTTAACATAATTAGGTGTTCGCAAACCGAATTTTGCACATATATACAAATTTTCCTATATAGGTGAAATAGTAGCACGGTATTGACATTAAGACAGAATATACTAGTAAAATTAGCAATATGTTTTTTGAAAAATGAAGTTTTGGGAAATTTTTACATCATGCCAGAATAAATTTAATTTTTTCCTAAAACAACTTGAGATATAACTTAACCGGTGTTTCTAATGTCGATATCTTATAAAACAAAAACCAACAATTTAAAATAATCACCGTACATGAAAAAATTAAATTGTAAGAAAAAAACGTTATGTAAAAATATTCTCGGCATCGGTTTTTTATATATGTAGATCGCATCTGGCCGAGTATTCATAAGCACATTCCGAAACACATTCAAAAAGAATCATGTCGGGAATTATTTTTTTCCAATTTAAATTAAAGACGATGAAAATTTTGTGGCAGCCCTGCAGGAAAAATTCAAGAAAATTGCTCAGGAGGTACTGTCGATTACACAGCTGATTAACAACATCAACTTGTTTTTGTTTGTATGTGCGTTTAAAGATATTTGACATCTTCAAGGAAATGTGACTACCTCCAAAAAAGTGCAGTGACATAAACCATAAACTAAAAACAAAACGTAAACAAATCTAAAACACATTTGCCATAAAAATTATAAAATACTTTTGGACAAATTTCCAAAATTAAATAGACAGGAAAAATGTTGTGCTGCGTATGTTTATTAGAGAACCCAAGCAATATGGATATATTTGATGAAATTGGGCAACAACTTCAAATAGCTGAAGTTATACAAAAGTATCTATGGTTTAAGGTAAGAGAATTGAATTAGGAATTCTAGAGTTATCCCATATATATTTTTGTATATTGTAAAACAGCCTCAAGCCGATAATAACTTGAGCACACAAATTTGTACAATTTGCTGGCATAAAATCGACGATTTTCACATTTTTTATCAAACTGTTGAGAAAGCTCACAAAGATTTCGAGCAAAGTGCTGCAACAGACATCAAGATCGAATTACCATGTTCCAGTCCAATCAAACTAGAGGAAGACTACGGTGAAGAAGTATTTGATACCCACAACGATGTTTTACATAAGTCCAAACATAAAATTCAAACAAAAAACCCATTGGAAGAGAATTATAATGAAGTCGTTTACAACGAAGAATCTGATGATGAGGATTGTAAATATGATGATGAAGATTGCAAGTTTGATGATGAAGATTGTAAATCTTTTGATGATTACGAACCCTCTGCTTCAAGCCATCAAGAATCATCTAATGAGGAAGAGGAATCAACGGAGAAAGCTTCAACTCGAATAAAAAAGAAGAGAGAAAGACGAAAGTTAGGCTTTGAAAAAGCTAAAGAAAATCCTAAAAAAAAGAGAGTTGTTCAACGTTTAGATCCAATCCATACTGAGGAAATGATTAAAAAACATATACCTATGGGTTGTAACTTATGTGTTTTTGTTGGTACAACTTTTTCCGACATTGTGGAACATTTCAGAAGTGATCATCCCAATGTTAGACCATATATAATGTGTTGTGATAAAAAATTGTCTAAACGTTTCTTTGTTGCTCAACATGCTATGAAACATGAAGACCCCAATTGTTTTAGGTAAGTGATGTATAAAATCAAAAATAATAATTTAGCCAAATGCTAAAGGGAGAAAAAGGTATCGAAACCCTTTATTTTTACTTATTATGTGTGCCATGAATATGAAAAGTGACATAAATCTTTCTATAAAATGTGTGCAATAATAAAAATGCTCAATTTCAGGTGGCGAAGCTCCTTAAGCAAACTTCGGTTTCGTAGTACTGACTTTAAAAAGGCAAATTTATTAAATTTATTGCTAAATCAAAAAAGATTTATATCACTTTGTTATTTAACTTGGATTATATATTAACAAAATATTTTAAATTATAAATACAAAACAAATCCAGGATTTTATGAACGTTTGTTTATTCGTAGATGTGAAGAATGCAACAAGTCATTTACTGCAATAAGTGGCCTAAGAGCACACAACTTAAATTATCATGCCCGAAATGAAGACCTAATTTACGATTGTGATGTTTGTCCCAAAAAATTTGCACGTAGAAATTTATTAGAACTACATAAACCTTCACACATACCAAAGGATCAATGGCAACATTTTTGTAATATATGTCCGGAAAAAAGAAAGTAAGATTGTTTTGAAAATATATTGAACAAAAAACAGGAAAAAAAAATAAATTCCAACAATTTATTTATAGATTTGCAAGTAATTACCTGTTGAACGTTCACATCAGCATGAGACATAAAAGGGAAATCAACATTTGTCCAGTGTGTGCCAAAAAAATTAAAGATAAAAAATCCTTCGAAAAGCATGTACGTTTGCATTATGAAGACAGTGGGCCACGTATTAAATGCCCGTATCCTGATTGTGATAGTTGGCTTAAAGATGAAGATAATTTAAAGCAACATATGGTAAGACACAATCCGGAAGGCATAATTTACAAGTGCGATGAATGCGATAAGGAATGCAAAAATCGGCGGGCTCTAACTAATCACAAGCGTTATGCACATACAAATCAAATTTTTCAATGCGACCAGTGTGATAAAACATTTAAGAAAGCTATTTCTTTAAGGGTATGTATTAATGACAGATCTCATATGCTGTATATACCGTGAGCCATAACCGCCAAACACGGTTAAATCATGGACTTACATATGTATATACGATCGTAAATAATAAATGTTTATCAAAAAACTAACTTCGAATATTATATTGCTTTTTTTGGCATTTATATAAAATATTTCGAACTTGAACAACATAAGGGTATAAACTCGAAAGTTATGAAACGTGTTTTTGAAGTGGATGCTCTTTTTAAGTGGGGCAAAAATTTAAAGTACGTGGTATAATGCAAAATAAATTTTGAAAGTGTTAGTGTAAAGTTTTAGGTTTATTCTAAAATAAATAAAGTCGAAAACATACCATGCCATTTATTTCGAGAAAAGACGCGTTGAAGTTAACGTTTAAGCTCCACATAAATATAAAGATATTACAAATAAGGCACATACATACATATATAATTCTATTGATAACAGAAAGTAAATTTCTATCGTAACCATAAAGTACTACATACAATAATAATAAACATTCATCTATTTTTTTCGAATTATTAGATTATTTACAAAAGAAGCTGCAATTAATTTTATCCACTAAAACAGATAATCCTACAACTACTGATATCATCCATTTATTTCGTGTTGTTTCACAAGATCGAATCTATAGTTATATATCTCCTTATGTAAAATATATTTAGATTTAACAAATTTTCTTTCTTTATTAAAGGAACATCTGACGCAACATACTGGCGAAACTTTGTACAAATGCCCCTTTTGCACGAGAACATTTAATTCTAATGCAAATATGCATGCCCACAAAAAGAAACAACATCCTATTGAATGGGAAGAGTGGCGAAAAAACAAACGTGGTAGTGCCCAAAAATTTATAAACAGCAAGAATCCTTTAAATCAATTTGATGAATCGCCAGCAGGATTAAATGATACGTTATTTCTATTTAAATAAATAAATAAACAATGAAAAGTTACGTTTCGTGGTTTAAATTGAATCGTGTTCAAAATTTTCTTAGAATTGTTTTCGAGGGATACTGTTCCTCTTTTGACTCTTTAACATATGGATCTCCTAAGAAAAAAATACATACTTATGAACATACACACACACATGTATGTATGTTTCGTGATGTTTTGGTCAAAACACACGCAACAAGTCGCGTATAACAACTATAAAAGAAGCATTAAATAAAGGTATACAAAAAAAAAAAAAAAAAAAAAAAAAATTATAAAAGAAAATGTTATGACCAACAGTAATTACACACACTTGCCATGGAAACGAGTTTTCTAAATAATAATGCAAGAAAAGAATAGCAACTGGATTAAAGAATTGTTTGATAAAAAATTTATTATTTAAAATTAAAATTACGTACTTATTACTTCGCGAATAAAATGTTTGTTTATTTAACGAAAAAGGTGATGTATTACAATTATTTATTGTTAAAAAACCAACGAATAAACATATTCTTATAGATTGCTATGCAAAGTAATGTGAAATTAAATTGTGTATCCTGGAATAAAGAGCAGGGATATATTGCTACAGCAGGTACAAATGGTTTGCTCAAAGTTGTAAAAATAGAACAAGGTAAAGAGGTATACACCTAATATATATATATATATATATATATATATATATATATATATATACATATGTATACGCATTCACATAAAATCTACGTCCAAGTAATTTAAATTTACTAATTGAAATACTATTATAAGGTACAGATGGTAATAATAAAGCTGGCGTAGCAGGAGTCTCAAATTTGTCTATGAACGAAACGTTGGATGGTCATAAAGATACCGTAAAAGTTGTGGTATGGAATGATGCCCAACAAAAATTGACTTCATCCGATGTTGATGGTGTTATAATGGTTTGGATGTTATACAAGGGATCTTGGTATGAAGAAATGACAAACGATCGCAAGAAGTCTACAGTCAATGGCATGCAATGGACTTCAGATGGATCAAAGATTTGTATTGTTTATGAAGATGGCGCGATTATAGTTGGTTCGTAATAAGACTAACTTTGTTTAGTTTTCGTACAATTAAAGTCATATTTTAAGGTTCCGTTGATGGTAATCGTATTTGGGGAAAAGAATTGAAAAACACTCATTTGAGCGGTGTTCAATGGAGTCCTGACAACAGATTGCTGCTTTTCAGTTTAACTAATGGAGAATGTCATTTGTACGATAACCAAGGAAATTTTGCGGTAACTATATCCCCACAATATCGTTCAATTCACTTGCATGTCGTTTTCTAACTCAGAACTGCATTGCGTCTGTATTACCAATATGGAAGACAAAATTTATAGTTATCCTTGCTTATTGCAAATTTAAAATTTGCATCCATGACGAATAAATAATATTTTTTAACTGCAATCAATTCTTTTTTCAAGATGAAATTAAACATACAATGTGAGGCATTAAATGTAAATCGTCAGAATAATGTTGCGGCCTTAAGTTGGTTTAGTGGTAAAAATCTAGAAAATCGGCCGGTGCTAGCTATATGCTATGAATCGGGAAAGGCTCAAATAATGATCGATGAAAACGATGAAGGTAATTTTCTCTAAATCAAATTTATCGAGGGAATAAATATACAAACCAGTGACCAAAAATTTAATCTTGAATTTTCAAAGAAAAAAAGCAATCATAGGGAAACATTGATTGTTATTTTGTCATATTTTTAGCAGAAATAATTATGTGATTTGATTTTTTGTCAGAAATACTTGCCATGTGCTGACTTAAGTAAGTATCAGTCATATTGATTCGATATGAAAAATATTTGTTAAAAAATATTAAAATTAGGTAGAGATTATTTCCGCAAAAAAGAATATGTATGTATCTAAATGGCACATTTGTATAGTATATTTTATAAATTAAATTTCTAAAATATAATTGAAATAAATAAATAAATATCATAAAATAACAATCATATTTTAATTTTTATTATAAATGCCATAACTGTTAAGGTTCTCTAGATAAACTATATACATGTCTATTGCACATATTTATTGAAAATACAATAAATAAACGAACCTGGAATGTTCAACATTTGAAAACATTTGCACCAATCCTTTTTTTACATATTTTTGCATTCTAGCTAACGATATTAATAAACTTTCTATAAATTTTCTAGCACCCATAATTTTAAATACCCACATGCGAATATCAGATGCTAAATGGAATCATGATGGTTCTGTGATAGCCATTTGTGGACGCCTGGACGAAATGTCAAACACAAAAGATCTAAATCAAGTCAGTTTCTATTCACCATTTGGTCATTTATATAGAAGTCTTAAAGTGTCAGGTAATCAAATGACATCAATTTCGTGGGAGGGAAAATCTTTGCGTATTGCCATGGCAGTAGACTGTTATGTATATTTTGGCAATATCCGACCCGATTATCGTTGGTGCTATTTTGAAAAAACAGTAGTATTTTTGAACGCAAAGAGCAGTGTTAGCGGCAAAGGCAATAATATAAATATCATAACATTTTGGAATACTTCGTCAAATCAAGTAAGTATGTACTAGTAACGGACTTTATTACGGAGGTTCGTACTAGACTAAAGACTAAAGAAAAATGTTGTGGTTTTCTAGAACCGTATCGCGGCTAATGAAATTTTTAATACTTATCAAGATTGAAGAAAAATTTTTAATTCTTTTCGTAGAGTTTTCTGAAAGAAGTGGAGCCTTGTTTGGCCATAGCGGCATGCAATGAACATTGTGTTTTGGCAGTCGAGTGCGTTAACGGTAATATTAAAGATTTGGCTTTAACTGCTATAGAACGTAAAAATGACGACGACAAATTGTACCAATTGTTATTGTGCAATTCGATTGGCACTACTGTGGATTGTAAGTTAAATTTACTGTGAATGATTTTAGTAGTATATGTATGCGTTTGTGTGTATATATAATTAATTATAACAACCGAATTTTAAAATTAAGCAAAATTTACGGAAGTGTGCCCCAAATTTATTGGCATTAATTCAAATTATGTGGCTATAGCGTCAAAAGATGAAATTTTATTATGGCACTATCATACACCGAAGGTAAGATCTCCTATTTTTAATTTAATAAATAATAAATACATACAACTAAAGATCTGAAACCGACACGTATATATATATATATATATATATATATATATATATATATATATATACATATATATATATATATATATATATATATATATATATATATATATATATATTTATATATATATATATATATATATATATATATATATATACATATATATATATATATATATATATATATATACAATATAATTATTATTTATCAAAATTTATAGAGCACATCACAATTACATAATGTAAAGTCACGCAAGGAAAAACGTTTTCATATTGATGATACACCCACTGGTATAGATTTAGCTAAGGATTTGGTGGTTTCCAGGACTAGTCAAGATCACGCTGACAATAACATTGACTTTATATGTAGTCTAGCGATATCGGAGAAAATCTTATTGGTGGCTAGAGAGTCGGGGATTATAAATGATTATAGCATACCGAATGTTGCACTAAGAAATCGCCATAAAGTTGGCAGCAAAATCATTAAAATGTCGATCAACTGCAATTCATCGTAAGTTTGGCTATGCATAAGAAATTTTTATAATAATTTCTAGCGTTCGATCGAACGTACTTTTTCAGACCGAACACCGGTTTGATCGGAAGATTTTGATAAGTTCTCCCGAACCTGAACTTTTTATCAAATATACACCGAATCTTGTCTAAACATCATTTCGCCGAACCCAAACGTTCAATCGAACACTAATAACCCAGACAATTCTGAGGAGATATTTAAATTTTAAGTGTGTTAAAAGGACCCATTCATATTTTGTTTCTACTTTTAAAACGTTTTTATTAAGAAACTACATAATTAATTATGAGTGTACATTGTACGCAAGTCATTATCATTGTGAAATAATATTTTTGTTTTGGGTTATACAACAATGTTATATTAAATTAACGACTTGTGTAATGATTTTGGTAGTTACATACATAACATACACATATTATTTTCTTCAAATTTCAGGCGAGCGGCCTTAATTGATTATAATGGAATTATGACACTTTTGGATTTGGATGATAATCGAGAAACTCAACTAAACTTTAGTCGTGTTGAGCGAAAAGATGTGTGGGGCATGTGTTGGGCAAAAGATAATCCGCAGTTGTTAGCTTTAATGGAAAAATTTCGTATGTATATATTCAGGGGTAATGATCCAGAAGAACCAATTTCTTGCTCGGGTTATATATGTTCGTTTGAGGACTTGGAAATCACCAGCGTTTTGTTAGATGATATTATAAACGGCGAAGAGTCACAAAATCCTCTAAGTCATATATTACAATTGAAAGTTAAATCGTTGAGAGACACAGATGATCTACTGCAGCATGTGGGCCTTGAGGATGCTAAACAATTCATTGAAGACAATCCACATCCGCGTTTGTGGCGCTTATTAGCTGAAGCTGCTTTAAAAAAGTTAGACCTTGATATGGCGGAAAATGCTTTTGTAAGATGTTCAAATTATCAGGGTATACAGCTGGTGAAACGTTTACGAAATATAACATCGCAAATGTTGCAAAAAGCCGAAATAGCAGCTTTTTATGGAGAATTTGAGGAGGCGGAAAAGTTATATATTGACGGTGATCGACGGGACTTAGCTATAAACTTGCGAATAACTCTTAGTGATTGGTTTCGTGTGGTACAGCTGTATAGAATGGGTTCAGGTATATCGGATCAACAAATGGAAACAGCTTGGCGCCAAATAGGTCATCACTTTGCTAGTCTTAGGTCTTGGGAGAGTGCAAAAGAGTACTATGATAAATCGCATGATATAGAAGGCTTAATGGAGTCATTGTATCATTTAGAACAATTTGAGGAATTAGAAAAATGCATTGATAAACTACCGGAAAAAAGTCCACTGCTTTCAAAAATTGCCGAAATGATGGCCTCAGTTGGTTAGTAATTAATTGGCTTATATAATTTATCTTAACTATTTAATATATTCTTAAAATTTATCTTAAACAAAAGGGATGTGCTCAGAAGCTGTAAATGCTTATTTAAGACATGGTGATCCTAAATCTGCTGTCAACACATGTGTTAATCTGAGGCAATGGGGCCAGGCGGTAGACCTAGCCCAGAAGTACAAAATGCCTCAAGTTAATGTATTGTTAAGTAAACATGCAGCGCAACTTTTAAAAGATGGTCGTTTGCCTGAAGCCATTGAATTACAAAGGAAAGCCGGCCGTTATTTAGATGCTGCACGTCTAATGACCAAATTAGCTGAACGAGAAATTGAAAAACATTCGAACTTATTGCGTATTAAGAAACTTTACGTTCTGGCAGGTCTCTTGGCTGAACAACATATAAAAAGTTTGTCTTCAGGTTCTGACGAAACGTCAGTTTATAATATAGATCGTATAAGTATTATGGATGCGATGCCATCAGAAGATTCTGCCACTATAGAACGCATTTGGCATTGCGCTGAAGGTTATCATTTTATGCTGTTGGCCCAAAGACAGTTACGTTTTGGTATTGTTCACAGTGCTGTTATAACGGCATTACGGCTAAGGGAATATGAAGATGTTTTGACTGCTGAAGACATTTACAGTCTCTTAGCATTATCCAGTTGTGCTGATAGATCTTTTGGAACTTGTTCCAAAGCCTTCATTAAGCTCGAATCATTAGAAAATTTGTCAGAAAAAAGTCAAAGAGAATACGAAGAGTTGGCTGTAAATATATTTTCCAAAAATGAACCTATAGATGATAAAGTCGATTTTATACCATGTTATTCGTGTACAAATGCAGTAGCAGACTGGTAAGTCCAATATTATTTATCGAAACCTTTTTGTGTATTCGAATTTAGGATATCGAATCTTATCTTAAAGTTTATAAAATAAGTACATCTTCGGAATAAGAAAGTGTTGTCCAAAGTTGTAATAGACAAATGAAAGATGAAAATTATAGTTTGGAATATGTATAATATTGACCACTATTTTGTGTAGCTTACCTGCCTGTAATTCGTGTGGAGCCCGTTTTCCGGCATGTGTATCTTCGGGAAAACCTATAACACAACCTACTGCAAATATTTGGATTTGTGGTACTTGTCATCACTGTGCTTCTCCCATGGAAATCACAAGACATCGTACTTGCCCTTTGTGCCACAGCTTAATTTTATCTATGACTTTGGAAGTTTAATATGCATACTTAAGTATTTAGCTACATATTTGAAACTATTTTTTAGTAAATTCGGATGGTCTCATATATTTTAATAAACATTTTTTCAAAACACAATAAATCACTTTTAATTATTCATAACTACCAACATTTTGTGTTGTTTTCATCAATCCTCAACTATAAAAATAGGGCTATATTTTTAGTTTAATAAATTCACTTGTTTGTATTCAATAATTTTCATATTTGAGATACTGCTAAAATTTTTTTCGTTATACTAACGCGGTTTAAAAGTTATGTTTGGGCGGCAATTCACATATATGCTGCCAGATTGTTTCGATTGTAATCGTAGATGGAATATGGGAGCGATTATGCAAAGTGTGTAGAAAAAGAAACTCTGTCCAAGATATATATTCGTATATATCCTTTTCGCAATACATGCAACTATCAAGTAAACTAAGGCAATTGCTCATCTATTAGTTTCCAATACATAATTCACCTTAGCCTTGGCCTAAGCATGAGAGTTTACAATATAATCGACAAATTATATGATATCATATGTTATATTGAACGTAGGTAAAACTAGTATATTAGTAGCTGAAATGACCACACTGTTTTTCACAGTTTGCTTACAGCTGATTTTTTCCTTTTACAAAAAGTAATAAAGCAGAAAATGAAAATTTAACTGAAAATTAAGGAAAATTAAATAAAATTGGAGAAATGAAAGTTAGTACATACAAATGTTTATATTTAATACTATTAATAATTTAAACTTTTAGCGCATAAGTGAAAAGAAGTTAGAAGCCTTTGCCGTTGGTACCATGGGCAAGCGGCAATTGTCTAAAAAAGAATTAGAGGAGCAAAAGAAAAAAGATGATGAAGCTGCTGCAGCACATGTAAGTTCGTAATATACAATAAGAAAGTTTTTGCTTTAAAATATTTCTTTAGGTATTTAAAGAGTTTGTGGAAACATTTCAAGACACGCCGTCTGCATCTACAAAAGTTTGGGTTAAAGCGGGTACTTATGATGCCGGCTCAAGAAGTAAGATTTCTTTACTTAAATGATATAATTATTATAGAACAAATTTTACAGAGGAAGACAGTAGAGAAAAGGGTAAGTTATATAAACCTTCTTCGAAGCTGGAAGATAAAACTGCTGCAGAAAAGGCCCAAGAATATGCCAAAATGCTCGCATCGGATCTTAAAAAGGATTCCATTAGCTCGAAAAAGAAGAGTCAAGAGAAAAAGAAAAGCAACTTGGAACTTTTCAAAGAAGAGCTACGGCAAATACAAGAAGAGCGTGAGGAACGTCATAAATATAAGCATATGGTGCAAACAACCGTGCCACAACCCACTGTACAACAACCAACTATTACAACGACTGAGAATCAACAGCAACACCACTCATCAGAAGAGCGCACAGGGTCTCATGACACAGGTGATCCAAATACAACCAATTTGTATTTAGCTAATTTATGTCCTAAGGTTAGTTATTAGAATATTTCCTATTTTTCAAGCCGAATCTAAAAGCACATTTTGATTATTGATTTTTGCATTTAACTTTTCAAGTTGTCAGAACAACAATTGATGGAAGTTTTTGGACGGTATGGTCCCTTGGCCAGCATTAAAATTATGTGGCCTAGATCCGAAGAGGAGAAAATGCGTGAACGAAATTGTGGTTTTGTGGCATATATGAGCCGCAAGGATGCCGAACGAGCTTTGAAAACGCTTAATGGTCGTTTCGTAATGGGTTACGTTATGCGTTTGGGTTGGGGCAAAGCTGTACCAATACTTAGTCAACCAATTTTTATACCACCGCCATTGTTGGAATTATCAATGCCACCACCACCGTCAGGTTTACCTTTTAATGCTCAACCACCACCATCAGAATTGCATAACCTGCCTCCAAAAAATTACAAAGAGTACACGACGGAAGAAGAAAAAGAAAACATGGAGAAGGTAAACAATTTGAAATTTGATAATGAATCATTTTTTCAATTTAAGTTTCTTTAAAGATCTTAAAGAATAGTGTGGTGAAAGTTATTATACCTACAGAGAAGTAAGCAAACACGTTATGAAATAATATAGTGATATTTTCTGACAAATTCTGTTTCATCTCTTAAGATCTGTACTTCACATTATTCACCGTATGATAGAGTTTGTGATACGTGAGGGTCCTATGTTTGAAGCTTTAATAATGAGTAGCGAAATAGAAAATCGACTTTTTTCTTTCCTATTTGACAATGAAAGTCCTGCTCATATTTATTACCGATGGAAATTGTTTTCTTTGCTGCAAGGCGACACTCCCAACGAATGGAATGAAAAAGAATTTAGAATGTTCAAAAATGGGCCAATATGGAAGCCACCGGTGGCTAACTTTTATACTCAGGGAATGCCAGATGAGTTGGTTATTGATCCAGATGCTCCAGAGGCTCATAAAGGAGCTCTATCAACGGCGTTAGTAATATCGTAGAGATGTTGGAAAGTACTCTTATTTCAATTTTTTTCTGTTGCAGACAACGTGATCGTTTGGAAGATCTTATACATTATTTAACTCCAGAGCGCACAAAAATTGGTGACGCCATGATATTTTGCATTGAACACGCTGATGCAGCAGATGAAATATGCGATTGTATTTCCGAATCTATTGCTAATCCATCAACTTTGCCTTCAAAGAAAATTGCACGTTTATATCTAATATCAGATATTTTGCACAATTGCACTGTCAAAGTTGTAAATGTTTCTTTCTTTAGAAAAGCGTAAGTAGTACAAAAGTAATGGTTAACATCTCAGCTATTTAAGTACATCTTATTTAGTATTGAAAAGAATTTGGTGGAAGTTTTCGAAAACCTGCACACATTTTTTAACAACATTGAAAGTCGTCTAAAAGCTGAAGGTTTTAAAACTAGAGTTTTAAATGTTTTAAAAGCCTGGGATGATTGGGCTGTATATTCAAAAGACTTTTTGGCACAACTTCGTTCAATATTTTTGGGCAAACAAGTAAATATGTTTTTTTGCTTTTTTCGTATATTTCTTAATGCTTAATTTGTGTATTAAATAGTATCAACCGCCTGCTACACCTCCGCCTGTCGAAGAGGTTAAAGAAATCGAAGAAGAAGAGGAAGATATTGATGGTGCTCCCTTATCGGGTGATGAAAAAGACGACGAGGATTTAGATGGTGTACCCTTGGATGGCGCTGCTTTGCTGAAAGGTGTACTTATGCGTGGTTTGCCAGATAATCAAAAGTCAACACCACGTCGAAGTCAAGATGTTAGCCGTGATGCTGATTATAATGATGATATTGATGGCATACCATGTTAGTATTTAAATTTATTTATATACTAAAAAATTTTCCTAAAATGGTTTTTATGTTAAATCTAGTGGATGATGATATCGACGGTGTACCTCTAGAAAAGAATATGCAAGATTTTGGCGATCAGACTGGTAAAAATTTGAAACATCGTGCTTTTATACCCTCAAAATGGGAAACTGTTGATCCAGAGCAAGTAGAAGCTCAAGCAGTAACTACTAGCAAATGGGATACGTTAGATGCTCCTGAGGCTCCAAAATTCTTCAATTCTAGCGACGATGAGGACGATAACGATAATGATCTTAGTTTCGATGAAATAAAACGCAAAAAATTGCGTGAAATTGAAGTTAAAACTATGCAATATCAAGATGCTTTAGAATCTGGACAGATAGAAAAAAAATCTGCTTTTACTGTTTCTGAACAAGTGCAACATTATCGTAAGCGTTTAATGAAAAAAGTAAGTAGAAGATTAATATTTTGTAGTATAAGCTGCAGAAAATGCTGGCAAATTTTTTGTTCTAAAAATCTGCAGAGAAATTTTACTGAATTGATTCAGGCCAAACTACCTCGAATGAATCTCACACTAGTTCTAAAATTTTTTTTGGAGAAAGTAATATCAAATCGCACATTTAAAATAAAATACGAAATTTTTAATAGAAAAGAAATCACTATAATATGGTTTATAAATTCCTGTATCCGTTTTTAGGAGTCTCTTACCGAAACCGTTGGTTCTCCATTAAGTTACATGCATAAGGAATCCAGTCCCGATAGTCCTAAAAAATCACGTCATCGCAAACGTTCACAGTCACCTGTTCAAAATCTAATCAGCAGTACACGTTCCAGTCCTGCACGTAGTACACGTAAACGTTCTTTATCACCATACAAGAGCAGCAGTGTTAGTAGCCGTCGTGAGCGTTCACCTACATCAAGCAGTCGTGACAGTAGCAAATACAGTAAGCGTCACCGTTCTCGTAGTAATTCATCATCACCTCCACATCATGTAGACAGAACGCCGCATACTTCCAAATCATCACGTTACGATAGTCCACATTCTTCTTCATCAAGATCAAAACGGTTCGTTGTTTTGCAAACGTAGATTTTGAAATTATATAAGAAGTGTTTGTCATTATTTCTTATAGATCACCTTCACCTGGATACACACGTTCCTCTAAACGTGAGTCAGAAAGGGAAACTTATTCCAGCAGTAGTGGACGTAGTGAAAAACATAAGCACAAACATAAACATTAAATCCACAAAATTTTTATAAACCATCCTAATAAAAAGAAATTTAAACCCATCTTAGTTGCGAAAAACTTTTAATAATGTTTTATATTTTATATTCATATGCAAGTATTTATGTCCATATGTATATGCTATGCACTATGAATATTTTAAATAATCTTAAATTAGGCTTTTAGGAGACAGTCCATATAAAAATTCAAATGATAATCTTAAATTATCTGAAATTCTTTGAAATATACTTTATGGTTTCAATAATATTGCGTTTTTCTATAAGTTGTTTGCCTTCAGTTTTTTCAAAAATCACATTTTCTGCATTCAATACTCAGTAAATCAATTAATATTATTGATTTCAGTTTCCTGTTTATAAACATCTATAATGTCTTCAATAATTTCCCAGTGTTTTTCTTTGCTTATATCAGAAACAAAAGGCTAAAATTAAAGAGACGTACATATGGTTATTATTCTATAGTGTACAAACGTAATTAACTTTAACTTACTGTGTACCACATAGATTGATCGTCAGACTCATCGGTCAATGGTACCTGAATACCATACGTTTGCAGAGCCAACGATAAACAACAAATGGCAATATGAGTTGGTTTGTGATTTAATATTTTAGTTGAGTGATGAAAGTCCTGTAGAAATGAAGCTGCAGTTTTGGCTATTGGTACCGAGGACCAGATGTTGCTACCTAACCAGTCTTGAAGTGTTTTCATATAGTAGAGTAAAAACTAAATATTCATATTTATTATTTTTTTATCTACATTGTAATCCTATTTTTGTAATGATAATGGATAATTTATTTAATGAAATTCGTTTAAATTCGGCTTACTTTATGTGGGTGTTCCATATTTAAATCAAACTTTAACGTACGAGCTATTAATAGCTCAGCCTGAACAATGGCGTCTCGCATTGACCAATATTCATCACCTAGCTCCAGGGGAGATGCTCCACGATTAAGAGTGTTATGCGCTACGTTAATAACATCACGAATTTTGACAGGATCATCTTTTATTTTGCCAGCCAAATATAAGGATGAAGCAGCAATTAACTAATTAAACATAATTGAGTTAAAAAATTTTATAACATAAATTAATACGTCAGAGTAGATTTGTTTCAGTATTATGGTATAAACAAACTACAAATCTATCGTTTATAAAAAAGCAACAAACGAGTTTCTATCAGTTGGGCACTTAGCGAATATGAGTAAAGTGAAAGTTTGAATAACCACGCACATCATTAACATTATATTATTTGTATGTATGTATATACATAAGCTTACTTACATATTCGTCATAATCGATTGATTCGACTTCCCTAAAGAATCGATGATATATGATAGCGGCACTAGCTGAAGTCAATGGTTTAATTTGTAGTTTTATAGCACATTCAAAAAGAAAGCGTGAAACTACTCCAGGTTTGTCATTTTTTCTGGATAAATATTAAACGCAATAACAAATTTAAATAACACAACTCAAGCTTTATATACCTGTAGTCTGTCGGTTTGACCTTTTGAAGTTTATTCTCTTGTACTCTACTTTGCAAAGACAAGACATCAACAATGTTTTTCATATCTTTAGTTGTTGTAGCTTAAAGGAATTTTCCGAGGGAGATGAATTCAGGTATTGATTTCTTTACACGTGGAGCTCTTTGTTAAAATTTTTTTAAAGGAAAAATAATCAAAATTATCTTTTATCGTTGCTGTAAAAAGTTGGAAAAACTTTCATTACAAACGGTGTTTTTTTTTGCAAGTCCTTAATTTTTAACATGAAATTAATAAAGAACATTCATACACACATGCATATACATACATATGGATATACCTAAATAAAATTATGTTCAGGCACTCATTCATGCACAATTAATTTAAATTCATTAGCACTTTCAGTAGGCAACAAGCTTGACTTACAATTTATTTAATTTAATAATAGTTAAAAATAACAAGCGTATACAATCAGAATTATTTTACCATTCCGGAGTATAAGATGTATTCAGAGCTACTTAATAATATAAGCCGGCAAAAACAATTAATAAGCGGCGGCTGTGATGTTTACTTCAGCTGTCGCCAGACCTGATATATGTCAGCGCCTACATATATGGATATCCTATTGCTTTGATATATTTTCTGTTGAAAATTCATTTCGTTTAGCATTTTTAAACTAAACAATTTTATTTCAATATGGTTGGAGTCTGAGCATGTGTCCATCCACGCTACAGTAGCCTTGTTCAAAAAGTAGATTACAGACTCGTTATATAGCCGTCCGATTAATGCTTTTTAGCGGCTTGGTTGTGTGGCTACCGGTCTTTTATTAGAACAGGGATGACATTCCATTAGTATTAAGACATGCCACCCTAACTGAATTCGTGATATCACATTAAAAGGATGTAGTGTAACGGTAGTTTCATGCACTATATATTTTATAATTTTTTCCTGTACACGTGTTGGTGCGTCAATCCCGTTAAATGAAATTCTATTTCTCAATACCTACACTAGAACCTTTGCAACGTATATATATAACTTTATTTTGAAATGTATGGCAATATTATAAACAGGATGTTGTATACCGCCAAATAAACTGTTGTTTTAATCAAGTGACAACGACAACAAAAATCATTCACAAAAATGACAGCCAGAGCTATTGTTAACCATAAGTTTATTGATTTTTCTATACACTAAGTTTTTGACGCATTTATTTCGCAGAACACAAGGAAATCTAAAAAAAAGTGATAAAATACAATTTAAATTGTTGTTTTAGTGAAATAATCGAAAATATTCACATAATGTAAGTTGTGTTTACAGCAAGAACAGAGTTTTCAATAAAACTCATAAAATTAAAAGAAGCCACAAGCCCATTTGTTGTTTACTTAGTTTGATGAAATTTATTATACATGCATATATAAGTGGGATGGAAAAGACATATTGAAATCTAAGCTATAGGATACATACTTTGAGGAATGAATTCTTGCACAATATAGTGGAATAAAAGGAAACGTCATAAGCATAAACAAGCAAATATATGCACATATAGTTAGCTGAAATGAAAAATTCTGTCTACCTATCTGGCCAGCAAAGTTTTTATTAATCATGGCACAGATTTTGTACAGCATAAACAATACATGTGCTAATGTCAGTCCATATATGCACAATACGTTTACGTGCATACACTCAAACCAGTGATAAACTTCGGAGCTGTAAATGATGTATTTAGGCTAACACCAATTTAATACCTATTTGGCCCGCAACTAATATGGACTATTTGGTTTCATGAATTTCGTACCAGGGTGGGAAAAACTTTTCAAAATATTGTGCGAACTCATAGGCAAATGGCAGAGTACCACTACCTCCCGGTGTAAACATGAGCATGTTTAAAATCATTTCAGTTATGCTGGTTGCGATTAACGAAACATTAGGTAACTACCTATAAGTAAATACATTAAATATTCGGGCATTATGACTGCATGCACTCGTTGAATATATCCGTGTGCACACACAAACACATGAATATATACATATATATATATATATATATATATATATATATATATGTATATAGCATTGCTTTTAAGAAAATCTCTAGGAGTTCTCAGCGTGTTGTTGTTTTAATTTTTCTTCGACGGTTTAATATTTGTTATTGTATCTGCTGATGTGTGTTTATGTCCATATGATAAGTTTGACGAGACCGCGAAAACTTACGAGGAAAAATCTTGTACAAAAACGACAATAGGACAAACGTAATGACACAGTGCACAGTGGTGCTTTTCGAAAAAAAAAATTTGTAATAAAAATGGAATTATATATGTAGCTTTTAAAGCACTGTTTATACAAAAATAAAACATAAATAACTGCGATTCATAAGAACTTTAATAGAAAGATGCATATCGCCACTCGAAATTCATAGGTCCGTTACTAATAAAATATATTAAAGATAAAAATAGTATTTTTAACAAAAACAAAATAAAAAAACATCACAGTCAGTCGATTGTTTTCTCCAAAACGATATCAAGTATTTCGTTTACAAAATTTAGAGCGACGTTCAAACTTACTAATATATCGAAATAGGCTTTGGAATCAACAAACTGAATTAACTAACTAAAGAAATAATATTAAAGTCCTTCTAAACCACTGTGCGTCAGAGTATTTTCACGGTTTTATGATCTCTCCAAGTTGCCTCAATGCTGCTGATGATTTTTGATATTAATGCTGAATGTTAAATGTTGTGTATGGATGGATGGACGGACGGACACATGTTTTCACAGTGTACAACAGAGACTATTATGACTGTAGTTGCTAAAATTCGCTTGACTCGGTCACTTCGAACAGTTTTTTCTTTTCATTTGGTTGTGAATATTCGAAAAATATATTTAATAAAATGCAAATAATGTTTGCGTAAGAATGTAATTTTTTTTCTTTTCCATAAAAAGAACAAATTTTAAAATATTTTTCAAGTTGCGATTGAATCAAGTGCACGAAAAGTGAATTGAAAATTTTTAATAAAAGAAATTAGCAGGCAAAGTTTGGAATATAATTAAAAATTAATCAATATAATAGAAATTTTTGCATTACTTACAGATATACGAGTATACGTACATAAGTATGTATGTATGTTTGTGTATGTAAATTTGTATATAAAACTTTCATTTTGTATATATAAAAAAAAATTTTCAAAATCAAGCGCTAAAAATAAATCCATACGGGACGTGACATCTATTTTTATGTAACAATATTTTTCTGTGTGATTCTTTTGCTTTCTGCAAATAATTTGTTTTGTGTTCGTTCTTATTAATTTTTAAGTTTTGTGCGTTTTCAAATAATTATAAGAAATTTATATATATTTTCAAACTAATCAAGTGAATGTCGGCAAAAATTCTTACATAAATATATATTTGTTTTATTTTACACAACTTTTTTTTGTTGTTGTTTATTATTAATTCATGAGCGAAGCGTTGCGACGTATGAACATCTTGTAAAATGTATTTTTAAATAAAAAGTTTGTGTTTTTTCCATTCGTTGCTCAGTTTTGGCAAATAATTAGTGTTCATTATTTCATTTTGAATAATTATGTCTGAGTTTTGTGTAAAAATACAAATTGTATTTTAAGTTTATCATAATTTTAGTGCTTCAGAGAGATTTGATTTGAGATTTTGAAAACGCAGCAAATACATATTTCAATAGCCAATAAAAAAAATAGTGGAACGCATTTGCTCAAATTGTCGCAAAAATGTGCGAAAAGCCATTTAAAATTTAAAAAGAGTGTAACTCCGAATTGTGCAAATTGTATGAAAGTGTGATTTAAGGATATTAAAAATATTGAAGTATATGAAAGCCTATACAAATAATAATAAAATAAATTTAAAAAGGCTTGTAAAAAGGAAAAATAAAATTAAAATTAATAATGATATGAAAATTAAAATAACAGTGTTTTAGCGCGAAGAGCTGAAAAGCATAGAATAGCACAAAAACCAGGTTACGACAGGCATGTCCTTTAGGGCCAATAGTTTTTCATATATTTTCAATATTATTCTTATCAGTTTCCCGAAGCAGCGGAAAGTCCCTTTTATATTATTTTTAATATATCTATTTGATCAACAGCGGGATGTTTACTCATTCTTTTAGGCACTAATTAACCCATTTAACAACAGCGATTACGAGGAAATACCCACAATATAATGACAGTGATATGAAATTAACTCAATAGATTTAAATATAACAAAGAAACCTTAACTAATTAATTGGTAAAGCAAGAAAACGATAACGTAATTAACACAAAAAGAAAACAAAAATGCAGGCGCAAACTCAGTCCAGTAGTAGACGACAACAGCAACCATCATCTCTGCCGATATATGCCAGCGATGGGTTAAGCCCTAAAAAGACCGCTTTAATTATTGTAACAGTTGTTGGTTGTATAGCGATCTTATGGCCAAAAGTATTTTATCCCATGATGTTTGCAGCGCCTCCAACAGCGTCCAGCACAAAAGCGAATATCCAAGAAGGATATCGGGGACCGGGAGGTAAGTGTAAACTTATTTGCATGATTAAAACTATATGATTATTTTGTAATATTGTTGTAATTTTTATTTTATTTCATCTATTATATTATGAATGGGCTTAGGCTGTTGTGATGTCGTACTCAATCGCGAGGAGTTTTTCAATTCAACTACATTTAGAAAGCCTAAAAGTTCGCAACCTCCCGAAGAACCCTATGGGCCGCAGCTATATCGCAAAAGCTTAAATATCTATACTGGCGAAATTAGTACGTTCGTAATAGATGAATATTAGGGTAGCGCAGTAATTGCTTGTTTGGTTTTTAAGGCATGGTGGTGTTCTTTACTAATATTTGGCTTATAAATAGTAATAACTGTTGAGATAATGTCTTTAAGCCAAATGCATTAGCACTAACGACCTGCCGGCATATAGACCAAGTTTGTTTAACGTTGTTAGGCGAAATTAAAAAAAAGCACCTCTGAGTCAGTCAACATAAAGCCTCAGCCACGCATGAGATAACTGAATTCTTTTTTTTTTTTTTTTTTTTTTTTTTTTTGGAAAATTGTGGTGACCAGGCGACGAATATCAATGGTGAAAGTTAATGACGCATGATTGCAGAATTATTTTTAGCAAACCTGCGAGTTCATCCATCGTACTCTTCATACACGTGATTTCAACAGGATCAGTCGCTTTGGGGGCATCTTATGACCACCCAGGTCCCATGGATATATTTTTAAGGGGCTGCTTCAAACACAGGGGCTTATAATGACAATACCTAATCTCTTGTGGTTTTAAAGGAAAATATTCGTTGAGAAATCAACTCCATTGAAGCAAGTTTACGGCAGCGTATAGCGCAAAACAAAAAGCTCCAACTCAGACTATATTCCACAATTTTAAACCATTAAGAAAATACATTTTTGAGTGACTCTGTATATAATTAAAGTGGACCAATTACATTATCTGGCTTTTGAGGTTAAGATATCCCCACGTTACACATATTCCGTACCGCAGCATCCGTCATATACATATTTTACAATAAATAATATTTCCATAAAAAACATAATTTTAAAAATTAACAACTCATCACTAACTGCCTCAGTAAAAAATTGTAAATTTTACATATAAATTTCTTTTTCTTACATACCATTTCCAAACCTGTTATAACATTCGTTCCGGTCTTGGTTTCGAATGTAAAAGAAATTATATACGAACGTATAAAAAACGTACCAACAAACTGTTTGTACGTCATTAGCAAATTAAAATAACGTTTTTTTTTTCATTTTCTTTTTTCATAATATTTTTCATTCCTTTTTTTTCATAACGTGTGTGTTAATTTCACTTTTAATTTCGTTTGTCTTATATTTTTCAATTAAATTTCTTTTGTTAAACAATTTTCTTGAATGCTTTAGTTAATTGCAACAACAAATATTCACATACTACAATCTGATTGATAATGACCGCGTTAATCTCACGCTGTTTATAAGTTATTTTGTTTTAAATACGAATAAAGTTTACTTATATTTTCGTACAGGTATTCGGCAAGAACGACCATCGCATTTACATCCGGATTCTGTTTATCAAGCGATGAGGGAACGCGGCCGTGCTATACCCGCCATTCCAACGATACCAATTGTGGAGCGCAAAGCGTCACCCAATAATCCCCCACCTCGCATCGTAGAAGGAAGAGTGAGTATTTGAAAAATGAATTATTTAATTGCTGACATTTGAAATTTTTCATACAAAATATTTAAAAAAAAAATTTCGACAAAAATTCTTAATTGATAAATAGAGATATTTGAGGATTCGGTAAATCCCCAATTTAGGGATTTGAAATAGAAATCCCCCGATTTCTCGGGTTTTCTATATTTTTAAATATAACACGCTTTCCTTAATATCCCGGTATATTATTTTTACAAAAATATTTGCGAAAATCTTATTTAATATTTTGACGATTATTTGTGAGAAATTGTTTAAAAATTACCAACCGGATCGGGCAAATATATGCCTATTTTTTAAGTGTGGTTAAATAAGTAGTTTTGAAATTGTTTCTCAATATTCAAGCATATAAAGTTTTTTGCATTTTGAGAATGCAAAATTAGAAATTACTCTGCGTACAACATGTTGTATGTGTGCATGTATTCCTACAAATTTCTTATTCAATATTATAAAAAAAAAATAAATAAAATTTGTTTTGCTTGCCTTGGCTGCTGATCGCTGCCCGCCCACGAATTTGAAACACACAAAAACTCATTGTGAATATAAGAAGAAAATTTTCACGATCAAGAAAATAATTTTCTAAAAAGTCTTTATTAATTAATTTTGTGAAGCTCAACTACACACAACAAAATAGTTATAGATACACCAACAATGAAAATTTTTTGTTATAGTAAAAATTCCATTAAAATTTGCCAATTTCATGTAGAGTCTTATAATATTCCCACTGTTCATGTTATCGTATTTATAAAAATCTTATAATTATTCAAAATAAACGGTGTTTGTTTTTAATACTTTTAAGAAATTCCAGTTTACTTTCTAATTAATATAATATCGGCAAAATATATTTGATGTTTATAACCAGTTTATAAGATGAATTTCGTATAGAAAATTTATTTATGTGAAAAAAGTCAGTTGAAGCGCCATTGAGAGTGCTGGTGGCTGAAATAGTAAAACACAAGACTATGATATCTTAGGTCCCGAGTACGCATCTGTACGGAATTTCCCGTGGTTAACAACGTTGCCACTTCTTATGTGAAGACATAATGCATTAAACAGATTCGAGACAGCAGGCTACACGAACACCGACTACAAAAGTCGTTGGCTACAATCGGCGCCTCGTAGTCAGCTACTTATTTATTTTTAAGATGAAACCACCCAATCAATAACCATGAGTTGTTGTTTGTAGTATGATTCTCTTCATACGCCAGTGTAGCCGCTTTCATATATATAATACTCTTAAATAGTTTTATTCCAATAAAACATATTAAAAGTATTGTTGAGAAGAAATCATTTCATTAGCTTGGAAATATAGTTTGTTGTTTCTTTTTGCGAAATAAAAAAATATACTTTTATGTTTACAATAATTGAATTTATTTATATTATATTGGCAACATTGCATCTACTCATTGTCGCTCACCAAAATATAAATTAGTTTAATTTTGGCTACAGCTACAACGGTGGTCGGTAATCGTGTGGCTGTGACGTCGCTAAAATAGTCAATCCCATTTCAACGCTTGTATTGTAATTTTGATAGATTATAGCTCGTAGCCTGTTGCCGTTATTGTGTTTAATGTCTAAGTCGTGTAAAGTCAGTCACAGAAGCGGATCAGCTACATCGGTGACATATGGCTCACCCATCGGCATCTGTGCACCGATATATTGTAAATATATTTTCAAAGTATTTTTCAGTACAAATAAATTTGTGGACGAAGTAGATAATATAATAAGAAATAAAACGTATACAACAAATTCTCTTTCTCTCTCTCTCTATCTCTCTCTCTCTCTTTCTTCCTATTTAAGAGCACACATAAATTATTTCTAGTTTATTTATGCAAATTAATAACATAAACTTCTGAACATATTTATTCATTCCAGCCTGGTCCTATACCCGGCATGCGACCACCAATGGGAGCTGGCTCAGTACACCAACCTCAGGGAAAAGGTCACAACAGCATGGGGATTGTAATGCCATTATATACCATCGGTATTGTTGTGTTCTTCGGTTATACTATTATGAAGGTTTGTATTCGCTTTTATAATCTTTATTTACTAAATTTAGAATAGGCATGATAACGTGACTAATAATATCACGCCCGCAGGCACTGTCACAATATATGTATTTTTCATCCACTCCCGTGAATGAACCAGTTCATATTGCAAACGCCCATAAGCTCTAACATTAGAACAAGTCAAAGTTATTGCCATGAAAATATATTAAACACGTTTATGAAAAAAAAAGATTTTGTGAAAAATGCACAATAGAATTGTTTTATAAGATAAGATAATGATAGATCAGCATATCTCTATCCCCTTTAATTTAATTTTACCTGCAATGTTGCCATGATATAATGAAAATTCTGCTTGCAATTACGCGTGATCCATCACAATTCATGAAAATTCGTGTGAGGCTCCCATCTCTAATCGATAATAGCAATACATACTTAAACATGTACATGGGCATGGGTGCAAACCTCCCCACTTGACCAAAACTTTCGTTTACGATATTGGCTGTCATTAAACATATTTCTGTACGACTGTCGAATTTAACAAGTTAAAAAGAATCGAAAAATATTTACCTATTGTTCAGTTTATAAAAAAAAGAGTTTCGAAAAGAGAATTTAGGCTTTCGGAAGCGGAATGGATTAGCTGCCGAAAAGTGCCCTATACCTATATTTTCGGTTATTTAGACCGGCATTAGGGGTATGCGTCTCACCCATGAATACATTGCGCAGGAAAACGAAACAATTCTTCGAAATGAAATCATATATATAGTATGCTGAACAGAATTAGGAAATGAAATAAGAGAATGAAAATATAAAACAAAATTCGGAAACAATTCCGTGATGTAGGAAATTAATAAAACTTTTGCTGTCCGTAGAATAGATCCTGCTATCTTCTGTATTATATAATAAATTAAGAACTTACGGTAAATCTCCAAGATATTATCCAGTCTAACCGACGTCGTTGAAATATGTTTATACACGTTGACTCCTATATAATAATAGTTTGTGGATATATTGTTCTTCTTTGAGCTTCAGGTTAAGTGGGTTGTGTGTGTGTAGATATGTGTTTGCATAAATAAGTGTATGTATGTGTGTTCATTTACTGTCTGGTTTTATAATAGATTGTATACGTAAACATTCACCCCTCTATTACTTCAAATTATTGTTTCATTATGTTATAATTCTCGTTTTGTTCATAATAAATATTGTATAAGAGGATGGCAAATAGTTTTTGTTACTACTCTGATTTCTCTTCAGTTGTCGAATAAATCTTTCGCCTTTTACTAAAGATTTCCGTGGAGAGGAATACTCTAAGGAGTCTAAACTAATTTTTTCATAGGTCCTCCTTATTTGGAGGTCCATAAACTATAAATTTCAAACTTATGCATGTCAAATTTCTGACTGGAGCCTGGCGTGAGGTAGACTACCAGAAATTTGCCTTGTAAATACGATCACTTGATATCACAGCAGATTTTAATTGCAGCAGAACGCTTTTTTTTTCTCGGAATGATCGGTCTGGCGTTTTTCACCGACAAATTCGGTAGTTTGTAATAGATGAAAGACAAAAAGCTGGATTTTTCGTTAGTCTTTTACGAACTGTAGAATCTTAAGGTGAAAAAGGCCAGCTGTAATCATGTTGAATAAAACGATACCAGAAAAGCGTCGTAATATACCGGAAAAGCGTAAAAATGGCTGCACTTGTTATTATTATTATTATTGTTATTATTATTATTGTTATTATTATTATTATTGTTATTATTATTATTATTGTTATTATTATTGTTATTATTATTATTATTGTTATTATTATTATTATTGTTATTATTATTATTATTGTTATTATTATTATTATTGTTATTATTATTATTATTGTTATTATTATTATTATTGTTATTATTATTATTATTGTTTTTATTATTATTATTATTGTTATTATTATTATTATTGTTATTATTATTATTATTATTGTTATTATTAAAATGTTATCAGTAAAATAATTATGAAACGGAACCTTTAATTGTCAATATATTGTAGATCTATTTTATAAAATAATTAATAATTATATACTATTTTTCCTGTACGAGTTTAGATAGTTTTCAAGAAGCAAATACCAAACGCGCCCTATGGAGCTGCACCCAATGATCCCAGTTTCCGTAAAGAAGTTTTTGGCCAAGAAAATGGTCGTCATATAGAGGAGTTAAACGGCTCTAAATTAGGTAAGTTTGAATATTCTTATAGTATTTTAAACGTATTATGTTATTCTTTAAATATTTAAGTAGCTGTTAAGTATTATTTCAAAGTAGTGAATTTGCATATTAAAAAAAAAGTTTATTACATATCCCTTTACATAAATCTTACATGTGCCTATTCAATTTGAAACGTAAAACTGTTTTCAATTGTAAACTAAAACAAACAAAATTATGAACCGTACAAACGAATTGGTAAAAACCCGTGTGCCGCAGGTTGGCGGGATCACCAAACAAGTAAGATGAAGTCTAAAAAACTTTATAACTTCATGATTTATATTCAAACTGTATGTTTTTTTTTGTTTTTTTTTTTGAGTTCAGTTGAAGGTGAATTTGAAATCAGGGTTTATATTTTGATTTGAGTAAATTTACGGCCAATCATTTTTAAAAAGTATGTCCTCTAATAATGAAAATATAAAAAGTAGAAATTATTAAAAATCAAGCTGCTTTTGATGTGTTAATTTTCTTTTTAAGTAGTTTTTAATTTTTTTTCTAAACCTCCACATTGTAAATATAATCCTCCTCCCATAGCATTTTAGATGTTGTTAATCTTATAATTATTGTTATTATTATCGTACACAAGCTATTATATTAATTTAATAATTTATTTATGTTTTAATTTGTAATCGATGTTGTAATAAAATTTACAAAAATTACAAAATGTAAATCCCCTTAAAATAAAAACTACCAACAAACCCAACAAATTAAAACAAAAACAAATCAACCAACTAAATAACAAAAATTCTAGGAACTAATTTTGAAAAACATCCTCCAGATATTGTACCACATCATCAACCTCTGCGTGGCAGCGATTTATATAATGCCAGCGTGTCTGCCCAAACTGCGGCAACAAATCTGTCCTCTTCGCTGAAACAACATCAGTTGCAACAACAGCACCAACAACAGACTCAGCAATTGACATCGAAACTGTTGAATAAGGAAACCGATCAATTGATGGAAATTGAAAAATTGCGCAAAAAATTGGAGGACACCGAAAAGGCCATGGCCAAATTGATTGCTGAAATGAATTCAGATCAATATGAAGCGAAGGTTAGAGATTTTGGCAAAAGGTTTCTTCTTTTTTTCCACTTTTGTTTCCATTTAATATACAATTTTATTTTTATATCCCTTTATTTTATTCTACACTTTTTATGTATTTATTATTTGTAAATATTACATTGAAACAACTATCTGCCCCGCCCCACCACACGCCACCCACACACGCCACATTACAAAAAAAAGTCAACAAAAACATCACCACACGTTTTTCATGAATTTACTTGCACGCCTGTTTGCGTGAACAGAAATGTGAAGTGTTCTTTAAACGTGTAGTTTTTATAGACTTTTTTTTTAGGATTTTCTAATGTTTGAAATTATACAAAAATCACGACAAGTTTTTATTATTTCACAAATTTCGAAACTTTATTCGAATTATATTCGAGAATAAAAAAATCTTAATCTCCAAATTAAACCAAGAATTTATACCTGCAATTTTATAAAGTAAAAAATTATATGCAGTTTGATAAGGATAAAATCAAAACGAAGTGAAAAAGTGGAGAAATATTTCCCAGGAATTTCTTACCGACGGAAAATGCTTTTCTCGTGAAACAATTTTTACAACAAAAAATTCAAAAGTGGATGCCATCAAGCGGGACAGTTTTGATATGTTTTAAAAAAATTTGCAATTTTTGCTCGATACATCTTAAGTGTTAATTAACATTGTCCTATTTTTATAGCCAAGCTTTTAACATTTTCTTCTTTGAACTTTCTTTCATTGGCACTCACACAATGCAAGTTTTATCGCTTGAGATAATTTTTCCTATGGGGGCTGGAAATTAATGTATAACATTTTATTCGTGTTTTTTTTTTAATTAAAAGGATTAGAACTAGCAAATTGTTTAGCTATTCACACAATAAAGTTTTTGCACTCATCTTTGGAGTTTTTAGGAAAGAGGGGAAAGAAGAGTAGTATCTGGTAAGGAGCTGCTTGTATTCGGGAAGCTCGTTTTGTTGTTAGGCTATTAATTGTTTTGGCTTCTCTTCATCTTTCTTAATAGAACCAATGAACAATTTTTTTTACACTAACTAAAGAAAATTATCTGTCAAAAATTTAAGAATCTGGAAGTAAAAGAAAACGAAAGTTTGATGCATATTTAGGATTTAAAAATAATTTGGACAGCAAAAGTTGTATTGTGTGAACCGGGACTATTTAATATAAGCGGTTGTCTCATTTGTCAATGACAGAATAAATAGAAAACCGTTATAAACAGCAGTAAAAGAAAACAGTGCTGCCACCTAAAATATCTGTAAAATATTAAAACAAAGCATAATGTTTCCAACTCCATTTGATTGTATTTCAATTGAATAATTACAAATCCAACACAATTATAATCTTTTAAATTTTTTTTTAACTTCAAGATGGTCGCAATTAATTTTCTAAAACGTCAACAGTTGCATCCTTAAAAAAAAATATCAAAAAAAAATCGTATCAGTCATCTCTATAATATGAAATGTCACATAAAACTTTAATCATAAGTACGTCAATTAATTTTTATTTCACAATTAATATGAGTTTTGAATTGATGAGGAATGAACAAATCCCATACCCAATTAATTGCATGAATTTGAAACCATTTTTATTAAACTTAACAAACTTTTGCCATGTCGATCCTTTAAAAGGACTCTCGTAAAAGCATTTCTTGTCTTGCAGCATGTTTGCGAAAACTATCACTTTCTCACAATTTCTTTCGCTCCGAAATTAATAGTTTCTCTTCTCAAACTCTCTTTTGGTCAACTAACACGGCAGCATTTTATCACTTAATTCTTCTGAAATTATTTTCTATTAAAAAGCACAAAAAAGGGGACATAATTTTAAAAATGATTTGTTTTTTTATTTAAGCATTTTTATTTATTTATTTGTAGATATATTAAGTCGAAACATGAATATCATTGAAACAAGTTACACTGCAGGAATACGATGATTATTTTTATGAAACTTGTTGCCTGAAACTTATTTATTTAACAATAACAATTGTAAACGAGCAGCTGTTGGTCTAGAAAAAATTTTAACGACTTGAGATTCGAATGGATTTTTGGCATTTGCTGGCACTTATTGTTCTGGCACAATTATTATTGGCAATTAAAAATGATTTCTAGCAAAAAGTTTCATTAAAAAAATTATTTTATACATGTAACGTGTCACTGGATTTATATTATAGATTTTCCGACGAAATGAGTTGCATTTAATATTTTGTACGCTAAAATATAGTAATTAACTTGCTGGAATACATAAACATATCGCTTATATACTTCAATAACGTTATAACTCAAAACAAATAAAAAATTATATTTCGTTAATAGTGCAGAACGTTTAAATATTTTTAACGTAATTGTGTAAAAATTTTATTTGAATTGAACTTTAAAGGCCTTTTCTGCACAATAAGCTTTTTTTGAGTTACGACACTATAGCAGTAAATGCGCGATATGTTTTTATGTACATACCAGTATATAAAAAGCTTGCATGCTTGAAATTTCGCGGAAAACTCATTTTATAGATCTAATAAGAAAGTCATTAATGTGTCGTTGTATTCTTTATTATTTTTTTTTATCTTGTAAGATAGAATATATATTTTATATAATTTTTTGTTGATGCAAAAAAATTTTTTTTAATATTATTTTGCCTTTTTAATTATTTTACATGTATATACTTATATTTTTCCTTGCGTTTTAAATAAATTGATAATAGTTGTAACAGCAATACAGGGTTTAATTGATGCTGCTGACGAAGAATTAAAATTACGAGAGACTTCTGCAACTGATCCAAAAAAGGTTAGAGATTAGATCCACCATTAACAATTTCTTGTGTTACCATATTGAAAATTAAACCGAAAAGATTTTATTCTCTTTGTCTAACAAAAAATACTCTTAACTAACAAAAAAATACTCTTTATATACAACATTTATTACAAATTTTGTATACTTTTAATAATTTGTTTGGACTCTCTGTTTTGAGTTTTGCAATTGTTTTCTTTTTACACTATTAATTTTTATTAAACTTCTTTATATGTAATTTTTATTGTGCTAATTTTGTTTAAATGCATTTGTTTAGTGATAATTGCTTAGAAACATGTAATTAATGTAAAAAATCTTTAAATTCAGAAACAATCCCACGAAAATTCGACCACCACAAACCAAGAAACTATTTCCAACGGGCATGCAGGTGATAATACTAGAGTAGATGATATAAAGGCAACGGATGATAAACTGAAAAAACGAGAGGGCAGTACGGATCGTACAGTGTCGGTAAGTAATGGCAAACTAAGACAAAATATATGCAAAATTGATTCCTATCAAATATAGAGACAAATCCATGTAACATTTAAATATGCCATTAAATAATATAATAAATCCCCGATTTTATTACTTTCTATCTGGCTACACTGCTGAGGGGTTTTGTTTAATTCTATTGTTGCCAGATGACATGACCATGAAATCGTCTAATTTTGAGTGAAGAACGTTCATTTGGCCTCTCATTGTTTTCAGATTTATTAATGTCGTACCTTTTGAAATAAATGAAACTAGAAATAATTATATATTTTGGTTGTTAAGTTATCTAATTATATGAATAGTCTGAAATAAATTTCATTATCTAGAAATATAATTTCTAAGGATATATTAATAATTGTAAGCAGCGGATCTGTTTCTATCTCCTAAAGTCTTATATTCCGTGCTGTAATTGGAGTTTTTTTCTATTAATTAGTGACATTTATTTTTGTCACAATATCTTTATTATGGGGCTCTCCCCTCGTCGAAGACTTAAACGAAATATGAAACTCATTATAATGCTTCCCTCCACGGAAATCTTCAGTAAAAGGCGAAAAACTTATTCGACAACTGACGAGAATATCTATCATACTTTAAACAGTACAAACCATGAAACAAATTTGGAATTATTACTTTTCGAAAACCTTTTCAGTTATAATTTTTGGTTTGTGTTATTCCTTAATTGTTTTCTTTTTATTATATTTTATTTAAAGGTTCTTGGAATGGAAGTAACTGCCAGTTGCGAAGGTGGTCACAAATGGTCTGGCCGTCCTCCAACTCCTGGGTTATTATCCCACCATGAACATGTGAGCTCAAGTTCTTTACAATGATATGCATGATTCTCCTTCTGCTTTATTTATTGTATTAAATTTAGTTGTTTAGTTTCAATGTCCTTCCAAAGTACGAAAATGACAAAATTTAAAGATTGCTGTTTCAATTAATATAAATAACACTTGTTTATACATTCATAATTAGCAAATAAAATCAATTCAATTATTTCATTAATATATTTTTTCTAAAACAACAGTCCAAAAATGATGATGATGAGGATATGCCAGAACCTCAAGAAATCTATTTGGAAGGTTCTTTAGCACATGATTCTCAAATATTAGTGGCTGATTCTGAAATAAAACAGGAACAGGTTTATGATGCCGAACTGAATGGATCTGCAGAGGAACCAGCTGTAAGTTAACAAACAGAATGTAAATGAAAAAACATTTCAGATTAACATATAATTTCATTTTCAGGTTATTTTAAGTAGCAAAATGACTTTGTCTCTTATCAATTTAGACAATATTTTGGATAAAAAATCACCAACAAAACAGCCAGACTTGGAAAGTCCTTTAGCCGATGACATAGAAATAATTGATCATGATGAACATTAAGGAACACTGCAGTAGTAGTTATACGAATTCACGATTATAAAAAAATCAACTAATTGAACTTATACATATTTTTGCCAACAAAAGATTAATTAATAATTGATAAAAATTTTGTTGAAAAGAGAAATTGATATGAAATCAAACTATTTTGTTTTTCAAATAATGACTGATTTGTTATCCTTTTTGTGTTTTAAATGCTTAAATATCTTCATTAATTTTGAAACTTAACTCCCGAACTTACTAAACACTAAAAAACATGTGAAACAAGAAACTGAAGAAAAATCCAGTACTTCCGTTGTAAGGAAACAACAATACTTTTATTTTTAAGCCGTTGCCAAAAGATTTTTATTTTATTTTTCATTATTTGTTAATATGTATGTATATGTAGCATTTGTTCTAGCTGTAAATATTTTAATTTTATTTTAAAATATCACTTTGTATGCTCAAAATGCTATGTGAAATTCATTTATAACATTTTGAATATTGTATGCCAAATTTTGAAATTATTATGTAATACAAAATTGTAATTCTAGTCCTTGATGTCCTTTTTTGAAATCTCTCATTTGCAATTTACAAACATAATTTTTATTCATGCCTAAATCAGTTAAAAGATTTATAAATAAATAAATAAATATATGTATATATATATATATATATATATATATATATGTATATATATACATTAATAATGTTGTATGAATTTTAAATTTAAAAAAACTATTGATAATAAACTTGAAAACGTTTTATAAATTCCATGATGATGATAATATTTCATATAGTTTTTGTTATTTTCAATCGTATATAATATAAAATAGATGTTAGACACATATATATCCATGTGTGTACAGTGAGTCATAGTAACGGATAAAATTCGGGTCAACTATATCATATTTGCCTTGGAAACCGTTAATTTCGTATAAAAATGTATTTTGCTCACCCTGTGCAATCAGCAACGTAATAAATGAATATTTCGGTTACCCTATAGTACAACTTTTAGCGTCAGCTGTTCAAATAATTTCAATTTATTGAGTTTGCTGTTTTGTGTAAAATTACGTAAAATTTAGCAAAGGTAAGTAAATGTTTATTTAATATTCATTTAAATAAGTACAAAAATTTTTCCTCGCAATAAATAACATGAGTGGGATGAAATCTGAGTGTGGCATACAAAAGTTTAATTGAGCTACTAAAAATTGATTAAAGTCCATGTAGACTTTTCCACAAATTTCTTCAATTTATTTAATTAATGCAAACTTTTGTGATTGACATATTGTAGTCGAAATGTCCTTATTAAAGGGCGGTTATTATGATAAGCCAGAAGGTGAAGACTGTTTTGGCAAAATGTTGGCCACCAATACCTATGCAGCTGCTGCCGGCTTAGCCTGGTCAACCCTGGACGTATTAATGGTGTCCCACACTAAAGGCTACCTACCCACCATTGCACGTTTCGCCTATAACGTAGGACCCATGATGGGCATGGCATCGGCATTTACATTGACTACGTATGCGGCCACAAATGCCAGAGGCAAAGACGATAGGTGAGCTTTTCATACATACACGCGAACGTTTGTATTGTACATATATAAAATATAATGTTTAAATGTTTGCGGTAATATTCCAACAGACTTAACTACTTTTTGGGTGGCATGGCGGCAGGTGGTGTTTATGGTGCGTGGAGACGGAATCACATAGCTGGCCTAGTTATGGGTTTGGCATTTGGTAATTATATATTGATTTCTGATGTAATTTATTATATATAAATGAAACGTGCTCTCTTTAGGCATCGCCGGTGTTTTGAAAAAATCATCCATTATTGAAGGTTGGGAATTTTTCCCAGATTGCAATTATCATGGTTTTATGGGTGCTGTAGAAAATGACTACACTTTAATGGCTGAACGTCCAAAAAATTGGACTACCGGCAAGGATAGTTCTTAGACAGTCTTAGCCAATCTGTGTTTTAGTCGTTAGTTTACAAATGCTACAATATATGAAGCCAACATAAAAAAATAACAGTCGACAAAATTAAAAAATTTGATAAATTAATTTAAAAAAAGTATATACACTAAAAAAAAAACTATAATTAAATGTGAAAAAGAATCTGAAGACATTGTGGCTGAATAATTTTGCGAAAGTTTGAAGTATCGCAAGAATAAGAAATATTGCTTATTAAAAAGAATTTTTAGTTGAAAGAAATATTTAAGCTTCTTAAAAATGTCTGCCAAAGATATCAATATTACGGAAAACACAAAAATCAAGATTGAAGTTAATCAAGAATATCTGCAATCAAGAATAGCAAAATTCAAGAATATCAAAATTCTAAAATATCAAAATCAAGATCAAATACAATCGGAAATGTCTACAATCAAGAGTAGTCAACATATTCAAGATTTGCAGGTAAATTTTTTAAGAAATATTTCAATGAAGTATATATAACAATACTTCGGGCTTATTAAAATTTGTTGCCGGCAAAGTAACAAACAAAATGGCTACAACAAATTCTAAAAGACGTTTATTTTTTGGAAAAACCTAACGTACATATATCTGCAAATTTTTGAAAATGAATTTTATCAAAAAGCGTAGTTTTGTTTTTGCTGAATTAATAGCACAATCTGTTGTTTAAATATCCATAAATTTAAAAAAATGTGTTTGTTTTAATATAAAAATGTTATATTTTTTAAATATATATGGCATGTTTAAGTTAATACATACGTTAGTATGTATGTACGTACATCTATGTATCTAATTATATATCGAGCTTTATATGCATACATTTCCGGTATTTTTTCTTATTAAAAGTTTTATTAATATATTTTGCAGTTTCCGTTATTTTTTTTTAACGGCAGCTATACTTTTCCCAATCTTTCCAAAAATAAAATGAGAGCTGTATCGGGCAAGAAAAAGAGAAATAGTTTTCACTCAAATTCACTTGCTCAAATTTTGTGTACGAACAGTTTTCACTAATAACAGGGATTCCTTGCGTTCCCTGTTGAGTACGAGATCAAACTGTCATTTTATTGAAGGTTGTAAAAAATATATAAATTATAAAAAAATTCAAATTTCACAATTTTGCAGATATACATATTTTCAAAAATAAAAATTACTTCATTATATTTTATAGCCACAAGTTATTCTCTAACTATAATATCTAATTAACTAATTTGCAAATTCGAAAAATTGAATTTTGCATAACTTTGGCAAAAAAGGGCTAAATAGAGCGAAAACTTAATGAATTTTATCCAAATTAATTTTATATAGTAAAAGAAACTTCGAAACAAATACCTAGAACTAAAGTCAGTATAGTCTTTGATCCTAATTTATAAGAATAATTTACGATTGCAGAACAAAAGCAAACATTCAACGGAAGTCAAAATTGTTAAGCAGTAATTATGGAATAACATGAATATCAGTGCAATAATCGCTCTAAAGACATTTAAAATCAACATTTACTAGAGTAAAATACAATTGCGGTGGATTAACTGCGTTTCAATTTTCGCATGAACATATAAACGAATATTCATTCACTCGTTTAACAATCGCCTGGACGATTAAAAACATATTTGTGCTCGTCAAATAATCTTCCAAGTTCTAGAGCAAGGAATTTACATGGACAATAATGCATTTTTGCATACATGCCAATAACATTAAAATTTCCACAAATTTTTCATGCATATAAAAATCTTTTATTACGCATCTAATCATAACCTAAATCTTTTTGAACCGAAAAGTTATACTCTCAAACTAGCTAAAGCTTCAACTCAAGCTTACAATTGTTGAAAATATATGTTCTCCTCTAAAGAATCCAAAAGAAAAAATACTCGTCGTTGTTATTTTTTTTTTTTCATAAAATAATTTCTCAGCTGTTGTTTCCTTCGTTTCTTAACTTTTTTAAGGTTTTTAAAAAAGTCATTATTACCACAAAAAAAAAAAAAAATCCAGGCAGCAGCTACAGCAGCTGTGGTTTTGAAGTGCTTATAACCTTTTTCTTCTTTTATTTTTTGCTGTAAAAAAAGATGCAAATAAAAGATGTTAAAGGTTTTCTGGTTGTAGTTTTTTTTTTCTCATTTCTGATGTTTTTTGTTCTTTTGCAAACTTACTCATCCTCTATATTCATATACTCGCTTAGCATGCAAATGCCGTAGTTCAATGGCATTTCCTGTGTTTGAAAAGATTTCATACCAACTGTCGATTTTCTTTATGTCAAGAACTAACGAAGAATTGATTATGAAATTTTCAAATAATGTTCACTGTGGGAATACTAATTAAAATGTTATGAAAAAGTTACGAGTTTTCTCCAAGAAAAAAAATTGTTTGCTGGTGAAATGAAGGTAATCAATGACCGTCAATTATTTTGAAAATTTCCTTTCAAATCCTGGGGATACCAGATATTTTTCTAGCACAAAACATTGTTGTTATGTCAAGAACTATAATGTGGCATTTTTATAATTAGCCATTAGTTTTATTGCTGTTAGCCGTGTTCTTATGAGATATCTACCTTATAAGCCCCTTAGAAGCTTCCCTGACCACTTCAGAGAGGTTGTCAGTACGTCTGTATGTATGTGTGTGCTTGTGTGAGTGTGTGACTCGCTTATAAATTTTGATGACCTTGGCCGAGTTGAACCAAACTAGTGACGCTCCAAAGATATGTACTTAAAGTTAGATCGCAACCGATCCGAACCGGAAGGAAATTTGTTGTTTTAAATGAGTTTCATTGAAATAACTTTTACACGGCTTCAGCGATCGATTCCACAAACTAAATATCCCACTGTGCGATTTTAATGCGTGCTTATAAATTGAACAATTACCAGTATGTGTTTAATAAACCTATCGGAATGCAGCCACAACGCCTTTAAATAATATTGCGATTTAGTGCGGGTGCAAACAACTTCTTAATAAACTTTTTATGTTTTCGAAATTTTTATGTATCTCTTGTAAATGGTTTCCTTTCTTAATCTCTTTAATTTCCTTGTAAGCTTTTCTTTTATACTGTTTAATTTACTGGGCATTAATCATATCTCGGCTCTTGTTGGCTGTTGGCTTAAACCAGCATTCCATTAAGAATGACTCATTTCAGCGAGCCACACACATGAAAAGTTGTAAAAGAATTCCATCCAAGTAAAATAAAATAAAAATTCGATTTCAACATGACTTAAAGCAACATGAATAACAATAGAGTTAAACGGCGACAGAGCAAATCAAGTTAACAATAAAAAAAATATTTAAAAAACAGTGTATAAAAGCTGTTGCGGGAAAAAAAGAATAAGAAATAAATAAAAATAAAAAAATAATACCTTAAAAACTGATTGTCTTTTCACAGTTGAAATGACCACTAAAAGTGGGCCAAAAAATTAAAAAAACACTTACATACCGACTGCCTGCAACAAGTCAACACAAACAGCAACAACAACCAATAAATAGCAAATGTCAGAAAAAACTAATTGTAGTGGTAGAAACATTTATTTGTAGAAATAGTGATACTCGCATCTACATCTAGGCCACGTTTAACGCCGTCAAACGTTTCTTGTAGGGGTTAGAGTGTAAGAGATCGAAAAGTTTAGTACAAACATATGTGAGATGTAATTTAGCTCTAAATGGACTTACAAACGAACAGCGCTTGCGGATTATTAAATTTTATCATCAAAATTCATGGTCAGTTAAAAAAGGGCATCGTGCCGAAGCTCATTTCTGGTTGAGTGGATACCTGAACAACCAAAATTGCCGAATTTGGTGTGAAGGACAGCCAGAAGCATTGCAAGGATTGTCAATGAACCCCGAAAAAGGCACTGTTTGATGTGGATTATGGCTGATGGCATCATTGGACTGTACCTTTTCAAAGACGATGAAGGCAGGAACGTGACTGAGATTGGCGTGGGCTACCGAGGGATGATAACGATTTTTTTTGCAGTCCAAAATCGCGAAACAATGGCTCCATTGAGATGCGACTTAATTGAAAAATTGATTTCCTTTTGAGGCTGATAAACTGGCCGTATAGGACGTGCGATTTAGCGTTTTTAGAATAATTTTTGTGGGGTTATGTTAAGGCTCATGTCTACGGGGACATGTCGAAAGACGTTTAACGAAGTGTTGGAGAGAGTGTTCAAAAATTGAAGACATTGAATTATATAGATCTTTATATGTACATTATAAATCTTATGTGATTTCTAATATTTTCAAAATTAATTTTTCGTTCACGATATCTCTCGAAAAAATCAAGTCTTACGCTTAAAGTATACTTTTTGTTGTCTATATTAGATGACTGCGTTTATTCATCTACGAGCTGTTTATGATCAGGAACTGAATAACGAGTTGTCAATTTTAAATTATTTAATTTTTAGGCTCAATTTTTTTAACTGGTTTTATTGACTGTGGGGACACAATTGCTTGTACTATTCATTCGAGCAAAAGTCATGAGTTTAAATTTTCGCTTGCCTTCAAGTTTCGCTTTTTTTTAAACGAATTATTCAAGTTTCTACTGGTCTTGGGCTAAAGTTAACTTTATGCGATACTGAGTATTTTAGTTTTTATGCTGCTTTTATTGACGTATTAAACTTGTTGGTTGTGTTCTACTACTGCGTTTGTCCGTTAAAAAATAAAATAAAAATAAAAAATAAAATAAATAAAAATAAAATTTTGCATATGAAAGTTGTTTTCTGTTTGTGCTGCAGTTTTTTTTTATTTTAAAGTATTTTTATACACTATCACATGCAGATATATGTAAATATTTCTGTTGACTTTGGAAAAAGTTTCTTGTATCTGTAGTTTCACTTTATCTTTTTGTCATTCAAAACGTTTGTTTATTTCTTACTTTTGGGTTTTCCATTTAAAGGCGACAATAATCTGCAGATATAATCACAATTTGCATTAAATAATATATGAGAATATAAAATTGTGTTGTTTATGCAAACTGAATCGTAATTAATTTTTGAGGACACGTTTTTTTTTCTGTTTACTATTAACGTCATATTTTGGAATTAAGAGGAATACTAAAAAATGGTGTAAAATGTTGTAGCTTCCATAGTATTTTAGATGGCAGATTTTCCTAGAAAAAATATTTCGTTAATATGAATATGGAACACAATATTTTGTGGTACTCCTTTGAGTGTTTTAAAGTTTATCAAAATTATTTTTGTAAATTATTTTTGTATTTCATTCGACCTTGTTTTTTAAATTCTTATTTTAATTATTCTTCAGGCTCTAGATCTAAGAATCGAAAATAAAACTCTTATTATGTTTTATATCGGTATATGTGCATAAAGCCAAAAATGTGAAAATAACACGGGAAAAGTTTGGGCATTAAAATTATTTGAGATCAAAAGGGGAACCATGATTTTGATATTTCAAATATAATAATTTTGCCGATATTAGAGAGGGAAATAAATCGATTGAAAATCATATCTTTTTTTTTGGATTAAAAAAGAAAAATTAGATAAACAACCAACCGATGGTAACGCATTTTAAATCTATATATTTTTCGTGTCCTAGTTTCCGAATTTTAATCCAGTTTTACTTGGCCAAACTTTTCCCTTTCACTTTTTTATTTGTGTCAGTATGGGCGTTTCCACAATTAAGGGAATAGGGTTGTTTTTGCTAGCAATTTACGTTTGCAGGTATTTATTTTAAATATAATTTTTTTTCTGTAACCACAGCGTAATAGATATCGAATAAGTAGCAGAAAAACTTTTTCTTTGTTGAGCGCTATGAAAATTTGTTTTTGTCCATATTTTTCAAAATAACTTCAATCATCTTTTTTTGATGTGATGAAATAAATACAAGCAGAGAGTTATTATGGTGGTAAATGGCAAATATAAATATGATCATCCCACTGTAGTAGTGGCAGTATATTTGCAAGATCGTTATTTTCTTGTTATTTTTTGTATTCAAAGTCTCATCTTTCATTATGATATTAAAGAATTTTTTTTATTTTTATAACGAAACAATTCTGTAATAAGACTAGTTGTTGTTTTTGTTATGTATATATCAGATTTAAATCAGTAGACTTCTCGGAAGCTATAAAATCTAAATAAAATTGCATTTATTTTAAACAGTATGATATTATACCGTTTGGTTGCAATTAATTTATTTGTTGTACTAAATCTTTTCTTTAATTAATAAAACTATTCTTAGCCGACTCTTGCATATTTTGTTGCATTATTTTGCAGTATTCGTTGATTAAACGCTGCGGTAATCAGAAGCACAGCTGGTTCTCAAATTACATTCGACTTTGACTTTTTATAGATTAACTATTCAGTTGTATTGTAGTTTGCAGTTGTATTTGGTACTCGATAAGCTTTCCCTGATCTGCTCACTGCTCACCTTGATCTTTAATAAACCACACAAACAACAGCCAACATGCGCATGTGTATGAACATCGATCGCACTGCATTGTTTGTTGCTTGTTTGTCTTATTTGATTTCATTTCATTTGCTACTTCTATTGGATTGTTTAAACTTCAAAGCTTCTCTATAATCTTAATGATTCTGGGTGCCCTACCTTAGACGTTATGAACAGCATAAAATTTTTAAACGATGTGGTGCCGTTGTCGTCTTTGAAAAAGTACAGTCCAGGCATGCCATCAACCCATAACCCACATCAAGCAGTGCATTTTTGGGGATTCACCGCCAGTTTTTTAAAAATTTTTTTTTTTGCTTTCTACACCAAATACGGCAATTTTGGTTGTTCACGTATCCACGTTTCAAATGGAAATAAGCTTCGTCGCTAAACGCAGTTTTCCACAAGATCCAGTTTCTTTGTGGTGTAGCGCTCGCCGTAGTCGTTTTGTAGCATCAACTTTAAGTTGTATTTCAACGCAATATTTCTTCATGTTTATTGAAAGCGGTTTTATACTTGAAGCACTCCCAGCAGCTGCTAAACTATAATTTTATTTATTTATTTATATTTTTTTTTTTGTGCCTACAACTATTTTTTTAGCTGCCCGTACATACGAGCAGTTGCAATTCGGATGAACATTTTTGTTGTACAAGATAAATCACTGCGGAGCCATAAATTGTCGATGATATTTTCATTTGATTTCTTAAATGATTAAAATTGAAAATAAATTATCTAAAGCTTTTGAATTGATGTCGTGACATGATATGACATCATTGATTCCATTATAAATACTGCACTTTGATTGTTAATTAATTAAATAATAACACCGAAACACTAAAGAAATCATATTTTTGGTTTAAAATTTCATAGTTCTGTTATTTGTTGGATATTAAAAATAAAAACAAATTATGGACAAAAAAAAAGTTCTTCATGTGAAGAGGCCAACATTTTTGTAGCGTTCATTACATTCATTTTTCAGTTATGGAGCCCGCAGTTTCGTTTATTAAAAATCGGCAACATTTTTTCAAATCTTTTTTATAAAGTTACACTTGAGAGGAGTTTTTAAAACAAAAATCACTATTCGTAAAAGATGTTCGCTTATGTTCCAAGACATTCACTACCCCCAAGTGACACAATATTGCAGTTTTTCATCAAAAAGTGTAAAAAATGTAGCATTCTTTTCTAGAAAAGAACACAATATTAATTTATATGTGCAGGTGCTTTAGTTTAACGGTTTCAAAAACATTTGAGTTGTGGCTGATTATTCAATAGGGCTTTGGTTTCACAAAAATGTTTGCTATTAGAACTCTTCTTTATGCCAGTATTTTCCAAAATAAATAATTTTTAAAAGAACAGAGGCTTATTTTTCATACTACAAATGAATCTTTTTCTCAAAAATTTACCAGGGGTCGGTATACAGAATTCTTTCCCATTAAATGAAAAAGTCTAGTTCATATTAAATTTACAAATCAGCTGTTCTTTTATTAATCCAATATTTTGACTTGTAATTAAAGAAAATTAATATCTCTCACAAAAAGAAATACACTTTTTAAAAGTTTCGTTTTATTCATTTTAACCAAATTCTTCAACGAAAACTTAATGAATTATAAATCTTTTTCTTACGCTTTTCTCATCAATTAAAGCGAAAGTGAAGTCGCAGACAATATAAGTGTAAACGAGCCGCCTTAAATATTTTACAAGGGCAGAAATAATCGCTTTTGGAAAATGTGAAAACGCAATTGTAGAAAATGCATAAATCAAAATTTCATATGAAATGATATTTATTTTTCTGCAAATGCAATTAAAACAATTATAATACAAAACAATTCTTTTGCATTCACAATCTCGTTTGTCTGTTGGAAATGTGCTCCCATTTTAATGCTTTTCACTAATTTTCCTTTGTGCTTTTATAGTTTGCAGTGGAGTGCATTTGAACTTGTAAACTAGAAACCAGTTTCATAATCACACTTTATTTTTTTTCTACACAAGGCTACAAATACATGTTTTCAGCACATTCCTTCCCTGTTCTGTTCTGAAGAAAATTTCAATGGAAAAAAAAACTAAATGAATAATAAAAATTAGACTTCAATTGGTGGGCTTAAAAGAGGCTGTGGGCACCGGGTGTTGTTTTTGGTGTGTCTACATGTGGAAGTGATTGTAATCCTTTTAATAGACAGACTCATCTCTGTTATATACCCTACAACACATATACTCAGACGACGTTTAATTTGGTTGCACTTAAGGGAAAGAATATAAAATTTGCAAAAATAAATTACTTATATTTTTGTTAAAACTTCTTGTTCCATTAAATGGAGAGTGTAAAATAATATTTTTAATTCCCAGTGAAATTAGTTTAAAACTCTTAAAATGATCACTTTGAAAAAATTTGAAAAGAGAAGAAAATATTCACGATAAAAATTTAAAAACTAGAAAAAATCTGTAACTCTGTAACTTTTCATTAACTATTAAACTATTGTTGTGTTTCAATCTTTTATCGCCTCGAGGTAACTCGATTTAGTGACACCGTGAACCCACCCCCATTAAAGAGCGCATTATAGCGCCCTGTTTCGTCGGTATTGCATCTAGAAAATCGTTGGTAAAGTAAAATTATAAATAAAAAAATTCTTACTGCAAATTCTCTCTCTCATTTTTCTCCATCTGTACTTTTAATACTATCCTCTTCTTGCCATAGTTCCGGCACACTGCTTCGCATGAGTGGGTCCCAGTGCCTAACAGATGTAACTACCGGCAGTTACTATCCGGTTCGAAGGACCATAAACAAGAATGAAATTATGGGAACCATTTTCAAATACCGCATGCTTATCTACCGACGTGTGACTCATCAACTATTTGATCTGCAGATTTGTGTGGTATAAATATTGAGGAATCAAGAACGCTGGATGCTTTAAAGTTACTCGGCAGGGAGCTGAACAGAGTAAAAAAACTCATGGGCAGCAGTGGGGAAGACAACTTCCATTGATTCATTTGATAGTCGCTACAATATGACGTGCCTTTTCCTATGTTATCATTACCAGAATGGGATCTACTAAAATCAAATCAGCAAACTTGTTTCCCATTTCACTACAACATTGGAATAGGTCAAGTTCCGTTTAAAGTCGAACTCCACAGTAGGCCATCACTTAGTCGTTGTTAATTAAATTTATAACTTTTTATTTTATTTTTACGTCTTGATAATTGTTGAAACACTGACATTTTTGTCAACGTACTTGGGCGACAGCAAATACACGCTATCAATTAATCACTCAATTCATTCACTTCCAACATTTAAAACAAAACGAGGAGGGGAAAAATATAAGAAATACATCCAAAAGGGGACTGAATGTTCGTTCAACGTTTTAACTCGATAATAAATGAAGAAGACAGAATGACAATATGCGCCACAATCATTCAAATGGCACATACGCCAACAATACCAACAATTTAATATGATGGCATGCACGATTCATGCATTTACATGTTGCACAAACAACACACACACACACACACATACATTGTTTGTACTCATGTAATGGAGGCATGCATCGTGCATGCAGTTCATATAAAATGTTTGTGCATACAATCCAACATTAACACCAACAACATATTTCATTTCCATCTCAAGACTTTGGGGTTTCTCTTCCAGCAGTTATTCTGCCAACATGATCTTCGTCACCACAACAATTGGCATGAAGATCATGATGGTGACGACAATGATGACGATCGTGTTTTGCCTACTCGCACTGGCATCTGTTATAGCGATTAAAAAAAAAAAACATTTCAGTGTGTATGTGTGTGTGTGTGTGTATATGATGATGGATACATTCTTACAACGCTGTTCCTATTTCTCAATAACAACAATAAGAGAAAAAAATAAAATAAAAAACACCGCGACTGCGCAAAAATATGTATTTTCTACTGCCATCGTGTGGAATAATTAAAATGCATACAAAAAGAAAACAAGACAAACTGAAATATTTAAAATACATCAGATTAATGACAAAATTATAAATATTCGAAAGAAACAAAAACATATTAAATCTCTTTAATGAAATGACCCCCTTTTTCACATCCAGTGCTGAAGATACAACATGATTTAAGAGAGAAAAAAATTGTTTTTAAAAGCCACTCTATTCCTCGGCTATCTTTTATTTCTGCTGATCATAAATTAAAATAATTTTTTTTGTCTTGAATTGCCACGGTGTGTGTGTGTCATCGTCATCGTTGTCGTCGTCTCGTCTTGAACTTGAATATTGAGGCAAATACTTTGTGGCATGATGTGCTGCTGCTGCTGATCACCAACCAGCACATTCATCACAATCAAATACAATTTGAATTCAGTTGAAAGTGATCGAATTGAATAAATGATCTGTATTTCTTTCAATTTTATTCGCTCCGTTTTACACTTAATTAAATATTAAATGATTAATTTTGACACGGTTTGCATGTTGTTGTTAATGATCTTGTTTGCCAATGAAATTGTAGCGTACACGTTGGTCTTCGTAAGTGCAGGGATTGTTTCAGCTGTAATTATGTGGATATACCATGACTATTCACAATGCTTTTCAGATATTTGTGAAATTGTAAAATGTATTATTGGTCACTGCTAATGATCGCACAAAATTTTCTAACTGCAGGTGTGGTTTTCGAAGAATTTTGAAACACTTCTTTTAACAGCTTTCAAAGTAGTTGGCCCATTGACTGCGAAGCCGAAGGCCGTCTGTTCTATTTATTTATATTTTTATTTTGACAAGTCATCAACATCATGATATCTTGTGATCGTTAGTGTGTTAATTGTACTGATCACTGGCGATTAATACTAACATGTACTAAACGTAGCTCCACTAAGTCTTTCCTTAGTTGTAACTGCATAATCAGGAGCCATTCCCTGAGACCCGGACCTAATAAAATAAAAAGTTGGTATAGTTTCGCAGTGAAAGTAATTTTCAGAAAAGATTTTCAGATCCTATCAAAACTTGCGAATTGTGTCCTTTTCATTGAATGTTCTTCCTTGTTTTTCGAAACTGATATGGAGATTCTAAATCTGATCTAAAATTCTTCTGTTTATGTACATATTCGAGAGACGCACTTCACTAAATGAATTTCAGATCCCTTCCACAACATTTATGGATATTATGAAAAAACAAATGCAACCAACGCGATTATTTACACTTCCAAAAGTAAAATAATTTTTCAATAAAATTTTCCACTTGGCAGCTGTTGAAAATTAACTTCAGAGTTTTCAGCTTTCAAAGCAGCTTTTCAAATGCATCTCTTTCTGTTTGTGTTCTAACAGAGATCTCCGCAGTTCTTTGGATTGCTTTGATGAGTTTCTGATGATTTTGTTTGACTGGTGACATGCGTTACAAATACAATTTGTTCTTGGCTATAAATTTTAAAGGCACACAAAAGATAATTATTTATAAGCACAAGAGCATAATTTTAAAAATAAAATTTCTAAAACACACAAAAAAGTTTAAAATATTCGTAGTATTTTCGTAATTATAAGAACAGATTGTTTTTCTTTCCATATAGAAATTCCTGCCTGTTAATTGTTGTCTCTGGTGTGATTGTTTATGCCACATTAGCAACAAATTAGTGACATCCTTAGAGAAACTGAAACCGAAAACACCGTTTGTTGTGTTTAATTCCAGCCAAGCATTTCAGCCACTCCACTTACACTCACTCATCGGTCGTTTGTGTATTTTACAAATCGCAATTTGCTGAAATTGTTTGCAAAAATAATGCGACTTTTTTTTAGTTAATTTTTTGCTAAACAGATTTCTCATTAAACAGACGATGTGCGAGTACCGGAGTGTCAACGTCTGTGGCTACCGGCATCATCATCCATATGAGTTGGCACTTTTTTGCATTCCATCTTTTTTTTATGTTGCATTTGCTGTCGTTATTTCGCTGATGCATCTAGTTTTTATGCGTCATGCCTCTTACCTTTCCAGACATGTTTGTGCTACTTTACGGTAGCGCTTGATTTAAGTGAATGGGTAGTTGGATATAAAATGAATGGCATTTCTGTATTTAGTGTACAATAGAGTGAGAGAGAGAGAAAGAGAGAGAGAGAGAGAGAGAGAGAGTGTTTTAAAAATGTTAATGGAAAATATATCTAGATACAACTCAAACCGATTTCAAGTGAAATAAATGATCCTGAAATATTTGTGAATTAAAAAAGAAAATTATAAATAATGCGAACGATATAAACACAGTGAGAGCGATTGCGTTACCTTAAAACAGCAGTAGTGACTTTCTGGTTGGCCCACGATATCCCTCGATGTCGTTCTGTCGACAAGATCCATGTAAACAATAGCAAAATTTTAGAATTTCTTTTTGTTTTCAAGATGTTTTTGTCGACAGAACTATATCGAGTAACATGGTGGGAAAGGTAGTTTATTTAAAGTAGAATTGGAACACTCCACTCTAGAGTCATGGGAGGACTAATTCATTGAGTCGATAATTGATTGTGCAATTATGACTGTGCAATTATGGCTGTGCAATATACAATATATTATAGAGTGATTGTGCAAGCATGATTGTACAATCAGGTATTGAGTAATTGCGAATCTTGCAATAATTAAGTGATTGTGCAATAATTTCGTGACTTTGCAATCACTTAAGCATTAAACACAATAACGACAACAGACTACAACTTGTCAAAAATAGAATACAAGTGCGTATATGAGAATGATTGCTTTTACTACCACAGGCAACACGGCTACTGGTTGTTGTCCCTGCTGTTTTTGTGACAAATTAGACATTAAACACAATAACGACAGCAGGCTACGAGCTACAATCTGTCAAAATTAGAATACACGTATTGAAATGCGAATGATTATTTAAGCGACGACACAGCCACAAGACTACCGACCACCGTTGTAGCTGTAGCCCAAATTAAACTAATTTCTATTTTGGTGAGCGACAATGAGTAGCTGCAATGTTGCCAGTATGATAGAAATAAATTCAATTATTGTAAAATTAAAAATATATTGTTTTATTTCACAAAAAGAAATAACAAACTTTATTTCCCAGCTAATGAAATGATTTCTTGTCATATATTGTTGACTTTAAATATATTTTATTGGAATAACACTATTTAAGAGTATTAAATATATGAAAGCGGCTACACTGGCTTAGAAGAGATTCTACTACAAACAACAACACATGGTTATTGATTTGGTGGCGTCGTTTTAAAAATAATTAAGTAGCTGACTACGAGGCGACAATTGTAGCCAACGGCTTTTGTAGTCGGTGTTCATGTAGCCTGCTGTCGTTATTGTGTTTAATGCTTTAATTATTGCGGGATTGAGCGATTGCGCAATTATTATTGCAAATTTTATTTTTGGGTTACCGCGCAATAATTTGTTGAACTGTTGAAGCATAATTGCGCAATCATTTAACAAACGGAACCATAATTCAGAAATTATGTTCGCGCAATTGATTTCGTGCACCTGATTGCAGAGTAATTTTTGCTCAATCTGTTACCGAATGCTTGCGCAATTATTTGTTCAGTGATTGTGCAAGCATGGTTGCGCAATCAATTATTGATTGTGAAATCATACAGGCTTTTGCAGCATTATGATTGAACACAAATGCAACATATCTTGCGAATGACTCAGTATAAAAGGACGTGATTTAGTTCTACAAAAATTCAGACTATTTTGTTCAGACAAAATTAATTTTATTTATAGAAATGGCCTTTATTAAGACCATCGTATTCCTTATTCTTTATAACAACCCGAATGTCCATCATACAGCAATCGTGGAGACATGTGATTGAGATATTTTGCGACTACGACAACCGTAATAAGGCTGCTTATAATGCCAAAATATATCACGCGTCTTAACGCACGTGACTTATGATAAATTCTTTATTTTCGCTGCCATTTCTTTCTCTATAAAGCCGGCTGCTATTTTGCTTTTTTCTTTTTAATAAAACTTTTGCGTTTCCATTTTAAGCTCTGAAATTTATTTTTGTAATTAAATGTAAATAAATTCTGAGTTGGCCATAAATTAAAGACAAAATTTATTGTTAAGCGCTAAAAGCATTATTTTTTAACGATTATTATTTAATGGTTTCCCATTTGGTTTTTTTTTATATTTTAATGAAAAGAAAATAAAAATTCAATATCAATAATAGTTTTGGAAAGGAAATAAGTAGTGAATATAATATTGTCATTAAATCGCCTTTATCTATAAATAATCACTTCAACGATGTCACATAATTTTAATGTCTTGAAAAGAAAAATTAAAATGAAGAAAAATGCCCCAAAACTGCCAAAGAAATTGAAAGAAAAATCAGAAATTCTTTCACGATGTTCTTTCAAAAGCTTATGTTGCATGTTCGGGGATTGCCGGTGGTGAGTGATCGTGGCTGTTGGTGATTTTGTTTTTGAAGTTTTTTAATGTTCTTCAAGAGACCGCAAAGCAGTAAATGGAGAATTGTTTTGTTCTAATTTTTACTATTTTATAATGGCACCTCGTCGTTTCGGGGATTTTGTCAAAGTTCTTTAATGTGAAATTGTTGTTGCCACTGTTTTTATCTTTTTATAGCTTTTAATTAACGTTATTTAATAAATAAATTTAAATATATTTACGTATGTGCCAGATAAATATATTCAGTTCAATTTTGCTTGTTAAACGTCTGTAACTGGCAGCCGCTGAACGCTTTTCGATTTGCCGCCGTTAAAAAAGTTATTAAGCCGACTTCACTGGCAGCAGCTGTTTTTGTTTCAATTATAAATTTCTATAGAAAACCTCGTGCGACAAAAGTCAAATTTTATAGTTTTAAAGAAAAGTGGAGTTTTCCGAAGATTTGTTGGTGTTGTAAAACGTATTTATACGAAATTATATATTATTTGAACTTTGTTCACGATTGCCAGAATTTATGGATCATGTAATTTAGAAGTTTAGCTTGTTAAGAAAGGAAAGAATAAATTTAAAAAAACCCTTGGAAAATGGATGGCCCCAAAGGCCATTCCTGCAACTTCGCGCTGATTTTAGCCGCTTTGAGGTAAAACCCTTATAATACTAATTTTTAAAACAACCGATAAGACCTGGTCCACATAGTGACACTTTTGTTTCAGCAGCTTTTTTTATGTGTGAGAGTGATGATTGTATATCCCTCTCACTCTTTCTCACTTGAATGTAAAAACGGCTGCAGCAAAAGTTTCATAGTGTGGACGAGGACTAAGCGGTGATTGATGTAGTTTTTGATTATCGTAAGAGCATCAAAAACACAACCTGGTCAGTTATATAATTTCAAAGTTTTACAAAAAAAAACCCACTTTTTTGAATGTAAAGAAAAACATTGTCCAATGCTGTTCTCTTTTCTAAAAAATCATGCAACATTTCTTGCACTTTTTAATAGAAAAAGGCAGCATTATGTGATTTGGAAACAGAGAATTTATTAGAAATGAATCCAACTCTTTCTAATTAAGAACTTCTCTAAACTGTTGCTTTCTAGAGAAGAAGTGAAAAAATGTTACACTTTTTCTCAGAAAAGAAAACGTCACAAGAAACGGATTAACCGATTTTGACCCGGTTCGCCGTGATGGACGTGGTTTTTAAATGTCAAGGGCTGACTAATTTGCAGAATTGATGGGTGAAGCCGTTTAAAAGCTGTTTAAAAAAAATACTTTAGAAAAGCTTTTTTTTTCTAAGATATTTTGAAATCTGTCGCTTCGAATCGGTTCAAATTCACAGGAAGTCTAAGTGTAGGAGCGCTCCTGTTCGCTGCAGCCGTTCAAAAACGGGTCATATACTTGCACACACACACACATGCAGACATAGTGACGTGATCTAAGAATTAGAGAAATCTGATAAGAACTCGATTTGTTTCAAAACGCGATGCAACCAATAAACTTCTGATTTTTTTAAATGTTAAATTTTCTCAAGTTAAGAAACTGCTGAGACGGCTTAAAGTGAATAAATCTCCAGTAAAACAATATTTTTATAAAAAATAAAATTCTAGCAAAATAAAAATCCATTTTATTTTGACTTTCTTTTCGCTTCGAAGGCGTACCACGGCCACGTTCGATTTCTTGGAAATGTACGCTGAAATTTTTTGTCTTGTTTTTTTTTTTAGTTTTTTGCTTTTAATGAGTTTGTGCTTTCTGTAACAAGAAACATAATTTTTCTTTATTAAAAAATGTTATTTTAAATTAATTGTTTTTATGCGGGCTGTTTAAGAATTGACTTCAATAGAAAATAAAAATCACTTGAATATGTTTCTGTATGTTATAATTGTGCTTTGATTCTTAAAAGTGGAATAATTCAATTCAATTAATTTTTGGATTTTTGTAGTTTCTTTTTTTTTTCTTTTTCAATATTATTTCATCCCACCACCGCCAACATGAAGAAATTGTGTTCTTTTGGGATCGAATATTGAAGTTTTTATTTCAATCAAATGTATGAGAGCTTTTGTTGTGTTCATTGATTAACTGAAAATGCGGTGTAACCGTGCTGCGAGTAAGGGGTCGATTTGTTCCCTCTTTTTTAAATTATTTAATTCATTAAATATTTTTATGGGAATAATTATGGGAATTTTTCGCCACTTTTTTGAGGTTTTACCGCGTAGACTACGGAAAAAGTGGTAGAGCGGTTGGACAAGTAGGGGAGGAAGGGGGGCGGGGTTTTGTTACTTTCTTTTTCAGTATTAAACTGCTGTGGGAAACCAACAGCTGTCGTGTGTGCGATTTTCTCTTAAAAATTTTTATAAATTGCAACCAGGGTTGCAAAAGCTGGTACAATTATACTTTTTTTGGTACAATTTCAGACTAATGAGGCTCATTAAATTTATTTTTATGCAACAATTTCTTTTATTAGCCTGTTATAAATCAGAAAAAAATAATAATGAATTACGACTTTATAATTTAGAAAATATAGTCTGACGATTTAGCAAAAAAAAGTATGCAGAAAAAACAAAAAATTGTACCAAAACTAATTTTATTTCCTTTGGTACAATTAATGTCGAAATAGTACTATTTTGGTATTCTCATGTTGCAACCCTGCTGGAAATAAACAAATACACATAAGTCCTGATAAAAAAAAAACACTGCTGCGGCTTTCCAAAACAACACTGTTCCACTCTCCCGTGCACCTTGAACACTTAATTGATGTTGGATGCCTCCGTTTGATTCTCGAATTATTCATCATATCTGAGGAAAATTAGCCCATCAATAATAATTGAATCGAATATAAAAGAAGAACATTAAAATCTCTGTGCATACAAACACACATGAAATGGATTGAATATGTTTTTTTCTTCCACTTGAAATATTTCGAAATATTTGTTATTGTCAGGGCTTTAATTAAGCCAATAATACACTTAAAGCTCCATTGTTATGTTGTTTTATTACGAAAACATTTTGTAATACGAGTGTTAAAGGCAGCACATCAAATTCTAAAAATGCAACAACTTCAAGAATTCAATTCAATTCAATTCAGTTCAGTTCAATCTTTTGTTGCGAGTATTACGAGTGCTTTTCTTAATTGTCGTTTGAGTCAAACAAACTCTTCAGATTGAAATAAAAACAAAAGACCGTTGCAGTGCAACTGGTTTCAAATTCATCATGTTGGCCTGTATGCATGCATGTGTGTGTCAGTGTGTGTGTGTGTGTGTGTGTGTGTGTGTGTGTGTGTCCAATGCGTATTAATAGTTGGGTGGATTGGATTAGGTCTGGTGTATCATGTTAATGGATTATGCGTGTCAGTTTGTCTCTGCCCCTGTTGTTGTTGGAAATTATGTTAATTGAGGTCATGTTTTCGAAAAATCGTTAGATGAGTTCACCAGCAGGGATTTTTATGGTGTTTAATAAAAGCAAAACACACACACACACATACAAAAAAGGGTAACTCTTGAATATCATCGTGAATTGTTTGAAATGAAATTTTAATGTGTCAACGACAAATTTGTTTGAATTAAAAAAAGGTTTACCAGCATTTTTATTATCTGTTTTTGTTTTTGTTTGCTTGATGATTGATGTGTTTGATGGTTTGTTAATTTATTATTTAACTGAAGTTCTGCTGAGGAATAGAAAAAAAAAAGAAAAGACTTTCTTAAAAACAAAGAAAGATTTTTAGTTTTCTGTGTCCAGAAACTTGTCTGATGCGACAGTTAATTTTGTTTATAACACTAAAATAGAGTTGGTCTTCAATATAATTCTCTTACTTTCAAAATTGTTGCAAAACTTCAAATTGATCATTGAGGGAACTTAAGCGTATTTTGCTGGGACTAATGCAGATCATCTGGGAATCCTTAATCAATATTTTTTAGAATAACTAAAGAGTTTATGTGAAATTTCCACTAAAATGAATGAGAAGTTCAAACAATTATCAAAGTCATAACAAGCAATTATTGATCACTTTTTATTATTATGTTTTTGAATTAATTTTATTCTACTTTTGCTGGCTTTTTGCTCTAATTTTAGTTGTAAGAGATAAAGAAAAACAACAACAGTAAACAGTTATTTTATCTTAGGCATTAAACACAATAACGACAGCAGGCTACGAGCTACAACCTGTCAAAATTAGAATACACGCATTGAAATGGGTATGATTATTTTAGCGAGGACACAGCCACACGACTACCGACCACCGTTGTAGCTGTAGCCAAAATTAAACTTATTTTTATTTTGGGGAGCGACAATGAGTACATGCAATGTTGCCAGTATGATAGAAATAAATTCAATTATTGTAAAATTTAAAATATATTGTTTTAGTTCACAAAAAGAAATAACAAACTTTATTTCCCAGCTAATGAAATGATTTCTTGTCATATATTGTTGGCTTTAAATATATTTTATTGGAATAACACTATTTAAGGGCATTAAATATATGAAAGCGGCTACACTGGCGTTTGAAGAGAATTTTACTACAAACCACAAAACATGGTTATTGATTTGGTGGTGTAGTTTTAAAAATAATTAAGTAGCTGACTACGAGGCAACGATTGTAGCCAACGGCTTTTGTAGTCGGTGTTCGTGTAGCCTGCTGTCGTTATTGTGTTTACTGCTTTATCGAAAATTGCTGCTCTGGTTTCTGGTAGACTACAAACCAAATCGCATAATAGTGCGGGTTTGTTACAAAAAAAATTAAAATTGTTTTAAACTCTTCAATTTTAATTATTTGCTGTTTCTTTTTTCCCAAAATTTTACTAAAAAATTTTCCTATAAAATTGTTTTGATGAATTTTGTTAAATAAAAATTATATCTCGCAATAAAAAGAAACTAAACAAATTACATTTATTAAGGCCGAAATAATAAACAAATTTACAAAATTAAATTTGTTAATAACGCGTTTGAGTGTAACAACATTGAAAGAGTTTTATTGTCTTCACAAAATGACACGATTTTATTTTTTCCTTCAAATGCTCGTACATTTAAAAACGCATTAACAAACGGTTCTGTTAGCAAAAATGTCAAGCACGTTAATGCTTGAATTATTTTGAAATCTTAAAAAAGAGTTATATAAAAAGCATAAAAGAACCGTGTTTAATTTACGAAAATAAAAATAAAAACTTTTAACGTTTGTACGTTAAGACAACGTGCACTACAACTGCTTAATATCAAAAGGCAGGGTCAGACGAGGCAAATTTGAAAAATGGAATGTTCTTTGAAATGCGTAGTGCGGTTCGCTGGAATATCGATGACAAATGCTGCGGAAACTATTTCCGTGATTTCATTAGAACACATCCCATTATAAGAACGATAATACACCGAAATGCAGCCCACCTTTCGATGAGTCTACCCTACTGTCGCCGATGGGCCGCTTGACTCTGTAAACGATAACTGTGAACAGCATTTCGGGGATGGTCTCTAATCATTCAATGCGTTGTGCTGGAAGTGTGGAAAAAATATCAAGCGCATGTCCCTCCCATAAACAATTTTCCTAATGCTGGAAAACGCCATCGCATTTCCAGAGTGTTGATCCAAGATTAAAAAAAACTTTAATTTGTTTTTATATCCTGTTGTAATTTCGCTCAATATCGAGTGTCGCCAGATGGCCTCAAGAGAGACTAGTGAGATTCAGTTTCTCAACAGCATGTCTGTGCATGATGCTCTGTAGCCCTCCCAAATCAGCCTGTGCCAGATTGTTGTAAGAAAAGTCACCAAAGTGAGTCCTTAAAGACTTCCTTGAGTTACCAAAATTAAATTAATTAATCACTTCTGCGTTCATATCAAGAGTGAAAAATTATGCACATAAATTTTTGAAAAAATTCTCTTTGAAAAGCAAAATCCGCTCACTCAGAAACTGATCACGCTGATGATCGAGTTGTGAATGTTTTAGGATTTTATAGTTGTATTTGGCGCAGCTTCACAACGAACCCAAAATATTGTTAATTGTATCGCAAACTGTCAAATTAAAATTAGTCGTAGCTGATCATTAACGCGAGTAATAAAGTATTTTTCTCGAGAGTCGCAGCTGATCAATAATATTTTTCTCAGAAGAGTAGCAGACAGAGTATTTTTCCACTAAAACTTAGCACTTGGGGAATTTGTTCAATCGAGCCGAGGAGTAAGAACTGACTTGAATACGATCAATAACTTCATAAAACATTGACTGGAATATTGATGAATTTACACACGCCTTCAACGCGATCAAATATTTTCTCCTCCTGCTCGTACTTTTATAATTATTTTAGAAAATATTTATTATAACTGCCGCTTTAAATACTTCAAGTATGTTGTGGTAAATAATTTTATAAGTTTGTCTTCTTTTTTTTTGTTTGTTTGTTTTCAAGTCGAGAGAATAAACATTTAATTTTCGGTCATTGATCTTCACAATACGATTGTTTAGTTGGAAACTCGAACGACTTGTTGTTGTTGTTGTTAAGTTTTTATTGCGGCATTTAGTGTGACAAGATTTGCTAAACAACATAAATTTATTATTATTTTCTTTTGTAATTATTCTTATATTTTTAATAGACTCTAAAAATATGCTCGAAAGAGCATTTAAGACATAAAAAAGAAGGCCGTAGAAGAGCGCGCAAAGTGTTTTTTATAATTTTTTTAAAAACGTTTGCGTGTTGTAGCAGGAATTCAAAAAGTCTCGTGTTTCATTCTGTAAAAAAAAATTTTTTTGGTGGGAAAATAAATATTTTATCTTGAAATTCAGACAATTGCAAACTAGTCCTCTATGGGAATTCCAATTCAGGTTTGTTTTAGAGTGCCTACACTTTACTACAGAAGATATCCGCAGAAAACGAGGCCTTCATTCAGTAGATGACTGGTCATAGTGTTCAAAAAGGTAACGAGGTGATAGATAAGTAGGCCGGAAGCGCCCTTTGCAGCTGCCGTCATGGAACAACAGAGTTTTCGTCGTTTATAAAATTCCTCAGGGTTTATAAAATTCCTATCCCCAAAGGGGCGTGTCTTGCTTTTTCGGTTCTGCAACAGGTTAAATAGCTGTCGCAACTATTCTTTTGCAATGAGCTTCGTAGTTTGCTTCAGGGCTTCTCTTGGTGGATCGCATCCGAACTGTCCGAATTTCAATGGTTCTGGAGCATAAATCGTGCTGAATTCCGACCGATGCTTTGGTTTATGTTGGTTTTGAGGAATCCTGTTTCTTGTGGCTTATTCCCTTACATCCGCGATTGTATAAGAAAAGATCAAACAGGATCAAATCGTGCGATCTCTGTAGCGCCAGTTCACATCACCTCTACGTGAGATGACCTTAGGCTCAATTTGCTCATTCAAAATATTCAATGTGGCGCGACCTGTCGAGACTAGGTATTGTCGGAGTCCTGGTCATCCAATTCAGGTCTCAAGAAGTTGGCAATCATGGCCCTATAGCGCTCGCCGTTGGTCTGATCAAAGTTGTTGTCAAGGAACTATGGACGAGTGAAGCCTCCAGCTCAAGATCCACACAAAACAGTGACTCTTTTGGGATTCGCAGGACGCTCTTGGATCTGATGTGGATTGTTATCGTTCCAAATATGATGACTGTGTTGGTGGTCGTACCTATTTGTCCAGAAACGGACTTACGGACCTCATCGCTGGAGATGTTTTTCCGGGTCAGTTGCCAACTACTACAAAACCAACTACAAAATCGCCAATCGCGACTATAGTCGTTTGTCTTCATTTTCGTGATCAGTTGAAACTTTCACGGGTACCGTTCCAAGTCATGTCTCCAAATTCGTTCGACAGAACGAGTTCTTGTGGGCCATGCCAAATTCGTCGGATTCTCCTGCATATTGTAACGGACAGCGGTGATGTTTTCGATCGTTTACTGAACCATTAAATTACGAATAGCCCCCTTTCGTCCTGTGAATCCCAAAAGAGTCACTGTCTCGTGCGGATCTTGGGCGCCTTCATTGGTCCATATTTGCTTGACAACAACATTGGTCATATCAACGGCGAGCGCTATAGGGCGATGATTGCCAACTTCTTCAGACCTCCGTAGAGCGATTATTTTATTTTTGGCACGTGTTGTTGAATGAAGTACCCACCCTCATAATGACTTCATAAAACAGGCTGAATAAATGACAACTAATTTGACAGATGCAGGGTTGAACAAGATGTCCATTAGCAACTGTCGAAGTTCGAAACCAGTCTTATAAACCGGTCTTTCTGCACGTAAAACAAAAGATCTGAATTAAAATTTCATTTAATTTTTTTTTTAATTTATGAGCGAAATTATTGATCATGTCCGCTTTTTATATTTCACTTTTTCGTTAAACATTTTCGGCATGACAACGGAATTGATTCTCACAGTTCGCTTTCTTCCCGGGTTTGTAAAGTTCTTAAAAATTCAAGCGATCCAATAATTTCTAACCTCCAAAATCAACACCCTTTAAACTAACTTTCTTTTGTCATCTTTTTTACTCGCAACAACAAAAGAGATTCGAATCTTGGCTTGTTCTATTGTTATTCGGCTTGCGTTAAACAAAAAAAAACAACAACAACAGAAATAAAGTGAAAATCATAAAATAAAATTTCAATTGATTGCAGTTCAAAATGCCACAATTGAAACGCAATTGGAACAATAGATTCTCTTGTTCCCCCATTCGTTCATCAATACTTTTACACGCTCATGTGCGCACATGGACAGGAAATTCTCGAATGGCACGCATCATTCATTCGGTCGTCATTCAATCGGTTGCTTTGCTTTTGCATTTTGGTTTTCACAGTATTTTATTTACACGCTCGTTTACAGCAGCGAATGAACTTTCATTTCAAGAATTGTTTTGAATAGAGATGAGAAATAAAGAAATTTGATTTAAGTAAAAACTTTCCAGAACAAAAAAATTAAATTTGAAAAGATTTTGAATTCAAAATCAATTTTATAAATTTCTTAGCGAATTACAAAGTGCGACTTAACTATTTAATACCTATTCGATCTGAAAGAAATAATACGCGTGTCAAGCGATGATGTATGTAAAAAGTATATACACGAGTCTGTTGAAAACAAGAACAATTTTTGGAAAATTAAAAAAAAACCCTAAAAGGGGATTTTGAAAATATTATTGGGAATCCTGGGGATCATATCTTTTTTCTCTCCGCATATAATTAAAAAAAATTTTTTTTATGCCACAATCTCTAACCCTAAATATTCATGCAAATTGTATGGCATCATTTTTAGGCCTTTTTAATGTAAAAAAATTTTTTTTGCAAAGATTTCAATACAAGCAAAGTTTCATTTTAAAGAATTATTTTTTGTATTTTATTCGACCTTGTTTTTTACTTAAATTCTTCTTATAATTATTCTTCAGGCTGTAGGTCTAAGACCTAGATATGCGTTTTGTATATTTTAATTGTTCATAACTTTTGGGATTTTGAGAAATTTTTTTGGGAATCGCGGGGATCTCAAAAACAAATGGGATTTTCAGATCTACGAGTTTTGCAGTTTTACAAAAACTTCTACTGTGGAATACTAGAAATATAAAAACGAATTAATAAAACAAATATTTTATATGGAAGCACGTCCTGCAGTATTTTGTGGTACAATTTTAAATACCTTAAGGTCCAGCAATATTGATAGTAAATATGTAGCTAGAAAGGTATTTGTGTGTAGAAATGCGTAAAACAAATATTTTTTGCTAACTTTTTAACTTAAAAATTATAAAAAAGTAATAAATTTGATTGCAAAAAGAAAAAAATTTCTATAACGCATATCATTTTACTGGCAAACACGTGTGAATTTATAAACGTAAAATTTTTTTTTAATTTTTTGTGTACTATTTCGGGTTGCTGGTGGAAAGATCAATAAATAGTTTTTGTTGTTCTCTTAAAGTTTGCTGTTATTGTTTAAAGAATAAATGGAAGGTTGGAATGTTATTGGAAAAAATGAAACGTTCATACCAAAACTTATTCTTGCTGTTAATATCAAGTGGAAGAATTTTGACTACGGGCTGATCCTAAAAAAAAATTAATATGATAGACGAAAGAATTTTACAAAAATATATATAAAGGGTGTTTTTTATAGAGTGATACAAGCTTAAATCATAATAAAATATAATAATATATTTTTGATATCAATGAAAAGGTCTTTATTGGATAGAAAATTTGATGACATTAATGTTTAAATATGATTTCGGCCATGTGGCTGCCACGGCTGGCGAGTACAAGGCGCAATCTGGAACACCAATTTTCGTAAACAGTAACATTCTGACCATCATCGTTTTTGAAGACATATGGACCAATGACTCCGCCAGCCCATAAAGCGTACCAAACAGTAATTCTGTGGATTTAATGGTGTTTCCACAAGAGCTGTTAGATTCTTGACAATTAAAATGCGATAAGTCTGCTTATTTACGTATCCATTCAACCAGAAATGGGCTTAATTGGAAAATAAAATTTTGAATGGACGAAGTGCACGATAAGTTTGACGAACAGAACCATTATTTTGATTAAAAATTTCCTAAATTTGCACGCGTTGCTCTGGTTTCAGTCGATCCATAATGAAATGTCAAAGCAAACTAAACAAAAAGCAACTGTCAGCTGTTAAATGGGTGTTCAAATAAAGCGATGATGCCAACTCAAAGTTGTATCACTCTATAAAAAACACCCTGTATTTTTTTGGTTAATATTTGCTGGCCAGTGTTTTTTTCGAATATTAATTTACATATTTTGTCCCAATAAAATAATTTTAAATTTCAATGTTAATGAGTTCAAGATTAAAATAAGAAAATATTTGCTAAAAATAAATTCCAAGAAAATCGCTGGTCAGCTAAATTAAAAAAATTTTTTTTTTCATATAAATTTATAAAATAGAAAATATGCATCTTCAATTAATGTTTATATACACGACCTTCAGCCGAAACTAAATAAAATTTTATATCATAATTTTTCCTAAAGCCTGCCTGTTCAGCCCCAAATTCATAAAATAATTGTGCTCTTGTTTCAATAATCAATCGCTTAACGCCTGTCGCCAGCCTTGTGTTTCATTATGACAATTTTGTTATTAAACGTGTTGATTTATTACGCAATTATTAAATAAAAAATGCGTTCAAAAAGTGCATCTACAGCAACAAAATAAAAAAATAAAATAAATAAATAAAAATGAATTAAAAAAAAGCTTGGAAATGAATTGAATGTTCGTTAAACGAAAACGGAAGTTTCTCATTATGGTTGCAGTTGTTGGTGTAGTTGTTAACACGCAATAAAAGTCACAACTAAAAGTTTTATTCAGGCATTTATTTCTCTTTCTCAAATAAAATAAAAAGTTGGAAATTTTTGTCAACTTGTTGGCAGACAATTTTGACACTCTCGTGAGAATAAAAGCAAAAGCTTTATTTGCGCGCAAACATTAAAATGGAATAAATAATAACTGAAATAAAATAAAAGGAAGCGCATATGGCGGCATTTTTGCTGTTGTTAAATACACATTAAAAACAAAAATCCTTTCAAGTGAGTCGCTCGGCCGACCGGGTTAATTTCTCCCATCACATTAAAGTTGTAAAACATCGTTCATTTCGAAAACTTGACAATTGTCCGTCCAACTGGAATTCATGTTGTACGTGCTGAATTCGTTTAAGGCTGCTGATAACTTTTAACTTATTGCAGGCATTTTCAATATCATTTTAATTATTTATTAAATAAATATCCTTTTCGATGTGATATCATGTGTAAACATCGGGCATTATCACCATCTGCTAAATTACTCACGCCCTTTTTTGCTGAAGTCTAATTTCAAACACCCCCGCAGTACTCGGCCTTTGCCAACCGGGCTTTGGCTCTTGCAAATGCTGCTTTTCAAGTTTCACCAGAAATAGAAAGAAATAAATAAATGAAAAACAATTGATATTTACATTTTGATAGAATGCGATGATATCAACGTTCTCCAATCGCACTTCAGCAATTTGTAATGCAGGCCTTGCAAAACAAAAACAACAAAAACAAAAAAGAGAGAAAAAAACACAAAGAAAATGAAAATTTTTATGGAATCTTTGCGGCTGGAAATTTATCGGGTCAGAATGATAAAAGTGGTGTCATAAAGCATGTTACAGGGTGTGTTGATAGGAAGTGTTTTAGCGAAAGTAGTTCCTATCGGCTGCCAGGAAAATATTTAATAACGTTCTGCTAAATCGAATTGTCATCTTTATAGATCAAGAATTACGCAAAGAGAAAGCCAAGTTTCAATTTAATAGATCTTGCATTGATCATACAAACGGGTATACACTTGACATTTATTTTGCTGTCAATATTTGTGGGCGGTAAAATGCTTAAAATTGTGTGCCACAAAATAGGAAAATATTTTCTAAATAATCTCACTGCGCAGGTGGCTCCAAAAAAAAAGGATTATAAAAAATGTCTACAGGTTTAGGTTTCAATAACTCTTTTATTTTTTATAATGCGTTGTAAGAATTTTTGATAAAATCTGGAAACAATTCAGCAAAATTCATATACATGTGATTTCCCCGGAATTCCCAAAGAATTTTTTTCAAATCCCCAAAGGTGTGATATAAGAAAAATAAATTTGCAGGCATGTTGTTTTCATTTTATTAAAATCTCAGCAAAATAAATTAATTTTTTTTATAAATTTAGGCTAAAAAAGCATTAAAAGTCATAAAAAAAAGATGTTATAAAATTTTAATTAATTTATCTTAATTTTGATTAAAAAAATATGAAAAATTATTTTAAATTGAAGCTTTAAACACAATAACGACAGCAGGATACACGAACACCGACTACAAAAGCCGTTGGCTACAATCTTCGCCTCGTAGTCAGCTACTTAATTATTTTTAAAACGACACCACCAAATCAATAACCATGTGTTGTGGTTTGTAGTAAAATTCTCTTCAAACGCCAGTGTAGCCGCTTTCATATATTTAATGCTCTTAAATAGTGTTATTCCAATAAAATATATTTAAAGTCAACAATATATGACAAGAAATCATTTCATTAGCTGGGAAATAAAGTTTGTTATTTCTTTTTGTGAAATAAAACAATATATTTTTAATTTTACAAAAATTGAATTTATTTGTATCATACTGGCAACATTGCATCTACTCATTGTCGCTCACCAAAATAGAAATTAGTTTAATTTGGGCTACAGCTACAACGGTGGTCGGTAGTCGTGTGGCTGTGTCGTCGCTTGAATAATCATTCGCATTTCAATGCGTGTATTCTAATTTTGACAGGTTGTAGCTCGTAGCCTGCTGTCGTTATTGTGTTTAATGTCAAATTTGTCACAAAAACAGCAGGGACAACAACCAGTAGCCGTGTTGCCTGTGGTAGTAAAAATATTCATTCTCATATACGCACATGTATTCTATTTTTAACAAGTTGTAGTCTGCTGTCGTCATTGTGTTTAATGCTTAACTGATAAATAATTAAATTAATTGAATTAATAGATAAATAAATTTTATTTTGTAAGTAAATAAAAATTTTTTTAACTTCCCGCTAGGAAATTTGAAAATGTTCAAAAATCGGGAAGTTATTGGTTTCGCTCCGTTTTGAAAAAATCAAATTCTCATAAGATCTCCACGCTGTCAAGTCCTAGAAAACTTCCCTGATTAAGACTAACAGTCCATCACTATGTTTGCTTGTGTGCGTGTGTGTGTGTGTGAGTGGGTGTGTCTGGGAGTGGGTGTCTGGGTGTGTGTGTGTGAGTGGGTGTGTCTGGGAGTGGGTGTCTGGGGGTGTGTGTGTGTGTGTGTATGTGATCCGCTTATAACTTGTGAACTGCTGAATCAAATCAAACTGGTAGCGTTCTGAACAGCGTCCCTGAATATCAAGATATTTCAAGAAAGTTGTAAAAAAATATATTTTTAAATTTTATGTGATTTTTACTTTTCTGCAGCCAACATCAAGTATAAAATTTTCTTAAACGTCAGGTTTATATCTCTTTCCATTCTCTTCGCCCCCTTTCTCACACAAGCTCCAGACGTAACGTGTCAAAGCTGATGAGTGTGAAAGGAAACATACAGAACAGAAAAGTGTTTAGTTGAACGGTCCCGGTTTACGGCCGCTATATCCAGGTTATCATATACAATTTTTTCAGCATGTAATTAATGCGTCAAAATGTCAATAAGCAGTCATTTTATTTCAGTGGCTGCAGTGCTGCCAAATTGTCCAAATAATCGTCTGCATTAAATACGTTATGAATTTGCCCATTAATAACGCGCGAAGAAAAATACCGAAAATGTTAAACGTTGTGTTTGCTTGCGATGGCACAGAATGCCATAGCGCGTTCTCGGCCTTGAATTAATTCGTTTTGAAACTTTAACATTTTGCTGTTTAGAATTTTTTAACATCAACTATTGAGACACTCTGTTTAGCAGAAATATTAAAACATAATTTATGCTCGTTAATAACTGTAAATATTTTGCAGTTAAATATTTGACATGGTCACGCTATTTTGGTCGGAAGGAGACGTCATACAGAAACGGAAGGGTGGTTGGGTTACTATGGGAGGGGTTGATTTTAATAGTTTTTAATTTTCTCGTCGCATGTGACGTTAGTAAAAGATTTTAATTTAATGATAATCTTGAAAACTATTTCGCAATTGTATTGTGCGCAGCATTAAAGCATTAAGAAGAGTAAACGTTTTTGATTAAGAAAGGAAAAACAGTCGATATGAAAACACTTGATGAAATTTTTCTGAAAGTAGACAAGTATGAAATTTGCTAATTTGAAGCGTTCGACGTTTTAAGGGTAAATGAAGGGGGCGGTGGATTTCCTGAAAGGGGGGTTTTCGCCAGTTAAAAAAGTGTATCCAAGTGTTCTGTTTAATAAGACCTTTTCCTATGGGCGAAATTGTTTTTCTTGTGATGAGATTTCATTTTGAAGTACTTAATTGGCCTTCTGAAAATGGCTTTCTCGTAATTCAAGTATAAAATTATTATTCAAAAATTCATTAATTTGCTGAGACTGTAAATACGCCAGCAGCAGTCAGTTTCGTGTGTCTTCTCTTAAAATTTAAAGTGTTGCCTGATTTAGATACGATTTTAGCAAAAGAAAGGACTTTGAAAATTAGCAATCTTTTCATAAATCGCCAAAAATCTTTCCATGTTGCCAGATCAAAATTTATATCCCCCTCGTCAATGTTTGAAAATAACGCCATTTGACGAGAAGTCGTCACATGCGATATTACAAAGAATTCTGAAATTTATTATCGATGGGCCCTCCTCCCGGAAGACCTGAACAAAAATTTTATCTTGGACTCATTTTAATGCTCCTCTCCACGGAAATCTTTAGTAAAAGGCGAAAGATTTATTCGACAACTGAAAAGAAGCCAGAGTGATTAAAACATATAAATCCTTAACATCTTATAGATTATTTGCCATGAAGTAAATGAGAATTATTATGGGAAAATATAAAGTCAACGCTGAATTATACATCTGAAAGGGTGGATGATGCATTTTAAAATACTCGAGAACAGACAATTAATGGAAATCGTTTGTTAGCTGGGGTTGGTTTTGTTTATAATTTTCAAACAATTTTTATGAATATGCAGACACACACAAATACATACTCATGTTTTTAAGGATCTGTACACATGAAAAAAAACATCAACCCAATTTGTACATCGAACGATGCAGGATTTTGTTGGAAGATAAATTCCAGCTACTTTTCAAATCAAGTTTTCAACACGAAACAACAAAATCGTTGTTCTAGTACAGGATGTTTTTATAGAGTGATACAAGCTTAAATCATAATAAAACATAGTGATGTATTTCTGATATCAATGAAACGGTCTTTATTGGATAGAAAATTTGATGACATTAATGTTTAAATATGATTTCGGCCATGTGGCCGCCACGGCTGGCGCGTACAAGGCGCAATCTGGAACACCAATTTTCACAATTTTTGTGTTTCCACAAAAGTTGTTAGATTCTTGACACTTAAAATGCGACAAGTCTGCTTATTTACGTACCCATGCAACCAAAAATGGGCAAATAAAATTTTGAATGGACGAAGTGCATGATAAGTTTGACGAACAGAACCATTATTTTGATTAAAAATTTCCACAATTTGCACGCGTTGTCCTGGTGCAAGTCGATCCATAATGAAATGTCAAAGCAAACTAAACAAAAAGCAACTGTCAGCTGTTAAATGGGTGGTTAAATAAAGCAGTGATGCCAACTCAAAGTTGCATCACTCTATAAAAAACACTCTATATAATATTGTTGATTGGATTTATTTTAACTTAATTAAATTATTTTTAGCTAAAGAAATTTGTTCTTCTATCTCGTAACCGAATCGGTTCCAATTCACAGAAAATACAGATCTTGAGCCCTTTGGAATGCCACCAGTTTGGAGTGGTTCGTTCGCATACTAACACGCACACTCACACAAATACACTCACACGAACAGACACACTTATTTTAGCCAATTTAAAAGACAACAAACAGTGACTACCGGCAATAATGAAATTTATAAAAACAGATTTGCATTCATAAAAACAGAGCAAAAGTTGAGAATAATCATAATTATTTGTTCGTTTTTCCCTTTGCTCCACAGTACCACTCACCAGCAAAGTTTCTAGTTTCCTAAAATGAACATATTTTTTAGCAACGAAACATATTTAACTTTTTCTGCTTGTTAATTAAACAAATTAACTCGAACCAAACAAAAAGAAAGAAAAAAACTGTAACACATTCTCTTCTGACAGCTGTTCGTTTGGCCAAAAAAAAAAGACATCCGTAATGCATGAAATGAATCCGTATGTTGCATTTTAGAAAGTTACCCAACGAACAATTTTTTTTTTAATTTTAATTCTTTTTTTTTTGTGTTTAGTTTTGCAAGAGACATATAAAACACTTCCGTTTAATCTAATTTTTTAACTCTCCCCTTATTTTTATTATTTTACGTTTTTTTTTATTTTTTAAAAAAGAAAACAAAAATTTCCTTTAAATATTTCTTTTGATTTCATGTTTTTGGTCGTAAATTTGTTTTTGAAACATGTATTATTTGCTAAAAGAAAAAAACGTATATAAAACATTGTAAACAATACAGACATGGCAAAGAATTAATTCATTTCCATTTTTATTTTTCTTTCCAGAATTGGCAACTTTTGAATTGCGGTAAGTCAGAATTATATTTTTCATTTTAATTTATTTAATAATCCTGTCACAAGGCAGCTTATGTGTAGAGTTTTCCGAGGGGCTACGGACTGGTTCGAGGTCCGGCACTCTATATGCAAGTGACCGGTAACTTTTACAAGCCATTGTAGTAATTAAGATCAGGTGAAACTAGTTTTTTATATATATTTCCGCTGGGTGGAAAATATGAGGTTAGGACCTGAATTGACTGCCAAATGACGAAATATCAAAAATTTAGCTGTCATCCTTTGACATTTAATTGTAAAAATTAGCTATCAAGTGAATTGGCTGTTTTAAGAACTCAACGAAAACTATGAATTTTTCAACAAAAACATCTTAAGTGATGCGGCCTATTTCCACTTGGCCGCCTCGTTCTTGTGATTTAACGCCGTTCTCTGATGTTTCCGCGAATAAACCGCCAACAACTGATGCATTGAAAAGTGATATTTGACGAAATAAGCGAATCTGTTTTGCGACATAAATTTCAAAATTTTGTGAAAAGATCGGACGTCTGGCAACATACTACGGGTAGGCATATGTCCGATATTATATTTCATTATTAATTCGCATTTTTCTTTGCATTGATTTGCATGGGCGGTACTTTATTCCCCCTCCCATAACCTGAAGATTTTATAGGCAGTTTACCTTAAGAATAATAAATTTATTGAGCCCACTGTTACTGTTGTGCAGTTATAAGAATATCAATAAGTTTTTTATGGAGGATGGGCGTCTGGCCTCTTCTGCCCTTTCCATACCGCTAGATGTCATTCGAACTTGAATTTTGCTCTCGCAAATAAATCTAAAGACCCTCACTATTTTATTCCGAAAGAATTAGAATATATATATATATATATATATATATATATATATTATATGGGGGGTAACCTTTTGCCCCTTCATATGCCTCTAAGTGTTTGTTAGAACTCCATTTTGTTCTAAGAATTAACCACATTAAACTTAGTGAGCCCTGCTATTGTTGTTGTGCAGGTATAAGAAATTTGATAAATTACTTCTTGTGGAGGATATGCGATTCCCCCTTTCTCCCTTCCCCATACCCCAAGATTTCGCTCCAACTTGCATTTCGCTTTAAAAGCTACATTTAGAGACCTGCACTATTGTAGTTGTGAAAATATAAGAAAATAAACAATTACTTCATATGGGGGGCGCCCCTATCCCCCTTTCTGTATCTCCTAGTGCTTGTTAGATTATTCTGAGAATTTCCCACATTTACTTTAGTGAGCTTTACTATAGTTTTCTACAAATGTTCCATAAATTACATCCTGTGGAGGACATCCCTCTCCCCCTTCTCATACCTACCGAGTTCCTGTTAGAAAACACATTTTATTGGAAAAGTGACCCGAACTAAATATAAGTAGCCCCACTGTTGTAGTTACAAAGTTATAAATTGATTGCCTAAGAAATTGGCTTTGGCCCCACTGTGCAGTTAAGCCTGATCTAAATTAATTATGGCGGAATAGAATGGCAAATGACCCTCAACATTTTCTGAAGCTTTGAAGTAAGCTGACAATTGTCTTAATCAATCTAACCTCACTTTTGCTAAAATGTTTGTCAATTTGTTTGTCGTCGTAAATTTAATTCCTTTGAGTGACTGGAAAGTCATGTGCGTTTTAAGATTGTTTGTGCATGCAATTATTCCAAAAAGAAACGACCCCTTTTCAACAACAAACGCTCAGCACTCGTTTATGCCCAACGGGATAACGATGATGGCTGGTTGACTGGATGGCTGCTATTCAGAGGACTGTAATGGGATGAATGTTATGCCATCAATGGATTTACTTGTACTTGTAGTTGGGGCAACAAAAGCTTTTTTTTTTTTTTGTGACCGGCAAGTGGCAGTTAATGTAATTTGCCTGGTAATAGGATCGAATATTTATGTACTCGTACGTACGAGATGAAAATCTCATTGTTGCTGTTTTTGTTTGCGTTTATTTAAAATGCGATGATGATTTTATTTCGATAACCCCGCCACTGGCATCATCAGCATACAGCCAACAACGTGCGAGTACAATGAAATGGAAATTCAAACTTTGATTAAGTTTGTTGATTTGTTTGTTTCAATAAAACAAAAACAAAAAAAATTAAAAAAGAAGTCAACATCCATCCCATTCGAGGATTATTTTGTTGGCTGCATGTGGAACATAAAAGCCGATGTGTAGTACTCTGCGTTCTGTTTGTTTGTAAACAGTTCCTTCCTTGTTGTTTAGAATGTGTGTGAGTGTGTGTGTGTGTGTGTGTGTGTGTGTGTGCGTGTGTGTGAGAGCAGCATTGGATTTTCTGTTGATTACATTGAACGATTTCTGTTGCTGTTTCTGTTGTTAATTTTTCTTCATCGAGTTTTCAAATGTGTTCGCCCGTTCGCCCGTTCGTTCGTTGGTTGGTTTGTTTTGGTGTTTCTAAACTTGAAATTTATCTGCAATTTGAGCTCTTAAATTGTTGCCGGTCGTCAGTTTTTTTCTTAAAAGCGTTGAAAACTGAAAACAACCCTCTTTGCAAGTTTTCAGCCTGTTTGTTTTTATTTTATATACAATTTTTTTTTGCTCCATTTAAATTTCATTCTGATCAGTTTACTTTTGTATTTAACTTTGAAAGTCATCATAATATTTATTGCACAGCTTTTTCCCTGGATATTCTTGAATTTATTTATTTATTTGTCGTTTGTCTGTTGGGGTTTATCTAAAGAAATGCATGCCTGCCTGCCAGTTTGAATGGCAAAAATATGTACGAGTATATTTCAACAGACAGTGTTGCAGATAAGAATTCGGACAGCGACATTTTATTTATTTAGAATAATTGGGAAAAGAATAGCAGAATACCGGAGGTATATGGACAAGATTACAAGAATTATTAATTGGCTCATCGTCTGCTATCAGACGCGTATACGTGAGGGGGGAGGGAAAATCCGTGCTTAACTCTTGATATGCAGTGATGAGCAGCGTATTTATTTTGCTTTTAATGGTAAAATAAGATGAAAACCAACCTCCTTTTAATGGAGTCTAATTAATGATTTTGTGTCTACTTAAATTAAAAAAGTAATTTTTTTGCATCTTCAAGATCAACCTTAAAAACAAAAGCTCTTTATATATATTTTTTTATTTAACATTTAATGGTTGCCAGTGGACTTTAAAAATTACTGGATGAGAAAAGCATATATTTCCACAAATTATTTAGTTACGGCCTATTCTATCAGTTTTCTCTCTGTGTAAGTAATTTGAAAGCGTCGTTACTTATATGACGATTATTTTATACACATATTTTTTGGTGAAGACTTTTTAAACCACAACGTATTTGATTTTTTTTTTAACTTTAATCAATGCGTGCAAACACCGCCCTTGACACTGGAGTGCGCTTTGGATTTTTCGAATCGCAGAAGAAATAAAACACTGAAAATAGGACGTAAAAGGAATCCATGTATTTACAGACTAAATAAAATGTGGAGTGGATGGACCCTAAAGCATTTTCAACTCTGTGGGAAAAAAGTTTTTAAATATCACAACTAATAGAGCGATTTGTGTGAATTATTTTGTATCAGCCTTTAAAATATGAAACATGACTTCGTTTATCATTTACAAAATTTACTCCAGATACAATAAATAACCCTATTCAAATTCTCGCTGTCTCTGAATTTTATTACTTGTTTACTTTGTCTGAGATTAGAAATGTCAAATTTTGAAAAATATTACTTCAAATATTATTTCTAACATACGCCAGCGTTATTAGAATTGCGGGTTTTTTATTAAAGGAAAAACAATTTATAAACAAAAAGTCAAGGACTTTAAATTTAAATACTCCCTTCATGTGAATTATTTTGATTATCTTTTCAAATCTCTGTATAAACAAAATATTAATTTATGGATTTTTATGAATATTTTCTTTTGTTTGCAAAACATTTAAAACGAAAGAACAACAAAATATGTATTTTGGCTTGAAAGTAAATTTTAATAAAAGCGAAAGTTTATTTCGATTTTCTTTTTGAATCAAATCTCTTGCTTAAATATATTATTTTAATTAAAGCAGCCGCTACGAGCTGACGGCCTGTCCCATGATTTCACTTCGTGCCGTTCTTTCGCATTATGAAATTAAAAACAAAAAGGAAGAGTAAAATTATGTTTATGTTCGAAATTTATTTATTGAGGCGAATTTTTACGTTCACCAAATCTCACGGCTTTGCCTGGTTAACGACGTGGGCTTTCATTGTCTGTGGAACCCCGTCGGTAAAGCCGTTTGCGTTATTCTATAAGAAATACGTCTGAAACAAATTTTATTTTTTGAGACTTCCCAAAATCTATCGGGTTTCAGTTTGATAGAACTTTTTGGATGTTTCCCGAAATCTATCGGCTCTGAATTGTTTAAAAATCGCGATAAATTTTAGTTTGATAGAACTTTTTGGAACGCCACTACTCTGATACGATTCGGTCCAGTCATTCAAAGTTTATGGGTGGTTCATGTACTCACACACACATTCACAGACAAACACACACACACACAGTCACAGACAAACTCACACACACACATACACTCGCTTGCATATAGACATGTAGATATATAGATATAGTGACACTCACGCAGGAGCAGTCGGTTAAGGTCCCGATATTATTAAAGTCTTAAATTTTCTTAAGGGGAAGTTAAAAATGTGTCAAAATTTAAAGTCTCTACGAATACATCATAATTTTTGGCTGCCTTTAAGATATTTTATCTCGCAAGTTTATTTCAAAAGCAGCTTAAAAAACTTCACTTCCTATTATTATTATTTATTTCATGTTCTTTTTTCTTGTGTTAAACATTTAAATAAAATAAAGTTGCTCCAGTTTTAGGTTAGTTTCTTGTTAAGTTTTCTTATACAACATTAAAAACAATAACAACAACAAGAAACTTGTTAATTTAGCGGTTGCTTTTGTGTTGGCTTCTACGAATTGTTGACTCGCTAAATCGTGCTGCCGACTGGATGGATGGATATGTTGCAATTGCAACAGTTCAAACTGGGGCATTAAACACAATAACGACAGCAGGCTACAGACTACAATTTGTCAAAAATAGAGTACATGCGCGTATATGAGAATGATTATTTTTACTAATACAGGCAACACGGCTACGGGTTGTTGGCCCTGCTGTTTTTGTGGTTGTAGCCAAATTAAACTAGTTTCTATATTAAATATATGAAAGCGGCTACACTGGCGTTTGAAGAGAAATTTACTACAAACCACAACACATGGTTATTGATTTGGTGGTGTCGTTTTAAAAATAATTAAGTAGCTGACTACGAGGCGACGATTGTAGCCAACGGCTTTTGTAGTCGGTGTTTGTGTAGCCTGCTGTCGTTATTGTGTTTAAAGTTTGACTTTTGAATAGGAGCAGCACAGCAGCAACGATCGCTGGTGGTTACAATTCGCTTTCAAATAAAACACAAGCCAACGAAAACAAAAACAACAATAATAAAAGATTGTAAATGAAACATATCCGATATCTGAGAGGTAAAATTTACAAGTACGAGTACAGAAATCCATTACAAACAGCCACCGGGACGGACATTTGTTACGTGTAGTTTCGTTTGGTAGGTGGCAGCTTTTGAACAATTCCAACAGAGTTTTCTGTTTTTGTTTCTATCGGCTTTTTTCTTTTTGTTGTTGTTGTTGTTATTTTGAATTTTAATAGCTGGCGCGTGCTTTCGAAACGAGTTTTTCCGTTTGAGTTTGAATGGCGTGCGGCGGCCAAGTTGTAACAAATTATTTTCAAATTTAAAAGTAAATCGAACTGGACGTACTAAATGATCGTTTAAATTGTTTGACCAAAAATTCAAGATTTAGTTGGAATTAAAGTTTTATTTCAACCAAATAAAAATATGAAACATTTCCTTTTCAAACAGACAGAGAATAAACAAAAATTTAGTTGATTTTGCCAGCAGATACAGTCCGTCTGACAGTCGATTTTACAAATCGGCTTATAAGTAACGGACTTTTGGGGGTAACAAAAAATACAAGCAAAGAAGAAGCAAAAAGCAGGCACTACAGCAGGAGTCCGTTTCTTAAAACTACAAGTCGTCGCAAATCTGCAAGAGAAACACCCACAAAAACAACAATAAATTTTGTAAAAACGATCTCCAAGTCTCTATTGACAATTTTCGACAAAATTAAAAATATTTTTAATTATGTATTACATAAATACCATATGGGTAATTCCATGTCAACTCGACTAATGGTACGGTCACACTTGGCAAATATTTGGCCAAAAAAGCGTAACCACTAAAGAAAAATATTTTGATTGTTGTACGCGTTTCTTAAATAACTGATGGTCGGTGGTGTAGGATCCAATATTATTGGAAACCGATTAACTCAAACACTTGTCTGAATCTATATGTTTTTTGTTAGTATTTAGTGGTTACGCTTTTTTGGTGAAATGTTTGCCTTAATGTGACCACATAATCGATCTTTTCGATTTGAATGAAATTCGGCCAGAGGATTTCATTCATTTTATTTAATATTTTTATCAAAGCAAAACGATTAAAACATATTTTTGGAAAAGTTAAGTCACATATGAAATTCCATAATTTCGACGATTCCGCCAGATCGGTCCAGTTTATTTTTTCAATATTTTTAAAACCATCTCACACACAAGAATGCTTCTTATGTCATTTTAAAGGGAATATCTGGGACTGTCAGGTTTAAGTAAATAATTTTCATTTTTTGGTAAAGTGTAACATCTGCAAGTTTTGGAAATTTCAGATATGGAATTAAGAAACGAGCGTAAACTATTTTTTATCAAATTTTTTAAGAAGACAACTGAAGACAGATTAGAAGATAGAAAATTCTGTTGTAACTATTTTTAATTTTTCCTTCCCCGGTAAATATTTCGCTGCAGGTAGCGGTCGTATTCTGCTCTTTTTAGTGCATGTCGGTTTTAATCCCCTCGTCATTGAGATAAGCCCACAACAATTAGGATATTTCAGAATTAATGCAGTCGAAAGAAATTCAACATCATATAAAGGGTGTTTTTTTTGTGGGGGTGTAGTACTTTGATATGGAATAAAACAGAGATGATTTTTTTAAATTGAATTTAAATTTACTTTATTCGTTACATACTTTCTAGAATTATAATTTAAATATGACTTCTGGCATATGACCACCACGCCTGGCTTTGACGTAGTCTTATCTGGAGGTATTTTCGAAACAAATTCAAATAAATTGCTTGACAGCTGGCAAACTGGCCGCCGGCTTAAAAAGTGCTGCCAAATTTAAGTTTTATGGCTAAAAAACACTTCTAAAAAAGAAATGGAATTATGAAAATCAATTTTTTTTAATCTTAAATTTCGATACTCAAACTTGACTAAACTAAAGCACTGGGGGCCCAGGGGAAGGCGCTCGAAATTGTATAGCCCATTTACTTGGACAGAGTATATATTGGAAATAAATAATTGGAAATTGCTTGACAGCAATTCAAAAAGTGCTGCCAAATTGAAGTTTTATGGCTACAAAAAAACTTCTAAGAAATAAACGGAAATACGAAAACCAATTTCTTTTTTCTTAAATTTCGATGCTCAAACTTGAATTAACTAAAGCACTGCTGGCCCTCGAAATTGTATAGCACTTGATGGCAATCGGCTATTTACTTGGACAGAGTATATTTTGGAAACAATGGATCTACAGTCGTATTACGAAGGGAGAGTCAACAACTACTTCAATGGAGTAAATTTTACCTGCATTTTCTTTTTAACATTTTCACAAAACTTGATTATTCATTTATTTCCCTTCGCACGAAAATAAATATTAAATAAAAAAATAATATGAAACCATTTGAAACAACTGCCCAAACATTCACAATTAATGAGTCACTATAAAAGTCATACGGCTGGCTGACCTTTTTGCTTTTGACAAATGTCACGCATCACAACTTGACGTGTGTTGTAAGTGTCAAGATAATATTTAGTTTTTGCAATTTGTTTTGAAGTGTTTTTTTTTTTTTAAATTACTAATTTACAGTTCATAAACACTCCAAAATGAAACGCCGAAATCTTTGAAAGAAACTCACTCACACACACACACACACACACACATACATAAACAAAGTGGAAATTGCAAACCCATTAAAATAACATTTTGAGCGTCATGCAATTCCGTTACCACATCCCCAACGGATACACACATACACATACAAATAAAGTCATTTAAAATTTATTAAACATTAAAAACAAGATAACAAAAGGACACGTGTCTTGTAGAGAGTGTCTCATAGAGAGTATTCGAATTTAATATGGGAGCAGGATTAATGGCCGTTAATGTTGGAAACATTAACAGACAAAGAAAAACAGAAAAACGAGTCCAGCCCAACAGGGTCTTAATCTAACAGTAAACTGACTTTTATTTAGGCAAAAACATATGATTGCAATTGTTAAAAGACACGCGACCACCTTTCGAATGAAGTTTTTGAATAAAAGAAACCAGCAACATCAGCGAAAGAAAACATGTTCAAAATTTAAAACGTGTGTCGCCTGATTTGTCAAGGAAACACAAGGCAATTTTGAAAACACTTGGATTTAAAGAAGAAAAAGAAAAATGGGGAAGCCTAAAAAGGGGGAAGGAAAATAGCATTTAAACGGCCAACTTTACCCGTCCCATGGTTTACGGCTTTTGGCATTTGAAACAATTTTGAATAATTAATCACTCCAAAAACAAGTTTTGCGGGGCTTCTTGGCGCGACTTCCCTGTAGAATATTTCAAATTGTTGGACAGTTTTTAAAAATTTTTTTTTTTTTTAATTTTGTTTTGTGCAATATTTTGTTTCCCAAGTCTCAGCATAGAAGCAAAAAACAGGTTTGAAAAAAAACGACACATAAAAATTTAAAAATTATGCAAATTTTCTTTGAGCCCCCGCAATGTCAAGTCTGTTTCTTTTTGTTTTTTTTTTCTGTTTGTTTTTTCTTTCTGCCGTTGAATTTTGTTTTTTGCGTGGGATCTTTCCAACTGCTGGTGATAAATTTCACATATTATGAGAATAAACAATGAAGTTTTTAATATCGTTAATAAATTTGAACAACAGCGAGTTATACTTTTAATGCTGCAGTTGAGCAAAAACACAAAACGCTGGCAGTTTCTCTTTTGCAAAAAAAAAATGTGAGAATGAAATGACATTAATTTTTGAAATACTTGAACGTTACTTTTGTTGTTTTTGTTATTAAATATGTTGCATTGTTGCATTCGCGTTTGAATGCAAATGAGAAAATATCGCTTTTCATGCCAAGGATTTTGGGAGGGGGAACGATCGCTGCCGCACAATAAACGATTTTGAAAATGAAAAAAAAAAATTAAAACTATTTAGCAGTTGTAGTCCGCATTTAAAAAAGTGTTGCTGAGTTTAAGTGCAAAGTTTGGGTTTTATATCTGCAAACAGGGCGGAGCCAGGAGCTCACAAAGTTTGCCACCTCGGGGATATGAAAAACTGTTATATTTTGCTGACAGATTTTCCTATAGAACACCTTAAAAATATATTCAATTTGTGTAAATTTCCGTTTATAGTGTAGGAATCAATCCCCAAAAAATTATAAATTGACTTAGTCCATTATTTCACCAACAGAAAAGTTCTACATTATCCGATTAGCAAAAACTTTTCTCTTGTAGATTAAAAACAAAATAATTTTTTTACTCATTTTTGGAACAGACTAAGTTGAAGTTTTCAAAACCGATTAAGGTTTCCCATTTTTTCTTTCACAAAAAAGTACGTTAATTATTTCTTAACTATAAAAATAGTTTCTATAAATACTTACCCCTATTTATACTTATCAAAAAAGGAAATATTTTAAAATATATTTAAAAAAAAATTCCAAATTTTTCTTGATGAAAAAAAGCAGACCGTTTCGGAATAGACCAATTTTTATTGTATCAAGCTTAAAGCCTGTTTCATCAAATCGCTAGTCTGCAATCAGAAAAGTTTTTAATTCATCTTTTCACTTGAAAATTATTCTCATCTTGCGAAAAATATTTAAAAAAAAGAATACGAAAAATACTGAAAAATCTCATTATTGGGATTTTGAAAACTTTCTTTGGGAATTCTAGAGATCACTGAAAAAAATCGCAGCAAAAGCTTGTAGCCAAACATTTTTACCAATAATTACTTTATAACATCTTGTTGTTTAAGACATTTTCAATGTGGCTGTTGTTGGCCAAAGTATTTAACACGTTGATACCGTTTTTAGACAAGTCACGAATATGCACCAAAATTGCTCTGAGCATATTTAAATGACAAAGACTCATCACTGATCACTTTCATGTACTAAAGAATCATTGAAAAAACTACCCTGTCCATTAAGGATATTTATATGGAAATACCTATTCTTAAAAGTACTTTTTTCGAAAAAGTACTATTTTCATAACGCAACATTTTCCAAAAGTGCGTTATGCAAAATTTATATTTGGCAAAAAATACATTAAAAAAAATATAACTTCAAAAAAGTACCATTTCCAAAAAAAAAAAATCCAAAAAGGTTTTTTCTCAAAAAATGTTGTTTCCTAAGATGGTATACATACGTTTTTTAAGTACTTTTTCTTAAAAAGTAGCCTTTACAAAACATACTTTATCGAAAAAGTACCTAAAAAAACCTTTCCCAAAAGCACATTTTCCAAAACTCGCTGTTTCCTAAGGTGGTATACATAAGAATTTTAAGTACTTTTTTAAAAAGTACCTTATTCAGAAAGTACCTTAAAAAGTAATCTTTCAAAAAAGTACCATTTGCAAAAAAAATGCTGTTTCCTAAGATAGTGAGCATAAGTTTTTAAAGTACATTTTCCAAAAAGTACCTTATCCAGAAAGTACCTTATCCAGAAAGTACATCAAACAACAAACTTTCAAAAGAGTACCATTTCCAAAAAAAAAAAAAACATTCCCAAAAGCACACTTTCCTAAGATAGTGAGCATAAATAAATATCTTTGCCAAAAAGTACCTTTGCCAAAAAGTACTCTTGCCAAAAAGTACATGTACCCAAAAATGTTTTCTCACAAAGTATCTCTTACAGAAAGTACCTCTTTTATGAAGTACCTTTATAAGTAAATATCTTTTTTTTAAAGTACTTTTGTGAAAAAGTACTCTTTTCATATAATATCATTTAAAAATATTTTTCAAAAACTCTTGCATTTATAACGGTAATTTATTATTTGGCAATTAAGTAATTTTTTTTTAATATCCTTTAAAATACAATTCCAAATGTAAAAAAAGTTTTAATTAAATATAAAAGTTATTAAATATAAAAGTATTATTAAATATTTAGTTGGTACATAACGGGTTAAAACAAAATTCTTTGTTGCCAGCGATACCATCAGACCAAATTAATTGTGCAACTTAATTAAATAATTTGTTTTTTGCTGCTACATATCCAACATTCAAACCAGATTTGAATAAAAATAAAGTTGGAAAAAAAACAAATAAACGCGTTGGCTACTGTTTCTAAACATTAATTTTGCTCTGGCCCGTCCGGCCCCTCGCCGTTCAATCAATTTTACAAACTGCTGTGAATTGTAATAAATCTTTTTTTGAAATCCATACGAGTACTGAAACTATAAAACAGACGTTTGTTACATTTCATTTTTCCAACAAAAACACGTCAATTTTCTGGTCTAGTTTTTATATGAAAAAAAAAAAAACAACAACAACAACAACAAAAATGGTGTACAATGAGACTGCAATCGGATGCTAATTTTATTTCTGTTTCTTTTCCATTTTTTTCTTGTGCTGGAAACAATTGTAAAATTAATGAAATTAAAAATTGAAATATCATGAGATCACGTCGCTCGAATGTTTTATTTCACACGGATTTGCAACGTTATTTTCAAAAGCGGTTCACTCTCAAAGTTGGAACCTGAATTAATACGTTGGTAGCTGAAGCGACACGAACATTTTCCCTGGCTATAGAAACGAGTAGTTCGAAATTTGTTGTACCGTTAGTTCAATGAAATTGCAAGAAAATAATGTTAATATTTTGCTTGGACCCGCACTTAGGCCATGGCCCCTACGTAAGCAATAGGGCACTTTTCATGAGGTGATATATGGATCACCCCACTTTTTTTCACAATAATTCTATTTTTACAAATTTATTTCTTTATTGAGGATACATGCTTCGACTCCCAAAAACTTTAATCGAAATCCCCAAATATCAGAAGCTCTCCTCTCCAAAAAAAAAAAAAAATAATAATGGCAACTCTTTTTTATCTTCACCATGATAACGCTATTAAAACTTGCCAAATTAATGTGTTGCCACCCGTTCTTGTTAAGTGTACAAGATGTCCACTAAATTTGTCTGTTTAAAGTGACTTGAAATCGAGTCCGAAGGAGCCGGCTGCAAACACAAACTCGCAGGTGAAACTGGTAAGATAACTTCCGGTAAAAAACGTGATATCTAACCAAGACAAAGTACTTGGCAGGTCCAATAACTACTTAGTGGAGGCAAAGATTGCTTCTTGATCCTCAAAAACTTCGGTCGAAATCCCCAAAATCCCAGAAATTCCATGGCTCCTCTCTAGAAAAATAAAAACAATATATTTTCCTTAAAAATCTAAAGCAGAAATTTCCTGCCACTTCCTTGGTAAAAAGAAACGCCACCACGGCAACGCTGATAAAACATTAAATGTTATTATTGTATTTAAAATAAATTTGTTCGCTTAAAGTGACTTAAAATCAGCTAAAAAGAAGTGGGTTACAAACACACAAACTCACTGGTGAAGTTAATAGGATAATTTTCGATTAAAACCGCCATGAAACATGATATCTGGCGAAGGAAAACCAGTGAGCAGGTTCAACAACTAATTAATGGAAGAAAATATAAAAAGCTTTAGTCGAAATACCAGAAGTATCACGGCTCTTCCCTGAAAAAACAACGGTAAAGCTTTTTTCTTAAAAATGCACCATGGCAACGCTGATCAAACTTATTAAATTATTTTATTGTTTATCAAGTTTAAATGAAAGCGGGTTAAAATACAAGTCCAGTCGAGTCATTTACAAACACACAAACATGCAGTAAAAAAAAGAAATTGATTTTACCTGAACCGTTTCCGACACCGGGCAACAGCAGCAGCAGTGACTGACTGCTCAATGGAAAATAAATTATACATTCACGTAACTGATATTTGCAAATCAGTTTATTTTTAATTCCCTACAAGCTGGTAATTAACACACATACACACACACTCACAAGGCCTGTTGCTAACAAACTAAATTTATATAAAAACAACTAATAAAAGACAAGCAATTAATTAACACATGGGTTATTTGGGGGAAAAAATAATACAAACACAAGTTTTTGTTTTTACTTTTATTTTCGACAAAAATTAAAATATTCACAACAAAGTTTTTCTCAAGCCGAATATTGAAAACGCCATATTTTAAATGACGAAATTCATTTCATTTTCAAATGAATAGAAGTCTTTGTGTAACTCTGCACTTGGCTGGTTTGGCTGCAAGCATTCGCTTTGTCAAATCTTTAAGAACTAAAAACTGTTTATTTAAGATTTATCGCAAATGTAAAACGGACAAGAAATGAGACCCCCGAAAGGTTTTTGAACTGCTTCTTTTGTTTGTCTGTTTCTGTAATTATGAAACCAGATTTATTTATTCGAACGTTCTCTTGTTTTCTTTATATTTTTGTTATTATTTTTCCTTTTATTAATTTTATTTTTTATTTTTTGTACCACAAGAATTCTTAAGTGGTAAATTGCAGTTTTATCTTTCATTGTAATCAACAGAAATAAATTTATCTTATCTCGAAAAAAAATATATAAATAAAGCAAAAAGCAATCTAAACGCAAATACTTTGCTACGGCACATTCATAATGTTGACGACAGAGAGAAAATTATAAATAAATATTTTGTGAAGAAAAAATTAACAAACAAAAAATGGTTAAAATAATTCATCTGAAAACATGGAAATTGACCCACTGTTGTCTCAGGGTCTGGTAATTCGCACATCCGACCGGAGATGGCAAACGTTTTCTTTTTTGTTGTTTCTCATTTTGTATTTAAAACACATAAACACTAATTATTTCTCTTAGTGTAATTTCAATGTGAAGTCATGAACAATTTCAAAAACCTCCGCTTAATTTTAATTAATATCGACGTTCTCTACGACCTCGTCAAAATAAAACCCTCAGATTCGCTATAAACGCAACATGTCCGCACACGACGCACATTCGGCACACAAATTTCTATTCGAATACCAACAAAAATATTCAGAACAATAGGCGCAGTAATTAAGAATTACACAAAACAAGCAACAACAACGTTGAAAAAATAAACGAAACGAAATAAAACACAAGCAACAAATTTTAAATAAAACTCACCTTTTCATAAAATAATATAAAAAAAAAAAATAAAAACAATAAAAAGAAACTCAACAACAACAGCAACATAAACAACATCGATAACGACAATAGCTGCAAATACTGCAGGGCAGGAATGAATGGATGGATGGTTGGCCGGCCAACAAAAGCCCGACAAGTTGCAGCTGCGCAAATACGCAAAATAGTACTCACACTCACACAAGCACTTACAACCACATGCTGCTGGCACGCATACTGTGTGTGTCTGTGTGTGTGTGTGTGGGTTTCTGTGCAACACACCCATTTGGAAATTGAAACAGGAACTCTCTCATCTTCCGCTGCAGACTTGCGTTGCTGTTATTTGTTATTGTTTTAAGCCTGCAAAACTTGCAACGTCGTCACAATTCAAAAATTTCAAAATGAAAAAGTCAAAATTAAATGAACGAATGAATGAGTGAATTCGTTTTCTTGTTTTTGTTAACGAGGAATTAAAGAATACAATTTGAAATTGTTCATTGACTGTTGGGATGTTATAAATGGCGGTGACTCGTGGGCAAATGTCAAATCATCAAGTGAAATGAAGTCAACTGAAAGATGCCCCTACTCTGATGTTGTAAAAATTTATTTATTATTTATTTTACTGTCCCATCAAATAGTTCAAGCAGCCTTCGATAGGGCACATTACAATCCCTTATTTTTTAGTTAATACCCCATTGTGCAAATTGATTCGCAGTGATATAACATCTCATCAGCGTTATCAGTTTGCCTACTTCTCAAGAGGGTGGTAATCAGTAGAAGTGTAAACTATTTAATTTCATTGTTTTTTTTTTAAGAAACAGAATACGAGAATTAATTGTTCTTACATTCGTTTTTAAGGTTAAGCGCCTTTGGTTAGCACGAAATGTCCCAACCCTGATGACTGACTATCTTTTATACAAAATAATAAATAAAGAAATAAAATAAAATAAAAAAATTATAATAAAAAAATTTAGAACAAAAAAGTTACAACTTTCTTGGTGTCACCCTGTAGCAAAGTAACACATCTTTTACAAACGAAATCATACGAAATAAATAACAGCATCAGCAATTTTCAATGGTCCAAATGACAAGAAAAATCAACAGGGTCAAATGTCGTGCGACCGTGTGTTGCAAAAATTTGTTTTTATCGGCTTGAAACCAGTTGCGAAACAGGATTTTTTGCTGCAGGACAAAAGCTGTTTCATTATGTAAATTGCATGTAGAAAATAATCTCCAGCTGCTTGCTAAAGACCTACTGGACTGGTCACATTTCGTAATCACCGACGCGGATGGTGGTAATTGAATGTTTTTGATTTTCGCAAGCAGCAAATAAAAGTGATTTAAATGTTGTTTTTTGTGTGACAAAGCGAAATTTCAATTGGCACTACAACGTTTTATTTCGACGTAGAGTCCTGATGCACAGTGGGTCAGTAGCATTGAAAAAAAGTAACGCCTCAAAGCTGCTGCTACTTAGCCTACGTTACAGGGCTTTTGGTAGCAACCGAAAAGATTTGTTTGGCTGCCAAATTCGCTGAAACTTAGAAAAGTCTCACTCAAATTTTTGTAGCGTGCGTCACACAATATCAAAACAAATAAGTATCTGTCTAATAATCATTCTCATATAGTTAAATCACGCTATTCACTTTGAATAAGTTGAAAGTACCATTTAAAAAAATTTATTTAGACCAGAGTTCCAATGCACAGTGGGTCGATGACATTGAAAAAAGTAATGCTGCACACGCTTTGCTTTATTCGTATTTGCGGTTGTTATAAATATTAAACAATCAGCGTGATATTGAAAGTTTTGCATGGAAATATGTAGCGTGCGTCACATTGGGTTCACAGTTTTGAATTAAAGGCCGCCAAAATTTGTTTTACAATATTTTTTAAGTTCGTTAGTTAGCAGACGGGTTTTAATAGCAACTGGAAAGCTCTTTTTAGTTGGAAATAATTTATTTTTAGATTTTCTTATATGAATTTTGTGCGCTTTTTAATGCTAGAGTCGCTTAGAAAGTCTCACTTCAATTTTTATAGCTGATTCCCGTTTTTTTTTTGTAGCGTGCGTCACAAAAGTTTCGCAGTTTTGAATAAAAGCTGCCGAAATTTGCCTTACAGTTCTGTTACATGTAACGTGCGTTACTTAAATTTGCTTAGGAAGTCTCACTTCAATTTTTAAAGCTACTTCCAGTTTTTATTTTTGTAGCGTGCGTCATAAAAGATTCGCAGTTTTGAATAAAAGCCGGCGAAATTCGCCTTAGAGTTCTGTTACATGTAACGTGCGTTACTTAAATTTGCTTAGAAAGTCTCACTTCAATTCCTATAGCTGATTTCCGTTTTTTTTTTTGTAGTGTGCGTCACAAAAGTTTCGCAGTTTTGAATAAAAGCCGCCGAAATTCGCCTTAGAGTTCTGTTACATGTAACGTGCGTTACTTAAATTTGCTTAGGAAGTCTCACTTCAATTCCTAAAGCTGATTCCCTTTTTTTTTGTAGCGTGCGTCACAAAAGTTTCGCAGTTTTGAATAAAAGCCGCCGAAATTCGCCTTAGAGTTCTGTTACATGTAACGTGCGTTACTTAAATTTGCTTAGGAAGTGTCACTTCAATTTTTAAAGCTACTTCCAGTTTTTATTTTTGTAGCGTGCGTGACACAAATTTATGACCAATTATTACGCAACAAATACCTGTTGAATAATCATTTTTATACACTTAAATCGTCACTCCACACTTTGAATATCTTTTTTTGAGAAAAAAAAAATTATTAAATATTATTCGGGGCACCCGTTCGTCACACAGAACTTTTGTCATAATATTTCATTGAAATGAAAATATAAAAAATAAATAAAATCGAATCACATGAATACATTTTCTTAATTAATTACAACATTTCCAAATTATAATTATCTTTTAAGTTGAACAAAAAAAAACTTCTTAAAAAATTTAACGATACATAACCCAACCAGCACGAAAAGAAATAAAGAAAATCAAAAATTGTTAAACAGAAATTTAAAATTCTTTTGAATTCTTGAACGACAGAATTTATTTCTTTTACAACGTCACACGATCGGCATACGAATTCCTGTGGCATCGCGATGACAAAGAATTCATATTTTTCCCAAACAGACGCTAATTTTCAATAACGATTTTCAATACTCATTTGAAAGAGTCATCGCGAGGAGGCGCAAATGTTATTGCACTTTTGCTGGTGGCACTGCAGCAGTTGTTTTTGTAAGTTGTTGCTGTTGCTGCTGCTGCTGCTGCTGCTGCTGCTGATGTTGTTAATGTTGGCTGCAAGTCGAAAGTTGCCTTAAAACGTGTCCACTTCTATTCGAATATTTCGTGTAGACTATTTTTGTTTTATTTTTTATTTAAAATTTTTTTTTTTCTTTTGCCTTTCAAATCTTTGACTCGTTTAAGCTTTTTTCCTAAAAATAGCAACAACAAGAAAATATGTAAAAGTGTTTAAGAAATATCGTAAACCTTCATAATTCACAAGTATTAATGATCTTTGAATAGTTTAACAAACGAGGAGTACTTCATTCGGGATGTTGCCTGCTCATTCATTTACACCATTTCCACAAGGATTTGTAAACATGTTTTATCGAATCAAATTTTATATTCCGCGAATTATAAAGACCATGAACCCGTCCAAATTTTTACTGATGCGAGCACTGAAGTTAAACGTGCATAGACAACGATCTTTATGTGCTGAATGAGCTCTGGAGTAGTTGGCCAGTGACCCTCATTTTCATTTTAAAAAATCGGTGTTTAATAAATTTCCTTTTTTAATGAAAAAATTGACAAGAATTATTGAAATGTTTCAATGCAAACTTGCCTCGTTTGAAATCCCTCAAAAACAAACACAGGAAACAGTGTCCGTTTCGTATGTACACCATTTACACAAGGATTTGTAAAATTTTACGTAAAATTACGTTACAGGGCTTTTGGTAGCAACCGCCAAATTCGCTAAAACTCACTTGCATTTTTGTAGCGTGCGTCACACAATTTCAAAAGAAATTTGTATCTGTTAAATAATAATTTTCATACACTTAAATCCCGCTGTACACTTTGAATAAGTTGAAAGTACCATTTTTGAGAAAAAATTGAAAATTTAGACTAGAGTTCCAATGCACAGTGGATCGGCGACATTGAAAAAATTAAAAAATCCGTGTTTAATAAATTTTCTTTCTAAATGAAAAAATTCACAAGTTTAAATGTTTCAGTGCAAACTTGCCTCATTTGAAATCCCTTAAAAACAACCATAGGAAACAGTGTCCGTTTCGCATGTACACCATTTACACAAGGATTTGTAAAATTTTTTTATCAAATAAAATCTTATATGCTGTAAATTATATGGGCCAAAATTTTGGAAAACTTTGCGTCCTGACTTGGACCTGCATATGTTAAAATTTTAACTGAGCCGGGTACTAAACTTTAACTGGCCTTAGACAATGAGGTTTGTGTGCTACTTGGGCGTGGAATAGTTGGCAAGGGACCCTCATTTTCATTTTAAAAAATCTATGCTTAATAAATTTTCTTTTTTAATAAAAAATAAAAAAAAATTCACAAAAATTTTTCAAATGTTTCAGTGCAAAACGCGTCTCATTTGAAATCCCTTAAATATTTGCAAACAACCAGTCCGGACACTGGAAACAGTGTCCGTCCGCTATTCGATAGTTGTTGTTATTCATGTTGACATTGAGTTTTAAATTTTCAGTTGGTTGCCTGCTTTTTGATGATGCTGTTGTTTGTTTGCAGTCGCGATAGTGTCTCTGTGTGTGTGTGTTGGAAATTGTCATAAAATTACATGCAACCACTTTGTAAAATGTCTTGCGTTCATCAGTTGACACGTACCACGCGAGTGCGTTTATTTAAACTTTTTTTCTGCTCTCCATCTTCAGTTGCTGTCCGTCGTTGATAATCGCAACAACAACAACAACAACCATCGATTTGAAAGCCTCTTAATATTTATTTGAAAGTCATCATCAGCATTTCGAGTTGGTTTTCTATTTAAAGTTCTAAATTAGCTTTTCTTTCAATATTAAATAGTATGTAATAATATGAAATTTATGAAGCGTGTATTTTCTGACTCTTCTTATGCTTGAAGGGCGAGTTGTTTGTGTGTTTTTTTATATTTTTAGAAACACGTAAAGATTTGGTGAAGAAATCATTTGATATCTACAACAGTTCGATAAATATTCGACGCTTTTTTTAGTGTTTGTTGTAAATTACGGATTCTGATAAGAGTTTCTTTTCATTAAAGCGAGGAGATATCACGATCAGTTATTTATGCTGCAGCAGAAATAAGAAAGACAACGTCTGTCTGTCTGTCTGTCTACTTTTAAGTTAAAACGAAACCTGTCGCAATTTAATATTTTGGCCATAAGTTCTCCTGAAAAAAATAAAATATCTGCTATAAAATTTTGCATTCATTTTGAGGACAACTCTTATCTAAATTCATAGTTCAATTAATAACTTAAAGCTAATTTTTATCTACTTATTGCGACATCATAGTAAAAAATATTTAATCAAAAACTATCAAACTTTTTATTAATTAATTTTAAATGCTCCCTCTTGTAACAAATAAAATAGCTTTTTACTATATTAAAATGTGAACTCAATTCTCTTAAAATTTAATACCTCTACTGAAATCGAAATTTTTTTTCATAAAAGACATATGGAAGGTATGCATATCCTTGTTATGATTTCAATAAAGTTATAAAAAAAACATAATAATACACAAATTTCGAAGTATATTCGGCAAGTTCATGTCACTTTGAGCCGATTGTTTTAGTAGAAATCGAAATTTGTTAAAAAAGGATATATGGATGGCAACCATATCCTTGCTTAGGTATCAATAAATCTTTTATAAAGTATATTTTAATATAATTATGTTGCTCTTAATAGTTTAATTCAGCCAAAATCGCAATGTTTGCAAAAAGGATATGGGAGGGGTATAAATATCCTTGCTGTGAGATCAAAGATTTTTTTGGCACTAATTACGGAGCGTATTTTAAAGTCTTCATCAAATTTTCGCTGCTTTAAACAGCTTATTTTAGATGAAATCCCAATATTTGTAAAAATGATATATGGGAGTCATCCTTTTGCCTGCTAATAATTCTATAAAATTTCTTGCACAAGTTGCGACCTGTACTTTAAAACTTTTGATGAATATTTGCTGTTTTTAAGCGCTTACTCTAGTTGAAACCCTAATATTTGTAAAAAGGATATATGGGAGGTATCCTTATATATACTATGATTTAAAGGAAACTTCTTGCACAAGTTACCACATGCGTTAGAAAACCTTTAGTAAATTTTAGGTGTTATTAAGTGGTTACTTAAGCAATATTTTTAGAAAGTATATATAAGAAGTGTCCATGCCCTTGCTGCAATTTTAATAAAATTGTCTAAGCTAATGATTATAAAAATTATTGCAGCTTTAGCAACTTTTTTGCGCTTTTCATAGTTTACTTGAGTTGTAATCATAATTTTTCTAAAAAGGATATGTGGGAGGCATCCTAATCCTTGCTGCGACTTCAACAGAATTTTATGCAGCACTATACTTTAAGACTTTTCATAAAAAATTTTACTCTTTAAAATTTTACTTTAGATGAAATCGCATTTTCTGTAAAAAGGATATATGGAAGGTATCCTTATACTTGCTGCAATTTTTATGAAAGTTTTTACACAAACTACTAAATGTATTACAAAAGTTTTGGTGAGTTTTTGTTGTTTTTTATGTGATTACTTTAGCCAAGATCTCGTCATATCTAAAAAGGATATATGGAAAGTCTTTATATCCTTGCTACAATTTCAATAAAAATTTCTACACCAACTATGAAGTGCACTTGTAGACTTTTTCAAAGTTTTTTGCTGTTTTTACGAGCTTACTTTAGGTAAATATATAATTTATGTCAAAGAGGATATATAGGACTTATCCTTATCCCTGCTGCGACTTCACCAAAATATCTTACACAAACTATGTGGTGTATTTTAAGAGTGTTAATAAATACTTGTTGCTTTTAACAGCTCCTTTCAGCTGAAATAACAAATTTTTGTAAAAAGGATATACGGGGACCACCTATATCCCTGCTGCGAACTTTAATAAAATTACCTACTCACACTTGAGTTATTTGTTTACGACCTTTAGCAACATTTGGTTACTTTTAAGAGCATGATTTTAAGAGCTAAAAAATATAAATTTTTTCCAAAAAAGGATATACGGAAGCCATCCATCTGTTCACTGCAATTTTATTTAAATTTCCTATGCAAATTATAACGCACTTTTGACAACCCTCTGAGAAATTTATGTTTCTAAAACCTTAATTTGTGCAATAAGGATATATGGAAGGTGTCCTTATGAGTGATGTGATTTTAATAAAAAAAAATTTCTCTAATTAAGAGATACTTGCTAAGATTTTTTACTACCTTTTTGCTGCTTTCAAGGCCTTATTTTAGCGGAAATCATAATTGTTTGCAAAAAGGATACATGAGTAGTGTTCATATTCTTGATGAGATTTCAATAAAATTTCTTAGACAAACTATGAGGTACTTTTTGCTGCTTTTCAGATGTTTACTTTAGTTGGAATCACAACTTGCATTAAAAGGATATATGGAAAGTATCCATGTCCTAGCTGCGATTTCTGTGAATTTTCGTATACAAATTACTATTGTATATTGTATTTCGTATACAAATTACTATTGTATATTGTATTGTAAAATCTTTTGTGAATTTTCGTGCATTTTATGTGACTAGTTTGGCCAATATCACAATATATCTAAAAAGGATATATGGGAAGTGTCCATATCCTTGCTGCAATTGCAATAAAATTTCTTACACTAAATATGAGGTGTATTTAAATACATTTCGTCAAATTTTCATTGCCTTCAAGAGTTTGGTTTAGTTAAAATCATGGTTTATATAAAAAGGACATATAGAAAGTATGCATGTCCTGGCTGCGATTTTTATGAGTTTTCCTACTCACATTACGAGATGTATTGTGAAACAGTTTACGAGTTTTTGTATATTTTGTGTGACTACTTTAGTTGAAATCACAATATTTCTAAAAAGGATATATGGGAGCTATTCTTATCCTTGCTGCGGCTTAAATAAAATTTTGTACAGAAACTATGAGGTACTTTTTAATACCTTTTACTAACTTTTTGCTGTATTATACAGCTGACTTTGGTTAAAACTACAATTTTTCTGGAAAGGATATATGGCAGGTATATTTATCCCTGCTGCAATTTCAGTCAAACTGTTCACAAAAGTTATCGGGTGTGTTCTTAGACTTTTGGCAAGCTTTTGTTGTGTTCAAGAGCTTAGTTCAGCTGAAATTATAATTTTTGTGAAAAGGATATATGAGAGGTATCCTTAATATGGCTGCGATAGCAATAAAATTTTGTATTCCATTTAATTCTTGCATAAGTTTTCCAACTCTGTTTGTGTTTCAAGTGTGAATCTAAACTTTTTGTAATAAAAATGAATATTTCCTTTCCCCAGATAATCCTGCAACCACACTTTATTGGGTAATTTTTTCTTAATTTTAAGTATGAGAGTAATAGTTTCATTATTGCCTTTATCCGGCATTAATTTTTTTTCACTACTCAAACAACAACATGAATTTTATTTACTCAATTCACCTGCCATGACAAAAAGTTTTCAAATTAAAAAAAAGAAAAGATAAATAAAGAATAAAGCCAAATGTTGTTGTAAAATTGTTAGGCGACAAAATTGTAAAAAAATAATGGAAAAGTACGAGTATTTAAGTGGCCCGTAGACAGCGAATACCAGTAGAATTTCCCACAAACGCATTCAGGCATGAAGTGTTGGTTGGAAACTATTTACCTCCTCCTTGTGGCATGCAAACGATACAACTCGTACTTTGTTTTATTCACTTGGCCAACAGTTTTTTTTTTTTGTTTTTTTTCTAATGGAAGTAATAAAAACGTATAAACAGAAAATTTAGAAGAGGGAAATGAGAACACAATTAATAAAGCGGCTAGAATTTTATTTTATATTTTGTCACCACGCTGGGCACTCACTTTAATTCAGACAATTATTTCAACTCAAATGGCTGACGAGATGGGCTGCAGCAGCCTGAATTATTGAACAGTGCGAGCGCGTTAAGTTGATTGTTTGGCATTTCCCTTCCGTTTGTTCCACTGTTGCAGGTGGGGGGTGTCTGTCTTTTTAGCCCATTTTTTATTTTCTGTTTCAATATTTACGCTGAATTAAACTCCATTTAAAGACTCTTTCTAATGCAGGAATTCTCATAATCCGGTATCTGGTGAGTGGGTGTGTTTAGCTTCACTAAAAATTCAAAATTCAATAATAAAAATGGAAAACCTGTTGGCACCCCCGAAATTTTAAAACTCAGCAGAAATAAACCACGAAAAAAATTATTTATTATCACAAAAAAATTTAATTTTACAAAAACTTAAAATAATTTTTTAAAAACCAAATTTCACTAAAAAGTGAAAATTCTAAAACTAAATTTTTCTCAAAAAAAAAAAAAAAAATCGCACATATACGATTATTGAAAACTTAATATTTTTCCATAAAAAACTAAAATGGTTAAGGAACCGAAGTTTGATAAAACATGGAAGTTTAATATAAAAATTATGAACAACAAAAGGCTCGGAAACCGTGCTATTAACCCTTAATTGCATGATTTTTTCTTTTTTAATTAATTCAACGAAATACCGAAAATGTGTGAAAATTGTGAAATTGAAAAAATTATTTAAATATTCATTCAATTCTGGCAATTTTACTAAAAATTAACTTTTCTCTATCAACTGCAATAATTGAAATTGCATTGTAGCGTTCGTCACGATAAATAAAATGAGTAAAATAAATTTTTTCTCTTTCACAGAATCTATGGTTTTACATTGTGGGTCTTAGCGAATTTAGAAATTCAGATTTTAGAATATAAAGGTATACATATTAATTTGTGTAGCGTGCGTCACGATAAATGATGTGAGTAAAATTAATTCTTTTCTTTCAAAGAGTCTGTAAATTTATTTCGTGGGCTTTAGCGAGTATAGAAACTGAAATTCTAGAATGAAAAGTTATAAAAATTTTACATAATAATTTGTGTAGCGTGCGTTACGATACATAAAGTGAGTAAAATAAATTTGTTGCTCTCATAGAGTCTATAATTTTACATTGTGGGCTCCAGCGAATATAGAATTTGAGATTTTAGAATAAAAGTTTTCCACATTAATTTCTGAGGCGTGCGTCACGCTAAATAAAACGAGTAAAATTAATTTGTTTCTCTTACAGAATCTATGGTCTTACATCGTGGGCTCTAGTGAATATGGAAATTGAATAAAAGTTTTCCACATTCGTTTGTGTAGCGTGCGTCACGATGAATAAAGTGAGTAAAATTAATATGCTCCTCTCACAGAGTCTATAGTTTTACAACGTGGTCTCCAGCGAATATAGGAATTGAGGTTCTAGAATAAAAATTACAACAAATTTTCATATTAATTTTTGTAACGTGCGTCACGATAAATAAAGTGAGTAAAATTAATTTACTTTCTTTCAAAGAGTCTGTAATCTTATTTCGTGGGCTTTAGCGAATATAGAAGCTGAGATTCTAGAATAAAAATTATAAAAATTTACATATTAATTTGTGTAGCATGCGTCACGATAAATAAAATGAGTAAAATTAATTTACTTTCTTTCAAAGAGTCTGTAATTTTATTTCGTGGGCTTTAGCGAATATAGAAACTGAAATTCTAGAATAAAAAGTTATAAAAATTTACATATTAATTTGTGTAGCATGCGTCACGATAAATAAAGTGAGTAAAATTAATTTACTTTCTTTCAAAGAGTCTGTAATTTTATTTCGTGGGCTTTAGCGAGTATAGAAACTGAGATTCTAGAATAAAAAGTTATAAAAATTTACATATTAATTTGTGTAGCATGCGTCACGATAAATAAAGTGAGTAAAATTAATGCGTTCCTCTCACAGAGTCTATAAATCCAAATTAATTCAAAATTCTCACATAACATAACGTGCGCTAGAAAGCGTGCGTCACAAACAGTTGTCATTAAAACCCAACAAAACTTTTTTGCTTGCAAATAATTTAGATCGGGAATTCTCTTATATCTGCGGCATCACAAGGAATGCAGGGTGTACAAAATTCGGCACGGCCGCAAATAACCATCATATTTCGTGTGCACCATCTTTTTTATAAATAATTTTTGTTGCAAACGTATTCAAACCAAAAATTTGTTGTGGTTAATTGTACTCGCACGACTCGTGTGCGCTCATTATGAAGAAGCATTTCAAACAGGTTCTCGTTCGTAGTCGTTCTTGTCTTATCAGCCATTCAGCGAACAGGAAAAAAACTCAAAACAGGTGTTTTTCAAAATGATGAAATCGTACAGCGGAATTCGTGGTGGATTATTAAATTGTTGTTTGGGTTCACAGCTTTTTATGCGGTTCTTGTTGTTGTTGCTGCTTTAGGGTGTTGAGGCAACTTTAATGTTTTTAATACATTTTTTTCGGTTGGAATTCTTTCGATATTTCCTGCGCGATTAAAAAATTGTTTCTCACTTCCTCCCGTTTTGATAGAACGGGAAAGATAATTCTGCAGTGGAGTTTGTGGAGTCAGTGGTTCCTTTAATTTTGCCATATATTTCCTTATTGTCCGTCTATCATTAACTCTATTGCCAACCGAATTTTATTAGTTTTTTTGTTGTTGCTGTTGTTACAGGCCTTATAAATAACCAGTGTTGCCAAATCGAGTATAGAAATTGAGATTTTAGAACAAAAGTTTTCTGTATTAATTTGTGAGGCGTGCGTCGCGATAAATGAAGTAATTAAAATTAAATTTTTTTATTTCACAGAGTCTATAATTTTATATCGTGGGTTCTAGTGAATATAGAAACTGAAATTCTAGAATAAAAAGTAACACAAATACTACATATCAATTTGTGTAGCGTGCGTCACGATAAATAAATTTAGTAAAACTATAATTTTACATCGTGTACTTAAACGAATTAGAAACTGAAATTCTAGAATGAAAAGTTGTAAAAATTTTACATATTAATTTGTGTAGCGTGCGTCACGGTAAATAAAGTGCTTTAGCCAATATAGAAATCGAAATTCTAAAATAAAAAGAAACAAAATTTTCCATATTAATTTGTGTAGCGTGCGTCACGATTTGTATTCCGTGTTTTCAGTGTTTTTTTTGTCGATACATCGAGGCGAAAAATCTTTGAAATTTCGGTACTTTTTGCACTTTATTTTAGTACTTTCTTAGTAACGCTGGCACGAAACCAGAAGTTCCAAAAGAAGGAGCAGCTTAAAATTTGTTGTGGGAAATTCGTAAAACAACCTCCTGCTTTCAAGACTGGATTTGTTTTTTATACAGCAGGGATGTTTAATTTCTTTAATTGGTTTCATTATGTCAATAAATTAATTTGGGTTGAGTGGTTTCTGGGAAAAAGAAACGAAAAAATAGAATCCACTTGGATTCAAGAATAAAATTATTACCTTGCAATGCCATTGAGATCCGATGAAAGGCGGAAAGTGAGACCAGGAAGACGGACAGAAACTATAAAGTAACTAGAAGGTTGAAAGTGGTGGGCTGAAATGAGTCGAGTGCACACGCCTCAGAGGAGTCCATATGATTTTTGGTTTTATAGGCTGTTTTTTATAGAGTGATACAAGTTTAAATCCTAATAAAATATAATAATATATTTTGGATATCAATGAAACGGTCTTTATTGGATAGAAAATTTTATGACATTAATGTTTAAATATGATTTCGGCCATGTCGCCGCCACCACGGCTGGTGCGTACCAGGCGCAATCTGGAACACCAATTTTCACAAACAGTAACATTCTGACCATCATCGTTTTTGAAGACATATGGGCCACTGAATCCGCCAGCCCACAGTAATTTTCTGTGGATGTGGATGGTGTTTCGACAAAAGCTTGTGGATTCTCCTCACTCCGAATGCGACAACTCAATCAAAAATTGGCTTCATCGGAAAATAAAATTTTTAATGGACGAAGTGCACGATAAGTTTGACGAACAGAACCATTATTTTGCTTAAAAATTTCCTCAATTTGCACGCGTTGCTCTGGTGTCAGTCGATCCATAATGAAATGTCAAAGCAAACTAAACAAACAGCAACTATCAGCTGTTAAATGGGTGGTCAAATAAAGCAGTGATGCCAACTCAAAGTTGCATCACTCTATAAAAAAACACCCTATATTATGGTTTAGGCGAAGAAGAGCGTTATACCATCTGACCGGGCAACTTCAGAAATTTCACTATCGAGTGGAAGACAGCAAAAATAGTCAAGATTGGCTTCTTGTAGCATACTGATGAAGCTTGTCAAGAGCTTTACGAGAATATTAGAAGAAGCAGCACCGCTTTTTGTGGCCATATTGTTGACAGTTAAATGGAATTTGTTTAGAAAATTTGCTGGGAGTAATTTTGAAATAATTCTATACATCTGTTTGGAACCCCTTTTTTCGACCGATTCCACTAACTAATCAGGCGGACATTAAAAAATCGATGGAAACCGCGTCATTCTGTACGTGAGATATCTTGAATTAAGAAAATTCGAAAAATGTGATTTAAAAAAAACCGAAATTATATATCTGATCAGTTAATTTTCAAGATTTTTTTATAATAATTTGTAGCAGTTTGAAAATTGAAAAATATTGTTACAGGTTGAAGAGCTGAAAAGCACAGAACCAAAATCATGTTACGATATCTTTGCGTTTAAAATTAGAGGCGAATGTTTTCCATATTTTTTTTATAAAATGAGACATTTTGAATTCGTACTGCTAAAAACTGCGGCCTTTTCTCTTGATTTCGGTTTTTTTTAATTTACAAGCTGGCAACGCTGCATTTACTTTCCTCTGTCGTTTATTTTCCTTATTCTTTAATTTTTATTCTCTATGGGTTTCCTTACAATTTTTTCTGTTTTCCCAACAAAGAATAAACATTTTTCTCCTCGTTCAGTCGACAATTGATTTCTATCAGTTGCAAAGAAATTCCCACGCCAGTCTAGTGTTTTTTCTTTAATTTTTTATTTGTTTGTTTGTTTGTTTGTTTTTAATATTTAAATACTGAATGATTAATGTTTTCCTAAGGTCGTACGTAATACAAAAATGCATGCATACGAAATTAACCTACACGGATTGAGATATTATTTCTTGTGATAAGATCGATTGTGTGGCCAGCGAATGCAAGAGAGAATGAAGGAAGACTTGTTGCATAAATTTCATTGTATTTCATATCAAAATAATCGTATAAATTTATTTCTTTCTGTTTCATGATTTCTTTTTAATTCCAAAATAATTCTTGCATATTTTAAAAATTATTTTACACCATGTCTATTTGTCAAAAAAAAAAAAGTCTGGCCACCTTTGTGCCCTTGAATAATCTGCTATTTGGAGATAAAGTGTGCTTTCTGTAGCAGTAAAAAATAAGACCTTAATTACATATTGAGAACCACTAATTATCCCCCCCTCCCATCCACCCCTCTCATGTACTACTCTGCAGTGACAAAATAAATATGCAATTAAGCACTGCAGCGTGTGAGTTCATTAGGGGATTTACAGCAAATCAACAGTAATCCCCTCTTCCTAACCAAAAAAAGAGAAATGAAAAATAAGTCTATTTGCACGCACGTAATACTATTTTAGAGGGAAGGAGTCCCCAGGAAGATATCAATAAAAATGTATTTTTCGTTCTTTTTTTATTTATTAGGTTTTAAAGAAATTCGAACAGTGAAGTTGAGCTTAGGAGGGGCATTTAACCCACAACGAACGCTGTGTTAGACTGGCGTACACTACTCCCTGGGCACCTGACGAAAGCTATATCAGGTGTTTTTTATAGAGTGATACAAGTTTAAATCATAATGAAACATAGTGATATATTTCTGATATCAATGAAACGTACTTTATTGGATAGAAAATTTTATGACATTAATGTTTAAATACACGGCTGGCGCGTACAAGGCGCAATCTGGAACACCAATTTTCACAAACTTTTCGCAGCATTTGCGGCCGTATCTCGCCGATAACTTTTCGAATGCTGATTTCCAGGTGTTCAATTGTTTCTGGTTTATCGACGTACACAAGTGACTTTACACGATCTTGGGGGCCAATTAAGTGGGCCATTTCGTGAAATTATTTTTTCGTCAAAATTTTCCGTGAGTAAATCAATTGTAGCGCCCGCTGTGCGGCATGTGGCTCCGTCCTTTTGGAACCACATATCAGCAAGATTAATGCCAGCTAATTGAGGTACGGAAATAATTCGAATCATGTTCCTATACCGTTCACCATTGGGACTAACATTCTGACCATCATCGTTTTTGAAGACATATGGGCCAATGACTCCCTCCCCCAGCCCATAAAGCGCACCAAACAGTAATTTTCTGTGGATGTGTTTCGACAAAAGCTTGTGGATTCTCCGCACTCCAAATGAGACAATTCCGGTTATTTATGTACCCATTCAAACAAAAATGGGTTCATCGGAAAATAAAATTTTAAATGGACGAAGTGCACCATTATTTTGATTAAAAATTTTCACAATTTGCACCCGTTGCCATGGTGTAAGTCGATCCATAATGAAATGTCAAAGCAAACTAAACAAAAAGCAACTGTCAGCTGTTAAATGGGTGGTCAAATAAAGCAGTGATGCCAACTCAAAGTTGTACCACTCTATAAAAAACACCCATTATATATGGGAATGACCTATTCACAACTCACATTTCTACATGAGAAGCAGTTGCTCTCGATGACTCAAAAGATGTTGCACTAGACTATTGTTGTTGTTCTTTTATAAATTCGATTCCTTGTCATTTCCTCCTTCCCCGTTAAAATGTTGAAATTGTATCAGAAAATTTAATGTTTGTGTGTCATCTAATTCCAGCATTTTCGTAGTTTTTTTTTATTTTAAATTTGATTAAAATCCAACGAGAAATGAGTCTTATTTTTTGTGGTTTTATATTTCCCAACGTTACCTGTAGTACCTCCCCTGCCCCCAGGTGACAGTGCTAAATATTTTTTATCTCACCAGTGTGGACAAGCTGAAATCTTATTTTTTTTTTTATATTTCTCTATTCCAACAGCATCTTTAGTTTTGATTTGCAGGCAACCCGGTGTTGCTGCTATTAAATAATTCTGCAATTCGGTTTTGCCATTTCTGCTGTTGCTATTTTTGCATATTCTTCTATAATTTTTCTTTCCCTTTTTATTTATTTTGAATTTTTTTTTGCGAAAACGCAAAGAAATGGTTGCGTGAATGCAAACTGCTGAAATCGCCAGCCTATAAAAGCATGTGGTGCAAAGTAGTCTGTCTGTCTGTCTGTGCGCCTGTCCGTCTGTCCGTCCGACAACCAGTCACTTCATTAAACTTGTTGCTGCTTTTGAGCTGCAGGCCTGATAAACTGCAAACATGTACTCGCTTGTACGTACGTAGCCCAGCCAGCGCATTGTTTTATTGCCGAGTTTTAATATTATTTTTTCTTAATATTGTTGGCTCTTTTTTTTGTGATAATCCTTTCATAAGTAGATTCCATTCCAAAAATAAACCTCAAGTACTCAGACTGGCGTCTTTTAGTTATTTTATTTTTTCTGTGGTAAATTTATTTTGTTGTTCTGCTGCTATAATTTGATGGGATTTTTAATGATATTTTAATGCGCTCTATTTGTGGCCAGAATGACATGTTCTCCTCAATAAAAAAAAATTATATTTTTCTATTTGATATTTTTTTATTTGTTGTTTATTTATAAAACAGGCTGTTTATAATTATAAGTGGGTTTTTCTGCCTCTTTAATTCGTAAATAGATTAACAACAAAATTATAAAAGGCTGCCTGCCTGCCAGCTTTATTCAGACTTAATGTTTTTAGATTTTAATTTAAAAGGAAAAAAACTTTTAAGTGATCAAATCGCCTAACCGATCGAGGGTTAAGAGACTTCTAAAGAAATATAAAATTCTAGGGATAAGTTTTTCTATAAATTTTGTTTTTAAGAAATTCTAATTTCTAGAGATTTTGTTCCACGTTTTGCTTAAGAGTTCATGCGAAATAGTGCCAAAATAAAGGGTGTTTTTTTATAGAGTTATGCAACTTTAAGTTGCCAACACTTTCTTAACTGCCAGCTATTTTGTCAGCTGTCAAATGATATGAAGCCCAAATAATCCACACAAACGGTTGAATAGTGTAAAACGGCATCAAATAATTTAGATATCTTGGGCGGCATTTCTCACACGCAGCAATGAAAAATCTATGCTTGAACTTGCGAATATTGTGTAGTCTGTGTGCGAATGGAAACAAGTATGTTGGCCAAACCGTTTGTGTAGTTTATTTCGGTTTGACATTTCAAAGTGAATATACTGACGCCTGTACAACTCTTCCAAATTGTGAAAATTTATTTTTAAAGTCATGGTACTGTTTGGAGTATGTATCGCGCACTACGTACATTTTACGGTCCACACAATCATCCATTCAAGCAATAAATTCCATTTAAAATCCCATTAACCCTGAAGTGGTTCCGAAAATTGTGCGATTTTATGCAGGCCCGCTCGAAACGACTGATCGCCAATTATGTTGGATAAAGTCATCGAATATTTGGACTTCTAGAATCGGCTACGTACAAGCCAGGCTTGACGATCATGTGTCAAATTTAAATTATAATGCCATGAGTAAATTTCATGTCAGCTCAAAAAACTCATCTCATTTCAAAGTACTACACCTCCATAAAAAAACAGCCTATACATAAAAAAGTTTCAAACTTATTTCAAAGTACTGCACCTCCATAAAAAACACCCTATACATAAAAAAAAAATTTTTTTTAATTGTTCTAAAACTGATCCAAATCCTTTGATTGATCTGCAATTAAAAACTGTTAGACTGTAATTGAAAAGCCAAGATTAGGGTTTTTATAATTCCCTGGGTGACATACAAGGCCAGTCATAAATCTTAGATATGAAACAACACCCGAAACATGCAAAAAGTTTTTGAAACAAAAAAGAGCATTCAGCAAAGTAACCCCCACTTTTCATATCAGATGTTTTGGGAAAACTCTCAAAATATTTATGTATTTAGCTTCAAAATCAAATCCCAAAACGCTTATCAACTTCACGCTGAAAATGTACACAAAAACACATGCACTTCCCTAACAAGGACACAAACGTCCTTTTAATTTGCAGCCTTCAAATGCAAGCAAACACTCACTTACCAGCAACATTGAAATATAAAAATAAAAATCCTGTTAAAATAATATTAATCGCCATATTGTCAACAATTTAATGTTTTCTCCTCAACTGATTCGTTTTAATAAAACTGCTGTAAAGAGAGAGAGAGAGAGAGAGAGGAAATGAAATAAAATAAAATAAAGAGTTCTAACGCAATTGCAATGAAATAAATATGTTTGACATATTGACAGTTGGGAAATCGCTCACACACACCCACACACACACACAAACAAATACATTCTTACAACTGTCAACAGCAAAGCAGTCAATAATAAAAATCATGCGTTTAACGCTTTTGGAAAAATCAAAATTAATAAAAAAAAAAATTAAACCAGCCAAACAACAACAGACTTACGAAAAGGCTTTGCCGTCGTCGAAAAGCATGTGGAAATTTTATTTGAATAAAAACACAACGAAATCTTTCAAACATTTCGTATTCTATTGTGGCGGTTGTGCTGTAAAAACACGCCCTGATTTGATGTGAACTATTCTAAACAAGACTACAGATTTCACTAACAATGATTGACATGCAGTTCATGTTTCATTTAACAACAAAATATTGACTGAAAAGGAAATCCAAAATGAACTGAATTGAACTGAAAGAAAACAAAACAACAACAAAACAACAAAAACAAAATAAAGTGGTGGAAAATATGAATTAATGAATGAGCAAATGTTGGGTAGTGATTTTGACGTGCCATTCATTCAATGGCCTTTTAGTGGAAACATTAAACATTTTTATGCTCCATCTAAATTTGTGTCGATGTTTGTGTCAGTCGCTCACTCCCGTTTTTTTTTTTTTTTTCAATATAATTTTGTGTCAGAAAATTTGCTCTGGTTTGAAATAAATTTAAATCTTGAAAGATTTCATTTTGATACATGATTTTTTATGTCCGATGACAGCCCAATGCTGGCATCGATTAATTTAAAAATAACGTTTTAATAATTGTTTGGGTTTCTCATATATTATTGAAATGGAATAAATTTGGAAACATTCAAGCACTGCTCTCCTGTCAGTTTGTCTAGATCAGCTGTTATTTCTGAATACCCATGATAATTTTTTTCCTGTGTATGTGAGTTTTTTCCTTGTTCATTGAATTACGTTGTTATTTAAAAAGAATATGTTCGGCTTATAAGCTGCTTATAAGACAAATTTAGTACAGAAAACTAGTCTTAAAGGCAGCTTATAAGCCTAAAATATTGTTTTTAAAAAGGGCTTCTTTAGCTTAATTTATTTTAAAACATAAAAATTCAATAAATTATCTAAATTAAAAAGTCAGGCTGTGACTTTACACTGTTAAACAAAAAATTTCTAAAGTAAAAAATTTAAACTGAAAAAAGTTTATTTTGAATTTATTTAGCTGAAAGTTGTATTATTAAGTTCAAAGCACAAGGGAAAGCCAACTTCAACTTACGCAGCGCAGCAGTGTAGCGCTATTTCCGAAAGCCGCTGCTCTCTCACTATCAGTACTCATAACGAGATATTTTGTTTATGACCGCTTGTTAGGCCTCGTAGTTTCTCCTCTTTTTGGAAAATTCAAAATTTCTTAAAATCCGAAAGTTATGGGTTTTGATCCGTTTTAAAAAGATCAAGTTCTCAACAGATCTCCAAGTTTTTAGATCCCAGGAAGGTTTCCTGATTAATTCTGAGAACGCGTCACTATGTCTGTATATGTGTTGGGTGTATGTGTACTTTTTTGCGTCAGCTTGACCGATGACGTTCTAAAGGGTTCCACTGAACTTGGCTTTTCTGTGAATTTGAACCGATTAAAACCGGTAGATTTCAGAAAATTTAAAAAACTTAGAGAAAAATAATTTTTAAAAGTGTTTCTTCAATAACTTTTAAACGATGTCGGCTACTGCAAATCGGGTCCAAATCGGTTAATCTGTTCGTAAGATATCGTAACAAAAAAAAAAAAAAAATTATAAAATATATATTTTTTTAATCTCCGAAATTATATATCTGATCAGTTAATGATCCCGATTATTTTCTAATAATCAAAAACTACATCAATCACCGTTTATCAAATGGAAATCAGTTGATTTGAAAATTTAAGAGAATAGTGTTTTAGAGCGAAGAGCACAACAACGAGCTTGCGATAGTTTTGCGCTTAATATAAGCGGGGAGTTGCTGCAATGGCCTTTAGGGTCAACCTTTTCCCAATCTGTTGTTCTAGAAGTTTTATGATATATACGAGAATTGTAACAATCCTAAACTGATGCTCTGGGTTTTTCCCATGCACGTGTGCCACTTCACGACAACGGGATGACCTCAGGTGATATTAGGGAACTCGTGAGTGCTACACGGCTTCACACAGGGCTCATGCTTCTGTAGCCGAGTTGCCAGTGTACCGCAATATAAACTTTCAATTTTAAAAAGCCTTAAAACTAAAAAGAAAAAACGCGGAATTTTCGCGTCTATGAATTGAAAAAAGCACTGAGATGGCAACGCTGCCCACCACACATTAAAGAAAGAATTCGTTCTTCGACTGCGCAGTTCAAACTTTTAAATCCAACTTTCACAAGCTGTTCTACTTCCGGTCTTCCTCCCATAACCAATTTTCTTGCATCGCAGCAGGGTCATCCCCTGAGTAAAACCAGAGTTGCTTACCCTTGTTCCTCGGAATATCAATCATGGCCTTCTGAATTTAATTAAACAAAAAAAAAAAGAAATTTTATTTTGCAAAGCGAAAATGTTTTGAAAATGAAATATTTTTAAAAATAAGTTTTTAATCATTTTTTAGATGATTCGAATATGCAGAGTTTTCTAATAGAGTTTCCCTTGTTGTGAATGATAAAATCCCCCCCTTCAGAAGCCCAAGAAAAATATTTATTAATTTACTGTTGAAAATCATTTCGTTTCTCTTGAATTCAAAAGAAATTAATTAAATTTTATTTTCATTTAGAAACATTTTTTCAATCCGTTCCTGGAAAAAAGAACTAAGAAATAAGAAAATAAAATGTACCAGCGGAGCAACAAGGAAAACGATCTAATAATAATTTATTTTTCGATCATTTCGTTGTTAATTTAACAGCCAATAAATTTATTTCGCAACGCCTATTCTTCACATCCGATTTTCAAATACGCACTCGATTTTATGACATCCGAATGAAATATGTTTGTTGTACTTCTGCAAACCAACAAACGATTTTTCAATAATACAATTTTACTACCAAATCGTATTCTGCTCCAGACGACGTCCACTGAAAGAGTTTTTAAGAGATTTTATCCAAATTACGAGTGAAATGCTGACGAACGAGCCAACCAACCCCCCTTCTTTTCCTCTGAAGAAGAAAATTCATCTTTTTCTTTTCTAAACAATTCAAGTGCAAGCGGCCAGGAAAAGAATCAAGAACAATAAATAATCAAAGTGGCATGTGTTCGCTTCTTAAATTTTCGGAAATATTATAAAAAGAAATAGATAAATAATTAACAGTGTGTAAGAAAAAAAGGGGGGATTTTCAGATGTTTATCACATCAAATTGCAGTGGTTTGACAGGCAAAAATCTTAAGAGCAGAAACTTCAGAAATCGGATGACTTTCAAAGAGAGAATATTTATTTAAAAATTCAGGCAAATCGGTCGAAAGAAAATAAATATATATTCTTTATATTAATTTTATTAATTATATTAATATATTATTAAATATATATTTTTCAATATACTTTTTCAGTTAGTTTCTTAACGATATATTTTTTTATGTCCTTTTTTGAAACTTTCTTATGCATGACTTTTAAAATATTTCAATAGCTGATTATTTTAAAAGTGGCGTTTTAGGGTACTTTTTTATAGGTAATTATTTTAAAAGGTACTTTTTAGGTACTTTTCCAAAGGCAATATTTGAAAGATTTCTTGCAGATGATTTTTATAATATTTTAACAATTATTAAAACTATAAATTATTTCAAAGGTATTTTTAAGGTACTTTTTTAAAGATGGTTTTTAAAAGGTAGTTTCCAAAGTACTTTCTTAAAGGTTTCTTTTTGAAAGATTTCTTATGGAGGAATAAATGAATTTTACCATTTATTAGAAGGTTGTTTTTAAGATACTTAAAAGCACTTTTTCAAGGTACTCTTCTTGAAGGTACTTTTTTAAGTTTTTGAATTGTACTTTTCTAAAGGTTCCTTTTGAAAAATTTCTCATAAGGAATTTCTATTTTTTAAGGAAGATTTTCATTTATAATTTCTTAAAGACTACTTTGGGACTACTGGTGGTATTTTAAAAGTTGTTTGTTTGAAAGGTACTTTTCTTTAATGTACTTTTTATAATGTTATTTTTAAGATAGTTTCTTAAATGTTCTTTTTTAAAGATTTCTTACAGATAATTTTAAAAGTTGATTATTTTAAAGGCACTTTTTTAAGGTTTTTTTTCTTAAAGTTACTTATTTTAAATTTCCTGTTTCAAGGTACTTTTCTTTGAGGTACTTTTTATAAGTATTTTTAAGATAGTTTCTAATGTGTCCTTTTTTTAAAGATTTCTTATAGATGATTATTTATTTTAAAGGCACTTTTTTAAGCTTTTTTTTTTCTTAAAGTTACTTACTTTAAATTTCCTTTTTCAAGGTACTTTCTCAAAGGCACTCTTTTAAAGGTTTCTCGTAGATCATTATTAAAATATTTTCAAATGTTCTCTTATTAAAAACATTATTAATGTACTTTTCTTTTTTAAAGGTACTTATTTTGAAAGTAATTTTTTTACTGTTGTCTTTATTTTGCCTGCAGGTACTAATAAAAAGAATATTATTTTCTTTAATATAAAGTCCTTTTTTAAGTACTTAATATTTGCAAAAGGCACTTTTTAAAGTGGGGTTTCAAGGGCAAAAATTTAGAGACACTTTTTAAGTTACTTAAGATAAATTTTTAAATATATCGTTTCAGTGCACTTTTTCATAGACCCTCTTTGTAAAGGTTGTTTTACATGATTTCTTAAAGGTACTTTTTCAATGTTATTTCTTAAACGCCGTTTTAATATATATTCAAAGTATTTTTATGGAGCCCTGCTGCGATATCCTCCCTACTTGTAAAATAATTATACTCGCCGGGGGTCTTGTTTATATATTATTTTGGGGCAATTTATTTTAAAGGTACTTTTTAAAAGTACTATTTTGAGAGAGAGATAGAGAGAGCCTTACAGATACTTTTTTTTGAGATATTTTATTTTTAAATTAAGTACTAAATTTTCGATTTCATGAAATTTTCATTGTTCTTGAAGGGAAATTTGCTACCCCAAATTGTAGTTTGATTATTTTCCTCATATAACATTTTTTCTGGAGCTGTTGTTTCATTTTACTTCAGTTAATCTGTTATTACATTCAACCACGCCACCTGATTAAAAAATATATTATAAATAGTGAAGATGAAAGTGTAGTGGCTTTTGAAAACAGCGCTATTCAGCTCTTGTGTATGAAATTGAACAATTAAATTGATATTGACTTTTCTTTGTTACTCGTCGTTTTGAATTTAATATTATGAATCTTAGCCTATAAATTTTGATTCAATTTAAAATATGATCGAAATTATATATATTTCTGAATCACTCTATAATGATAATGTCAGATTTTTTTCGCACTTTTATATCAACTTTTTTTTGGCAGTTAGAAATAGTGGGAGAGATCGACTGTTGGGCTTTTTCATAAACGGTTTTCGATTCATTCGAATAAAAAGAGGCGATTAAGTATTGAGACAAAAATTATATTGAATTGTATTAATTAGAATTTTTCCTATTATTTTTATTTATTATTTGCCATGGATTTTCAAAAACATTTGCGTAATTTAAACTATCGAATGTTTAAAAATTGTTCCAGTTTTCTCTTTAATTATTAATAAAATTTCTATCAAGTTTCAATTTATTGTTTTTCCAAAGTAAAATAATAATAAAATATACAACTCCAGTGTAAAATTTCATATTTAATTTTTTGTTTATGTTTTCAACTTCACTTCTGCTGAAATTTATGGTTTTCCAAAGAATTTTATTTGTCCGAATTCAAAAGGGAATTTAATTGAGCCAAAAGAAAATGATATATTTTGTAAAAAAAAAATAAAAAACTGAAAGAAAAAAAATAATATTGTGTGCCAAGATTAATTTTCAGAATTGGAAAACATTAACTTATTAAGTGTTTTCCTAACACTTCCGTTGTGTGTGTGTGTGTGTCTTTCTGTTTTGTGAAGTTTATTTTGTTGCTTTTATGCATTCGCGCGTACCGAAATACGTTCAAGTACTTTTTTTAAATTGTTTGTTCTCCTTAACACGTGACCCTAATTAATGGTGATCTATTATGCATGGACAGAGAACTCATAGTCATGCATCCATCCATCCGTCCATCCATCCATCCATCTATAATGACACAATACCTGCTCGTAGTTTGTTGGAGAATGCGTTTACTTTTTCAACTTTTTTTTTTTTCTTTTTTTATGTTAGTGGTCATTGACTTGTGGCAACATTCAAATGTTGTGTAATAAGGGGAAGGTATGCCACAAGTATAAAAATATCGTTAACCCTTTGTTATAGTCCCATTCAAAAGAGAGTGCCAAGAGCATGTTAAAAGTGACAAGTTTTCTCTTGACTGATAAACCAAAAATTTCGTGTAAATCTTATCAGCCTTTAATGACAGTGGCATCCTTCCCTTAGTTGTAAGTACTTAAGGTATGCGTTAAGTATATTTTTATTTGTTTTAGTTGCAGCAACAATAAAAATAAAAAAAAAGTTAAAAAATAAAAAATCTGAAATACTCGTGTTACAGTCGTACGAATGGGAATTTGCAGCAGAGATGTAAAACGTTCCAATACATTGAATTCGTCTGTTTTAAATCAGAAAACTTATTCGCCGCTCTACAGGTGACTGAAATTATATAACCAATAAATACTATAGATGCAAAAAAAAAACTTATGAATTAGGAAGGCCGTTAGCGGGTTTTGACATTTTTACAGTCTGTCTCACAAGTGCAATCCAAGCAATTGTTGGAGATCTAAACGATTAAAAATTTAAAGAATTTTTGTTATATTTTTGTAATTTTATTAACTTATTTCTTTAAAAAATAAAATAGCGATTTACAATCTGGATGAATTACACTGTGCAGCAAATTAAAATTAAAACAGGCAACCGTTATAGTTCTTTCATTTTGAAATTTGGAACCTTATGGATATAAAAACAACATCGACATACGATCTATTACTTTTGTGCTACAAAAAAGTTTCAATTGTCCAACCCTTGAATCGTCTTTTTAATTTTAATTGATCTCCAATATTAATTTAGTATCCCCAACAATTGAACTGAACCAAAAATCAGTTTTAGCCACAAGTTTCAGTTGCTTTTGCATATCACAAATAATGGCGTTTTCTTTTCTAAAAAAAATGTAAAATTTTTCCATTTCTTTTTTCAAAAGTGGCAGTTTGGGAAAGTTTCAAAACAGAAATTAGTTTTTGTGAGGGATGTTGGATTGATTTCTAATAAATTCCTTATTTTCAAATGACAAAATGCTGCCATTTTCGGTTAAAAAGTGCGAAAAATGTTGCATTATTTTCTAGAATAGAAATCGACATAAGTTTAAATGTTTCAGCTTTGGAAGCGCATTGGAGGTATCGCTGATTTTCAGTAGAAACCTTCGAGCATGCTGTTGACTGAAGTACTTGACACACGGCTACAACGAGTTAGACCCCGAGCTCGCCTCCGCACTTAATTTTTAATCTGATGTCGAATTTTTTTTCATCTGTACAGTTGTATTAGTCGCTAACGCGTTATCTTAATGACGAAAAATTCTCGTGCGAAGTAAAAAGCAAAAAAAACTTCTCTGTCCTCTTACCACTGTCCTCTCCTTGCTAGTTCCGGCACAATTCACTGCATATGTAGAAGTCGTTCGCTGAAAGAAGGTCATAAAAAAGTTAATAAAAAATGTCCTTTCAAAACAACGTGCCTCTCAGTAGTCGGGAGCTGGAAACGCAGAGAGTTATGCCGTTTGTTGGCTGCCTCCAAACAGCAGAACACTAGTTTTCACATCTTCCGTCACTTTGAAGTCAGTTCTTTATAACTATTAAAATGCTCAAATCCAATTACATCATTGTCCGAAAACTTTTTCCACATACTGTAGGTGCAACATCAAAAACTTTTGTAAAGGAACAGCAGCTTTCCGTCACTTGCAGTTCCTCAATAACTCAAATGAACTGAAGAAAACGTACAGAGAGAGGGAGAGAGTGTGTGTGTGTGTGTGTGTAATTAAATGTTGTTTAATTTGCGTAAAATCCAATTAATAACTGCCGCACTTGTCGTGCAGAGAAAGAACAACAAAATCAGCGGCAGAAGGCTGTTGCAGCATGCAGCAACAGTTAGAAATAAGCAGACAGACAAACACGCACACATTTTCATACACTTTTACTCATCTCTGAAATAAATTTAATTGAAGAAATTATAGCGTTTTTATATGAAATGCGTGGAGAAAAGAACTCCTCGCCCACTGGCTACTCTGTGGGCCACTCATTTCAATTACAGTCGTTTAAGAACAATAACAACAAACCAGCGGCCTGTGAAACGAAATCACTCAATAAATTAATATTTTGCAATTAATTCATTAAATTTTAATGGTTTTGCTGTTGCTACTGCTGCTGCCAATTTTATCACAAGAATCTGGAACCAACTTGTTGTGTGTTCTACTGCTGCTGCTGAAGCTGCTGCAGTAGCAGCCGCCAGCAGAAAGTGCGACAAAATCACAGTTTGGATTTTAAATACAAGCAAATTGTTTATTTTTATTCATTTATTTTTTTGTTTGTTTCTTGTCTCCTCATTTTCTTACCTTAATAAGTTTCTAATATCTCTTTAACCTTTGCTACGAGTGTAAATTTTATGTTTCCAAGGCACTTTTGCATTTCCAATTGAGGCTTTTGTGTCAATGCCTTTTTGCTTTTATTGCAATTGTCCATGAGTGGAAAAGAAATAAACACCGAAAGCGATAAAATAAAATTGTTGGTTACAAGACACCCTCCGTGTAACTACTGCTCAAATGGCAAAATGCTTTGAGAACGGCAGCTAATTGCAAAGATTTTTTATTTATTTTTTTTTTTAAATAAAATTATTTGTTCGAGTCCATATAATTATTTTACACAACAAATACCAGATATGAGTTCTTCCCTTCCTGTTAATAAAACACGGTGGCCATAGATTTCTGAAAAAATATTTTAATATCAATTGTATCTATAATTTATAAACCGAAACTCTAACACTCATACAATTTTTTAGCGAGTAGTGATACATACAAACATTCTAGAACTCAAATCGTGACGCACGTCACAATAACAAGTTTGCAGTTTTTTATTTCATTTTAGTGTAAAACATCATATAAAATTGATTTAAATTTATAGAGCACAAAAATTTACTTTATTTTCCTGTGACGCACGCTACTATGCATATATAGAGTGTTTTTTATAGAGTGATACAACTTTGAGTTGCCTCCACTGCTTTATTTGACCACCCATTTAACAGCTGACAGTTGCTTTTTGTTTAGTTTGCTTTGACATTTCATTATGTATTGACTTGCACCAGGGCAACGCGTGCAAATTGTGGAAATTTTTAATCAAAATAATGGTTCTGTTCGTCAAACTTATCGTGCACTGCGTCCATTTAAAATTTTATTTTCCTATGAAGCCCATTTTTTGTTGAATGGGTACGTAAATAACCGGAATTGTCGCATTTGGAGTGAGGAGAATCCACAACAATTACTGTTTGCTGCGCTTTATGGGCTGGCGGAGGGAGTCAGTCATTGGCCCATAAGTCTTCAAAAACGATGATGGTCGGAATGTTACTGTTTGTGAAAACTGGTGTTCCAGATTGCGCCTTGTACGCGCCGGCCGTGGCGGCCCTATGGCCGAAATCATATTTCAACATTAATGTCGTCAAATTTCCTATCCAATAAAGACCGTTTCATTGATATCAGAAATATATCACTATGTTTTATTATGATTTAAACTTGTATCACTCTATAAAAAACACCCTATATTTTATAGTGGCGGCTATTTCTTCATCTCTTATAATTTCAAGTATTCAGGATCTTTTCAATGTCCAGACAGTTGTAGTTACTGCTCCTGAAATATTTTATGTGCAATTGTTGCCATGATTTTAAATATATTTGAAATATCTGAACCGAGTTTTATGACTTTTCCCGACCGAGAACGATCACCATAGATCATTTTAGTTCGCTCCGCTCGCTACATTTGCAATTTTAAGACAATACTGTCAGTCAGAGTTCCTTCCCTGGAAATTTTTCTCAAAATAAGTCGTTAATTTAACGAGTTGAAAATTATAACCAACGTGAAGAAAAAACTCAGTCAAGCATTTGAATTCTCAGTGGTAAACTGAACTTATTAAGAAATATTATTTTTTATTGATTTCCTCAAAGATTCTTGGAAAGAAGTATGGAACAAATTTTTCTTAAAATAACTATTTTTATTGCAAAATACGAGACACGAAGAAAATGCTTTCGTAGTTCAATAGAATTCCTTTTGCCTACAATTAAGTATTTTTCACCAGCCAACAAAAATAAATTGTTTTTAATGTTTTTTTTTTTGTTTTACTAATAATTAGTAAATAATATTTTTGAAAAATTTTCCAATCTATTTGAAAATTCAGAACCACACCTTTTAGTTTGTAGCACGCTTGAGTTGAACAACAACAAAATAAATAAAATAAAAAACAAAATAATAAATAAATAGCAGCATTAGAAAAAATGCATAGAAAAGACACTTTCATTGTGTCTCCCCTGACTGGCAGGCAATTAAAATGTCTGAAACATTCTGAAACGTAAATTTTCGTTGTATGATTTTTCCACAACAATTACCTGGGACCAGCATTTGTAAAAATACTCATGTCCAGAGACAGCAAAAGCAACAATGCCATTAAATGAACAACACAAATAACAATAAAAACAACTAAAACCTATTTCCAAAAAAAAAAAAAAAAAAATTATAAAAAAAACAATAATTATGGGTAATAAAAGAGATGCCACCCTTTTAGGAGTTTAATTGAAACCGGCAACCATTAATAGCGATGCGTCCATATAAAAACTAAAACAACAACAACGAAAACAATTACCTGTCTGAAATAGGCAGAAGCATTAAAACAAAATAAATCTTTGGTTACACTAGCCAACAAAAATCGTTTTTTGAGACCCCTGAATATATTCAATAAGGAAAATGTGGGTTCGAAATTTATAAAATAAATCTTTTGTCAAAAGTATACTTTTGGTGTACCATAGACAAGTAAAAGTGTACTTTAAACATAAAATCCTGCATTCAATTTAGAATCACCTGAAAATGTTTTCAACAAATTTTAAATTCTGCTGTTTTTGCAATCAAACAGTGGCCTGATTATTCTTGGCAGAATCTCCCGGTATACAAAACTCTACCACTTGACTGACATTCACAGTTAAAATACACTTTTATTAGGAAGCTAAATAATTATCATTTAGGGCCAAGTGTGAATCCACAAATTTACAAGGAATTTTTAACTTGTATTAAATATAAATTTTTATTAAGAGTGGAAAATTTAGAATGTCTGATGACAATCAGAAAATTATGAAAACTGATCAGTATTGATTTCCAGGCCTCTACGCCATCCCAGCGGCGTTCTTTGTTCAAGAAGTATCAACAACTTATTAAACGCTTTTTTTTATCGAAATATGAAAATTAACTATTCCTGCAGTCATTTTTCATAAGAAGTACCCCAGCCCTGATCACTATTGTGCCAATTTCTACTTTCTTTTTCCCAGAGCCGTCGGATGCTAAGATTCAGATCTTTTTTTTTTGTTCTTTATGTCCTCGCGGTTGAATATTTATTTTAGTTACAAATTATCAATCATCAGGGCTGGGGTATTTCTTACTAGAAATAGAAAGATTTTGTTGTTGATTTGTAATCAAATTTAAAACATTTTTTTACCATTTTTGTGCCAAGAAAACTAAAGCAAATTCACGTGAAAATACGTTTTGTGTAGGGTGTTTTTCATAGAGTGATATAACTTAGAGTTGCCTTCACTGCTTTATTTGACCACCCATTTAACAGCTGACAGTTGCTTTTTGTTTAGTTTCCTTTGACATTTCATTATGGATCGACTTCCACCAGAGCAACGCGTGCAGATTGTAGAAATTTTCAATCAAAATAATGGTTCTATTCGTCAAACTTATCATGCACTTCGTCCATTCAAAATTTTATTTTCCGATGAACCCATTTTTGGTTGAATGGGTACATAAATAACCGGAATTGTCTCATTTGGAGTGCGGAGAATCCACAAGCTTTTGTCGACACACCATTACATCCACACAAAATTACTGTTTGGTGCGCTTTATGGGCTGGCGGAGGGAGTCATTGGCCCATAAGTCTTCAAAAACGATGAGGACCAGACTGTTACTGTGTGTGAAAATTGGTGTTCCGAATTGCGCCTTGTAGGCGCGAGCCGTGGCGGCCACATGGCCGAAATCATATTTAAACATTAATGTCATCAAATTTTCTATCCAATAAAGACCATTTCATTGATATCAGAAATGTATCACTATGTTTTATAATGATTTCAATTTGTATCACTCTATAAAAAACATCCCATACAAAAAAAAAGAAACAGCGAAATAAAAAGATGTATGTCTTCTAGCAAATTCAACGCAATTTTTTATACCTGCTCTTTACGAATTAATAAGAACTTCTTTGCATTGTGCCTGCCTGCACAAGAATGCCTTTCAAACAACTCCTACCACTTCCTAATTGATGAATGAGAAGACACCTAAAAGTGTACCTCAAAAAATATTAGTGAAGTTTGTATTTAAATATAAAATTCTTGAAAAATACGATCAAATTTTTATCACTGGAAATGGTTGAATATATTTCAAATACAGCTAATGAATAATATTAAAGTAGTAAGACACACAAGATGACTATGTCTTGGGTCCCCAGTTCCACTGCTGACTCAGCCAAGAATATGGTATCGAACTTTTCTCATCTGCGTTAGGGCTGATGTACAAATTGGGTTGATGTTTTTTTTTCATGTGTACAGATCCTTAAAAACATGAGTGTGTGTGTTTGCATATTCATAAAAATTGTTTGAAAATTATAAACAAAACCAACCCCAGCTAACAAACGATTTCCATTAATTGTCTGTTCTCGAGTATTTTAAAATGCATCATTTAGATTTATAATGCAGCGTTGACTTTGTATTTTCCCATAATAATTCTCATTTACTTCATGGCAAATAATCTATAAGATGTTAAGGATTTATATGTTTTAATCACTCTGGCTTCTTTCCAGTTGTCGAATAAATCTTTCGCCTTTTACTAAAGATTTCCGTGGAGAGGAGCATTAAAATGAGTGTCAAATAAAATTTTTGCGCAGGTCCTCCAGGAGGGGGGCCTATCGATAATAAATTTCAAAATTCATTTGCTATGTCGGAAGCAACTTTTGGCTAAATGTAGGGGGTTTCAAAATTTGATTAGCGTTGAAAATTTTTGATCTGACGGCCCTTTTTTAGGCGACCGATGAAAGTGATTGGAAATTTTGCAGAATTTGGTACACATGTCGACCAAATTTTTAGAAGGTGTAGCTTAAGTTTGATGGATCTGGGCCTGCTATTTGATTTGAAAAAAAAAACACAACAACAATTTTTATGTGCCACCGTTAACTAGCAGCTGGAGTTAAACTTGATTTGAAAAGCAGCTGTTGGTTTACTTTTTCGGTACGCCAAATTGTTACAAAACCTTTCACTTTCTATATAATAAAATTCATTTTGCTTTCATTTTGTTGTAACAAATTATGTTTAAATGAGTAATAAATTAAATTAAAAATTAACTTTAAATACTTTTTACTTTGAAAACAATTTCAGCATTGAAATGGTTAATTCTGTCCCTCATCCTGGTTTGAGTTTCTCCATCTAACTTTTGATCCTCTTCTTACAAGACATTCCCAATTACTACGAATCATTTTCGGCGAATTTATTCATCCGTATATTGAACCGAATCCCATCCATGAAATAAAGTGTTTTGAAAAAATGCCAAAATTTGTTATAAAAAAGATCTAAAAAAACTCGTTGTCCAGTGTCGCGTTAATTATCACTCCGGCATATTTAAGAGTGCATAAAGTTTTAAGTATTTCCTTTTACAAAGTCCAGCTCCATAATTTTAACTGATTTGAAGTTGTTCGTACACGTTTTTCTTTTTTTCTTTTCATAAATTGTTCAATATTTTTTTACTCTATTTTTTGTTTGTTTCTCTTTACTGCCGATCATTTCAATGCAAATCACGTACAATTCAAATGGATCGTGATCAGTGCATTTTGTTATATTTTTATTTTACTTTTCTTTTACGATGTTTTACTGCAGAAGAGAAAGAAAATGGTCATAATGTTTAGGATTGTTTAACAAATCAGTAGAACTATTATTTTATTTATTTATTTATTTATTTTGAGATTTGCAGCTGGTATTTTATCGCTTTGATATGATCATTGAAGAGATGCCTGAAATAGGTGTTGATGTGAATGGGTTACTGTGCAGGGAAGAAGTAGAAATATTTGTAATTCTCAAATACAAATTGAGCATTATTGGCAATAAGTCGTGATACGGTTTAGTGGCAAATAACACTGTATAACAATTTTTATTTTTTACAATAACAAGAGTTTAATTGCATGACTGATTCTGGCAGATGGAATCTAAAAGTAAATAAAATTGAATCGAACGTTTAAAAGTTTATGTATGAGTGTTAGTTTAGGGGAAGTTGTTTCTCCCCTCAACTTTTGCACGTTACTGTAAAGATACGGTTTCTAAAAATTAAAATTAAGAAACTTTTGACCCTAAACGACTATTTGTTTGCAGGCTGGTTACAAATTTCTTTTAAACTTAATCGAATACGAGATTCCTTAATTGAATTCAAAATTTCTTTTGAAAGTTTCTCACACGAGGGGAATTTTTTTCAGCGAACTTTTCTCGCGTATTAAATTCAATCCAGATTAATAGGCTAACGTTAGTAGCGTGTTCTTAATTTAGAAAAGCATGATAAATATTCCAGAGCATGATAAATATTCATCCGTATATTGAACCGAATCCAATCAATCAAATAAAGTGTTTTGAAAACGTGCCACAATTTGTTACAAAAAAAATTTATTAATTCAATTTACAACGTAGAGCAGAACAGCTGTTTTCGAAAGACGCTACATTTTCGTCATGATGTACTCTTGTATATTTGTACTTATCGCCAATTATTAAGTGGGTTAGTTGAATATTTTGAATTGCTAATTATATAGATTTTTATTAGTAAATAGAATACGAGAATTGTAACGAATCGATGGTAACCCTCTTTAAATCCCTGTGTCACCCTTAGAGGGTTTTCTTCATGCCCCGATTTCTGAATTTTTTTTTCCATTTTTCCAAATTATTATTCTCGATTTAATTACATCCGACAATTTTCTTCTCGAAAGTTTGCCATGATCTCAAATAAGTGAAAAGCGAAAAGTTATTGGAATATTCTTTTCAAATAACACAATATATTGTTTTTCTTTTTCTTTTTCGCAATTTCAACAAAAGTTGCAACAAAAAATGTCAACAAAAAACTTTGTGTTCAATCTACTAAAAACTGAATCTTCAATTGTTTTTCCTCTGTTTTCCTCTTGATTGAATATTCATGTTTTCGTTGTGAAAAAACATGTTGGTGCTATTTTTTGAGTGCTTTTGTTGTTGTAGTTTACTTGGGGCCAGCCTTTGTAGTTTCCACTATGAATTTTGCCTGCAATTCCCTGCCCCCCCCCCCCCCCACCACTTGCCCCAACTCGGAGTGTTGCTGGGCTTTCTCATTCGCAACAAGTGTGTCGCGGCGAAACCATATTTTTTCTTTAGCGTCGTTTTAAATAGTTTTGTTTTATTTATTTCTATAAATTTTTCGTTTCAAATTTATGCACTCTTTTTTCGCTCAACTGAAAAGGCTTTTAGTAATAAATAGCATGAGTCTGAGTCTTCTCTTTGACTTATGCAAATATAAAATATTTTTACAAGAGTTTTTTCTTGTCTTAATTTCTTTTTAAGTGCGAAATTTTTCACCTTTTTTTTCTTGCACACAATTACAAGTACACATACACGAACATAGTATATGTGTAAGAATATTGGGGCGATAAATAAGTAGCAGCGTGTTGCATGTGGTACAGTCGATTCTCGATAGCTTCGAATTTAAGGTTAAAGGGCAACAAATTCAAGTAGTCAAGAGTTCATATCAGGATTGCAAAAGTCGGTACAATAGTACTTTTTTTTTTTTGGTACAATTCCAGACTTAAAAGTACAATCGTGTACCAATTGCTCATTTGCTGCAGTATTCGAAGCGATGTTTTTTATGGGATTCCCTAGACTATCGTTCTTATTCTTTTTTGTTAGCATTTCTTTGTGATTTTGAGTTTTTGTATTCACCCATGGCCGAATAGACAGCTCATCTCCATAGATCATATGATTTTTTGCAGGGTTGTGTTTTGAGCGTTACAAATATTTTTACTATCAAAAGCCCGTTTACACAATTGGCCGCCATTATATATATTTTGATCACGATTTATCCATGTCTTTCTACTATTTCACTTTGTTGTATTGCAAAAAGCATAACCGCCAAACCCCAAACAGGTTTTTCTTGATGCCACAGTCAATTATATTTTGACAAAATGATCACAATTTTACAACAACATAATTCATGGCTTTTTTTTATTGTTGTAACAATTCGATGACCTGTGGGCAAACTGCAGCATGCGATATCGTTCGAAATTTGTATATAAACCCTGTTGAAATTTCGATCGGTATCGAATACGTTAATTTGGGCCCGGCTAGTTGGGCCATGTATTCAACTGTTCATATTCTAACAATTAAAAATAATTTCACTTTATTTTTGTGGTTTTCTTTTATTACAAAAAAATAAAATAAAAAAAGTATTTTTTGTTATAAACAAAAAAGATGTGAATGCTCTTGCACAATAAATAAAACAATGTATTTTAAAATAAAAAGAATAATAATAAGACATAGAAAAAAATTGGTTTATTAATCTGTTATAAGTCTTAAGCAAATTTTATAAATTAAGCTTCTATAATTTAAATACAAAGTCTGTCGAATTAACGAAATTGTGAATAGTTTTCAGCTCAAGTAAGCAGAGAAACCATAAATTTGTTTGGTACATTTGGTCTCGAAGAAGTACTATTTTATGGTGTTGCTGGTACAATTTTGGTGGTCTCGTTTTAAAACCCCGATTTATATTAACAGTTTTATAAAGATAGCGAAATTTCAAGTTTCCCTGACTTTTTTATTTATATAAAAAATAGAAATTTTACAAAGTATTAAAAATTTTGTAAAAGACTAGCAAAAAGAAAAGGATGCTAACGAAAATTAAGCCTTTTCTGAGAAAATTTTCAAATCGTTGATTTTTTTGCAAATTTTGTATTTTGTAAAATTTAAAATTTCAGCTTTCAGTTTCAATATTTTTTGTAGAAAACAAATTAATGCTTCCCAAATCTTCTATTTTTTTCTTTAAACTCTTAAAACCCAGTCTACCAGAAGTCACCTAAAATTATTTAAAAAAAAAATCATATGTATTTGTAAAGTACACAGAAAAAAATAAATTTTGTTTCTAACTTAAAATTCGTAGCATCAATTAGATATGGAATTCTTTATAATGGGTTTTTTTTATAGAGTGATACAAGTTTAAATCATAATAAAATATAATAATATATTTCTGATAGCAATGAAACGGTCTTTATTGGATAGAAAATTTGATGACATTAATGTTTAAATATGATTTCGGCCATATGGCCGCCACGGCTGGCGCGTACAAGGCGCAATCTGGAACAGCAATTTTCACAAACAGTAACATTCTGACCATCATCGTTTTTGAAGACATATGGGCCACTGAATCCGCCAGCCCACAGTAATTTTCTGTGGATGTGGATGGTGTTTCGACAAAAGCTTGTGGATTCTCCTCACTCCAAATGCGACAATTCAACCAAAAATAGGCTTCATCGGAAAATAAAATTTTAAATGGACGCAGTGCACGATAAGTTTGACGAACAGAACCATTATTTTGATTGAAAATTTCCACAATCTGCACGCGTTGCTCTGGTGGAAGTCGATCCATAATGAAATGTCAAAGCAAACTAAGCAAAAAGCAACTATCAGCTGTTAAATGGGTGGTCAAATAAAGCAGTGATGCCAACTCAAAGTTGTATCACTCTATAAAAAACACCCTATATCTCCATATTATTATTAATTATTAATTAATTTTTTATAATTAAATGAATAATATTTGTTATATTTTGTTAAAAATCTGGAGAACTTCTTATCTCTATACTAAAATAATTAAATTTGCACCATTTTGATAAAAAAAATGTATCGAAACCTTTTTTCTTCTCTGCCGGAATTGTGTTACATTCACTTCAGATTTCACCCTTATCATTTTGGGAAACCATGACAACAGTGCCGTGTCACTGCGAACGGTAGAAAATGAGGCAACAAATAATCTGAAATGCATTTGTTACATGCAACTCCGTAGATAATCGCAAGATAAGAGAAGCGTCATGTTTATTTTGGTTTCCATGGAAATTCAGATGTAAACAAATTATCCCTAAACCACACCACCATCGCAATGAGTGTCGCCGTGAGAGTGTATCTGCACACGAGTACTTTTAAAAATTTTCTAAAATTTTTTTTATTATTTATTTACCTCCGTTTTGTTTATCTCTTTCATGTGTTTGTTTTCGCTTGTTTATGTTGATTCCTGTTTATTTCAAATCCACGTTGACACATTTTTACTCACAGAAATGTCATGCGAAGTTTGAGATGATTTTTAGGTTAACTACTTTGTTGAATACGAGGGCAATCTCGGTTCATTTTTAACATGAGACTTCTATGAAATATATATATATATATATATATATATATATATATTATATATAAAAAAATATATTAAAAAAAAAATAATTTGGAAAACGGTTGACCCTAAAGGCCATCCCTGCAACTTCCCGCTAACTTTATCCGCAAAGCTACCAAAAATTGGTTTGTTGTGCTGCTCAACGATTTTGAGGTTTTCGAGCCATATGCCAGAAGTCATTAAAAATAATAACATGAAATTATCTCAGACTGTAACAAAAAACTTTATGCAGCCAGAAAGCACCCGATCTATGTTAGGAAAATTAAAAGGAGCGTCCAGACAATCTAAAAATCCTTAACTTGACTTTTTAACAGTACGAAGACATTTAAAAATTAAGCATGGAATTTTGTTCTCATGAAATTTTTACTATATTATTTTATATTTTTTATTCGTTTTATATTTATTTTATTGTTTTTATCGTGAATCTCCGGTGAAATATTTTTTTACAGTTCACGTCTACAAGTCTGTCTTAAAATTTTTACATGTTTTATAAACAGAAATACGCAAGAGTACTGATGATGGAAGTATAGTGGTGGCTGCCGAAAACAACTGTTCTGCTCTACAAACTATGGCTTTCAGTGCCAACGCAAGCAAACAGAATAGTGTGCACTATTTTCGCATGTACCTTAAAATGCCAAAGTGTTGTCTCAGCTTAATTTGTATAATTAAATTGATTTTAAAAATCATTAGGGTGGTTGCATGACTCTTGCATGAGAGAATAACATGAGCAGTGGACATTTCCAGTTCAAATAGGCAAAACGAACTCACGGGAGTTTGCGACTATATAATTTTGTAATACTCTCAAACTAATTTTCAGACTGGTTTCTTTCTAATTTATTGGTTTTGGCCTTAAACACATAAGCGTAGTCGGTTAAATTATTTCTAAGCGTAAAACAACGTTAACAAAATATTTTTATTATTATTATTATTAATATTTTTTTAATATTCCTTATAAGCAAATACTTTCTAGGGGAAGAGCCCCAACGACTGCTTTTCCCCCATGTATAATTTCTACGCCCATGGCGGCTATTTTATTTCACACAACGACTCGTACTTACGCACAAAACATGAAATAATAAAGAGTACCTACTTGTTTAATGGCAAATAATCCATAGGGGAGACCGTTCACAGTCCTCAGTTCAATAAACAAGCAGACAAACGAACACACTGTCAATGCAAATAGATCCAAATACACACACGCACACGCACACATACAAGTGTACGCTTCTATGTAGTAAATAAATTTATTTGTTGTACTGAAACGAACCTTTTCTAACCAACGAGACCAAGCGAACAGCGTGTATTTCTATTTTAAAAATTATAGTGGGTCTACCTCGCATATTTGTTATCGTGTCACGCAGCAATTCAAGCGTGGCAGAAACTTGAGTTTAAATGTAACGGCAGCAACCAAAAATAAATTGAAAATACTTTCAGTTCCGAGGAAAATAACATTTAAAATGCATTCGATAAGAAATTGTCGTTGAAATTGATTGATTTACTTTGAAATTCAATGAATTTTATTTTTTGAGTTGAGTGTACTGATAGAGAAGTTAATCGAACGATTAATAATAAACGTTTATTATTGACTTTCTACCAGGCTGACATCACTGACTCATTTCTTTGGCAATACTGCAGGAAAGGTCGTTTTAGTCATACACGAAAATATATGCAAGTGATCAAAGACCTCAACATAATTTGTATGTTTTGGCTGCAATAACTTGTTGTTGTTCTATTAAAATATTGTGTTTTCAAAGCAAAATGGAAAGAAATCTGCTATTTTTTTCTTCAATTATGTATATCAGATCTTGAAAAAAGATAAAGAATTATTTCAACTGGTCGAACTTTGACAACCTAATAAAGTGTCCACATTCACAGGACTCAAACTTGTCCACAATAATGTGGTTATCCTCAAACAAGGAAAATAATTTAAATCAAAACCCTGTTGTGGAATATTTTGCCACTGTAGTAAAACCAACCGTAATTGGGCGGTGGCGTACATGTTGGCCGACATGCTCGACAACGTACCAAATCTCCCGGTGTAATAGCCCTATTACAAATAGCCCTATATTGTGGTGGTCCAATGGAATGTGTTCCATAGACGTCTTTTGAAAATTTTTCTTTTTAAATAACTGAATTACAATTTTGAAACTGGAAAATTTTCTCAGTGCAAAAAGGATGAAACTTTCCCAGTGTAAAAGGGGTCTAAAGAGGACGAATTATAGCAATACTGCAAAGAAATGTTTGGATAAGTACCAGGGTATTCAATTGAGTGGGATTTTGTTTTAATCGGTTAATCGATCGATTAATTAATTAATTAATGAGGAATGAACTCAGTTATCGGTTTTGGTTATCAGAAAAAATGTCTTAAAACTCTACGAAAAGCACTCATATTTAGTCGGTCATAATGAATCGATGTAGTCGTTAATCGAAAATATTTAATTTTAGATTAAAAAATTATTTTAATAGCAATTAATCGGTTAAATAACCTAATTAGTAAATATTTTGCACCTTCAAATCGTGCAACCAAAATTAATGTCGGCTGCTTTAGTTTCTGCACGATAATTCAAATGGATTAAGCATGTTGGCTTTCACAGGAGTATCTAAAAGTTAAAAAAAAAATGTTTTTAATAGTTGGCAACTATATTTTTTTTCAAAAGTATGTGCAAAATAATTCAAATTATGACACTGTTTTGTTACAAAAACAGATGGTCTTAACCCTTGAATGCCTGACGTTTCACAAACAGCATAAGAAACTTGTTTGCTTTTCTTGTCAAAAGCTCTGACCGGAATGATTTTCTCCACACCACTTTATTCATCACGTTTCAATCCGTACCATTATCTTACGAATCCTTTACATTTTCCATTCTTAAGATGGAAACATGATGTTTAAAGTGACTTTTTTTTGTTTCAAATTTGTTTTAAAATTAAAACCGTGTTTCACGTCTAAAGTCGACTTTTACCTGTCATAGTGCATCCAAAGCACACGATATTACTTTAGCCATTAAGTTTAGCTTATTTTGCATTCGTATGTGTGAGTGGAGCTGTCAGTGTGTGTACACTTTTTTTTATTATCTTCCCAGAAAACCGTTTGCTTTTAAAATTTGTTTATCTACTCATTCTTGTTTCACAGTTATTTCTTTTGTTTGCCATTTTCGTATTCATCGTAAATGGGAGAAGAAGGGTTACCAAATTTCATTCATAATAATTTCATGCACTTCAGCCTTTTTTTCGCTTTCTTTATTGTTCGAGCTGCCGTTTTTTTTTTAAATTTTTTTTTTTGTTGCAAAATTTCAGGGAACAGCTACAAAAATTGCCAACATATTGCTCCGGTTGTAATCAGATTATAATGTTTCATATATATATTTTTTAGGGATTCATTAAACTTTCGTAATTTATGACACAATTTGCAATAACTTCTTTTTTTCTTGCCAGAGCTGTGCATTTTGTTTTAGTTTCTTTACCCTTTTGGGTGCAGGAACTGCTGACAGTTTGGTTTTGCAATTTCGTTATTATCAGCGCTGCAATATATTCTTTTTGATAAATTTCATGTTACAGGGGTTAAAAGCGGAATACTCATACACACATTTTGGAAACTCAATACGGTTTGTGCTCATTTTAGGGTGTTTTAATATTTATTGCCACATAATTAAGAATAAAAATTGTAAGTTTGAATTTGAACCCATATTAGAGCAATAGCTGGCCATGTTGATATACTGTGACTAAGCACAGTGGAGGCTGGTTAGTGCGAACAAATATAATATATTTTAAATTGTGAATAACATAAACATAAACATAAACATACGCACATAGAATTCACATTCGAAATAACATTATGGATTGAAAGATAATTATAATTCAAAATAAAATGCAAAGTGCGCAAAGCAATATTTTGTTAAAAGTAGGCTTTCTTTGTGCTCTAGGTTAGTTAAAGCATACTCTATAAATAAAACTTTGTTTTAATTTTTAAACTATCTGAAATCGTTTTTAACAATTTGAACAGCTAAAAAAGCGCTTGAATAAATAATGCAGAATAACGCCGCATGGGAAAAAATTTAAATAAACATGAAAAAATAGAAATAGTTCCACAGTTCCACAGCAGGTACACTGATTGTAACAAAATTTCATATAGCATGTGGCCCCCTTCTGAGCACCATTAGCCATAGATCGCTTTAGAGGGATGCCACTGTACAAGTGATAAATGCAAACTGATAAGAAATCTAGAAAATTAATTACAAACAACAAACCCATAGATACGAACGAGTTCATTGCATTTCGGTTGAAAAACAAAATCGAAATTGGTATTCCATCGAGTTGAATTGATAACACGATTAAAATTGTATCGGGTATTTTTTATAGAGTGAGACAAGTTTAAATCATAATAAAACATAGTGATACATTTCTGATATCAATGAAACGGTCTTTATTGGATAGAAAATTTGATGACATTAATGTTTAAATATGATTTCGGCCATGTGGCCGCCACGGCTGGCGCGTACAAGGCGCAATCTGGAACACCAGTTTTCACAAACAGTAACATGCCGACCATCATCGTTTTTGAAGACATATGGGCCAATGACTCCCTCCGCCAGCCCATAAAGCGCACCAAACAGTAATTTTCTGTGGATTCTCTTCACTCCAAATGCGACAAATCTGTTTATTTACGTACCCATCCAACCAAAAATGGACGATAAGTTTGACGAACAGAACCATTATTTTGATTAAAAATTTCTACAATTTGCACTCGTGGCTCTGGTGTAAGTAAGTCAACCTATAATGAAATGTCAAAGCAAACTAAACAAAAAGCAACTATCAGCTGTTAAATGGGTGTTCAAATAAAGCAGTGATGCCAACTCAAAGTTGTATCACTCTATAAAAATACACCCTATAGAAATAAAGAGCCAATCAGCTGTGTAACATCTGCATTGTAAAATTGTTTTTGAGTGCAGCAAATCGCAGTACATCGAAAATAAATTTTCAAATGTGACTACTGTTTCCAAATGGATAATAAAATGTTAGAAAAAATGCCGTAAATTATTTAGCGAATTGTACACAAAAACCAACTGCCTGGTCCGTGATATCAGTCTGTCATGCGATATCGTCCTGTCGAACAAATGAACTCAAAACAAAATCGTATAATTTGTTTTTAATTTAAATGTAGATAATTGCACGATATCGAGTGTCATCGTGGTCCAAGCAGTTTGTTTTTCTATACGGTACGCTAGATAAAGCGCGGCATTTTTGGCGAGCATTGACTGTGGCGTTCGAATATCCTCATCTATTTTCTAGTATTTTGATAAGATCGTTAGATTCGTAAAGAGTTGTATTCAGGAAGAAGTGAAAACAACATGAAATTAACAAAAGAAAAAAACATCAATTTAGCAAAGCAGAGCAGCTGTTTTCGGAAGCCGCTGCACTACTATCATCAGTACTCATGTTTAATTTGGTTGATCAGCACTTAATAGCTGGATTAGTTGAACTAGAGTTCATTTATAGAAATTTTATGACGAAATAATATACGAGAGTTGTAGCAATACCGACCCGATATTAAGGCCAGGGACCGTAACGGTTATAAGTTTTATTTTCAAACTCTTATTTCATTCATTTTATTCTTAGTTTTATTTACTTCTCAGAAAATAAAAGTTATTTATGTATTTTTACTTTTCTTTTGGAAATTAAAAGCATGGGCACACTTGGCAAACATTTGTCCCAAAATGCGTAACCGCTAAACACTGATAAAGAATATTTTGATTTACATATAAACGTGTTATAAAGTAAAACAGTCATAGAATCCAATTTAATTGGAAAGTGTTTAACTCAATAAACAGGACAACTGTTTCAAAGTTTGCCCTTGGTATTAAGTGGTCACGCTTTTTTGGGCAAATATTTGCCCAAATGTGACCGCAGCCTGAAAGTTAGTTTCTGATTTTTATTTATTCTTTAAAAAAATACAAGATATTTTTGAAGTTTATTATTATTATTATTATTTTTATTATTATTATTATTATTATTATTATTATTATTATTATTATTATTATTATTATTATTATTATTATTATTATTATTATTATTATTGTTATTATTATTATTATTATCATTATCATTATTATTATTATTTATTTGTTGTTCTTAGAAAACAAAGAAGTAATTTTTAAACTGAAAATATATAAAATATTTTATTTAATATATCAAATAATAATTTTTGCTCGGAATGTGGCTACTAATTTGATCTCACATCGATTAATAAAAGCTCAAGAAATAATTTTTACTTTCTGAGGAATAAAGTACTTCTGAAAATAATTTTGCTAAAGTTTGAAATTTTTGAAATCTAGACAAATTAAAATTAATTAGTGTGGTCCATGCCACAAGGATTTCCTTGGCGTGTGCTTCCTTGTCCACATTCGCAGAGACAATCTCTTTAGTTTGACTCTTTAGATTGAATTAAGAAAATAATTGTTATTTGCAGTCCCTCGAATATACATTTTTATTATTATAAATTATTATTATGATTATGTTTTGCATTTCTCAGAAAAGTTGGGAATACCGATTTCTTTTTATAACTACAGCTTTTCTAAGTCAGAAGCTTCAAATAGTTACACAGTCCTCGATAACTGTCTTATTTCCGAACAAGTTGCTCCGATTGAATTGCTTTTGACGGCCGCTGAAAACCGACAGTAAATAGTTGTTTCATCTTAAGCTTAACAATATTCAAGGCAGTTGGGTGCAACTTTATGAAATATTTTACGGACTGTAAAAAGAAATATCTATAAAATATAAAAAATTATTCATGACTCAATGAGAGAAATAAAATATCTAACACTTGCAGGTATTTGTAGTCGGGCGACTCGGGCTCTTTGTTACTTATGGCCAGATTATGGTTTTTAATTTTTTTCTCTACATCTTTTTCAATACAAACTGGAAAGACACTCACTCGTGCATATAAAATAATCAATTAGACACAAAAAGACAATATAAAATGTGAATATGAACGTTCGTTTAGTCGTAAATCCCCTCCCTTCAAATCTTGAAATACACAAAAACCCACCGAATGGAATAAATAACTTGTTGTTGGAAACAAAAACAACAAAAAAACAGAATTTACATCATAAATTATTTAAATTTGAAAGATTGATCTTGAAATAAAATTCCTCTCGTTTATATAAATTCAATGGTTTTCTAACACATCATTTCAAAGGGAAAGAAAAATTTTATAAGAAAAGATAAACGAATATGAAATCGTAATAAAATCATGAAATTCTCAAAAAAAAAAAACAAAAAGTTTTTAAATTTTATTGTTTAACAGACAGCAAAAGTGTGGCCACAGACTTTTTTTTTATGGATTTGAAAGATTTCGGAAAATAATCAAGAAAAAAACACGTGCATGTTTTTTTCGAATTTAAATACATAAAGGAAACCTTAGAATCTGTAGTACAGCAGTATAGGGTGATTTGTTAAAGTTTGGTATTTCCGCAAAAGCTTCTTACGACGCCTTTAGGCTGTTGCTTCGAAAATCTAAGAAATTTAAATTAATTTAAAACAATAGCCAGTCTTATTTATGTTTTCAGTTTCAGTGTTTCATTTAATAAATATTTTTTATTTAGCATCAGCTGTTAAAGCAGCTGTTAATGAAAATTAAGGGCTGGGAACCGTTTCATAAGACTACAAGTTACAAGTCCACAAGGACTATAATCACGAAAAAAGCCATAAGATTGTAATTTTGGTAATCAGTTTGTACTAAAGATTTAATGAAAAAGAAATTTGTAAAACAATTTTAAATATTGTTTTGTTTTTTACACAATTTTTCACCAAACTATAGTACAGCAATTCATGCTTTTCTTTTAAAAATGTTTCAATTTTATATAAACAAATAAAATCAATTAGAGTAAAAGTGAGCAGAATTAAATTATATTTTCTTTTCTTTTTCTGTACTTAACAATTTCACTAACGCAATGGGATTTACAAAATTAGTGCTGCTCAACTTTTTAAAAGTGTTGTGGCCTTTTAGAAAGTTGTACTTGATTAATAGTTTCGAGTTGAAGTCAACACCACAAAATTGTTATATAAGCAACTGCTTGTTTATTGTTTCATTAAAAAAAACGAAACTAAACCGAAAAATCACCCTGTGTAATGGTATTTCTTAGTAGTGAAGCGTTCTTCTTTTTTCTTTTTTAATTTCCTTAATTCTTTGCTACCTGCTCACATGCAGCTGCTTACAGCTTGAAAACATTCAGGTGTTTTTATTCTATAAAAAAAGAGAATATCTTAAGGAAACGAATCGTTGGTACTGTCAGCGCAATTTTTTGTGCAACATTTTTATTTGACAGTGTTGGCCATAAAAAAATTCCGGCTTTCTCGAATTCAACAAAAAAGGCAAGACAATTGGTGATATTAAATTCGTTCCATTGTTGTATTATGCGAAACGGACTATTTATTAGGCCGATGTCCGAGCTGATGGGTTGCGCACACAGTGAGAGTCAACACAATTCGTCTTCAGTTATTGCATTCCTTCAAATTGTTCTTTTTTACTCTCTTTTTTCAGTTCTCTTTCTACTCGTGTGACCACAGCCTTCCTTATATGGAGGAATAAGAGAAATATTATCGGTAATAACTTCGTAAAACTGTGATGGAATCCATTTTTTAATTAATGCTTCTTCTATTTGCATTATCTTTCAACTGGGCATAGTCTGTCGTCTTATTTTTAAGCAATTTGATTGGAAATTGAAAGAGAGGATATTCTGGAGAGAACAGATGAGAAGTTAAGACTTTGTTGTAGCGATTTTTACTTTTACGTCGCCGGTGAATTTTCGCTACAGCACCGACGAGGCTCTTGACCAGTATTATGCTTCGTCGTCATTGAGGCAGACCGAACGACAACCAATAACGCAAGCATGCACTGATTCAGATTTAAAAAAAATTCGGTACCATATTCATGACTGAGTATTTAATCGAACTCGGGATCTTTGGCTTCGTAGTATTCTGTTAACTACTTCAGTTAACAGTAGATTGAATTGAGGAATTGCATTTATTTGACATTCGCGCAATAAAAATTTATTGATTTTAACACGTTTTGCAAAAATCAATGTTCTTATCAGATTTTGAGGCTCTGTGTTCTTAAGAAACTGCACCGATCACTTCTGAGGGGGTGTGGGTATGCCTGTACGTATGTATGTGTAAGTATGAGAGCCGTTAATTACTTGGGAACAATTTGATCGAATTGAGCCGGGGAAATTGAAGCGATTTGGAACGTCTGCTTTTTAAGTGTTTTTTTTTTTATAATAAGTTTTCAACGGCTTTACCAACCGATTCCACAAAGAACTTCGATCGCTGCTAACCGGGTAAAAATTGATTTATTCGTTCGTGCAAATATCGCAAACGAAAAAAAGAGTGATACACCTATTTTAAAAACCCCGAAATTATATAACTGATATATTAGCGTTCCCGACTTTTTTTATAGGACTCGAAAAATTACGTCATGTGACGGTAATCACATGAGCAGTTGTTACATCGTTCTAAAGTTGTAGTCGTTTGAACACTAAAATAAAACTCTTATTAGACTTTTCAGATCAGATTTAGAGCTCTTCGCAGCACAACCAACCACGTCACGATATCTTTGCATTTAAGCGATAATTTGCAGGAACCTTAGGGTCAACCCTTTTCCATATTTTTCCTTCGCAAAAAATGCTGTAATAGACTTTGAATGAAAATAATTAAATTTGTATTCAGAAGTTTCCAATGCAGGGTCATGAATCCAATAATAAGTAATAGACCGGGCTGGTAAAATCATTGTCGAGTTCCAAATTATAAAGAATTTATGACCTCGCCAACAACTACAAAAAATAAAAAAATCAGTAATATTTTGTTTTTTGTTTCAGTAAATGTATTTTTGCTTGTATTTTTCTTGCTAATTTGCATTAATATTATTATTTTTTAATTAACACCAGCACTCGTGGGATGACCCCCATGCGATGCAAAGAAAATTGGTTAGAGCCAGTTTACATTGTGCGGTTTTTATTGCTGCAAATTTTGAATTCATATTGAGAAAGAGCAATAAAGGAATAGAAAAGGTACATATTTCTATTCCACCAGTCTTACACAATATAAGAATTGCAGCGACAAAAATCGAACAATGTAAACTGGAACTTACGAGGCGGAAAAATTTAAAAGCGGGTCGATTTCAATAGTTTTTAGTTACCAAAAAAATCTTTTAGTGCGTAGTCTGATAGTGAAAATACTGACATTCAAAAATATGTTATGTACGTACATACATACATATATTCATTTGTACATACATACATGTGTGTATGTACAAACCGATAACGATCTTTTCTTAATTCTTGTTTGAAGGCAACCACCTGTAGCAAATCGACTGATATTGACGTCTTTGAGAGTCATAGTTTTTGCAATTCAACCAAATTTGACCATCTGTTGTTGTTTGGAATTCAAAATTTTGAAATATTTCTTATGATAAGAGTTCGTACATCCATGCATACATACTTGTTTACTTATGTATGTATGTTCATAGCACTGGTGTATGTATGTTTATATGAATTTATGTATGTACAAAAAATATGTTAAAAATATATTAATGCATAAAAATTCTTAACAAAGGAAATTCTAGCAGAGTGGGGCCCTGCTGTCATATTGTTGCTCCGCAAACAAATAAAAATTTACATTTAAGAGAGACAGAAGTAAGCAGGAATGGATAACATGATGTAATTCAAAAATTCAAATCATATTGGCAGTGTTATAGAAGGATCTCAGATTATTCAAAACCAGTTTGGGGGCCTCAGTAATAATTACTATTCAATAACGTTGCTCGAGAGTGTTGAGGATGCTGGTGACTGAAATGTATAACACTACGACTACCAAGCCTGAGATCCTGAATTAGACTCCGCACTAAGTCATAAATATGGCATCGAATTTTTATCTGCTGCTTTAGTGCACGGTTGTGTAAATTGTTGTCGGTAAATTTCGCAGACATAGCAGTGGGCGCTGAACATTACCGACATCATGTACTAAAGAGCAGAGTACAGCATCTTCCATCTTCGATACTTAGGCCAAAAAAAATCATCAGCGCATTAAGAATTAAAATAGCTACAACATATTCCTCTATCTTCTCCACTCTATCAAATTAAAAATAAAAGTTACATTTAATTTAACACAGAAATTAAAAGTTTGTTACAAATTTTTCGACTTATCTGGTCCGATTCAATAATATCATGCATTCTTGCAAAAAATAATTGAATTCTCTGAGTTTCAAAATGCGATTTCTGTATTTTTTACTGGAACTGGCACTCAAATATTCATTAAATGCAACGTGCTAGAACTATGGCACATTATTGTGCCCTATCAGCTGATCCAATTTAAAAAAAAAAAAAAATAAATTACTAAATTATTTTATGACATATGACTTTAATAACTACAGTTTGAATACCTCAATTATTTTAAAATAAATTTTAAAAAAGTACATTCCCATCCCTGACGGACAGGTACTTCCAAGCTGAATTTAAAGTTAAGAGCAGAAAGAGATTTCTGTTTGTGGCTGCCCGTGTAGTTGGTAGTTTTAAAGCCCGGTGTTTTTGTGCTGAAACACAGGTACACTTTTTATGATGTTGTTGTAGTTGTTGTTGGTTTTGACACAATACCAGTATGTGTGCTACCCGTATCTGCTGTGTGTTTCTTTCTGTAGGTATTTGTTATTCCGAAACTGTGATAGATACAAAAAACCGGTATTTTATATAGTATTTTCTGTATATTTTTTTCTCATTTTCTTGAAAATTTTCTTTGCGCTTTGCTTTCGTATTGCTGCTGCTTTCCTTTACCAATTCTACTTTACTTTCAATACTTACATATTTTAAAATTTACTTATTGAGTATCTTGTGGATTTTTTTCCCAATTCTGTTTATTGTGTGTTTTTCATGGTTTCTTTAAGATTGGCTTGGTTTCATGTTGCCTTGCCTGGCCGTTGAAGTGTCGCCATAATTGTTTTAACGTATTCGTGTTTGCTTTTTTTTATTCTGTTGCCTTACTTTGTATAATTTTTGTCTGAAATTTCTGTTTGCCTTCATTTATTATATGTACTTGAATGTCGTACTGTGTACCGCTTATGTACTCCAATTCTTTTGTTAGAGAGTTCTGCTTTTGCATTTTCCCATTTTTTTAAATAACAAAAACCTCACGGTTGTCACGCACTCGTACTGTGTAAATTGTTGCATTGAGCACGTTTTGTTTTTTTTTAATACCTGTTGATGATCTTCATCAAAAAGTAAATGATCATTAAAAAGTTTTATGCTTCGTTATGATCTCATAAAGAAAATCAAATAAACAGAGAAGTTTATAGACGGCAAATGTTATTTCCAAAATACATGAATCATTAAATTCAAAAGAAGAGCAAATGTAACGGTTCCTTTGAAAGGCATAATACATGCGCATGTGTATGTGTGCTTGTGCATACTTACGTGTGTACGTACCGATTGACTGCATCAAAAAATTAAGCTCGAACAAACGTGTTTCCAACACAAAGTCGAGATTTAAGGATTCTTTGAAAAGAGTAAATTAATTGCGAAAACTGTTTATTTAAACGTTTTAGATTTGTGAAACCAAATATCGGGTATTCTTTTAGCTTTTGAGGACTACCGATAATGTTTCAAAACAAGTTAAACAAAAACCGTTAAATAAAGGGTCTTCCAGTAAGCGCTTCCTATTTTAAAATTTAAATGGGTGGACCTGATCCGCAACGTTCATTTTTCCATTACTCTGGCACATAAATCAGGCTGAATTCGACCGATGGCATTGTTTTTGATGGTCCCTTGGAAAACCGCTGTAGCTTATCCATATATGTACTCCTGTGGCTTAACAAAATCCCACAATAAAAAGTCTAACGGGATCAAGTCACACGATATCGGTGACCAGCTGCTATCACCCCCACGTCTAGTATGGCATTATCTATTTGGCACTTGGCACCATCCAGTGGAAAACACTTCGCGACGATTACTGGCCAACGTCGCTCTCAAAGGAATACGAATCGATGGCACCACCAGCCGACATTCTCCCCAATCAGTGACTTTTACGGGGTTTATTAGACGGTCTTAAATTTCATGTGGATTGTTACCGTCTCAAATTCAACAATTATGTTTGATCACGAACCCATTCTTTCAGACATGGGTCTGGCCTTATATCGTTGATCTCATATCAAGGTGGTTTCCCGATAAAACAATTTTCTTGGTGATCTCGCAATATAGGCTGCATAGTTGACAACTAATTTGATAAACGTAGCTCGATCCGTAAAATTTCAGAAGCCCCTGTTAGAAAAAACTATGTGAAGGCACAAGTCGTGTGGATTCAGTCACTGGAACGCATAAAAATATGGATTAATAACAGCGCCGACATTGTCATCGGAGCTACGATTCTTCGTGAATATATTTTGCAAAGTATTTTAACATTTCGCATTCTAATTATACAGACTTTCTTATTATTTTTTTTAAAATAAAGTTTTCCGAAAATTGGAAATATAGAATTAATAATTTATATACGGCTTAATACCACTGTTTAACTTCGTTATATTGTGCTGCAACCACCACAACAATTTAAGTACAAAGATCTATTATATACGATCGTGTATAATAGATCAAAATTTATTTACAAAATTTATCACATGTATCGCTTAAGTTTTCTTGGCGATTATGGCTCAACATATTGGCTACTTTGAGTGTACTCCCAACTGTCGTACACCATCAGTCCTTTGATCTTTAGACCAACTCATGGTCAAACAAGAAAAAAGTTTTTATCAATTATAAAATCACTGTGCGCTAAAATCTGAATTAGAATTCGATTTAAATACAACCACCATTCGTGCAAAAAAAAAAAAAACTTGATGTGTTTGTTAATTGATTTTAAAAACAAATTCCATCCAGCATCTTCATCTACAAAATACAAAGATGAAAAAGGCAAACATGCGAGTTAAGTACTGCTGTTTAATTAATTTGTTGATATCTTTCCATTGTAATTTATGTCACTTTTGCTTGAAAGAAGAAGAAACGACTACAAAAACTGCATCAATCTTCTTTAAACAATTGAGTTTTATTCATGGGACACACATTCTTGACTATTCGCTATTTATTTCTGTTTCTGTATCTGTTACTACGAACATCATGCACTGTGGCCCGGACTCTTTCTTCTTTTAAATAAGTCCAAAAGCAGCAGAAGGTCTTGAGCCGAGGACACAGCACTTGAATCAAAAAGCACATTTTGTTATTACGATTCGGTCGAAATCAAAATCCCTTTTTTCATCTCTGATATATTTACAAATAAATGTGATTGATCTGATATGGGAGAGAATACCCAATTCGAGGAGATTCGAAAAAGCAGATCGACATAATGATTTTCTCAATTTCTTAGGCCACTGTGCAACGACGACGAGTACTTAATCTTCGTATATCTTTTCAAAGCGGCCGTAATGATAATTAAAAAAAAAAAAACGCAAACAAAGATCGTCTTTGCTACCGGCTCACTCGCTGAGTGGCTGGCTGGCTAAATGAGTGAGACGTGCGTATCGGTATCGGCGATCACAATGCAGTAGTCGCTGCAGCTGTTTAATATTTCTTTTTTTACTTTGTCTTTTTATTTTTCAACATTTTGATCTTAATAAAATGTAATTTTCAAATGTTTTTGCCAGACTGGCCGCCAGTTAGTTGGCCTGCATGTTGGATTGTTAGTACATGGGCGGTATTAAAAGTTATTATACCACTTTTTTCTTTTTTTGCTTAAGGTCTCATGCAGTTTTCAAGAATAATTGTGTTTTACAAATGATGTCATAAAGGGAAGAAAGTTTTTGAAGCGAAGCTCTTGGATATTCGAAAAATATGCTGTTTAATTGGCCTTTTACGGTTGCCGGACCGACAACAGTGTCCGTTTTCTGCTCTCCGAAAAAGTGTTTATTTTTTTGTGGAATATTCGCTCTTGGGGCCAGTGTAAATCTTTAGTGTTGATATCAGCGATGTTACTCCAAAATTTCATATCCGACCAAATGCGCCTATAAAAGCTGATAATCATCTAAAAAAAATCTACTAAAGCGTCGTCGCACAGGGATTCCGATTTTTGACAGATGAGAACGGATTTTCAAATCACCATGGGCGGATGAAGCAGTCAACAACACAAGCAAATAGTGAAGAACTTTTATAAAAATGTATGTTCTATTCGGACCAAGTACCACGCCCACTTTACGATTGTCATAATGGTCCTATAGGGAGGATAAATTTGTTTCCACTGGTTTCGAAAATGTTGGATGTGACGCGAGATCTGCCGGAAACTTTGCAGCTGTTCGTATGCAGTCCGGGACAGTCTATTTTGAGTAGCTCACAGAACCCGACTATTTGCTGATCTCAACTTAGCAAATCTCGCTAAGTTATTTCTGCACTCGTTGAAAATTCAACTGAGCCAGGAACAGAAGGTAAATGATCATAGATAACGAAGTGTGCTCGCTGAATGGCATCTGAAGCAGTTGACAACTAATCCTAAGAAGTACAGTTTTCGAATCCACATGAGATCCAAGAGTGTCCAATGCGTCCCCAAAAAGTCACTGTTTAGTGAATAATTTTGGGCCGGTGGCATAATCGGTCTACATTTCTTTGGCAGCGGCACGTGATATAGGTCGGTCACCAACGTCATGTGTTTCTCATACCGCATTGAATATTCTGCACGAGTGATTTCAGAACATGATCATCTCATGTGAAAGCGACGAGAAGTGCCAACAAGTTCGTTCGACTTGGGCTTGTTAGACTTTTTCTTCTGAAGTTATTTTAAGGGGTAGATTTATGGGAATAGGGCACAAGCCACAGCCAACATAATGCCCATCATGAAAAATTGGACGTTTCTAATGTTCTCCACTCGGAGAAATCGTGAGGGGCGTTTGGAAGATGTTATATTCCACACATAATCGCATCAATAGGTCTTTCTAACAAATAAAATACGTCGATGATATCTCACACACGCTTTATTTTATTTGAATTTGTAGATAGAAAGCACTTAATGAAACGCCCTTTATATTTAGCTCAAAATCTTGTATGTACTAGATTTCGTTCAGCTGCAACTGCATTATGAACGAATGAAAATTTATTTACAAATTGTCCAGCCTTGAATTTAATCCACTACTGCCATCTATGAAAGGTAAGTGCTTTTGATTTGAAATGCTCTCCAGACTACCCTCGTTCCACTGTTTCCGGTAAATATATATGTAGTTGATAGACTCGCATAAATGCATGCATACTTAAATATGTGTGTGTGTGTGTGTGTGTGCTTACGCGTCTATTGAAGAATGGATGCGATTGAAATATTTAGCAACTCTGATCGTGTGCGAGTATTTGCTTTTTGTCAATCTTGTCTTAATGCAGCCGAATGATGATAACGACGAGGTTGTTTTCATTTTAAATTCAGTCCGCCTTTCTATACCTATTTTCACATTTTTTTTTACTGGAATGCACTTGTTGTTGTTGTTGTTGTTCACTGCAGTTGCTCGTTGCTTTGACTTGGACGTTTCAGTTCAAGTTTGTCTGGTCAAAAATTTGTAATAAGAGAGCACGCGTTTAAATATTATATTTTCCCACTTGTGTCGTACGTACACACCACCCCGGGTCTTTTGCGGTTCGATCGCACACAATCATCATGAGCGCATCATCATCATACGTAACGTAGTTGAAGTGTCCAATAAGTGGTGCAAATAGCATCACAACTGCTTAAGACGAAATATACTTCCAGAAGTGATATTGTTTTGAGAGAGATTCTCCACTCAGTGAATTTTGTTATGGTTTGACATACACTCGTATTCGGAATTTGCCCTTGGATGCTAAATCAATGGTGGAATAGGAATTTAAAAAAATGGACATGAAACAACATTGATGTTTATAATTGCAGGGCAAATTTCCGCATTCGATACCAATCGAAATTTCAATACAACGAAAACCCCAGTTTCCCATACGTTGCATGTGTGGTCCGTATCGAAACAATTTTACGTTTCGGTAACTCAATGGCGTAAGCTTTTGCGTTTACGTGAATCCTGCTCTAACTGGCTGCTTAAGGTTTGTAAACTGTTGCCATGCTTGATTGTATTTATGCAAAAATTTCGATTTCATTGCCATTATGAAATGTAGAATTAAGTTGTAACACTGCAGTCCAGTTACAGTAGTGGAAATAATAATAGAAACACGTATATGCATTTTTAGTAGTGATCATAGTAGACATAATTTTATTTTCTTTGTAAAATCTTCAAACCTACATTTTTAACAGAAAAGATCGAACGCAAAAATTTACCAAACGAAATGATTGTAAGTTTTATTATATTTGAAAAATGCACTTAATGCTTACACTGTAAATGTATATGCATAATGTTCATTGCAACTAATCAAAATGAATAAGAAAAACTCCATCGCTGTTGCTTGATTGTACGATCATACTTCCCTGTACAAGTACGGACATCATATTTTATTATTATTTCTTAAGTACTTTAAGTGAAATTCAAGTCAAGTGTTTTTTGAATTTTGCTATTGTTTTTTTTTATTATTTTTCATAAAAGTATTCGTCCATGGCCGTTTTCGTCTTAATATCTTTGCCCATTACAATCAGTTTAAATCAAACGATCACTGGCATGCGTGTCTGTGTAGCTGAAATGCAGAAAACACATAAATTCCGGAAATTGATTTTCAATTGGAAATAATTTGTAAATGTACGCAAGTATGTATTGTGTGTATGTGTGTGTGTGTGTGTATTTGCTTTTTCTCGTTTCTTTTGTAATATTTAGTAATTAGAAATTAAGTTCATGCTACAAATTTTGACAGGTTGAATGAATAGTTAAAGTACGATTAATTATATTTGACTGTTTTAAGTTTTTTTATTTTGAAAATACAGTAGAATCCCGATAAGTATTTTATATTCGCAGGGATCGATTAAGTACTTCTTAGGATCTGAAGGAGTGTTTGAAATAAAAGCTTGGGGCTTGATTTTTTGAGTCTTAAATTAAAAAACAAAAGTTTGCAATATATTTTACACAATCGTGCGATCGGCTAATGAAAACGTGAGTTGAAAAAAAGCATTGCGGTGCAAATTAACTGGAACTTCTATCTTATGAAATTTTATTAAAAACAAAAACCAGCTTATAACGCTTTTTTAATAGTGTGAAGGTATGTGTAATTGCCTATGCGTGTATTTGGTTCAGTACTTCCAAAAATGCCCTCTTTCGTGATGATGTCCCAATTAATTGTTAATAAAATAAAATAGTTTAAATGACGTCTACTTTTACCCAGGAAAACGTAGAAAATAAACTTTTTACGAACACAAATAAAAATACTATTTTTATTAGCTGATCAATAAATGACTACGAATTCATTATTTATTTATTTTTGTTCAGTTGAAATAAAAGCATACGAATAATTAAAGTTAAGCAATTGATAATACTGACACACACATACACACACAATGCCAACTAAACAAACAGAAATTATCTCCCTCTTATAAAAACAACAACAACAACAGCAACATTGGGCCGCCGAAATGAAAGCAATTATGCAGTCTGTAAAGCTGCTCCCCTGGGCGATTTTAAAAGAAAACAACAACTAATTACGTCAGCCAAGTCAGAAGCAGCAAATAAATATTATAATCGATTTAATATTGAGAAATTGAGGAAGCAGTAAGTGTTGCCATTTTAGCATTTTTCATTTGTTCTTGTATTCAAACATACTCATACAAAGTTGTCCATTCTAATTTCTAACACTATTGATTCAAACAAATTATAAAATATATTTTTTCAAATTTTCCCCAAGAACCTTTCCCAAGTACTGAAAATATAAAACTGTTATATGTAAAGGCCTTTTTCATAACTATTTAGTATAATTATAATATTTTTCTTCAAATGAAGAGAACCCCCTTGGGTTATTTGTTTCAAAATAACCCTTAAAAAACGTGTGCGGTTTTGGTGAGTTACTCAGTGGCCAGCCAACCCTATTTTAAGTTGTTAAATTTACTTAAGAAATTTTCAGGAAATTTTATAATTAAAATAGGTTTTTACTTATAAACTATACACACTCTTGAAATTGAATTTTGCTTGTCTATAGTGCAACAAGATCTTAAAGTGCACTTTGTTTCACTTGTTTGAAAATATATTTAGTTAATAATTACTCTTAATCGACAAATCTGTTTGGGCCTTTTTCATTATATTTATTAAGAGAAAAAAACTCAGGTATTTTTTATATCTTTTTTTATGTTTTAAAAATTTTCTTTTATTGATTTTTTCAAAAACTTATTTTCTTTCATTTTTGCTGCAGTTATTTATATTAAAATAATTAGTTTATTTTATTTATTTTAGATCGGCTTGTAAAAATAAAACTTAATTTATCTATTATTAAGACTAATTAATATTATATAAACTTAAGTCGTTCTTATTACAGAATCTAGTTAAAGTAAAACTTATTTTTATAGGGAAATTTACATGTACATATTTATTTATTTCCTTTTCTTAAAAAAAAAATCAAATGAAATACAACATTTGTATCTTTTTATTTGCATTTATAATGAAAAAGATATATTAATCTATGCAAATGGGTATGAAAACATGTATGTATGCGTGTATAGTTTTATATGTATTGTATGTATACAATGAAAAAACTAATTTCGCTGTTCCGTATGCCGAATAGAATTGAAATTTTCCAATGTATTAATAATGCCCTGTTAAATATGTAATTCAAAAATTAACGATAGTTTCGATTTCATTCGGAATAAAGATCAGTGGTTCATTAGTTTCGGTTAAATTGGGCGGTATCAAAAGGCATGATAAAAAGAAAAAGACGAGTTTATCAAATTTTATGTCCTCTTAGATTTTTTAAACGTTATTTGTGTGAACTAGAGCGTATGAGCTAAACTCTTTAAATAACTGTTTATTAAAAATTCGTAGAACAGATAAATATTTATGGAAATTGTTCAATATATTGTATATGATGTTTTCTTTTATTAAACAGTTTGCGGACAAGTTTTTCGTTCGCTAAGCTCCTCCTACTTTTCAAGAAAATTTAGTCTATTTAAATTTTTTCAATACTATTCTATTTAAATGTTTCCGAAAATTGCAATTCAAAATCATTTCGGCTGTTAGTGATTAATTAAAGTTTGTCAAGTTGATATTATTCGACACATGCTTTTAGGATATGTTGGCAGGCTGCTGCAAGGAAAAATGTAATAACACACGTGAATCCAAGAATAATGACCGCTTGGTGATACCTGCAACCTGGCTGTAACACTTGTGCTTACAACTTTTAAAATGTTTGAGTTGGTCTGAAAACATTTTTGGGAATTCTCTGAAATGTGTTTGTCATATGAAACACATCAGCAAAAAATTTGGTTATTGTTCTGCTCCTTCGATTTCTTTAATAAAACCATATTGAGACAATTTTAAAATTGAAGTAAAAATTAAAAAAAATAATAATAATAATAATAATCACCAAAAAAATTAAAAGTTATCTTTTAATATGAATTTATTTTGTTAATAAATATTTTTCTTACAAATACGTATTTCTGTGGAGAGTATGCGAACAGTTAAATAAATAAATAAATACATACACAATGTATCTATGTAAAAATTACCCTTTCCTTTTGTTGGAAAAACTGACACATTGGAATAAAAAAAAACTATTCCTATGTTGAACATATGTCGTGTGTTGCAACATTTCAACGATGTGGTTATCACTACGGCAACCATAATAAAGGTGATTGTGTAAAATACCACAAAAGAAATTTTCGGACACGAAAATAGTTGAAAAAAACAACATTTCTGCTGCAATCGCTCAAACGCTTTGTATACACAAATATTATATTATTGACAAAGAAGTAAATTACTATGTTTGAGTCATAGCAAGATAAAACAAATTTTTTTAAAAATTTTTAGGCAAAGAAATAACTGAATAATTCTTTGTAAAAGCTTTAAATTATTGAGTTAACTTAAAAAAAATAAAAATATAAAGTATTTGTAATACTTTCTGTAAAATATCTTTAAAGCCAAATTATCACTCAAAAATTATTTTTTCTTTTTGTTTGTTAAAATCAGCCCTCAAAGATTTAATGGTTTGCTAATTTTATTGTACCTCTTTTTGCTTTTTGTCCCTTTCTTACCCGCTAGCACTGATATTCGCTTAACAATAAAACGTTATAAACTATTAGTTTGTTATCATTTTAATTTTATTATTTATTTCATTTCATGTTTTCTTTTAAACCTACAATAATTATAAATTAAAGAGACCTTATATAAAAAAATTGGAGTTTTGTTTAATATTTAATACATTTACATATATGGTTAAGTTTTTTTGTATTTATTTAAAATAATTTAAATGGACAAGTTTTTCGTGGATATGTGTTGGTGCAACTTTAAAGTTTAAACAATAAAAAATTTAAATTAAAATGGAATTATTTGTTGATTTTTTTTTAATTAAATAATAAATGCTTTTCTTGTTTTATTTTTAAATTTTTTTTGCTACAAACAAATACAATTAAAATTGAAAAAAAAACAGTTACTTCGTTTTGCTTTATATCCTGCAATGATAACTTGCTTTTGACTATATTTTATCAAAAAATATATGTAGTTAACAATTATTTAATTAATTCATATTTTCTTCTCATCTACTACTGCACGTTTCTCTCATTACATTCATTCTTGGTAATAAAATTAAGAAATCGTTTTTTAAATTAATTAAACTTTAAATTAGTTTAAACTAAAAAATTTATATATATATATATATATATATACATATATATATATATATATACATATATATTATATGCATATCGTTGAATGTAATTAATATGTAATAAATTCTAAAAAAGAAAACAATAAATTTCTACAATGATTTCTTATTAAATGTTTTCATTCATACATACTTGCATCCGTATGTACATACACTCACATTAGACAATTACAAGATGAGCAAGGCCCTTCTTTATTTAGTTTTAAATAAGTCTTTTCGTATTAACAGAGAAACCAGCTGCTACCTTTTACTTTTATATTTTATTCACATCATGATCACTGTTGCTTATAAATTTGTTTTTTTTCGTCTTGCAATCAAAACAAAACAAGCTCTCTCAGTTTTGGAAGATCAATTAATATTTTTCTGTTCTCTATATATGTCTTTTATATACTTTTAAAGTTTCTAAAATAAGAATGCCACTTGCTAACTTAAATACGCCATCCTTGGTCGTCGTCCACATTTGAATCAGTATCTGAAGGCTCTTCACCATACATGTCGGCCAATTTGCGAAAACGTGGACCAAAATTGGAAAGATAATCAAAATTGAGATCACCATCATCGGTACAGGAAGCTAAAGAGGATAGAGAGCCATCTGAATTGCCATCACCCTCATAAGCATAGTGCCTGACATCGTCTATAGGAAAGGCCCCTATTTCACGATCACAATTCTCTTTTTTATCACCCAAAAAACCACCAATATCGGGAATTTCTTGCGGCGGATTGTTCGCATGTAAAGTATGTGGATCTTTATATATAGTTTCCCCATAAAATGGTTGAGTAGTTCGTAAAACATTTAAATCATAGTCAGTATCGCGTTCGCCGCCACCCTCATCTTCATAGTTAATAATAGTTTCTCGAATATCATCAATATCCTTTTCATGCCAGCCATTCTTCTGTTTCTTCTGCACCACCACTGCCAGCAATATTATCAGCAGCAAAACTATACACGAAATTATGGCAATAATAAAGTTACGATCTATGCCAAAACTAACTGCCACCGCTACTGCTCTTTGGCAACCTGAATCATTATTAAGGAATACTGACGGCGATCCTAAATTGTAGGTGTGATCATTAATTGTGAGATTTCTTATGCATCCAAAGAATCCCTGCTGGCTGGGTACATACGTCCAGTTAAGCTGGCGACCTAAACTAGCCAAATCTACTGGGGTGCCGCCCAGTTGTAGAGGAGCATTAACGTTTAAAAACTCATTTGGTCCCTGAGGAGCACCCAAACTCATGCAGGTTGATAGACGGCAATTATCCACTGTCATTTCTATGCTGGCCTTTTGTAAAACTATATCCAACTGATACGATTTACCCGCTTGCAATAGTATATGTTTGTGATCTATACGTATCGTACCGGAGCCATAGTCTACTGTTAAAACAGGATAACCCTTGACCAGTTCTAAAGCCAAAAAATCTGTTAAAGGCAACAAATGATTGTAGTTTAGCGGGCCCAAATACATAATCAAACCATGATCTGTGTGTGGCGCTATTTCCAAACTTATTTTTGTATTATCACAGGCTGATATAGGTTCATAGAAGGCATAACCACTGCCATAGAACCCCACCGATACTAACTCACAATGAGGACCGGTAAAACCATCTATACAATCGCAAGCATCATTTTCTCCCAGCTTAGGTGTACCACCGTTTAGACAATAATTTCTAGTCTTGGCCTCGCAAACACATTGGGCCTCTATGAAAGCGGTGACACCCACGAAGGAGGTAGTATTGGAATATATCATGTAAGGCACTGAAGATTTGTGTAGAGTATTCGTACATGACGCTTCACATTTAAGTTTTTCCACCAAACACTCATCGATGTTGACCATGAGAATTTGTAAGTCCAATTCATTTTCTAATTCTCCCTGATGTTGGGCCACCACACCGTTAAGTTTTTCAGCAGCATAGTAGGGAGATCCGTGTGCTGAATAACGTACATCTAAGTCGTTTTTGTTGTCTGATGTTTGTAGAACCGTAAATACATCCACATTGGTCACAGAGGTATTAAACAATTTGGCCAAGTAGAATTGCAAACGATCTTTAAGCGAGTAACTATCTTCGGCTTGAGCATCTCTAGGAACACTAATAAAATCTTCTTTGGTAATATTGTGGAAACGTATGCTGCCACTTTTATCAACCGCTTCTTCGGGTAACTCGCGCACAATGACCGTTACATCGGCATCTACTGAATGTCTGGGTATAAACGTTGATTCTTCGGTAACAACAAATTGCAGATTATATTGGTCCTCAGGAGTGCCTTCGAGTATGGTTATCATGCCAGAGGAAGGATTTAAACGGAAATACTGGTGTGATATACCCTGGGACCATTCGAATGTTTTATCATCCAAATCCCAATCATCTAAATCGTCTACAAATACACGTCCTATTTCGGTATCGGGTGCCTCTCCTTTGTAATTGTAAACAGTAATGCGCGATGAACCCTCCGACATGGCGTTGTCATTCACATCGCCTATGATCAAATGCAAAATGCTCACAGAACTCATTTTCGGCTGACCCGAATCACTAATACGTATCGGTATGTAATAGTCTTTTTGTTCTTCACGATCAAACTGCACATTGGCGAATAGATAGTCATTGTCGATGCTGAATTTAGTTTTAATATCTGGTGAGGCTTCACTGTCAATACCAAACGTGTAAGGCGGACCGTTTTGGGGTTCATCGTAATCATTGGCCTGCAGTTGTACGACTTGGCCGGGATTACGATTTTCTTGCCATATCACCGGCATTTTATTGATCAAATAAGGCGCATTGTCATTGATATCTTGCAAGTTAATATCAACAGAGGCTACACTTTTCAAGCCAGTGCCATCTTCATCGACAGCTGCAATTAAAACACCCCAAGATTTATGGCCATTCGGTAGGTCACGATCTAGCGGTTGTATCAATTTCAAACAACCTGTATCATCTATTGACAACATCTTCTTGTGATCCTCCTTAACCACAAAATACTTTATATGCTGATTGGCTGTGCGATCTTTAATATCCGGATCGTATGCTTCGATATTTAATATACAGTAATCAAAAATCTGTTCCTCTCTGATGGTTATAGAATATTTTTGTTTAAAAAGTGGTGGATTATCGTTGACATCTTCAATTTTTATGATCACCGTCGCGTAATCATCAAATATGCCATCAAATGCTCTTATTTTTAGCATGTACTCGGTAATATTTTCATAATCTAGTCTAGAATTGACAGTGATTTTGCCTGTTTGTTCTTCAATTTTAAAAGCATTACCCACGTTGCCACTTTCAATGGTGTACTTAATTTGTGAGGCATTATCTTCATCTTCTGCAGTGACTTCTATAACTATGAAATTTATATTTGCATCTTCCGGTAGCTTATCGGCCACATATTCGGGCATTTGGAAATTGGGCTTATGGTCATTTTTGTCAGCAATTTCAATGCGAAATACTTGGGGACCTCTATTTGGTTCACCATTCTGAATAAGAGAGGAGGGCGAATTGTCGCTGGCCATAACTTTAACATTGTAAAAATCTCTTTCTTCGCGGTCGAATGTTGTGAGAGCAGTAATATTGCCCGTTTGAGGATCAATGGCGAAAAATTCACGATTGTCAGCCAATTCAAATGATACGATATTGTTTGCTTCGGTGCCGTCCATATCAAAAGCTCGTACCTGCATAACTGGCGTACCAGCGGGTTCGTTTTCCAAAATGGTACCTGTTTTCACTTCTGTAAAGTATGGAATATTATCGTTGACATCTTCGATTTTAATTTTCAAAACATGCTCGGCTGACAAATCATAAGTATTGCGAGCACTCATCGTTAGAGTGTAGTCGGTAACTGCTTCATAATCTAAAGATTTGCCCAAGCTTATGACTACAGTGTCGTCGATTTGATCGAAAACAAATGTTTTCTTACTATTCGTTTGTTCGGTGCGGCCTGTTATCAGTTCAAAAATTACTTCCGGTTTATTAGGAACATTCGATACAGCCTTTAGCGTTACTATGGGCGTTGAATAATCGCTAAAGTTTTCTTTAAGAAATATCGGACCATCAATGGGATCTAAAAATGAAGGGGGACGCTTATTCGACTCCACAACGCGTATACGTACTTCAATTTGAGCATCTTGTGGTGGATCGGGTACAATATTATAGGCACGTACGGTTATCGTGTAATATTGTCCAGGCCTTTTGTCGATCGGCCCATTTAAGTGTATAATACCGGCATTCTTATCAATTTTAAAATGTAAATGATCACGCTCAGGTAATATTTCATAGGCTATTATACTATTGTTACCATCATCCAAATCACTAGCAGTGATACGCATAACCACAGCATTCGGCTGAAAATCGGGAAAGAGAAGAAAAACGAATATTGTAGAAAGAAAAATGCAATTTGAGATTATTTTAAAAAGTCTTCAATTTATTTACATACAAATTCAAAAGAACCTCATAACTCAGACGATAACAAATTGGAATTGTATCGAAAATGCTTATCAAGAAATTATAGTATTTTTACAAAATTTTATTGTTCATGGATAAAGAAATTCTAGACGTCAGTTATGGTGCAATCGGTAGCTCTAGAGAAACTATTTACATTCATAATCTCAATTCCCATTGATAAAGTCATCACTTTGTCTTTTTTATCTTTCACGATATTATTATTTAAAATTATCGTTTTTGTATGTGAGTTTTGCTGTTAATGTATTGATGAAGATATAGCCGGGTTTTAACAAGAAAGAAACGGCAAAATTACAAATAATGAATTTGAACAGTACTAAAAGCTTCTCTTTGCATCTCTCGCCTAAAAACCAATTAGCTTATCAATAAGAAAAATATTTGTCTGGGGACGAATTAAACGAAAGGAAAACATTGGAACTTTGAAATGTGTGTCTTATTTGAACAATTATTTACCTAGAGGGCGAAAGTTGAAAGTCAGTGCTATTTAATTAAACCATCTTTCTTGTTTAAATTAAAGAATTGACTACTTATAGTTAAGATCGGTAGGCTAAGATTAGTAATATTAATTTTAGAAAAGAAAATTAACATAGAATAGCTCTCATGTGTATTTTGGCTGTCACCAATTAAAAACTGTGATAAAAATGTTTTTTTTTATAGAAACTTCTTCAAAATTTTGTGCACAATGGGACATTTGGAAAAAATGGAAATAATTATACAGTTTATTAACAAATTGCTGACTGCAAAAAAAAAAAAAATTTCAATTAAAAACCAGAATATTAATTTTATATATTTGAGACATCTTGATATATTTGATATATCTTAAAACACTCCTTTCGTAAATTGAAAACAAAATTAATGGATTTTAACAATAATTTTATATCAACGCTCTTTTTTTGTGCAAAAACAAGGAAAATTCAATTGCGAACACCTGTCATATCGTTCTTAAAGACAAAACATAGTGAAACCGTTACCGATATATGGACGATACTTCAGTTTTGCCAATAATTACAGCCGATATTTTAAAAATTAATATAATATTTTCAATGCTAATTTTTTTGCGCAACGAGATAAATAACATTAAAATCGAGAGCTTGAAATCAAAGCAGAGTAACCCCTTTTATTATGTAACGATAACCGAACGTCACATTAAAATAATATCAAAAATAGAACATTTCCGGACTGCTTTTCTGCAGAAATTTACAAGTTCAAATAGCTTCTTGTTATCTATAATTCTTCAGACAGAAACAGGCTGTCAGAAGTATTTAGGTGTTATTTAGGAGTAGTAGGTAAGAGTAGTATTTTCATTAGAGGTAGTATTTACTTATTAGTATTTATTATTCCGTAAGAAACTTTTCTTACGTAATATGTTGTTTCAAATTGTGTTCTACAAAATATACAACGAATTTGAATATTATTAGCCATATTATACGTACGAATGTATAGAATCGATATGGTTTCTTTGATATTAGTATAATATTATTATTATTATTTTTATTTTACCATGAATTCAAATTCAATATATGAATTTTTTAAATTTTATTAACATCAATTAATAAACACTTACACTGCGATTTTATGTAATAACAAATTAAACTACTTAGATTTGTTAACTTTTGCTTAAACTCAAATTCAATATGCGTATTGGTATCGTCAAAATTTGCATCGTTACATCGCTAATATAAGTTGCTAATGTACACATTTTCAGCAAAATAACTTCTTGTAATCATTTCTGTTGGAAAATTTATTTCAAAAACTTTTAATTTTAAAATTTTAAAACCAGATTCCTCATTGAATAAAACGAAAATTATGAGGATATTTAAAAATACCATTTCAACTAAAATATATTTAAATATGATGTTTATTTCTATTTTTGCAAACTTTCACATAGCATTTGCTTAAATGATACAGTCAAAATTTTGATTTACAAGTCACAACTTTAGTAATAAACTTACTATAAAAATTAGCAACAAACACATTTGCTGCAAATTTGTTTTTTTAATGAGTAAAACACTATTGATTTTTTTGAAAGGAAAAATAAATTTTTCTTGTTTCGCCTAGGCTTGAAAAATGGCAACTAAATAGCTGCAAATATAGACATATTTAACTGCTAGACTTTGGCACAAAGCAACAATCTGAAATCCATAATAAATTACGTTTTAAATACAGACCAATGCCCATACTTCTACATAATTTTAATCTATTTACGTTTTTCTCTGCTACTAGAAATGTTTATTCTGTCAGTTAAAAGTTTCAAGGTTTTTTTGTAGTACATTTGCATTTTTAAGAGCAGTGAACTCAATCCGAATTTACACCATAGATACAGACAGTATACGGCAGTTGAAAATAATGTTGGTAATGCATTTTTCATGAGCTTTTTCTGTAATTAGTACTTCATTTTTGGCACGAAAAAAATATATACAAACTTATTTGTACGTGGTCAACTAGGTATGTCCAGCCTGCCTTCATGAAATCGCGGTTACAATTTTTTTTAAATTTAATCATTTTAAAATTTTGCAATAATAATATAATAGTTAATAGTTAGGAGTGTTATTTAGATGCAATGTAATGTAAGAGCAGTTCTTAATAATTTACTCATGACAGCTGTGCTAGAGCTCTACAATTACATTTTATTCCCGTCCCTATATTTAAGCAATACGAAGTCTTGGTATATAAAACCATGGAAACATGTTCGACAATTAGCGAAACTTGTGCGACGACTGAACATATCAAATATATTCAATTTAAAAAAGAATTTTTGATTATATTTGGGTAATTGTGGTCTATAAATAATACATCAAATGATAACAGATATCTAGGGAATACATTTTAATTTGTAAATACTAAAACAAAAATGTAAAATGTAAATACAAAAAAAATTCGCAACATATATATATCAAAATGTTGCGAATAGAAACTTAAATTAAGAATAGGCGGACCTCCTGCTACTGATATATTAATTTTGTAAAGGAAGAGGGAAACGACAGTCACGCATACTTTAATTAACTGGAGTTTTATTTATTTTCAAAAGTATCTTGCAAAAAGCCTCTTGCTATTGTACCAAGATCTTCAAATAATGTGTATTTTTCTGCGCAGTTTAAATACTGTTTAAATTTAGAAAAAGTAAACCATAAAAATAATGACAATAAAAGCAAATAAAGAATATGGAAAACAAAATATTTAATCATTTGTTAAAGAGTTTTCTATCCTCTTAAATGCCATAGAAAAACTTTCGATTTATCTCAATCTCAACATTAATAAAACAATCATACATATATTATTTGAAACCGTGTGATTTTTTAAGAGGTTTCGAGTTTTATTTTAAAGAGCACATACAATTTAGAATTCGCCTCCCAATTTGGGACATTGTTTCACGTGCTGTGCTGTGGCATGTGAGACCGTCTTGTTGAAGCCACATATAAATAAAGAAAAGCTCTTGCAGTTGGAGCAAAACAAATTTGTAATCATCGCACGGAAGAGCTCGCCATTCGCTGGGACGTTCAAGTCTTCGTCATCCAGTGATGCCTCTAGTACAAAACCCACACAAAAGTGCATGATGCACATTCTTAACCGAGAATTTCGTTTTGTTAATAAACAGTGTTGCCAACAAGAGTATTGCAAAAAACATACTGATTTGAAGTGAACAAAAATTCAAATTTAATTTAAAATATATGCATACATATGTATGTATATATGTATTTTATTTAATCAACATACAACTGACTTATCATTCGACACCAAGCAACTACACGCTTTCAACTAAAAATTGGTATCATAACTCATTTTAAATATTATGAATATATGGGAAAGTATTTAAAAAACCTCTAAAAACGTAACATGAAAGTAAACGAAATTTATACGTAAAACAAATTTTAGGTACCATAGAATTTATATTTCGGAATTCAAAATAATATTAAAATCACGCACATGTGAAGCTATTTATTTCTGATTTTTTGTTACTTTATTCACTTTATTACCAAACAGCAGTAATCCAGGGGTCCACTGAATTGGCAATAAAGGAATAAAGTTGCTAAACATATGATCCTCAAAATATAAATGAAATTGATATTTAGAAATCAAACTTACTTGTTTATCTTCCGACATCGACTCCTCATAACGAGCCTTGTTAAAAACAGGTGGATTATCATTAATATCTTCTATGGTTACTTTGAATGTGCAAACATCATCCAGCGGTGGTCGACCGTTATCAGTTGCCTGAACAGTGACATAGACAGCTTTTTCATGAATGGGTTCATCGCGATCGAAAGTGTGTTCGGTAACAATAACACCTGTTGAAGGATTAATGCGAAATTTTGGACGTTCAGCCGCGGACTGTACTAAACTGTATTTGATTTCTTGTTCTGTATCTGGATCTTCAGCTTCTACCATAATGACATAAGTATTTTCGGGTTGCTCCTCTTTAACTGAAGGTTTATAGCCGGCACAATTTTTAAAGGCCGGCTTCCGATTATCCACCGAATAAAGAACTTCATTAGAATTAACATTATTTGAAGACTGTCCGAAATATATGGCGGAATTACCGCTGCGGGTGGAAGGTAGACCGGAATATAATGCTGCTACTGAATCACGTTTCAAACGCAATATTTCTTTGTTACTGTCACTGGACGTTGTTAATGCCAATAAATTTTGGAAATAATTTGAGGCATCGTATGAGGAATGATTTGGATTTGTTGATTTTGTGGATGAAACTGTGGCGGGTAATAAAGAGCTGATAATTATTAATAGAGTTATCACAAACTGCAGATATTTCCTTTTGCTATAGTGTTTGTAAATATGTTGGGGATGTGCATGTAAACAGGAATCATCGCACAGATACGGAACGGTCGCGATTATGATTTTGGAATCTATCGTGTTGCTGCTAGTGGGCTGTTGGCGTGGTTGTTGTACTGAGTGAGTTGCGGAAACCATTTTCATCACATTACACTTCTTTTACTTTCACGTAAAGAAAGTGTAACTATTTTCGTTATAGCTTTTTTAAACACAAAAATATTCAAGATTTTTTTAAAATCTCCAACATTTTATATAAAACTTTTATTTTAACAATTTTATGGCGAATTTCAGTGAGTCACCCAGTATTTTAAACGATGAACTTGTAGTTGTCAGGTTTTCTGATATTTTAATCAATGATCTCTATATTTTATTTTAATTCTTCTGTTTATTATCTATTTTATACATTTGCTCTACTTTCTTTTGGTAATTTCTTTAAATTTGTTTACTTTTCGTAAATTACTGACTTCCACTCACGTCATCTCGTTTTCATGGCAACCGTTATAAAATAGAAACAAACTGCACTTGCACACAATTTAGATTTTATTATTTTAATTATTTTATTAATGTCAAGTCAATTCAGTTGCTTTTGTAATTGATTTTATTATATTTTAAAATTGCAAATATTACCGCGTCTGGAAATTTTTTCTTAACTTTTTTTTTAACAAGCTCAAACTTTTATCATTTTCGTTTTATTTCTCACTCACTTTATGTATATTTTTTGTAAATGTTTATGTATGTTTTCAGTGGAGTTGTTTTGGCATGTTTGTTTTATACATTTATAGTTGTAGTAGTTGATTTTGTTAAAACAGGTAAAACCAGGTAAAAATAGTGGTTTCTTTTTTATAAAGTTAACACAAAGTTGGTAGCGATGTAGTGGTAATAGTTGTACTTATTTTCTTAGCAAAATTCATGAAGATATGTGTTTAAAAATGCATTACAGAAAATCATAATTTATAAAAAAATCACTTTGTAAACTCCGTGCATCATTCAAACAGATAAAAATTATACATACGGATATGTACTATATTTCGTTATATTGCTTATTATTATTGATACTTTTTTCATTATTATAAATTTTTTGCGGCACCTATGTTTTGCGTGTAAGTTTCCATTAATTTTTATTACACGATCATGATCCTGCTTTTTGTTTTCTACTTTCGTTTCTAATTCCAAAACTTTTTGGTCCGCCCAGAGTACAAACAACACCAAGAACTCAACTAAAACTAAAAGAAATAAATGAAAATAGAAATATCTCTTCTACTCATCTACTATGTTTTTCGTTTAAATTTATACCGGTTTTCACGTGGTTGTGTGAGTGTATGTATTTGAGGAGTTTATAAGAGAAATGGAGTTAAAGAAAAATTTAAGAGAGACTTCCAATAGCTAATACAAAATACTGTTGTATCAATAACTAGGGGTACTGTTGTATCGGTAACTGTGTATACTGTTGTATCGTCGATAATAATTTGCTTGTAACATATTTGAAGCGTTGCCATATGGATGCATAATTACAATATAAAAAGTTATTTAATTAAAAAAACTTACTGGTGGAGTAACCATCACACGTAATTTCAAATTACTTCTTACCTCTGGCTCTTTATTGCTATTCCAGTGTATTGGCATTCATAACTTTAAATTAATGGCATGCAAGTACATTATATTGTGAATTGACAAGATATAAAAACTGTACAGTGAAGTACCAAACCAAACTGATTATATAAGTCATTAGTGAAAGTATCTTAATTATCTTCCCTAAATTTTTATGTGCACACAAAATATATAATGATTGTGCAATTACCGTGCTCATGCCAGTCTTCTGCAATCCAAACAGTTTATAATACGAGTACCGAGGCGACTAGGTCTTGCATTTATTTGACGGATTTAATACCAAAAAAGGTGGCATAAAATGGTGGAACGTTGTTCGACTAGTTTCTGAATCTCTTGTAACATACATTTGCTTGTAAAATTTTATTAATACTTTCAAGATTGAATAGGAGTGTTTCTCTACTCCGTATCGGAATCCCGCGTGAAATTAAGTTATATACATATATATGTTTCATATGACGTTTTATAACTGATTACATATTGAAATCCAAATATGCAAAACAAACTTAATGACCCATTAATCAGCAGATGTTTTATTTGTGGTTCAATATCAATTAACCAGACATTTCCTGTAAAGCAGCGAAACAACCCAATGTAAGCGGTGACTTGTCGCCGCCAACTCCGAGTTTTTTTTGCACTATTCTTGAGTTGGCATTATAAAATATTCAGATTTTCTGCTTTAATTATAACTTTATATAAGGGCATTGCTTTTTGAGTTGTTCAACGTTTTTAGGGCTTTACAAGTTAAATAGTATATGAATGCGACTTCAATACCAAAACAGCTCTATCGCAGCCAGACAGTTTTACTTTATAATTTGCTTTGAATTGCAAACTGCTCTAACTTGTTTGCTATTAACATTGTAATTCGAAAGCATTTATTCTTGGCTCAATTAGTTGGCTATATTCTATTAATTCTAACTTTGATATATTTATATAAAGAAATACTAGTTTAAAAACTAAGTTTATTTTCGTTTCTGAATTCTAAAGCTCAAGTATTCTTCTACCAATTATCTATCGCTGCGTCAATGAAACGCCTTTAAAATTTTATTCTTTTTGTTTTTATATGTATATAAAATATAAATATTAGTTATATAGCTATGTCTCTTCATTTGTTTTATGTCTTTTTTAACATATTAATATATTAATATAACTATGGTGACTAAATACTAAGACTTAAAATCAACTTAAACTAAGTATGGATAGTCCACAATATGTATGTATATCCTTAAAGCTACAAAGAAATCATATATTTACATTCTTGTTATTTGGATGTTGCTGCAGCAAAAATTAAACGAAAGAAAAAGTTATAAAAGCACAAAAATGCCTCCATGGCAGTTGATATTCCTTTAAATAATTTGCTTAGCAAATTTTCAGTACAAAATGATCATGGAGAGCGGAAGTGATATAACCAACTTGGCCTAAACATCTTTAAAAGATTGCTGACTAGTTGAACCATTGCCAATATTTTCCAATACGTCTCCATTCTCTTCTTCATCGTCGCACATCAATCTCATCTTCCTCTAAACCTACTGAATTTATTATAGTTTTCTGTTGTGATTGCTGATGCTGTTGATGATCGAATTGATATATACAAGATGTTTTATCAATTGTTATTACTGTGTCTCAGTATTTGTTGTGTTGAGCCAGCAACTGCATATCCGTGAGATATTTTATTATATGAACTTTTGCTTCAGCTTTCTGCCGTACACCCAGCGTATTCAACATATCTGTTACTACCATGCCAAAAGACTGATCTTCTGCACTGACACCTTGATTAATGCTGTTTTGAAATATCTTAATGGAACTTAACATATCATGATGTTGCTGCTGTTGTTGTTGCAGTTGGGTCTGCTGCTGTTGTTGCTGCTGTTGCTCATCATCAACAATGCGTTCTCTTTTCATGGCCGGTTCATAGTAATAGGTCTTTTGCTCTTTAATAGCGTTATTTGCCGCTGCCAGTTGTGCAGCATCGCCCGTGACTACAATAGCTGTGTGTAACAAATAAAAGAAATGGTTAGTGAAGAATTTTCAATGTTTTTTAAAATCTTTTTAATCATCACCCCAAAACTCACCATGCTGATGACCCGCTAACGCTTGTGTGGTTATGGTAGCGCTACCATTGAATGGTGTGGTAAATAAATCAACAACTTGCTGTTGAGTTGTCTGTTGGTGTTGATGTGTCTGCTGAGCAGCTTCCACTTGTGCCGTTACCGTATTTGTGGTAGATGCAGCCGGTATACCAGCTGCTGTGACTTTGCCTAACAACGATTCACGATACTGTCGAATGGATTCCATTAAAAATGACATTTGCTTGAAATAACGCCATCTCGAATCTTGGCTGATTTTTAATTCACGGGCAAATTTATCACGCAAGCTTTTCCAACGTTTTGTACATTTTTGTTCTAAAATTTTATGCACATCAATTTTTGAGTAAATTATATGTAGCTATTGGAGAATAAAATAGCTATAACACATTTTCTGAATCTTTTAATACACATACATAAATACATACTTATATTATTCTTATTAGCTAATCTATAGAACAAGAAAAATATAAGTTTTCTAACCACGTTGTGAATAGAATTGGCAGAATAGAAAACGAATCGGATCTACTAGTCTTGTAAGAATTTTTACGATAAATGCTTCTAGGTATATTTAATTCCCTTGTGTGGTTACACATAATCGGCATTTCAAATAATGTCCATCTCTGCATTATGCATGCATCTACAATGTACATACATATATAAATGCATGGCCGAATGTGAGTACGCATATGTTATGTGTGCATGTGCGTGCATACATACATGCATATGGATATTATTTTAGTCAACCCCCTTTAAAAAAAGAGTTATAAGCACCTGATATAATTGCATACATTCATACGTATGAACACACATGCGCCAACAAGCTGATTTGCCAATGAATATGTGCTCAAAAGCAAACACAATAAAAGCCAAACAATGAGAAAAATAATGAATTTTTTCAACAAGAGAGAAATGAAAAAAAAAGAAGAAGAAAACGAATACGACAACGTCGTTCATGTTTAAAAAAAGGTACAGCTGCGACATGACATTAAAGTTGAGTAAATAGCAAAAACAACACACATTCAAAGGCAGCGAGACGAGGTTGATGTGATAAGTTAAATACTCAACACAGCAAACTTAACTAGGTTGTTCGTTCGTTGGCAACGACTGAACAATATCGTACATTTCTACGTATGCGTGGATGTGTAATGTGACTACATGCAGCTTTTTCTAAATGCTTGCGATGGTACATACATACAAACATGTGACTGCTTTTTAGTTGTTGCTTGAGTTTTCTTTTTCACACACATGCATAGATGCATGGATGTATTTATGTGAGTTGCATGCATCTGCTTACCAATTCCCAGTTAAAAGGCGTGTGTGCTATCTTTTATATCAGGCATTTGAATGACGTCAAATAGGGCTGCATTTCTTTTATAGTCAAACAAATAATTTCATCCATTAAGCAACAGTGAAATGTGTATTTGAGTATTTTGTTTTCAGTTGTTCGGAGAAGTGAAGCATGGCTAGACCTTTCTTTCTACGTACACGCGTACATTTGAATGTGTGGGGATATTCACATGTATGCATGCATATGTCATGTATATGCATGATTTTATTCATCGCTTATTGTGCGTATGTATGTCCATATATACAAACATATATCCATATAAAAATAAATATGGGCATACATACACAAGTGTACATATGTAGGGAAATACGCCGTAATCATACATTCATAAGTATGTGTGGATTTACGTGCCAACTAAAGTTTCTGATTTTATCTCGTTATTGTCTAAACCGTGTGAATTAAATTTGTTATTTGTTCTTCTCTTTCTCTTATTTCGTAAGTATTTTAATAAAATGTAAATTCGGTTTTCGTTTTTGTCGTACAAAAACGATTTATTATTTACATGTGTATGCAGAAAAATATCAACAACAAAAATATATGGCATGTAACACATGCACATAAGCACGCAGGCAAATGACATACATACATAAATATATTAAGTATATCCAAAAGTTACATGCGTTAATATATATATATATATATATATATATATATATGTATGTGAGACATATGAAGTCCATGAGTTCAAACTTACACACATAGATACTATCGCTTATTAATCAAAGTGTAAGGCAAATAAGTACATATAAGCATACATACTAATGTATCTACATAATTAGATATACAATTGCATAAGGACATACATATATATGTTCTACAGACTTCAACTGAATAAACAGTTAATGTTTAGTGTACGTAATAAAAAGGAAAACAATCCATCATTAGAACAACTTTAAGTACATACAGCAACGCAAAAGTTTTTTCGTTCACTTGTTAAACTTACCTGGTACACCTAAAGAATCTGCAATTTGTTTCCATGTTTGGGCTTTTCTTACAAAATGTTTATAATTAAAGTGAGAACGGTCATAAATGACAGGATTCATTTTCACTGCCTCAATGAGATTTAAATCAAATTGCTGTTCTATTGCTGGATCCATTTTATCCATTATGTAGACACAATGTTTAGGTTTTCGTTAAAATATGAAAAACTTTTCTGATAAGAAATGGATGCTTTTTTTTCGACGCAAGTTGAGCGCCTAAAAAATTTCCAGCGGAGCAACTTTTATGCCAACGTCGATGAGAATGTTTTCGTAGTCTTGTTTTTATTTTTTCAAAACAAAAAAATTAGATGTTGGCACCGCTACTGCACAGTAAACTCTTCTCGTTTTTTATTTTTTTCCAAAGAAATCCAATTGCAAAAAAAAAATATAATATTTTTGTGTGAAGTAGTCAACTTCAGCTACACAGAAAAACCGTTTTAGTAGTTAAAGACGTAAACGCCGACGTGGATGCGAAGTAACTGAATAATAGTGTACGTTGTAGAAAATGAAAAGGCTGTGAATTTGTGTAGCTTAGCCGTTCGGCTACAGCTGACGTCTCGCAATCAAAACGCACTCACCATTTGGTAAACACACACAGCAACACCATTAGTTTCCCTCTCTTATAAATATTTTATACTGTTCAACTAACCAGAGGTAGGCCCACATGAGGGATAAGTAGGGAAAATACTCATCCTACTGATGTGTTCAGCAGCAGGGGTTCTGGGCTCTCAATCAAAATACATGACACATTCCCATTTACTTAAAATGCCCATATTGTAAAACACACACACACACACACATATATATATATATATATATATATATATAAATATATACCTAATATGGATATTGACATAAAAGCGTATGTATAGGCGTATGCATGCGAATGGAAGCAAAACAACTTCTGTATGCATGTATGATATAGCTACATACTTCTTTATGTTAAAGCAAGAATAGGATGAAAAGGAGTAAATATGTTTGTGTACATATGCATTTGAAACAATGGTAATTTTCATACAAGAGACAAAAAGTGCTTTATAGAAGTTGAAAGGAAGATTACAAATCCGAAAAGGTGATAATATTGGGCTTACTTGTGTTTTCCTAGCTATTTTCTAAACATGCGGTTATATTCGCGAAATTAGCTCACTGGTATTTCAACTTATTATTTTAAATATTTTCTCCTCATAGTTTTATTTCGGCCAACGAAATTGCTCTGCGTATGTTTATATATGTACATAAGTATATCTCTACAAGGTCTTCGGTAAAATAATGAATTTCCAAGCGGTATTAAACCAAAAACTCGATATTTGTACAATCATTCTTAATTATTTATGTAAGCAAGCAAATAGCTCCATAAATAGTAGAAAAGATTTATTTGCCTCTTCATATATATAATGACGTATGCTTGTGTAATGCTGTAAAAACAGGTGTGATCCCGTACTTTTTGGGTAAAGTTCGGTAAAGTGAGAGTAAGCAAAAAATTCTCTCACATATTGTTAAAAATGTACAAAAGTACAGGAACAGAAAAAACCAAATTTCTTTACCAAAAGAAAACATCGAAGTCTTTTGAATTTTAATACATGCTATATGATGTCTGCATGCAAGTTAAACTCAAGGAGTATTTAGTTTATTCGCCGTTTACTCTTATTTTATTACAATCTTTATTTAAGATCTTTTAATAATAGCTTTTTGCTGTTTTTTGCAGTCTTTAATTGTTTATCTTTTTAAAACAGCTGATCGTTTGTCTGTTTTCCCAATCTGGCCGAAAAAATGTTGCGGGTTGCTTCGGGCAAGATGAAGAATTTTGTTCACTCACAATCTCTCTCACTTGCCTAAACTTTGAGTACGGGAACAGTTTTGGGTAAGTTTGGGCATCCGCGGGCACCCAAAGTAGAGTACGGGATCACACCCAACATTGTTTATGAAAACTCGATGATTGTCATCTTAACATGCATTCAATGCTGTTATTCACGAGTGAATGTCTCTACCGCAAATTGTTTGTTTGTTTTTATGCGTAAACGCAGTGTGAAAATTCGGAAGAACGGTTACCTGCATAAGTATTTCGTAAATTGTAAGTATTAATAGATGTCTGAAGAAAAATGTCTTACGGACGCTCAAAGGGCACGCATAGAGCGTAATCGCGCCAAAGCTTTGAGCCTTAAACAAGCAAAGTTAGTGAGCCATCCATACTCTCTCACCAAAAAGTAAGTAAAGTCGAAATTGTTGAAAAAATTTGTAAACATTGATATATTTCAAAATCCGTTAACTTCACAAGGGACACAAACGTTGGAGAAAGTTCATCTTCCATTATTAAAGTGCAAGGAACTAAATATATCGATAGTGGTGGAGGGTTTTTAATTGAGGAGCCCGTTCAAGCATCACAAAACATCAAAAATCCTGATGAGAGAAATATTCCTACTGTCGCAAATAATGCGATTGCTATACCAGTCCAATATGAGGAATGTTTGGAGTGTGGGGATGCGTTTGTAGATTCGTATCTTTTTGATAATTTCAATCATAAAGTGTGCGATAAATGTCGTGATCCGGATGGAGAACATTCACTTATTACACGTACTGAAGCCAAAGATGAATACTTGCTTAAGGATTGTGATTTTGATAAACGTGATCCTCCGTTGCGTTACATAAGTCGTAAAAATCCCCACAATGTACGTTGGGGTGAAATGAAACTTTATCTGCACTCTCAAGTTCAAAGACGTGCCATGGAGGTGTGGGGTAGTGAAGAAGAACTAATGCGCCAACATGAAAATCGTGTTGAAAAAAGAGAAGTTGGTAAAATGCGAAAATATAATAAACAAATGAAACAGTTGCGCATGGAGGTTCGTAGTAGCTTATACACTAAGGAAACCAAAGCCACACACGTCCATGAATATGGAGAAGATACATACAACGAAGAAGATGATACTTATTCACATACTTGCAAAACTTGCTCATTTACTGAGACTTATGAAAAAATGTAGTTTGCGAGGCTTTTTATTGGATATAAAGAATTCATTCAGAATTTGTTATAAAAACAGTGTTTAACTGAAAATTTCATATTGAACCTTCATGCTTTTCCTGATTTATATAGATATGAACGCAAATATGCACCTACAATTATTCCGAAGAAACGAAACTTTAAAAATTTTTAGTTCATACCGTCTTGTTAATCAAGTACAGCATTGTATGTACATATATAATACGGGATATGGCAGAATAAATAGGCCAACTCCACTCTTACCATTTCTCCATCCTGTCATATCAGCAGAAATGTAAATCCACTACCTCAAGTTGATACTGCGCTGATAGGACTTCACTATCATCCCCTTGTCCAAATACACATGTATTTGTTTTCAGTTAAATTAATTTATACATATTTGCGTTAAAAGCTATTTTAATTTGCCTTGTGCTATATATATTGTGAATTATTGTTGGCAAATGAACATGCAATTTTTTTAAAAATTTTAATCCAAAAAACCACGTAAATACGCTGTGGAAATACAGCCCTGCTTCACGAGTTTATGTAATAACGCTCACTGCTTAGTGCTGCCAAGTCAAATGGTCCATGCACTTGCTATAATTGTTTTTGTAGTATTTTTCTTGCAAAAGATTTGTCATCCATCTAGCCAATGCAAGTTTTAAGTATTAACAGGAGAAAATATAAGTAAATATTGTGAAAATAATCATTATATAGTTCTAATGTTGCATGAAAAAGTTTTTTTTTGATAGTTCTTCACATATTTAACTTTACTTTGGCCCTGTCTACATAAAAACTCGATACGGTCTATATATTGCACTTACTGCCAGGGCTCTCTGGGTACACCATTACAAATCAAAACGAATAACCAGAAAACGATAAATAAAGTATTCACAAAACAAAATCCGTGAAGAAATATGGATCAAATACAAATCAGTGATATGGAAAAAGTACGCATTGTTTCCGACTTTATATTGCACGCACCACCGGGAGAATTCAATGAAGTATTTAATGACGTTCGTGAATTACTAAAAAATGACGCTCTGTTAAAAGAAGGTGCAAGCCACGCCTTTGCCCAATATAATAAAGATCAATTGACACCGGTGCGCATAGAAGGCAGTGAACATAATGCTGTCATCTCAGAATTCAACGATTTGAGTAAGTGAATTATGATCTTTTTATATTATATGTATGCTCTTAGTAGTATAATGTAGTAAATATGTATGCTAGAAAATATTTAAACAAATACTAAACGTCATGTTATACATGTATACGATTGCAAATAATTATAAATTAATGGAAAGTTTTTATTGATCCATCGATAATGTTCGTTATTATGAACTGCAGTAAATTGTTGTTATAAATAAAAAACTAATACTCCTATTGCAACAATGCTTTTAGGTGGTGGCCGTTTCTATGATCCTCGCACTAAACAGTCTTTTAAGTATGACCACCTTCGCAAAGAGGCTACTGATTACCAAGATGCTGAAGCTGATGCCATAGCTGAACCATGGAGAGCTGCCTTGGACATTGAAACATTAGCATATACCGCCAGTCATTACAGGCATGGTGTAAGTAAATTATGGGCGATATAAAATTATTAAAGTAACGGTATCAGAGAAGACCCCGTGATATAAATAACGTAACCAACTATAAGAGCTTAGTTTTGTACTTCGGGCGACGAATTACTCGCGGATAAACACACGATATAGAATTAATTATATATAAATACCTAGATAGAATATGTACAGTACGCTTTGACAAAGTCGAAATTATTATATATATATATTAATGCTTTAGAGTACCGTCTGGTCTATAATAACCCCTGTCTTTCTTTTGTACAATTATATTTAAAATAAAAATTTTATAAACTGTTTTGCTTCAAATGTAGTTATACTATAACAAGAACACTTTCGAATAATCCAAACAGCAAAAATTGTTGGCAGTTTAAGATAAAGACAGAAAATTTTAAATGAATTAAGAAAAGATATTAACCGTTTGAGGCGGTTTGTGTATTTTTTAATCATATATTTGCTAATAATTTTTAGGAAAACAAATTTAAGATTAAACATTTATAATGATCGAAAAAATAACAAAATTGAATTCTAAGTTCTACATTATTTTGTTTTAAGGTTTGTTCCGTTTTCGGTAAAACCCAAAATGGTCAAATAACACTGACGATTTGCATTGAAGACCATCAATTTCAGCCTAAAAACTATTGGAATGGCAGATGGCGTTCGCAATGGCATATCACATTTCAAGCTGGCTCAGGTAGTGCTGAACTGAAAGGAAACTTAAAAGTGCAAGTATGTATTAATTAATAAATTTCATTAGTTATCTCTAATTACTTTTTGTGTTATTGTTAGGTTCATTATTACGAAGATGGCAATGTACAATTAGTATCTTCAAAAGAATGTCGCGAATCGGTAGTCGTTACAAATGAACAACAAATGGCAAAAGAGATAATACGTCTTATAGAAGAGGCTGAAAATGAATATCAGCTGGCCATTTCCGAAAATTATCAAACCATGTCTGATACAACCTTCAAAGCTATGAGACGGCAATTGCCTATAACAAGAACTAAAATTGATTGGACCAAAATCGTTTCGTACAGTATTGGTAAAGAACTAAAAACGCAATAAGGACAACAAATAGCGGAAGCTGAATCGCAGCCGCATTCTAAATTAATAACTGCAGCATCAGTTGATTCGATAACAAGAGCATCGTTTATTAAGAGGCCGACTAGTCTTCCTCTTGGAAAGTAAAAGTTAAATGAAACAAAAACAGCAATTAAAATCATCATTAGAAAAACTACTACAAACAAATTAACTAAATTAACAACGATATTATCATTGTTTTATTGTTCCTCTCTTGTTACAACCAACCAAACCAATCAAACATGAAAAACTAAAGAATTAGTAAGAAAAGGGAACTTGTTTTATATACATACGCGATATTGTCGTTTTAAATGTTCAAACACACAACAGATACTGACGCCTTCATTTATTAATTCATTTTATATATCAGGCCGCATAAAAATTAAAGTCTTTATTGAGAAACACAAAACTTTCAGTTAATATCCTTAGTTTTAATAACATACATTTACGTTAATGGAAGCCTAACGATGATAATGTTTTTAAGGAAGAAAAAATCAGTATGAAAGCATTTTTATTTCGACTTTATTATATCAATATTATGATTAGAAATGTTAAGATATAAATAACTAAAAACAATTCTCCATATATTACTTATTTTTTATTTTTTGTACTTGCGCGTGTGAAAAATTTTAAAATCTTAAGTAATACCTTAAAAAAGTTTTTAAAACTTAAAAACCTTTACTCCTTTAAATGATAGTGAAAGAATAAAATAAACTCCCTCCTCTTCCCTTTTTCATTAAATTTTCTCTTGTCGAAACGAAAAGAAAAATTATCTCAAAGAAATTTAAATTAATTAAACCAACAATACAAAAAAATTAACTAAAGAAATAACGATTTGAAAATAATTATAAATAAATAATAATAAAATGTTTACAATAATAAACAAAAAATAATAATGTTATAAAAATGTGTAATTTTTTATTATATTAATTTTGGAAAGAAATATATGTACATAAAAATAAAATAGCTGCTTGTTCGTAAACGATTTTAGCAAAACTGGCAGAAGTTTTCCTTCACCATAGATATCAGAAAACTCGTAACTTAAGGATTCGAAAAAAATTAATCTTTACTTAACGATTGCGTCGAGTTGTCTATTTGAATTAAATATCTTTTATCAGGCTGAGACTTTAATTCCAACTGTAAGGAGTCGATGAGCCAACCAGCCTCTTCATTACGTGTAGCTGAAAAAAATATTTTGCCACGCTCCTTGGAACCTTTAACTGAAACTCTGAAATCAGCCTTATTACCATCGCAGCTGTTCTTAGGATCACTAATATCAAAACCCATTTCTTTAATGGGTTCGCCCAACAAGCTAACGGCACCTATAATGTAAATTAATGAACAATGGTACCGATGAATTTATTGTAATTCAAAGAGGAGACCAGCTGATTACCTACCCCTATGTTGCCTTAGAATTTGGAATGCTGCTCGAAAATAGTCCGTGTTACGTATGCGCTCCTCAATTTTCCAGCGCATATACATCACACTTGATATGCCAGCTACACCAACGTATACAGCAATTTTTGCCAAAGTCTTGTTGGAAGGGAAATGCATTCTTTCATTCAAGTTACAATTTATTTATTATTTTAACATATTACAGGGGTTTGTTTTTCTAAAAATTACTAGCTCTATGAGAATTGTTGTTGCAACAGCTGGTTATAATAAATGTAAATAGTAAAAATTTAATCCAAGTGGTATCGCCAGCTCCTGCTGAGAAGCTACTTGGATTGTCAAAATTTGGTGTCGTCTAGATACATATGTAGCTCGATAAGGTTATACTTTCTTCACATATGTATTATACGGTTTAGTGTCAATTTCATATAATATTCGAAGTTCCTGACAGTATTCATGTACTAGATACGTGTGCTTATTTATTGCGGGATATATCTTGCGACCACCTCGTATGAAAATGAGTTGAAAATTGTTTTACAGCTGTTCGCGTCTCGTATTATGACATTGTATAGAATTTGAGGTTAAATGGTGAATTATTAAAAGTTTTAAGAAAGTTCTTTCAGTTTCAGCGATTAGTTAAAAATTTTAAATCATTAAATAATCGGTATAAATCAAAAAGATATGAGCTTGATTAACACCTTTAATTTGTGTCTGCATTTGCTTAGACAGAAAAGTCTGGTGCCCTCCACGGCTATGCGCTGCTATGCAGTTAGTAAGTTTTTGTCTCGCTTAAAATCTAGGAGTGATCTAATTTTTCTGTTTATAGTACCCACACCAAAAAAGCTGAAAAAGTTGGGTAAACTAGGGCCCATTATGGAGAAGAAAGAGATTCCTGTAGAAACAGATGCCAACAAATTGGTTAATTACGTTTGCGGCAGTAATATACTGAAAACCGGTGAAGATATCAAGGTAAAAATAAAGTGTGCAAATGTCTGTGCACTTTGTCACAAAAATTCAGTATCAATCATAGCGACCTTCCATGGAATTTATAACTACGATTTCTATTGTTATAAATATAGTTTCTGTTGGGTTTTTCATTCTGTTAAGTTAGAATCATTTGAGTTATCACCTTTAGATTCATCAATATATAAGCACACACCAGTTACAGATCAGTAATCATTTTGAATTTAATGGACAAGGTCTTTCAAAATATATGTATGTAATATATTAGATTTCGCGGGTCATATAGTTTAATAATTCGCTAAAAGCTTGGTACAGGTTAAGAACACTACCATACACAAATTGCAGTTAATTTTTTACTGGAGAAAAATAAGTAAAATGCGATCGATTGTAATTTACACTTAGCTCTTTTTACTTTTCCAATTTGTGTGCAAACTACCGTTAAAAATGCGGATTGCCAAAAAGATCAGTGTGATTGCACTGATCTTTTTGATTTAAACCCACTGTTTAATCTTTATATATTAACGTTACGATGGAAATGTGCATGGAAATCAAAGTTTCTTATCGAATACAATCATATGCTACAGATTTTGGAAATTTCGGGGTCTATGCTCTTTTCCAAGCAAAAAATATAAAAGATAGTATAGCAAAAAATAACTTTCTAATATTAATTTTGTGCTGATTCTTTTTTTCCCCAACATGTAACTAAAAAATTAAAATTGATCAATTGAGGAGTGTAAGCTAGTTCTTTTGAATATTTTAGTAAAATGTTGGGAAATTAAAATTAAAGAACTAACTAAAACCCCGCAATTGATTACTTTGTATTTTTTTGTAAAATGTTGGGAAAAAAGAATCAGTACAAAATTAAAATTAAAGACAATTCCCAAAAATATGTACTAAAAATAGATTTATTTTCTGAGGAATAAATAAAATTTCTAATATTTTTGTTTAGCTTAAACCAGACTCTGAATATCCAGATTGGTTGTGGACATTAAATGTTAATCGTATTGTACCGCTGGAGGAAATGGACCCTAATACTAAACAGTACTGGAGACGGTTAAGAAAAATGGCTCTCCGACGCAATAATCAATTAGCAAAGCTTAAAAAATTCTAAAAATTTATAATAATTAAATGTATATTAATTTTATATACATACAATAGATTTAAAAATATATAATTTCAAATAAGTTGCATCCTTTGACACTGGTTGGAACATTATATTTTCTGCGCTATAATATTATATTATATTATGATTATATAACTACCCAAATGTGTAGAAAAGATATATAAAATTGATAAAGCGCCTGAGACTTGATGTTGGTAAATTTTAGTCCAGATGAGTTCAATTCAAATATCCGCTTTGTAAAATGTTAAAACTTTGAAGAATTTGTATATTATTGTTAGTTTTATTAAGAGTATGATGAAATTGAGCTTGATAAATTTCAATTATCATTATAAACTATTAATAGGACCTAGTCTATGAGGAGAATTATCTACTGTATTCTCCAAGCGATACATGATTTTGTTATTATTGGGTCCGAACTGTCAGATGCTGTTGCTTTTGTTATAGAAAAATTCACACAAACTATTAAGGAACAAAAAGGGAGATTTGTCCACAAATTAAGAATCGTGAAGAAATACAAGATCACGTACTACTTATCTTGTGGTTCTTCATAACTTTTTGACAGTTCGGACTCATATAGAGCAATAAAATACCCTAATGCTTTAGATTTTGTTGTATTCTTGCAGCTATCTAGTATATCATTATTTGCAATATAGTGTACGTGGAGACGGAAGAGCAATTCTTGCATGCTTTTAATAGTATGTTAAACAAGAGTTTAATATATTTAGTAGTGTGTAGTATTTGCCTACAAAATATAGTAATCGCTGATAAAGCAAGTGAGTATATAAATATACATTTAATTATACAATTAAAATGTCTGACTTCCAAGTGGACTTATTCTTTGAAAAATTGTTTTGTTTTGATTTGCAAATTGGGTTTGTGTCTTTACTCTTTGGGTAATGTTCGGTAAAATGAGAGAACTATAAGTTCTCTCAATAAGTTATAAAATTCTCCAAAAGTACTATAGTCTTGGAAATATTTAGTAGTTTTCTCTAAAATATTAGAAGCTATTTTGAATCGATTCGACAAGCGTAATAGGGTTAAACAAAATGTATACATTATTTCATACAATAATTATATACACATATATATATATATATATATATATATATATATATATATATATATATACATATATATTACACAATTTACTTTTAATAAGAAAAAAAAGTTTGTTATCATGGAAGTTGGTCGAATAACCGAAAGTCTTTGGGTAAGTTCGATATTGCCGAAAATATGGATCCTTTTCTGTGCACTCATCTGATATATGCTTTCCATGGAATTAAAAACACGGGCGAATTAAATATAAGAGATGCACATCTCGATTTAGAGGAAAATAATGGTCTAGGAAATCTACGAAAATTTAATGATTTGAAATTGAAAAATCCGGCTTTGAAAACTATGCTGTCTGTTGGTGGTTGGAATGCAGGATCTACAAATTTTTCCATAGTGGCTGCAGATCCTTTCAAAAGACTTATATTTTTAAACTCTACTATAGAATTTTTGCAACGACATGATTTCGATGGCCTCGACATAGATTGGGAATATCCACATCAGCGTCATGCATTAGCAAATAATAATGACAGCGAAAACTTTGTTGTCTGGTTGAAGGAGTTAAAGGAGGGGTGTGTATGTCAGTTTATGTATATTCTATAAAACCTATTGGTTAACTAACTTGTGATTAATTATCTTTCAGATTTAAAACTTATGGGTTTCTTTTAACGGCTGCAGTTAAAGCGGTGGGATACGGGGCAGCAAAGTCATATAAAAATATCACCGAAATGGTAAAATGTTTGGACTTCATAAATGTCATGTCTTATGCTTTGAATGGTGTTTGGAGTTCGGGTGTTGGTATGAATGCTCCTTTATATGCAGGACCTGCTGATGTAACAGAACGCGCGAAACAGCGCAATTTTGATGCTATAGCCAAATTTTGGATACAAAATGGTGAGTACAGTTATTTTGATGTACATGCATTGGCGTAGTTAGTGAGTTACTATTTTCTTTTGATATTTTTTGTAAGTGTACTGACATTTTTACTAGCGGATTTATATTTCCTTTAGCTTTTTGTAAATTTATTAAATCTATTGAAAATGTGAAATTTGGAACCGAAAGCGCCAAGCACGATTAAGTAGAATAGTTTCATAATTGATGCCGTAAAGTTTATTTCTAAAGGCGGTTTGCATATCCTCTAGAATTGAGTTAAAATACATGTATATGTACATATATGCTTATGCATGAATGTATGTATGCATGTGTTTGAATTTGTGTGTATATAATAAAAATTATTTCGTTTTAGGTGCACCTCGTGATAAAATCGTAATGGGTGTGCCCTTTTATGGGCGCTCATTTACTTTGGAAAATGCCAATAATCATAATGTTGGAGCGAATCACACTGGACCAGGCATTGGGGGGCAATACACTAAACAATCTGGCATACTTGGCTATAATGAGTTGTGTGAAAAATTTCTTATAGAAAAGCCGTTATGGCGTTTGGAATGGGAATCAAATCAAATGGTGCCGTATGCATATCACGACCTGCAATGGATTGGTTACGATGATGAAAAAAGCATTGGACTGAAGGTGAATTATGTGAATAGAGAAAATTTAGGTGGTATTATGATATGGAGCGTGGAGTTGGATGACTTTCGTGGACTATGTGGTCCGAAACGTTTTCCCTTGTTATCGCTTATCGCTGAAAGTTTGTTCGGAAAAGCAAACAATAATTTTCGATTAGCTCAAAACATGTCAGACAATTATTTACGAAAGTAGTTCAATAAAAACGAACAATTCTTTCTTTGAGAAAAAAAAAACGCAAAAATAAATAATCAAGATATGCATCCTTTTTTAAATGTTACAAGCATATATTTGCTGTATTCGGATAAAAAAAAATTCGTATTGTTTTTGATTAAAAAAAAAAAATAATAATAAATGTCATGATGGTTTTAATAAAGAACACATAAAATGCTGTGATTTCTTTGTAACAGGAGCGAATGAAGGAGTTCCACACAAGTCTTCCTGACCGGTTAAACGAATTCAGAGCCCAAATTACCGTATTCAATAACGATCGAAATTTGAATACCATTTAAAATTGTTCTATAAAACCAATATATGCTATTGGAAATAGCATATATTGTAAAGAAATATAAAAATAAAATATAAAAAAAAATTTTTGAGTATATACACTCAAACATTATAAACATCTGAAGGATATGTATAATATTATTTGAAATACATATGTATGTCAATAGTGCAATTTACTATATTTGAAAAACGAGATTTACTCAAACTGCATTTACAGAATAGGATCGTGTACTTAATTATATCTAATCAAAAATATATTGCGAGTCATTTGTAAAGTATGCGTATATATTATGAAGAATTTCCCTTAAAGCAGGCTATTTAATTAAATTAAATAAATCTATATATAAAATTGCACATAATAATATTCTTTTTTTGGCATGTTTTTTAAATGCACTCGCAATTACAACTGAACAAAAATCATGAATTTTGACATGCCGCTGACAGTTGAGATGTGGAAAAGTAGCTTCTGGTTTATATCCGTTTATACAAGTACACAAATAGCATGGGTATATCGCAACTGCGTTTATCGTTATTTATTTTGCAATTAAAAGAACACGTCTTTGTTTAAGGAGAACTAACAGTTTTCATTTGAAAATGTACAAACTGCAGTATTAGGTATGTTCCTGATGCTTAACAAAACAGAGTCCGAAACGGAAAAAATTATACTAAAATTTTTCTAGGTAACAATATTTTTACAATTTTGATAGTAAGTGAGAGAGTAATATTTTTCCATTCCGTTTTGCAATTAATTTAAGCGTCTAAAAAGTAGGCAGCTTTAGTAAATCAAAATGTGCAATTGTTTTTTTTTGTCCACTACAACAGTTTTGGACAACTTTGGCATTTTAGAGAGCAAATATTTTATTACTCTCTTTAGAGTTGAATGCTTTGTAACGCATCTGGAACATACCTATTATTACACATTTATTTAACGCCACTGTGACACGCAATGATGCATCATCGGAAGAAAACATTATTTATTTAAAATTTATTTTCTTGTTATCTCTAAACATATTTGCAGTATCTTTTTGTTTGTGATTTCTTCATATCGATAAATTGAACTTAAAATATCTTTCTTTCAATTATTTTCTTATCAATACGCACACCATAAAATAACATTTTCAAGGAGTGGGTTACTACCAAGACGGACCTATAAATACAAGTACTTTAACTTGGTGACATTTAGTACACACCAAAGTCAAGTTATTAACGGTATATTGGAAGCGCAAAATAAATAATAATAATATAATTAAAGAAGAAAAGAGAGAGTCTTATCTTTATGTCCTGTTTTAAGAAATGTTTATAAAATGTTTGTTATCCTTGATAGCGGGCGCAATGTGGCTAGAAACTGCAGTGTTGGCAAATGAAAGGAGTATGTGGGATAATAGATGATTTTGAAATAAATTTTTATTTGTGAATTTGTTGATGCAGTTTTAAAGAAAATATGAAAATGAAATAGTTATCAGTCGCACAATGATATAGAGAACAAAAACAAATTTTAAAATATTGTTTTTGATTTCAATTAAATCGATAAAAAAACGATGTCTGTTAAAGTTTAACAATTTCCTAAACAGTATAAAATTTAAGCATAACTAAAAATATATAGAACTTTTGTATGAAAAATAAATGGAAACGGCCATCCTTGCAAATTCTCGCTACTTTTAACCACGAATCGTAACGTGATTTGTTGTAGTGTTCTCTGCTTTTGAGATCATCGGGCACAGACGTAAGATAGATAGAGTAGAGTTTAATAAAACGCTATTATTTTAATTTTCAAATTGCTATAACTTTTGAGAAAATCAACCGATTCTCATGTCATAAGTAGTGCTCTTAATGAAGTTTTTAATGAACTAAATCGATAGCACTGACTGTTTAGATATATACTTCCGGAAAGCACGAATTTTAAAATGGAGCATAAGAATGGATTTTGAACCGGTTGGCGGCGATCGACGTGGTTCTTAATGCCTTTTTGCGGAATCGATCAGTAACGCTGTCCAAAAATTTTTAAAGAAACATGCGAATAAAATTTTTTCTTGATTTTTCTAAGATTTCTAAAATAATTTTTTTGAAATATAAGCATATTTTCTAATTTCTCAGACTACCGAAAACTCGATCGTGCCCAAGAAAATGTTTGATTAATATCTATTTGATTAATATATATTTTATAATATATTATTTTTATAAATTACATATGAGCAACCTCATTTTTCAAACCACAAAGTAGAAATCTACTATTTCCGAGAGAAAACTTATGACAGAGCTAGGCGATAGTGTAGCGCTGTGGTGTTTGACAAAACGGCAAACGGCTGACACAATTGTTGTATATTTTTTTTTTCAATGTAATCTTGTATGCACACCTCTATTGTTTCAGAAAATATTGTCTGCTATCATGGCACCTGGTCTACATATCGTGAATCTTTGGGTAAATTTAATGTGGATAAGGATATTGATCCATTTTTGTGCACACATTTGATGTATGCCTTCCTTGGCATTGAAGAAACTGGCGATCTGCGAGTCATAGATCCCTATTTGGACTTGGAAGATAATTATGGAAGAGGAAATATTAAAAAGTTTAATGCTTTAAAATTAAAAAATCCCACCTTAAAGACGTTGGTAGCGGTGGGTGGATGGAATGAGGGATCAAAAAAGTTTTCAATCGTTGCTGCTGATCCAGCACGGAGAGCTAGATTTGTTCAGTCTATTGTTCAGTTCATCCAAAGGCATGGTTTCGATGGTTTAGACTTAGATTGGGAGTATCCCAACCAGCGTCATAGCTTAATGAACAATGATCGCGAAAATTATTTGATTTGGCTAAGGGAATTGAAAGAGGGGTAAATAAAACTAATGAGTTTGTAACTAAAGTGTTGTTGTGTGCATGCCTGTGCATGCATGCCAACGCTTATTATGTGTTTACATATATTTATGTAGGTTGCAACCATTTGGTTATATATTGAGTGCTGCCGTTGGTTCTGCTGAATTTTCGGCTGAAATTTCTTACAACATCACTGAAATGTCTAAATACTTGGATTTCATTAATGTTATGGCTTATGATCTACATGGTCCTTGGGATCCAGTTGTGGGCATAAATGCTCCTTTGTACTCCGGTCCGCTAGACACTTCTGTGCGCGCTAAGCAGCTTAATTTTCATGCTATAGCTAAATATTGGATCAGTCAAGGTAAATTTAAAGTGGAACACGATCAAAATGCTTGCTTTCAAGCCTGTGTAAGTGTGTTTAACGTCTCCATCTTCTCATCTCTCCTATCAACATCATTCACTCCTTTTATAGTTCAGACGAAATTGATTTGATTTTCCGTTAAGCGTTGTGGGTATCACACCTACCATTGAAATGCTTGTCAAGCATTTTGATCATGTTTGGCTTAATATTTTTATTGTAACAACAATTTTATAAAATTTTTAAAGGAGTTCCTCGCAGTAAACTTGTTATGGGTATACCCTTTTACGGCCGTTCATTTACTCTGGCCGATCCAAACGACCACTACATTGGAGCTGCTCATATTGGACGTGGAATGGCCGGCCAGTATTCCGTTGAGCCCGGTGTTATTGGTTACAATGAACTGTGTGAACGTTTCAAAAATCAATCATCTCTTTGGAATCATGAATGGGATCCTAATCAAATGGTGCCGTTTGCTTATTACGGACGTCAATGGGTTGGTTATGAGAACCAAAAAAGCATTGCCCTCAAGGCCGACTACGTAAAGCAGAATAATTTGGGCGGTATTATGATTTGGTCTATAGAATCTGATGATTTTAAAGGTGTCTGTGGTCAAGGGCGTTATCCATTATTGACTCAGATAAATGAAATACTTCAGCCCACTTCATATTCAGACTTAAGTGACGGAGGACTAACAACTAACCAAAATCTTAATACCATCAATACAAATGAGACTGGGCATGGGAGTGGAATTTGTCAAGGTAGAAGTGGTTACATACGAGATTCGAAAAACTGTGCCAAATTCTATTTCTGCGATAAAAATAATGTATTTGGCTTTGATTGTCCAGCTTCACTGTTTTTCGATTCGAATAGTTTAACTTGCACTTATTCGCATTTAGTTATTTGTAATTGAATTGTGCATTAAGAATCGTTATAGTGTAGCATGTGAAATTTCATGAAATTATGACTCTATAAAATGTAAAAATAATAAACTATTTAGCGATCGTAATAAAAATCAGTAAAACTTTAATAAATAATTTCCATTTACGTCCTTTATGACGTTTGGCAAGTGACTTTACAATTTTATTTGCTTATATTTTAAACGACTTAGCCCGACAGATTAAATTGGATATAAAACGATAAAGTCGCTTTGAGTCATAAACGATAAAAGTTTATCATGATTGTATGAATTATTGGGTGGAAACGAAATCGAAAAAAGTTCACACATATTGATTGAACGCAAAATAATACTTAAATATGTTTTAGTGACATAAGTGGTACAATATCGGATATATCAGGCAAGAGCTACGGCTCTGGCTGCTCTACCAGCCACAAGGCTCTTTCACTTATAAAATTGAAAGAAAAAATATAATAACTTTCGTTCTTTGCATCAGATATTTCACAGTGATCACTTGTAGGATACATTATTATTCATTTTCATTTTTCCATCGGCAGTGACGACGGTTCCATGTTAATTCTTCCAATTGTTTCTTTTCTCTACTTCGCTGTTTAATTAGCAAAAATAATAAAACAAATAATTCTTTTATTCCTACCACAGATATTTGAGATCTCATTAATAAAAAATGCATATCGCAAGATATTTTAATGTCTGCATGTTTGTTTAATATTTTTATGCATTCGAAACCAAACAAATAAATCATGTGTCCTCTACTCCCAGATTAGATTCGCACAGTAAATCCATGTCTTCACTTGAATATAAAAACCTGTGGTTTGGGCATTGAGATTGCACTTCTTGTTGGACTGTTAATAAGATTATATTGCGATAACGAAAAGACTAAAAGGAACAGAGATGAATCAGTTGAAAGTGTTTCTAATTCAATTCGTTGCGTTGTGGTGTATTTGCGGCCTTGCCAAGGGTAAGGCTCTCGCTGTTAACAAAGTCCTTATTTTTTAATAAGGACTTTAATAATATTTTCTTTTCTTTTCTATTCTCAGGCGAGTCCGAGCAACAAATTTGTGTTCCGCTAGGCTCAGTTCCTTATGAGCCTTCCCAGCCAGTTGATTGTTCAACGAACGGTTATTACATTGATTATCCCGATCGCTCGAAATTCTTTGAGTGCTCCGGTGGCACCCGTTATAACTTTGAATGTCAAACTGGTTTGTATTTCGATGTGGAGAACAAACGTTGTGAATGGCCCCGGAACTTGAAATGTAATGAAAATTTTCAAAGTGCTTCATATGAGTCAAAGAAAAGTAACACAATTGACTTCTTTCACTTGCAGGCAATCCGATGGAAAAACCATGTCCCAACGGTTCCGTGGTTGTTATACCCTCGCAACCAAATAATTGTTCGAAATCAGATAGGAACTATTATAACAATCTGTCCAATCCGAAATATTTTCATCAATGCTGGGATGGTCAACGTTTTGATTTCAAATGTCAACCTGGTTTGTATTTCGATCGTGCAAATGAACGCTGCGAATGGGCCACCAACATGAGATGTTACGATTATATTCGTGTTTCCAATTAAAAGTTTGAAAGTTAAATAAATAAATCAATTCTATAATTCAAATATAAGTGAAATGGGGTTTTCATAATGGAAAATTGCACAAATAGAAGAATTCTGTGACACGATTAATTCTACGTTCCCGATAAATGTCGATAATCTGCAAAACTTTCTCCGCTTGAGTCACAGGTCTCGTTTATAATTTTGCAGTTAATGTAGATACAAGCCTTTGGAATGAAAAATTTCTGAAACTATTGTAAAACCGAAGCGTCTAAACAAGGACATTTTCAGAAAAAAAGATTGATATTTTTGTTAATTTTTATTTATATTTAAATTTTTTATTAAAAAAATCTTTAGTTTCAAAACTACTGACCAAGTAAAGGGTGCTAACAACCTCTCAGCCTTGACCAAGATACCGTTCAGAGAATTGACTTTTTTTGAAAGAAGTTACCCTTTCCATACATCCATTTTAGCATTCTCATTAAAAAAGCTTTTTACTTTTTGAAATGTTTTTCCAAAACAAAACATTTTAAAGAGTAAAAATGCTTATTTTTTAACTTTAGAAAAATTGCTAAAATCGAAAATTTTCTTTGTTCAAAAAATTGATTTTTAAAAATTTTTTTTAGAAATGGCTGAATTTTTGTTTGAAGTCTTATTTTTACCAGTATTTTTCAAAACCAATCGGTTTTTAAAGTATGGAGGCTTATTTTTAGTTTTATACGACAGAAGCGAAAATTGAAAATTTCATAAGAGGTACCTCTTTGTTCAAAAAATCGATTTAAAAAAAAATTTTTTAGAAATGGCTGAATTTTTGTTTGAAGTCTTATTTTTACCAGTATTTTTCAAAACCAATCGGTTTTTAAAGTATGGAGGCTTATTTTTAGTTTTATACGACAGAAGCGAAAATTGAAAATTTCATAAGAGGTACCTCTTTGTTCAAAAAATCGATTTAAAAAAAAATTTTTTAGAAATGGCTGAATTTTTGTTTGAAGTCTTATTTTTACCAGTATTTTTCAAAACCAATCGGTTTTTAAAGTATGGAGGCTTATTTTTAGTTTTATACGACAGAAGCGAAAATTGAAAATTTCATAAGAGGTACCTCTTTGTTCAAAAAATCGATTTAAAAAAAAATTTTTTAGAAATGGCTGAATTTTTGTTTGAAGTCTTATTTTTACCAGTATTTTTCAAAACCAATCGGTTTTTAAAGTATGGAGGCTTATTTTTAGTTTTATACGACAGAAGCGAAAATTGAAAATTTCATAAGAGGTACCTCTTTGTTCAAAAAATCGATTTAAAAAAAAATTTTTTAGAAATGGCTGAATTTTTGTTTGAAGTCTTATTTTTACCAGTATTTTTCAAAACCAATCGGTTTTTAAAGTATGGAGGCTTATTTTTAGTTTTATACGACAGAAGCGAAAATTGAAAATTTCATAAGAGGTACCTCTTTGTTCAAAAAATCGATTTAAAAAAAAAATTTTTAGAAATGGCTGAATTTTTGTTTGAAGTCTTAGTTTTACCAGTATTTTTCAAAACCAATCGGTTTTTAAAGTATGGAGGCTTATTTTTAGTTTTATACGACAGAAGCGAAAATTGAAAATTTCATAAGAGGTACCTCTTTGTTCAAAAAATCGATTTTTAAAAATTTTTTTTAGAAATGGCTGAATTTTTGTTTGAAGTCTTATTTTTACCAGTATTTTTCAAAACCAATCGGTTTTTAAAGTATGGAGGCTTATTTTTAGTTTTATACGACAGAAGCGAAAATTGAAAATTTCATAAGAGGTACCTCTTTGTTCAAAAAATCGATTTTAAAAAAAATTTTTTAGAAATGGCTGAATTTTTGTTTGAAGTCTTATTTTTACCAGTATTTTTCAAAACCAATCGGTTTTTAAAGTATGGAGGCTTATTTTTAGTTTTATACGACAGAAGCGAAAATTGAAAATTTCATAAGAGGTACCTCTTTGTTCAAAAAATCGATTTAAAAAAAAAATTTTTAGAAATGGCTGAATTTTTGTTTGAAGTCTTAGTTTTACCAGTATTTTTCAAAACCAATCGGTTTTTAAAGTATGGAGGCTTATTTTTAGTTTTATACGACAGAAGCGAAAATTGAAAATTTCATAAGAGGTACCTCTTTGTTCAAAAAATCGATTTAAAAAAAAATTTTTTAGAAATGGCTGAATTTTTGTTTGAAGTCTTATTTTTACCAGTATTTTTCAAAACCAATCGGTTTTTAAAGTATGGAGGCTTATTTTTAGTTTTATACGACAGAAGCGAAAATTGAAAATTTCATAAGAGGTACCTCTTTGTTCAAAAAATCGATTTAAGAAAAAATTTTTTAGAAATGGCTGAATTTTTGTTTGAAGTCTTATTTTTACCAGTATTTTTCAAAACCAATCGGTTTTTAAAGTATGGAGGCTTATTTTTAGTTTTATACGACAGAAGCGAAAATTGAAAATTTCATAAGAGGTACCTCTTTGTTCAAAAAATCGATTTAAAAAAAAAATTTTTAGAAATGGCTGAATTTTTGTTTGAAGTCTTAGTTTTACCAGTATTTTTCAAAACCAATCGGTTTTTAAAGTATGGAGGCTTATTTTTAGTTTTATACGACAGAAGCGAAAATTGAAAATTTCATAAGAGGTACCTCTTTGTTCAAAAAATCGATTAAAAAAAAAATTTTTTAGAAATGGCTGAATTTTTGTTTGAAGTCTTATTTTTACCAGTATTTTTCAAAACCAATCGGTTTTTAAAGTATGGAGGCTTATTTTTAGTTTTATACGACAGAAGCGAAAATTGAAAATTTCATAAGAGGTACCTCTTTGTTCAAAAAATCGATTAAAAAAAAAATTTTTTAGAAATGGCTGAATTTTTGTTTGAAGTCTTAGTTTTACCAGTATTTTTCAAAACCAATCGGTTTTTAAAGTATGGAGGCTTATTTTTAGTTTTATACGACAGAAGCGAAAATTGAAAATTTCATAAGAGGTACCTCTTTGTTCAAAAAATCGATTAAAAAAAAAATTTTTTAGAAATGGCTGAATTTTTGTTTGAAGTCTTATTTTTACCAGTATTTTTCAAAACCAATCGGTTTTTAAAGTATGGAGGCTTATTTTTAGTTTTATACGACAGAAGCGAAAATTGAAAATTTCATAAGAGGTACCTCTTTGTTCAAAAAATCGATTAAAAAAAAAATTTTTTAGAAATGGCTGAATTTTTGTTTGAAGTCTTAGTTTTACCAGTATTTTTCAAAACCAATCGGTTTTTAAAGTATGGAGGCTTATTTTTAGTTTTATACGACAGAAGCGAAAATTGAAAATTTCATAAGAGGTACCTCTTTGTTCAAAAAATCGATTAAAAAAAAAATTTTTTAGAAATGGCTGAATTTTTGTTTGAAGTCTTATTTTTACCAGTATTTTTCAAAACCAATCGGTTTTTAAAGTATGGAGGCTTATTTTTAGTTTTATACGACAGAAGCGAAAATTGAAAATTTCATAAGAGGTACCTCTTTGTTCAAAAAATCGATTTAAAAAAAAAATTTTTAGAAATGGCTGAATTTTTGTTTGAAGTCTTAGTTTTACCAGTATTTTTCAAAACCAATCGGTTTTTAAAGTATGGAGGCTTATTTTTAGTTTTATACGACAGAAGCGAAAATTGAAAATTTCATAAGAGGTACCTCTTTGTTCAAAAAATCGATTTAAAAAAAAATTTTTTAGAAATGGCTGAATTTTTGTTTGAAGTCTTATTTTTACCAGTATTTTTCAAAACCAATCGGTTTTTAAAGTATGGAGGCTTATTTTTAGTTTTATACGACAGAAGCGAAAATTGAAAATTTCATAAGAGGTACCTCTTTGTTCAAAAAATCGATTTAAGAAAAAATTTTTTAGAAATGGCTGAATTTTTGTTTGAAGTCTTATTTTTACCAGTATTTTTCAAAACCAATCGGTTTTTAAAGTATGGAGGCTTATTTTTAGTTTTATACGACAGAAGCGAAAATTGAAAATTTCATAAGAGGTACCTCTTTGTTCAAAAAATCGATTTAAAAAAAAAATTTTTAGAAATGGCTGAATTTTTGTTTGAAGTCTTAGTTTTACCAGTATTTTTCAAAACCAATCGGTTTTTAAAGTATGGAGGCTTATTTTTAGTTTTATACGACAGAAGCGAAAATTGAAAATTTCATAAGAGGTACCTCTTTGTTCAAAAAATCGATTAAAAAAAAAATTTTTTAGAAATGGCTGAATTTTTGTTTGAAGTCTTATTTTTACCAGTATTTTTCAAAACCAATCGGTTTTTAAAGTATGGAGGCTTATTTTTAGTTTTATACGACAGAAGCGAAAATTGAAAATTTCATAAGAGGTACCTCTTTGTTCAAAAAATCGATTAAAAAAAAAATTTTTTAGAAATGGCTGAATTTTTGTTTGAAGTCTTAGTTTTACCAGTATTTTTCAAAACCAATCGGTTTTTAAAGTATGGAGGCTTATTTTTAGTTTTATACGACAGAAGCGAAAATTGAAAATTTCATAAGAGGTACCTCTTTGTTCAAAAAATCGATTAAAAAAAAAATTTTTTAGAAATGGCTGAATTTTTGTTTGAAGTCTTATTTTTACCAGTATTTTTCAAAACCAATCGGTTTTTAAAGTATGGAGGCTTATTTTTAGTTTTATACGACAGAAGCGAAAATTGAAAATTTCATAAGAGGTACCTCTTTGTTCAAAAAATCGATTAAAAAAAAAATTTTTTAGAAATGGCTGAATTTTTGTTTGAAGTCTTAGTTTTACCAGTATTTTTCAAAACCAATCGGTTTTTAAAGTATGGAGGCTTATTTTTAGTTTTATACGACAGAAGCGAAAATTGAAAATTTCATAAGAGGTACCTCTTTGTTCAAAAAATCGATTAAAAAAAAAATTTTTTAGAAATGGCTGAATTTTTGTTTGAAGTCTTATTTTTACCAGTATTTTTCAAAACCAATCGGTTTTTAAAGTATGGAGGCTTATTTTTAGTTTTATACGACAGAAGCGAAAATTGAAAATTTCATAAGAGGTACCTCTTTGTTCAAAAAATCGATTTAAAAAAAAAATTTTTAGAAATGGCTGAATTTTTGTTTGAAGTCTTAGTTTTACCAGTATTTTTCAAAACCAATCGGTTTTTAAAGTATGGAGGCTTATTTTTAGTTTTATACGACAGAAGCGAAAATTGAAAATTTCATAAGAGGTACCTCTTTGTTCAAAAAATCGATTTAAAAAAAAATTTTTTAGAAATGGCTGAATTTTTGTTTGAAGTCTTATTTTTACCAGTATTTTTCAAAACCAATCGGTTTTTAAAGTATGGAGGCTTATTTTTAGTTTTATACGACAGAAGCGAAAATTGAAAATTTCATAAGAGGTACCTCTTTGTTCAAAAAATCGATTAAAAAAAAAATTTTTTAGAAATGGCTGAATTTTTGTTTGAAGTCTTATTTTTACCAGTATTTTTCAAAACCAATCGGTTTTTAAAGTATGGAGGCTTATTTTTAGTTTTATACGACAGAAGCGAAAATTGAAAATTTCATAAGAGGTACCTCTTTGTTCAAAAAATCGATTTAAAAAAAAATTTTTTAGAAATGGCTGAATTTTTGTTTGAAGTCTTATTTTTACCAGTATTTTTCAAAACCAATCGGTTTTTAAAGTATGGAGGCTTATTTTTAGTTTTATACGACAGAAGCGAAAATTGAAAATTTCATAAGAGGTACCTCTTTGTTCAAAAAATCGATTTAAAAAAAAATTTTTTAGAAATGGCTGAATTTTTGTTTGAAGTCTTATTTTTACCAGTATTTTTCAAAACCAATCGGTTTTTAAAGTATGGAGGCTTATTTTTAGTTTTATACGACAGAAGCGAAAATTGAAAATTTCATAAGAGGTACCTCTTTGTTCAAAAAATCGATTTAAAAAAAAAATTTTTAGAAATGGCTGAATTTTTGTTTGAAGTCTTAGTTTTACCAGTATTTTTCAAAACCAATCGGTTTTTAAAGTATGGAGGCTTATTTTTAGTTTTATACGACAGAAGCGAAAATTGAAAATTTCATAAGAGGTACCTCTTTGTTCAAAAAATCGATTTAAAAAAAAATTTTTTAGAAATGGCTGAATTTTTGTTTGAAGTCTTATTTTTACCAGTATTTTTCAAAACCAATCGGTTTTTAAAGTATGGAGGCTTATTTTTAGTTTTATACGACAGAAGCGAAAATTGAAAATTTCATAAGAGGTACCTCTTTGTTCAAAAAATCGATTTAAGAAAAAATTTTTTAGAAATGGCTGAATTTTTGTTTGAAGTCTTATTTTTACCAGTATTTTTCAAAACCAATCGGTTTTTAAAGTATGGAGGCTTATTTTTAGTTTTATACGACAGAAGCGAAAATTGAAAATTTCATAAGAGGTACCTCTTTGTTCAAAAAATCGATTTAAAAAAAAATTTTTTAGAAATGGCTGAATTTTTGTTTGAAGTCTTATTTTTACCAGTATTTTTCAAAACCAATCGGTTTTTAAAGTATGGAGGCTTATTTTTAGTTTTATACGACAGAAGCGAAAATTGAAAATTTCATAAGAGGTACCTCTTTGTTCAAAAAATCGATTTAAAAAAAAATTTTTTAGAAATGGCTGAATTTTTGTTTGAAGTCTTATTTTTACCAGTATTTTTCAAAACCAATCGGTTTTTAAAGTATGGAGGCTTATTTTTAGTTTTATACGACAGAAGCGAAAATTGAAAATTTCATAAGAGGTACCTCTTTGTTCAAAAAATCGATTTAAAAAAAAATTTTTTAGAAATGGCTGAATTTTTGTTTGAAGTCTTATTTTTACCAGTATTTTTCAAAACCAATCGGTTTTTAAAGTATGGAGGCTTATTTTTAGTTTTATACGACAGAAGCGAAAATTGAAAATTTCATAAGAGGTACCTCTTTGTTCAAAAAATCGATTTAAAAAAAAATTTTTTAGAAATGGCTGAATTTTTGTTTGAAGTCTTATTTTTACCAGTATTTTTCAAAACCAATCGGTTTTTAAAGTATGGAGGCTTATTTTTAGTTTTATACGACAGAAGCGAAAATTGAAAATTTCATAAGAGGTACCTCTTTGTTCAAAAAATCGATTTAAAAAAAAATTTTTTAGAAATGGCTGAATTTTTGTTTGAAGTCTTATTTTTACCAGTATTTTTCAAAACCAATCGGTTTTTAAAGTATGGAGGCTTATTTTTAGTTTTATACGACAGAAGCGAAAATTGAAAATTTCATAAGAGGTACCTCTTTGTTCAAAAAATCGATTTAAAAAAAAAATTTTTAGAAATGGCTGAATTTTTGTTTGAAGTCTTATTTTTACCAGTATTTTTCAAAACCAATCGGTTTTTAAAGTATGGAGGCTTATTTTTAGTTTTATACGACAGAAGCGAAAATTGAAAATTTCATAAGAGGTACCTCTTTGTTCAAAAAATCGATTTAAAAAAAAATTTTTTAGAAATGGCTGAATTTTTGTTTGAAGTCTTATTTTTACCAGTATTTTTCAAAACCAATCGGTTTTTAAAGTATGGAGGCTTATTTTTAGTTTTATACGACAGAAGCGAAAATTGAAAATTTCATAAGAGGTACCTCTTTGTTCAAAAAATCGATTTAAAAAAAAATTTTTTAGAAATGGCTGAATTTTTGTTTGAAGTCTTATTTTTACCAGTATTTTTCAAAACCAATCGGTTTTTAAAGTATGGAGGCTTATTTTTAGTTTTATACGACAGAAGCGAAAATTGAAAATTTCATAAGAGGTACCTCTTTGTTCAAAAAATCGATTTTAAAAAAAATTTTTTAGAAATGGCTGAATTTTTGTTTGAAGTCTTATTTTTACCAGTATTTTTCAAAACCAATCGGTTTTTAAAGTATGGAGGCTTATTTTTAGTTTTATACGACAGAAGCGAAAATTGAAAATTTCATAAGAGGTACCTCTTTGTTCAAAAAATCGATTTAAAAAAAAATTTTTTAGAAATGGCTGAATTTTTGTTTGAAGTCTTATTTTTACCAGTATTTTTCAAAACCAATCGGTTTTTAAAGTATGGAGGCTTATTTTTAGTTTTATGCGACAGAAGCGAAAATTGAAAATTTCATAAGAGGTACCTCTTTGTTCAAAAAATCGATTTTAAAAAAAATTTTTTAGAAATGGCTGAATTTTTGTTTGAAGTCTTATTTTTACCAGTATTTTTCAAAACCAATCGGTTTTTAAAGTATGGAGGCTTATTTTTAGTTTTATGCGACAGAAGCGAAAATTGAAAATTTCATAAGAGGTACCTCTTTGTTCAAAAAATCGATTTTAAAAAAAATTTTTTAGAAATGGCTGAATTTTTGTTTGAAGTCTTATTTTTACCAGTATTTTTCAAAACCAATCGGTTTTTAAAGTATGGGGGCTTATTTTTAGTTTTATACGACAGAAGCGAAAATTGAAAATTTCATAAGAGGTACCTCTTTGTTCAAAAAATCGATTTAAAAAAAAATTTTTTAGAAATGGCTGAATTTTTGTTTGAAGTCTTATTTTTACCAGTATTTTTCAAAACCAATCGGTTTTTAAAGTATGGAGGCTTATTTTTAGTTTTATACGACAGAAGCGAAAATTGAAAATTTCATAAGAGGTACCTCTTTGTTCAAAAAATCGATTTAAGAAAAAATTTTTTAGAAATGGCTGAATTTTTGTTTGAAGTCTTATTTTTACCAGTATTTTTCAAAACCAATCGGTTTTTAAAGTATGGAGGCTTATTTTTAGTTTTATACGACAGAAGCGAAAATTGAAAATTTCATAAGAGGTACCTCTTTGTTCAAAAAATCGATTTAAAAAAAAATTTTTTAGAAATGGCTGAATTTTTGTTTGAAGTCTTATTTTTACCAGTATTTTTCAAAACCAATCGGTTTTTAAAGTATGGAGGCTTATTTTTAGTTTTATACGACAGAAGCGAAAATTGAAAATTTCATAAGAGGTACCTCTTTGTTCAAAAAATCGATTTAAAAAAAAATTTTTTAGAAATGGCTGAATTTTTGTTTGAAGTCTTATTTTTACCAGTATTTTTCAAAACCAATCGGTTTTTAAAGTATGGAGGCTTATTTTTAGTTTTATACGACAGAAGCGAAAATTGAAAATTTCATAAGAGGTACCTCTTTGTTCAAAAAATCGATTTAAAAAAAAATTTTTTAGAAATGGCTGAATTTTTGTTTGAAGTCTTATTTTTACCAGTATTTTTCAAAACCAATCGGTTTTTAAAGTATGGAGGCTTATTTTTAGTTTTATACGACAGAAGCGAAAATTGAAAATTTCATAAGAGGTACCTCTTTGTTCAAAAAATCGATTTAAAAAAAAAATTTTTAGAAATGGCTGAATTTTTGTTTGAAGTCTTAGTTTTACCAGTATTTTTCAAAACCAATCGGTTTTTAAAGTATGGAGGCTTATTTTTAGTTTTATACGACAGAAGCGAAAATTGAAAATTTCATAAGAGGTACCTCTTTGTTCAAAAAATCGATTTTTAAAAAATTTTTTTAGAAATGGCTGAATTTTTGTTTGAAGTCTTATTTTTACCAGTATTTTTCAAAACCAATCGGTTTTTAAAGTATGGAGGCTTATTTTTAGTTTTATACGACAGAAGCGAAAATTGAATTTCATAAGAGGTACCTCTTTGTTCAAAAAATCGATTTTAAAAAAAATTTTTTAGAAATGGCTGAATTTTTGTTTGAAGTCTTATTTTTACCAGTATTTTTCAAAACCAATCGGTTTTTAAAGTATGGAGGCTTATTTTTAGTTTTATACGACAGAAGCGAAAATTGAAAATTTCATAAGAGGTACCTCTTTGTTCAAAAAATCGATTTAAAAAAAAATTTTTTAGAAATGGCTGAATTTTTGTTTGAAGTCTTATTTTTACCAGTATTTTTCAAAACCAATCGGTTTTTAAAGTATGGAGGCTTATTTTTAGTTTTATACGACAGAAGCGAAAATTGAAAATTTCATAAGAGGTACCAGTATTTTCAAAACCAATCGGTTTTTAAAGTATGGAGGCTTATTTTAGTTTTATACGACAGAAGCGAAAATTGAAAATTTCATAAGAGGTACCTCTTTGTTCAAAAAATCGATTTAAAAAAAATTTTTTAGAAATGGCTGAATTTTTGTTTGAAGTCTTAGTTTTACCAGTATTTTTCAAAACCAATCGGTTTTTAAAGTATGGAGGCTTATTTTTAGTTTTATACGACAGAAGCGAAAATTGAAAATTTCATAAGAGGTACCTCTTTGTTCAAAAAATCGATTTAAAAAAAATTTTTTAGAAATGGCTGAATTTTTGTTTGAAGTCTTATTTTTACCAGTATTTTTCAAAACCAATCGGTTTTTAAAGTATGGAGGCTTATTTTTAGTTTTATACGACAGAAGCGAAAATTGAAAATTTCATAAGAGGTACCTCTTTGTTCAAAAAATCGATTTAAAAAAAAATTTTTTAGAAATGGCTGAATTTTTGTTTGAAGTCTTAGTTTTACCAGTATTTTTCAAAACCAATCGGTTTTTAAAGTATGGAGGCTTATTTTTAGTTTTATACGACAGAAGCGAAAATTGAAAATTTCATAAGAGGTACCTCTTTGTTCAAAAAATCGATTTAAAAAAAATTTTTTAGAAATGGCTGAATTTTTGTTTGAAGTCTTAGTTTTTACCAGTATTTTTCAAAACCAATCGGTTTTTAAAGTATGGAGGCTTATTTTTAGTTTTATACGACAGAAGCGAAAATTGAAAATTTCATAAGAGGTACCTCTTTGTTCAAAAAATCGATTTAAAAAAAAATTTTTTAGAAATGGCTGAATTTTTGTTTGAAGTCTTAGTTTTACCAGTATTTTTCAAAACCAATCGGTTTTTAAAGTATGGAGGCTTATTTTTAGTTTTATACGACAGAAGCGAAAATTGAAAATTTCATAAGAGGTACCTCTTTGTTCAAAAAAATCGATTTAAAAAAAAATTTTTTAGAAATGGCTGAATTTTTGTTTGAAGTCTTAGTTTTACCAGTATTTTTCAAAACCAATCGGTTTTTAAAGTATGGAGGCTTATTTTTAGTTTTATACGACAGAAGCGAAAATTGAAAATTTCATAAGAGGTACCTCTTTGTTCAAAAAATCGATTTAAAAAAAATTTTTTAGAAATGGCTGAATTTTTGTTTGAAGTCTTAGTTTTACCAGTATTTTTCAAAACCAATCGGTTTTTAAAGTATGGAGGCTTATTTTTAGTTTTATACGACAGAAGCGAAAATTGAAAATTTCATAAGAGGTACCTCTTTGTTCAAAAAATCGATTTAAAAAAAAATTTTTAGAAATGGCTGAATTTTTGTTTGAAGTCTTAGTTTTACCAGTATTTTTCAAAACCAATCGGTTTTTAAAGTATGGAGGCTTATTTTTAGTTTTATACGACAGAAGCGAAAATTGAAAATTTCATAAGAGGTACCTCTTTGTTCAAAAAATCGATTTAAAAAAAAATTTTTTAGAAATGGCTGAATTTTTGTTTGAAGTCTTATTTTTACCAGTATTTTTCAAAACCAATCGGTTTTTAAAGTATGGAGGCTTATTTTTAGTTTTATACGACAGAAGCGAAAATTGAAAATTTCATAAGAGGTACCTCTTTGTTCAAAAAATCGATTTAAAAAAAAATTTTTTTAGAAATGGCTGAATTTTTGTTTGAAGTCTTAGTTTTACCAGTATTTTTCAAAACCAATCGGTTTTTAAAGTATGGAGGCTTATTTTTAGTTTTATACGACAGAAGCGAAAATTGAAAATTTCATAAGAGGTACCTCTTTGTTCAAAAAATCGATTTAAAAAAAAATTTTTTAGAAATGGCTGAATTTTTGTTTGAAGTCTTAGTTTTACCAGTATTTTTCAAAACCAATCGGTTTTTAAAGTATGGAGGCTTATTTTTAGTTTTATACGACAGAAGCGAAAATTGAAAATTTCATAAGAGGTACCTCTTTGTTCAAAAAATCGATTTAAAAAAAAATTTTTTAGAAATGGCTGAATTTTTGTTTGAAGTCTTATTTTTACCAGTATTTTTCAAAACCAATCGGTTTTTAAAGTATGGAGGCTTATTTTTAGTTTTATACGACAGAAGCGAAAATTGAAAATTTCATAAGAGGTACCTCTTTGTTCAAAAAATCGATTTAAAAAAAAATTTTTTAGAAATGGCTGAATTTTTGTTTGAAGTCTTTGTTTTACCAGTATTTTTCAAAACCAATCGGTTTTTAAAGTATGGAGGCTTATTTTTAGTTTTATACGACAGAAGCGAAAATTGAAAATTTCATAAGAGGTACCTCTTTGTTCAAAAAATCGATTTTAAAAAAAATTTTTAGAAATGGCTGAATTTTTGTTTGAAGTCTTAGTTTTACCAGTATTTTTCAAAACCAATCGGTTTTTAAAGTATGGAGGCTTATTTTTAGTTTTATACGACAGAAGCGAAAATTGAAAATTTCATAAGAGGTACCTCTTTGTTCAAAAAATCGATTTAAAAAAAAATTTTTTAGAAATGGCTGAATTTTTGTTTGAAGTCTTATTTTTACCAGTATTTTTCAAAACCAATCGGTTTTTAAAGTATGGAGGCTTATTTTTAGTTTTATACGACAGAAGCGAAAATTGAAAATTTCATAAGAGGTACCTCTTTGTTCAAAAAATCGATTTAAAAAAAAATTTTTTAGAAATGGCTGAATTTTTGTTTGAAGTCTTATTTTTACCAGTATTTTTCAAAACCAATCGGTTTTTAAAGTATGGAGGCTTATTTTTAGTTTTATACGACAGAAGCGAAAATTGAAAATTTCATAAGAGGTACCTCTTTGTTCAAAAAATCGATTTTAAAAAAAATTTTTTAGAAATGGCTGAATTTTTGTTTGAAGTCTTATTTTTACCAGTATTTTTCAAAACCAATCGGTTTTTAAAGTATGGAGGCTTATTTTTAGTTTTATACGACAGAAGCGAAAATTGAAAATTTCATAAGAGGTACCTCTTTGTTCAAAAAATCGATTTTAAAAAAATTTTTTAGAAATGGCTGAATTTTTGTTTGAAGTCTTATTTTTACCAGTATTTTTCAAAACCAATCGGTTTTTAAAGTATGGAGGCTTATTTTTAGTTTTATACGACAGAAGCGAAAATTGAAAATTTCATAAGAGGTACCTCTTTGTTCAAAAAATTGATTTAAAAAAAAATTTTTTAGAAATGGCTGAATTTTTGTTTGAAGTCTTATTTTTACCAGTATTTTTCAAAACCAATCGGTTTTTAAAGTATGGAGGCTTATTTTTAGTTTTATACGACAGAAGCGAAAATTGAAAATTTCATAAGAGGTACCTCTTTGTTCAAAAAATCGATTTAAAAAAAAATTTTTTAGAAATGGCTGAATTTTTGTTTGAAGTCTTATTTTTACCAGTATTTTTCAAAACCAATCGGTTTTTAAAGTATGGAGGCTTATTTTTAGTTTTATACGACAGAAGCGAAAATTGAAAATTTCATAAGAGGTACCTCTTTGTTCAAAAAATCGATTTAAAAAAAAATTTTTTAGAAATGGCTGAATTTTTGTTTGAAGTCTTATTTTTACCAGTATTTTTCAAAACCAATCGGTTTTTAAAGTATGGAGGCTTATTTTTAGTTTTATACGACAGAAGCGAAAATTGAAAATTTCATAAGAGGTACCTCTTTGTTCAAAAAATCGATTTAAAAAAAAATTTTTTAGAAATGGCTGAATTTTTGTTTGAAGTCTTATTTTTACCAGTATTTTTCAAAACCAATCGGTTTTTAAAGTATGGAGGCTTATTTTTAGTTTTATACGACAGAAGCGAAAATTGAAAATTTCATAAGAGGTACCTCTTTGTTCAAAAAATCGATTTAAAAAAAAATTTTTTAGAAATGGCTGAATTTTTGTTTGAAGTCTTATTTTTACCAGTATTTTTCAAAACCAATCGGTTTTTAAAGTATGGAAAATGGCTGAATTTTTGTTTGAAGTCTTATTTTTACCAGTATTTTTCAAAACCAATCGGTTTTTAAAGTATGGAGGCTTATTTTTAGTTTTATACGACAGAAGCGAAAATTGAAAATTTCATAAGAGGTACCTCTTTGTTCAAAAAATCGATTTTTCAAAAAAATTTTTCGAAATGGCTGAATTTTTGTTTGAAGTCTTATTTTTCCCAGTATTTTTCAAAACCAATCGGTTTTTAAAGTATGGAGGCTTATTTTTAGTTTTATACGACAGAAGCGAAAATTGAAAATTTCATAAGAGGTACCTCTTTGTTCAAAAAATCGATTTTAAAAAAAATTTTTTAGAAATGGCTGAATTTTTGTTTGAAGTCTTATTTTTCCCAGTATTTTTCAAAACCAATCGGTTTTTAAAGTATGGAGGCTTATTTTTAGTTTTATACGACAGAAGCGAAAATTGAAAATTTCATAAGAGGTACCTCTTTGTTCAAAAAATCGATTTAAAAAAAAATTTTTTAGAAATGGCTGAATTTTTGTTTGAAGTCTTATTTTTACCAGTATTTTTCAAAACCAATCGGTTTTTAAAGTATGGAGGCTTATTTTTAGTTTTATACGACAGAAGCGAAAATTGAAAATTTCATAAGAGGTACCTCTTTGTTCAAAAAATCGATTTTTCAAAAAAATTTTTCGAAATGGCTGAATTTTTGTTTGAAGTCTTATTTTTCCCAGTATTTTTCAAAACCAATCGGTTTTTAAAGTATGGAGGCTTATTTTTAGTTTTATACGACAGAAGCGAAAATTGAAAATTTCATAAGAGGTACCTCTTTGTTCAAAAAATCGATTTTTCAAAAAAATTTTTCGAAATGGCTGAATTTTTGTTTGAAGTCTTATTTTTCCCAGTATTTTTCAAAACCAATCGGTTTTTAAAGTATGGAGGCTTATTTTTAGTTTTATACGACAGAAGCCAAAATTGAAAATTTCATAAGAGGTACCTCTTTGTTCAAAAAATCGATTTTTCAAAAAAATTTTTCGAAATGGCTGAATTTTTGTTTGAAGTCTTATTTTTCCCAGTATTTTTCAAAACCAATCGGTTTTTAAAGTATGGAGGCTTATTTTTAGTTTTATACGACAGAAGCCAAAATTGAAAATTTCATAAGAGGTACCTCTTTGTTCAAAAAATCGATTTTTCAAAAAAATTTTTCGAAATGGCTGAATTTTTGTTTGAAGTCTTATTTTTCCCAGTATTTTTCAAAACCAATCGGTTTTTAAAGTATGGAGGCTTATTTTTAGTTTTATACGACAGAAGCCAAAATTGAAAATTTCATAAGAGGTACCTCTTTGTTCAAAAAATCGATTTAAAAAAAAATTTTTTAGAAATGGCTGAATTTTTGTTTGAAGTCTTATTTTTCCCAGTATTTTTCAAAACCAATCGGTTTTTAAAGTATGGAGGCTTATTTTTAGTTTTATACGACAGAAGCGAAAATTGAAAATTTCATAAGAGGTACCTCTTTGTTCAAAAAATCGATTTTTCAAAAAAATTTTTCGAAATGGCTGAATTTTTGTTTGAAGTCTTATTTTTCCCAGTATTTTTCAAAACCAATCGGTTTTTAAAGTATGGAGGCTTATTTTTAGTTTTATACGACAGAAGCGAAAATTGAAAATTTCATAAGATGTACCTCTTTGTTCAAAAAATCGATTTTTCAAAAAAATTTTTCGAAATGGCTGAATTTTTGTTTGAAGTCTTATTTTTCCCAGTATTTTTCAAAACCAATCGGTTTTTAAAGTATGGAGGCTTATTTTTAGTTTTATACGACAGAAGCCAAAATTGAAAATTTCATAAGAGGTACCTCTTTGTTCAAAAAATCGATTTTTCAAAAAAATTTTTCGAAATGGCTGAATTTTTGTTTGAAGTCTTATTTTTCCCAGTATTTTTCAAAACCAATCGGTTTTTAAAGTATGGAGGCTTATTTTTAGTTTTATACGACAGAAGCGAAAATTGAAAATTTCATAAGAGGTACCTCTTTGTTCAAAAAATCGATTTAAAAAAAAATTTTTTAGAAATGGCTGAATTTTTGTTTGAAGTCTTATTTTTCCCAGTATTTTTCAAAACCAATCGGTTTTTAAAGTATGGAGGCTTATTTTTAGTTTTATACGACAGAAGCGAAAATTGAAAATTTCATAAGAGGTACCTCTTTGTTCAAAAAATCGATTTTTCAAAAAAATTTTTCGAAATGGCTGAATTTTTGTTTGAAGTCTTATTTTTCCCAGTATTTTTCAAAACCAATCGGTTTTTAAAGTATGGAGGCTTATTTTTAGTTTTATACGACAGAAGCGAAAATTGAAAATTTCATAAGAGGTACCTCTTTGTTCAAAAAATCGATTTTTCAAAAAAATTTTTCGAAATGGCTGAATTTTTGTTTGAAGTCTTATTTTTCCCAGTATTTTTCAAAACCAATCGGTTTTTAAAGTATGGAGGCTTATTTTTAGTTTTATACGACAGAAGCCAAAATTGAAAATTTCATAAGAGGTACCTCTTTGTTCAAAAAATCGATTTTTCAAAAAAATTTTTCGAAATGGCTGAATTTTTGTTTGAAGTCTTATTTTTCCCAGTATTTTTCAAAACCAATCGGTTTTTAAAGTATGGAGGCTTATTTTTAGTTTTATACGACAGAAGCGAAAATTGAAAATTTCATAAGAGGTACCTCTTTGTTCAAAAAATCGATTTTTCAAAAAAATTTTTCGAAATGGCTGAATTTTTGTTTGAAGTCTTATTTTTCCCAGTATTTTTCAAAACCAATCGGTTTTTAAAGTATGGAGGCTTATTTTTAGTTTTATACGACAGAAGCGAAAATTGAAAATTTCATAAGAGGTACCTCTTTGTTCAAAAAATCGATTTTTCAAAAAAATTTTTCGAAATGGCTGAATTTTTGTTTGAAGTCTTATTTTTCCCAGTATTTTTCAAAACCAATCGGTTTTTAAAGTATGGAGGCTTATTTTTAGTTTTATACGACAGAAGCCAAAATTGAAAATTTCATAAGAGGTACCTCTTTGTTCAAAAAATCGATTTTTCAAAAAAATTTTTCGAAATGGCTGAATTTTTGTTTGAAGTCTTATTTTTCCCAGTATTTTTCAAAACCAATCGGTTTTTAAAGTATGGAGGCTTATTTTTAGTTTTATACGACAGAAGCCAAAATTGAAAATTTCATAAGAGGTACCTCTTTGTTCAAAAAATCGATTTTTCAAAAAAATTTTTCGAAATGGCTGAATTTTTGTTTGAAGTCTTATTTTTCCCAGTATTTTTCAAAACCAATCGGTTTTTAAAGTATGGAGGCTTATTTTTAGTTTTATACGACAGAAGCCAAAATTGAAAATTTCATAAGAGGTACCTCTTTGTTCAAAAAATCGATTTTTCAAAAAAATTTTTCGAAATGGCTGAATTTTTGTTTGAAGTCTTATTTTTCCCAGTATTTTTCAAAACCAATCGGTTTTTAAAGTATGGAGGCTTATTTTTAGTTTTATACGACAGAAGCCAAAATTGAAAATTTCATAAGAGGTACCTCTTTGTTCAAAAAATCGATTTAAAAAAAAATTTTTTAGAAATGGCTGAATTTTTGTTTGAAGTCTTATTTTTCCCAGTATTTTTCAAAACCAATCGGTTTTTAAAGTATGGAGGCTTATTTTTAGTTTTATACGACAGAAGCGAAAATTGAAAATTTCATAAGAGGTACCTCTTTGTTCAAAAAATCGATTTTTCAAAAAAATTTTTCGAAATGGCTGAATTTTTGTTTGAAGTCTTATTTTTCCCAGTATTTTTCAAAACCAATCGGTTTTTAAAGTATGGAGGCTTATTTTTAGTTTTATACGACAGAAGCCAAAATTGAAAATTTCATAAGAGGTACCTCTTTGTTCAAAAAATCGATTTTTCAAAAAAATTTTTCGAAATGGCTGAATTTTTGTTTGAAGTCTTATTTTTCCCAGTATTTTTCAAAACCAATCGGTTTTTAAAGTATGGAGGCTTATTTTTAGTTTTATACGACAGAAGCGAAAATTGAAAATTTCATAAGAGGTACCTCTTTGTTCAAAAAATCGATTTAAAAAAAAATTTTTTAGAAATGGCTGAATTTTTGTTTGAAGTCTTATTTTTCCCAGTATTTTTCAAAACCAATCGGTTTTTAAAGTATGGAGGCTTATTTTTAGTTTTATACGACAGAAGCGAAAATTGAAAATTTCATAAGGGGTACCTCTTTGTTCAAAAAATCGATTTAAAAAAAATTTTTTTAGAAATGGCTGAATTTTTGTTTGAAGTCTTATTTTTCCCAGTATTTTTCAAAACCAATCGGTTTTTAAAGTATGGAGGCTTATTTTTAGTTTTATACGACAGAAGCGAAAATTGAAAATTTCATAAGAGGTACCTCTTTGTTCAAAAAATCGATTTAAAAAAAAATTTTTTAGAAATGGCTGAATTTTTGTTTGAAGTCTTATTTTTCCCAGTATTTTTCAAAACCAATCGGTTTTTAAAGTATGGAGGCTTATTTTTAGTTTTATACGACAGAAGCGAAAATTGAAAATTTCATAAGAGGTACCTCTTTGTTCAAAAAATCGATTTTAAAAAAATTTTTTTAGAAATGGCTGAATTTTTGTTTGAAGTCTTATTTTTCCCAGTATTTTTCAAAACCAATCGGTTTTTAAAGTATGGAGGCTTATTTTTAGTTTTATACGACAGAAGCGAAAATTGAAAATTTCATAAGAGGTACCTCTTTGTTCAAAAAATCGATTTTTCAAAAAAATTTTTCGAAATGGCTGAATTTTTGTTTGAAGTCTTATTTTTCCCAGTATTTTTCAAAACCAATCGGTTTTTAAAGTATGGAGGCTTATTTTTAGTTTTATACGACAGAAGCGAAAATTGAAAATTTCATAAGAGGTACCTCTTTGTTCAAAAAATCGATTTTTCAAAAAAATTTTTCGAAATGGCTGAATTTTTGTTTGAAGTCTTATTTTTCCCAGTATTTTTCAAAACCAATCGGTTTTTAAAGTATGGAGGCTTATTTTTAGTTTTATACGACAGAAGCGAAAATTGAAAATTTCATAAGAGGTACCTCTTTGTTCAAAAAATCGATTTTTCAAAAAAATTTTTCGAAATGGCTGAATTTTTGTTTGAAGTCTTATTTTTCCCAGTATTTTTCAAAACCAATCGGTTTTCAAAGTATGGAGGCTTATTTTTAGTTTTATACGACAGAAGCGAAAATTGAAAATTTCATAAGAGGTACCTCTTTGTTCAAAAAATCGATTTTAAAAAAAATTTTTTAGAAATGGCTGAATTTTTGTTTGAAGTCTTATTTTTCCCAGTATTTTTCAAAACCAATCGGTTTTTAAAGTATGGAGGCTTATTTTTAGTTTCATACGACAGAAGCGAAAATTGAAAATTTCATAAGAGGTACCTCTTTGTTCAAAAAATCGATTTTTCCAAAAAATTTTTCGAAATGGCTGAATTTTTGTTTGAAGTCTTATTTTTCCCAGTATTTTTCAAAACCAATCGGTTTTTAAAGTATGGAGGCTTATTTTTAGTTTTATACGACAGAAGCGAAAATTGAAAATTTCATAAGAGGTACCTCTTTGTTCAAAAAATCGATTTAAAAAAAAATTTTTTAGAAATGGCTGAATTTTTGTTTGAAGTCTTATTTTTCCCAGTATTTTTCAAAACCAATCGGTTTTTAAAGTATGGAGGCTTATTTTTAGTTTTATACGACAGAAGCGAAAATTGAAAATTTCATAAGAGGTACCTCTTTGTTCAAAAAATCGATTTTTCAAAAAAATTTTTCGAAATGGCTGAATTTTTGTTTGAAGTCTTATTTTTCCCAGTATTTTTCAAAACCAATCGGTTTTTAAAGTATGGAGGCTTATTTTTAGTTTTATACGACAGAAGCGAAAATTGAAAATTTCATAAGAGGTACCTCTTTGTTCAAAAAATCGATTTTAAAAAAAATTTTTTAGAAATGGCTGAATTTTTGTTTGAAGTCTTATTTTTCCCAGTATTTTTCAAAACCAATCGGTTTTTAAAGTATGGAGGCTTATTTTTAGTTTTATACGACAGAAGCGAAAATTGAAAATTTCATAAGAGGTACCTCTTTGTTCAAAAAATCGATTTTAAAAAAATTTTTTTAGAAATGGCTGAATTTTTGTTTGAAGTCTTATTTTTCCCAGTATTTTTCAAAACCAATCGGTTTTTAAAGTATGGAGGCTTATTTTTAGTTTTATACGACAGAAGCGAAAATTGAAAATTTCATAAGAGGTACCTCTTTGTTCAAAAAATCGATTTTTCAAAAAAATTTTTCGAAATGGCTGAATTTTTGTTTGAAGTCTTATTTTTCCCAGTATTTTTCAAAACCAATCGGTTTTTAAAGTATGGAGGCTTATTTTTAGTTTTATACGACAGAAGCGAAAATTGAAAATTTCATAAGAGGTACCTCTTTGTTCAAAAAATCGATTTTTCAAAAAAATTTTTCGAAATGGCTGAATTTTTGTTTGAAGTCTTATTTTTCCCAGTATTTTTCAAAACCAATCGGTTTTTAAAGTATGGAGGCTTATTTTTAGTTTTATACGACAGAAGCGAAAATTGAAAATTTCATAAGAGGTACCTCTTTGTTCAAAAAATCGATTTTAAAAAAAATTTTTTAGAAATGGCTGAATTTTTGTTTGAAGTCTTATTTTTCCCAGTATTTTTCAAAACCAATCGGTTTTTAAAGTATGGAGGCTTATTTTTAGTTTTATACGACAGAAGCGAAAATTGAAAATTTCATAAGAGGTACCTCTTTGTTCAAAAAATCGATTTTTCAAAAAAATTTTTCGAAATGGCTGAATTTTTGTTTGAAGTCTTATTTTTCCCAGTATTTTTCAAAACCAATCGGTTTTTAAAGTATGGAGGCTTATTTTTAGTTTTATACGACAGAAGCGAAAATTGAAAATTTCATAAGAGGTACCTCTTTGTTCAAAAAATCGATTTTAAAAAAAATTTTTTAGAAATGGCTGAATTTTTGTTTGAAGTCTTATTTTTCCCAGTATTTTTCAAAACCAATCGGTTTTTAAAGTATGGAGGCTTATTTTTAGTTTTATACGACAGAAGCGAAAATTGAAAATTTCATAAGAGGTACCTCTTTGTTCAAAAAATCGATTTTAAAAAAAATTTTTTAGAAATGGCTGAATTTTTGTTTGAAGTCTTATTTTTCCCAGTATTTTTCAAAACCAATCGGTTTTTAAAGTATGGAGGCTTATTTTTAGTTTTATACGACAGAAGCGAAAATTTAAAATTTCATAAGAGGTACCTCATTGTTCAAAAAATCGATTTTAAAAAAAATTTTTTAGAAATGGCTGAATTTTTGTTTGAAGTCTTATTTTTCCCAGTATTTTTCAAAACCAATCGGTTTTTAAAGTATGGAGGCTTATTTTTAGTTTTATACGACAGAAGCGAAAATTGAAAATTTCATAAGAGGTACCTCTTTGTTCAAAAAATCGATTTTTCAAAAAAATTTTTCGAAATGGCTGAATTTTTGTTTGAAGTCTTATTTTTCCCAGTATTTTTCAAAACCAATCGGTTTTTAAAGTATGGAGGCTTATTTTTAGTTTTATACGACAGAAGCGAAAATTGAAAATTTCATAAGAGGTACCTCTTTGTTCAAAAAATCGATTTTAAAAAAAATTTTTTAGAAATGGCTGAATTTTTGTTTGAAGTCTTATTTTTCCCAGTATTTTTCAAAACCAATCGGTTTTTAAAGTATGGAGGCTTATTTTTAGTTTTATACGACAGAAGCGAAAATTGAAAATTTCATAAGAGGTACCTCTTTGTTCAAAAAATCGATTTTTCAAAAAAATTTTTCGAAATGGCTGAATTTTTGTTTGAAGTCTTATTTTTCCCAGTATTTTTCAAAACCAATCGGTTTTTAAAGTATGGAGGCTTATTTTTAGTTTTATACGACAGAAGCGAAAATTGAAAATTTCATAAGAGGTACCTCTTTGTTCAAAAAATCGATTTTAAAAAAAATTTTTTAGAAATGGCTGAATTTTTGTTTGAAGTCTTATTTTTCCCAGTATTTTTCAAAACCAATCGGTTTTCAAAGTATGGAGGCTTATTTTTAGTTTTATACGACAGAAGCGAAAATTGAAAATTTCATAAGAGGTACCTCTTTGTTCAAAAAATCGATTTTTCAAAAAAATTTTTCGAAATGGCTGAATTTTTGTTTGAAGTCTTATTTTTCCCAGTATTTTTCAAAACCAATCGGTTTTTAAAGTATGGAGGCTTATTTTTAGTTTTATACGACAGAAGCGAAAATTGAAAATTTCATAAGAGGTACCTCTTTGTTCAAAAAATCGATTTTTCAAAAAAATTTTTCGAAATGGCTGAATTTTTGTTTGAAGTCTTATTTTTCCCAGTATTTTTCAAAACCAATCGGTTTTTAAAGTATGGAGGCTTATTTTTAGTTTTATACGACAGAAGCGAAAATTGAAAATTTCATAAGAGGTACCTCTTTGTTCAAAAAATCGATTTTAAAAAAAATTTTTTCGAAATGGCTGAATTTTTGTTTGAAGTCTTATTTTTCCCAGTATTTTTCAAAACCAATCGGTTTTCAAAGTATGGAGGCTTATTTTTAGTTTTATACGACAGAAGCGAAAATTGAAAATTTCATAAGAGGTACCTCTTTGTTCAAAAAATCGATTTTTCCAAAAAATTTTTCGAAATGGCTGAATTTTTGTTTGAAGTCTTATTTTTCCCAGTATTTTTCAAAACCAATCGGTTTTTAAAGTATGGAGGCTTATTTTTAGTTTTATACGACAGAAGCGAAAATTGAAAATTTCATAAGAGGTACCTCTTTGTTCAAAAAATCGATTTAAAAAAAAATTTTTTAGAAATGGCTGAATTTTTGTTTGAAGTCTTATTTTTCCCAGTATTTTTCAAAACCAATCGGTTTTCAAAGTATGGAGGCTTATTTTTAGTTTTATACGACAGAAGCGAAAATTGAAAATTTCATAAGAGGTACCTCTTTGTTCAAAAAATCGATTTTTCCAAAAAATTTTTCGAAATGGCTGAATTTTTGTTTGAAGTCTTATTTTTCCCAGTATTTTTCAAAACCAATCGGTTTTTAAAGTATGGAGGCTTATTTTTAGTTTTATACGACAGAAGCGAAAATTGAAAATTTCATAAGAGGTACCTCTTTGTTCAAAAAATCGATTTTTCAAAAAAATTTTTCGAAATGGCTGAATTTTTGTTTGAAGTCTTATTTTTCCCAGTATTTTTCAAAACCAATCGGTTTTTAAAGTATGGAGGCTTATTTTTAGTTTTATACGACAGAAGCGAAAATTGAAAATTTCATAAGAGGTACCTCTTTGTTCAAAAAATCGATTTTTCAAAAAAATTTTTCGAAATGGCTGAATTTTTGTTTGAAGTCTTATTTTTCCCAGTATTTTTCAAAACCAATCGGTTTTTAAAGTATGGAGGCTTATTTTTAGTTTTATACGACAGAAGCGAAAATTGAAAATTTCATAAGAGGTACCTCTTTGTTCAAAAAATCGATTTAAAAAAAAATTTTTTAGAAATGGCTGAATTTTTGTTTGAAGTCTTATTTTTCCCAGTATTTTTCAAAACCAATCGGTTTTTAAAGTATGGAGGCTTATTTTTAGTTTTATACGACAGAAGCGAAAATTGAAAATTTCATAAGAGGTACCTCTTTGTTCAAAAAATCGATTTTTCAAAAAAATTTTTCGAAATGGCTGAATTTTTGTTTGAAGTCTTATTTTTCCCAGTATTTTTCAAAACCAATCGGTTTTTAAAGTATGGAGGCTTATTTTTAGTTTTATACGACAGAAGCGAAAATTGAAAATTTCATAAGAGGTACCTCTTTGTTCAAAAAATCGATTTAAGAAAAAATTTTTTAGAAATGGCTGAATTTTTGTTTGAAGTCTTATTTTTCCCAGTATTTTTCAAAACCAATCGGTTTTTAAGGTATGGAGGCTTATTTTTAGTTTTATACGACAGAAGCGAAAATTGAAAATTTCATAAGAGGTACCTCTTTGTTCAAAAAATCGATTTTTCAAAAAAATTTTTCGAAATGGCTGAATTTTTGTTTGAAGTCTTATTTTTCCCAGTATTTTTCAAAACCAATCGGTTTTTAAAGTATGGAGGCTTATTTTTAGTTTTATACGACAGAAGCGAAAATTGAAAATTTCATAAGAGGTACCTCTTTGTTCAAAAAATCGATTTTTCAAAAAAATTTTTCGAAATGGCTGAATTTTTGTTTGAAGTCTTATTTTTCCCAGTATTTTTCAAAACCAATCGGTTTTTAAAGTATGGAGGCTTATTTTTAGTTTTATACGACAGAAGCGAAAATTGAAAATTTCATAAGAGGTACCTCTTTGTTCAAAAAATCGATTTTTCAAAAAAATTTTTCGAAATGGCTGAATTTTTGTTTGAAGTCTTATTTTTCCCAGTATTTTTCAAAACCAATCGGTTTTTAAAGTATGGAGGCTTATTTTTAGTTTTATACGACAGAAGCGAAAATTGAAAATTTCATAAGAGGTACCTCTTTGTTCAAAAAATCGATTTTTCAAAAAAAATTTTCGAAATGGCTGAATTTTTGTTTGAAGTCTTATTTTTCCCAGTATTTTTCAAAACCAATCGGTTTTTAAAGTATGGAGGCTTATTTTTAGTTTTATACGACAGAAGCGAAAATTGAAAATTTCATAAGAGGTACCTCTTTGTTCAAAAAATCGATTTTTCAAAAAAATTTTTCGAAATGGCTGAATTTTTGTTTGAAGTCTTATTTTTCCCAGTATTTTCCAAAACCAATCGGTTTTTAAAGTATGGAGGCTTATTTTTAGTTTTATACGACAGAAGCGAAAATTGAAAATTTCATAAGAGGTACCTCTTTGTTCAAAAAATCGATTTAAAAAAAAATTTTTTAGAAATGGCTGAATTTTTGTTTGAAGTCTTATTTTTACCAGTATTTTTCAAAACCAATCGGTTTTTAAAGTATGGAGGCTTATTTTTAGTTTTATAGGACAGAAGCGAAAATTGAAAATTTCATAAGAGGTACCTCTTTGTTCAAAAAATCGATTTTTCAAAAAAATTTTTCGAAATGGCTGAATTTTTGTTTGAAGTCTTATTTTTCCCAGTATTTTTCAAAACCAATCGGTTTTTAAAGTATGGAGGCTTATTTTTAGTTTTATACGACAGAAGCGAAAATTGAAAATTTCATAAGAGGTACCTCTTTGTTCAAAAAATCGATTTTTCAAAAAAATTTTTCGAAATGGCTGAATTTTTGTTTGAAGTCTTATTTTTCCCAGTATTTTTCAAAACCAATCGGTTTTTAAAGTATGGAGGCTTATTTTTAGTTTTATACGACAGAAGCGAAAATTGAAAATTTCATAAGAGGTACCTCTTTGTTCAAAAAATCGATTTAAAAAAAAATTTTTTAGAAATGGCTGAATTTTTGTTTGAAGTCTTATTTTTCCCAGTATTTTTCAAAACCAATCGGTTTTTAAAGTATGGAGGCTTATTTTTAGTTTTATACGACAGAAGCGAAAATTGAAAATTTCATAAGAGGTACCTCTTTGTTCAAAAAATCGATTTTTCAAAAAAATTTTTCGAAATGGCTGAATTTTTGTTTGAAGTCTTATTTTTCCCAGTATTTTTCAAAACCAATCGGTTTTTAAAGTATGGAGGCTTATTTTTAGTTTTATACGACAGAAGCGAAAATTGAAAATTTCATAAGAGGTACCTCTTTGTTCAAAAAATCGATTTAAAAAAAAATTTTTTAGAAATGGCTGAATTTTTGTTTGAAGTCTTATTTTTCCCAGTATTTTTCAAAACCAATCGGTTTTTAAAGTATGGAGGCTTATTTTTAGTTTTATACGACAGAAGCGAAAATTGAAAATTTCATAAGAGGTACCTCTTTGTTCAAAAAATCGATTTTTCAAAAAAATTTTTCGAAATGGCTGAATTTTTGTTTGAAGTCTTATTTTTCCCAGTATTTTTCAAAACCAATCGGTTTTTAAAGTATGGAGGCTTATTTTTAGTTTTATACGACAGAAGCGAAAATTGAAAATTTCATAAGAGGTACCTCTTTGTTCAAAAAATCGATTTTTCAAAAAAATTTTTAGAAATGGCTGAATTTTTGTTTGAAGTCTTATTTTTCCCAGTATTTTTCAAAACCAATCGGTTTTTAAAGTATGGAGGCTTATTTTTAGTTTTATACGACAGAAGCGAAAATTGAAAATTTCATAAGAGGTACCTCTTTGTTCAAAAAATCGATTTTTCAAAAAAATTTTTCGAAATGGCTGAATTTTTGTTTGAAGTCTTATTTTTCCCAGTATTTTTCAAAACCAATCGGTTTTTAAAGTATGGAGGCTTATTTTTAGTTTTATACGACAGAAGCGAAAATTGAAAATTTCATAAGAGGTACCTCTTTGTTCAAAAAATCGATTTTTCAAAAAAATTTTTCGAAATGGCTGAATTTTTGTTTGAAGTCTTATTTTTCCCAGTATTTTTCAAAACCAATCGGTTTTTAAAGTATGGAGGCTTATTTTTAGTTTTATACGACAGAAGCGAAAATTGAAAATTTCATAAGAGGTACCTCTTTGTTCAAAAAATCGATTTAAAAAAAAATTTTTTAGAAATGGCTGAATTTTTGTTTGAAGTCTTATTTTTCCCAGTATTTTTCAAAACCAATCGGTTTTTAAAGTATGGAGGCTTATTTTTAGTTTTATACGACAGAAGCGAAAATTGAAAATTTCATAAGAGGTACCTCTTTGTTCAAAAAATCGATTTTTCAAAAAAATTTTTCGAAATGGCTGAATTTTTGTTTGAAGTCTTATTTTTCCCAGTATTTTTCAAAACCAATCGGTTTTTAAAGTATGGAGGCTTATTTTTAGTTTTATACGACAGAAGCGAAAATTGAAAATTTCATAAGAGGTACCTCTTTGTTCAAAAAATCGATTTAAAAAAAATTTTTTAGAAATGGCTGAATTTTTGTTTGAAGTCTTATTTTTCCCAGTATTTTTCAAAACCAATCGGTTTTTAAAGTATGGAGGCTTATTTTTAGTTTTATACGACAGAAGCGAAAATTGAAAATTTCATAAGAGGTACCTCTTTGTTCAAAAAATCGATTTTTCAAAAAAATTTTTCGAAATGGCTGAATTTTTGTTTGAAGTCTTATTTTTCCCAGTATTTTTCAAAACCAATCGGTTTTTAAAGTATGGAGGCTTATTTTTAGTTTTATACGACAGAAGCGAAAATTGAAAATTTCATAAGAGGTACCTCTTTGTTCAAAAAATCGATTTAAGAAAAAATTTTTTAGAAATGGCTGAATTTTTGTTTGAAGTCTTATTTTTCCCAGTATTTTTCAAAACCAATCGGTTTTTAAGGTATGGAGGCTTATTTTTAGTTTTATACGACAGAAGCGAAAATTGAAAATTTCATAAGAGGTACCTCTTTGTTCAAAAAATCGATTTTTCAAAAAAATTTTTCGAAATGGCTGAATTTTTGTTTGAAGTCTTATTTTTCCCAGTATTTTTCAAAACCAATCGGTTTTTAAAGTATGGAGGCTTATTTTTAGTTTTATACGACAGAAGCGAAAATTGAAAATTTCATAAGAGGTACCTCTTTGTTCAAAAAATCGATTTTTCAAAAAAATTTTTCGAAATGGCTGAATTTTTGTTTGAAGTCTTATTTTTCCCAGTATTTTTCAAAACCAATCGGTTTTTAAAGTATGGAGGCTTATTTTTAGTTTTATACGACAGAAGCGAAAATTGAAAATTTCATAAGAGGTACCTCTTTGTTCAAAAAATCGATTTTTCAAAAAAATTTTTCGAAATGGCTGAATTTTTGTTTGAAGTCTTATTTTTCCCAGTATTTTTCAAAACCAATCGGTTTTTAAAGTATGGAGGCTTATTTTTAGTTTTATACGACAGAAGCGAAAATTGAAAATTTCATAAGAGGTACCTCTTTGTTCAAAAAATCGATTTTTCAAAAAAATTTTTCGAAATGGCTGAATTTTTGTTTGAAGTCTTATTTTTCCCAGTATTTTCCAAAACCAATCGGTTTTTAAAGTATGGAGGCTTATTTTTAGTTTTATACGACAGAAGCGAAAATTGAAAATTTCATAAGAGGTACCTCTTTGTTCAAAAAATCGATTTAAAAAAAAATTTTTTAGAAATGGCTGAATTTTTGTTTGAAGTCTTATTTTTACCAGTATTTTTCAAAACCAATCGGTTTTTAAAGTATGGAGGCTTATTTTTAGTTTTATAGGACAGACGCGAAAATTGAAAATTTCATAAGAGGTACCTCTTTGTTCAAAAAATCGATTTTTCAAAAAAATTTTTCGAAATGGCTGAATTTTTGTTTGAAGTCTTATTTTTCCCAGTATTTTTCAAAACCAATCGGTTTTTAAAGTATGGAGGCTTATTTTTAGTTTTATACGACAGAAGCGAAAATTTAAAATTTCATAAGAGGTACCTCTTCGTTCAAAAAATCGATTTAAAAAAAAATTTTTTAGAAATGGCTGAATTTTTGTTTGAAGTCTTATTTTTCCCAGTATTTTTCAAAACCAATCGGTTTTTAAAGTATGGAGGCTTATTTTTAGTTTTATACGACAGAAGCGAAAATTGAAAATTTCATAAGAGGTACCTCTTTGTTCAAAAAATCGATTTTTCAAAAAAATTTTTCGAAATGGCTGAATTTTTGTTTGAAGTCTTATTTTTCCCAGTATTTTTCAAAACCAATCGGTTTTTAAAGTATGGAGGCTTATTTTTAGTTTTATACGACAGAAGCGAAAATTGAAAATTTCATAAGAGGTACCTCTTTGTTCAAAAAATCGATTTAAAAAAAAATTTTTTAGAAATGGCTGAATTTTTGTTTGAAGTCTTATTTTTCCCAGTATTTTTCAAAACCAATCGGTTTTTAAAGTATGGAGGCTTATTTTTAGTTTTATACGACAGAAGCGAAAATTGAAAATTTCATAAGAGGTACCTCTTTGTTCAAAAAATCGATTTTTCAAAAAAATTTTTCGAAATGGCTGAATTTTTGTTTGAAGTCTTATTTTTCCCAGTATTTTTCAAAACCAATCGGTTTTTAAAGTATGGAGGCTTATTTTTAGTTTTATACGACAGAAGCGAAAATTGAAAATTTCATAAGAGGTACCTCTTTGTTCAAAAAATCGATTTAAAAAAAAATTTTTTAGAAATGGCTGAATTTTTGTTTGAAGTCTTATTTTTCCCAGTATTTTTCAAAACCAATCGGTTTTTAAAGTATGGAGGCTTATTTTTAGTTTTATACGACAGAAGCGAAAATTGAAAATTTCATAAGAGGTACCTCTTTGTTCAAAAAATCGATTTTTCAAAAAAATTTTTCGAAATGGCTGAATTTTTGTTTGAAGTCTTATTTTTCCCAGTATTTTTCAAAACCAATCGGTTTTTAAAGTATGGAGGCTTATTTTTAGTTTTATACGACAGAAGCGAAAATTGAAAATTTCATAAGAGGTACCTCTTTGTTCAAAAAATCGATTTTTCAAAAAAATTTTTAGAAATGGCTGAATTTTTGTTTGAAGTCTTATTTTTCCCAGTATTTTTCAAAACCAATCGGTTTTTAAAGTATGGAGGCTTATTTTTAGTTTTATACGACAGAAGCGAAAATTGAAAATTTCATAAGAGGTACCTCTTTGTTCAAAAAATCGATTTTTCAAAAAAATTTTTCGAAATGGCTGAATTTTTGTTTGAAGTCTTATTTTTCCCAGTATTTTTCAAAACCAATCGGTTTTTAAAGTATGGAGGCTTATTTTTAGTTTTATACGACAGAAGCGAAAATTGAAAATTTCATAAGAGGTACCTCTTTGTTCAAAAAATCGATTTAAAAAAAAATTTTTTAGAAATGGCTGAATTTTTGTTTGAAGTCTTATTTTTCCCAGTATTTTTCAAAACCAATCGGTTTTTAAAGTATGGAGGCTTATTTTTAGTTTTATACGACAGAAGCGAAAATTTCATAAGAGGTACCTCTTTGTTCAAAAAATCGATTTAAAAAAAAATTTTTTAGAAATGGCTGAATTTTTGTTTGAAGTCTTATTTTTCCCAGTATTTTTCAAAACCAATCGGTTTTTAAAGTATGGAGGCTTATTTTTAGTTTTATACGACAGAAGCGAAAATTGAAAATTTCATAAGAGGTACCTCTTTGTTCAAAAAATCGATTTAAAAAAAAATTTTTTAGAAATGGCTGAATTTTTGTTTGAAGTCTTATTTTTCCCAGTATTTTTCAAAACCAATCGGTTTTTAAAGTATGGAGGCTTATTTTTAGTTTTATACGACAGAAGCGAAAATTGAAAATTTCATAAGAGGTACCTCTTTGTTCAAAAAATCGATTTAAAAAAAATTTTTTAGAAATGGCTGAATTTTTGTTTGAAGTCTTATTTTTCCCAGTATTTTTCAAAACCAATCGGTTTTTAAAGTATGGAGGCTTATTTTTAGTTTTATACGACAGAAGCGAAAATTTAAAATTTCATAAGAGGTACCTCTTTGTTCAAAAAATCGATTTAAAAAAAAATTTTTCGAAATGGCTGAATTTTTGTTTGAAGTCTTATTTTTCCCAGTATTTTTCAAAACCAATCGGTTTTTAAAGTATGGAGGCTTATTTTTAGTTTTATACGACAGAAGCGAAAATTGAAAATTTCATAAGAGGTACCTCTTTGTTCAAAAAATCGATTTTTCAAAAAAATTTTTAGAAATGGCTGAATTTTTGTTTGAAGTCTTATTTTTACCAGTATTTTTCAAAACCAATCGGTTTTTAAAGTATGGAGGCTTATTTTTAGTTTTATACGACAGAAGCGAAAATTGAAAATTTCATAAGAGGTACCTCTTTGTTCAAAAAATCGATTTAAAAAAAAATTTTTTAGAAATGGCTGAATTTTTGTTTGAAGTCTTATTTTTCCCAGTATTTTTCAAAACCAATCGGTTTTTAAAGTATGGAGGCTTATTTTTAGTTTTATACGACAGAAGCGAAAATTGAAAATTTCATAAGAGGTACCTCTTTGTTCAAAAAATCGATTTAAAAAAAAATTTTTTAGAAATGGCTGAATTTTTGTTTGAAGTCTTATTTTTCCCAGTATTTTTCAAAACCAATCGGTTTTTAAAGTATGGAGGCTTATTTTTAGTTTTATACGACAGAAGCGAAAATTGAAAATTTCATAAGAGGTACCTCTTTGTTCAAAAAATCGATTTTTCAAAAAAATTTTTCGAAATGGCTGAATTTTTGTTTGAAGTCTTATTTTTCCCAGTATTTTTCAAAACCAATCGGTTTTTAAAGTATGGAGGCTTATTTTTAGTTTTATACGACAGAAGCGAAAATTGAAAATTTCATAAGAGGTACCTCTTTGTTCAAAAAATCGATTTAAAAAAAAATTTTTTAGAAATGGCTGAATTTTTGTTTGAAGTCTTATTTTTCCCAGTATTTTTCAAAACCAATCGGTTTTTAAAGTATGGAGGCTTATTTTTAGTTTTATACGACAGAAGCGAAAATTGAAAATTTCATAAGAGGTACCTCTTTGTTCAAAAAATCGATTTAAAAAAAAATTTTTTAGAAATGGCTGAATTTTTGTTTGAAGTCTTATTTTTCCCAGTATTTTTCAAAACCAATCGGTTTTTAAAGTATGGAGGCTTATTTTTAGTTTTATACGACAGAAGCGAAAATTGAAAATTTCATAAGAGGTACCTCTTTGTTCAAAAAATCGATTTAAAAAAAAATTTTTTAGAAATGGCTGAATTTTTGTTTGAAGTCTTATTTTTCCCAGTATTTTTCAAAACCAATCGGTTTTTAAAGTATGGAGGCTTATTTTTAGTTTTATACGACAGAAGCGAAAATTGAAAATTTCATAAGAGGTACCTCTTTGTTCAAAAAATCGATTTTTCAAAAAAATTTTTCGAAATGGCTGAATTTTTGTTTGAAGTCTTATTTTTCCCAGTATTTTTCAAAACCAATCGGTTTTTAAAGTATGGAGGCTTATTTTTAGTTTTATACGACAGAAGCGAAAATTGGAAATTTCATAAGAGGTACCTCTTTGTTCAAAAAATCGATTTTTCAAAAAAATTTTTCGAAATGGCTGAATTTTTGTTTGAAGTCTTATTTTTCCCAGTATTTTTCAAAACCAATCGGTTTTTAAAGTATGGAGGCTTATTTTTAGTTTTATACGACAGAAGCGAAAATTGAAAATTTCATAAGAGGTACGTACCTCTTTGTTCAAAAAATCGATTTTTCAAAAAAATTTTTCGAAATGGCTGAATTTTTGTTTGAAGTCTTATTTTTCCCAGTATTTTTCAAAACCAATCGGTTTTTAAAGTATGGAGGCTTATTTTTAGTTTTATACGACAGAAGCGAAAATTGAAAATTTCATAAGAGGTACCTCTTTGTTCAAAAAATCGATTTTTCAAAAAAATTTTTAGAAATGGCTGAATTTTTGTTTGAAGTCTTATTTTTCCCAGTATTTTTCAAAACCAATCGGTTTTTAAAGTATGGAGGCTTATTTTTAGTTTTATACGACAGAAGCGAAAATTGAAAATTTCATAAGAGGTACCTCTTTGTTCAAAAAATCGATTTAAAAAAAAATTTTTTAGAAATGGCTGAATTTTTGTTTGAAGTCTTATTTTTCCCAGTATTTTTCAAAACCAATCGGTTTTTTAAGTATGGAGGCTTATTTTTAGTTTTATACGACAGAAGCGAAAATTGAAAATTTCATAAGAGGTACCTCTTTGTTCAAAAAATCGATTTAAAAAAAAATTTTTTAGAAATGGCTGAATTTTTGTTTGAAGTCTTATTTTTCCCAGTATTTTTCAAAACCAATCGGTTTTTAAAGTATGGAGGCTTATTTTTAGTTTTATACGACAGAAGCGAAAATTGAAAATTTCATAAGAGGTACCTCTTTGTTCAAAAAATCGATTTAAAAAAAATTTTTTAGAAATGGCTGAATTTTTGTTTGAAGTCTTATTTTTCCCAGTATTTTTCAAAACCAATCGGTTTTTAAAGTATGGAGGCTTATTTTTAGTTTTATACGACAGAAGCGAAAATTTAAAATTTCATAAGAGGTACCTCTTTGTTCAAAAAATCGATTTAAAAAAAAATTTTTCGAAATGGCTGAATTTTTGTTTGAAGTCTTATTTTTCCCAGTATTTTTCAAAACCAATCGGTTTTTAAAGTATGGAGGCTTATTTTTAGTTTTATACGACAGAAGCGAAAATTGAAAATTTCATAAGAGGTACCTCTTTGTTCAAAAAATCGATTTTTCAAAAAAATTTTTCGAAATGGCTGAATTTTTGTTTGAAGTCTTATTTTTCCCAGTATTTTTCAAAACCAATCGGTTTTTAAAGTATGGAGGCTTATTTTTAGTTTTATACGACAGAAGCGAAAATTGAAAATTTCATAAGAGGTACCTCTTTGTTCAAAAAATCGATTTAAAAAAAAATTTTTTAGAAATGGCTGAATTTTTGTTTGAAGTCTTATTTTTCCCAGTATTTTTCAAAACCAATCGGTTTTTAAAGTATGGAGGCTTATTTTTAGTTTTATACGACAGAAGCGAAAATTTCATAAGAGGTACCTCTTTGTTCAAAAAATCGATTTAAAAAAAAATTTTTTAGAAATGGCTGAATTTTTGTTTGAAGTCTTATTTTTCCCAGTATTTTTCAAAACCAATCGGTTTTTTAAGTATGGAGGCTTATTTTTAGTTTTATACGACAGAAGCGAAAATTGAAAATTTCATAAGAGGTACCTCTTTGTTCAAAAAATCGATTTAAAAAAAAATTTTTTAGAAATGGCTGAATTTTTGTTTGAAGTCTTATTTTTCCCAGTATTTTTCAAAACCAATCGGTTTTTAAAGTATGGAGGCTTATTTTTAGTTTTATACGACAGAAGCGAAAATTGAAAATTTCATAAGAGGTACCTCTTTGTTCAAAAAATCGATTTAAAAAAAATTTTTTAGAAATGGCTGAATTTTTGTTTGAAGTCTTATTTTTCCCAGTATTTTTCAAAACCAATCGGTTTTTAAAGTATGGAGGCTTATTTTTAGTTTTATACGACAGAAGCGAAAATTTAAAATTTCATAAGAGGTACCTCTTTGTTCAAAAAATCGATTTAAAAAAAAATTTTTCGAAATGGCTGAATTTTTGTTTGAAGTCTTATTTTTCCCAGTATTTTTCAAAACCAATCGGTTTTTAAAGTATGGAGGCTTATTTTTAGTTTTATACGACAGAAGCGAAAATTGAAAATTTCATAAGAGGTACCTCTTTGTTCAAAAAATCGATTTTTCAAAAAAATTTTTAGAAATGGCTGAATTTTTGTTTGAAGTCTTATTTTTACCAGTATTTTTCAAAACCAATCGGTTTTTAAAGTATGGAGGCTTATTTTTAGTTTTATACGACAGAAGCGAAAATTGAAAATTTCATAAGAGGTACCTCTTTGTTCAAAAAATCGATTTAAAAAAAAATTTTTTAGAAATGGCTGAATTTTTGTTTGAAGTCTTATTTTTCCCAGTATTTTTCAAAACCAATCGGTTTTTAAAGTATGGAGGCTTATTTTTAGTTTTATACGACAGAAGCGAAAATTGAAAATTTCATAAGAGGTACCTCTTTGTTCAAAAAATCGATTTAAAAAAAAATTTTTTAGAAATGGCTGAATTTTTGTTTGAAGTCTTATTTTTCCCAGTATTTTTCAAAACCAATCGGTTTTTAAAGTATGGAGGCTTATTTTTAGTTTTATACGACAGAAGCGAAAATTGAAAATTTCATAAGAGGTACCTCTTTGTTCAAAAAATCGATTTTTCAAAAAAATTTTTCGAAATGGCTGAATTTTTGTTTGAAGTCTTATTTTTCCCAGTATTTTTCAAAACCAATCGGTTTTTAAAGTATGGAGGCTTATTTTTAGTTTTATACGACAGAAGCGAAAATTGAAAATTTCATAAGAGGTACCTCTTTGTTCAAAAAATCGATTTAAAAAAAAATTTTTTAGAAATGGCTGAATTTTTGTTTGAAGTCTTATTTTTCCCAGTATTTTTCAAAACCAATCGGTTTTTAAAGTATGGAGGCTTATTTTTAGTTTTATACGACAGAAGCGAAAATTGAAAATTTCATAAGAGGTACCTCTTTGTTCAAAAAATCGATTTAAAAAAAAATTTTTTAGAAATGGCTGAATTTTTGTTTGAAGTCTTATTTTTCCCAGTATTTTTCAAAACCAATCGGTTTTTAAAGTATGGAGGCTTATTTTTAGTTTTATACGACAGAAGCGAAAATTGAAAATTTCATAAGAGGTACCTCTTTGTTCAAAAAATCGATTTAAAAAAAAATTTTTTAGAAATGGCTGAATTTTTGTTTGAAGTCTTATTTTTCCCAGTATTTTTCAAAACCAATCGGTTTTTAAAGTATGGAGGCTTATTTTTAGTTTTATACGACAGAAGCGAAAATTGAAAATTTCATAAGAGGTACCTCTTTGTTCAAAAAATCGATTTTTCAAAAAAATTTTTCGAAATGGCTGAATTTTTGTTTGAAGTCTTATTTTTCCCAGTATTTTTCAAAACCAATCGGTTTTTAAAGTATGGAGGCTTATTTTTAGTTTTATACGACAGAAGCGAAAATTGGAAATTTCATAAGAGGTACCTCTTTGTTCAAAAAATCGATTTTTCAAAAAAATTTTTCGAAATGGCTGAATTTTTGTTTGAAGTCTTATTTTTCCCAGTATTTTTCAAAACCAATCGGTTTTTAAAGTATGGAGGCTTATTTTTAGTTTTATACGACAGAAGCGAAAATTGAAAATTTCATAAGAGGTACGTACCTCTTTGTTCAAAAAATCGATTTTTCAAAAAAATTTTTAGAAATGGCTGAATTTTTGTTTGAAGTCTTATTTTTCCCAGTATTTTTCAAAACCAATCGGTTTTTAAAGTATGGAGGCTTATTTTTAGTTTTATACGACAGAAGCGAAAATTGAAAATTTCATAAGAGGTACCTCTTTGTTCAAAAAATCGATTTTTCAAAAAAATTTTTAGAAATGGCTGAATTTTTGTTTGAAGTCTTATTTTTCCCAGTATTTTTCAAAACCAATCGGTTTTTAAAGTATGGAGGCTTATTTTTAGTTTTATACGACAGAAGCGAAAATTGAAAATTTCATAAGAGGTACCTCTTTGTTCAAAAAATCGATTTAAAAAAAAATTTTTTAGAAATGGCTGAATTTTTGTTTGAAGTCTTATTTTTCCCAGTATTTTTCAAAACCAATCGGTTTTTTAAGTATGGAGGCTTATTTTTAGTTTTATACGACAGAAGCGAAAATTGAAAATTTCATAAGAGGTACCTCTTTGTTCAAAAAATCGATTTAAAAAAAAATTTTTTAGAAATGGCTGAATTTTTGTTTGAAGTCTTATTTTTCCCAGTATTTTTCAAAACCAATCGGTTTTTAAAGTATGGAGGCTTATTTTTAGTTTTATACGACAGAAGCGAAAATTGAAAATTTCATAAGAGGTACCTCTTTGTTCAAAAAATCGATTTAAAAAAAATTTTTTAGAAATGGCTGAATTTTTGTTTGAAGTCTTATTTTTCCCAGTATTTTTCAAAACCAATCGGTTTTTAAAGTATGGAGGCTTATTTTTAGTTTTATACGACAGAAGCGAAAATTTAAAATTTCATAAGAGGTACCTCTTTGTTCAAAAAATCGATTTAAAAAAAAATTTTTCGAAATGGCTGAATTTTTGTTTGAAGTCTTATTTTTCCCAGTATTTTTCAAAACCAATCGGTTTTTAAAGTATGGAGGCTTATTTTTAGTTTTATACGACAGAAGCGAAAATTGAAAATTTCATAAGAGGTACCTCTTTGTTCAAAAAATCGATTTTTCAAAAAAATTTTTAGAAATGGCTGAATTTTTGTTTGAAGTCTTATTTTTACCAGTATTTTTCAAAACCAATCGGTTTTTAAAGTATGGAGGCTTATTTTTAGTTTTATACGACAGAAGCGAAAATTGAAAATTTCATAAGAGGTACCTCTTTGTTCAAAAAATCGATTTTTCAAAAAAATTTTTAGAAATGGCTGAATTTTTGTTTGAAGTCTTATTTTTCCCAGTATTTTTCAAAACCAACCGGTTTTTAAAGTATGGAGGCTTATTTTTAGTTTTATACGACAGAAGCGAAAATTGAAAATTTCATAAGAGGTACCTCTTTGTTCAAAAAATCGATTTAAAAAAAAATTTTTTAGAAATGGCTGAATTTTTGTTTGAAGTCTTATTTTTACCAGTATTTTTCAAAACCAATCGGTTTTTAAAGTATGGAGGCTTATTTTTAGTTTTATACGACAGAAGCGAAAATTGAAAATTTCATAAGAGGTACCTCTTTGTTCAAAAAATCGATTTAAAAAAAATTTTTTTAGAAATGGCTGAATTTTTGTTTGAAGTCTTATTTTTACCAGTATTTTTCAAAACCAATCGGTTTTTAAAGTATGGAGGCTTATTTTTAGTTTTATACGACAGAAGCGAAAATTGAAAATTTCATAAGAGGTACCTCTTTGTTCAAAAAATCGATTTAAAAAAAATTTTTTTAGAAATGGCTGAATTTTTGTTTGAAGTCTTATTTTTACCAGTATTTTTCAAAACCAATCGGTTTTTAAAGTATGGAGGCTTATTTTTAGTTTTATACGACAGAAGCGAAAATTGAAAATTTCATAAGAGGTACCTCTTTGTTCAAAAAATCGATTTAAAAAAAAATTTTTTAGAAATGGCTGAATTTTTGTTTGAAGTCTTATTTTTACCAGTATTTTTCAAAACCAATCGGTTTTTAAAGTATGGAGGCTTATTTTTAGTTTTATACGACAGAAGCGAAAATTGAAAATTTCATAAGAGGTACCTCTTTGTTCAAAAAATCGATTTAAAAAAAAAATTTTTAGAAATGGCTGAATTTTTGTTTGAAGTCTTAGTTTTACCAGTATTTTTCAAAACCAATCGGTTTTTAAAGTATGGAGGCTTATTTTTAGTTTTATACGACAGAAGCGAAAATTGAAAATTTCATAAGAGGTACCTCTTTGTTCAAAAAATCGATTTAAAAAAAAAATTTTTAGAAATGGCTGAATTTTTGTTTGAAGTCTTAGTTTTACCAGTATTTTTCAAAACCAATCGGTTTTTAAAGTATGGAGGCTTATTTTTAGTTTTATACGACAGAAGCGAAAATTGAAAATTTCATAAGAGGTACCTCTTTGTTCAAAAAATCGATTTAAAAAAAAAATTTTTAGAAATGGCTGAATTTTTGTTTGAAGTCTTAGTTTTACCAGTATTTTTCAAAACCAATCGGTTTTTAAAGTATGGAGGCTTATTTTTAGTTTTATACGACAGAAGCGAAAATTGAAAATTTCATAAGAGGTACCTCTTTGTTCAAAAAATCGATTTAAAAAAAAAATTTTTAGAAATGGCTGAATTTTTGTTTGAAGTCTTAGTTTTACCAGTATTTTTCAAAACCAATCGGTTTTTAAAGTATGGAGGCTTATTTTTAGTTTTATACGACAGAAGCGAAAATTGAAAATTTCATAAGAGGTACCTCTTTGTTCAAAAAATCGATTTAAAAAAAAAATTTTTAGAAATGGCTGAATTTTTGTTTGAAGTCTTAGTTTTACCAGTATTTTTCAAAACCAATCGGTTTTTAAAGTATGGAGGCTTATTTTTAGTTTTATACGACAGAAGCGAAAATTGAAAATTTCATAAGAGGTACCTCTTTGTTCAAAAAATCGATTTAAAAAAAAAATTTTTAGAAATGGCTGAATTTTTGTTTGAAGTCTTAGTTTTACCAGTATTTTTCAAAACCAATCGGTTTTTAAAGTATGGAGGCTTATTTTTAGTTTTATACGACAGAAGCGAAAATTGAAAATTTCATAAGAGGTACCTCTTTGTTCAAAAAATCGATTTAAAAAAAAAATTTTTAGAAATGGCTGAATTTTTGTTTGAAGTCTTAGTTTTACCAGTATTTTTCAAAACCAATCGGTTTTTAAAGTATGGAGGCTTATTTTTAGTTTTATACGACAGAAGCGAAAATTGAAAATTTCATAAGAGGTACCTCTTTGTTCAAAAAATCGATTTAAAAAAAAAATTTTTAGAAATGGCTGAATTTTTGTTTGAAGTCTTAGTTTTACCAGTATTTTTCAAAACCAATCGGTTTTTAAAGTATGGAGGCTTATTTTTAGTTTTATACGACAGAAGCGAAAATTGAAAATTTCATAAGAGGTACCTCTTTGTTCAAAAAATCGATTTAAAAAAAAAATTTTTAGAAATGGCTGAATTTTTGTTTGAAGTCTTAGTTTTACCAGTATTTTTCAAAACCAATCGGTTTTTAAAGTATGGAGGCTTATTTTTAGTTTTATACGACAGAAGCGAAAATTGAAAATTTCATAAGAGGTACCTCTTTGTTCAAAAAATCGATTTAAAAAAAAAATTTTTAGAAATGGCTGAATTTTTGTTTGAAGTCTTAGTTTTACCAGTATTTTTCAAAACCAATCGGTTTTTAAAGTATGGAGGCTTATTTTTAGTTTTATACGACAGAAGCGAAAATTGAAAATTTCATAAGAGGTACCTCTTTGTTCAAAAAATCGATTTAAAAAAAAAATTTTTAGAAATGGCTGAATTTTTGTTTGAAGTCTTAGTTTTACCAGTATTTTTCAAAACCAATCGGTTTTTAAAGTATGGAGGCTTATTTTTAGTTTTATACGACAGAAGCGAAAATTGAAAATTTCATAAGAGGTACCTCTTTGTTCAAAAAATCGATTTAAAAAAAAATTTTTTAGAAATGGCTGAATTTTTGTTTGAAGTCTTATTTTTCCCAGTATTTTTCAAAACCAATCGGTTTTTAAAGTATGGAGGCTTATTTTTAGTTTTATACGACAGAAGCGAAAATTGAAAATTTCATAAGAGGTACCTCTTTGTTCAAAAAATCGATTTTTCAAAAAAATTTTTCGAAATGGCTGAATTTTTGTTTGAAGTCTTATTTTTCCCAGTATTTTTCAAAACCAATCGGTTTTTAAAGTATGGAGGCTTATTTTTAGTTTTATACGACAGAAGCGAAAATTGAAAATTTCATAAGAGGTACCTCTTTGTTCAAAAAATCGATTTAAAAAAAAATTTTTTTGAAATGGCTGAATTTTTGTTTGAAGTCTTATTTTTACCAGTATTTTTCAAAACCAATCGGTTTTTAAAGTATGGAGGCTTATTTTTAGTTTTATACGACAGAAGCGAAAATTGAAAATTTCATAAGAGGTACCTCTTTGTTCAAAAAATCGATTTAAAAAAAATTTTTTTAGAAATGGCTGAATTTTTGTTTGAAGTCTTATTTTTACCAGTATTTTTCAAAACCAATCGGTTTTTAAAGTATGGAGGCTTATTTTTAGTTTTATACGACAGAAGCGAAAATTGAAAATTTCATAAGAGGTACCTCTTTGTTCAAAAAATCGATTTAAAAAAAAATTTTTTAGAAATGGCTGAATTTTTGTTTGAAGTCTTATTTTTACCAGTATTTTTCAAAACCAATCGGTTTTTAAAGTATGGAGGCTTATTTTTAGTTTTATACGACAGAAGCGAAAATTGAAAATTTCATAAGAGGTACCTCTTTGTTCAAAAAATCGATTTAAAAAAAAAAATTTTTAGAAATGGCTGAATTTTGTTTGAAGTCTTAGTTTTACCAGTATTTTTCAAAACCAATCGGTTTTTTAAAGTATGGAGGCTTATTTTTAGTTTTATACGACAGAAGCGAAAATTGAAAATTTCATAAGAGGTACCTCTTTGTTCAAAAAATCGATTTAAAAAAAAATTTTTAGAAATGGCTGAATTTTTTGTTTGAAGTCTTAGTTTTACCAGTATTTTTCAAAACCAATCGGTTTTTAAAGTATGGAGGCTTATTTTTAGTTTTATACGACAGAAGCGAAAATTGAAAATTTTCATAAGAGGTACCTCTTTGTTCAAAAAATCAATTTAAAAAAAAATTTTTTAGAAATGGCTGAATTTTTGTTTGAAGTCTTAGTTTTACCAGTATTTTTTCAAAACCAATCGGTTTTTTAAAGTATGGAGGCTTATTTTTAGTTTTATACGACAGAAGCGAAAATTGAAAAATTTCATAAAGAGGTACCTCTTTGTTCAAAAAATCGATTTAAAAAAAAAATTTTTAGAAATGGCTGAATTTTGTTTGAAGTCTTAGTTTTACCAGTATTTTTCAAACCAATCGGTTTTTAAAGTATGGAGGCTTATTTTTAGTTTTATACGACAGAAGCGAAAATTGAAAATTTCATAAGAGGTACCTCTTTGTTCAAAAAATCGATTTAAAAAAAAATTTTTTAGAAATGGCTGAATTTTTGTTTGAAGTCTTAGTTTTACCAGTATTTTTCAAAACCAATCGGTTTTTAAAGTATGGAGGCTTATTTTTAGTTTTATACGACAGAAGCGAAAATTGAAAATTTCATAAGAGGTACCTCTTTGTTCAAAAAATCGATTTAAAAAAAAAATTTTTTAGAAATGGCTGAATTTTTGTTTGAAGTCTTATTTTTACCAGTATTTTTCAAACCAATCGGTTTTTAAAGTATGGAGGCTTATTTTTAGTTTTATACGACAGAAGCGAAAATTGAAAATTTCATAAGAGGTACGTACCTCTTTGTTCAAAAAATCGATTTAAAAAAAAAATTTTTTAGAAATGGCTGAATTTTTGTTTGAAGTCTTAGTTTTACCAGTATTTTTCAAAACCAATCGGTTTTTAAAGTATGGAGGCTTATTTTTAGTTTTATACGACAGAAGCGAAAATTGAAAATTTCATAAGAGGTACCTCTTTGTTCAAAAAATCGATTTAAAAAAAAATTTTTAGAAATGGCTGAATTTTGTTTGAAGTCTTAGTTTTACCAGTATTTTTCAAAACCAATCGGTTTTTAAAGTATGGAGGCTTATTTTTAGTTTTATACGACAGAAGCGAAAATTGAAAATTTCATAAGAGGTACCTCTTTGTTCAAAAAATCGATTTAAAAAAAAAAATTTTTTAGAAATGGCTGAATTTTTGTTTGAAGTCTTAGTTTTACCAGTATTTTTCAAAACCAATCGGTTTTTAAAGTATGGAGGCTTATTTTTTAGTTTTATACGACAGAAGCGAAAATTGAAAATTTCGAGGTACCTCTTTGTTCAAAAATCGATTTAAAAAAAAAATTTTTAGAAATGGCTGAATTTTTGTTTGAAGTCTTAGTTTTACCAGTATTTTTCAAAACCAATCGGTTTTTAAAGTATGGAGGCTTATTTTTAGTTTTATACGACAGAAGCGAAAATTGAAAATTTCATAAGAGGTACCTCTTTGTTCAAAAAATCGATTTAAAAAAAAAATTTTTAGAAATGGCTGAATTTTGTTTGAAGTCTTAGTTTTACCAGTATTTTTCAAAACCAATCGGTTTTTAAAGTATGGAGGCTTATTTTTAGTTTTATACGACAGAAGCGAAAATTGAAAATTTCATAAGAGGTACCTCTTTGTTCAAAAAATCGATTTAAAAAAAAAATTTTTAGAAATGGCTGAATTTTTGTTTGAAGTCTTAGTTTTACCAGTATTTTTCCAAACCAATCGGTTTTTAAAGTATGGAGGCTTATTTTTAGTTTTATACGACAGAAGCGAAAATTGAAAATTTCATAAGAGGTACCTCTTTGTTCAAAAAATCGATTTAAAAAAAAAATTTTTAGAAATGGCTGAATTTTTGTTTGAAGTCTTAGTTTTACCAGTATTTTTCAAAACCAATCGGTTTTTAAAGTATGGAAGCTTATTTTTAGTTTTATACGACAGAAGCGAAAATTGAAAATTTCATAAGAGGTACCTCTTTGTTCAAAAAATCGATTTAAAAAAAAAATTTTTAGAAATGGCTGAATTTTTGTTTGAAGTCTTAGTTTTACCAGTATTTTTCAAAACCAATCGGTTTTTAAAGTATGGAGGCTTATTTTTAGTTTTATACGACAGAAGCGAAAATTGAAAATTTCATAAGAGGTACCTCTTTGTTCAAAAAATCGATTTAAAAAAAAATTTTTTAGAAATGGCTGAATTTTTGTTTGAAGTCTTATTTTTACCAGTATTTTTCAAAACCAATCGGTTTTTAAAGTATGGAGGTTTATTTTTAGTTTTATACGACAGAAGCGAAAATTGAAAATTTCATAAGAGGTACCTCTTTGTTCAAAAAATCGATTTAAAAAAAAAATTTTTAGAAATGGCTGAATTTTTGTTTGAAGTCTTAGTTTTACCAGTATTTTTCAAAACCAATCGGTTTTTAAAGTATGGAGGCTTATTTTTAGTTTTATACGACAGAAGCGAAAATTGAAAATTTCATAAGAGGTACCTCTTTGTTCAAAAAATCGATTTAAAAAAAAAATTTTTAGAAATGGCTGAATTTTTGTTTGAAGTCTTAGTTTTACCAGTATTTTTCAAAACCAATCGGTTTTTAAAGTATGGAGGCTTATTTTTAGTTTTATACGACAGAAGCGAAAATTGAAAATTTCATAAGAGGTACCTCTTTGTTCAAAAAATCGATTTAAAAAAAAAATTTTTAGAAATGGCTGAATTTTTGTTTGAAGTCTTAGTTTTACCAGTATTTTTCAAAACCAATCGGTTTTTAAAGTATGGAGGCTTATTTTTAGTTTTATACGACAGAAGCGAAAATTGAAAATTTCATAAGAGGTACCTCTTTGTTCAAAAAATCGATTTAAAAAAAAATTTTTTAGAAATGGCTGAATTTTTGTTTGAAGTCTTATTTTTACCAGTATTTTTCAAAACCAATCGGTTTTTAAAGTATGGAGGCTTATTTTTAGTTTTATACGACAGAAGCGAAAATTGAAAATTTCATAAGAGGTACCTCTTTGTTCAAAAAATCGATTTAAAAAAAAATTTTTTAGAAATGGCTGAATTTTTGTTTGAAGTCTTATTTTTACCAGTATTTTTCAAAACCAATCGGTTTTTAAAGTATGGAGGCTTATTTTTAGTTTTATGCGACAGAAGCGAAAATTGAAAATTTCATAAGAGGTACCTCTTTGTTCAAAAAATCGATTTAAAAAAAAATTTTTTAGAAATGGCTGAATTTTTGTTTGAAGTCTTAGTTTTACCAGTATTTTTCAAAACCAATCGGTTTTTAAAGTATGGAGGCTTATTTTTAGTTTTATACGACAGAAGCGAAAATTGAAAATTTCATAAGAGGTACCTCTTTGTTCAAAAAATCGATTTAAAAAAAAAATTTTTAGAAATGGCTGAATTTTTGTTTGAAGTCTTAGTTTTACCAGTATTTTTCAAAACCAATCGGTTTTTAAAGTATGGAGGCTTATTTTTAGTTTTATACGACAGAAGCGAAAATTGAAAATTTCATAAGAGGTACCTCTTTGTTCAAAAAATCGATTTTTAAAAAAATTTTTTAGAAATGGCTGAATTTTTGTTTGAAGTCTTATTTTTACCAGTATTTTTCAAAACCAATCGGTTTTTAAAGTATGGAGGCTTATTTTTAGTTTTATACGACAGAAGCGAAAATTGAAAATTTCATAAGAGGTACCTCTTTGTTCAAAAAATCGATTTAAAAAAAAAATTTTTAGAAATGGCTGAATTTTTGTTTGAAGTCTTAGTTTTACCAGTATTTTTCAAAACCAATCGGTTTTTAAAGTATGGAGGCTTATTTTTAGTTTTATACGACAGAAGCGAAAATTGAAAATTTCATAAGAGGTACCTCTTTGTTCAAAAAATCGATTTAAAAAAAAAATTTTTAGAAATGGCTGAATTTTTGTTTGAAGTCTTAGTTTTACCAGTATTTTTCAAAACCAATCGGTTTTTAAAGTATGGAGGCTTATTTTTAGTTTTATACGACAGAAGCGAAAATTGAAAATTTCATAAGAGGTACCTCTTTGTTCAAAAAATCGATTTAAAAAAAAAATTTTTAGAAATGGCTGAATTTTTGTTTGAAGTCTTAGTTTTACCAGTATTTTTCAAAACCAATCGGTTTTTAAAGTATGGAGGCTTATTTTTAGTTTTATACGACAGAAGCGAAAATTGAAAATTTCATAAGAGGTACCTCTTTGTTCAAAAAATCGATTTAAAAAAAAATTTTTTAGAAATGGCTGAATTTTTGTTTGAAGTCTTATTTTTACCAGTATTTTTCAAAACCAATCGGTTTTTAAAGTATGGAGGCTTATTTTTAGTTTTATACGACAGAAGCGAAAATTGAAAATTTCATAAGAGGTACCTCTTTGTTCAAAAAATCGATTTAAAAAAAAAATTTTTAGAAATGGCTGAATTTTTGTTTGAAGTCTTAGTTTTACCAGTATTTTTCAAAACCAATCGGTTTTTAAAGTATGGAGGCTTATTTTTAGTTTTATGCGACAGAAGCGAAAATTGAAAATTTCATAAGAGGTACCTCTTTGTTCAAAAAATCGATTTAAAAAAAAAATTTTTAGAAATGGCTGAATTTTTGTTTGAAGTCTTAGTTTTACCAGTATTTTTCAAAACCAATCGGTTTTTAAAGTATGGAGGCTTATTTTTAGTTTTATACGACAGAAGCGAAAATTGAAAATTTCATAAGAGGTACCTCTTTGTTCAAAAAATCGATTTAAAAAAAAATTTTTTAGAAATGGCTGAATTTTTGTTTGAAGTCTTATTTTTACCAGTATTTTTCAAAACCAATCGGTTTTTAAAGTATGGAGGCTTATTTTTAGTTTTATACGACAGAAGCGAAAATTGAAAATTTCATAAGAGGTACCTCTTTGTTCAATAAATCGATATAAAAAAAAATTTTTTAGAAATGGCTGAATTTTTGTTTGAAGTCTTATTTTTACCAGTATTTTTCAAAACCAATCGGTTTTTAAAGTATGGAGGCTTATTTTTAGTTTTATGCGACAGAAGCGAAAATTGAAAATTTCATAAGAGGTACCTCTTTGTTCAAAAAATCGATTTAAAAAAAATTTTTTTAGAAATGGCTGAATTTTTGTTTGAAGTCTTATTTTTACCAGTATTTTTCAAAACCAATCGGTTTTTAAAGTATGGAGGCTTATTTTTAGTTTTATACGACAAAAGCGAAAATTGAAAATTTCATAAGAGGTACCTCTTTGTTCAAAAAATAGATTTTTAAAAAAATTTTTTAGAAATGGCTGAATTTTTGTTTGAAGTCTTATTTTTACCAGTATTTTTCAAAACCAATCGGTTTTTAAAGTATGGAGGATTATTTTTAGTTTTATACGACAGAAGCGAAAATTAAAAATTTCATAAGAGGTACCTCTTTGTTCAAAAAATCGATTTTTAAAAAAATTTTTTAGAAATGGCTGAATTTTTGTTTGAAGTCTTATTTTTACCAGTATTTTTCAAAACCAATCGGTTTTTAAAGTATGGAGGCTTATTTTTAGTTTTATACGACAAAAGCGAAAATTGAAAATTTCATAAGAGGTACCTCTTTGTTCAAAAAATAGATTTTTAAAAAAATTTTTTAGAAATGGCTGAATTTTTGTTTGAAGTCTTAGTTTTACCAGTATTTTTCAAAACCAATCGGTTTTTAAAGTATGGAGGCTTATTTTTAGTTTTATGCGACAGAAGCGAAAATTGAAAATTTCATAAGAGGTACCTCTTTGTTCAAAAAATCGATTTAAAAAAAAATTTTTAGAAATGGCTGAATTTTTGTTTGAAGTCTTAGTTTTACCAGTATTTTTCAAAACCAATCGGTTTTTAAAGTATGGAGGCTTATTTTTAGTTTTATGCGACAGAAGCGAAAATTGAAAATTTCATAAGAGGTACCTCTTTGTTCAAAAAATCGATTTAAAAAAAAAATTTTTAGAAATGGCTGAATTTTTGTTTGAAGTCTTAGTTTTACCAGTATTTTTCAAAACCAATCGGTTTTTAAAGTATGGAGGCTTATTTTTAGTTTTATACGACAGAAGCGAAAATTGAAAATTTCATAAGAGGTACCTCTTTGTTCAAAAAATCGATTTAAAAAAAAAATTTTTAGAAATGGCTGAATTTTTGTTTGAAGTCTTAGTTTTACCAGTATTTTTCAAAACCAATCGGTTTTTAAAGTATGGAGGCTTATTTTTAGTTTTATGCGACAGAAGCGAAAATTGAAAATTTCATAAGAGGTACCTCTTTGTTCAAAAAATCGATTTAAAAAAAAAATTTTTAGAAATGGCTGAATTTTTGTTTGAAGTCTTAGTTTTACCAGTATTTTTCAAAACCAATCGGTTTTTAAAGTATGGAGGCTTATTTTTAGTTTTATGCGACAGAAGCGAAAATTGAAAATTTCATAAGAGGTACCTCTTTGTTCAAAAAATCGATTTAAAAAAAAAATTTTTAGAAATGGCTGAATTTTTGTTTGAAGTCTTAGTTTTACCAGTATTTTTCAAAACCAATCGGTTTTTAAAGTATGGAGGCTTATTTTTAGTTTTATGCGACAGAAGCGAAAATTGAAAATTTCATAAGAGGTACCTCTTTGTTCAAAAAATCGATTTAAAAAAAAAATTTTTAGAAATGGCTGAATTTTTGTTTGAAGTCTTAGTTTTACCAGTATTTTTCAAAACCAATCGGTTTTTAAAGTATGGAGGCTTATTTTTAGTTTTATACGACAGAAGCGAAAATTGAAAATTTCATAAGAGGTACCTCTTTGTTCAAAAAATCGATTTAAAAAAAAAATTTTTAGAAATGGCTGAATTTTTGTTTGAAGTCTTAGTTTTACCAGTATTTTTCAAAACCAATCGGTTTTTAAAGTATGGAGGCTTATTTTTAGTTTTATGCGACAGAAGCGAAAATTGAAAATTTCATAAGAGGTACCTCTTTGTTCAAAAAATCGATTTAAAAAAAAAATTTTTAGAAATGGCTGAATTTTTGTTTGAAGTCTTAGTTTTACCAGTATTTTTCAAAACCAATCGGTTTTTAAAGTATGGAGGCTTATTTTTAGTTTTATGCGACAGAAGCGAAAATTGAAAATTTCATAAGAGGTACCTCTTTGTTCAAAAAATCGATTTAAAAAAAAAATTTTTAGAAATGGCTGAATTTTTGTTTGAAGTCTTAGTTTTACCAGTATTTTTCAAAACCAATCGGTTTTTAAAGTATGGAGGCTTATTTTTAGTTTTATGCGACAGAAGCGAAAATTGAAAATTTCATAAGAGGTACCTCTTTGTTCAAAAAATCGATTTAAAAAAAAAATTTTTAGAAATGGCTGAATTTTTGTTTGAAGTCTTAGTTTTACCAGTATTTTTCAAAACCAATCGGTTTTTAAAGTATGGAGGCTTATTTTTAGTTTTATGCGACAGAAGCGAAAATTGAAAATTTCATAAGAGGTACCTCTTTGTTCAAAAAATCGATTTAAAAAAAAAATTTTTAGAAATGGCTGAATTTTTGTTTGAAGTCTTAGTTTTACCAGTATTTTTCAAAACCAATCGGTTTTTAAAGTATGGAGGCTTATTTTTAGTTTTATGCGACAGAAGCGAAAATTGAAAATTTCATAAGAGGTACCTCTTTGTTCAAAAAATCGATTTAAAAAAAAAATTTTTAGAAATGGCTGAATTTTTGTTTGAAGTCTTAGTTTTACCAGTATTTTTCAAAACCAATCGGTTTTTAAAGTATGGAGGCTTATTTTTAGTTTTATACGACAGAAGCGAAAATTGAAAATTTCATAAGAGGTACCTCTTTGTTCAAAAAATCGATTTAAAAAAAAAATTTTTAGAAATGGCTGAATTTTTGTTTGAAGTCTTAGTTTTACCAGTATTTTTCAAAACCAATCGGTTTTTAAAGTATGGAGGCTTATTTTTAGTTTTATACGACAGAAGCGAAAATTGAAAATTTCATAAGAGGTACCTCTTTGTTCAAAAAATCGATTTAAAAAAAAATTTTTTAGAAATGGCTGAATTTTTGTTTGAAGTCTTATTTTTACCAGTATTTTTCAAAACCAATCGGTTTTTAAAGTATGGAGGCTTATTTTTAGTTTTATGCGACAGAAGCGAAAATTGAAAATTTCATAAGAGGTACCTCTTTGTTCAAAAAATCGATTTAAAAAAAAATTTTTTAGAAATGGCTGAATTTTTGTTTGAAGTCTTATTTTTACCAGTATTTTTCAAAACCAATCGGTTTTTAAAGTATGGAGGCTTATTTTTAGTTTTATACGACAGAAGCGAAAATTGAAAATTTCATAAGAGGTACCTCTTTGTTCAAAAAATCGATTTTTAAAAAATTTTTTTAGAAATGGCTGAATTTTTGTTTGAAGTCTTATTTTTACCAGTATTTTTCAAAACCAATCGGTTTTTAAAGTATGGAGGCTTATTTTTAGTTTTATGCGACAGAAGCGAAAATTGAAAATTTCATAAGAGGTACCTCTTTGTTCAAAAAATCGATTTAAAAAAAAATTTTTTAGAAATGGCTGAATTTTTGTTTGAAGTCTTATTTTTACCAGTATTTTTCAAAACCAATCGGTTTTTAAAGTATGGAGGCTTATTTTTAGTTTTATACGACAGAAGCGAAAATTGAAAATTTCATAAGAGGTACCTCTTTGTTCAAAAAATCGATTTAAAAAAAAAATTTTTAGAAATGGCTGAATTTTTGTTTGAAGTCTTAGTTTTACCAGTATTTTTCAAAACCAATCGGTTTTTAAAGTATGGAGGCTTATTTTTAGTTTTATGCGACAGAAGCGAAAATTGAAAATTTCATAAGAGGTACCTCTTTGTTCAAAAAATCGATTTAAAAAAAAAATTTTTAGAAATGGCTGAATTTTTGTTTGAAGTCTTAGTTTTACCAGTATTTTTCAAAACCAATCGGTTTTTAAAGTATGGAGGCTTATTTTTAGTTTTATACGACAGAAGCGAAAATTGAAAATTTCATAAGAGGTACCTCTTTGTTCAAAAAATCGATTTAAAAAAAAAATTTTTAGAAATGGCTGAATTTTTGTTTGAAGTCTTAGTTTTACCAGTATTTTTCAAAACCAATCGGTTTTTAAAGTATGGAGGCTTATTTTTAGTTTTATACGACAGAAGCGAAAATTGAAAATTTCATAAGAGGTACCTCTTTGTTCAAAAAATCGATTTAAAAAAAAATTTTTTAGAAATGGCTGAATTTTTGTTTGAAGTCTTATTTTTACCAGTATTTTTCAAAACCAATCGGTTTTTAAAGTATGGAGGCTTATTTTTAGTTTTATACGACAGAAGCGAAAATTGAAAATTTCATAAGAGGTACCTCTTTGTTCAAAAAATCGATTTAAAAAAAAATTTTTTAGAAATGGCTGAATTTTTGTTTGAAGTCTTATTTTTACCAGTATTTTTCAAAACCAATCGGTTTTTAAAGTATGGAGGCTTATTTTTAGTTTTATGCGACAGAAGCGAAAATTGAAAATTTCATAAGAGGTACCTCTTTGTTCAAAAAATCGATTTAAAAAAAAATTTTTTAGAAATGGCTGAATTTTTGTTTGAAGTCTTATTTTTACCAGTATTTTTCAAAACCAATCGGTTTTTAAAGTATGGAGGCTTATTTTTAGTTTTATACGACAGAAGCGAAAATTGAAAATTTCATAAGAGGTACCTCTTTGTTCAAAAAATCGATTTTTAAAAAATTTTTTTAGAAATGGCTGAATTTTTGTTTGAAGTCTTAGTTTTACCAGTATTTTTCAAAACCAATCGGTTTTTAAAGTATGGAGGCTTATTTTTAGTTTTATACGACAGAAGCGAAAATTGAAAATTTCATAAGAGGTACCTCTTATGAAATTTTCAATTTTCGCTTCTGTCGTATAAAACTAAAAATAAGCCTCCATACTTTAAAAACCGATTGGTTTTGAAAAATACTGGTAAAACTAAGACTTCAAACAAAAATTCAGCCATTTCTAAAAATTTTTTTTTTAAATCGATTTTTTGAACAAAGAGGTACCTCTTATGAAATTTTCAATTTTCGCTTCTGTCGTATAAAACTAAAAATAAGCCTCCATACTTTAAAAACCGATTGGTTTTGAAAAATACTGGTAAAACTAAGACTTCAAACAAAAATTCAGCCATTTCTAAAAATTTTTTTTTTAAATCGATTTTTTGAACAAAGAGGTACCTCTTATGAAATTTTCAATTTTCGCTTCTGTCGTATAAAACTAAAAATAAGCCTCCATACTTTAAAAACCGATTGGTTTTGAAAAATACTGGTAAAACTAAGACTTCAAACAAAAATTCAGCCATTTCTAAAAATTTTTTTTTTAAATCGATTTTTTGAACAAAGAGGTACCTCTTATGAAATTTTCAATTTTCGCTTCTGTCGTATAAAACTAAAAATAAACCTCCATACTTTAAAAACCGATTGGTTTTGAAAAATACTGGTAAAAATAAGACTTCAAACAAAAATTCAGCCATTTCTAAAAAATTTTTTTTTAAATCGATTTTTTGAACAAAGAGGTACCTCTTATGAAATTTTCAATTTTCGCTTCTGTCGTATAAAACTAAAAATAAGCCTCCATACTTTAAAAACCGATTGGTTTTGAAAAATACTGGTAAAACTAAGACTTCAAACAAAAATTCAGCCATTTCTAAAAATTTTTTTTTTAAATCGATTTTTTGAACAAAGAGGTACCTCTTATGAAATTTTCAATTTTCGCTTCTGTCGTATAAAACTAAAAATAAGCTTCCATACTTTAAAAACCGATTGGTTTTGAAAAATACTGGTAAAACTAAGACTTCAAACAAAAATTCAGCCATTTCTAAAAATTTTTTTTTTAAATCGATTTTTTGAACAAAGAGGTACCTCTTATGAAATTTTCAATTTTCGCTTCTGTCGTATAAAACTAAAAATAAGCCTCCATACTTTAAAAACCGATTGGTTTGGAAAAATACTGGTAAAACTAAGACTTCAAACAAAAATTCAGCCATTTCTAAAAATGTTTTTTTTAAATCGATTTTTTGAACAAAGAGGTACCTCTTATGAAATTTTCAATTTTCGCTTCTGTCGTATAAAACTAAAAATAAGCCTCCATACTTTAAAAACCGATTGGTTTTGAAAAATACTGGTAAAACTAAGACTTCAAACAAAATTCAGCCATTTCTAAAAATTTTTTTTTTAAATCGATTTTTTGAACAAAGAGGTACCTCTTATGAAATTTTCAATTTTCGCTTCTGTCGTATAAAACTAAAAATAAGCCTCCATACTTTAAAAACCGATTGGTTTTGAAAAATACTGGTAAAACTAAGACTTCAAACAAAAATTCAGCCATTTCTAAAAATTTTTTTTTTAAATCGATTTTTTGAACAAAGAGGTACCTCTTATGAAATTTTCAATTTTCGCTTCTGTCGTATAAAACTAAAAATAAGCCTCCATACTTTAAAAACCGATTGGTTTTGAAAAATACTGGTAAAACTAAGACTTCAAACAAAAATTCAGCCATTTCTAAAAATTTTTTTTTTAAATCGATTTTTTGAACAAAGAGGTACCTCTTATGAAATTTTCAATTTTCGCTTCTGTCGTATAAAACTAAAAATAAGCCTCCATACTTTAAAAACCGATTGGTTTTGAAAAATACTGGTAAAACTAAGACTTCAAACAAAATTCAGCCATTTCTAAAAATTTTTTTTTTAAATCGATTTTTTGAACAAAGAGGTACCTCTTATGAAATTTTCAATTTTCGCTTCTGTCGTATAAAACTAAAAATAAGCCTCCATACTTTAAAAACCGATTGGTTTTGAAAAATACTGGTAAAACTAAGACTTCAAACAAAAATTCAGCCATTTCTAAAAAATTTTTTTTTAAATCGATTTTTTGAACAAAGAGGTACGTACCTCTTATGAAATTTTCAATTTTCGCTTCTGTCGTATAAAACTAAAAATAAGCCTCCATACTTTAAAAACCGATTGGTTTTGAAAAATACTGGTAAAAATAAGACTTCAAACAAAAATTCAGCCATTTCTAAAAAATTTTTTTTTAAATCGATTTTTTGAACAAAGAGGTACCTCTTATGAAATTTTCAATTTTCGCTTCTGTCGTATAAAACTAAAAATAAGCCTCCATACTTTAAAAACCGATTGGTTTTGAAAAATACTGGTAAAACTAAGACTTCAAACAAAAATTCAGCCATTTCTAAAAATTTTTTTTTTAAATCGATTTTTTGAACAAAGAGGTACCTCTTATGAAATTTTCAATTTTCGCTTCTGTCGTATAAAACTAAAAATAAGCCTCCATACTTTAAAAACCGATTGGTTTTGAAAAATACTGGTAAAACTAAGACTTCAAACAAAAATTCAGCCATTTCTAAAAATTTTTTTTTTAAATCGATTTTTTGAACAAAGAGGTACCTCTTATGAAATTTTCAATTTTCGCTTCTGTCGTATAAAACTAAAAATAAGCCTCCATACTTTAAAAACCGATTGGTTTTGAAAAATACTGGTAAAACTAAGACTTCAAACAAAAATTCAGCCATTTCTAAAAAATTTTTTTTTAAATTGATTTTTTGAACAAAGAGGTACCTCTTATGAAATTTTCAATTTTCGCTTCTGTCGTATAAAACTAAAAATAAGCCTCCATACTTTAAAAACCGATTGGTTTTGAAAAATACTGGTAAAACTAAGACTTCAAACAAAAATTCAGCCATTTCTAAAAATTTTTTTTTTAAATCGATTTTTTGAACAAAGAGGTACCTCTTATGAAATTTTCAATTTTCGCTTCTGTCGTATAAAACTAAAAATAAGCCTCCATACTTTAAAAACCGATTGGTTTTGAAAAATACTGGTAAAACTAAGACTTCAAACAAAAATTCAGGCATTTCTAAAAAATTTTTTTTTAAATCGATTTTTTGAACAAAGAGGTACCTCTTATGAAATTTTCAATTTTCGCTTCTGTCGTATAAAACTAAAAATAAGCCTCCATACTTTAAAAACCGATTGGTTTTAAAAAATACTGGTAAAAATAAGACTTCAAACAAAAATTCAGCCATTTCTAAAAAATTTTTTTAAAAATCGATTTTTTGAACAAAGAGGTACCTCTTATGAAATTTTCAATTTTCGCTTCTGTCGTATAAAACTAAAAATAAGCCTCCATACTTTAAAAACCGATTGGTTTTGAAAAATACTGGTAAAAATAAGACTTCAAACAAAAATTCAGCCATTTCTAAAAATTTTTTTTTAAATCGATTTTTTGAACAAAGAGGTACCTCTTATGAAATTTTCAATTTTCGCTTCTGTCGTATAAAACTAAAAATAAGCCTCCATACTTTAAAAACCGATTGGTTTTGAAAAATACTGGTAAAAATAAGACTTCAAACAAAAATTCAGCCATTTCTAAAAAATTTTTTTTTAAATCGATTTTTTGAACAAAGAGGTACCTCTTATGAAATTTTCAATTTTCGCTTCTGTCGTATAAAACTAAAAATAAGCCTCCATACTTTAAAAACCGATTGGTTTTGAAAAATACTGGTAAAAATAAGACTTCAAACAAAAATTCAGCCATTTCTAAAAAAATTTTTTTTAAATCGATTTTTTGAACAAAGAGGTACCTCTTATGAAATTTTCAATTTTCGCTTCTGTCGTATAAAACTAAAAATAAGCCTCCATACTTTAAAAACCGATTGGTTTTGAAAAATACTGGTAAAAATAAGACTTCAAACAAAAATTCAGCCATTTCTAAAAAATTTTTTTAAAAATCGATTTTTTGAACAAAGAGGTACCTCTTATGAAATTTTTAATTTTCGCTTCTGTCGTATAAAACTAAAAATAATCCTCCATACTTTAAAAACCGATTGGTTTTGAAAAATACTGGTAAAAATAAGACTTCAAACAAAAATTCAGCCATTTCTAAAAAATTTTTTTAAAAATCGATTTTTTGAACAAAGAGGTACCTCTTATGAAATTTTCAATTTTCGCTTCTGTCGTATAAAACTAAAAATAAGCCTCCATACTTTAAAAACCGATTGGTTTTGAAAAATACTGGTAAAAATAAGACTTCAAACAAAAATTCAGCCATTTCTAAAAAATTTTTTTAAAAATCGATTTTTTGAACAAAGAGGTACCTCTTATGAAATTTTTAATTTTCGCTTCTGTCGTATAAAACTAAAAATAATCCTCCATACTTTAAAAACCGATTGGTTTTGAAAAATACTGGTAAAAATAAGACTTCAAACAAAAATTCAGCCATTTCTAAAAAATTTTTTTAAAAATCGATTTTTTGAACAAAGAGGTACCTCTTATGAAATTTTCAATTTTCGCTTCTGTCGTATAAAACTAAAAATAAGCCTCCATACTTTAAAAACCGATTGGTTTTGAAAAATACTGGTAAAAATAAGACTTCAAACAAAAATTCAGCCATTTCTAAAAAATTTTTTTAAAAATCGATTTTTTGAACAAAGAGGTACCTCTTATGAAATTTTTAATTTTCGCTTCTGTCGTATAAAACTAAAAATAATCCTCCATACTTTAAAAACCGATTGGTTTTGAAAAATACTGGTAAAAATAAGACTTCAAACAAAAATTCAGCCATTTCTAAAAAATTTTTTTAAAAATCGATTTTTTGAACAAAGAGGTACCTCTTATGAAATTTTTAATTTTCGCTTCTGTCGTATAAAACTAAAAATAAGCCTCCATACTTTAAAAACCGATTGGTTTTGAAAAATACTGGTAAAAATAAGACTTCAAACAAAAATTCAGCCATTTCTAAAAAATTTTTTTAAAAATCGATTTTTTGAACAAAGAGGTACCTCTTATGAAATTTTTAATTTTCGCTTCTGTCGTATAAAACTAAAAATAATCCTCCATACTTTAAAAACCGATTGGTTTTGAAAAATACTGGTAAAAATAAGACTTCAAACAAAAATTCAGCCATTTCTAAAAAATTTTTTTAAAAATCGATTTTTTGAACAAAGAGGTACCTCTTATGAAATTTTCAATTTTCGCTTCTGTCGTATAAAACTAAAAATAAGCCTCCATACTTTAAAAACCGATTGGTTTTGAAAAATACTGGTAAAAATAAGACTTCAAACAAAAATTCAGCCATTTCTAAAAAATTTTTTTAAAAATCGATTTTTTGAACAAAGAGGTACCTCTTATGAAATTTTTAATTTTCGCTTCTGTCGTATAAAACTAAAAATAATCCTCCATACTTTAAAAACCGATTGGTTTTGAAAAATACTGGTAAAAATAAGACTTCAAACAAAAATTCAGCCATTTCTAAAAAATTTTTTTAAAAATCGATTTTTTGAACAAAGAGGTACCTCTTATGAAATTTTTAATTTTCGCTTCTGTCGTATAAAACTAAAAATAAGCCTCCATACTTTAAAAACCGATTGGTTTTGAAAAATACTGGTAAAAATAAGACTTCAAACAAAAATTCAGCCATTTCTAAAAAATTTTTTTAAAAATCGATTTTTTGAACAAAGAGGTACCTCTTATGAAATTTTCAATTTTCGCTTCTGTCGTATAAAACTAAAAATAAGCCTCCATACTTTAAAAACCGATTGGTTTTGAAAAATACTGGTAAAAATAAGACTTCAAACAAAAATTCAGCCATTTCTAAAAAATTTTTTTAAAAATCGATTTTTTGAACAAAGAGGTACCTCTTATGAAATTTTCAATTTTCGCTTCTGTCGTATAAAACTAAAAATAAGCCTCCATACTTTAAAAACCGATTGGTTTTGAAAAATACTGGTAAAAATAAGACTTCAAACAAAAATTCAGCCATTTCTAAAAAATTTTTTTTTAAATCGATTTTTTGAACAAAGAGGTACCCTCTTATGAAATTTTCAATTTTCGCTTCTGTCGTATAAAACTAAAAATAAGCCTCCATACTTTAAAAACCGATTGGTTTTGAAAAATACTGGTAAAAATAAGACTTCAAACAAAAATTCAGCCATTTCTAAAAAATTTTTTTTTAAATCGATTTTTTGAACAAAGAGGTACCTCTTATGAAATTTTCAATTTTCGCTTCTGTCGTATAAAACTAAAAATAAGCCTCCATACTTTAAAAACCGATTGGTTTTGAAAAATACTGGTAAAAATAAGGCTTCAAACAAAAATTCAGCCATTTCTAAAAAATTTTTCTTAAATCGATTTTTTGAACAAAGAGGTACCTCTTATGAAATTTTCAATTTTCGCTTCTGTCGTATAAAACTAAAAATAAGCCTCCATACTTTAAAAACCGATTGGTTTTGAAAAATACTGGTAAAACTAAGACTTCAAACAAAAATTCAGCCATTTCTAAAAATTTTTTTTTTAAATCGATTTTTTGAACAAAGAGGTACCTCTTATGAAATTTTCAATTTTCGCTTCTGTCGTATAAAACCAAAAATAAGCCTCCATACTTTAAAAACCGATTGGTTTTGAAAAATACTGGTAAAAATAAGACTTCAAACAAAAATTCAGCCATTTCTAAAAAATTTTTTTTTAAATCGATTTTTTGAACAAAGAGGTACCTCTTATGAAATTTTCAATTTTCGCTTCTGTCGTATAAAACTAAAAATAAGCCTCCATACTTTAAAAACCGATTGGTTTTGAAAAATACTGGTAAAACTAAGACTTCAAACAAAAATTCAGCCATTTCTAAAAATTTTTTTTTTAAATCGATTTTTTGAACAAAGAGGTACCTCTTATGAAATTTTCAATTTTCGCTTCTGTCGTATAAAACTAAAAATAAGCCTCCATACTTTAAAAACCGATTGGTTTTGAAAAATACTGGTAAAAATAAGACTTCAAACAAAAATTCAGCCATTTCTAAAAAATTTTTTTTTAAATCGATTTTTTGAACAAAGAGGTACCCTCTTATGAAATTTTCAATTTTCGCTTCTGTCGTATAAAACTAAAAATAAGCCTCCATACTTTAAAAACCGATTGGTTTTGAAAAATACTGGTAAAACTAAGACTTCAAACAAAAATTCAGCCATTTCTAAAAATTTTTTTTTTAAATCGATTTTTTGAACAAAGAGGTACCTCTTATGAAATTTTCAATTTTCGCTTCTGTCGTATAAAACCAAAAATAAGCCTCCATACTTTAAAAACCGATTGGTTTTGAAAAATACTGGTAAAAATAAGACTTCAAACAAAAATTCAGCCATTTCTAAAAAATTTTTTTTTAAATCGATTTTTTGAACAAAGAGGTACCTCTTATGAAATTTTCAATTTTCGCTTCTGTCGTATAAAACTAAAAATAAGCCTCCATACTTTAAAAACCGATTGGTTTTGAAAAATACTGGTAAAACTAAGACTTCAAACAAAAATTCAGCCATTTCTAAAAATTTTTTTTTTAAATCGATTTTTTGAACAAAGAGGTACCTCTTATGAAATTTTCAATTTTCGCTTCTGTCGTATAAAACTAAAAATAAGCCTCCATACTTTAAAAACCGATTGGTTTTGAAAAATACTGGTAAAAATAAGACTTCAAACAAAAATTCAGCCATTTCTAAAAAATTTTTTTTTAAATCGATTTTTTGAACAAAGAGGTACCCTCTTATGAAATTTTCAATTTTCGCTTCTGTCGTATAAAACTAAAAATAAGCCTCCATACTTTAAAAACCGATTGGTTTTGAAAAATACTGGTAAAAATAAGACTTCAAACAAAAATTCAGCCATTTCTAAAAAATTTTTTTTTAAATCGATTTTTTGAACAAAGAGGTACCTCTTATGAAATTTTCAATTTTCGCTTCTGTCGTATAAAACTAAAAATAAGCCTCCATACTTTAAAAACCGATTGGTTTTGAAAAATACTGGTAAAAATAAGGCTTCAAACAAAAATTCAGCCATTTCTAAAAAATTTTTCTTAAATCGATTTTTTGAACAAAGAGGTACCTCTTATGAAATTTTCAATTTTCGCTTCTGTCGTATAAAACTAAAAATAAGCCTCCATACTTTAAAAACCGATTGGTTTTGAAAAATACTGGTAAAACTAAGACTTCAAACAAAAATTCAGCCATTTCTAAAAATTTTTTTTTTAAATCGATTTTTTGAACAAAGAGGTACCTCTTATGAAATTTTCAATTTTCGCTTCTGTCGTATAAAACCAAAAATAAGCCTCCATACTTTAAAAACCGATTGGTTTTGAAAAATACTGGTAAAAATAAGACTTCAAACAAAAATTCAGCCATTTCTAAAAAATTTTTTTTTAAATCGATTTTTTGAACAAAGAGGTACCTCTTATGAAATTTTCAATTTTCGCTTCTGTCGTATAAAACTAAAAATAAGCCTCCATACTTTAAAAACCGATTGGTTTTGAAAAATACTGGTAAAACTAAGACTTCAAACAAAAATTCAGCCATTTCTAAAAATTTTTTTTTTAAATCGATTTTTTGAACAAAGAGGTACCTCTTATGAAATTTTCAATTTTCGCTTCTGTCGTATAAAACTAAAAATAAGCCTCCATACTTTAAAAACCGATTGGTTTTGAAAAATACTGGTAAAAATAAGACTTCAAACAAAAATTCAGCCATTTCTAAAAATTTTTTTTTTAAATCGATTTTTTGAACAAAGAGGTACCTCTTATGAAATTTTCAATTTTCGCTTCTGTCGTATAAAACTAAAAATAAGCCTCCATACTTTAAAAACCGATTGGTTTTGAAAAATACTGGTAAAACTAAGACTTCAAACAAAAATTCAGCCATTTCTAAAAATTTTTTTTTTAAATCGATTTTTTGAACAAAGAGGTACCTCTTATGAAATTTTCAATTTTCGCTTCTGTCGTATAAAACTAAAAATAAGCCTCCATACTTTAAAAACCGATTGGTTTTGAAAAATACTGGTAAAACTAAGACTTCAAACAAAAATTCAGCCATTTCTAAAAATTTTTTTTTTAAATCGATTTTTTGAACAAAGAGGTACCTCTTATGAAATTTTCAATTTTCGCTTCTGTCGTATAAAACTAAAAATAAGCCTCCATACTTTAAAAACCGATTGGTTTTGAAAAATACTGGTAAAACTAAGACTTCAAACAAAAATTCAGCCATTTCTAAAAATTTTTTTTTTAAATCGATTTTTTGAACAAAGAGGTACCTCTTATGAAATTTTCAATTTTCGCTTCTGTCGTATAAAACTAAAAATAAGCCTCCATACTTTAAAAACCGATTGGTTTTGAAAAATACTGGTAAAAATAAGACTTCAAACAAAAATTCAGCCATTTCTAAAAAATTTTTTTTTAAATCGATTTTTTGAACAAAGAGGTACCTCTTATGAAATTTTCAATTTTCGCTTCTGTCGTATAAAACTAAAAATAAGCCTCCATACTTTAAAAACCGATTGGTTTTGAAAAATACTGGTAAAACTAAGACTTCAAACAAAAATTCAGCCATTTCTAAAAATTTTTTTTTTAAATCGATTTTTTGAACAAAGAGGTACCTCTTATGAAATTTTCAATTTTCGCTTCTGTCGTATAAAACTAAAAATAAGCCTCCATACTTTAAAAACCGATTGGTTTTGAAAAATACTGGTAAAACTAAGACTTCAAACAAAAATTCAGCCATTTCTAAAAATTTTTTTTTTAAATCGATTTTTTGAACAAAGAGGTACCTCTTATGAAATTTTCAATTTTCGCTTCTGTCGTATAAAACTAAAAATAAGCCTCCATACTTTAAAAACCGATTGGTTTTGAAAAATACTGGTAAAACTAAGACTTCAAACAAAAATTCAGCCATTTCTAAAAATTTTTTTTTTAAATCGATTTTTTGAACAAAGAGGTACCTCTTATGAAATTTTCAATTTTCGCTTCTGTCGTATAAAACTAAAAATAAGCCTCCATACTTTAAAAACCGATTGGTTTTGAAAAATACTGGTAAAAATAAGACTTCAAACAAAAATTCAGCCATTTCTAAAAAATTTTTTTTTAAATCGATTTTTTGAACAAAGAGGTACCTCTTATGAAATTTTCAATTTTCGCTTCTGTCGTATAAAACTAAAAATAAGCCTCCATACTTTAAAAACCGATTGGTTTTGAAAAATACTGGTAAAAATAAGACTTCAAACAAAAATTCAGCCATTTCTAAAAAATTTTTTTTTAAATCGATTTTTTGAACAAAGAGGTACCTCTTATGAAATTTTCAATTTTCGCTTCTGTCGTATAAAACTAAAAATAAGCCTCCATACTTTAAAAACCGATTGGTTTTGAAAAATACTGGTAAAACTAAGACTTCAAACAAAAATTCAGCCATTTCTAAAAATTTTTTTTTTAAATCGATTTTTTGAACAAAGAGGTACCTCTTATGAAATTTTCAATTTTCGCTTCTGTCGTATAAAACTAAAAATAAGCCTCCATACTTTAAAAACCGATTGGTTTTGAAAAATACTGGTAAAAATAAGACTTCAAACAAAAATTCAGCCATTTCTAAAAAATTTTTTCTTAAATCGATTTTTTGAACAAAGAGGTACCTCTTATGAAATTTTCAATTTTCGCTTCTGTCGTATAAAACTAAAAATAAGCCTCCATACTTTAAAAACCGATTGGTTTTGAAAAATACTGGTAAAACTAAGACTTCAAACAAAAATTCAGCCATTTCTAAAAAATTTTTTTTTAAATCGATTTTTTGAACAAAGAGGTACCTCTTATGAAATTTTCAATTTTCGCTTCTGTCGTATAAAACTAAAAATAAGCCTCCATACTTTAAAAACCGATTGGTTTTGAAAAATACTGGTAAAAATAAGACTTCAAACAAAAATTCAGCCATTTCTAAAAATTTTTTTTTTAAATCGATTTTTTGAACAAAGAGGTACCTCTTATGAAATTTTCAATTTTCGCTTCTGTCGTATAAAACTAAAAATAAGCCTCCATACTTTAAAAACCGATTGGTTTTGAAAAATACTGGTAAAACTAAGACTTCAAACAAAAATTCAGCCATTTCTAAAAATTTTTTTTTTAAATCGATTTTTTGAACAAAGAGGTACCTCTTATGAAATTTTCAATTTTCGCTTCTGTCGTATAAAACTAAAAATAAGCCTCCATACTTTAAAAACCGATTGGTTTTGAAAAATACTGGTAAAAATAAGACTTCAAACAAAAATTCAGCCATTTCTAAAAAATTTTTTTTTAAATCGATTTTTCGAACAAAGAGGTACCTCTTATGAAATTTTCAATTTTCGCTTCTGTCGTATAAAACTAAAAATAAGCCTCCATACTTTAAAAACCGATTGGTTTTGAAAAATACTGGTAAAAATAAGACTTCAAACAAAAATTCAGCCATTTCTAAAAATTTTTTTTTTAAATCGATTTTTTGAACAAAGAGGTACCTCTTATGAAATTTTCAATTTTCGCTTCTGTCGTATAAAACTAAAAATAAGCCTCCATACTTTAAAAACCGATTGGTTTTGAAAAATACTGGTAAAACTAAGACTTCAAACAAAAATTCAGCCATTTCTAAAAATTTTTTTTTTAAATCGATTTTTTGAACAAAGAGGTACCTCTTATGAAATTTTCAATTTTCGCTTCTGTCGTATAAAACTAAAAATAAGCCTCCATACTTTAAAAACCGATTGGTTTTGAAAAATACTGGTAAAAATAAGACTTCAAACAAAAATTCAGCCATTTCTAAAAAATTTTTTTTTAAATCGATTTTTTGAACAAAGAGGTACCTCTTATGAAATTTTCAATTTTCGCTTCTGTCGTATAAAACTAAAAATAAGCCTCCATACTTTAAAAACCGATTGGTTTTGAAAAATACTGGTAAAACTAAGACTTCAAACAAAAATTCAGCCATTTCTAAAAATTTTTTTTTTAAATCGATTTTTTGAACAAAGAGGTACCTCTTATGAAATTTTCAATTTTCGCTTCTGTCGTATAAAACTAAAAATAAGCCTCCATACTTTAAAAACCGATTGGTTTTGAAAAATACTGGTAAAAATAAGACTTCAAACAAAAATTCAGCCATTTCTAAAAAATTTTTTTTTAAATCGATTTTTTGAACAAAGAGGTACCTCTTATGAAATTTTCAATTTTCGCTTCTGTCGTATAAAACTAAAAATAAGCCTCCATACTTTAAAAACCGATTGGTTTTGAAAAATACTGGTAAAACTAAGACTTCAAACAAAAATTCAGCCATTTCTAAAAATTTTTTTTTTAAATCGATTTTTTGAACAAAGAGGTACCTCTTATGAAATTTTCAATTTTCGCTTCTGTCGTATAAAACTAAAAATAAGCCTCCATACTTTAAAAACCGATTGGTTTTGAAAAATACTGGTAAAACTAAGACTTCAAACAAAAATTCAGCCATTTCTAAAAATTTTTTTTTTAAATCGATTTTTTGAACAAAGAGGTACCTCTTATGAAATTTTCAATTTTCGCTTCTGTCGTATAAAACTAAAAATAAGCCTCCATACTTTAAAAACCGATTGGTTTTGAAAAATACTGGTAAAAATAAGACTTCAAACAAAAATTCAGCCATTTCTAAAAAATTTTTTTTTAAATCGATTTTTTGAACAAAGAGGTACCTCTTATGAAATTTTCAATTTTCGCTTCTGTCGTATAAAACTAAAAATAAGCCTCCATACTTTAAAAACCGATTGGTTTTGAAAAATACTGGTAAAACTAAGACTTCAAACAAAAATTCAGCCATTTCTAAAAATTTTTTTTTTAAATCGATTTTTTGAACAAAGAGGTACCTCTTATGAAATTTTCAATTTTCGCTTCTGTCGTATAAAACTAAAAATAAGCCTCCATACTTTAAAAACCGATTGGTTTTGAAAAATACTGGTAAAACTAAGACTTCAAACAAAAATTCAGCCATTTCTAAAAATTTTTTTTTTAAATCGATTTTTTGAACAAAGAGGTACCTCTTATGAAATTTTCAATTTTCGCTTCTGTCGTATAAAACTAAAAATAAGCCTCCATACTTTAAAAACCGATTGGTTTTGAAAAATACTGGTAAAAATAAGACTTCAAACAAAAATTCAGCCATTTCTAAAAAATTTTTTTTTAAATCGATTTTTCGAACAAAGAGGTTCCTCTTATGAAATTTTCAATTTTCGCTTCTGTCGTATAAAACTAAAAATAAGCCTCCATACTTTAAAAACCGATTGGTTTTGAAAAATACTGGTAAAAATAAGACTTCAAACAAAAATTCAGCCATTTCTAAAAATTTTTTTTTTAAATCGATTTTTTGAACAAAGAGGTACCTCTTATGAAATTTTCAATTTTCGCTTCTGTCGTATAAAACTAAAAATAAGCCTCCATACTTTAAAAACCGATTGGTTTTGAAAAATACTGGTAAAACTAAGACTTCAAACAAAAATTCAGCCATTTCTAAAAATTTTTTTTTTAAATCGATTTTTTGAACAAAGAGGTACCTCTTATGAAATTTTCAATTTTCGCTTCTGTCGTATAAAACTAAAAATAAGCCTCCATACTTTAAAAACCGATTGGTTTTGAAAAATACTGGTAAAAATAAGACTTCAAACAAAAATTCAGCCATTTCTAAAAAATTTTTTTTTAAATCGATTTTTTGAACAAAGAGGTACCTCTTATGAAATTTTCAATTTTCGCTTCTGTCGTATAAAACTAAAAATAAGCCTCCATACTTTAAAAACCGATTGGTTTTGAAAAATACTGGTAAAACTAAGACTTCAAACAAAAATTCAGCCATTTCTAAAAATTTTTTTTTTAAATCGATTTTTTGAACAAAGAGGTACCTCTTATGAAATTTTCAATTTTCGCTTCTGTCGTATAAAACTAAAAATAAGCCTCCATACTTTAAAAACCGATTGGTTTTGAAAAATACTGGTAAAAATAAGACTTCAAACAAAAATTCAGCCATTTCTAAAAAATTTTTTTTTAAATCGATTTTTTGAACAAAGAGGTACCTCTTATGAAATTTTCAATTTTCGCTTCTGTCGTATAAAACTAAAAATAAGCCTCCATACTTTAAAAACCGATTGGTTTTGAAAAATACTGGTAAAACTAAGACTTCAAACAAAAATTCAGCCATTTCTAAAAATTTTTTTTTTAAATCGATTTTTTGAACAAAGAGGTACCTCTTATGAAATTTTCAATTTTCGCTTCTGTCGTATAAAACTAAAAATAAGCCTCCATACTTTAAAAACCGATTGGTTTTGAAAAATACTGGTAAAAATAAGACTTCAAACAAAAATTCAGCCATTTCTAAAAAATTTTTTTTTAAATCGATTTTTTGAACAAAGAGGTACCTCTTATGAAATTTTCAATTTTCGCTTCTGTCGTATAAAACTAAAAATAAGCCTCCATACTTTAAAAACCGATTGGTTTTGAAAAATACTGGTAAAAATAAGACTTCAAACAAAAATTCAGCCATTTCTAAAAAATTTTTTTTTAAATCGATTTTTTTAACAAAGAGGTACCTCTTATGAAATTTTCAATTTTCGCTTCTGTCGTATAAAACTAAAAATAAGCCTCCATACTTTAAAAACCGATTGGTTTTGAAAAATACTGGTAAAACTAAGACTTCAAACAAAAATTCAGCCATTTCTAAAAATTTTTTTTTTAAATCGATTTTTTGAACAAAGAGGTACCTCTTATGAAATTTTCAATTTTCGCTTCTGTCGTATAAAACTAAAAATAAGCCTCCATACTTTAAAAACCGATTGGTTTTGAAAAATACTGGTAAAAATAAGACTTCAAACAAAAATTCAGCCATTTCTAAAAAATTTTTTTTTAAATCGATTTTTTGAACAAAGAGGTACCTCTTATGAAATTTTCAATTTTCGCTTCTGTCGTATAAAACTAAAAATAAGCCTCCATACTTTAAAAACCGATTGGTTTTGAAAAATACTGGTAAAACTAAGACTTCAAACAAAAATTCAGCCATTTCTAAAAATTTTTTTTTTAAATCGATTTTTTGAACAAAGAGGTACCTCTTATGAAATTTTCAATTTTCGCTTCTGTCGTATAAAACTAAAAATAAGCCTCCATACTTTAAAAACCGATTGGTTTTGAAAAATACTGGTAAAAATAAGACTTCAAACAAAAATTCAGCCATTTCTAAAAAATTTTTTTTTAAATCGATTTTTTGAACAAAGAGGTACCTCTTATGAAATTTTCAATTTTCGCTTCTGTCGTATAAAACTAAAAATAAGCCTCCATACTTTAAAAACCGATTGGTTTTGAAAAATACTGGTAAAACTAAGACTTCAAACAAAAATTCAGCCATTTCTAAAAATTTTTTTTTTAAATCGATTTTTTGAACAAAGAGGTACCTCTTATGAAATTTTCAATTTTCGCTTCTGTCGTATAAAACTAAAAATAAGCCTCCATACTTTAAAAACCGATTGGTTTTGAAAAATACTGGTAAAAATAAGACTTCAAACAAAAATTCAGCCATTTCTAAAAAATTTTTTTTTAAATCGATTTTTTGAACAAAGAGGTACCTCTTATGAAATTTTCAATTTTCGCTTCTGTCGTATAAAACTAAAAATAAGCCTCCATACTTTAAAAACCGATTGGTTTTGAAAAATACTGGTAAAAATAAGACTTCAAACAAAAATTCAGCCATTTCTAAAAAATTTTTTTTTAAATCGATTTTTTGAACAAAGAGGTACCTCTTATGAAATTTTCAATTTTCGCTTCTGTCGTATAAAACTAAAAATAAGCCTCCATACTTTAAAAACCGATTGGTTTTGAAAAATACTGGTAAAAATAAGACTTCAAACAAAAATTCAGCCATTTCTAAAAAATTTTTTTTTAAATCGATTTTTTGAACAAAGAGGTACCTCTTATGAAATTTTCAATTTTCGCTTCTGTCGTATAAAACTAAAAATAAGCCTCCATACTTTAAAAACCGATTGGTTTTGAAAAATACTGGTAAAAATAAGACTTCAAACAAAAATTCAGCCATTTCTAAAAAATTTTTTTTTAAATCGATTTTTTTAACAAAGAGGTACCTCTTATGAAATTTTCAATTTTCGCTTCTGTCGTATAAAACTAAAAATAAGCCTCCATACTTTAAAAACCGATTGGTTTTGAAAAATACTGGTAAAAATAAGACTTCAAACAAAAATTCAGCCATTTCTAAAAATTTTTTTTTAAATCGATTTTTTGAACAAAGAGGTACCTCTTATGAAATTTTCAATTTTCGCTTCTGTCGTATAAAACTAAAAATAAGCCTCCATACTTTAAAAACCGATTGGTTTTGAAAAATACTGGTAAAAATAAGACTTCAAACAAAAATTCAGCCATTTCTAAAAATTTTTTTTTAAATCGATTTTTTGAACAAAGAGGTACCTCTTATGAAATTTTCAATTTTCGCTTCTGTCGTATAAAACTAAAAATAAGCCTCCATACTTTAAAAACCGATTAAATATTTATAATACTTCATCTGAGTGATAAACTGAAGAATATACTTTTGATGGTGCATTTAATTTTTAAATACATAATATATTAATTCCTATACCCTTAGTCATTTTTATTCCTTTATTTCATCATTAAAAATTATATAAAAATATATAAAATTCATATAATATTTTTGTTCTGAATTTTGAAATGATCAGCTATTTCCTGTTTTTTGAAATTTCTGCTACTCGCTGATTATTAACATAATAAAAGCTTTTCGTTACATACAGAGCTTTTCCTTTATGTAAGTGCTTAAACTTTTTATACAGATATTTAGTGTTGCCTTATTGTGAAGAGAGATCTTTGAGGTTACTAGAAAGCTCTCATCTTTGTTTTAAAATTGTGCAGTTGTGCGCGGTTGTATAAAATTGACAGCCTTAATTTAAAATTATATATTCTGTATCTAACGGTAATTTATTTTTGCAAATGAGCTGCTATTGTTTCTTTGCATTCTGCTCCCAGTGTTTTTGGAATGGAATGGAACCCCCACTTTTACTATTGGTTAAGTTGGTCGCAGTGTTGCCATAATAAAGAAATTAGTTACAATTATTATTTTGAAAATATATTTTATAACAATGGACTTGAGAAGAAGCAACTATTGATGTTAACAGGGTTTTATTCCGAAATATTTACGACATTATGAATCGGCCATTAAGCGATTCTAATACAAGTCATTTACATGCTATTCGAATAGTTGGCAGATCCTCAGGAAAATTCGTGCCTGGAAACATACATCTGCCTGAAATTAAACTTAGGCAGTGTTCGCCGCATCGAGGATAACTAGTGTCAAGGAAAATTAATGTCAACGGGACTAGTTCAGTGTTGTGGAGTTGTACATACATAAATTCATAGTTTTTTGTATTGAAAAGATAATATTTCTCTATATCTGTTGTTAAAAACAGATCGCTATTGATTCAATTTCAAGCGTAAATATTTCCTGCTTTAACATTCCATTATTATGGTATGAAAACTGTTTATAAATATCGAACAGATGTCTTTAGTAACTTTTTCAAGGACGATTCCGTAGCTCAACTGAAATTTATTGTTTATTTCCTAGTATTATTACTTCCTAGTACTATTATTTAAGCAAATCAAATAAATATGTTTTAACAAGGTTGATCACAAATACCTTCTATATGCATGTATCTTCGATTCAGTATAAAAGACGGTGCTTAGGAACTCTAAGACAGCATACCTCATCAACTTGTCAAGTTACTATAATAAAAGAAAAAGAACTCTTGTGAATATGAAGATAAACAACGGAAAAATTAGTCCGTCAAAACTACTTCTAATTGGGCTTGTTGCTTTATGGTGCATTTTGGGTGTTGCCAATGGTGAGTATCGCTTTACAGCAGTTTTATCAGGTGGCAGGGCTAAAACAGCAATAGAAATACAACAGGAGAGTTTTGTTTGTTGGAAGCGAAGCTGCCACATTGTAACATCAGTTCCCTCTTCAGGAAGGTGGCATTTAGTTGTTTGTAACACATAAACTTCGGTAGGTCTGAACTAAAAACTACTTTTACATAAATATTTTTCATTAAATAGATAAATATTTGCGATTATTGGTGTCCAACCGTACAAGACTTTGTATTTTATCACAAACATTTTATATGTATTTTTCTGGAATAATAGTGCCACCTTTCAAAGTACGTCCTGCTAGTATATTCTCCTGCTTTGGTTTAAATTGAATACCTCCTTTCGATCTAAATTTAGTGTGTTTGCTTTAAATAATTCGAAAACACGCATACATACACACCTATTCATGTGCACACACTATATATTTCTTTTAGGTAGCCCTCAAGAGGGCGAGAAAGGTACACCCGTAGCTGGTGGAGGAAGTGAACCCTGTGAAGGAGAAGGCTATTTTAACGACGCATCTGACTGCAATAAGTACAATGAGTGCCGTAGCGGCAAACGCACCGACTACACGTGCCCAGACGGTAAGGAATTCGACGCTACGCCCGATAAACAGTACTGCGTTTCACAAGGCACATCAGCTACATGTAAATAATTTCATGTCAACTATTTGTTCGAAAAGATTTTATTTGATGGAAATAAATTTATAAAAACATGTGAGGAACTTAGTCCTACACCATTTTAATTTCTGGTTTTATATACTCGTTCTACCGACAGATATCACAATCATATACTTTTGAAATCTCTCGTATTATTCAATATTTTTATGTTGTGGCACAAACGGTTACTGCACTTGGTGCCTTATATGCATGATTAAAACAAAAAATTTATATAGTGTTTTTATTTAAACTTTAAATTTTAAAGTGGTTTGATAGGCAGGGAAGGTACAAACATTCTCCACATATTTTTGGAAGAAGCTGTTGCCTTGTAAATAGTTAATACTTTTACAGTTTCGATGAAAATACTGTACTAGGATATTGTCAATTACTCTCGCACAGTGGTTTTAATAACAAAAGTTGTTTAAAAAAAAGTGCAGAGCTGCTAAGCTATTGAATAGACTTTTACAAAAAATTAAGTTTCAGATTCGTGTATTCTGGAGCCCAGTTGCGGATTAAAGCCAAAGAGGATGAAAGTAGGCTAGCTCGGATATGAAAAACTCTGTGCGATGTTGAATTTTCGTAATTACTGTACATTTGTACAGTTTTTTTTTTGGTTTATGTGTATGTTTGTTCTGTATAAACAATTTTAAAATACCCTGTGCAGAGTATAAAACAAAGTCCTGCACGCCTGGGCACTAACAGTTATATCATTGATTTACAAGAACATAAATTTTAAAGTTTTTGGTGAATAATTAATATTGTCAACAAACTGTTTCTATTATCTAAAACTATTTCTTAGTTCAGATAAAACGGAATTTATGAGTAACAAAAAACTGTAACCTTAAAGGTCGACTTAACGTTGGAATGTAGCAGCTCCGCTTTGAACAAAACAGCTCCGCCTTAAAACCAAACACTTCATACATATTGAATTCGAATCGCATCTGAGCGATCATCAACGCAGCGGGTACCGCCTAATGTTTTTCGGCCAACAGAAACAGTTGTAGAACTGGTGTTACCTGATAATTGTAAGAGGCTTTTCAAAAATATTTCTTTCTTTTATTTGGTTATTTCTTTTCCTAATAATTCATACGAGTATATTATGTTAACTGGAAAATCATATACAAGGCCTGAGACCCAAGGGAGAGAAACTTGTACAGATAATAGAAATTAATCGGGAATGTACACATAATCGTGTCACAAAATTCTTCTATTTGTGCAATTTTCCTTGGTGTTTAAGACATTATCAAAAATCCGTTTCATTTATATTTGAATTATAGAATTTATTTATTTATTTAACTTTCAAACTTTTAATTGGAAACACGAATATAATCGTAACATCTCATGTTGGTGGCCCATTCGCAGCGTTCATTTGCACGATCGAAATACAAACCAGGTTGACATTTGAAATCAAAACGTTGACCATCCCAGCATTGATGAAAATATTTCGGATTGGACAGATTGTTATAATAGTTCCTATCTGATTTCGAACAATTATTTGGTTGCGAGGGTATAACAACAACGGAACCGTTGGGACATGGTTTTTCCATCGGATTGCCTGCAAGTGAAAGAAGTCAATTGTGTTACTTTTCTTTGACTCATATGAAGCACTTTGAAAATTTTCATTACATTTCAAGTTCCGGGGCCATTCACAACGTTTGTTCTCCACATCGAAATACAAACCAGTTTGACATTCAAAGTTATAACGGGTGCCACCGGAGCACTCAAAGAATTTCGAGCGATCGGGATAATCAATGTAATAACCGTTCGTTGAACAATCAACTGGCTGGGAAGGCTCATAAGGAACTGAGCCTAGCGGAACACAAATTTGTTGCTCGGACTCGCCTGAGAATAGAAAAGAAAAGAAAATATTATTAAAAATAAGGACTTTGTTAACAGCGAGAGTCTTACCCTTGGCAAGGCCGCAAATACACCACAACGCAACGAATTGAATTAGAAACACTTTCAACTGATTCATCTCTGTTCCTTTTAGTCTTTTCGTTATCGCAATATAATCTTATTAACAGTCCAACAAGAAGTGCAATCTCAATGCCCAAACCACAGGTTTTTATATTCAAGTGAAGACATGGATTTACTGTGCGAATCTAATCTGGGAGTAGAGGACACATGATTTATTTGTTTGGTTTCGAATGCATAAAAATATTAAACAAACATGCAGACATTAAAATATCTTGCGATATGCATTTTTTATTAATGAGATCTCAAATATCTGTGGTAGGAATAAAAGAATTATTTGTTTTATTATTTTTGCTAATTAAACAGCGAAGTAGAGAAAAGAAACAATTGGAAGAATTAACATGGAACCGTCGTCACTGCCGATGGAAAAATGAAAAGGAATAATAATGTATCCTACAAGTGATCACTGTGAAATATCTGATGCAAAGAACGAAAGTTATATAAAATTACCATATTTTTTCTTTTAATAGTATAAATATGGCCCTCAGGAGCGCCGTGGTTGGTAAAGGAACCGGATCCGAAGTACTTGATGAGTGTTCTTATTTGCATTTAAATGATTTCCCATGGAATTTAATTAACTTGCAGGTTACAGATTTTGCTGCAATGCAGTTTTTCTCTAAGTGAAAGTATCCGAAGTACTTGATGTATGATCTCCTTTAAAGTCAATTGGAATGATTAGGGTAATAGATCATAGACAAGTTCAGGTTCCTGTCTTTACTCTACTACAAGTTGTCCACTTTGGAAGCGAAAGACTGAATATTTTTGTGAATGTGAGCTTAAAGAACGCTTTTGAATAAAGTTTTAATAGAAATTGAGCTTGAAGCTCGCTTCCATTCTATATTATTTTGTATGAATTGAATAGAATTAATAACAATATGATGCGGAGTAAACCAACATCACTAGAGAAACGGTGTAGCTATTTCGATGATGTTGTCTTTGAAATGTCTGCGTAAATATTTATTTTATTTTAACAAGTTGCTAAAACATTGAGTTAGTTGTTTTCAACAGTTATTTAAATTCTTAATTAAATATATTCATTTTGTTATTTTTCTTCTCAGTGAATGTATTCGTTGAAGGAATTAAAAAGATAAAGTGTATTTAAAATTTTTACACAATGACAAGTAGATAAGAATTAAGAAATTGTAGACGGATTTTTATCATATGATCACCAGCCAGGGGCGCGTTTCTCAAAGCTTTGAAATAAAGATGTGGGTAGAAACCTGTAAGTGAAAATACTCCTAAAACAAATGACTTCACGATCGCAAGTTAAGGATCTTATTGACTTGTTTGGGAGTTCTGGGTTATTATTTAAGGATATTTTATTTTCATTAATTTCAAGTGCTTCAAAGATCCACCTGCAATTTGATTGCTGCGCCCATGTGCTCAACGAACGTGTGTGGTACAATCCCTGACTCAAAAGTACAATCGTACAATAACTGCTCATTTGGTACGATTTGCCAACGTTCTGAACTGCTGTTTTTATGAAATTCCCCCAGTCTATCATTCTAATTTATTTTACGGAAGCAACTTCTCTTTCTTTGTATTCAGCTGTTTACATTCAAACAACTACAGATCATTTGACTTTGTGTTTTATAGTTTTCTTATATTAAAACAATCGGAATTTTAATAGTTTAACTTGAAAATCAACAAAATATCACTACACAAAAAATAAAATTTTGAAGCCTAATAAAACAATTATGTCTAGACTCTAGGGGTTCATAAAATAAATTCTTTTATCACAGTTTATTTTATTAATCTGTTATAAATAAGAAATATCATAATTAAAATAATTTTGCATATATTTTAGCTCAAATAAGCAAAGAAAATTAATGTCGAATGGTACAATTTTACAAGCCCGTTGGTACAATTTTGCTGGTCTCATTTAAAAGCCCTGGATATAGAATCAGTTACACAAGACTATTATTCACTTATCATGAAATTGTTTCTTGAAGTGATATTAAAATGTATTTTATATTATAAAACTTATAAATAGAAAAATAAAACATTTGAGCAAGTTGTTCTAGTAAATTTATAAGTAACTGGAATGTGCGATATCAAAGTCTGGGATAAAGAACCAACTACAAACAAATAGATGTGGAAATTTAAGACTATTTGTGACTGAATCTGAGTTATAAAAAGTATATCTGTTTTCAATATGTATATGCCTAAGATCGGTCGCAGAAAATCCAGGGTTGGGCAATTCAAACTGTTCACTTTTTCTTTAGAATTTGATATATTTGAGAAAAAATTGTTCATACCAGAAATCAGCAGAGGCGAAAAGACAACTCCAGAGCTGGAAAGTTAAAGTTTTGTTTTGGAATATTAAAGTAACTAAATAAAAACAATTTTGTCTTTGGTAATCAACCATATTATATATTTTGAAAGGAATGAAATTAGTGTTGAAAATTAGAAAGACCAAAAAGATCATTCCAGCGTTGGAGATTGAAACTTATTTGTTTGTCATATAAAAGTAACTAAGTAAAACTAAAATTGCAAGTCAGAAAGATCAGAGAGATGATTGTAGATGTTGAAAAAGTATGTACATACTCCAGCCGTACGTCGGTAAAGGGTGTAAGCGGTTCGCCATAACCGAAAATAGCACTTTTCCTCGTTTATCATCAGTTTCAAGCCATACAATCTGATGAATATGCGCCAACTTCAGCATTATTGAAAGGGAAAACTTAAATTGTATCACATTTGGAATTTTATGGTTTGATAATTGAGAGTGATATTGTATAACGGTTATTTCACTTTGCAATTTCTTTTAGCGTGCGGAGCAACTGATGCGGGCCAATTGCAAGTTTGTATCAAAGGATCGAAGAACAAACTTGCTGGGCATTGCTTTTGATAAGCTCTTCCTTCATCGCAATGAATAAAATAGTTGCAATACTGTTTATGAGGAAACAAGCCGTTCACCTTACAATCGTTTGCGTCATTTGATGGTGAGGGTGGAGGTGGAGGTGTACTTAATTTTTTGGCCACATGATTTACTTTGGGTTTGTTAATACGTCTGGGTTGGGATTTGCGGGTGTTCGCTCTTCTACTATTAAAATCTTGCGGTTTTTGTAGCCTCTTGTTAATGGCGTTTAATAGAGGAAATTTCCCATCGCCGCATTTTCCATGAAAATCATCAGTTTCAATTGACCAAATCATAACGCCAGCCAAATTTAAGGAATTGCACAAGTCTACTTTCAATTCAATACTGCTCGCATCATCATAGGATATTAGCTCCTGAGAATTGTGTAAGATGGGAACGCTACTTTCACTGATCCATTCGTGCGACCAGTTACCCTTTATGGCACAGATTTCATTATATCCTAAAAAGCCTTCTTGCTGAGTAAAAGGCCCTCTTGCTCCAGGCCCAACTGTTGGCGATCCCAAAGAGATCTGCTGTGGTTGCGCTAATCTAAACGTGTGACCATAAAATGGCACACCCATAACTAATTTGTAGGCGGGAGCGCCTAAGGTTTCAAACACACAACAACAGCAACAACAACAACAGTTAGATAAAAGCTTACACAATTGATATGCAAAAGTACATACCAGACTTCAGCCAATGCCGTATGCCGTCTTTCACATTATTTAGTCCTTGGCCGTTAAGTGGCGCATTGTAACCAACAACACCATTTCCCGGCGTAGCGAAATCGTAAGTCATTACATTAATGAAATCTACATTTCGAGCTATTTCGCGTATGTTATACGATGTGCCGATGTTGTGCACTGAAGCACCGACTGCTATACCGAATTCCAGCCCCATTGGGTGTAATCTGTAAGAGTATATGAGAAAAGAAAATTATGTGATATGAGTAGTGTAAAGTTACGTAGAGGCCTTGGAGAAGTTATATATGCGGTGGCAGCGCTAAGCCACATGACAGTTTTTTTGCCCACTCATAATTGTCAGTCTACTTTGAAGTCAAGTTTTTCTATACAACGATTCCTCGTGTTATATTGGGCGTGTGAGCGTTGTTAGCAATTTTGCATTTGTGCAGCATTTTAATAGGTTGTGTTGCTTCAATGTTTAGCGTGGCCCAGGACTTTGCACAAACAATTTTGTATTTGTTGTTGTAGCGATACCAACTTATATATAATTTGTAATCTTAAACTTGTACTGAGAAATGCACTAAAAATGCTGATGTAACTCACGTCTCATATATTTCCTTGAGTAGGACAACAAAATTATCTTTATCATTCACAGGAGAGCTGTGACGACGGGCTGGATATTCCCAATCTAAATCCAAACCATCAAATCCATTCTCCTTAATTAATTTCAATGCTGATGTTATAAAAGTTCGCCTTTTATACGGGTCGTTAGCCATGTCAGAGTATTTTTTTGAACCCTCATTCCATCCTCCAACGACAAGCATTATTTTTAATTTTGGATTTGTCTCCTTCAAAGCCACCATTTTTTCAATGTTACCTGCAATTTTTGTATTTTTTTACAATATAGAAAAAAGTTTTGATGAAATCACAGATTTAGTGATCAATCGATGTCAAATAAGAAAAATTTAATTATTCTCACAAAATTTTCAAGCGAATTACTGCTTCAGAATAATTCTGTCATACAGAATTCCATTCGCACTTACGTAAATCAAAGTCCAGCCATGTATCAAGGGACTTAACTGCACCAGTATGCTCATCAATTCCAAAGAAGGCATAACTTATATGGGTACACAGAAATGGATCAATGTGTGGCGTTTGAAAGGCACCATCGTCTGGACGGTAATGTGCCCAGGTGCCAATATAACAGTTGACAATTTTAGCTGAAAATACATAATATATATATATATATATATATATATATATATATTATGAAGGTTATAAACCAAAATTAAGGCCCTCATTTTATAAACCACAACTCCAAAGTGTTAAATGTACCTCAAAAAATAAAAAAACCATAATTTCAATGTGATTTACTCTCTCTAATCAATTTGTTGTTTTTTTTAATAAAAATTTTAAGCATTTTAATTAAAACAAATTTTCACACTTTTTTCATATAAATTTTACTAACGCGAAGTGGTTTATACAATTGATACATAAATGTTGCTTACCATTGGCCGTGCCATAAGGACTCCACAAGGCCATTAGCCCAATTAATAAGAATTTCAGCGGAACCATATTCTTCTTCGCGTTTTTTTAAGAATATTCAAATTAAAATATGTTGAAGGCCCAATTACTTCAAAACTATTTAATGCCATAACGTTGTTAGGCACAGTTTTTATACTCTTTCGTCTGGAAGTGATAAAATAATTGAGACAGGGTTTCTCTAAATTTACTCTTTTCCGCAAATAAAGATATTTGTGTACTCATTGTTATGATGTCTACTGACGTCAATTAATATGCACACTTTAGGCAAATTCTATGTTCTATGTTGCTACGCACTTTAGGGTAAAGAGATACACAAATTTCAACGAGATAAATGCAAATATTTAACTACATGTGGAGTTTTGAATGAAAGAAAGTAAACAATTTACTTAAGCAAGCGCAAATCGGCCTATCTACTGGAGACCTGTACTAATTATTAAGTTTAAATTTATAGGCTAATTATTAAAAAAGTGTTTTTAGCTCAGAAACACATGGTAAATATTCCAAAGCAAAAGGCAGACCAAATTCAGTTTTGCATACTCAACTTACAGAACAAAGCAGATTAGATGTTTTCGAAAGCCACTACACTTACATTATTAGACAGGTGACTTAGTTGAATGAGGTAACATATTCTATTTGTACCAATTTTGTTATGAAACACTGTACCAAACCGATCCGATGATAACACACTATCGTTAAGTCCCTGTATTGCCGTTTGATTTTCTGTTGTGTACAGACCCGACTACAATGTGCTTAGACTAGCGTAGGCTAGTGTCAAAATTCGACCGAAAGACTGTCAAATGCGTATGGAGAAAAACAGAAACATTTGTGTGGCTATATTGTACTTACACTCAGTTGTACAAATATATATATATATATATATATATATATATATATATATATCAACACAAGCAAGTTGACTAGTACCAATTTAGAAAGTAACTAAGAAATAAAAGTACTAAAATATACAACAGCGAGTGCCAAAAACAAACGCTAAACACTAAATATTTGAATTAATTTCTTACATTATTTTTTAAATTTTCTATAAAATTGATTTGGCGTTCATTGCGGTTTCTCTTGTGTGCATGTATCACAGTCTATGGTATGTGTGTATCTAAAAATAATTTTCAATAACAACTAACAAACAGTTGGCCACTTAAGGAAAATATGATCAGTTTCGCTCTATGCGTAGGAAAATTAAATTTAACGAAAACTTAACGAAAATTTAGCTAAGTAAATTATGGTTGCACAGAGAACGAAATAGTGTACAAGAAAATTTAATATACACCCGCTGTACAATGTACACCCTCAGTACATTATAGACATTGAATATCTTTCATTGTTTACACTTTTCGTTGTGTACACCTTCGGCCTGTACTTGTGTACATCTCGTGTAAATGCCCTGATGAGATTTTGTAAGCTAGCGCATAATCAACCATAAGTTACCTTATGGTTAGCTCAAATTCCGACAGGGTGCTTTGCAAACAAGGAGGGTTATTTTTCTCTGCTGCGCACACATCCATTAATTTTATGAAGATACAAAAACTAATATAATGTTATCATCACCGCAAATGTGTATACGGACATAAAGTGAATACAATGTTTCTCAATGGCTTCAATGTCTTCAAAGTCTTCAATGCACAGTCCTGTACACTCAAGATGTATTTGTGTATAAAGTGTGGCATGTATACATTTTTCAATGTCTTTTTTTTCGATATCGTTGTTGTAAAGTTGTGTACACAAAGGCTAAAAAAGTACACTATTTCGTTCTCTGCTACGCACATTATAGTTGGGCTTTAAGTCATGGTTCTAATCCAGTAGCCTTTTCAGTACTCATTGCTGATCTCTGGTCCATACTCTATTATATAAATTTTTGAGCTGTGCACTTCATTTTGTATTTGTTCTTGCACTTTATGTATAGTGTTAAGTAATATTATTTTAAAAATGTTGATTCTTTTATATATAACCAATCATTATTAAAAACTAATAGAAAATGTGGGGAAAATATTATCTTGACGAAAAACGGTCACCTATTTCCTGTTTTTTGAAATTTCTGCTACTCGCTGATTATTAACATAATAAAAGCTTTTCGTTAAATACAGAGCTTTTCCTTTATGTAAGTGCTTAAATTTTTTATATAGATATTTAGTGTTGCTTTATTGTGAAGAGAGATCTTTGAGGTTACTAGAAAGCTTTCATCTTTGTTTTAAAATTGTTCAGTTGTGCGGTTGTATAAAATTAAAAGCCTTAAATTTAAGATTTTATATTATTTATCTAACGGAAATTGCCTTTTGCAAATGAGCTGTTATTGTTTCTTTGCATTGTGCTCCCAGTGTTTTTGGAATGGAACCACTACTTTTACTATTGGTTTAGTTGGCCGCAGTGTTGCCATAATATTAAGAAATTAGTTATAATTATTATTTTGAAAATATATTTTATAACAATGAACTTGAGAAGAAGCAACTATTGATGTTAACAGGGTTTTATTCCGAAATATTTACGACATTATATAATACTTTTTACACGTTATGAATCGGCCATTAAGCGATTCTAATACAAGAAATTTACATGCTATTCGAATAGTTGGCAGATCCTCAGGAAAATTCGTGCCTGGAAACATACATCTGCCTGAAATTAAACTTAGGCAGTGTTCGCCGCATCGAGGATAACTAGTGTCAAGGAAAATTAATGTCAACGGGACTAGTTCAGTGTTGTGGAGTTGTACATACATAAATTCATAGTTTTTTGTATTGAAAAGATAATATTTCTCTATATCTGTTGTGAAAATCAGATTGCCATTGATTCAATGTCAAGCGTAAATATTTCTTGCTTTAACATTCAATTATTATGGTATGAAAACTGTTTATAAATATCGAACAGATGTCTTTAGTAACTTTTTCAAGGACGATTCCGTAGCTCAACTGAAATTTATTGTTTATTTCCTAGTATTATTACTTCCTAGTATTATTATTTAAGCAAATCAAATAAATATGTTTTAATAAGGTTGATCACAAATACCTTCTATATGCATGTATCTTCGATTCAGTATAAAAGACGGTGCTTAGGAACTCTAAGACAGCATACCTCATCAACTTGTCAAGTTACTATAATAAAAGAAAAAGAACTCTTGTGAATATGAAGATAAACAACGGAAAAATTAGTCCGTCAAAACTACTTCTAATTGGGCTTGTTGCTTTATGGTGCATTTTGGGTGTTGCCAATGGTGAGTATCGCTTACAGCAGTTTTATCAGGTGGCAGGGCTAAAACAGCAATAGAAATACAACAGGAGAGTTTTGTTTGTTGGAAGCGAAGCTGCCACATTGTAACATCAGTTCCCTCTTCAGGAAGGTGGCATTTAGTTGTTTGTAACACATAAACTTCGGTAGGTCTGAACTAAAAACTACTTTTACATAAATATTTTTCATTAAATACATAAATATTTGCGATTATTGGTGTCCAACCGTACAAGACTTTGTATTTTATCACAAACATTTTATATGTATTTTTCTGGAATAATAGTGCCACCTTTCAAAGTACGTCCTGCTAGTATATTCTCCTGCTTTGGTTTAAATTGAATACCTCCTTTCGATCTAAATTTAGTGTGTTTGCTTTAAATAATTCGAAAACACGCATACATACACACCTATTCATGTGCACACACTATATATTTCTTTTAGGTAACCCTCAAGAGGGCGAGAAAGGTACACCCGTAGCTGGTGGAGGAAGTGAACCCTGTGAAGGAGAAGGCTATTTTAACGACGCATCTGACTGCAATAAGTACAATGAGTGCCGTAGCGGCAAACGCACCGACTACACGTGCCCAGACGGTAAGGAATTCGACGCTACGCCCGATAAACAGTACTGCGTTTCACAAGGCACATCAGCTACATGTAAATAATTTCATGTCAACTATTTGTTCGAAAAGATTTTATTTGATGGAAATAAATTTATAAAAACATGTGAGGAACTTAGTCCTACATCATTTTAATTTCTGGTTTTATGTACTCGTTCTACCGACAGATATCACAATCATATACTTTTGAAATCTCTCGTATTATTCAATATTTCTATGTTGTGGCACAAGCGGTTACTGCACTTGGTGGCTTATAAGTATGATTAAACAAAAAAAATTTATACAGCGTTTTTATTTAAACTTTAAATTTTAAAGTGGTTTGATAGGCAGGGAAGGTACAAACATTCTCCACATATTTTTGGAAGAAGCTGTTGCCTTGTAAATAGTTAATACTTTTACAGTTTCGATGAAAATACTGTACTAGGATATTGTCAATTACTCTCGCACAGTGGTTTTAATAACAAAAGTTGTTTAAAAAAAAGTGCAGAGCTGCTAAGCTATTGAATAGACTTTTACAAAAAATTAAGTTTCAGATTCGTGTATTCTGGAGCCCAGTTGCGGATTAAAGCCAAAGAGGATGAAAGTAGGCTAGCTCGGATATGAAAAACTCTGTGCGATGTTGAATTTTCGTAATTACTGTACATTTGTACAGTTTTTTTTTTGGTTTATGTGTATGTTTGTTCTGTATAAACAATTTTAAAATACCCTGTGCAGAGTATAAAACAAAGTCCTGCACGCCTGGGCACTAACAGTTATATCATTGATTTACAAGAACATAAATTTTAAAGTTTTTGGTGAATAATTAATATTGTCAACAAACTGTTTCTATTATCTAAAACTATTTCTTAGTTCAGATAAAACGGAATTTATGAGTAACAAAAAACTGTAACCTTAAAGGTCGACTTAACGTTGGAATGTAGCAGCTCCGCTTTGAACAAAACTTTGTTGTTTGTTTTATGCGAGTAATGTTGCCACCTGATAAAACCGGCACTCAGCTTAGGCTGCACCTAAAATGCACCATAATACAAGAAGTCCAATCGAAAGTTGTCCGTTATATACTTTCATTTTAAATTTGTAATCTAGTGAGATGAGCTGTCTTGGAACGAAAATACATACACATGAAAATTATTTTGGAATAACCTTGTGAAATAGTATTTATTTCAGTTGCTTAAATAAAGAGATAAGGAACTAACATAATGGAAAAATAAATATTAAGTTTTAGTTCAGTTGTTGTGCCGTTCTTGGAAAATTTATTATATAAAAATCGTTTCTACAAAACATCTGTGTGATATTCATAAATAGTTTTCATCATACAATAATTTTATATTGAAGCAGCAAATATTTACATATTTAGCTTGGCTTTGAATTAAAAAATACTACGCAAAAACGTTTTTAACTACGACGTAAATTTTTGGTTACGAACTCCCTAAAACCAAACACTTCATACATATTGAATTCGAATCCTATGTTATGGTAGTAAATTGGCCTTGGGCGATCCTCAATGCAGCGAGTACCGAGTGAAACTTCGACATTCGAATCTTCAACATTTTTCTGTCCACAGAAACATTTGTGGAACTGGTGTTACCTGATAATTGTAACATGCAAGAGGCTTTTCAAAAATATCTGTTTCTTTTATTTTATTATATCTATTTCAAGAACATACATTCACATATAATTAACTACAAAACCATATACTTAGAAATAATCGTGTCACAAAATTCTTCTATTTGTGCAATTTTCCATTATGAAAAACCCATTTCACTTATATTTGAATTATAGAATTTATTTATTTATTTAACTTTCAAACTTTTAATTGGAAACACGAATATAATCGTAACATCTCATGTTGGTGGCCCATTCGCAGCGTTCATTTGCACGATCGAAATACAAACCAGGTTGACATTTGAAATCAAAACGTTGACCATCCCAGCATTGATGAAAATATTTCGGATTGGACAGATTGTTATAATAGTTCCTATCTGATTTCGAACAATTATTTGGTTGCGAGGGTATAACAACAACGGAACCGTTGGGACATGGTTTTTCCATCGGATTGCCTGCAAGTGAAAGAAGTCAATTGTGTTACTTTTCTTTGACTCATATGAAGCACTTTGAAAATTTTCATTACATTTCAAGTTCCGGGGCCATTCACAACGTTTGTTCTCCACATCGAAATACAAACCAGTTTGACATTCAAATTTATAACGGGTGCCACCGGAGCACTCAAAGAATTTCGAGCGATCGGGATAATCAATGTAATAACCGTTCGTTGAACAATCAACTGGCTGGGAAGGCTCATAAGGAACTGAGCCTAGCGGAACACAAATTTGTTGCTCGGACTCGCCTGAGAATAGAAAAGAAAATATTATTAAAAATAAGGACTTTGTTAACAGCGAGAGTCTTACCCTTGGCAAGGCCGCAAATACACCACAACGCAACGAATTGAATTAGAAACACTATCAACTGATTCATCTCTGTTCCTTTTAGTCTTTTCGTTATCGCAATATTATCTTATTAACAGTCCAACAACAAGTGCAATCTCAATGCCCAAACCACAGGTTTTTATATTCAAGTGAAGACATGGATTTACTGTGCGAATCTAATCTGGGAGTAGAGGACACATGATTTATTTGTTTGGTTTCGAATGCATAAAAATATTAAACAAACATGCAGACATTAAAATATCTTGCGATATGCATTTTTTATTAATGAGAATAAAAGAATTATTTGTTTTATTATTTTTGCTAATTAAACAGCGAAGTAGAGAAAAGAAACAATTGGAAGAATTAACATGGAACCGTCGTCACTGCCGATGGAAAAATGAAAAGGAATAATAATGTATCCTACAAGTGATCACTGTGAAATATCTGATGCAAAGAACGAAAGTTATATAAAATTACCATATTTTTTCTTTTAATGGTATAAATATGGCCTTCAGGAGCGCCGTGGTTGGTAAAGGAACCGGATCCGAAGTACTTGATGAGTGTTCTTATTTGCATTTAAATGATTTCCCATGGAATTTAATTAACTTGCAGGTTACAGATTTTGCTGCAATGCAGTTTTTCTCTAAATGAAAGCTTTGAGATAATCTGAAACTGCAATCAGATTCAGAGCGGACGTGAAAGAGATTCTTACGGGCAGCATATTCGTATTGAAATTCAAGGCCCACAAACAATATGCGTTTCATTCAGTCATGATATCTTAATTTAAAAAAATCTCTCAATAACATATTCGAGTTAAGTAGATAATAAAATATCTTTGTAACTGCGCGGTTATGAACTTGAGCCTAAACAACAGTTTTTAGCTAAATAATTAAAAATATTTCAAGGACGTTGCGCAACTAAACTGGAAGTTACAACAATTTTTTATTTAATTTTCTTATAATTATTTAAGCAAAACAAATAAATATGTTTTTTTAAGGTTGATTCCAAATGGTTCCGCCATTGTCGTTTGAGTATAAATGCCAGTGCTCAGGAACTCTGAGACTTCACATCTCAGTAATCTATCAAGTTACTTGTATAAGAGAGAAAATGAAGACGTATAACGCTAAAATTAGTTCATTAAAAATATTTTTTATTGGACTTGTTGCTTTGTGGAGCATTTTGGGCGTTGCCAATGGTGAGTATGAGTTTTAACACGTGGCAACAACACTCATATAACAACAACGCCGCAGTTTTGTTGTACGAGTATGTAAATCTACACCAACAACAACTGCATATGGCAAGAATTGCCTTTCGAACTGATTTGTGTTCACATCAACCTATTTTCACATCGAATACGTCTGTTTTCAGGTAAGCCTCAAGACGATGCGCCCGGTAGCACAGGACCCGGGTTTGCTTACACAGGTAACCCTGAAGAAGATGGGCCCGGTAGCACAGGACCCGGGTTTGCTTACACAGGTAACCCTGAAGAAGATGGGCCCGGTAGCACAGGACCCGGGTTTGCTTACACAGGTAACCCTGAAGAAGATGGGCCCGGTAGCACAGGACCCGGGTTTGCAGGAAATCCCGCTTACACAGATAACCCTGAAGACGATGGGCCCGGTAGCACGGGACCCGTGTTTGCAAAACCCATAAACAGAAGAGGACCCGTAAACACAGGGGAGCTTTTAAATACAGGAAGTCCTGGTAACAGGGGAGTTTTTATTGGAGGAACTAATACATGTACCGAAGAAAATGGCCACTATAACCACGAATCTGATTGCAGTAAATATTATCAATGTCATGATCACATTCGCTACGAACTCCAATGCCCAACGAATTTGAACTTTGATGCTGAAAATGCGAGATGCGAATATCCAGAGAAAGCGCCGTGTAAACATTAATTGAAATGTATGAATTGTTTTCAGAAAGATGAAATAAACTCAGTGCAGCAAGAATTTAAGACACACCATTTGAAACTTTGATTTTATATAGTCGTTCTGTTGGCAGACATCGCATAATAGAGATATTTTAATATTCTGCAAGTAATTTTTCTTCTCGTATTTGAAGTAAATGTTTCTAAGAGCCAACAAATCATTTCAAATTCTTTTGATTTATTCAATATTTTGAATATTATTATATTTTGTTTATAGTTTTTTGTATATTTTTTTTTAAGAAATTGCCAAAAGCTGGAGAGTGTAATAATCCATTACTTATATTTCTATCTGACCACAAAATAAAATTTCTTCAAAGAAATTTTTCATAGCGAAAACGGAAAACTTTCTTCTCCCGAAAACTGTTTGTTTTATTTTCTAATTTTTCGATCTTCAGTTTTTTATATGACTTTAGTTTTTTATATGCTTGAGGTCTCCTTTCATAATATAACGTTAAAGTTTCTTTTTATCAATATATCCTCATTAATAACTTTAAAAATAATTAAAATTATACATACAAAATAAAATTTATTTGGTTTTTTTATATAAAATTTAATGTATTTATTTTCGATTTTCAAAACGACACCAGTGACTTCAAACTTAATATTAATATTTTTATAAATGAAAAATAAGTCCTGGCTAGCAGGCCCATGTGTGAAGTACCTCGATGTAATTGCGAAGTTGTCCACTTGCACTTGCAATTTTTTTTAATTCCGTTCTAAAGTCACATATGAAAGTGTCCACATTGTGAAACTTTAGTTTTACAATTTTTTTATATCTAAATTTTATTACGCCGCAGACTGTTCTGAAAGCTTAGCAATTTTTCATTAAACTGCAGACATAAAATAAAATAAACTAATGCGAGTTTCAAAGTAAATGAGAAGTGCAAAGTACATGAAACGGTGTGCCTCTAATCTTCTCACCTCTCACACCAACAGATTTAAGAATTGCTGCAACAAAAATTTCCAGTCTGGACAGGGAGTTATGATATATTCATATGAGTGGAATATCTTAAGGTTTTCAAATATTTGGGTGCAAAAAATGTCCACTCTATAAAAGGAGGGAAACAGTGTTGAGAACACGTGTGGAGAAACATGAGATTTTTATCTTCAGTACCGCCGAAGGAGGGTGCTCCAATAAGCTTCTTAGTTGTCATTTAAATAGGCCGCATTTATGCAGATTAACTGAGTGCTGGATTGAATCCGAAATCTACGTCTTCTCTAAAATAGTTGGCAGCGTTCCATTCATTGTGCCAAAATATACGATAAGATTATTTCGACAAACGAAAAATTATGTTTCACAAGAACTCACGTTCGACCACCGGGTAATACAAGATTATTTAATTATAGAAAAAACGCAAAAATGTCCCCCTTTTCAACTCCCACTCCCACTTGGTTTTTTGAATTTCAAATCCATCGTACACCAAACCTTTTGTATGCCAAAACTAATTTGCCTTTATAACTCTTTTTCTAAAGTTACCTATTTATTTGAACAAGTGTTTTTATATTTCAATAAACTACCGCTGCTAAACTAAATTGCGTATATATTAGCTTTTTATATTTATTTAGTAAATTTTTTATTTATGGATTTCAGACAGATGTTGCGTAAAAAAATTGTTTTATTCAATAACTTTTCCAAGGACAATTATGTAACTAAACGGGGATTCCTAATTAAGTGTTTTCGGTAAATTTTATTTACTGACCTGATTATTATATAGACAAAACAAATAAAGATGTTTGTGGAAGATTATTTGCCAATAATTTTTATGTTTTCGTTTTAATATAAAAGCCCCGCTTAAAAGCTCTAAGCCATCACATTTCACTAATCTATCAAGTTACTTTCATTAGAGGGAAAGAGGCCTTGTTAAAATGAAGACATATAACGCAATATTGTTGATTGGAGTTCTGGCATTATGGTGCATTTTGGGCGTTGCCAATGGTGAGTACCAGTTTTATCAGGTGGCAATAATAGTCGTAGAAAACCAACAGCAGTTTTGGTAAGAGTGGCGCTGCCATACTGCGAAAATAACTCATTTTATATGTACACATCGTATATGTCGTATATTTTTTAGGCAAGCCCGATGATGAAGATCCAGCAGGAGGAGAACCTAAAACATGTACCGAAGAAAATGGCCACTATAACCACGAATCTGACTGCAATAAATATTATCAGTGTCATGATCACCTTCGCCACGACTTCCAATGTCAAAAGGGTTTGGAGTTCGATGTCGCAAATAAGAGATGCGAATATCCAGAGAAAGCAAATTGCAGTCATTAAATCATTTCGTATGAGTTGTTGTATGAAAGATGAAATAAATATATCAAAGCATATGGGGAACTTAGTGCAGTAACAATTTAAGCCACACCATTTAAAGCATCGATTGTATGTGCTCGATCCATTGGCATATATCATGAGTTTGTATATAGGAGAGATTTTGGAAATATTCTGAATTTTTGGAAACAATTGCACTTCTCATATTTGAGGTCAAATTTTTCTAAAGTCAGACTATTATAAATTCTTTTGATATATTCAATATTTTTATATTGCGGCATAAGCGGCTACTGCACTTGGTGTCTCATAAGCATCATTTAATACAGAGAAACAATTAATTTTTTTGTTTATTATAATTTTTAACTAAAATTTTTAATTAAAATGGTCCATCCGCAATATTTCTTCCTTATCGCAAAGTAGAAAAGTCAAAAAATAGTAGAGGGATTTGAAAAGTTTGTTGACGCAGTTAAATTTTTGAAAAGGTTGTGTGTGAGAACTTTTGGCTTTCCTTAAAATCGGATCTATTTATGAACAATAAATTTGAAATAGAGAATACCGATCGAAATTTAAATACAAATCAAATGGAAATTTCAATCAACATCGAATGAAATTATTGGACCCCAGAATAATTATACCACAGAAATTTTAACTTGAACAAGTGAAGTGCTTTTAACTGCAGAACTTTTTCAATGGAAACTAAAAGTAACAATTTCTTAACTGTTGCCAATTCGTTGATCGCACAAGACAGAAATATTGTGGAAATAAACTATTTTTATTATAATTTAGTAAATAATTTCATGACATTTATGTGTTATATATGATTGCCGTCGTATGTTTGCGAGTTACATATATGGAATCAGTGGTGACTTGAGCATGTTGCTGGTTTGCCGTCATAAGCTAATGACTTAAGAGGGACCACTTCCGGAAACAAAGTTATCACCAGGTTGACTTTGTAGTAAATCGACTGTTAAGTGCGCGTCTATGTCAACTTCTGTTGTTTGGTTGGAAACACATGTTGTATGACAGCAATCATATGCATTAAATAAATTTTAGAATACTTTTTATCACATTTTAATTTAAAAAAATAAAATAAAATTTTCAACTACGCCTGCAGCTAAAAAAAACCAAAAAAGTTTATTCTTTAATTTTGACGATTTCTGAAAATTATTTTGATGACTTCCGTTCCTATTCCAGCTGTCAACTATAATTACGACGATTTTCTTTCAGTTTTGATGGTTTCTATATTTTCTTTACTCTTGACGATTGCTGATAACTCTTTTGACAATAGCCTTTTAATTTTCAAGTTTCGATGATTTGCTTTTAGTTTTGACGATTGCTGATTTCTGTGATATTCTTTTCTTTTAATTCAATTAAAATTATATGATATATATTATAACTCTGTTGTTGATGGTATCCGAATGAAAAGTATATGAAGAAACCTATTATTGGAGCCATTTTGTTATTATGAAAATTTTACAGCAAATATATAAATTCTACAGAACAAATATTGTATTTTGGTATATTTAATTAACATATTTTTATTTCCTTATAAATCATTAAGTTTGTAAATGTGTGTGTACATACCCTGCAGATAAAACAACTAATAAATGATATGAAATTTATTTGTTGGGTGGTTAAGCAATGTCTATATGCATTTCATGGGCGCTTTATACACCAAATCGTCAGTAGACTTTGACTACAGTTTTGAAAAGTTTCAAACTTCTCAACTTGTCAAAAGACTTCTATAAACTATTTGAGAATTCATTTTTATTTCAGGCAATTTGTATATCTGTCCATTCTATTGTTAATTCTTGATAGAAGTATCAAAATCGGAGTGATTTTTTGATTTTCATAACAACGAGTTACATGACTGCCAAAAAACGTAAGTAGTTTGTTACATACTGAGCTGCAGGGTATTTAAACATACATATATACATGTAATATGTATATGTAGGCATCTACGTATGTATGTATGCACTACCAAAACGTCGAGTTGTTTCGTTTCAAGATTTATAATGCCTGCAAGTATGTATTTTAACCCAGTTAGGTTCATAAACCGAACAATTGCTGAAGTTCAAATAAATATTTTTCGTAACTGGATATTATAAAAAACGGCAACATGAGTACATTAAAAAAAGTTGTTTTTATTGGACTTATTTCAATATGGTGCATATGCGATCTTGCTAGTATGTATACATACATATATCATATATATATATATATATATATATATATATATATATATATATATATATACATATATATATATATATATATATATATATATATGATCATCTATTTTTTATGCAGGTGGAGGATATGATAAGGATATGGAGCAGTTACGTAGGGCCTTAGAAAATATGGAAAGTAAGTAGATCTGCGTGGAAATTGTCCCTGTGTCATAATAAATTTCTATTTTTAGATGTTGAATACGTAGTATCTAAAGGAACAAGGAGCACAGTAACTTGTGTTGCAGACGGGTTCTTTACTGATAAGAGTGATTGCACAAAGTTTTGGCGATGCGACGGAGGTAGGAAATCTCATTTCCAGTGTGGTCCAGGAACGATGTTCAATCAGGAGCATTTAGTCTGTGATTGGCCTCAGAATGTACAATGTAATAATTGAAATGGGATAATATAAATTGAAATATATGTATGTATATGTATAATATTTTAAACGTGTCGTTTTTAAGTTAAAAGTAAAATTTACATATTTAGCTTGGCTTTGAATTAAAAAATACTACGCAAAAATGTTTTTAACTACGACGTAAATTTTTGGTTACGAACTCCCTAAAACCAAACACTTCATACATATTGAATTCGAATCCTATGTTATGGTAGTAAATTGGCCTTGGGCGATCCTCAATGCAGCGAGTACCGAGTGAAACAAAACGAAATTTTGAGAATCTTCAATATTTTTCTGTCCACAGAAACATTTGTGGAACTGGTGTTACCTGATAATTGTAACATGCAAGAGGCTTTTCAAAAATATCTGTTTCTTTTATTTTATTATATCTATTTCAAGAACATACATTCACATATAATTAACTACAAAACCATATACTTAGAAATAATCGTGTCACAAAATTCTTCTATTTGTGCAATTTTCCATTATGAAAAACCCATTTCACTTATATTTGAATTATAGAATTTATTTATTTATTTAACTTTCAAACTTTTAATTGGAAACACGAACATAATCGTAACATCTCATGTTGGTGGCCCATTCGCAGCGTTCATTTGCACGATCGAAATACAAACCAGGTTGACATTTGAAATCAAAACGTTGACCATCCCAGCATTGATGAAAATATTTCGGATTGGACAGATTGTTATAATAGTTCCTATCTGATTTCGAACAATTATTTGGTTGCGAGGGTATAACAACAACGGAACCGTTGGGACATGGTTTTTCCATCGGATTGCCTGCAAGTGAAAGAAGTCAATTGTGTTACTTTTCTTTGACTCATATGAAGCACTTTGAAAATTTTCATTACATTTCAAGTTCCGGGGCCATTCACAACGTTTGTCCTCCACATCGAAATACAAACCAGTTTGACATTCAAAGTTATAACGGGTGCCACCGGAGCACTCAAAGAATTTCGAGCGATCGGGATAATCAATGTAATAACCGTTCGTTGAACAATCAACTGGCTGGGAAGGCTCATAAGGAACTGAGCCTAGCGGAACACAAATTTGTTGCTCGGACTCGCCTGAGAATAGAAAAGAAAAGAAAATATTATTAAAAATAAGGACTTTGTTAACAGCGAGAGTCTTACCCTTGGCAAGGCCGCAAATACACCACAACGCAACGAATTGAATTAGAAACACTTTCAACTGACTCATCTCTGTTCCTTTTAGTCTTTTCGTTATCGCAATATAATCTTATTAACAGTCCAACAAGAAGTGCAATCTCAATGCCCAAACCACAGGTTTTTATATTCAAGTGAAGACATGGATTTACTGTGCGAATCTAATCTGGGAGTAGAGGACACATGATTTATTTGTTTGGTTTCGAATGCATAAAAATATTAAACAAACATGCAGATATTAAAATATCTTGCGAAATGCATTTTTTATTAATGAGATCTCAAATATCTGTGGTAGGAATAAAAGAATTATTTGTTTTATTATTTTTGCTAATTAAACAGCGAAGTAGAGAAAAGAAACAATTGGAAGAATTAACATGGAACCGTCGTCACTGCCGATGGAAAAATGAAAAGGAATAATAATGTATCCTACAAGTGATCACTGTGAAATATCTGATGCAAAGAACGAAAGTTATATAAAATTACCATATTTTTTCTTTTAATGGTGTAAATATGGCCCTCAGGAGCGCTGTGGTTGGTAAAGGAACCGGATCCGAAGTACTTGATGAGTGTTCTTATTTGCATTTAAATGATTTCCCATGGAATTTAATTAACTTGCAGGTTACAGATTTTGCTGCAATGCAGTTTTTCTCTAAATGAAAGTTTTGAGATAATCTGAAACTGCAATCAGATTCAGAGCGGACGTGAAAGAGATTTTTACGGGCAGAATATTCGTATTGAAATTCAAGGCCCACAAACAATATGCGTTTCATTCAGTCATAATATCTTAATTTAAAAAAATCTCTCAATAACATATTCGAGTTAAGTAGATAATAAAATATGTTTGTAACTGCGCGGTTATGAACTTGAGCCTAAACAACAGTTTTTAGCTAAATAATTAAAAATATTTCAAGGACGTTGCGCAACTAAACTGGAAGTTACAACAATTTTTTATTTATTTTTCTTATAATTATTTAAGCAAAACAAATAAATATGTTTTTTTAAGGTTGATTCCAAATGGTTCCGCCATTGTCGTTTGAGTATAAATGCCAGTGCTCAGGAACTCTGAGACATCAAATCTTAGTAACCAAGTTACTTGTATAAGAGAGAAAATGACGACGTATAACGCTAAAATTAGTTCATTAAAAATATTTTTTATTGGACTTGTTGCTTTGTGGTGCATTTTGGGCGTTGCCAATGGTGAGTACCAGTTTTATCAGGTGGCAATAATAGTCGTAGAAAACCAACAGCAGTTTTGGTAAGAGTGGCGCTGCCATACTGCGAAAATAACTCATTTTATATGTACACATCGTATATGTCTTATATTTTTTAGGCAAGCCCGATGATGAAGATCCAGCAGGAGGAGAACCTAAAACATGTACCGAAGAAAATGGCCACTATAACCACGAATCTGACTGCAATAAATATTATCAGTGTCATGATCACCTTCGCCACGAATTCGAATGTCAAAAGGGTTTGGAGTTCGATGTCGCAAATAAGAGATGCGAATATCCAGAGAAAGCAAATTGCAGTCATTAAATCATTTCGTATGAGTTGTTGTATGAAAGATGAAATAAATATATCAAAGCATATGGGGAACTTAGTGCAGTAACAATTTAAGCCACACCATTTAAAGCATCGATTGTATGTGCTCGATCCATTGGCATATATCATGAGTTTGTATATAGGAGAGATTTTGGAAATATTCTGAATTTTTGGAAACAATTGCACTTCTCATATTTGAAGTCAAATTTTTCTAAAGTCAGACTATTATAAATTCTTTTGATATATTCAATATTTTTATATTGCGGCATAAGCGGCTACTGCACTTGGTGTCTCATAAGCATCATTTAATACAGAGAAACAATTAATTTTTTTGTCTCTTATAATTTTTAACTAAAATTTTTAATTAAAATGGTCCATCCGCAATATTTCTTCCTTATCGCAAAGTAGAAAAGTCAAAAAATAGTAGAGGGATTTGAAAAGTTTGTTGACGCAGTTAAATTTTTGAAAAGGTTGTGTGTGAGAACTTTTGGCTTTCCTTAAAATCGGATCTATTTATGAACAATAAATTTGAAATAGAGAATACCGATCGAAATTTAAATACAAATCAAATGGAAATTTCAATCAACATCGAATGAAATTATTGGCTCCCAGAATAATTATACCACAGAAATTTTAACTTGAACAAGTGAAGTGCTTTTAACTGCAGAACTTTTTCAATGGAAACTAAAAGTAACAATTTCTTAACTGTTGCCAATTCGTTGATCGCACAAGACAGAAATATTGTGGAAATAAACTATTTTTATTATAATTTAGTAAATAATTTCATGACATATATGTGTTATATATGATTGCCGTCGTATGTTTGCGAGTTACATATATGGAATCAGTGGTGACTTGAGCATGTTGCTGGTTTGCCGTCATAAGCTAATGACTTAAGAGGGACTGTGAGCAGGACCACTTCCGGAAACAAAGTTATCACCAGGTTGACTTTGTAGTAAATCGACTGTTAAGTGCGCGTCTATGTCAACTTCTGTTGTTTGGTTGGAAACACATGTTGTATGACAGCAATCATATGCATTAAATAAATTTTAGAATACTTTTTATCACATTTTAATTTAAAAAAATAAAATAAAATTTTCAACTACGCCTGCAGCTAAAAAAAACCAAAAAAGTTTATTCTTTAATTTTGACGATTTCTGAAAATTATTTTGATGACTTCCGTTCCTATTCCAGCTGTCAACTATAATTACGACGATTTTCTTTCAGTTTTGATGGTTTCTATATTTTCTTTACTCTTGACGATTGCTGATAACTCTTTTGACAATAGCCTTTTAATTTTCAAGTTTCGATGATTTGCTTTTAGTTTTGACGATTGCTGATTTCTGTGATATTCTTTTCTTTTAATTCAATTAAAATTATATGATATATATTATAACTCTGTTGTTGATGGTATCCGAATGAAAAGTATATGAAGAGACCTATTATTGGAGCCATTTTGTTATTATGAAAATTTTACAGCAAATATATAAATTCTACAGAACAAATATTGTATTTTGGTATATTTAATTAACATATTTTTATTTCCTTATAAGTCAGTAAGTTTGTAAATGTGTGTGTACATACCCTGCAGATAAAACAACTAATAAATGATATGAAATTTATTTGTTGGGTGGTTAAGCAATGTCTATATGCATTTCATGGGCGCTTTATACACCAAATCGTCAGTAGACTTTGACTACAGTTTTGAAAAGTTTCAAACTTCTCAACTTGTCAAAAGACTTCTATAAACCATTTGAGAAATCAAATGAAAACCCACAAACAACTTTTATTCGATAGGACTCTATTTTATTTTGCTATATAAGTTTCATAGCCTACTACACTTATTATCATGTGTGGGGTTTCATTTAAATTCTCAATTTAATTTATTAATAACTAATAAATGATTAGATATATACTTTTTTCATTTTTACTTCAGGCAATTTGTATATCTGTCCAGTCTGTTTTTAATTCTTGATAGAAGTATCAAAATCGGAGTGATTTTTTGATTTTCATAACAACGAGTTACATGACTGCCAAAAAACGTAAGTAGTTTGTTACATACTGAGCTGCAGGGTATTTAAACATACACATATACATGTAATATGTATATGTAGGCATCTACGTATGTATGTATGCACAACCAAAACGTCGACTTGTTTCGTTTCAAGATATATAATGCCTGCGTCTAAGTACATCTAATCAGTTACTTTCATAAACCGAACAATTGCTAAAGTTTAAATTAATATTTTTCGTAACTGGATATTATAAAAAACGGCAACATGAGTACATTAAAACAAGTTGTTTTTATTGGACTTATTTCAATATTGTTTACATTTGATTTTGCTAGTATGTATACATATATATATATATGTATATATATATATACATATATATATATATATACATATATATATATATATATATATATATGTATATATATTTATATATATATGATCATCTATTTTTTATGCAGGTGGAGAATATGATGACGAAATGGAACATTTATATGAGACCTTAGAAAATGTAGAAAGTAAGTAGATGTGCGTGGAAATTGTCCCTGTGTCATAATAAATTTCTATTTTTAGATGTTGAATACGTAGTATCTAAAGGAACAAGTAGCACAACAACTTGTGTTGCAGACGGGTTCTTTACTGATAAGAGTGATTGCACAAAGTTTTGGCGATGCGACGGAGGTAGGAAATCTCATTTCCAGTGTGGTCCAGGGACGATGTTCAATCAGGAGCATTTAGTCTGTGATTGGCCTCAGAATGTGCAATGTAATAATTGAAATGGGATAATATTAATTGAAATATATGTATGTATATGTATAATATTTTAAACGTGTCGTTTTTAAGTTAAAAGTAAAATTTACATATTTAGCTTGGCTTTGAATTAAAAAATACTACGCAAAAATGTTTTTAACTACGACGTAAATTTTTGGTTACGAACTCCCTAAAACCAAACACTTCATACATATTGAATTCGAATCCTATGTTATGGTAGTAAATTGGCCTTGGGCGATCCTCAATGCAGCGAGTACCGAGTGAAACTTCGACATTCGAATCTTCAACATTTTTCTGTCCACAGAAACATTTGTGGAACTGGTGTTACCTGATAATTGTAACATGCAAGAGGCTTTTCAAAAATATCTGTTTCTTTTATTTTATTATATCTATTTCAAGAACATACATTCACATATAATTAACTACAAAACCATATACTTAGAAATAATCGTGTCACAAAATTCTTCTATTTGTGCAATTTTCCATTATGAAAAACCCATTTCACTTATATTTGAATTATAGAATTTATTTATTTATTTAACTTTCAAACTTTTAATTGGAAACACGAACATAATCGTAACATCTCATGTTGGTGGCCCATTCGCAGCGTTCATTTGCACGATCGAAATACAAACCAGGTTGACATTTGAAATCAAAACGTTGACCATCCCAGCATTGATGAAAATATTTCGGATTGGACAGATTGTTATAATAGTTCCTATCTGATTTCGAACAATTATTTGGTTGCGAGGGTATAACAACAACGGAACCGTTGGGACATGGTTTTTCCATCGGATTGCCTGCAAGTGAAAGAAGTCAATTGTGTTACTTTTCTTTGACTCATATGAAGCACTTTGAAAATTTTCATTACATTTCAAGTTCCGGGGCCATTCACAACGTTTGCTCTCCACATCGAAATACAAACCAGTTTGACATTCAAAGTTATAACGGGTGCCACCGGAGCACTCAAAGAATTTCGAGCGATCGCGATAATCAATGTAATAGCCGTTCGTTGAACAATCAACTGGTGGGGAGGGCTCATAAGGAACAGAGCCTAGCGGAACACAAATTTGTTGCTCGGACTCGCCTGAGAATAGAAAAGAAAATATTATTAAAAATAAGGACTTTGTTAACAGCGAGAGTCTTACCCTTGGCAAGGCCGCAAATACACCACAACGCAACGAATTGAATTAGAAACACTTTCAACTGATTCATCTCTGTTCCTTTTAGTCTTTTCGTTATCGCAATATAATCTTATTAACAGTCCAACAAGAAGTGCAATCTCAATGCCCAAACCACAGGTTTTTATATTCAAGTGAAGACATGGATTTACTGTGCGAATCTAATCTGGGAGTAGAGGACACATGATTTATTTGTTTGGTTTCGAATGCATAAAAATATTAAACAAACATGCAGACATTAAAATATCTTGCGATATGCATTTTTTATTAATGAGATCTCAAATATCCGTGGTAGGAATAAAAGAATTATTTGTTTTATTATTTTTGCTAATTAAACAGCGAAGTCGAGAAAAGAAACAATTGGAAGAATTAACATGGAACCGTCGTCACTGCCGATGGAAAAATGAAAAGGAATAATAATGTATCCTACAAGTGATCACTGTGAAATATCTGATGCAAAGAACGAAAGTTATATAAAATTACCATATTTTTTCTTTTAATGGTATAAATATGGCCCTCAGGAGCGCCGTGGTTGGTAAAGGAACCGGATCCGAAGTACTTGATGAGTGTTCTTATTTGCATTTAAATGATTTCCCATGGAATTTAATTAACTTGCAGGTTACAGATTTTGCTGCAATGCAGTTTTTCTCTAAATGAAAGTTTTGAGATAATCTGAAACTGCAAGCGGACGTGAAAGAGATTTTTACGGGCAGCATATTCGTATTGAAATTCAAGGCCCACAAACAATATGCGTTTCATTCAGTCATGATATCTTAATTTAAAAAAATCTCTCAATAACATATTCGAGTTAAGTAGATAATAAAATATCTTTGTAACTGCGCGGTTATGAACTTGAGCCTAAATAACAGTTTTTAGCTAAATAATTAAAAATATTTCAAGGACGTTGCGCAACTAAACTGGAAGTTACAAAAATTTTTTATTTATTTTTCTTATAATTATTTAAGCAAGACAAATAAATATGTTTTTTTAAGGTTGATTCCAAATGGTTCCGCCATTGTCGTTTGAGTATAAATGCCAGTGCTCAGGAACTCTGAGACTTCACATCTCAGTAATCTATCAAGTTACTTGTATAAGAGAGAAAATTAAGACGTATAACGCTAAAATTAGTTCATTAAAAATATTTTTTATTGGACTTGTTGCTTTGTGGTGCATTTTGGGCGTCGCCAATGGTGAGTATGAGTTTTATCGTGTGGCAACAACACTCATATAACAACAACGCCGCAGTTTTGTTGTACGAGTATGTAAATCTACACCAACAACAACTGCATATGGCAAGAATTGCCTTTCGAACTGATTTGTGTTCACATCAACATATTTTCACATCGAATACGTCTGTTTTCAGGTAAGCCTCAAGACGATGCGCCCGGTAGCACAGGACCCGGGTTTGCTTACACAGGTAACCCTGAAGAAGATGGGCCCGGTAGCACAGGACCCGGGTTTGCTTACACAGGTAACCCTGAAGAAGATGGGCCCGGTAGCACAGGACCCGGGTTTGCTTACACAGGTAACCCTGAAGAAGATGGGCCCGGTAGCACAGGACCCGGGTTTGCAGGAAATCCCGCTTACACAGGTAACCCTGAAGAAGATGGGCCCGGTAGCACAGGACCCGGGTTTGCAGGAAATCCCGCTTACACAGGTAACCCTGAAGACGATGGGCCCGGTAGCACAGGACCCGGGTTTGCAGGAAATCCCGCTTACACAGATAACCCTGAAGACGATGGGCCCGGTAGCACAGGACCCGGGTTTGCAGGAAATACCGCTTACTCAGGTAACCCTGAAGACGATGGGCCCGGTAGCACAGGACCCGGGTTTGCAAAACCCATAAACATGAGTACATTAAAAAAAGTTGTTTTTATTGGACTTATTTTAATATTGTTTACATTTGATTTTGCTAGTATGTATACAAATATATATATATATATATATATATATATATATATGTATATATATATGATCATCTATTTTTTATGCAGGTGAAGAATATGTTGGCCCAATGGAACTTTTATATCAGTCCTTAGAATGTAAGTACATGTGCGTGGAAATTGTCCCTGTGTCATAATAAATTTCTATTTTTAGATCTTCAATACACAGCACCTGAAGAAACAAGTAGCACTTGTGTTGCAGACGGGTTCTTTACTGATAAGAGTGATTGCACAAGGTTTTGGCGGTGCAACGAAGGTAAGATATCTCATTTCCGGTGTCTTCGAGGGAAGACGTACAATCAGGAGCAGTTAGTCTGTGATCGTTCTCAAAAAGTACAATGTAATAATTGAAATGGGATAATATTAATTGAAATATATGTATGTATATGTATAATATTTTAAACGTGTCGTTTTCAAGTTAAAAGGCTGGCATGCATGGTATTTGTGTATGTATGTGTGGAATGGAAATCGATTTCGAATGAAATTTGATATGAGTAGTTTTGATTTGAGTCATTCTAAGTAATACAATTTAATTATTTGTTAAATGGAATATTAGACTAAAATGTGGGTGGCCGAAACTGAAAATGAGAATCCATTAAATAATGCATCGCGACGCTAGACACTCTGGTTTGGGTTGAGCTGTTACTGCATTAAGCTGACACTACTGAGGCTTGGTGTTCATGGGATGAACACATCATGCCCTCGTACTTTCCGTACAAACGGAAAAGGTTTCAGCCAGTGGTAGAAGCAAAGTACACAAGAGCACTGCTGGGAAAGTGTAGCGGCCTTCGAAAATAGTGTTGTGTTAGTTGAAAAAAAAAATATGTTGATTTTATTACTAATCTATAATAAATAAATTTAATATAAATTAAGTTTTATATAATATTATTAATACCTAAGAAATCAAACATAATTTCCTTGTCGAAAATTGCATCGTTTATTTTTTCTCAAGAGCCAATGAAACTGTTTGACATGGGTGATTGTATTAAAGTTCAGGTTCACAGGAGGAAGTTTTTTCTTTTCAATTCCTTTTGAAGCAGTCTGAATGTTTACACAGAGAAATCTGTTTCAACTTATTTTCGTTTTCTTTTACTTTCAAATTCTCACATGTTTGACAGTTTATTTCATTTAGTTTTTCCTTTTCGGTCACTCCCAATAACTCGAAAAATGAGAAGCGCAAACTTCCTCGTGTAAGCCTGGAGTTATAAATACAAATTGATTTTTATCTTCCACCATGTATGAAACAACCTCATTTCACTTTTTATGGTGTTCCTTCTTCACTTTGCCGACATACAACAACAGCTGATATCAATAGGATACGAAATAAGTTAAAATTTTATAACTGCCACTGCCACCTGATCATTCCAGATGCAAAATCTTAATGCTTTTACATGCGGCGTATCATGTATTTTTCAATGGGATATACGACGTTGGATGAAAAATTCTGCTCGTGTGAAAGCAGCTTTTGGGCGCCGCCTTGTAGTCTGAAGGCTTAAGTTTCTAACAGGACAATTTTAAGTCTCCCTGTTACAGTTTTAGAATAATCAATGCAGCGAATGAGAAAATGCGTAAGTGACCGAAACCGATTGGCGCCTATTTGCCCCACCCCCAAAAATGTTCCACAATTATTATCAGCATATAAAGAAATGCTCTTGGAAATTTCTCCTCATTTTTAATTACTTTTGTAAAAAGTGAACTATTTTGGGCTGGCCATATGTTGGCGACTTTTCCCCTTTTAATTTGGGTACATGATAGCAAGTTTTTCAAGGTACTCTGAATCTATTTTTGACAGCCTCAATTGATATGTTTCAAGGAGAATCGGTTTATTTGATATACATATTACGACGGATAATTTTATTGTTTAATGTTTGTCTAATTTTAAGCAAATTGCTGTAAACGTTAGGATAAACAACTGCGGTAAAGACAATATTTGTGTAAGTGAAAATTTCGTTTGAGGATTTTTTTTTCAGCCAATGTCAGGTACAACACGAAAAAAAAGCCGTAACCCACACGATGAAACTTTTGTTTCAGCAGTTTTTATATTGTGTGCGAGTGATGAAATGGAAATATATACTCACTGTATTTCTCTCTCGTTCTTTCTTACTGAAAACTAAAAACGGTGGCAGCAAAAGTTTCACTGTGTGCACGGGGTCTAATCAGATCGGTATCAGCAACATGCTAATCAGCTATTTTTGGCCAATTTCCTTTTTGGCAACACTGTTTTTGGAAACTTTGCTATTTTCATGTAACATTTTATTATAAAAATTCATGTTCGGTTAAGAATTTTATTATCAAAATTGCTGATCGGTTGGTAAAGGCCATCGTGCACTTCTTACATGTTATGGACGAAGTCCTTTTAAGGTTGAATGGACACGTGAACAAGCAAAATTACATTTTTGTTTCAAAGAACAGCCAGAAGCATTTCAAAAACCGCCATTGATACAGAAAAATTTCACTTTTTGATATGGATTATGAAACGGTGGCATCATTAGACGGTATTTTCTTAAAGGCTACGAAGGTAGGAACGTTATTATGAGTAGCAAACGCCAAGATGGAAGAGCTGGACTTGGCTGACATGTGATTCCAACAAGACGGTGCATTTCTCTAAACTTTATGTTCTTTTTATGAAATCCGTAAGCTCTTATAAAATCACCCGTTTCAATACCTTCAATACAGGGAAAACCAACTGTAGCCGGATAAGAACTTTGAGAAAGAACTGATACAAACTTTCAGCCGATAGGGAAATCTAAACTATAGATTGATAACGATTACATTTCAGCGCTGCTGCCAATATGGTGATTAATTTTGCCCCACCCTGTATCATGTTTATGCATTCAAGCATATTTACATAAGTATGTATACAATTATGTGTGTATGTATGTGCACATAAAGATGTGTAATGAAATAGTTCAATTTAACATTTTGAATTGAACAAGCAACCGCTTAAGTTGTTGAACATGAATAATTTGAAACTATTTCTAATTCGATTTATTACACTCTGGTGTATACTCGGCTTTGCTAGAGGTAAACGTTAGCAATATATATATATATACTGTCTTTCATATGCATGTGTATTTATATAAGGATGTACATGAATATATTAATGCAAGTGTGCGTATGCGTTATAACGATTCAATTAAACTCTTTTTAGGTGCAGACGAAACTGATGAGAGCTTGATGAAATTATACGTGGCTCTACATGAAACCGACAGTAAGTTCAGTTTAATGTGTATTTTGTGAATGATTGTAATAAATACTTGAGTTTTCTTTATAACCAGAATTTTATGATAAACTAGACAAAACGAAAAAGTTTGTTTGCGTTAAAGATGGATTCTTTCGTGATCCGAACGATTGCTCGCGATTTTATCGTTGCGATTCCAAGCGCCGTACTCATTTCGAATGTGGGCCAGGAACTCAGTTCAATGAGGATAACTCAAGTTGTGATTGGCCGTTCAAAGTGAATTGTGGATCATAAATTTGGAGAACGGCTTAATCAATATATCTGCCGCTCCTTAACTAATAAGCAAATATATGACAAGTCCGCTTTCTGCTCAAATTAATGATTTAATGCTGCACGATACAAAAGTAATAAGTCCATAAGTAAATAAAAAACATACATTTAAAAGTTGAAATTTGAAAAGGCAATAAAACAAAAACGAATTGTAATTCTCCAAATCATTATTATAATTTTTTTTTTTTTTTTGTGTAGTACAATTGTTCTGGTTAGAAATTACACCCACCCCCCATTTCCATTTCAACTCTTGAGACGAGTTGATGGACTCTCTTGCACTCGCGCTCACGTCTTGGCGCATCAACAATGAAACCAGTCTCATGAAATTTAGCACTGCCGGTTCTTCTTTGCGATCGAATTTCGTAAAGAACTTATTCACAAATGGAAAACAAATTTACAGAGATTTCTAAGTTTAATCAATTCGTGCTCATTTAAACCAGCTGCAAACATACAAATTCATATTAAAAACTAAAAAAAATCCATCCCAACGACCTGAAAAATAAAAAAGGTCAGTGATATTAGTTTTCAAGTTTGGGGAACTGAGATATTCTTCTAACATATATTATTGCAATATAAACTAAATACTTAATTGCTTCAATATTTAAATCAATACGGTTGATTTAAGATCGATCATATAATGAAACTCTTAAAAAATCTGACGAAGCTTTAAGGAAAAGCTTAGCATCTCAAAAAATACGAAAACTGGTTATGATCAAAATTCAAAATTTTTCAGGTGCGCTCAAATATCGCATCTTAATTTTTAGCTGCATGACAACAATCGATATCGATAACTATGGCTTGACAGCTGAGAATATCAAAATCTGTTGACATTTCTATTTAGTAACTCCCAGTTCTCTATGCATTTGCTTACCACCAATAACTCCCAGTTCTTAATTTTTTTGCTTAAAACCAATAGCAATGGCTAAAACCTTGAGAATTTCACTACAAAACCATATGTGAGGCTATTTTTTGTATCACTAATAAACTATTGTTTTTATCACTAAAACATAATGCCAAAGCAAACAGAAGTTAACAAAAGCTGTTTATATATATTTTTTTTAATCAAAACTTAGCATACGCAATTTGGTTATTCCGACCTTACTAGAAACCCCCAAAAATATTTTTTATTCAAATATGTATTTCCTTATTTTCATTTGCTTTATGTTGTTAAAAATTAAACAAAGAATTATTAGAAGCGTAGTTTTTCTAACATGAACTCTATTGTCTTTGAAATTATTACGTCTTTGGAATATTTTTCTCCAAAATATTTATTACTCTTATTTGATTATTACTTATTAAATATACGAGGGGAAGTTAATACTAGAATTAGCAAATTTTTACGTCGTATTTAAATGTCGCTTGTCTCTAGGCTCAATTTATATGCGATATAAAGCTCAGCAGTAAAGAGCTAAGTCGAGTTTAAATTACCGGTTTTGTGCATCAACTCTATTTTGGCTTACCAATTTAGCATGAGATTTCGAAAGCTGCCTCTTATTTTGTCATATATTGCAAGATAAAATTTTGGACCTAAAAAGTTTATTGTTACAAAACTATACGTGATTTATTTCTATTTTTGAAAATATCTTATCAGAGATTAAAATGTTTTGAATAGGAATTTCGATCGATATCAAATACCGCTTTTTAAATTTTATTCTCATAAGTTTCACACATAGATACAGCTTGTGCTTAGCACTGATGATCTACAATCCTTCTGCGCATTTCTTCAAATCCATGGCCGAATAAAGAGTAAGGCATGGTTCCATGCTACGATTTTGTTAAAATATTTAAAATTTTCTTTTGTTTCGTTGTCCGTTAACCGTAACCAGTTATTAACATAATTCGTTAACTTAAGGACAGCTTTTGTATGTTAATTATAGAGCTTTTCTTTACCGTGAGCGTAAGTGGAGCTTTGACACTTAAAAGCTCACTAATATAATTTGGAAACTAACAACAATATTTTAAACGTGTTTGCTAGTTTCTTCTTATTTTCGTTTAACGCATTCAGATAAATCAGTTTCGTGTTATTTCATAATTAAATAAATCGTGTTTACTTTTTACAAGAAATGTCGTTTTATTTCAAAATGGTTAAAACTTAAAATAATAGTTCAATTCTTTAAAAATACAGTCACAAATATCTTAATTATTTTATTATTTAAAAATGGCTTTAAACAGTAAAACAGCCTCAGCTCGCAATACTATTACGCAGATTTACATATAGTTACATACACACGTATGTATGTACAAGTATTTATGTATGAACACATACAAAAAGAATATATACTTTTCAATAATGATGATAATTGTAAAATACAAAATTGTTTAACATAGAAAAATATTATCATGAATATATAAAATAAAACTTAGAACATCTATAGGTTTTTTTTGTCAATTTTGTTTTTATCACTCTATACGTATTCGTGAAGATCTTCTTAATTGCAACCATTCTTTTTTAACTAATTTAACCAACATAATCATTGCTACAATATCGGATAAAATTAATATATAAAAAACATTTTGCCATCCAAAACCAGATACCATGCCAGCCATCAAAGGACCAACAGCAGCACCTGAAAGTATTATATATGCATTTGTGTAGAGAATTAGTAAACTAATTAATTAACTTTATTTGGCTACCTATAGAACCAGTGCCATCAATAATGGCTGTAACGGTGGCTAAAGCTTTAGCATTGCCTTGTAGTGAACTGTGCTGACCCAATTCAGCACTTACCGAAGTTGTAATTAAAGCGTAGGGCCCATTAACAAGGAAACCGGCAAGGACCAATAGAATTACAAGCAAGAAAACGTAAGAGTTGCCATACTGTTGATACATTAAAAGCTAGAACAAATAAAAAAGTGAGTTTTATTTTAAAAATAGTACATTCAATATTTTGCTTGTTTAACTCTCATGTTCTACAATAGTGAATCGTTCTCTTTTATTTAAATTAAATATAAATTTGCTACTCTTTCATGAAATCTTCACAATTCAACTGCCGAAAGAATTTCTAACAATAACGTACAAATATTTACAAATAAACTTACCACGGGTGCAGCAAAAAACAACATACCAAAACATGTTGTTGCTGACATTCCAGACATATCGGATATCATACCAGCCACAATGGCACCAAATATACCACCAACATCAAAAAGTACGGATACATCCGCGGACAGAGATGGACCTAAGGTACTAGAAGATTGTATGTACAGAGGCAGCCAATAAAGGAAAGTATAGCTGACTAATTTTGAAAAAAATAAGCATAGGGAAAATTCAATAACACCAGGTATAAATAAAGCTTCAGTTAGGCTAATGGGGCGTTGAACTTGATGACCATGGGAATGCTCCAAAATGGGAGAACGTTCAGAAGGGCGATAATTAACATCCTAAAATTATAAAAATTATTATATTCTATATCCTAAAAGTGTATACATATGCATGCATGAGTTATATTCAAAAAAGAAGAACTTTAAATTTTTTGGGGACAACGTACATTCGATTAAAGTTCTTTTTTATGTTGATGCACTCATTTCCAACATACCGAGCCTTTGCTGCAATAGAGCCATAACTTATAATTTTAGATAAATATATGAACAAGTCATTTCTGTGTAGACTGCAATGAGTTCACGAGAAATAGAAATCTTTAGCGCGTCTTTCATAAATTTTTATAAAAAGTGCTCAAAATCATTGGTAATTGCACTCTGAATCAGAAAAAAATTTTAAAAAAAGTGGTGTCAACGTTTTCACAAGGTTTGAACGTTACAAATTTTTCCTGTTCTCAATATTGAAGAGATCTAAGAAAGGTCGCAGAGAGAGTGACAAAAAAATTTCATGTTTAGAAGCAAATTGCATAAAACAACTAAAACAATACTAAAATGATGTAGGGAGCCTAGAGGCAATTCCCCATGACGACAGCAATTTCTTTTTGTTTTTTAAATGCATCTTATTTTCTTGAACAGAACCCACACAAATTGCATAAAATACTTACAGAATTATAAATATTGGAAACAGAAACCACTCCATTGTTATCCTCAATATCGGAATCATTGGCTGACGGTCGTTCGACACTAACACCACTTTGTGGAGGACAACCAACTATTTCCGGTGTGTCAACCAGAAATAAAAATAGCAAAAAGCCACCACCAGCAATTATTATGCCCGGCACTATGAAGGATAAAGCCCAATCTGTTTCCACATATTGAGCAGCTATTAAAGTTCCTAATATATTACCTATAGAAGTATGACTATTCCAAATACCAAAAACCAGGCCCCGCTTTGATTTACCAAACCAACGGCCAATTAAAGTCACTACACCCGGCCATCCAGTTGTTTGAGCGACGCCCGCACAAACTTGTACAATAACAAAATAAGTAATACTGTGTATGCTCCAAGTTTTAGCGATACCAAAGAGATACGAAAAAATGCCAGAGAAAATCATTCCAAATGCTAAGAAATATCTTAAAGATACACGTTCAGCCACAAAACCAGAAACAAACATGGCTGCAGCATATGAAAAAAGAAATGCTGAATCTAAGAGGGCAAATTTGGCAGGAGCATTTGAGTCATCTGACATGGAGGTAAAAAATATATATTAACATTTAAATGCTGTGAGCGATATTCGGAAAAAGAATTACTTACCAAACGGTGCATAGCCGCAATCTTTTGTGATGGCATTGTGCGTGTCATCTGCAGAGCAATTATAATGAAGTACGGACTTTACCACAGATATGGGCTTGCGCGACATATGATAGCAGGTATAAGCCAAATAAGTGAGACAGAAAATTGAGAGTTTGAAACTACAAACAGAAAAATTAATATTAAGAGATTAATATACAATAATCCTTTTTATTATTAATATAATAATATAATATATATATATATATATATATATATATATATATACACATATATATATATATATATATATATATATATATATATATATATACATATATAGTTAATATAGTTAATATAATTAATATAATTAATATAATATAAATTATATGCGAAATTCGTGTTTAAAATGTATTTTTTTGTTATTGAAATTACAAGATGTTTCATGAAACTTATGAAAAAAGAACACGTAACTTAGCCATATTTTTGCTCCAAGTGTGGAAAAAATGATTTATAGTAAAATTAATATCTTTTTTGTAAAATTTTTAGAATTAATATAGCAAAAATCACTTTTAAATAATGGCAAATAATATGCAAATGGTTGGGAATATTTTTAATTAAAAGAACATTTTTTAAATTTTTTCAAAACCAATTCGTATTACAGAAGAGCCTTAACAGATTTCTAATTATCTAATTATTGATTTTGAGGCGCTATTGCTCTTCAAGCATCGACGGATATGTGCACTTTATAATAAAGGAACATAATACATGCACATGCATGTTCTTGTTCAAAACAATCAACTTACACAGTCTCCTTTTTGCATCTCACTTGAGGACAGCAATCTCTGGTAAATTTTTGTACGACCAACACACCCACTGGGATGTCATTATAACTGTGACTCATTCTGCGAACACGATGGCGGCTCATGAGCCTAAAGCGAAAAAGACAAGGACGACAAAACTGCCAGCTCTTTGTTCCGGCAAAAAAACGTTGCCGTTATCTAAGGAAAATCGCACCTGTAATCAAGATTTCCACATTCGTGTTCAAAAATCTGAAAATAAAATTTAGTAGTTGTAATAAGTATGAGATGATAAAAATAAAATAGCCAAATTTTTAAATAATATTACAACATGCCAATAAAAACTGGTAAGCATTGTATTTCCAATGTTCCTTTCTGAAAATAAAAAACCAATAACTTTTTCCCGTTCGTACGATTTTAATTAACTACGTTGCATTTTTCAACTCTTCCCATTTGATTTATCTTGAAGCTACTAGAAGAAAAGTATTAGTGAAAATAGACAAAACAAAGTATTTCAAACAAAGTGAAAAAGAGTCAAAATCCATATTTATATATTGCAGTACATACCTATCGGGCATTTGCATGACGAATTGTAAGAAGTCACACATAATTGAATATTTAGAGAATATTTAAAACATAATAGCTAGAGAATTGCAAACTTCAGGTTGGCTTTCAGGCTAGAATGTGTACTGCAGAAATGCGATATATAATTGGTTCAGAGTATATATTTATTATGGCCACATTTGCGATTTGTGATTGGGGCTAGCCCAGTGAGACCAATTACTTCAAAACGATTGCTTAAAGTGCTACTTATATATGAATGTGCGTGCATATACTTGCGTAAGCAAGATAAACTCAGTAGCGTATATCGTTCCTTATGTGGCATATCCTGACTGACAAAGTCTGTGTTGTGTATAAGGATGCTGAATGCGACAGATCAAACACAGAAATAACGAATAATTGCACCAACTACCTAAAGGAAAAGTACTATTGCAGATTTGATAATAGAATTAGTCAGCAGCAGTGTTTATCTCTTTATGTATACATGCGACACCAGCATCTTTCAGTCATTTCAATACTTACATACATGCATATGTATATAGTTGCATTGATAAGCAGAAAGTTATTAGCATCAACTCGACTGCAGACGTGTACACTTTTTAGATCTTTGGAATAAATGGTTGTCTAAATTACATACTTAGAATCTGACATATATACATCCATATATATACATCCATATATATATATATATATATATATATATATATATATACATATATATATATATATATATATATATATATATGTATATATATATACACCTACAATCTTTGTTTATAGCACAATATGATGTAAATACTTATTTATGCATATGTACTTGCATACAACATTAATCTCAATTTGATATACATATTTTTAATGATCCATTAGAATTAATGAAAAAAATAATAGTTTACACTTAATTCCATCAAATATATCCAGATATTTTCCACACTTTTGGATGTTGCAAATTTCTTTGTTTGAATAGTTCCAATGTTGTTGCTTTGTTGGCATTTCATATCATTTGAAGTCATATAATAAAACGATTTCAGAATTGTACCATTCTTTATGTAAATCTATGCAACTTACACTTTTTTATACTTATAAAATACATATAAAATATATTAGATCTACTTTTTTTTAAAAAACTGCAATTTTTGACTACAAAAATTTGTATTATTATCGGTAAATTCATTGAATTTACTGTGCTTGCGAATCAGGCGATGACAACAAAACGTGTGTAAGTGTCAAGTTCTTTTTAATGATAACAGAGTTGCATTTAGTTAACACTAATTTAAACCGTTCATAAAAGTTGTTGAGTTTCTATTAAGTTTTTGTTTTTTGTGACCAATTTGTATTGTTTATTACTTATTATTATAGGGGTATATCCTACGGGCTTTGTTGTCAATAATATCTCTAATCAAATATGAATAAAAACTAGCTCACATTTTCTTTTACCCAACGTTTCGTTTGTTTTTTACAAACTACTTCAGGGATTTTATTATATTTGTTGTTATATGATTTATGTCCTTGTCAAATTATTTATTCTCAACATTTATTATCACAATACCGAAATAGGCGATGTGTAACAAATATATAATTCAATAAATAATTTGGTACAGCACAATAAAAATCAATGGTCTACTTAATACTACTATCACCAATCTTTAACTAATTTAAATTATGGCAATTGAATACATGTTGTCGTTATTAAGTTTCATTATATGTATGTGGGACGTCATCCATATATCTCCCAAAGTGCTCTCTCATATACACAACCTTAAGTTGCTATGATTGCAATATTTGCTTGGGTATGTATCACATAACGAAGGTGTGACTGTCAAACATAAATTTTTCATTGAAGCAACTCTCGTAAATTTTATAGATAACTGTTGCGGCGACAAATATTTACGTCCTGGCACAACAGTTAGGTAAAACTCTTCGTTCAGCAATAACGAATAGAATTCCAAAAAGAACGCAATCCAATTAGTTGAAAGTGGGGGCTTTTATTACATAATTCTATCCCGTAGTCAAAACAAAAATCTCAAACTCTTTCACAAATCAGCTTCAAACAAACTGTGTTTACCCATCGGCATTCAACCTTCTTTCTTCTAGAAAATACGATCAAAAACGACCACACATCAGCGTTGAAAACGACTATACCGAACGCAAGTGCGGCATCAACTTAGCCTTAATACCATAAGACAAAATTAGTCTGGCAACATTATATAAAATAAATAGATATATGTAGCTGAATTCAAATATATTTCCGTTAAAATTCACAGCCCTTTAAACAGCAACAATATCACTGTCGTGCTGGCACAAGAAATATTTTGTCAAAAACTGGTATTAAAATAAAACCGCAACACAATTCATATAACCTTTTGGTAAAAGCATGTATGTACACCTATTTTTCCGCCCTCCTGTTCCTCCGATAAACCCAGAATTGCTTCAAGAAGAAGCAAACAATACAGTATAAAAATCAGTAGTTTTGCTTTTGAAACGAAATCATACTGCTTACGAATAAGTGTAGATTAATACTATATTAATATAATTTCTAAAATTTTTGGAATATAAATATGTACATAGAAATATTATTCTAAAAGTATGAAGCTATTTCAGCTGAGTTTGAGTATGGTAAACAAGTAAAAGGTGTCCATCATCAGCAACTGCCTCAAATGTTTGAGTATCGCTTTATTAATAGTTGTGATCAACCTCATATAACCGTTACAATATTGTAATTAGCGCAAAGGGAGCGGATAGCCTTTAAACTCAACATTATTCCTATAGTTGTATGTAAAATTTATGTATGAGGATAATTATTAAAGTTTATATTGTTATATATATTGTTATATATATATATATATATATATATATATATATATTCGAACATTAATTAAAGTTAATTCTTATATATTTTTCTACGTACTCTGAGATATTTCTAGCTAACATGTTAATTATGGCTCAAGAATATTGCGATTTTTGTGACCGCTACTACAAAGACTGAAAATTGTCAGGACTGAAGATAGCGAGTTTGATGATTGGCCACGTTGCTTTACATATATATAGCGAATTGTGCCTTAATAACCATGTTGTACCATCGAAACACGTGCCAAAGGTAGGATTGCAATGGTTTGTAGCATAATATATATTTACAAACATATGAACAAACGTGTGTGTATGGATATGGAAGCATGGCTGTAGCTTTTTGAACTTATTGTAGTGTGTGTTTGTTTTTAGTACATAAGCTTTGTACTCTTTGCCGAACGACGTCAACACTATCGTTCGTGCATTCTGTAGCCGAACGAGCAAACGTTTGCTTTTTATTCCAACCTGTGCCCATAATTCAGTTCTTTGGCGTACACGTCGTCGTTAACGTTGTTCAGACAAAAACCGCGCGGTAGTGTCAAAATTTACGGAAACTTTTTTTCATTGTTTTTGTACAGTGTGCATTTTTTGCTAAAGCAATAGTATGTGTGTATGTAAGTATACGTATATTCCAGTTAATCTTTTGTTGTTGCAAAGTTTTTTTTTTAGTGGATGTTCACTGTACAGACATACCACTTTCAAACAACATGTGTATGAATGTGCAAGCAATTCTTAGGGTGGAATTAAAAGAATTCTTAAGTTACAATTAGAATTGATAAGAATACATACATATATTTGTCTATATGGATGTTCGCTATACATGTCGTCATAAGATTTCTAAAAAAACCTAAATAACCTAAATAATAATATACAACTAACCGCAAAGGATCTTATCAACAAGCTTATTCAGAAAAATTTTACTACTAGGTACATACATTTATTATATTAGAGAGTTTGTTTGGTTCTCTGAATTTTTTCATACACTAGTACATGGAATAAATGACATACATAAATATGGATGCAAGTGTGTACATACATACATACATACATATATAATATTTCTTTATGCCAAAATCAAATAAAATCCAACTAGACTGCTACCAGAAAAGTCTTGAAAACTAGTAGATATATGCATGCATACATATTTACATACATATATGTAAATGTTTGCATGGATGTATGTACATTGTTACATGCAGAGATATTTTGTAAACACAGCACAAAACATATGTACATACTACATCTACATAAATATGAATATACTTTTCAGAAAGTTTGAAAAGAAACCAGTGACGTCGCCGTAATTTTTAGACTCAACAGACACAGGAACAAAAAAAGGCGCTAAAGTTGGCAGAGAAGTCGTGTGTTTGTTCGGAATAAATAAATAAGAGAAAGAAGAAAAAACATCTGAAGAAAATAGTTACAATAATGGTGGAAAAATTGGATGCGAATTCCGAACAACAGTTTGATTTGAATTTAATTGAGGCCGTTAAAGTTAATCCCGTCATTTACGATCGTTCCCACTATAATTACAAACATTTTGTACGTAAAGCACAAGTATGGAAACAAATTTCGGAGCAACTTGGTATGCCTGGTAAGTGTATATTCAATGCAAATGACGCGCTGAAATGATTCCAACTAATTTATCTAGAGTTTTAAATCGCAGTTTTACTCCATTTCTTATTCTCTTAATTAAGCTGTATTACAAAATTAATTAAACTGTAATACAAAATGTCCTAAATTGTATTATTTTAATTGCCTTTGTAATTCAATCGTTTTTGTTTTGATTTTCTTATTCAATTTCACATTTGTGAGGTCAATTTTGTATTATTTTTATGGGTGCAAAACTAGTTATATTATGCACGTTGTATGTATATGTACATTTTATGAGAAGTATAGAATGAGAGGAGTGGGAGTTTTTGCTTATTTATATTGACTTGTCTAAATTACCGGCTTAAATATTGCATTGCAGTATTCTCAAGGCAAATAATACTGCAGCATTAATCAAATAACTATTTGGGGACATTTATATTTGGGTATTTAATTTTTAAGGTAACTATCCGAATCAGGTAGTTAGCGTAAGTCAATCACACGTATGTACACGTTTGCTTGACAAAAGTGAGGAAAAATAAAGCGGGGACTTAAAAAGAACTAGAGCTTAATACAATGGAAAATTAAAGTAAAGTATTTTTCTTTCAGAACAAAAATGTACCAAACGCTGGAAAAGCTTGCGGGACAAATTTGCGCGCGAAATGAAACTAAGCACAGAATCTCGTTGGCGATATTTCAAACAAATGAGTTTTTTGGTGGAATCAATAAGGTAAAATACACGTGAACAAATAGAATTATACATACGAATTTAAATAAATATACATACATATGCATGTAGGGCCTTGTACAACAAATTTTCGTATGTATGTATGTAGTTATATGTACCTATTTATATGCCCATCTATTTTCGGAGGAATTTAATAATGGTACATTTTTCTTATTCTGTACAGGCAGTATCGCGAGTCGTTATTGGGCAAATGTGGTCCCTTGCCAACAACTCAAACTACTACTACTACCACTCAAGTAACGCAGGTAGATGCTAATCAACAACAACAGCAGCAACAGCAACAGACGCAACATGCTGTTGTTGATATATTTCCCTTTAATGGGGCCGCAACCTCAGCACAGACTATACATCACCCACATGGTAAGTTGGAAGTAATGAACAATAAAATATAGTTTTTCTATTTATTACAATCATTTCCTCGAAAACAATAAATTTTTAAATAATATATTCAAACAGTTAATATTACAGTTACAGGCGATAGCCAACTCGCCGCAAATACAGGAGCAACGGTAAAAGAAACTAAAACCTTTTACTATGAACCACCTCTGAAGCGAGAACGTAGTGATGATGAGCAGCAACAACAGCAACAACAACAACTACAGCAACAGCAGCAACAATTGCAGCAACACAACGATAATATGCTGAATACAATAAAAATTTTTCAAAATTCTATATCTCAAAGCGTCAATCCGGAAGATCAATCATTTGGTGTTGTTGTCACTGATATGTTAAATACACTGGGCGTTAGACAGAAAGCAGAAGCTAAAGTTCATATTATTAAATATTTAACCGACATGCAGCTGCTAGCTCAACATAATAAATACTAAAATATGTATTTTAATGGATAAGGTTTGCAATAACTAAAACTGTAAATAGTTTATTTAACAATAGAAATATTTTAGATTTAAAATTAATCATGTTAATTTGAATGATTTTCGTGAAATAAAATGTAAATTAAAATTGTATTCTATATTTTAAATACAAGAAAAATTCGAAAATTTTGTATCCATATATGAATATCTATGGTCTCATATTATAAGGCCCTAACTCGCATGTCTAATCAGCCAGCCTGATTAAATTTAAATTATCTCCTTTGATTTGGATACATTGATTTTTAAACGGTGAAATACCAACCAATTTCAATTTGTTAAAATTCTGCTCACCAAATTAAGCTAAAGAAATAAAGTACATGTAGCAGACGTTATTAAGTGTTATTGAACCTTAGAACCAAATAATATTCTGAAATTAATATTGACAACTGTAAATAGCTGTGGTATAAAAAATACGTACATAAAAACAAATAAATTATTAATATTAAATTCAAATACTTATTGCTTTGAAACAAAGTTGTCACATAAATTAGTGAAACGAAAAAAAACCAAAAAACAATTCTTGGGTTAATGGAGGCTCCTAAATTTAATTTTGTAGGATACCAGTTTTAAGATGGATATCAAGAGCTTAAAGCTTAAACGAATTAAATGTACTCTACGAATACATTAAAATGTACTTAAATTACTAAAATAGCAGCTGGAAGGTAAAGGAATTAAAATTAAAAGACTACCTAGCGAAATTCAATTTTTTGATTTGCCGAAGGCTACAATGGCCCATATTTTACAAACATAAATGAAATATTTTGTATTTAAGTTTTTCCTTTGAAAATTCAAAACATTTTTAGTCTCATAAGCTTTATATTGTTGACTTCCTATATATATTTTTTACCATTTTTCTACATTTCGGAAAAAACTCATAATTTCTTTACGTTCTGAAATAATTGCTTCTTATATTATAGAGTATACTTTTATGAAATAATTGCTTTAAATTAAACTAATTACTGTGAACAGTTAGAATATAAAAAATACTTAATTAAACCCACAACAGGTTCTAATTTATAAAAAAGAAGTATACTAAGAATTTACATATTAATAAAAGCAAACAACTGGATTCCTTGTGAAAGCCACTAGATTAAAATTTATATAAATAAGTGTAATGCATTCTTAGAAAATTCAGTTAAATTTCAAACCTTAAATTGGAAAGTTAAGAAAGCAGCTTAAAAGATGTTGAAATATGTAAGAATATTTATTAGAACATAAAAAAATTAAATCAATAATATAATGTATTTGTTTCATCAAGGTACTATTGGTCTCCCTGATTGCATGGGCTGCAGCCATCGACGATGATTCACATGCCCATGTGGAAAAAGAACACAAAAAAGACAGCGGCGATGGTCATGTCGATTATTTATATAAGTTATCCAATGGTATTGAGGCCGATGAGTCTGGTGATCAAAACGAAGTTCACGGTAAATATCATTTCACTACCAAAGAAGGTAAATCCGTCGATATCAGTTATACAGCTGATGCTAATGGCTATCATGCTTATGGACCCGACATACCAACACCCCCACCAACACCAGCAGCTATTTTGAGAGCCTTGGAGTACATCAAATCGGATCATAAACATAAAAACTCTGAGAAAAAAAATTAAAGTAGTTTTTATATTTTGATACATGTTTGTTAAATTCTCGAATTGTACATTTAAATATTTGTATTTCAGTTTAAAGTTTATTTGGATCTAAATGGATTTATTTGCATTTCATTTGATTTGAGTGTAATAACAATTTTCTTAAACTATCAAATTTCGTATGGTTGTTATCACGTAAAATATTATAAATGATAGATTTACATGTAGCTGTAGAACAGTCGGCAGAACATAAACGTTCCAAAGCCATGTCACGATCTTGATAGACATGAGATGCTACACAGTCGGCTACCACAAACACATTTATTTTTCGTTCCAACAATTCAATGCAAGTTTGTTCAATAAAGATATGACACTTAAATAAATAAATAAAACAATTTAAGTTTAGCATTTCACAAAGAACTTTAAATTTAAATACACTTCAGTCACCAAGCTGTTTAAAAACATAATCAAATCATTACTTTGCAAAGTATTATAAAGACATTTTTGTGAGTTGTAAGCCTATTAGGCAATAATTTCGAAATACTTTAGAAGGTAATCATTTTACATATGCACATTAAATTATTGGTCTATTGGTTAAAACAATAAATAGAAGACAACTCACCTCCAAACCAAATAGAACAACGTCAGACGGTTTCCCACCATCAAAACAATTTCTCATATCGCTTTCAATTTCCGGAACAAGCATACTGGGCCTGGTTTTGCTTACCCCCGACTTGGAATGTTCAACATCCAACTCCTTAACTGTTTGACCTAATTTTTCTGGACTTTGTTCGGTAACCTTCAAGGGAATATTTAAAATTTTACCAGGTTCAGTCTGAGGGAATAGTACGTATCCATTTTAGATAATCAATAGTTTAAAAGATTTATTAACGAACCAAACGTTTTGAATTCTCAATTAAATTATTAAACAGCGGCATGTCCTTAGGAAATTTTTCCTGAACGTTAGATAATAAAAATAATGTCATCTTGGGATTTAAGAACGCCAGCTGGAGGGACATTATGCTGAAGAAGTAACTGCTGTATTCAAATATTAATAATATAGTTATAGTAAAAAAGTCTTTATTATTAGTCAATATTATTGCAATTCTAAATGAAAAATGTTTTCCACGGATATTAGGGAATCATTATCACATATGTATATTCGTGTTCATTATGTAATACAAAACAATGTTGACATTTCTGTTGCATTGATTATGAAGAGAATACTTTTGGCGGTATCACTGAAAAATTTCCTATAAGCCCAACCTTTGAAACGGATTGTCCTTTAAAAACGAGACAGACAAAGGTTCATACACATCAATATGATAATATCATACGGACGCAAGAGAAAATTAAGAACCACTCAACGTTTATTTTCTGTGGTTATCGTATTTGATAAAAATGAGTTCAAGTGTTTTTATATTCCCCACATTGTCACCTTTTCTTGATGTCGATAGCATTGTGTTTTAAGGAAAACAAATTCGTATAAGCAGCTGATCTGATATTTACAAATATCATGATGTCCTTATATTGTTAGACCACAACGACAGGGCAAATTTTAGAGGTTTTGTAAATCAAACTGTAAGCCGTAAAACCCAATTCACTCGATTATTTTAGCATATTGACTACGAAAATTAATACAAGTGTGAGGATATATATAATATATGGTAGGAGACACCTGTTGTTATATCTAGCTCTCTGTCTTCTCTAGGCCGACTAATTTACACCACATGCCTGTATAATATAACAGTTTGTATAATTCTGATGGTGAAAGATATATAACATTTGACAGATAGGGTAGCAATAATAATGAGTGAGTGTACCTGGTATATTCTTGTCATTACAGAACTGATACAATAATTGCAAGATCGTGGCGTATTAAGAGCTTAAGGAGGTGGAGTGTATGGTAAGCGAATTATCAACAAACTTATGCCCAATATATCAGTGAATATATAAATGCAGTTTATTATTAAACTCGATTTAAGCACAAAATTACGTTTTTCGCTGCAAAATTAAATTTTTTTCCAAAAGTAAACAATATATGGGAATTTATATATTGAACAGCTGAGATAGTAGACTCATCTTATAATTGTACCATATATGCCACCTTGTATATAATTTTGTCATGTTCTCCGTGAATATATTTCGCCTGCGTTTCTAATCACATGAAACTGTTTTAAATCAGTTGTTATTTTCACATGTGGCAATACAGAAGTCGAGAAATCGGGTAGAAATTATTGCAAGACGGCGGTGCTAAAAAGAACATGTACATTTTAGATGTATGTACAATAAAGAAATAATATAGAAGTGCACGTAAACAAATTTATAAAAATAAGTTAAGCAAACACATAGTAAATCAAATAATTAACCCAGCCCAACATCACTCCATTCGAACTCTCTGCTAAATATAATAAAGTAGTCGTTTTCAAGCCGAGTGGAATAGTGGATATACTCGAAGGTAAAGCAGTAAAAAGAAGAGATAAAGATAAACTTCAAAATTTGTCACTGCTCCAAGTAAAATGACAAAAAATCAATCGCACAATACATAGACTCCTCGTGAAATAAGAAAAGGCCTTAATATTTAATAAGTAGCATTTTTTAAACTAAAACATAATCCAATTAGTTTACTTCACAAATAAATAAATCTAGCAAAACACTGTTTATGTATATCGAAAACAAAAAATTATATGTTAGAGAGAAGACATATATAGATACATTCACACGTACATACACTCGGGTTGGTAAAAGCGGACAAGTGTGTGAAAAGCTGGACATTACAAATAAAAATTAAAAAAAAAACAGCTGAAAAACTAAATATCCTACAACAAATATTGTAAAAAGAAGTGTTGAAGAGAATATTTGGGCAAATGTGGTATTCGTTCCAAAATCATAACAAAGCAATGCAATATGTATCAGAGAGTGCTAAAGGCAAATATCGTTAATATAATTATCTAAATAGATAAATAGTACCATTGATAACAAACAATCAATTGAATAAGTTATATATTTCCCCAAAAGAAAACTTACTAAAATGTAAACTGCCATTGTGATACATATTCAATAAACTCAAATGAACGCTTCTCAAACAAAATTAGTGTTTCTTGGGCCAAATAGGCCAATGTGTTAATAAACTCTCGGTTAAAAATAAAAATAATGAATGTGTGGATTTGAAATTGACTTCTTTTTCAACATCCAAATAAAATAAACATTTCTTTAAAAGTAAAAAGTGAGAAAGCGATAAACTACAAAATTTCCTCGCCATTAAATAGAACTTGTTCCAATGACAGCTTGAAACTTTGTGAGATAAATAGTGTAAATATATTTACATACATATAATTAGATTCTTCACCTTTCCTTTTTAAGGAGTAAAATCGTTTAAATTAATTGTAGAAATAACATCCGCATTATATCGTTAGTTGGGGATTCAGTGTTGTACCTCTCCCAAAAACTTTTCTGGAGAAAACTGTTACCACCCGGTTTAAGTAATTCACAAAGCAATAACAATTTAATTGACGGAGTAAATAATACAAACATTTATACAAAAAATCCAACAAAGCTAAAATAAAAAACCTTCAAAATATTTTATATTTTTGATTTTTTTTGTTAACGTTCCTTTGTCTCCAACATACTTACATCCATTCAAACCCATATGTAAATTAAATTCATCGTTATTGAATACTCATATAGACCACATATGTATATACACATACCACTTAACACTTGTGTACATGTAGATGCAATGATATCTGCATACACATAAATGGACGTGTTTATAATTTGATGCAATAATTTTGGGTAAGTTTTAATTTAAATATACTTATTATAAGTTTAGAAGTAGTTGCATTAAATTCGGTCTCTATTAAGGACTGTAAAATTAAACTATTTAGTGCCATTATTACAACTTCATATTAGTTACAAGTAGAATTTTATGGGACGTATAAAAAGTTCATCTTTATTACATAGTTACCAGGTAGGATGAGCCTGCTCATCAACTTATCGTCTATTTTAGGTTTAAGGAAAATTGTAATAAAGGAAAACATTTTACACATCCAACAAAATCCTTCATTGAACTAACATGAATGGCCCTTAATGTAAAACAAGCCCACATACTACCTATTTGATTGAATAGCTTATTTTAACCAATGAACTATTTTTAGTACATATAGTGATTTGTAATCAGTAATAGGTGAAATATATTTGAAATCTCCTGATTAGAAACCAACCAGTCAAATACCTGATGATATCAAAATTATGGTTTCTTGATGGTTTTACTTTGAATTCAGTGGTAAAACAACCACAAAAATGTAAATTGATTTGTTCCTTATTATATCTTTAGCCAATCTATATGTAATTTCCACGATACTAATATGTGACCCTTTAAAGTAGTGGATAGGTCTACGATTATGATAGGGAAGGTTAAGCGATGTCCGTCTGTCTGCACGTGAAATCGGTTAGTAGAAGCTCCCAGTAGATCTAGAGACTTCTGACTTTGCTTGATTAAATGGTCCTAAATATATTCCTATTGTAAATCAGCAATATCCAAAATTTGAACTTATTTTGGGTTATAAAAGTAAGTAGCGAAAACTAATTTCATACTTAAAAAAAATTTAAAATGCAGTTTTAAAAATTCAAAAGACGTTCCCTGGTTTGGAGAATTGAAATTTGGAACAGAAAAAGTATTAACATGCGTATGGCGTTGAATATACCAATTTTATGGCTGTATCTGTAACTACAAAAATTATTTTATACAGAAGACGGAGTATAAGTTAAATTTATTGAATCTTTCTAAAAAAAAATATAAATACAACACAAAAGTATATTTAAAGCTCCAATATATGTTTAAAAATTAAATTCAAGTAGACAATAACTACATACTTCCGTATTTATAAACAATAATGTGTGCTTGATTTGTATATCAAAGTATTCTTCAAGCTTATATTTTCGTAAAGTAGGCCTTTAACGCATAACAAATATACATACATACAACACTAACGCATACATATATATTTCGTTCGATAGACAATTGTAAGTACAAGGAACTTATGAACTCATACATAGATAAATCTAAAAAAGTAAAAAAAAAAACAAAAATAAAATAGTGAAAGAAGCAAAACTAAGAAAAATTGCTGCGAGAGGGTGCTGTTATACTAAGTTGACATAAATTTTAGTGGGGCCCCATATAAGCTCACTTTGGGTAAAAGTAATATAAAAACTGTATTTTACCACTACAACATACTTGTGTGCAACTGTATGATAACAACTATTGCCCCACAAACATATCAATTTGAATGTAAATTACTTGAGGTGACTTGATATGACTGAAAATCGTTCCAAAATCTTGATCTAAGAGATGGTATAAAATATTTATTCATCAATATATTTTTGTGGAAAATGATGTAGAGAAAGCTATGGAATTACTTGTCTTTACTTATCCCAAACGAATTTGTTAAATCCAAGAATCCCAAACGAATTTGTTAAATCCCGAAAGAACAATTTTATTTATTTTCATTATTTTCGCTGTAGATGTCTTCGTTAGCAAATACATATCGCACTGCTTTGCTTCCTTTAAAGAGCGTTAACTAAAAAATTTTTAATATTTACTTTTTGTGAGAAATCTACCCTCTGTAAAAATCTCTTATCATTTTTGCGAATCTTTCGGTAAAAAAATACAGTTGCATTTCTCTTCCTAATATTTTTTTTCATCTTTTAGATAAGATTTAACTTTCCTATTAGAACGAAACCAGTAGACCTATACACAGAATGTTCATATGATATGGAACTTTATTACAACTGCCATACCCGTTTTGTGGATGCAGAACGAATCTTAGTATTTGTTGGGTTATGACAAATATATTTTATCTATTTAACTTTTTAAATGCCTGACCGAATGGATGTTATTTCCCTTTTTTACGAGTCTGCGTTTCATGAATTCCAAAAAAAAAAAAAAATAAATAAATGACTATAAGTCTATCGGTCTGCCACTATTTTTTTTTACTGAAAAATATGTAATCCAGAGGCTTTGTTTTTTTATGGTAATATTTTTTCTCCTTCGGTTGCTGGTTAAAAACATCATGTTAAGTTCTCTTTACTACTTATATAATTTTATTTTTATGTGGTGGTTTTTGTTAAATCTGGATTTGCAAGTTTTATTTGTGTTATTGCTGGCATACATGTTTTGTTTTGTGCATCTGATTCTTTTGGTTTTTTTGATTAAAGCTTAAGATGTAACCAAAATTAGCTGCTTTTATTATTTGTTAGCTTTTTTAACTGGTGCTGCGAAGTTGGGCTATAAGATATACATAACACTGTTTCTATATCTAATATTTTTACACTTGAAGAAATAAATATTCGATGTTGTAACAAATACGTACTGAGCAAAAAAAAAAACTGAATCTGGCGGTAATAACTGCCAAAGATGACCCGTCAGTCATATGGTCGTGGATCCAGCTTTTCTTCTTTTTAAACTGACAGCTTAATAAATTACGCAAATGAATACATCCAATTTGAAAAACAATTTGTATAGCGCAATAAATAGATGCACCCTTTAGTTTGAAATTTATTGAAAATAGCAAATTGTGCTTTCAGAGCAAGTTTTTAGGATTGGGATTTCGTTGTTGTTTTAGTGTATGTCATCAGCTTTTATTCGGGAGCTTAAGCGGCCAAAGTTGGTGGATTAATCCCCACCAGAAATGTCAACACTCCCACACGTATTTCTCGTAAGGAAAATATTGTTTTTTTGTTTCAACCTACAGTTATTATTATTGTATTTATTTTTGCTTAAAAGTACACTTTAAACTAACTCTAATGTTTAGAAGTATAAAAACAGAATTTCTTCTTGATTTATATAAAAATCAGTAAAATTTAATTTGAAATTGAGTAAAATATATAATTTGTTCAGTATGGCAAGCTTACGAGACTCCAGATTGAACTTAACAGCAAATATGTTGATAGTTTCAAATATATAATTTTTCAATATCGTAAGTTATTCCTGCGAATTTATGCTAATTTAAAATTTAAGTGTCCAAAAATGTAATTTTTTTTTTGAGTAATAAACAAATTAAATAAATAAAAGCTAGAATGTCAAGAACGTAAGTAGTAATGGTCGCAAACGTGAAATAAACTCTTCACCGAAATCGTCTTTCAATTGGGCCATTGATTTATGTGTTGTGTGACATGTGTCATAGTTTTTGCAAAAAATTTATGTACAAACTGTTTGTAAACAGATTGCTGTTATAGAAGAAGTCTTATTTTGTTTCCAGAGAAAACAAAATTGAATATTACGAGGCTGTGACCAGTTTTGTTTAAACATTGGTGAAAAATCAATTTGAATATCAATAATAGTTATCAATCAATAACACTTAGAAACAAACAAATCAATAAATAAAAATATTTTCTACGTTCAAGTCTGCGTTAATTGCTGTAGCGAATCGGCAAAGGAGACCTTGTGCTCTCTACATTTTAGGGTTAATATGTTTTCAGTAATTTTATGTAAACCTCTTAAGGGAAGTGTTTGTAGAACATTTGAATTCTGTAAACTCTTTTGAAAAGTACTAAAAAATTCCGATCTTTTTTTCTTTCACGGGAATAATTTCCCCCTTGGAAAGTGTTCCTCTTTCATAACACAGACTAAAATATTGCCATTAAAAAAATTCCTCGTATCATGAAGCACAAAATGAGAAACTCCGAAAATTCTTCTGTTGCAATAAAACAACGACACCCAATTCTGAACATTTCAGATGTTTAAACTCGAATATTTGAAAACACCACTTTATACGCACTTCAAAATATTTATATTCATTTAGTGTAAATGAAATTCAAGATAGCAAATTCTCATATTATTCACGATAAGAGGAAGGTGTATTGTATTTCTATTGCTCCCTAGTTTTGAAAATAATTTTTTATTTTCCTACACAACCACAAGTCTTTACTTAGAAACAACTACAAATGTTTGCAACGTCTAGTCGTACCTTCTTAATTATTGCGTTATTGCATACGAGTGCTAAAAATAACTACTTTTTTGATATATGGGCATAAATTAAATAATGAATTACCAGTCTCACAACAATAGTGATCTGACAAAAAACAACTTGTTTGTCGTTTCCAGTATTTGATGAGTTTCACTGAACTTATCGCCACAATGACGTTAAAAAGAATTAACAATTTTTGTTTGTTTTCTCGTTTCGACACTGACTAATTTTGTTTTATTAAATAACTAAAGACCTTATCTATTTTATTTTAAGGCTTTATGATTTACGTAAGATTCATAACTACTGCGTGTGTTTGTGTATTTATGATAAGAGTTTACCCGTGTGAAGTTAAATTTCGAAATTTATAACCCTAGACACAAACCAGGCACGTTTACAGACCTCTGTTAATCTGTTAACAGAGCAATGTTAAGTATGAAAAATCTGGGTGTATGTGTTCCAAATAGAATAATGGCCACATTTTTGGACACACCATGGAAAAAATTAACAGAACATCCAACTAGGTCCTTAGCTTTGATAATAAATTAATACTTTGGTATATCCATGCCAATAACCTGTGATTTTTTGTGTACAAAGATTTTAAGATTCTAGAGCCAGGATCCTGAGAAAACGGGAACATGTGGGCGACTAACTTTTGTTTTGTTTTAAAGCTCTTGTGGTCCACTATAACATCCAAAAGTCGGAACCCTCAACATTTGCGTTTTAAATTAAAAAAAATTGGACTATAGTAAAATTTCATCAATGAAAACTCTCTAGAGGATAAATTTCTAAAAAACGGGAATATGTGGGCGACTAAATTTTGTTTTATTTTAAAGCTCTTGTAGGCCACTATAACATCCAAAAGTCGGAACCCTCAACATTTGCGTTTTTAATAAAAAAATTTGGACTATAGTCAAATTTCATCAATGAAAACTCTCTAGAGGATGAATTTCTAAAAAACGGGAATATGTGGGCGACTAAATTTTGTTTTATTTTAAAGCTCTTGTGGTCCACTATAACATCCAAAAGTCGGAACCCTCAACATTTGCGTTTTTAATAAAAAAATTTGGACTATAGTCAAATTTCATCAATGAAAACTCTCTAGAGGATGAATTTCTAAAAAACGGGAATATGTGGGCGACTAAATTTTGTTTTATTTTAAAGCTCTTGTGGTCCTCTATAAGACCCAAAAGTCGGAATCCTTAACATTTGCGTTTTTAATAAAAAAATTTGGACTATAGTCAAATTTCATCAATGAAAACTCTCTAGAGGATGAATTTCTAAAAAACGGGAATATGTGGGCGACTAAATTTTGTTTTATTTTAAAGCTCTTGTGGTCCACTATAAGGCCCAAAAGTCGGAATCCTTAACATTTGCGTTTTTAATAAAAAAAATTTGGACTATAGTCAAATTTCATCAATGAAAACTCTCTAGAGGATGAATTTCTAAAAAACGGGAATATGTGGGCGACTAAATTTTGTTTTATTTTAAAGCTCTTGTGGTCCACTATAAGGTCCAAGAGTCGGAACCCTTAACATTTGCGTTTTTAATAAAAAAAATTTGGACTATAGTCAAATTTCATCAATGAAAACTCTCTAGAGGATGAATTTCTAAAAAACGGGAATATGTGGGCGACTAAATTTTGTTTTATTTTAAAGCTCTTGTGGTCCACTATAACATCCAAATGTCGGAACCCTCAACATTTGCGTTTTTAATAAAAAAATTTGGACTATAGTCAAATTTCATCAATGAAAACTCTCTAGAGGATGAATTTCTAAAAAACGGGAATATGTGGGCGACTAAATTTTGTTTTATTTTAAAGCTCTTGTGGTCCACTATAACATCCAAATGTCGGAACCCTTAACATTTGCGTTTTTAATAAAAAAATTTGGACTATAGTCAAATTTCATCAATGAAAACTCTCTAGAGGATGAATTTCTAAAAAACGGGAATATGTGGGCGACTAAATTTTGTTTTATTTTAAAGCTCTTGTGGTCCACTATAACATCCAAATGTCGGAACCCTCAACATTTGCGTTTTTAATAAAAAAATTTGGACTATAGTCAAATTTCATCAATGAAAACTCTCTAGAGGATGAATTTCTAAAAAACGGGAATATGTGGGCGACTAAATTTTGCTTTATTTTAAAGCTCTTGTGGTCCACTATAACATCCAAAAGTCGGAACCCTCAACATTTGCGTTTTTAATAAAAAAATTTGGACTATAGTCAAATTTCATCAATGAAAACTCTCTAGAGGATGAATTTCTAAAAAACGGGAATATGTGGGCGACTAAATTTTGTTTTATTTTAAAGCTCTTGTGGTCCACTATAACATCCAAAAGTCGGCACCCTCAACATTTGCGTTTTTAATAAAAAAAATTTGGACTATAGTCAAATTTCATCAATGAAAACTCTCTAGAGGATGAATTTCTAAAAAACGGGAATATGTGGGCGACTAAATTTTATTTTATTTTAAAGCTCTTGTGGTCCACTATAAGGTCCAAAAGTCGGAACCCTTAACATTTGCGTTTTTAATAAAAAAATTTGGACTATAGTCAAATTTCATCAATGAAAACTCTCTAGAGGATGAATTTCTAAAAAACGGGAATATGTGGGCGACTAAATTTTGTTTTATTTTAAAGCTCTTGTGGTCCACTATAACATCCAAAAGTCGGAACCCTCAACATTTGCGTTTTTAATAAAAAAATTTGGACTATAGTCAAATTTCATCAATGAAAACTCTCTAGAGGATGAATTTCTAAAAAACGGGAATATGTGGGCGACTAAATTTTGTTTTATTTTAAAGCTCTTGTGGTCCACTATAACATCCAAAAGTCGGCACCCTCAACATTTGCGTTTTTAATAAAAAAAATTTGGACTATAGTCAAATTTCATCAATGAAAATTCTCTAGAGGATGAATTTCTAAAAAACGGGAATATGTGGGCGACTAAATTTTGTTTTATTTTAAAGCTCTTGTGGTCCACTATAAGGTCCAAGAGTCGGAACCCTTAACATTTGCGTTTTTAATAAAAAAAATTTGGACTATAGTAAAATTTCATCAATGAAAACTCTCTAGAGGATGAATTTCTAAAAAACGGGAATATGTGGGCGACTAAATTTTTTTTTATTTTAAAGCTCTTGTGGTCCACTATAACATCCAAAAGTCGGAACCCTCAACATTTGCGGTTTTAATAAAAAAATTTGGACTATAGTAAAATTTCATCAAAACGCAAATGTTAAGGATTCCGACTTTTGGGCCTTATAGTGGACCACAAGAGCTTTAAAATAAAACAAAATTTAGTCGCCCACATATTCCCGTTTTTTTGAAATTCATCCTCTAGAGAGTTTTCATTGATGAAATTTGACTATAGTCCAAATTTTTTTATTAAAAACGCAAATGTTAAGGATTCCGACTTTTGGGCCTTATAGTGGACCACAAGAGCTTTAAAATAAAACAAAATTTAGTCGCCCACATATTCCCGTTTTTTTGAAATTCATCCTCTAGAGAGTTTTCATTGATGAAATTTTAGTATAGTCCAATTTTTTTTAATTTAAAACGCAAATGTTGAGGGTTCCGACTTTTGGATGTTATAGTGGACCACAAGAGCTTTAAAACAAAACAAAATTTAGTCGCCCACATGTTCCCGTTTTCTCAGGATCCTGGCTTATCCTCTCTAGAATCTTAAAATCTTTGTACACAAAAAATCACAGGTTATTGGCATGGATATACCAAAGTATTAATTTATTATCAAAGCTAAGGACCTAGTTGGATGTTCTGTTAGTTTTTTCCAAGGTGTGTCCAAAAATGTGGCCATTATTCTATTTGGAACACATACACTCAGATTTTTCATGCTTAACATTGCTCTGTTAACAGGTTAACAGAGGTCTGTAAACGTGCCTGGTTTGTGTCTAGGGTTATAAATTTCGAAATTTAACTTCACACACCTTAAGAGTTTTAAGATTGTTTTAAAGAAAACAATCACATGACATATTACTTCGTATAACAAATATTTAACCGTTTATCCATTGAGATTAAATTTAGCCTAGATTTTTATATATTCGTTGAATATTTGAACCGCTCACTTTTGAAGGTGAGAGAAATCTCTTTTTTTAATAAATCATGTCATATCTAAGTGATTAAATATTTAACCCTATATACTTATGTAAAAAATTAAATATAGTTGGAGGTAATTTAAGAAAATTTTGTATAAAGAAATTTCAAAAAAATTTAGTTGAAACTAGTTTTAAGTTTTATAAAATATTCTCAAATAAATTATAAAAATGCTGGCATGTCACGTGTTGTGATTTAAAATATTTTTGTACAGCACTGGCAGCCCATTAATTTCTTTAAGTTTAAATTAAATTGTATATCGATTTTACAGTAAGGAAGTTTTCGTACCTTAAAGGACACCACTTCAAAAATTATATTTTACTATAAAATCTTTAATTAGTCCGCGTATTTACAGGTTTGCTTATGCTTTAATTCTTCCCATAAAAGCATCTGGTAGAAAGGTATTTGTCCCTCTTCGTTTTTATTAATTATCTTTTTTGTGTATTAAGAATATTTTTTAACTGTATGTCTTTGTTTAAACTCGATGTGTTTAAACAAAGTAAAATAAAATTTTAAATTTTTTATTTGACAAATCAATAATTTGTGTGTGTGTGAGTTCGTAAGTGTGGGCACACAGAAGCATACATGTATGCTACATGGATGTGAGTCTGGCTTTTTATTTATAAGAAATTGTTTGATTGTAAAATTTAAATTGAAATGAGTTTAAACAAAAAGCAGCTTAGAGAAAAACCTGGTAAATTTTTAATTTTTCCCTTAATTTTTATTAAAGGCTGAATGTATAAGTATTTTTCTGAATTATAACAGGCTAATAGAAGAAAACTTCATACATAAATTTGTTAGTAGGAGCAAAACTAAGTTCCCAATGAATTAACTCCAGAAACAACGTAGAACAAAACGACATAGCAAAATGTATAGTTTGCGGCTACCTTTAGAGAAGTTAGACATTTGTTACGATATTATATAAAATTTGAAGTAAAAAATATTCACTTTGAGTCCCACTGTTCTGGAAAAAGTAATAATGAATTTGAATGCTTAAATGTTTTAAATAAATTTTCTTGTCTAGACACATTTAATTTTAAAATATTCTTTTCTAATTAAAACACGCAAATAATTATCCTGTGAGTTCCTCCAAGTTAAGTTAAATTGCAATCAAATAAAACAACATTATAGTCTTTTGTCTACTGGTAAGATTTTATTAAAAACTTTTTTATTATCATTATTTTTTCATCTAATGGAATTAAAACACTGTGACTTATTTTAATATAAATTTAAATTAATCACGACACTGGCTGGCTTTTATTAAAAAAAAAAACTGTCGAGTCAGTGATAAACAGCAGCTTCTTTCTGTCTTCTACTTAAATGGCATATTAACAGAAAATATAAAAAATAAGCACACATTGGAAACATTAACATCTACATTCTTGTTTTTGATACTTGATATTAGTTTTTATATTTTTTTATTGTTGTTGTTGGTTTAATAAACCTTGACTAAATGTCCTTAAACTGAGAAAAATCAAATTAAAAAAAATCACAGCAAAAGACAATGAATGACAAAATTTAATGCTATTAATAAATGTATGTACAATGTGTAGAGGAATTTCAATGTAATAATAAATTGTGTGCGTTTGTTCTGATTGTCTATGCGATGCCATTAATTCATTGTGTTCTAACCATTAATTGACAAACATCGGCATGAGAATATATTACAGCACACATGTGCGTGTATTTTACTCAATAAATTTAACTCGTTGCAAAAAAAAAAAAAAAAGAATATACAGATATCTGTCAAAGTACTAAATGTTATGTACATTGAACGTTACCCAACTCTCGTACGTTGCGTTGACGCAGAAGTAGGGAACGTGACATGATGGCTCTTAAGAAAACCTGGATTTCAACTTGGCTTTCGGTTGAAATATGCGACTCATGACGGGTTCATATGCCTGGGGCTTAACATTTGACGGTTTTATGAAACTTAAAGTGTCAGCTCTATCAAATGATTGTATTCAGGGCTGGCAACACTTCACATTAATATATTAAAGTTTGCAGAATTATATTAAATTGCTAAAGTTTTTCTTTATAGTTGTTTTATGTAAATAATGAAATGAATCTTGCCTGTTTATATCTTTGTCGTTGTAATCATAACCTTGAATATTTTGCTTGTAAAACAAATCAACAACAAAATTCCACATGAAAATGAAAAACATAAATGTATTTGTACATACATAAGAACATATCGCATTATGAAACGGAAAATGATGTAAGTCACAAAAATCTCGAAATTATAATTATAACAACAAATTATTAAAATTTGTCCCTGCACATTTTGTGGCTGGTGCTATCATATTCGATTGCATTATAATTAAGACTTCTCGGTTTACCTTGAAAATATACTTTAAATATACTAAAAACCAGTGTTATGAGTATGAGTAAGGGGCATTGTGTTGAAGATATCGGGCTTTAAACGCCATCTAAACTTCTTTATGTATCATGCAGAAAGGCATTAGAAGAATGGTTAAAAAAAAAGAAGACAGGCTATAAAGGCATAGTGTGAAATGGCACTTTTTCGTAAACTGCTTTCCTTCTCTTGTAAATTTAACAAACAAAATTCTTGTTACATGGTCTTACGTTTTATATGACGAAATTTATATTTACATATATTCTATATAATAGATACAGTAAAAGAACAAAAAACAATGAAAGAATTTACGATGTTTATGAACGTTAATGTATGTGACGACAATAACGATTTCGAAAACAAGTGACATGTTGTTGTTTTCCTTTCTTGTCGTGCAACGTGATTCAATCCTTTGAGAGAAAAATAAAAGAGAAAAGAAAAAAAAACACGTTTCTTCAGCAGGGAACTACTTTTTTCTTTTTAATTTGCTAAACTAGACGAGAAAATTTTATAAACAGAATGTAAGTGACACCCCATACATGACGGCTTATACTGGCGGTCGTTGATGGTGGCGAAGACAATGGAATAGATGCTGGCAAGGACCCCTCCCTCGCAATGCAAAACCTGCGAGACACAAACCTTGTAAAAAAGTCTCAAACTTTTTTGTTCTTAATACTTCTGAACATAATTGTCTCGAAAACCTTTCAAATACAAGAAAAAGTAATAAAAAAATATAATTTTAAGAAATTATACAAGTGCTGTAGCCCTGCGTTAATAGTTGACGCTGCCGTGATAACATACATATTTATGGTACAAAATTAAAGGTTAGGAGGAAAGCATTCGATATTTCATGATGACTGGCCAGAACTTGATTTAAACAACAAAAGCTGGATAACTTTGGCACGTGACCAATAAAGTCCTATTTTAGAAGGTCTATTGGCATATCCACCATTCTAGCTACTGACTGTCAAACATTTCAAGTAACTTTTGTTACTTTCAAAGTCGAAACGAATTTTTTCTTTTAATATTATTATATGTATGTATTTTTATTAGCGTTTAAAATAAAGTTAGCTAAATAGACTAAATTAATCTAATTATTTCGATTAACAATTTATTAACAAAAAGCTTTTAGCATCATCAAAAAGACAAAAAAATGTGTACATTTTCAATTTAATAGTTGGCGCATTAACTTTTAGCAACATATTTCAAGTTTATTTAAACATTTCTTTGAAATAGCAGGAAATGAACTTTTTTCGGGCCGCTCTATTTTCTCTAACGCTCTAGTTAATAGTTATTGTTTAATTTACAATTATTAACAAATCATTAAAATTCACATGTTGATGTATTTGTGTGTGTGTGTGCTTTTTTTTTTGTTTGTATCGTTTCATTCTATTTATTTTGTAATATTTATTCAATTAGTATTTTGTTTATGGCGAGTATAATGACGAATTGCTTGTCATACTAAATTTATCTCTAGCGATTTTTTGTTAATTGACACGTCGTCTTCTGCTAATTAATACAACATGTTCAAGTTTAATAATGAAAATTAATATAATAACACAAGTGAGGCATTTGTGAGAAAGTCGCGAAGAAAATACATGATAGATAAACGTTGTTATATGAGCCCTAACAGTCAAATGCATCCACTCACTACCTGAGTCGACTTGCCATAACGGCGCACAGTGGGGGATTTCGGGTAATATAGGAGGCAGCTTCTAAACCGATTGCGTGATTTTAATAAAGTCATGCAGTATTTAAAGAGGTGCCGACCTTGAAATTGAGTGGAGCCATCTGATCTCCAAAAAGGGCCACATCTCGGTTATATAGGGTGTTTTTTTATAGAGTGATACAAGTTTAAATCATAACAAAATATAGTAATATATTTTTGATATCTTTATTGGATAGAAAATTTGATGACATTAATGTTTAAATATGATTTCGGCCATGTGGCTGCCACGGCTGGCGCGTACAAGGCGCAATCCAGGAACACCAATTTTCACAAACAGTAACATTATGACCATCATCGTTTTTGAAGACATATGGGCCAATGACTCCCTCCGCCAGCCCATAAAGCTTGTGGATTCTCCTCACTCCAAAATGGGCTTCATCGGAAAATAAAATTTTGAATGGACGAAGTGCACGATAAGTTTGACGAAAGCAGAACCATTATTTTTATCAAAAATTTCCGCAAGTTGCACGCGTTGCTCTCGTATAAGTCGATCCATAATTGAAATGTCAAATCAAACTAAACAAAAAGCAACTATCAGCTGTTAAATGGGTGGTCAAATAAAGCAGTGATGACAACTCAAAGTTGTATCACTCTATAAAAAACACCCTATAAATAATGAAAAAACTATGCCAAGTTTATAGTTTTAATGAGATCAACGAAATTTTTCTTTCCAAGACCTGATATTTGCAGTGTAAATTTCACAACCTGCATTAAAACAAAACATGCTGACTTGCAGTTTGACAGCTGTCCAAATCTGGCTACCGATATCACTAGTTCTCTATGCAGCTGATAAGCACGCATGATATTAAATATTTAAATCAAATTAAGAATACAAATAAAACATAAAACAAATATATTCATTGAAAAATTTGATAAACCTAAAATTTTCAAGCTGACATCATCCTGTCATTGTTTACTTCTCTTTAATGTGTAAATGTATTGTATTAACGCACATTTTTGAATATATCAGCATCTCGTCATGTTTACAAACAAAATAGAAGCAAAATAATCCCATTAAATAAATACTCTTGTAATATGAGACTATCGAATGGATAGTTTAAAGTGCAGGACAAACACAGCACACAATTTATGTACACAAGTGTGCGTGTGTGTATGTATTTATGTGAATACATTTTTGTTTTTACGACACTCTATTTGGAATAATTAACGCTTTTGGCAGACTTCAACATTTTAAATATTTTCATTCAGTTTTGTTTTCAAAAGTGCTCCTCTTGATGTACAGACATCAGCCCACCGTCTTCGGCAACTAGTGAAGATATTTCACAAAAGTAGACCAGCCGTTTTTCCTTTCATTTGCAATTCTACAATGGCCTGGTATAAATTACGTTTCTGGGTGAATGGAACCTCAAATTTAACAACATCAGCTGTTGGCATCAGATGCGTGAAATTCGGTAAAAATAATGGCCAAGGTTGAAAGCTCATTCAAAACATCTCCTTCAAAAGCTTAAGCTGCATCTGTGCCAGTTGGACGTTTTGTTTTTTACAAATCCCCAAAATATCTGAATGGAGGAGATTTCCTTTAATAACGACACAAGTTTAACTTATAAAATAATTTATTTTATATATAATATTTTCATTTAGAAATACATATTCATAAAAGTATTTTAAATAATCGTATATTAATTGCATATTCAATAAGTTTGTAAATTAATTGATTGTATTTTTCTTATTTTTTCAGTATCTTCGTTCATCCATAAAGTTTTATTTGGCCTGTAACCAACAAATACAACAATCAATCAATCAATCAGGTAAGTCGGCAAAACGTTATTTTCCTGTTTGTGTTTTGATTGTTTAAATTATTTAAACTTATAAGCATGAGGTGTCTAAAGTATTCTTGTTTTAAGTTTGAAAATAAAAATAGAATAAATTGCGGTGTTTGTTAGGAAGTTGTTGAACAAAACTTTAAAGTATATGAATAACAACAAATTTATTTAACAATTTGTGGCAAATTTCATTAAATTGAAGGAGAGTAAAAAATTTTTCCGGAAACTTCTACCACGTATTTATATATATTTTAAACTTAATAGTAATTAAATTGTTTATATTAATTTCAAAAATGTCTGTTTTGATGAAAACAGGACTTGAAAAAGACTTGCTGGGCTTTTAGTTATCTCAACATATATTAATAAAAATAATGTAATAATATGTACTAGTAAAAAATTAATTATATCAGGCTAAAAATAAAAAAAAAATCAGCACAAAAACAGAAAAATCCCACTTCTGGGATTTTGAAAATCTCCTTGGGAATCGAGGGGATCTCTGAAACAAGTCCAATATGTTTTCTTTCTATTAAATATAAGTGGGAATTTTCAGAAATTATTGAAATTAGTTCAATTTATATAATTTTTTTCAATAGATTTTAAAGAATAGTAAAAATACATATAACCAAAAATATTAAGCGGTTGGCCGTGAATGCTAAACCTGCAACTTTCCGCTGATGACTGAATGAACCAATTTTGAGCCGGTTTCAAGAGAAGACTTAATAGGCAAAGCCGTTTTAAAGTTATTAATAAATGTTTAGTGTTTTGTCATTTCTCTAAATCTACCGTTCCAAATAGATCTCAGGAGATCTAAAACATACAGTTATAGTGACACCCCCTCAGAAGTAAACAGGGAACGCAAAAGTTTGAGATTTAATGGAACCTCAACTTTTGCGAAACGGCTGAATCCAATAACTTTCCGATTCTTTAAAGTTTTCAATTTCTTGGCGGGAACTTTAATTTCCTAGCGGCTCTTGGAAGCTTCTTAATACCATAATCTCTTATATTTATATATTTTTGCCATCAATTTCAATTGTTACAGTAAACAAAAATATAAAAATCTAAATCAAATAAAAAAACAAAACGTTTTTGTTGTCATCTATTCACTTCAATTCCAAATCATTAAACCAAAAACTTGTCAAACCATTCGAAATGTGGCGTTTGAATAAATAAAAAAGAACGTTACAAAAAAGATATGAGAAGCCAAGATGAGTAAAATATTACAGGCAAAAATTGAATAAATATTAACCGATCAATTGAAGCAGTACAGCGAGAATTCGAATCAATTTATAGTGAAATGAATTCTTTATTAATTCCATTAAATTTATTACAATATCACCTAGAAATCCAGAAGCTATATTTTGGAATGGCTTGTGGAAAAATATATCAGCCTTTTTTCAACAGATTTTGGCCAATTCTACTGGCGTAATGCTGTAACTGTGTTGAGTTAATTGGAGCTTTTAATTCTTGCTCTATTCAACGAAAAATTATTTAAAAATTTGACATTTGAAATTTAGAATGAATATCAGATATTTTATTTACACAATTCACTTGATGCTGCGTGTATTTGTCCTTCTATTTAAATATTTGTACGTCTGTTTTTCACTTCAGCAAAAAAATTTTCAAGTTTCGTAGTTGCATTGTGCACAAGTGATCATCGAATGTTCATATAAACGACTAATTAAGCTGTTTTTCGGTTGAACGATTGTAACAAAATGCGAGTAATAAAACACTTGGTTCTCGTACTCTTCATAGAAATCTATTGAATATTCCTTTTGTTTCTTTAAGCGTAAAGACACTTTATGAGTTAATTACTGTGGGAAAAAGTTGGGCGAATTTTTGTTAAAGAGTAGCAACAGTTTTTGGATTTATTGGAAATAAAAATTTATTTCCAAACTAAAAGAAATTATTGATAAGTTATATAGATGAGTTGTTTACTAATAATAATTAGAATCTGATAACCTTTATCATTTATTTGCCTTTTTTAACTACATTGTCCACATAAAGTATTTGTTTTTGTTAAGGACAGTTCATGTGAATATAAATTTTATCACAGCTAAATTGCAGTCTATCATACACCAGTTTTTTTTTTGTACTAGAAAATAATAATAATGGCAATAATAATTAATAATAACAATAATAGTTAATATTATTAGTCATTAGTAATAATATTAGTCATTAATAATATTAATTATAATAATGTTACCCGTTTAAAAAACACATCACTGTTAATAACAGTGGATATAAACATAATTAGATAATAATAATAATAATGCCAATAATAATTAATAATAACAATAATAGTTAAAATCATAAATAAAATCATAATAGCTTTAATAACAATATTAGCCATTAAAAATATTAATTATAAAAATGTTACCCGTTTAAAAACTGTTATTAACAGTGATAACAGTGGGTATAAAAATAATTAGATAATAATAATAATAATAATAATAATGGCAATAATAATTAATAATAATAACGGCAAAAATAATTAATAATAACAATAATAGTTAAAATCATAAATAAAATCATAATAGTTTTAATAACAATATTAGCCATTAATAATATTAATTATAAAAAGTTACCCGTTTAAAAAAGACCTCATCACTGTTAATAACAGTGGATATAAACATAATTAGATAATAATAATAATAAAAATAATAATAATAATAATAATAATAATAACGGCAATAATAATTAATAATAACAATAATAGTTAAAATCATGAATAAAATCATAATAGTTTTAATAACAATATTAGCCATTAATAATATTAATTATAAAAATGTTACCCGTTTAAAAAAGACCTCACCCCTGTTAATAACAGTGCATCTAAACATATTTTCCTTCCTTGTCAACCAACATGAATCGTTTGCTTTTCCGCTTGTCATCTTGTTTCCTCTTGTTATACTTTTTTGTTGTTGTTTTTTTATCCTCATAACAGTTTGTTTTTCTCTGTTTTTTCTTTTCCTTTTGAAATTGTCAATTTTTCTTTTGTCTAAAAGTTTTTCTCTTTTCTAATAAAAGCGTAGATGATTTTGTAAAGCATATCTTAAGGCTCGAATAAACTACAATTACAAAATTGTACGCACACATAAACTCGACTCTCCCACTAACACATTTGCAAACTTTCACACAACTACATACCTTTTTCATGTTGCTGATGACAAGTTTTAAAACGCTAATTATGGCTTTAAGTTGATGATTATTTACTTATTCTTCTGAAAATATGTGGGTATGAATTATTTAATTTGCATGTGTGGGTTTATTTGTACAATATTTCCAATAATGTTAGTGTAAAATTGTGGCATTGAATTTTTGATTATGTAGTTGTACAAAAAAAAGAGTACAATAATACCAACTTTTGCAACCCTGAAGTGTGCACTAACTGAACGTTAAGATCCGTATACAACAAAGTGTTTTGTTTATCCTGAAGAACAGCAAACGCCAATTTGGTGCAGGTTTTTGTGTTGAGTAGGTTCGTTTTAGTACTCCAAGCCGAATAACGTTTGTGTATTTCAATATTCTATTGTACAGTAAATTAAAGTGCATTATTTGCGGTATATATTCAAACACTGCCTGGCTGACATAAGTCAAATGGGCTTATATACGTACATGTCATATTGTTTTCTCTCCCTTTCACCCTTTCCTTGATGCAAAAAGCATATAAAAATTCATGTCAACAAAATTTAGAAAGCAAAATCATAATCTTAAAAGTCTTCTATGTTTTGCTTGTGCACATTCATTCCACTTAAAATTGTCCCTCTTGAAAACATTCGAATTAGATTCTTTGCAATTTGAAACTCATAAAAATAAAAAACTATTTTCTACTCGTCGTCTTTTTTTATCAAGTGTGTAAATTGAATTGCGACAAATCAAATTCATTATTAAATAAACACAATTTTATTATTTTAATCTTTCTCTTGTTTTAAGCTTTTCATTTAACGAATGTTTTTTTAAATTGTTTTGCTTCTCTTTTCTTTCTAATGAAATCACAGCAATTCAAGATTTCAAATAAAGAAATAAATTATTTTTGTCTTGTGATTTAAATTTTTTTCAAAAATTGCTTTGATTGCTGGAAGCATTAAACACAATAACGACAGCAGACTGCAGACTTTAACTAGTCAAAAATAGAATACATGTGCGTATACACGAATAATTATATTGTCTGTAGTAGAACACGGCTACTGGTTGTTGTCCCTACTGTTTTTGTGGTTGTAGCCAAATTAAACTAATTTCTATTTTGGTGAGCAACAATGAGTAGATGCAATGTTGCCAGTGCAATATAAATAAGTTCAATTATTGTAAACTTGAAAATATACTGTATTATTATACAAAAAGAAGAATCCAAACTATATTTCCAAACTAATGAACTGATTTCTTGTCATATACTGTGGACTTTAAGTATATTTTATTGGAATAACAATAAAATATTAAAAGTATTACATACATGAAAGCGGCTACACTGGCGTATGGAGAGAATTCTACTACAAACAACAACACATGGTTACTGATTTGGTGGTGTCGTTTTAAAAATAATTCAGTAGCTGACTACGAGGCGACGATTGTAGCCAACGACTTTTGTAGTCTGCTGTCGTTATTGTGCTTAATGAATTAAGTTCTTCCTACAACAAATAGCAATTTGATCGATTTTAATGAAGGTTATTACGATTGTTGTACGCGTTGTCGAAACAAAATGACACATGCCAAAGTTGCCACACTTTATCGGTTTCGTAGCGACCGCTACAACCGTAATGAGGCTAACTGCCTGTCCCACGATGTCACTCGATGTCGTTCTCTCGAAAAGAGTAGATTTAAAACAAAAAGAAATTCTAAAATTGTGTTTCTTTTTAAATGTATTTTGTCGACAGAACGATATTGAGTGACATCGTAGGACTGGCAGTAAATATCGATATATTTAGGCGTATAAGTAAAGCATGTATATTATTTTATGTTTCACAAGTTTTCAAAAGTAAAATAATGCTCTTACTTTACACATACGCCAGCATATATAATAAGCCCATTTTGTTAATATAATTTCGATTTTGGCAGATATTGTTGACGACTATATCCGTCCATGGTGATTTGGCAAAATAAATTGAATAAATGACAACTAAAATCACAGATAGACTGTCAAATTTAGCAAGTCCCTGTGAGAAGACCCTTTAACTTAATTTTTTTACTACAAACAACAGCACATGTGTGGATCCTTTGCAATTTATTTAAGTAGCCGACTACGAGGCGACGATGGTAGCCAACGGCTTTTGTAGTCGGTGTTCGTGTAGCCTGCTGTCCTTATTGTGTTTAATGCTTTAGTAATGTAATATTTTTAATTTTTAAACATCAAATATTTGAAATTGTTTCAATGGCAATGAAAAGTTTGAAACAGCAGTGATGCCAAACTGGCTAAATATTGGAATAATCGATTAACCGATTAATAAATATTTTCCGTGTTTCTCTTATAGCCAAGACGATTAGTTTTGAGGTTTGCACGCACACACTCACCTTGTGTATATGAGAAGAAAAACAAATACTTAAACGCTTGCAAAATATTTTCAAAGATTTAATTTTAATTTTGTTTTTTCTTGCAGGCTGATTAGGGCCAGTTTTGTTATATTGTGAAGTTTTGAATTTTGTTTTGTTTAAATCAATCGTAATCGTTGAAATTGAAAATTAAATTAATTAAAATTAATCGATTAAATCACCCAGTTTATATAATTAAAGTTGATTTCTTTTCTAAAAAAGAGTGCAACATTTCTTGGACTTTTTAATAAAAATGCCAACATTCTGTCATTTGGAAATAACGAATTTATTAGAAATTGATCCGACCCCCTCACAAAATATTATTCCTTTTTTAAAACTCCCCTCAACTTTCACTTTTTACAAAAGAAGTGAAAAAGTGTTACATGTTTTCCAGAAAAGAAAACGCCATAAGATTGATAGGCTATAGTTCGTAAGGGGTGCGTGTGGTATAACTTCTATTTTTACTCAACTCGAGAATATCTGTTTTCGACTGCCGCTCTGCACTTTTTATGTGGCTGAGTTTACTAATTCATTATGAATTAGCATGCACAATTTTTTATCAGTTTAAACTAATTTCGTTTTGCATTTCTGCCTACGATACTCTACTACCTTGTGCTAGTCTGCTTATGCTGTTCAAAGAATTCTCTATAATCTCTAGTTATGAAAAAATAAATTTCTTATCTATTTCTGCTTTAAGTGATATAAACTTTATCTGGGATCCATGAAGTGAGAAGTGACAGCATGAAGTAAAAGAAAAAAAAGAAAAAAAAAAACTATCTCTAACATTTCAGTTCAGTTTGTATTAAATCTCATAAATTCTAAGAGAAAAATACTTACACTTTGATAAAATACACATATATTTTTTTTTAATTTATTAGAATTATATTTTATATCAAGAAGATTGAGGCAGTTATTTGGCTCAATGTCTGACTGGGTTTCGTTGGCAGTTAATGTCACCAGCAGCAAACAAAATTTAAATATTTTACCAAAATCTATTTATTTTTTGCGGTAATTAATCTAATAAAATTTTTTAAAACTTCGCGTGAGAAAGAGCAGCCCAGTTAAATGGGAAATATTGGAAAAGAGGTAGGAAATAAATATTTTTAAAATCAATTAAATTGAGTGGTGATTTATTCGAATTTCTAATTTCGGTTCAAGATGGTTGATTTTATTTTTAATAAGTGTTGTTGTTGCTTAGAGTAGGAACTGTGGAAATTTGTACCGTCAACTCTACGAAGCAGCAGCGTAAATTGTTTAAAAGTAAGACTTGTTTTTAAGATAATTAAATTAACAGAGTTCGAGCCAAGTTATTTGTGTATTATGTCATGAAAATAACTAACAAAAATAAAGGAAATGTTAACGGGTCCGCTATTGAGAGTCCTATTGTCGGAACCGATAAGCAGTGTCCGCTCAGCAAAAGCTTATGAGATAAACTTGTTTACGAAAGTTCGTTTTATTAACCAGTTATAAATGTAAATATAAAAAAAAACAGTTTTTTTTTCGATTATATCTCACACACAATTTGTTTGCTTTAAATTTAAAGATTAAAACTGCTTAATGAAAGACCCTTTACACGAGTATGATTTGTGTTATTCTTTTATAAAAATAAGATTTATAAAAATTTTTATTGTGCTTCCGAAAATTCTTCTTTAACTAAATGAAATCCTTTTTGGGTAGTTTTAAACAAAACACCCATTTGTTTTTGTGTTGCCCAGTGTTTAGCTGGGCAACTCTGCATGAAATGACCTATTATCAGTAGTTCTAAGAACTAATAAAATTAATTCTAATTCGAATGCCTTTCTTTTGTTGAAGATGTATTCATATAATTTTCTCTTAACAAAACTCGACAATGATGTGAAATGCATAATTTTTGGTATTGCCAGATTGCTGGCCATACTGTCGCCAGGACTCTTCTTCTATCTATCTAAGGTCTCTGACAACTCATGTTTTTTCTTATGGTTGGTAAAGCTTTCATGCAGAGTTTTAAAACTGTGCAACTTTGAAAGAGAATCATTTTGTTGTAGAGTGAAGAAATTGTAAAGAGAGCTAAAATTAAATGACAATAGATTAATTTTATAGCAATAAAAAATTATTTATGAAGCAGTTGTATGTGTGTGTGTATCTGATATATTTGCAAATGTAGTTGTATTTACTTAAATAGTGAATTATAACATCTAACGCATACACTATAAAAAATACAAGACATGGACTTTTTCTGTTATATCTTTAGAGAATTTTAATCATATCAAAGGCAATAGTTTGATTGAGGTTATTGTACTAGAGGCAACTAATTGAAAGCGGTATTTATTGTATTAGTCGTTTAAGGAACATTGAAATAGGAGTGGGTTTCTTTTAATATTCCAACAGTCTGTATAAATTAATAACAAGTAAAATACTACGGTATATGTTACATTTATGTTACCAACCATTCATTAATTTGTTCACAAAAACTTCAAGCAAAGAAAACGCAAATTTTATTTTGCCTGCAATAATTTCTTTAAAACGTTTAGTTCCTAAATGTACATTTTATTGTTAATATCTTCAGAAGACTTATCAAAACTCACAGTCTTTGGCTTTGGCTGCAACTGATTTGGTATATGCAATTTAAGAAACTGGGTGAAATTGTATTATTATACGATAGTGACTCTGCCATTCAAGATATATGAAAATTTTGCAATATTGTCTTTCGGCCATCTCTGCTATCAATGGTGTGTACAGCACATCCATAGCTGGGGTCGAATGCCGACTATCTTTGAGTGAGATAGCGAGACATTCGAGGGTGACACTTGTCTGGGTACCGGGGCATTCTGACTGTCCTGGCAACCTCATTGCTGACGGAATAGCCAGGCAAGGGACAGAACTGGATAACTCTATGATATGTCACTTCACCGGCATTCCCCTATCGCACTGCAATTTATTGGTTCAGTGTGAATCATACAAACTTGCTCAATTAAGATGGGAAAACGTGACCAACTGCCGCGTGGCAAGGGCCACATGGCCCCGCTACGACCCACGCAAAATACGTGACCTTCTTAACTTCAACAAGGTACACCTATGACAACTTGTAAATGTTCTAACTGGATATCGTAACATTGGGACCCATGCAAGAAGGATGGGTCTGGAACGCAACGACTTCTGTAGAAGCTGTAATGATGAAGAGGAGGGAGAAAACAGTACTCCATGTCGGTGCCCTGTCCTGAACAGCGTAAGGGCAGTGGCACTGTGCTCCAACTTGTTGCCAGATCTAGATAGCCTGGCGAGTGTAGAACTTGTCAAAATATCGGCCTCCCTGGCGTCCACAGGATGGCTTAATGCGGCAGAGGACGACTCATGAGTAGTCCCTGTTTTAGGGTAGCACAACGGGACCGAGTGAACGGACCCAAATGCATTATTTCGGCAATGGCCCTAATAACCTAACCTAACCTAGTAATATTGTCAGAAAAGTGCGTACAGCATTTCTAGCAGCTACATTTCCATCCCTGGTGTGCATTTATTTATTTATTTCTTTTCTCATAATAGAATTCTGAGCTTCATACGAGTCTTTTGTTATTACAAACGTAGCGCTCTATAATTACGCACACACTGGCATTAGTTTTATGCCTTTTTGATATGTGAACATTCAGTGTTACCGCAATGAAATATTTTTCGAATAAAAACCTTCCCTAAAATTTCACAAAATTTCTGGACAAAATGTAGAAAACCTAGTTTTCTATTAAAAAAATGTTATATCTGTACATTAACTCACATTTTTATAACCTTAAAATAAGTAAAAAAAATAATAATTATTATTATTATTAAATGATATATAAAAAAATTATATACAAAAAAATAATATATAAATAAATAATATATAAATAAATGATATATAAAAAGTATATGAAACCACAAAGTGTAAAAATGCACTAGAAATATCAAACACGATCTTAACTTACAAAAGAAACTAAAATATTTACAACGTCTTAAGAATTGTTGTGGTCCATGCCGCACAAAACGGCAACTCTGGAATATGATTTGAAATTATTGAAGATTAAACAATTGTAAAGCAAATAATTCATTTTAATTTAGTTCAAGAATACACTGCAATGGAACTGCTCAGGAGCGCGCGACAAAAGTTGGCGTTATAATTCGCCATTTAAATCGCGGGCTCTTCTTTTAATACCAAAAAAGGGGACAGCGAGTAAAATAAAACCACAAATACGATAAATAAGCAATTTAGGATTTCAAAACGATTAAAGTTTTTAAATTTAATTTATTGCCTATTTACAGGCCATTGAAACCATGTTGGTTTTTTTTTTTTAATAAGTTTTTATTAAATTTATGTCATTTGTGTTCGTTAGCGTGTGGAAAATACAAACGTGTTCTGAAATTATAATTCGTAAAGGAAGGAGTGTGTTGTTATTGATTTTGGTAAATTTTGTTGCAAAATGGCAACAGTTAAATATTGTGTGTGTTTTCAGAAATTTAATTTAATGCTTTAATTACTTTAAATTATATTAAGTAAGTGAATGTGAACATAAATAATAACTCTAGTTAATCGGTTATTCAAACGTTTTGAGCAATCAAAATCATGTTGATCTATTATTCGAATTCACGGTTATTAAATATCTGCTCGCTTGGCAGTTTTTTTTTTACTAAGAAATGTTTTTGTGCAGAGAAAAAAAGTTAATACATGCAGTTGTCAAGTTGATTGAATACATGCATAGCGTCACCTAAAATCCTTTAGTCCATAACTCACAAAAAGTTAAAAATATTATTCCAAGTAAATGAAAAGAAAACTTTTCTAAAAAGAAGGCTTCATTTTTTTCCGTATTATGCCAGCAATATATTATTAATATAATCTTTGTGTGAGTAAATTGTCAAAGACATTGTTTACAGCTATTAACCCTTTATAAACCAACGTCTCCTGGCAAAGAAATTTGTTTTATAAATCTTACAAGACAGCAAAATAATTTTATAAGACCTCTAACAATGTATGCAACTCAAATATAAAATTCAAATCACAACTAACTATTTGAAAGAAAAAAAAAAATTATAATAATAATAAAAATCTGTTACACAGTGTTATTTAGCCTAAACGTTTATTAATAGAAAACTGTCTTTCTTCAATTTTGCTCTAATTTGTGTGTAAATATATAATTAAGTTTCATCTCTCTTTTGTTAAAAAGAATTATTGCTGTCATAAATTGTGAATGTGTGAGTGTGTGTTTATTGAAATTTTCAAAAGTGTCAATGCAAAGACAAGTTGTACATGAATTTCAATCTCTTTATTGTATGACATTTTCTCCTCAATTCATTCCTCGTGTGTTTTTCTTTTTTTATATAAATATATTTTTTATACTGATAACAGGGAGCAGACTATACAATCAGACGGCTGAACTCGTTATAATTTCCGTGTAGAATGTACTTAAAGTATTTTCCTAGATCTTAGATTTATTTTTTATTTTTGCTTTCAATATAATCAACGCCAACGATTAGGCAAAGATTACAGGTACACACACACACTTTTGAAATATTATCGGCCATAAGTTTTGTATGGAATATTACGCCCCTTGTGCTCAAATCCTTTTTTACTTTCAGAAAATAATCTAAAAGGCATTCATTAACACTACTGGGCAGCGCTGCCATATTGGCGGCCTTCAGGTGTTTTTTTTTTTTTTTTGGTGCTTGTTCTCTTTCAAAATCCCCGAAATATGTATTTTAAAAACACTTTTTAACTACTTTATAGCACTTTTTGCAATTTCTCCCAGTGCTTTTAGTGCTCTTTTAATAATTAAAATGTTTAAGGCATTAATTAACACTACTAGGCAGCGCTGCCATATTGGCGGCTTTCAGGTGTTTTTTTTTGGTGCTTGTTCTCTTTCAAAATCCCCGAAATATGTATTTTAAAAACACTTTTTGACTACTTTATAGCACTTTTTGCAATTTCTCACAGTGCTTTTCAGTGCTCTTTTAATAATTAAAGTATTTTGCTACTGTTCTTTAAACTTTCATGCTCTAATATACTTTTTTTTCGAATAGTTTTCGAAAACGTTTCTGAAATATATGGAATTTAAACCAAGTGACCAACGGTTTTTATATTATATATGGTGGGATCTCGGAACTGTAGGAGTTGCTGCGAGTTATCCTTGTTCTGGATTCTTCTCAGGAGCGAAAAAGTTTCATAAATTTTTTTATTTAAGCTTCTTAGCTAATTATGAATTACGTCTTTCGGTAAGATGAGAAAACAAATATATAAAATAGCTGGGGAAAATTTATTAGATTACTTAAGCCGATTTCTTTTCTAGAAAATAATGCAACATTTTTCACACTTTTTAACAAAAAATTGCAACATTTTGTTATTTAAAAATAAGCAATTTATTAGAAATAGATCCAACATTCCTCACGTAAAATAATTTCTCTTTCAAAACTTTTCCAAACCGCCACTTTTTACAAAATAAGTGAAAAAATGTTACATGTTTTCTAGAAAAGAAAACGCCATTAGACTAGCAAAATGTAAATTAATGGCAATTTGCATTTATTTTAATTGTTGATTAAATACCGGCCAGTTTATTACACGAAAAATTAAGAGATTCATGTAAAACGTTTGTTTGTAACTTAAGCCGATTATGAACAATCGAATGTAAAACAATGTCAACAAGTTATATGCGCTTTATTTTAATATAAAATGAATTGACCTGAAACAAAAGCTGTAAGAATTTTTGTTCCAATAATGAGCAAACTAAAAATCTTTCACCCTATTCTACTCCGTCTTGATAATGGTTGTAGTGCTTTTGATTATGCTAGACTTGGCATCACTCTAGCAGTGATGCCACAGTGGTATTTATAAATTCGCTGAATTGTATTTGCGGGCTTTTTATTTAAACTTTTTTTTTAAATGACCGTTAGCACAATTATAACAACAGTTAAAGTTTTCCCCTTGCTTCTCTATGTGTGAATATGCTATAATTAACAAAATCATGCAAATTTGCTAAATAAGATTCCACTACTGCGTGCACACCGGTGCAAGAAAACAATTAATCTCTTGTGTTGTAACTTTTAAATTAAAATTATGGCCCACTCTTATCTTGTGTTGTATATATTTTTATTACACATCACGATGATTACATTCTCTCATGAATGGTATTTAGAAATATGTATGCTTGTATGTTTTCCAACATTCTTAATAATATACGAGCATGTACATGTAAATATATGCACATGTGTTGGTATATAGGGTGTTTTTTATAGAGTGATACAACTTTGAGTTGGCATCACTGCTTTATTTGACCACCCATTTAACAGTTGACAGTTGCTTTTTGTTTAGTTTACTTTGACATTTCATTATGGATCGACTTACACCAGAGCAAGGCGTGTAAATTGTGGAAAATTTTAATCAAAATAATGGTTCTGTTCGTCAAGCTTAACGTGCACTTCGTCCATTCTAAATTTTATTTTCCGATGAAGCCCATTTTGGAGTGAGGAGAAACTACAAGCTTTTGTCGAAACACCATAAGTCTTCAAAAACGATGATGGTCAGAATGTTACTGTTTGTGAAAATTGGTGTTCCTGGATTGTGCCTTGTACGCGTCAGCCGTGGCGGCCACATGACCGAAATCATATTTAAACATTAATGTCATCAAATTTTCTATCCAATAAAGACCGTTTCATTGATATCAGAAATATATCACTATATTTTATTATGATTTAAACTTGTATCACTCTATAAAAAAAAACACCCTTTATAAGTACGAGTATGTACTCACATTATTTAATTATAAAAAATTCATCTATTCACTACGACCGACTGATAACTGGCAGTCAACAAAATTATTAAATCCATTTAGAATGAAGAAAATAGACGAACAAACGACGACTTTTATTCAATCACCCAACAATTTACTCATTTTCCTAAAATACAAATAAAAAAGAGAGAAAAAAAAACACACACACACACTTTTGAATACAGAAAATAACAAAACCAGCGTGTTTTACAAAAATGATTTTGTTATCAGTTTCTTTGCTCTCTAATTTTCTTTTTATGAAGTGGAGGCTTAATGACAGTAAAATTTTATAAAAAGAAATTATTTAAACAAAAAGAAATTTTGAAAACATTTTTTTGTTTTTTTTGTTTTAAATGTTATTTATTCGATCGAACGATAGTTTGCAACATCGACGAACAGGCAGTGAATAAGTTTAAAAAGTCCTACTTTAAAAGAAATCTTTAAGCAAATAAAAATAAGATAATAAATAAATAAGTGTGTGCTGAATTTTAAGAAAACAATAATTCGTTATCATCCCACGTGGAATTAGGCCTTCAGCATATGAGATCCATAGATGATATAAATTTGCTCCAATTAAAAATAATACCGGGAAAAGTTTTCCACTCCCAACAATGACTTGATAATCTGCGTTATGCTAATTTCTGTGGGATTTGTAAAAAAATTAAGTTAAAGGGTCTTCTCACAGGGACTTGCTAAATTTGACAGTCTATCTGTGATTTTAGTTGTCATTTATTCAATTTATTTTGCCAAATCACCACGGACGGATATAGTCGTCAACAATATCTGCCAAAATCGAAATTATATTAACAAAATGGGCTTATTATATATGCTGGCGTATGTGTAAAGTAAGAGCATTATTTTACTTTTGAAAACTTGTGAAACATAAAATAATATACATGCTTTACTTATACGCCTAAATATATCGATATTTACTGCCAGTCCTACGATGTCACTCAATATCGTTCTGTCGACAAAATACATTTAAAAAGAAACACAATTTTAGAATTTATTTTTGTTTTAAATCTACTCTTTTCGAGAGAACGACATCGAGTGACATCGTGGGACAGGCAGTTAGCCTCATTACGGTTGTAGCGGTCGCTACGAAACCGATAAAGTGTGGCAACTTTGGCATGTGTCATTTTGTTTCGACAACGCGTACAACAATCGTAATAACCTTCATTAAAATCGATCAGATTGCTATTTGTTGTAGGAAGAACTTAATTCATTAAGCACAATAACGACAGCAGACTACAAAAGTCGTTGGCTACAATCGTCGCCTCGTAGTCAGCTACTGAATTATTTTTAAAACGACACCACCAAATCAGTAACCATGTGTTGTTGTTTGTAGTAGAATTCTCTTCATACGCCAGTGTAGCCGCTTTCATGTATGTAATACTTTTAATATTTTATTGTTATTCCAATAAAATATATTTAAAGTCCACAGTATATGACAAGAAATCAGTTCATTAGTTTGGAAATATAGTTTGGATTCTTCTTTTTGTATAATAATACAGTATATTTTCAAGTTTACAATAATTGAACTTATTTATATTACACTGGCAACATTGCATTTACTTATTGTCGCTCACCAAAATAGAAATTAGTTTAATTTGGCTACAACCACAAAAATAGCATGGACAACAACCCGTAGCCGTGTTGTCTGTAGTAGTAAATATAATTATTCGTATATACGCACATGTATTCTATTTTTGACTAGTTGTAGTCTGCAGTCTGCTGTCGTTATTGTGTTTAATGCTTTAGAATATTATTTTGTTTATTATAAAAATTCAATTCACAGAATGACGAACATATTTTCAAGGCTCTGAAATATGAAAATTTATTTATGTACAATAAATAATTCTTTTAACTGTAATTATTTTAACTGTAATTGCACCTCAAGTGGTGCAATTTCCTCCACCAGGGGATCGCTGTAATATTATATACTCTCTTTTATTTCGTTAATTCTTTTAACTAATTTGATAATTTTGTATCTTTTACTTTCAGCAATTGTCAACAGCATTTACAACCATCAACTTTACAAAATAAACTGAAGCATTTTATCTCGCAACAAAAATCGAAACAATAAAATCAACCAGACATCGTAAAAAAAAACGAGCAAATTTGAGAAAAAAAAACAAAAATCAATAGAGAATTTAAACACACAAAAAAAATCACATACCACGAGTATCAGTCAGTAACAATCAACGGATAAACCAAAGAAAAATAAATCTATTAGTTTTGCTTCATTCTTAAGAGGGCTTGAATCGTCTTCTATTTGTGTAGAAAAAAAACCGCTTCTTCTATGCAAAATTTGGATACAAGAAAGAAACCAACTTTTTATACAAAATGTGTCGCGCGGAAGCAAATAGTCACGCAATCATATGACAACTACTGGATTTAAGAATCTCCTCAGAATTCTCAGCAGAAATCAAATAAAAAAAAAACAAGAATTAGAAGCTAAAAAAAACAAATAAGTGAATTATTTTATTTTAACTTTTTTATTTCATTATTTGGTTTCATTAATTAATAAAATTCAAGAAAAAAAAAGAAAAAACTACAACAAACAGCAAATAATAATTCTACGAATTGTGTGAAAAAAAAATCGAGTGATAAAAAATTCTTTTTCTTTCCAACCCAAAATTATAAAATTTACCGCATGAGGGTTAACGTGTCCAAAGCATTCTTTTCAAAAACGTTTATGAACGGTTTGAAAGTGTTACTTCTTCAACGCCAATTAACTAAAAGCAATAAGAAACCTGGGGAATTTTACTTAAAGCTAAATTATAAAAATATCAAACAAACGTTAGTTATCACAGCATTAATAAAATTATTAGTAGAATTAACAATTTTAACAGAACTTGCAATATTTGCAAACCCACTACGACTACTACTACTACTACTACTACCACAACAACAACAACAACTAACACCACTCCACCAGTTTATCAACATTTTCATTTCGTTCAACGTGTTTAGTCGTTTAAAGTTCTTGATGAATGACTTGCGGTTAAAAACTTTTCATTGGAAACCAATTAACTCTAGTAAGTTTATTAAAAACTCAACGACGACAGCTTCTTCTAAAACATATACGAACAACATTCTATCGTCAACATCAGCGACAACTGCAGCAGCAACAGCAGCATCGGCATCAGCATCAGTAGCACTTGTTTTCTCAACATCCTGCATAATTTTTAAACAAACCAACAGCAGCAGAAATAACAACCATCGTACTTATAATAATAGTAGCAAATCGAATAAAGTTTTTCTGTGTTATACGCCACGTGATCCACGCTTAAGGATTTTCCTAAAAACTAAACATTTATTTAATAGACCCGAACAGCAGCAGCAACAACATCGGCATCAATTGTATAAAGGTAAAAATATTTGTTGTTGCATAAGTGTTGCTAATAAAAGTTTATTCAAAATATTCAGTGACTTGTGCAATTATGGTGAATTAATTGGTGGCGGCAAACAAACTATAAGCGGTGGTGAATGTAATTATAGTGGTGAAAATAAAATATTTAGTAAACAATTAAATAGTGCTGATCTAAAACCAACTAAATTATTTTGTGATAATTTAAGAAAAACCGCTGATAATATAATCGTTGTTGCAACAGCTGGTGCTGCCATTGAAACGGTTTCTGCCAAACTTTTTTTTATACTCATCACATTTTGGGACGCTGCAAGTAAATACGCAAAGGAATTGGTGAAATCTATTGACAATTTATTGAGGTGAGTTTGGTAAATTAAATTATGACTTGTTAGTGTTCACTGTTAAAGAGCTAAATAAACTGGAACATGGAAATTTATGTTTGTACAAACCTGTTGCGTAGTGCATGGCGAGGTTGTCGTGATTGAAAAATGAAATAACTTAAATATTTTGGGCATCTTATTGAACTTGTCACAAAGCGCAGTGACGTATTATGATTGTACATACGACTTTTGTGAAGTCTGTGTGCAAATGAAAAAATATGCAGAGCAGAACGGTTTTTTTCGCAAGCCGCTACACTTTTATCATCAGCACTTATAAATATGCATTTTTATTTTATTATTTATATTATTCAATTTAATATTTTTTCTATATAACATATTTTGAACTTGAATTTTTGTTAAATATAAAACTGGTTATCGCCAATAGGTGCCGTGGAATGCGCGTAGAAACTAGTTCGAAACCCCTTAATAATCACTTGGAAATTTTTAATATATTTGGGGAAAAATTAAAAATGTTATATTCAGTGCTGTTCTGTATTTCATGCAGAATAATGAAAACGTTGGGAATCATCATGTAGCATCTACGGATGTAGTGGCACGTTTTTCTCCAACACTTATTAATCACTTCATACTCACATTTTCATACATACGTCAGCATGTACGAGTATGGCCTCGTATATGTGAAGGGTGTATAAGAATCGGCGGCACAGATGAACGTGGCTCTTAATTTAGTTTCAGTTGTGCTACTTAAACTATTTCGTTTTATAGTATTAATAATTTTTTCAATAACATTGAAATTTATTACGGCACAGAAAAACGTCAACGCCATTCTAGAAAGTCTTTATATTTTTAATCATAATTTTTTTCATACATCTTTTTTGCCCAGTGTTTTGCTCAACATTTTCGAAATCTAAAAATAAACTAAAACTATGAAAGAAAAAGGAAAATGTGTATGATGATCATTAGGAATCAATTATTAATGAAACAAAAATATAAATAAAAAGCACCAAAAAAAGAAAAATTATGGCATTATTTAAGTACGTAAATCGTAACAACATAATCATTTAGTTCTTTTTGGCAATAACAAAGATTTATTTATTTTGATTGGTATTTTTTTTAAATTATTTTTTTTTTTGAAGAAGAGGGGAAAAACATGCAAAAATGGATTGCCAAACTGAATTAATTATTTGTCAACGGTCTCTACTTTGTATCGCATGAAGCACAATGAAGGAAAAACGTTACATCTGTAAATGAAGATGTCTTAACTATAAAAATAGTTTGGAAAAATAATAATAATAATAATATATGCCTTATTGAAAGTCTGCTGATAAACAAAAATTTATTTTGAAATCGTTTTTCTACAAAAATTACACTCCAAGAAAAGTATAATTTTCGCATCAATTTTTTAACAGCACTTTTAATTAAAACTAGTTGAATCTATATAGTTTTTCTTCCAATTTTAAATGGCAATCATCATATTAGGATAATATATTATGTTGTATACACTAAAAAAAAAGTTAAGGATTTTTAGATCGGATATTAAAAATTAAAAAAACCAAACATTATGCGTTAGGCAGAAGCGAGCTTTGATAGGCTTTCATCCTAAAGCATTAAACACAATAACGACAGCAGACTACAGACTACAACTTGTCAAAAATAGAATCCATGTGCGTATATACGAATAATTATATTTACTACTACAGACAACACGGCTACGGGTTGTTGTCCATGCTATTTTTGTGGTTGTAGCCAAATTAAACTAATTTCTATTTTGGTGAGCGACAATGAGTGGATGTAATGTTGCCAGCATGATATAAATAAATTCAGTTATTGCAAATTTGAAAATATACTGTTCTAGTATACAAAAAGAAACAACAAACTATATTTGCAAGCTAATGAAATGATTTCTTGTCATATACTGTGGACTTTATATATATTTTATTGGAATAACACTATTTAAAAGTATTACATACATGAAAGCGGCTACACTGGCGTATAAAGAGAAATCTACTACCAACAACAACACATGGTTCTAAAAATAGTTCAGTACGTGACTACGAGGTGACGATTGTAGCCAACGACTTTTGTAGTCGGTCTTCGTGTAGTCTGCTGTCGTTATTGTGTTTAATGCTTATCGCATAATAAAAAAAAAAGAAATAAAAACAATCACATTCAATACGGAATGATTTTGAAGATTGCGATCGCTGTTGTCGGACGACAACATTTTTTCTGATATTTTTTATCCCGAGAATTTGGGAATATTACCAAATTTCAAGGCCAATGTGGCAACACAAAAACCATCATAATTCCCCACTGACAATCCCAAATGCCGGGAAATATTTTATTGTTAATGTTATTAAATAGTTTGATTAAGATGATATTAATTAATGATGTAGTTATTGTGTTTAATGCTTAAATAGCGCAAACCGTTTGACAAACTGGTGAACTGAAACTATTTGATTTTAGTCTTTAAGAAATTGTGCGAAAAACCAAAATTCCTATATATGCGTTATAAAAATTATGAATTTTTTTCTTCCCGTCTCCCTTGTACATATAATATTGTTACACTTCATGCATTAAAATTTCTTTCTTGAGGTCAAACTGAAGGAAATTATTCTAAGAAAAGCAACAATTCTAAATAGCATGTGTTGTTGCAATTATTACCTAGTCCATTTGAAAATGTGCGAGTGTAGTGCAAAGTACGTACTATCGATTCAATTCAACAGTTCAGCCCACGACACCATCAGCCCACGACACCAAAAAGGGGGTAATTTATTTCCTACAATCGCTTGTTTTTATACACTGATTGCCAATCATCTATAGTATTTTTGTCGTTTGTTTTGATTATTGTTATTTACGCGCTTTGCGTTAGAAAAAAATTGTAAAAAAAAACAATAAACAAATTAAAAAATCATTGCGTTTCATGTTTTCATTGTTTGCAAACAAACCGTAACAATTTAAACATACATGAATATATTCATACATACATCATACATCATACATAACTAAGAACATCATTCGTAGGTAAGAAAAGAAAAAGGAAAACAACATTCAAGCAAAACGAAATTCTGCAAAAAATGACGCATCTTAAGCCATTTAAAATAAAATATTTAGTTGGCTTTATAAGACGACAAAAATCAATTGTGCTGTTTTTAATTACTGAATATGGTGGAAACTATTTTTGTTGTAATAAAAATAATAAATCATTAAATATACCCATTATACGTGCCAAAAAATAATAATAATAATAAATAATAATATTATATTTAGTTAAATAGTTAATCAACAGTGTGTTACTTGTTTCGCTGACAATGGAAAAACGTTCTTCAAGTTTTTGTGGTTAAATTTATTTTAAGTTTTCTAAACTTATTGCAAATCCGTAGCCGCTGTTGGCGTAAGTGCCTGCATACATAAATATTTTTATTTATTTTTATCTTAACAATTTTCCTTTCAATGTCGCATTTATTTAACGCTGAGCACAATTTTCAAAACAGTTCTTTCACTGGCGAACACAAACAAATTATGCATTCGCAAACCTCTTGAGTGGATGTGAAAGTATGGCAGCTCATTTTAGCGTTGATTCAGGGTAGCATATTTTGTTATTAACTGATTCGCTTACAGTAGTATTGCGCTTTAACGAACCTGTAAAGTTGTAAACAAATGCTCCAGCTCAATTAGATGAGATTAAGAAAAACTTTAATATGCAACATATAAAGTGAAATAAATTAAAAAACAAAGAAATTTGTTTTCTACAAAAATTACACTGCAAGAAAATTACCCTCTATAAAATAATAATTGTTTAAAAAACTATAAAATAATAATAATGCGTTTAATTTATAATTTTTCTACTTTTAAAACAGATTTCACAGCAACCAACATCTGAAGTTGAAATTGTCAAATTTGGAATTAATAAAAATTGTTTTCCATCAACGCATCGTGTAAATCTCATCGTTTTTGTAGATACACCGTTTCGGTTAAAGACTTTGCTAAGAAGGTGGTCTTGGCTGGTCGAAAGCTGAAATTTGAAGAACAAGAGCAAGAAGGAAGGACCCGTCACAAGCTTGCTCCATCAAAAGCCTTTATAAGAAAGCTAAGCTCAACTTTTTTTAAGAGAAAGTAAATTCCTTTAAAGACTCTGAGAGATGAGAAGTAAAGAGTAAAATTTAAAGAAACTATAAAAGAAGAAGAAGGAGAAACGCTAGAAGTCGTCAAGACTTGAAATATAAAAAAAGAAGAAATAGTATCAGAGAAGTACTAGGAGGGGAAATTATACAAATCAAGCTTCTAATAGAGCCAAACACTACCACAGACAACAACAACAAAAGGAATCTAGTACAATAAACAACAAGAACAATTTATACAAATCTTTGCTGAAAGACGAAAACAAATTAATGTGTTCAATTAGAGAAATATAATTAGAAAAGCCTAATCAACAAACTTAATAAAATTTACACAACTTAAATCCCTATCGGGCGTTATACGAAGAGAAAGAAATCTTCATAAAAAGATCCCACCTTTTTTGTAACAATCTTCCGCGTCCAAGGCCGTTTAGGCTGCAAATAATTAAAAAATGATTTCTAAAGCAAATAACAATACTAGTGTTAGTAGTCAAAAGCTAAATGGCAGCATTTATCAAACTCTATCGACGCCACTTAATAGCAGTCTGACAGAACTTTCAGCAACGGCCGTTGCATCGGTTAAGACAACACCCCTCAATAAATCCATTAAACATGACCTGTTTCCGGAAGTAACATTTTGTAATCTATCTTCCGAAGATTTGGAAGATCATGAACGCAACGCACGCATGCTTAAGAACAGCATTATCACCATAAATGCCGTCGACAATACAGCCATGATATCGTTGGCGAATGGGACGGGTAACATTAATGACAATGTCAAGAAGAGAAAACGTTTGATATCCAATGAATCGGGCGATTCTATAGATTCGAGCTCAACGGAAAAGAAGAAACCGGAAATGCCGGATGGCGGTTACGGTTGGGTAGTAGTATTTGCCTCCTTGGTAATCTCGCTGATAGCAGATGGTCTGTCATTTTCATTTGGTCTGATCAACACTGAACTGCTAGACTATTTCGGTGAAAGCCCTACGAAAACCGCCTGGATTTCGTCATTATTTTTCTCAGTGCCTTTACTTATGGGACCCATATGGTCCAATTTAGTAGATAAATATGGTTGTCGCAAAATGACCATAATTGGCGGCTTGGTATCAGCCATTGGTTTCGGCTTGTCTTCCGTTGTCAATTCCGTGGAAATGCTCATGGTTACATTTGGCATAATATCGGGCTTGGGTTTGGGAATCGGTTATGTTACCGCCGTAGTGTCCGTAGCCTTTTGGTTTGATAAAAAGAGAACCTTTGCCACTGGCATTAGTGCCTCGGGTACAGGTATTGGTACATTTTTGTATGCCCCCTTGACGCAGTGGCTGATTGATACGTATGGCTGGCGTGGTGCTACTCTCATTTTGGCCGGCACCATGCTTAATGCCTGTGTTTGTGGTGCTTTAATGCGCGACCCCGACTGGTTGATTGAAGAAAATCGTTTGGAAAGTAGATCACAAAGTGTTACTACGTTCTCCAATTCCAGTGTTTGTCTGGAAGAAATCAAGAAGCTGCTGGATACAGGAGCAACCAAGGAATATGTGTTGGATACTTTGGTAACGAAAAATAATACTGAAGCCAACCAACAGATCGAGGAACTAAATGAGAATAATATGAAGAGATATCGCAGTGAATTATTTTTACCCACTTTTTTGGGCTCTCAGGACTTGGAAGACCTTTATGAGGTTAAGAGCACCAGCAGGAGATCTTTGAGAATGAAAGAAGGAGTGGAAGTTCCTTCTAAGGAGAATTTGCTGTCGATGTCTTCTACTGGCAATCCGTATACGACGGCAGCTGCCATTATTGGTTCGCCAGACGATACCATGATGGGTGGCATACCCAGCGAGGTGGCCGAAGTAGCTAAGAAAAATTTCTTAGCCTCCATAGAAACTTTGTCGTCTTCAGAGAAACGTTCATGTGGTAATCGTTCAAATTTCAGAACCTCTCTGATCTCGCTGCGCTCCTCCGCTGACGAGGGGTATTTGACACAAAAATATTCTCGCGAACACAATAATCATGCAGAGAACTGTGCCAATTCTCGTTATTCGCTCAACGAGAATATATTTTTTGCGGCCAAGAAGGACCCGACGCCAAATGGCTATCGTCACTATTCCGTGGATGTCTTGAACCCCGTAAATCACGCCAATTTTCCATCAGTCAACAATCACGGTCTCGCTTTAATAGAAGCGAATTTGAAGAAACACAATGAAATTGTCAATGATTGCCCAGCTATTATAACGATACCCGAAAATGAATCGGTGACGGTGCAACAATCAAAGGCTCCGGTAAAGAGAACACGTATCGACAGCATCACGGGCATGCGTAGACTTTCGAAATCGAAAAAGCCCAGTTATCGTTCAAATCTCAGACGCAATATTTCCATACGCAATTCAAATTTCCTAAAAGACATGCGAGTTCATCGCAATTCGATGCATTACCGTGGCGCCATGCTGAGCACACATCGTTATCGCTTAAGGGCTTCATCATGCCCCAACATTTATAGGAACTCAATGACGACAATTGCTAAGGAAGATGAAGATGTAAGTATGACGTTTATTCTGATTTTATCATGTACGAGTTTTTACGAATTGTTGTTGTAATTCGTACAAATTATAAGCCATGTGACAGATGATGAAATCGAAGCAATCTTTTCACTTTGAAATTCTTTTTAATTTCTTTATGTACTCAACTCGAATTCCGAAATATTGATTTACTTTTTCCTTTTGCGAGGAACCAAAATACGGAATAAATTGTAATTTCCGAATACTATTGAACTCGGTGACATGCAGAATAACTTAAAACAGCCGACTGATTCGTAGAGAATTTCATTTAATGACTGGTAGACTGGAGAATTTTGTTTTAATCAAAATTTATCTCTACTTTGCTTTACAATTCGGCCAACTTTGCTGAAGAAGGGTGTTGCCAACATAGCGATTTGTCGGCAGTTTTTCCGCAAATATAAAATATTCATGGCGGCCAAGAACGCCATTTTGCAAATAATGCTTGAGTATGAAGTTACTGAAATAAGAAGGCCTACGTTTTCATGCTGGCAAAATATATTTTCAATTAATCTTCTTCCTTAATATTTTTATAAATTAAAATCATTATGCAATGAATTATCTGACAATTCGAGATTTAGAACAATAGTGGCAAAAAAAAACCAGATTCTATGAAAATTCGGATTAACAAGAATTAAAAGAAAATAAAAATAAGCATTTTCTTATAATGAAATTAACTTTCAGCAATTAAACAGACTTGGGCGTAAACTAAATTAATTTGGGAGATAAGAGACAAAGATTTAGCGAATCAGTAAGTACATACTCGCCCCTCATGTGTGGAAACATCCATACGTCTTTGATTGAATATGTACTCCAGAAAGTGGCTGCAAAGTATTATTCAACAAAGATTATCTTTTATTAAATCAGTTGCTATGAGACAATTGCAGAAAGGCTTTATACAAATACACACACACACACAAACATACAGAAGTTCATATATAAATATATATATATATATAAATATATATATATATATATATATATATATATATATATAAATACATTTTTACATAGTATGGATGTGTACACAAACACTCATTAAATATGTACGCGTGTATGAATTATTTTGATTAAAAACTTCTGAACTTTAATCAATACAATAAATACAATAGTGTAACAATATTTCTATTGAATTGAATTTGCAAATTAATTTTAAATCTCTTTTTCTCATATAAATCATACATATTTATTTCTTTTGTTGTTATTGCAGACTTGGTATGACAATCTCTTCGATACAATGAAATCAGTTTTTGATTTCTCATTATTTAAGGATATTAAATTTACTTTATTTAATTTATCAACTTTATTCTTGTTTATATGGTGAGTACATGCTCTGGTTTTATAAAACATAGTCATACGTAATTAATAACAACCAAAATATATATGTATTTATTTTTTAATTTACGGAAAAAAATTTTGTTTAAACGACACCTTTATGTAATAGAACTTACTGTCTGTTCGCCGATATCGAAAGCTATCGTTCGTTCGACTAAATAACATTTAAAACAAAAATTGTGTTTGTTTTAAATGTTGTTTAGGCGAGCGAAAGATAGCTTTCGACATCGGCGTACTGGCAATCAGTTTGTTTTATAATATTTTAAAAATGTTCATTCTGATATTTAACTATTTTGAAACAAAGCAGAATTATGATTTAAAAAAAGCCGCAGTCTTGGTATAAAGTAGAGTTAAGTTAATGGCGTGCAACATATTTGCACTTATTTGGTTTGGAAAAGTTTTAAAACAGCAACCATTTTTCGTGAGGAATTTAGGATTCATTTTTAATAAATTCCTTATTTTTAGATCGCAAAATGTTGCCATTTTCTGTTAAAAATTGTAAGAAATGTTGCATTATTTTCTAGAAAAGAAAACGACATTATAATGAGTTTTTAAATGAACAATAAATAATACCTTTTCAAAATCAAAATGTTAAAATATAACTTTCAATTGCTTCACAGGAAATAATTTCAATTTATTTATATTCAATAAGTGTTAATTTTACGAAAATTATTTCCACATATTGTCATTTCGATTTGAATCGGAAAGACCATTAACTTGTTCATAATGTTGTAAATCCCGCCTTTACCTTTCGACATCTTCATCAGTTAGATTTTCGACCTTTAAAAAACAGGAAAACATGAAAATGTCTTAAAATTATTAGGACAAAACTATGAGGAAAGTTACCTTTTCGAAAATTGGTCTTCTGTATCTTACAAGCACTCCTTCAACGGCAGTAACTGAGATTAATCCTCCCACATTCCTAATTAAAGGATCATTTTATGTCCCCTGTAAAACACTTTAAAGAATTATTATATATTGTATTTTTAACACATCACATCAATGAACTCGAAATTTCTTTTGGTATTTGAAAACTCAATTCCTTAATGTAATAAGAAAATGTTTCTCTTTTTAAAATTATTAATAAGCGTTCTTTTCTTTTTAACGACTATTACATAAATTATAATATGAATTTATATTAAGAACACATTTTTGTTTTTAAAATGTTGGAAAAAAAATTGTGTCCATTTTTCTTTATTCCGAATTGCTTAATTAAATTAAAATGTTATTAATTAACATTACAAGGCAAATTTTTATTTAAAAAATTACTTTGCAAAATGCATTTTATTTGTTTATTTTTTTACCCCACCTCTTTGGGGGACTATTTTTGAAAAACTTTAATAATTATTTAATTGCAGGTTCATAATTCCATATCTTTATTTACCTGAATATTTGAAAATACATGAATACGATACATCGGCCAGTGCTCAATTGATTTCTGCCATTGGTGTTGCTCAAACGGTCGGTATGATCGGTTTAGGTTATTTAGGCGATCGTTCATGGATGAACGTAAATATCTGCTATTCGGGGTGTATGTTAAGTAAGTCCCATTAAAACTTATTATATTGTTGCAAGTATTTAATTTGTCTTCTTCTTTTCTAGTTTGTGGCCTTTCCGTACTGTTAATGCCATTGCTGGTATTCTCCTATAATGGCCTCTTGTCAATGTGTATTATATTTGGTTTTACATTTGCCAGTTCATTTTCCTTCACACCAAGCATTTTGGTTAGTATAGTCGATTTGGATGATTTCACCTGTGCCTATGGTCTGGTACTGTTGGTGCAAGGTGTCGGCATGATAGCCGGTCCTCCCATAGCTGGTGCTATATACGAAGCTACTTTAAGGTGAGTTTATGGTTTTTGATTTTGTAATAAAATATATTTACACAATTAAATACTTCTAGTTGGGATAATGCTTTTTATTTCGCTGGAGCTTTTATAGCTCTATCAGGTATCGCTTCTTATCTGATAGAATTCTGTGAGAAAAGATCTAAAGAAACTGATAGTGATGTTTCTGTGAAAAAAGCTAACCTCATACATTAAGTTTCTTATGACAGAAATTATTGTCATAAAAATAAAACAAAGAAACAAAATTAATTATTTAAATAATTAAGCATAGAAATCCTTATAAAATATAGTAAATAGTTAAACTAAATTGCAAAAGAAAAAAAAAATCATTGTCGATTCTATATAAAATAATTATTAGTGAAAATTAAATTGTTTATTAATTAAATAAACAGCAATTTCAAAATAGTTAATTAGTTCTTAGATTGTTAATTATGCATATTAATTATGCATATTATAGAAAGTAAAATATTTAAAACTTGTGCTTTGATTTAAAATTCTGAAACAATTTTTATGGGAAATTTCCCGTTCTTTTAACTTTGTGACTGATTTAAATACTTAGATCTTAATAAGAGTTGGGATTTGTGCAGAGATCTATAAAAGCTCAAAACCACGAAACAAATTTACATACTATATATTATATTTCTTTATAATAAATGCGCTACACATGTTTTTTGTGCTGCATTTCTAAGTATCTTATCGTTCATCAATATTACAGCCTTTAAAACGTGGTTATGCTCAATACAAATATTTTATCTAAATCCCTGGGCACAAAAGAGATGAACAGCGTTTTAAATTTGCTTGAAAGAAGCAACAAAATAACTCTATTTCTAAATAATTTTATTTCCATAAAAGTTCAAAGGTCTATACTCATGCATATATAATTTTTTTATTGGCTTGATGCAAGAGAACTAGTGATTTTTCTTGTTCTTTGAAAATGTCTTATGTAACGAACAAAGGAAAACATAATTCCGAATTATACAAATCGAATTATTTGAAGAACACTAAAAAGTTATTCATTCAATTACATGAATTTCTTGGTTTTACAAACGATTGGACTTTGCAACGCTTTTTCATTTCTATAACGCTCAGAATAAAAATATAATAGTTGTGCATGGAAGATAAATTTTTTTTTTAATTTCGAATCCAAAATATGTGCTTATCAGCCAAAATGAAATCTATCTATATATTGTAAGAATATCTCTACTCAATTCACAAGTCTTGTATTATATTAAGAAAAATGTAATTTGGTTTTATTTTGAGAAATTTAGTTTGCATTTTTTTTATTCCAAACACAACTTAAAACGATAAAACAAGGCTTGTGAATGGGGCTATTATAATTCACTATCAAAATTAAAACAATATACATCTCATAATTTCTATTGACAAATTTCAAATATATTGAGAAAATTCAATAAATAAGAAAAATTAAATCTTTCAGCCTTAAATAACAATTAAATATAATGTAGCACTTTTTAATATAAATAAATAAAATAATTAAAATACATTTTGCAATAACACCTAATAATTATACACACAAAGTAAAATAGTAAAATAAGCTAAACTTGTATTCTAAAACATATATAAAATTAAATTAGCAAAAAAAAAAATTTATAAATCAATTGTATTAAAAAATTCCCAAAACAAGAAAAAATAGATGAAAATCTTTTTTAAAAAGGAAAAATACTATTCTAAATAAGTAAATAATGTACTGCTGCATATACGACACAAGCAATTGTTTAATTCGCAAAACATTTTGTATCGTTTAAAGTCGATTCACAAACAAATTATTTCTAAAATATTATTGTACAAAAATATATTAAGGAAAATTTTGTTTGCACTGACTTTTTTATTTTGAATACAAAAAACAGAGCCAATAATTACTAGGGTACTTAATTAATCGAGGTTTTATATTAATTTGCTCGGACCAGCACTCAGGGCATGACCCGTACAAATGCGATGCATTGTGCTAGAATCACAAAGGACTGGATAGTGTCAATAGAGTGGATTGTGTTTAGAACTTAGGATTTTAAGCCATGTGTTAATTGTGTTAATTACTTCAGCCAATAGCACAGTCGAATTCATAAGAACAAAAGAAATAAAGTGTGAAGTTCGTGCCGTCGAGCTTATTTTTTTTTAAATCAATTGCTTAGAGCTATTTTATATTATTTATTTATTAGTTTATCATTGTGCCTAGTGTTAATACTTGGTGCAAATATTTTACGCCCTTTAATGGCATGACAATATTTGTGAGCACTTATTTTACAGAATCGGAAGTGTTTTTATTATATGATTTTTAAATCTTGGCAATTGCTTCATATAAATTCACTACACCATGTAATATTTTGTCTTTAATGACGAGGTCGTGATAGCTTTTCTTTTTTCTTGTGAGTGAACGGCAGGATGGTGCACCCAAATTTTTATCTTGATTCCCAAAACCGACCCAAGTGTAGGGCCTTTGTAGAACTGCGCTTACTAACATAAAAAAGCCTAAAAATAGTTTAAGTCGGGTTTAAATAAAAAATAAGCGAAATTAAAAAGTTTTTGTCGAAAATTTAATTTCATACTTTCTAAAAACCTCTTGTTTTTGACCACTCAAATATTTTCTCGAAATTGTATTGCCAAATTGATGATATTTGCCACGGGGGTTCTTTTTTTTTTAGCAAAATGGCATGCAGCCTCGATTTTGCTATGGAGTTTGTTTGGAGATTCAGCCATTTGTTACGTAAAAATTTTTCAAATTCAGCTTTGCACGTCTATTTCTTTCTTTCTTATTACGAGAGATGATAAACTTCATATACAGAAAATTTTGTAGGGGATAAAAACAAAAACATTTTCCAAAACAAATAATTGAAAAAAAGACAATTCTAACTTCCCCCTTAAATGAATCTCAGACGTACTTTTCATGGCATTGAAACCTTTTCATAGTTCAAAAACTGAAATTCATATTTCCAGTAAAACACAGAAAAGGAACGGCCGGTGATCTAAAGTGTTTTTTAAAAGTAAATGCTAACTATTTAATATGTTTCGACGAAAAAAAACTTTTAGCGAATTTGTGTTTAGCAAAAGTATTATATTCTTAAATAAACTCTAGCTTTAAAAGATTTGAAATTTTTAAAATCTTATTTCACCATTTTTCCTTACTAGTTTTATATATAAAAAAAGAAATAGAATTTCCCAAAACATTTGTCACACACTGTATCTAACAGCATAAGCTAGTAAATATTTATTCATAATAATTAATAAATATAGACAGACAACTGTAATCAATACCTGCATAATAATTTTTTGTATACAAATATATTTAATTCAAAAAACCTTATGAAAATAAAACATTTTTTATTATCAACTATATTATTGTTTCCTTTAGTTATTTTAAGAAAAAAAACTTAAAAATTATATACGAAAAATATAAATTTAACGAAATTGACTAGATTCTAAGTTTGTTTATGTGTTGTTTCAATTATAAATGATTTAAAGAACCAAATAAAAAAAATGAAAAATGCTTTAAACATGTAAATTTGTTATTATATAAAATCTCTGGGTAAAGGTGGGTTCAAGTACCATCAATTATATTTATTTATTTAAAGTAATATATTTTATAAATTAATTTATAAAATACAAAAACATTAAAGGCGCAGGGTGTCTAGACCATATTGCGCGCAAACCCATCAATTATATATTTAATCGAAAAGAATGTCAACTTTGAAATTTTCAATAAAAATGTTGTCATTTTTGTTTTCTTCTAAAAAAAAAACCAATAGGTTGTATTTCCAGACGTTATAGTATAATTTGAACTAAATGTAAAATATAGAATGTTATTGCCACGTTTTTTTTCCATAATTAAAAAAAAATGCAAGTATTTTCATCGGACAATGAAACAAAGACCCATCTAACAAAAGTGATTTCGTAGAATATAACTCATAGATGATAACTGCTAAATTTCAAGCCAATATATTTCCAGTGGGACAAAAGATCACCTGAGATTTGACAATAGTGCGAGTGTCACAACCGACTTGATCATAAAGAATATCTCAGTTGCTTTAAGTAAAAACAAATTTGAGTTCTTCTTGTTGTTGTTTTAATATAAACACCAAATCGAATTTTGATATTTTTACAAAAATAGGCAGTTTTTTTTTTAAATATATAAAGTTGATTGTGCTTTAATTGGCCCAACACTATTGTGCCAAAGTGTTTCCACTTTCAAAATTCTTCTGAAGTCTTTTCTTCTAAGCAAACGACCAGGTGATATTTGTTATAATATATGCATATTTTTAATATATAAATTTTTATTCTTAAAATAAAATTCTTAAAGTTGCAAGATATTCATTCTTAAACAAATAAACTTATTGGCTAAAAGCTTATATAAAAAAGTACAGCTAAAGATAAAAGAGAATTACTCAATTTACAAATCTTTCAACATAGAAATATTTTGCACATAATTTCTTTTAATTTTTTCCATAAATTTAGTTTGAAATCGCATTTTCAAATACAACGATACAACAAGACTTGTGCGTTAAAGAAATGTTTCTTAAAATATTTATAAAATATTTATCAAGCAATTTTAAACAATATTAACTTATACTTAATGTAAATAAAAGGTAAATATTTCATTGCTGCGAACAAGGGGAATTAGCGGGAAGGGAGAAAATTTATAGAGAAAAAGTTTCCATGATAGAGGTGATTATTTATATTGTATTCGAATCATAGAAAAGGCAACGCTTTACTGTGGTCTAATGGCTAATAAGTAAAATGTATTACTTATTTCTAAGACAAAATATTTGCGGGAAAAGAACACGCCATGAGAGACACACAAAGAGAGAGAGAGAGAGAGTGAAAGTGCTTTCTATTTACTTGTTCTGAGCAACCTTTTGACCGAATTTACTCCAGAATGTAACGGTACATTTTAAACGTTTACCCGAATTTTTTTCAAACATAGAACAGCTGTCATAAGGAGGACAATATAAATGCAACGAAACCGATGTATCAGAATGGCTGGGATTTTCGACACGATGCAGGCCCAAGTTATCTGCGTAAAAAGTAAAATAATCATTACAGATTTTCTAAAAAAAAAAAAAATAATAGGAACAAAATGAAACCTCACCATTTATGTAGGCCACATCATTCAAGCTCATGGTTCTTAGACCCAAGACCTGCAAAGCCTCCTGATTTTCAGAATCCTCTCCAGAATCGGCCACATTTTCCGTTTTGGGCCAAGTGTAGCGTGTCTCTATCAGATCACCCTTAAGCATTTTCATAAAACAATGACTATTGGCATGATCGTGTATACTTGAGCCGTGGCCTTCACCCCAACACAATATCATCAGATTAAATTTTCCATTGCCCGCATCTACCAGATTTCTTGTGTATTTATAACGATCGAATTTGGCAAATTTTAGCCACTCCTTTGGATTGGATTTGTACGAGATCATTAAGTGATTTACCATTTCAATGTTCACATAATTTGTTGAAAATTCCTTGTGCAAAGCGGCTATTAAATCGTTAAGAGTTTCAATTGTGGGGCCATATCTTAAGGGCTTCTCGATGCCACGAAAATGTTGTGTGGTTTCGCGTAAATACTTCTCCTGATCCATTTCACTGTCGATTTTTGACAAGGACATTTTGAAGGTCTGATGAACCTGTGCTCCAAAGTAAAACAAACAAAAGTAAATCAATCGATAAAGCAGAAACTCATCCCTTCATTCATTATTCAAGATTAAGATTTCACTCCGACAGTCTTAAAAAACACTTTTTGCTTTTTGGGACTTATTTTGAGCGATAAGGTTTTATTACGAATATTTGTTTTTGTGTAGCGAAAACAAGTCGATTAATTTGATTAAATTAGTTTTTGTTGAGACGTTTGCTATTTTCTAATCATATACTTTTGCATGGTTTCTTTTAATTAAATAAACTTTATCAGTTAAAAGTCATAACATCGTCGAAAAATAGAACACACTTCTCTATCTCAGTGACAAAAATAATACATAAATTGTTTAACTTAAATTCTTGTTATAAGTCGAATAAAATACAAAAATAATTGATAAATTTTTTTTAAATTCGTTTTTCTAGAATTTAAAATAATTTTTGTAGATTTTGAATCTGGGCTTCGGGCCTTCAAATAAAGCACAAACGTTTTGCGAGTTGTCCATGCGTTTGAATGTCATATTGAATATTTATCCGATCAACACATTGTAGATAATTGAAATAGATAATTCTCAAAGTTTTTTCAAATATCTTTGTAGACAAAAAAAGAAAAAAAGAACGTTTTTCGCATCTTGAAAACTCTTTTTAAGAAAAATTCATAAATTTCAATTACAAATAACTTCCTGAAGAAGCTAAACGATGGTTGGCGAAATATCGAATATCAATAACTAAAACAAAAACAAGCTCAAGACCCAGAAAAAGCAATTAATTAATTAATCTTAATGAATGCATTAAAATCTGTGTAAATAAATTAACTTTGCAGGTTTCATTTAAGACTTCTTCTACCACTTGGGTGTGTTCTAAATTTCTAAATTTTTTTTGCGGTTTAAGTTAATCGAACCTTAAATGTAAATCTGACAGCTTTTAAGAGTATAAATTAAGCGAAGATAAGAAATTAAAAAAAAAAACAATATTTCATTTATTTTTTTAATCCCCGAATTACCAGCATAAATCGCATAAAAAGAAGAATTCGTTGCTGTAAATGATGTCTACACAACCCAGGAGTTCGATTCGAATAGAAAATGTGCAGCACTCAATTTGTGTAGTGTGAGTTGTGTATTGACAAACGAAGAGAAAAAAATATATACATTTCCGGGATACTATTTCCTAATAAAATCTATATAAATAAGAATTGTAACTTATGGTGGCTTTCGAAAACAGCTGTTCTGCTCCTCTGTTTAAGTTCCAAGGACATGGTGACTTTCCCTTGAGCCTGGGAATATTTTCTGAATTAAGAACACGTCCCGAACATTAGCTTCTCAATATTAATCGAATTGAATAAATAGTACGATACAAATACTTACAATTAAACAGGAAAATAATATTTCGGAATAAATTCTCTTTCGATTGCTTTAGCTAATTCCGTTAGTGATTGTAAAAATTATTTCATCCTAAAAACTATTTCGCTTTCTGAGGAACCGAAATGCGGACGGAATCAATTATATTTTCAAACGGACGGATATGGTTGTAAATGTAATACCGGTTAACTACTGCTGGGTAACCAAAATGCCGACTGAATTCTGTTGCCGAACAGTATTGAACGCTCTGAAATTGCTGATGAAATCAAAGCACAACAAGCCTCCAACAGCTGGCAGAGGACTTTTTGTCTTGGCAATTCAGTTGCAACAGTGCTCGTGTCTTTAAGACGGTATATTCAGTAATTAACTTTTAGCTTATTTTTGCCGCCCACTGTTTTTACATGTAAAATCGAAAATTATCTCTTGTAATAATCTTTCAAAGGTTAACGGAATATTTGTTATTCATTTACAGTTATTTGATTATTTTTATTAATTATATTTCAATCAATTATTTACAAATCAATATTTCCTTACGATCAATAATATATGAACTCACTTTAGTAAACTCTTAATAATTAAGATTAATTAATAGAAAATGATAATTAAAAAAAATGTTTTTATATTAAAAAGAAGAGTAGAAAAAAGACAGGCGCTCGCGTTTGTGTGATTACAACGTTACGTTCTAAACGAAGTTTGAAACAATATTGATTTAAAAATCAGAGCTTAATCTAGGCTAAAGCTTTTGTCTGGAGTCTAGATTAATTTCTTTATTCTTTTCACATTTTCTTCGTGTTTTTAATTCATTAAAAATAAATTCTATATACGTATTGAATTATGGACTGTTTTTGTTTTTGTTATTTTATTTTATTATTATTATTTTTTTCTTAATGAAACGCTATTTTTTGAAAATATTTTCTTATGATTCCAGAACTGAGTTATCAGTTGAACATTCAAATTCTAAGAAAGGGTTTGTTGTTATTTTCCATTCAGAGATCTTATCTAATAATTTTTGGAACACTTTCTGTTTTATGTAATTCAAAAATTTCCGCTTACTAACAATTTCGTTTTTTAGAAAAGTAATGAAACGTTTCGTGTTTGTATGACATATTTATGCACTACAGTAAATATCCTTTTGATAACATCCTATTCGTTTGCGTCAAGGCTACACACGACTTTCAAAAGAAGAGGAAAAAGTTCAATACAATGGGCAGGATGTCTGAAACAATTATAGTTTTTAATGATGCTATTCGAATTGCTATATTCGAAGCGTTTATTAGTTAACCGTATTATTGGGAAATTGGGTACAGGCCCCATTTCATTTTAAATACTACCCGGTCCAAAATGCCGTTCATCAGTTGAAAAGAAATAAAAATGACTGTTTTTTCTTTAAAACCATTTCAGCCTCGGGCCCTGCATATGGGCGAATCCTGCGATTCTTTCATTCGTACACTTTTTTGGTTTAAAATATAAACTTTCTTCAGCTTCTAGAAGAGAGCGGCGAAGAGAATGAAAAGGAGTAAAATTCGCAGCAAATCTAAGTTTTATACAACTCTTTGGAACGCCACTTTTTTGGTTCGATTCGGCTCAGCCGTAAATTTCTAAATAATAGCACAAATGCGATGTCACAAAATTCTACAGTGTGTTTTCGGTTTAACCCTCTACTCCTCACTGTTTCCCACGCTACAATATATTTAGTCCCCACTATTGCGTATGAGTTTGTATGTTAAATACTAAAAGCCAAATTGTATACCCGTTTGTATTTCACTTAAAACACTTACCATTTTGTTGCGTTTTAATTACACTTTTCCGCAGCAGTTGGAAAAGCAGGCGACAAAAGAAAATGACTTCAGTTAATGATGATGTGGATTTCAAAATAATTGCGCACTTTTTGGTTTTATTGCCACTTATCACGGATGCTTTCCTCTTAAGCACCTGAAAAGATTGCAAGACATGAGAAAGATTGTTTGTGGTTGGGTAAAAAGAAAAACTAAAATTAACTTCACATAAAATAATTAATTAATTTATGCATGATGTATCATGATGCATAAATCGAAAAACTTGCCTTTTCTGGTTGAAAGTGAATTTTTATTGTATTTATTGTTGGTAAAATATGTAAAGACGACGGCCAATAACTATTGTTGGTTGGTAGTTTTTTTCTTTTGAATAAAAGATAATGGCAGTTGATAGCGAGATGATGGTTGTAGATATCTGTTGTGTTGTTCACTTGTCGATGCCTTTTACCAATTTGTGGTATTAAAAACAATGCGCTTCTGTTTTTGTCTCATTATGCGGTTTTGAGACGTTTTACAATTTGGCTCAAATCATTAAGACATGTCATATTGTTAACAATCAGACGGAGTGAGTTACGAGTGTAAAAACTTGTATTATGCCAAAATTATTTATACAAAACCCCACATTAATATTGGCTTTTATCGCTTGCCATGGCATGTATTTGCCTCCAAGGTATTTATTTTGTTTGCACGACTTTTACTCACTGTCTTGTGGCTCAAACGAACCGCACAGACTCAGAGTAACTCATTTAGACATTAACATCATTAATTCACTTGCTCATCTAAACAGTTCGTGGTGTAGATGAATTATTAAAAATCAAATAAATTAACTTAATTTCTTTTCACAGTTGAATGTTCGCTAAGAAATTTGGTTTTGAGGTCGTCTAAAAATAAAAAATAAAAATCAAAATTATTAGTGAAATTTAAATATTTTTACTACTAGAAGTTAATTAATACCTTTTCCTTTAGGCACGATATTTTCAGCGGATGCCAGGTGTTTTAAATGGTCTTTTCTTAAGCTCTTCCAATATTTAATTTTAAATAATATATATTCGAAGTGCATCCGAAATGCCCGATGACATTGATTGTTTTGGCTTTGAGTCGCTGTGGTTTGTGGATTATTCGCATGCAACTGCGATTTACGAAAACTCCAAGGCCCTCAAATTGCTTGTGGTTGCTACAAAGTACAAGAATATTATATTTCAATTAAGCTGGTTTTAAGCAAAAAGTTAATGTTTTAATTTTGGTAAATTTTTAGCAAATAATTTTTCATTTTACCTTTTAATATATTTTCATCAAATGGCTAAGGCATCACTGGAAGGCATTAAGTCACTGGAATGCTTTCTTAATATATTTAAAGTTTTTCGGGTTACCTGGGAAACTATTCCCACTTTCGTGATGTTCGAATTATCAGCAGTCGACTGTAATAGTTTCAATGGAAGTAAGTACCACCTGTCCAACGATCCCACTGGATATTGTTCTGTTGAATAAACAGTTTTGGAACAAAACTTCAAAATTCAATTTATATGTTGTTGAGCGACAAAACGACATGGTAGAGGAGACTGTTAATTATTTATTGTAATAAAATTAGGTTTATAAGAAAATAATATGGAAAACGGATTATTTTAAGGTTTTAAACCGTTTACAGATTGAAAAGCACTGTTTCCCTACAATAATTTCTTGTGCGTGAAACTGTTTTTATAACGTAATCAATATGCGAAATAAATGCATAGTTAAACACCATTAACCCAACATCCTCGATAGTATAGTGGTCAGTATCCCCGCCTGTCACGCGGGAGACCGGGGTTCAATTCCCCGTCGGGGAGATGCAATTTTTTTTCTTTTGTATAAAACAAATTTTATCTTAAATAAAATTAAAAGAGAAATAGATTTAATTTGACATAAATGTTTGTTACATTTGCAGAAGCTGAAAATAAAATGATAAAAATCTGCTAAATAAAAACTAAATACAAGGGAATTCCAATATATTCTCTTTTTATATTAAAAGTAAGAAAACATTTAAAATATATAGAATAATGCACAGACCGACTATATTATAATTATTGTGGAACTTTCAAAGGAAAAAAAGCAATCATAAGAAAATATCGGACTACTAACTCAAATTTTTTTAAAAATTTTTAATTTAGATTTTTTTGCAGAAATTAACTATTTTTTTTTTGTCATCAGTAATTGTTATTGTGCGATTTTTGTTTCACTTTTTTGTTGTAGAAAAGTTTTCCACATTCTGATTTCTATTTTTGACTTTTATTTACATATTTTAGGGAATTGAATTCTTGAATTAAAAAGAATCTAATTTGATGCCAACTAAGGTCGAATAAAATATCTAAAACTGTTTATATTTTAGGATTAAATGCCTCTCCCACGATGTCACTCGATATCGTTCTGTCGATAAAATATATTTAAAGCAAAAACAAATTCTAAAATTTAGTTTTTCTTTATACAAATGTATTTTGTCGACAGATCGATATCGAGTGACATCGTGGAACAGGCGGTAATTTTTTTTTTTATAATTTCGTTAATAATGAGTTTAATGAATTTGCAGATATAGCACAACTTAGAGCGAACTGAATTGTAATTACTCTCACAATACGTATATATTTTTCACATTTGTTCGTAGCGGGTAAGGCGATTTCATTTGGGTGGTGAGCGGGGTAGCAAATAGAGTTTTAGAAAATATTTCAGAATATGAAACAGTTATACGCATGAAAATCGGAAATGCGATGAAATCGTGTGAATTTTGACGTGAGATTCTCATAGAATTATTATTACTTTTCTTTTTTATTTATGATAGCACTTTACGCAGATTTCATTCTTATTTTATTTGACTTTTTTTCGTTAGGGAAATAGATCAACTTTTTTAAGGGAAATATTTCACTTTAAGACATCTTTAAGTCATAATCTAGAATATACTCAACACCATTACAGAAATTATAAAGAAGAAATACAGATTTTTATTGCTTTCCATTTTGCTTCTCTAAAATTTTCAAATTAGTGTAATAGCTTTGTTCGAATTTTGTGTAGATTCCAAATTTGTGTTAGAAAATAAAGCCAACTTTGAAATTAAGCTCAAGCATCAATATTTTTTTATATAAATGTGTAAATGCAATTTTGTTTTTAGGTTGCATGAATTGCACACCATTTTAATCATCTGACAGCTCTAGATCGGAGTCATTAAAATCGATAACCTGAAACAGCACAAAAAGTAAAATAATTAAAAAACAAATTCAAATTGGTTGATATATATGTAAAGTTTACCTCATTTCTTAGTTCTCTATATGCAGAAATGCCGGTTAAGTCTTCGAGGTATTTGGCGGATTCAAATACTTTGAATAGAAATGTATTGCCTTCGGTGCGGTAAGCGTTAAGCACTTTCTGTTAATTGAAAAATAAAAGAACACAAGTTTAAATTGTATAAAAATAATTACATATTTATGAAAACTTACCTCAGAACAAGCGATGCATTGTGTAAACTTTTGCGTTGCTGGCAATATATTTTCAAAGTTACTCAACATGCCCCGTATTGAATGTGGTAAAATGCCCATAATCCCTTCGGGTGTTTTATCTACTGCTGCTACTGAAGATTTTAGGCTGCTATTGTTATTTGCGGCATAATAAGCTGGCGCCAGCTCTTTTAAAGGATGGTGGAGCAAAGAAACTAATAATTCTACAGCATAACTGGCGGCTATGTTAGAAACACCAGGGCGAGTAACAGTACATTGTTGATCCAAAGTACGATCCTTGAGAGACTAGAAATATTATATATATTCGTTATTAAGTCCACAGAATTTTTTCAAACAATTTTTTATAACATTTATATGTTGTTTTTTTAAGACAGCCTTCATATTTAATATAGCGCGCTTATGCACAGAGTATTTTTCACCTCATAAAAAGTCCCCACTTCTCGAAAAAAATATATCTCCTAGTTACAATTATTACGAATTTCGAAATATTAAAAGTTGGCATCTTTTTTAAAATAAACAGATCAATTCGATTTAAAAGCTTTCTTATAAGCATGCCTTTGTATAAGCTTTTCAATTTAATATTTTATTGGGAGAAAAGGCGACAGCTGTACAAGTATGTAAACAAATGGCACATATGGAAAACGCAGAGCTATCCAACACATGACCCGAGAAACTAGGAGCGTTACTCAATACATCGACACACATTTCTTTTTTGTATTAATCCACATTTATAATATACGTAAGTATATACTTAAATTATTTAATAGATATTCTAATATGAATTACTTTTCAACCCCCTGAACAAGAAGTTAGTTGTCATGTTTGATGTGTATGTATGTGAGTAATTGCTTTCTGCTTTAGCCCACAGAATATTATGGTGGAATTTTTCATGATTCATACTGCCATATTTTATTGTACGTGAATATAATGAAACTTTATTTTACTGTATTGATAAATTATAGCGTATTTGACATTTGGTTCACAAAATATTAATTAAATCTGTATGTATAAGACATTGCTTAACCACCCAACAAATAAGTTTCATGTTATATTTCTGATGACTTTATATAAAAGACCTCGATCTTAATTAATACAACAAAATACCTTCTTTAGAAGGTCAATATAGAAAGAGTGACGTAGTCAACAGTTGTACGTCCATCCCATTCCGACGGTGATTCACTATCCTATCAAATCGTGTTATCTGCACATGTGTATTAAGGCAGTATCCCATTGTGGACTATATATAATTTTAGTAGTTTCCATGCGATCAGAGCATTTGTTAACAAGCTGCGCTAAATTCACTTGGCGTCTTACATACATACATACATATATATTATGGCATTTGAATTTTTCTTACACTCGCTAACATTTCATGTTCACATCTATTTTTTTTAAATATGTAATTCCATTTTGTATACTGGTGTTGCACGTAACCAATAATTAACTGGTCTTTAGCAGTTGCGATATTGTACCACAGCCCCCCACAGCCAATCGATGGCACAGCACTGGCAATACAGCACACATGCACATTATGTGCATGTATGTATACATTTTACATTTTAATCACGCATCCATACACACAAAGGGTTTTAACTTTAATTTGAAAGAGAAACATTCTCAACATAAAATAATATCTGTGGAATGGGAAAAATTCTATAACTCGTTACAAAAACAAAGTTTCCCTACGTTAGTATTGAAGCGAACGCAGCTTAGACCGTACATTAGATGAACCACGTAACAATACTTAAGAAAAGTCTATGAATTAGACACCGTTGTAAGAACTCTAGCATATCGCGCAGTTTTAAAAATAACAAATTTAATTAAAGAATTTGCTTTAATTAATGCTATCCACATGTAATCAGAATAAATACAATTTCATTTCATCGAATACATATAAACTCTCTCACTGTTTCTCTTAAACAAAGCAAACTAAATACATACAATATAGGTATGCGCGTACATGTGAATGAGCATGGCTAGAAATTGAATCGGGTAATTTTTTTGGTGGCGAGAAATTTTAAATTGGGAAGTGAAAATTCAGTCTCAATAAGATCTTCCACAAATAAAAGTGACTACAGCATCAAGAAGAACGTGTTGTAGTTTTGAAAAGTAGAATTTAATTGAGAAATTAAAAAAAAGTAGGACTTGAAGAAAACTAAGTCGCAATCATATCAAACTTTGTACAAATATAACGTAAGCCAACTAGCACGTAATAAGCACAAATGCAAAGTACAGGAAGTTTATTCAGTAATACGAATAACATACAAATTCGAAAAGTCATTCGAAAGTTCGCAAAGTTTTCCAGAATAACTTCCTTGATGAAAGTGTAACGGTTTTCGAAAATACCTCTTATGCTCTAGTGTGTACGTTGTATGTACACTTAAAACTGATATTGGTTTTAATTTGTGCTTTTGGTATACATACTTACATGTCTACCTGAGTGATTTTGTAAATCACTCCGCGTCTAAAAGAGGGCAAACAATAGAATTTTTCCTTTGTAGGGGCACAAAAATTTTAAGGGGAAAAAACCACTTGCCATTCACGATAAGGCTGAATTGAATATCTCTTCTATATTACGCCAAATTTTTTCAATATTTCCGTCGAAAAAAAGCTTTTGATATTTAATATTGTAGTAGTTTAGAGACAATTTTTTTTCTAAAATAAAAGCACATAAATACGCTCATTGGTGGTGAATATTGACGTTTCTGGAATCCGTATAAAAACTATTCAACAAGACATCAGATTAAACGGGCTTGGAAGTTAAGAAAAATGAAGTATTTGCGCGATTTTTTAATTTTATATTTAGTTCTTGATGACATTTGGAATCTTTAAACAAGAAAAAATATTATACCATTAGTCGTATTCACAAGGATAATAGTTTGAAATCGATTGTCGGTTTCGAAAACTAATAAGAGCGAATACTTTTTATGTATTAGATAAAGTTCCTCGCCTGTAAAGCGAACACCAGATATTAAATTTGTTTGTCTTTTTCTCTTTTGTGCGACAAGAGCAAAAGATTAGATAAAATTTTAAACTTTTTATTCTAGTAAATTTGATAAAAGACATGAAATTAAGAAAATAAAATAAAAAGTATATTGATTTTAATGAATGGTCGTTCAACGGACTGCCGCAAAAACAACATATATACGAAGTCTGCCCTTCACTCTTTTGAAAAGCTGATGCAGAAACATTTTAAACATTCTTCAAGAGAATATCATCCTAAAAAGTATTTTCCGCCAGTGGATTGTTGTCAAATCCGATAACAAACAAAAAAAAAAAAAAAAAAAAAATTATAACAAAATAAATAAGTAAATAAAAAACTAAATATTGGATGGGTTCAATCATTTTCATTGATTAAGTGTTTCCAAAAGTGCTATTCTACATAAAATATAATCATGATGACAGACTTTGCAAGCAATTTGGCCCATCATTTGGAATTTGGCCATGCCTTGGAAATAGTTGCAAAAACTATTGATGGTGCCTCCCGGTATGTATATGACAATTAATATTGTGTAAAAATTATTGATAAGATTTTGCCGATATTGAATTATTTGTATAGTGACTACTTTTGAAAATATTTCTTAGAGAGGCATGTTAATTTGAGAATTAACTTTTATAATTTTTGGAAATTATTTAATATTTCACCTCTTTTGCAGATTTAATTTGACTTTAGCTACAGCAAAATCAATCATAAACCCTAATGCCGACATAGGTTTACGTCTGACAGTATATTTTCGAGACGATTGCGTTGTACGAAATGCACGTATAAATGGAGTGTGGGGTGAAGAAGAAATAAAAAATAATGACAATTATACATTGTCAAATCCTATATTATCAGGCGATTTTTTTATGATTTATATATTGGCATGCGAAGAAAAGTTTCATATATCTATTAACAGTCGACCATTTTGTACGTTCAAGTATCGATTGCCATTGGAGATGCTAAGATCACTAGAGTTGAAAGATCAAATACAGGTTGTAAAGCAAATCGACCATCGCACAGTATTTCCAAATCCTTGGCCGGCCATACATGCGTCCGATTATTTTAAGGCCTTTAGTAATGATGCACCAATATTGTATAGTCCTGGTCATGTTATTGTTATAACGGCACACTGTTTTGACAATAAGAATGGACAATTTGTTATAAAATTTATGGAGTCGGATACAAAACGTGAAGATTTTCATTTTAGTGTAAGATTTGATCAGAAAGTGGTAGTTCGCAACAGCCATGATAAGAGTTTCACGTAAGTTATATATTCCCCTTTTTCTGCAACTATTGGTCAACGTCACATCATGACAATATCAACAAATAGAACTCTTCTGTAAAATCGTTTTTTCAATTTCGTACGTTCTCCGGGTATATGCAAGGCCTTCAATGTTGTGTTGTCCACATGCATTACGTTAGTGTTATTGTTCATATATTTTGACGTGACGTTAACCAAGTAGTTGCAAAGCAAAAGGGAATACCTTTTTTTATTCACTTCAATACATATATTAAAATATAATATTTTCTTTCCCATTTCAAGATTTGGTCGTGAGGAACGTCATGGCGGTTTTCCATTTGTGTTTAATCAACAGTTCAAACTTGCTATTGCATTTACGGAAAAAGAATTTCTAACTGCCGTTGATGGTTACAATTTTTGCAGTTATGCTTATCGCTTGCCACATGTTTTACAAAATCTTGTGGGCTTTAAGGTGACTTGCATTAATGGCTTACATATGCATGTCACTGGTGTGGATCATGTACAAATGGGCGACGCTTTGTGTACGAATTTTGAAAAGTATTCAAGATTTGATTATGAATGTGCCTAATAAATCTATTTAGTTCTCTCTTCACGCAATTTTTATGGTTACATAGGATTTTTTTTTGGTTCTTTTAATAAAAACTACAAAATACTTACATTTCCTGGTGCAGTTACATCATTACAAAAATAGCAACCTAATTGTTGACCTGGAATACATTTTAAGTTATCCACTTCTAATTGCGGTTCAGAGCCTTCACCCTCCTTCGGTTTTCGATTCGAACCATGACGTTGTACCAAGTAACTGTCGAAACCTAAAGCTGAATTGATAACAATCTACAAATGGGCAGGGTAAATTTATTTAGCACAAGAAATAAAAAAAATGTATAAAATTTTTTGAGGGATAACCTTTTCGTATGCTGATCCTAATAGAGTGGGTAACCAACGACTCTCTCGGGAATCGGTTAACAAGAATATTACTTCATGTTCTTTTACTAAATCTTGTAGTTTTTCAAGATCCTCTTCTGTTTGTTTTCGCATTGATTCGCCAACAGTGTGACCTGGCATCGGTATTTGCATGACGTGACCGGCTGAAACCTAAAATTATTACAATTATTATGTTTTTTGTAAAATTCAAAACTTTATGAAATGTTCTTAATTATTTCGTCCCATAAAAAAAACTAAAAATGTGCCTTAAAATAAATCATAAATTACCGTTGATGGATTTATTTTCTTCAAACATTCGGCAGCAGCATTTGCCTTCTTAACATTTTCCTTAATAGCATCTTCAAATGTATAAAGATATTGTCGCACAGGATTAGCCAAACCAACTTTGCCATTGTCCACAAACGTTATGTACTTGAAACCCCAACCCTAAATATAAAAAAATTGCGAATTATTAACTGTTGTGCTTAAAGCCATTCTATTAACCAACAAACTTACCAATAGCATTCTGGCCACAGCGCAACCCAAAGTACCGGCACCAAGCAATAAACATTTGGTATTTTTAATTATATCTAAATTCAGGTCCGGCAATAAACGCCATTTCATGAGTTTCAAATTTAAATCAATAGAATTATCAGTTAATCTGCATAGTATTAATAGAAAATAAAATTTAAACTGTCAAATTAACTTTTTATTTTTTACACCTAAACAACTTACACTTGATTATCCATACTATCCCTCATTGAAACCATGCGGGGTTGAGCTTTCTGATTCTTATTCAGTTCCCAGCCAACGAATTTTATTTTCTCCTTGTTGTTAATATCAAGTACTTCAGTTTGTTTGACATGATATATTAAACTTGAACATATATGCATGTGATCTCCATAACGTAAAGCCAAAAACTTAACCGATTTACCCGACAGGAATGGACTTAATAAAATTTTAAATTTGGTAACTGATTCAAAATACTTATTATTTAAGAGACCTACCACTTGTAAAATAAATAAGCTGCATATATTCTCATTAACCAAGATGGTTGCACAAATTCGCTGTTATCGGAATAACAGAAATAGATTTCTCCCAGTGGCGTACTTTCTAATGTAGTAAAGTTCTTTGTAAAGTCCTTGAGCGAATAGAACTTTCGATATTTTGTAGAGGCTTGCAAAACAAAGAAATTTTGCAATTCATTATGGGAACATAACTTCAAAGCCTCATTTATATTCTCAAAAATATCCCCACATTCTTCAATTTTTTCAGCTGGCTTTTCCAAAGTTAATGTTGGTGTTAATGGACAAGGGAATGCAAACCAATAGTAGTAACTATGAGTTTTGATATCCTACAGAGAGAATTGTTTACCTACTTAAACATTATAGTCGATGTTTTAGACTTACAGCAAATGACAGTATAAAAAATCTAGCCAACAAACTGGGATCATCGACAACAGCGTCATTTCGAAAGTCCTCTAAAAGTTTAAAGCCTTCTTTTTTTAATAACTCGTTTTTATTGCAGTTTTTGAATTCTTCAATGGTGTTTTTATTGTAGATTGTTCCATGAGACTTGAAACAATATTTTGGAGGTTTGAATTCACTGAAAATTAATAATAAATGGTTATATGACACTGCCGTGATTTTAAAATTTTAATACAATCTGCTGCGCAGTTTTGAATCCTAGCAGATTAACTATCAACATAAATTACTCCATATTTAAAAGAGCACCGTAAAAATGTTCTTTGTTTTTACGGAATGACGTATAAACAGTTACACCCTTGTTCTGTTGGCGTGAAGTTCTTTATACTAATAAAAATAAGTATTACACGCCCAATATAATGAAATGCACTTACCCTTTGAAAGCAGTATAGTCAAACTCCATTAAACATGATTTGGGATGCCGATTGGTATAGTAACCATATACGGTTTTAGGCTTATCACATAAACGATCTAAATCCAACTTGATTTCAGCCAATTTATGCCAAAATGTTGGACTAATAAACGACTGCATAGGGGCGAATTGTAGGATATTATTTCCACTTTCCATCTTTAATTTTTTACGTATTTAAATAAATTGGTAAAATATTTCTTTTACATCCAACAAGGAGCCACAACCAAGAGTTGTTTTTTTGCGAAAACAAAAGTACATTTTGCGTCTGTCAGCTGATAGATGTTTTGCTTAGAAATCATGACAGGGTGATATATATATAAAAAATCAAAGCTATATTTATTTTGGAGAAAGGGGTACCCTACTTTTAAAAACAGTTTCCGGGGGGGCTACGTGTTAAATTTTTTTTTTATAAATGAAATTTTGGCACTATCAAAGGTTGTAAAAATACTATATCGATTGTTTTAGGTAAATACTATATCCTTTATAAATATATAAAACATATACCAAATTTATTTAAAAATCTTTTTCAAACGAAAAATAGCCCCTAAGTAAATTCGTTTATAAATACATAAAATTAATTATAAAATAATTAATACTTATTGACATCAAAATGTTTTCTTTCAGCAGGCATTTAAGTATAAACATATATATCTACATATACATATACACATACACTTTTTATACTAACACTCTTACACATCATCACTAAGCGAAAACGAAATACGATTAAAAACAATTTCAAAATTTTACGTTCCCATCTGAAGCTTAGCACTAAGTTAATTAAATTACTAAATAACATTAACGCAAAATGCTATTTCTTGCGTACAACAAATTCCTGAAATGACAAAAAAGCAAAAGGAACATACATATTTGCATTAGTTTAAAGTTTTATTAAATAAAAATTTTATTTTAATTTGTATTGAGTAATTTTAAAATAATTGTATCATATGTGTTAACAAACAAGAATAAATATTAATTTAAGCTATAATTAATGCACAAATTTGTATAATTTAATCGATTAGCAGAAAGTTGTGTAACTCTGTGGTTCTCAAGAGCACGTTTTCATTAACATTAATACAATTATTTTCAATGTGTTACACAAATAAAGAATTACGGCCGAAAACAATATTTGTGTTGGAGGTGAATATTAGGTCCGTTTCGTTACTTTTTGTCTAAAGCATGGTCAACTCAAAATAAACTATAATTTATCCTAACTACACAGGGATGCGAAAAACCAAATATTTTGCAGGCTCTATCGTGCAAGAGGCAGCATACTTTTGTTCCAAAATCGCTCAAGGAGCAAAGAGGCTCTTTTAATTGTGGCATGTTGTACTAAAAGCATGTTGTATTTCATAAATAAAAACTAAAAACAACCTTTAATCATTCCCTATTCAAATACTTCTTCGTTACCGCAAGTTTGCGTAAAATATTTGAACTCAGTGCATTTGATAGACATTTATAAGGCTTTCGGCTATAACTGGGATCGTTTCCACTTTTTATGGATTCACAATGAGAAAATTCGGAATTATTATTTTCGAAAATAAATTGGCAGAGAGAAAATTTCGGAGCTGTATTTAACAGATAAAACAAAATGCGAGCTCTTAAATCTTCGTGCTTACTCATAGATAAACGTTCGTAGACGATATAATGAAATTCTCTTAAATCATCTAAGACCAAAAGAAAATCACGTTGTATACTTTGTGACCAAAAGGGAAACAGAGACGAAATGGATCTACTAGAGACCCGAGTTTTGAAATTTTCACAAGCTATCAAAGCTTCGGTATAGGATTTACCAATTTCTAGACTGGGTAATAAATATTTGCTAATATGTTCAGTTGTTAATTCTTTGAAATAATGAAACTTAATGATTTCGCGATACAGGCAAACTTTACGTGCCATTTTATGGGAGGAATGATAAGTAGGTTCATGAATAATGACTGTAATGGCCGTTACAACGTTGTTAGTGTTAGTTTTTATATTAGAGTTGTTTACCTTATTGTTAGTACCATATAAGCTACTAGTTGTGCTGCTAATTGTTACAGATCGTACATTTGAGTTGCTATTTGACTGCTCGCTGTCATTTTGCCTTCTGCTGCTACTACTTGGCAACACATTGCCATCTCGACAAATGGATATATTATGTGTAGTTCTCACCCCATCTTGTACTTCCTCTCTTATACTTGAGTTGTTAGTTGCCTCTTGGTTGCTGGTTTGTGACAATTGCTTATGGTAATTATGATCAACAATCCTCAACAATGAGCTGTTATCAAAAACTGAACAATTTTTATTCAATTCTTGGGAAATAAAAATTTGGCCATCTAAATTTGATAATTGTAATTGAAAACTAGAATTTTGCACATTCTGCACTGATGAATTCGAACTGTTATTTGTGGGAGTCAAGCTCAAAACTAACGAACTTGGCGGAGATGTCTCCGATACTGGCGGCTGTCCTTGATTTTGCTTACTACTACTGGTCGCGTAGGCTGTTACCGTTTGTAAAGGACGAGTATTATGTTGAATTTGTGGCACTAAGCCAGATTTTGTTAAGGGTTTAACTGTTGCAATACTTTTCGAGCGTTTAGTTGATGAATACGTTCTTATCGTACCATGAAGTGTTGGCAGCCTTGTCTGGCAAACATTTGGTTGATTAATATTTTTGCTATTTTCAAAAGGTTGTATAGTTTTCAAAGTTGTAGACTCAACTGACATGGCAGCTTTGGTTACTGCACTAGTTTCTGCAGATTCTTTGCTTACTAGTTCCGCTTGCGTCGCACCTACATTTTCACTAAACATTTGCATAGCTTCTAGTGCATCGGGAAAGCAATGGTTCTCTTGATGTTCTAGAGAGCTTCCTGGAATATATTCCATAATATTTTCTCCCCTGTCATGTTCTAAGCATATATTACTTTCATGTGTTATTTCAGTCAAATTCTGATTTGGTGTACCTCCAATATCCTGTTTTTCACCACTGCTTCTCAGACATTCATCTGGCAAATGCTCCAACTGGTTTGAAATCAATTCACCACTTGGTGATGGTTGCATAAATGCTTGTGTACATGCGTTGTCATGATGCGATTCAGACGAGCTTGGCAAATATCGCGGCATATTCAGAAGAAAGTTAGTGTCTTCACTGTTCATCAAGACAGTATAAAGTCTCTGTTCTAGTGAATCTTCGAAATCCATTTGTGAAGGTGGAAGATTTTCCTCAATTACCTGTGCTTCTACTGTGTTATCCAAGCAGACAATTTCTTCTTCATAGTCTACCCATTGGAAGTTGCTGTCGTCATCCTCATAGAAAAGAATGTTGGATAATAAGTTGATTTCAGCTGGTTCGGATTTGACTGCTTGGGTAGTTAGTTCGCCTAGGACTTCACCTGTTAAATGTTTGGTTAAACTACTGTTTTAATTAATTCCTTTTATTTTAGAAAAATACTTACAGCTGTCAGCGGACGTTGAAGAAACATTTAAATTTAACGTATAGCTACTGTTACCAAGTGGATCCTTTGAAACAGTTTGTTCAGGTGGTAACATTTCAATTTGTTGCTGAGTATCTGGTAGGGAAACAAAATTACATTCTTTGCTTACACCGTCAATCGTGGTCGAGGTGTCCGTTTCTGCTGTCTGTTGTACACAAGCTTTAATAAAATGTAAAAAAGAAAAATGGAGAATAATAAAATAGTCTCTATTTTTAATATGCATATTTTGTTAAAAAAATTTCAAGAATAAAATAATTATCTGGAGAAAAAACCATGCCCACTTTATTGTCGCAGTAATACAAAATGTGCCAAAGTTCTATCGGGTGTTATATATTTTCACTGTCACGACTTTCTACTATTTTCAGGTTTACATTTTGTGACACTCTTTCTCTTTTGAGATGCTCTTAAACAAATTAAGTGCCTTTTAGATTGGCCAACAAAAAACTATTTGAACAGGTAAAACGTAATAATAAACTGTCTTTATATGAAGTTTTTGTGATTTTCATCCTTTTTTGAGGAATAATTGCTTTTACTCTTTGCCAATATGTTGTTTGCAATGCCGATCACCGTATTTTCAATATTTATTTTGTTTTATTTTTTGCGCTTTTTATCCTTTGTAATTTTACTCTGCTCTTTTGTAATTTTAGTCATGAATATTGCTTTTTGTTTCAAAAAAATATCACTTACTTTTTGTTGTATATGCCAGATCGTATGACCATATTTGTACTTAAGAGTTTTTTTTTACTTATATTGGCTTATAATACTTTCGAACAAAACTCTTCGAAATTAAGACTTCGAATTGTTTACTGTTGTTGTGTTACTTACCTAAGCTTTCATTGACTGCATCAACAGCGTTTGCTGTTCGTATTTCACAATCTTGTTTCGCGGATGATCCATCAGTAGTAGATACGTCACCTAAAAAGAATATGTACATATTTTGAATATATTAAACATTTGCTCGTACATTTGCACCCACGTGCATTTATCGAAAAAACTTGGCACTTGAAAAAAAATTATCATAAATAATATAAAATTATAATAATTAATATATGATACAGATATTCAAGCCTTAATGAATATTTTTTGTAAAATTTGGGACGAAGTGTTAAAAACGAAAGATCCAAAACTAACATTTCAATGACAATTAATGATTTCGCAGATCAATAATCAATAAAACCGTTTTGAAATTTACATTAAACCATTATGATTTTAAGAAAAGAGATTAATAGTAAGTTTCCATTACAGGGAAATCAACTGGTTTTCCACTATATTTTATATATATTTTTTTGTTTTCGAAAAATACATTAACATGTATACAATATATTACAAACAGAATCATTGCAGTTTTGCTCAGCCTGATTTCAACATGTTTCGAAGCAAAAATTACATTTTTATGCGTGAACTATTATTGTGGAGTTGGAAACTCACTATGCCAAAAGTGAACATACAAATATATGTATTTGAATTATTATGCATAGACATACTTATGATTATTATGTTTAAATATATGCATACCTGGTGTTTCCTGCATTAAATGCTCCTTGTAATATTCTTCATATATTCGAGGAGTTCCTCCCAGCCATTTGTCATGTTTCCAACAACGATTATAATACTCAATACACTCCTGTTTGAGAGTTTTAATATCATAAACATTCAATGTTTTACCGGTACGTTTGTTGTAACCACTTTGCACACAGTCGAGAATATTTGTACACGAAAGTAATATGGACCAATGCAGCAATTTCGGTGAAATGTAAACTAACATGGTGGAATAGTTTTCAAACAAAATATGTTTTTCTCTTAAAAATTTACACAAATTCTCTAATGTTATATAAAGATTCGTTGGCCAAACCAGAGGGGTACGAAATACATAACGATACATACATTCTGCGATATGGTTATCGTTATACAATTCATTGCCATCGTATACACTGGTCATTTCGAGAAACTCTTTATATGATAAAGTTAAGACAGTTCTTAATATCGCTTGTTTATAGCCAAATGAAGTGCGTAACACATATGAAAGGGTGTGTGTCTAAAAATATGTAAAACATAGTTACACTTTTTCATTAACAAATTAAATAATATTGAAAAATGACTAATTTACCTTATCAACATAACGAAAAAATATACGTTTTGCTCTTTCGAAATCATTATTGCTGTTTAGAGATTTTTCTTGAATCAATGTTACATTACTATTGTTATCTTCTTCACGTACGTTTGCAGCTTCGGTGTGACTGTTTTGTTCATTGTTCGACGAATTCTCAGTAACATCGCCTGTAACCAAGGGTTTAGTAACGGTTTTGTGCTTTTCATCTGATGCCTTCGCATTATTTAACTGTGTTTTATTATAATTTTTTTCTGGATCTTTCTGCTTTACTTTTTCTGGATATTTTGTTATATATTTGAAATAATAATAACGTTGAAACGCCTCATACAATTCAGTTTGATTCAAAATGCGTTGCACAATAGCCTCGTTGTTTTCGCAAAAATCATTTAAAATTTTTTTCAAAGGAACTTCATTACATTCCAAAAAGATTTTATAACAATCAGACGAGAAATCTACGGTGCCATCATATGATTGATTTAGTTTCAATAAAAGTCTCTGGGAAAACTTGGAAAATATTCTAAAAGGATATATATTTTGAATAACTACTCCTTTATGTTGAGGGGTGTTTTTTTAAGCCACATGGGAACTTAAAATGATTATGCAGGACAGATATATTGTCGTATTAATATTATTAAATTCCCGCCAAGGATGTTTTAAGAAAATCGGGAATTTATTGCCTTGACATGTTTTTGTAAAAATCAATCCCGACATTTTGTCTTCCTAATTAACCTCCCTAATTAGTTCTAAGAGGTGCTCACGATGTGTAAGTGTTTGTCGCGATAATACCGATAATGCAGCATCAAAAAGTTAACTTTAATTAACGAATCATCTTTAAATCACAGCCCTTTAACCAGAAACGAGCTTCAATACTGCAAAAAAAAAAGCTGTTCTCTGTGAGAGCTTCGCGAACATATTTCTTTCATTGAAAGTAAATGTCCACAAACTGAAAGCGTTGTTGCAGCGTTAAAAAATTTAACGTATTCTGCTGTTAAATCATAATTATCAAGAGTTCTCATGCAGCTAAAAAAAATACATAACACACATACATATATAATACGTATGTATGTACATGTGTATAGATATAAAAATTTACTTGTCTCTCCTTAGATGTTCCACTATGTTGACAGGCTGTTGCTCTGTTGGCAGTTGTTGGGTTAGAACGTCACTGGGCAAACTTTCTGTTTGTTTTTCAATTGAGCTTAAAATAAACGAATATATTTAAATTAAGTTAAACATTTGATTTTATTCCCAGCATATTTTAAAATTTAGTCAATTCATGAAAGAAATCGGTTATAAAATCAAGCTTATACATCCTTAATACCAGTAATTTAAAAGAGTTTAGCAAGCATTTTTTAATTGTTTTCGTAATATGACACAGTATAAGGGAGCGAAAGACTAGCACTTGTGAAGTATTTAGTAGAAGTATCCATTTTAATTCTTACTTGGCTTATGAATTTTTGCCACAGTACTGACGGTGGACAACCACGATAATATACATATATTAAAAACATTCCACCCCATATTCATAACTGAGTGCGGAGTCAAGCCCCTTGACCTTAGACCTAGTATACTGTGTTAACTACTTCACTTTAGCAGACATTTTTGAGTACCTCAAACATCTTTTTTTATTCCGAAAATACCACCAACATATTGAGTGACGTACAAAAAAAAAATTGCCTTCACAAATTTATAGCTCAATAACTTCCATACGTTGTTCAGTTCCTTAACAGGTTTGAAAAGAATAACCCGGGTCTTTTCGAATTATATATAAATTGTTTAAGGAAAATTGGCACGTATATTTATATTGTTATTTTTATTAGCAAACGTACTACTTCTTTGATTTATCTTAACTCACATGATTAAAAAATTAATTATGTTATAAATTTAATATAACTAAAACAACTTGATGAGAGCATTAATGTTAATTTATACTGATTATCAAATCAATATTTTTATATTAGAAACGAACATTTTTACCTTAGTTTATCAGCAACACACCTCTCCACAACAGTTGCAGAAGTTACATTTGAAAGTCTGTAAAGAAATAAAAGTCAAAAATATTTACTTCTATTACATTCCAAAGCAGCATTTTCAATACCTATCGTTTTCAGATACAGAAGATGTACCTGTTCCATCCAAATTGTTTAGAGTTTGTGCATTATTCTCACAGTTCGCGCAAATGTGATTATATTTCAAAAGTTTGCAAAGTAAAGCAGAGTTAATTACAAATTTTTCATCGCAAGTTTGCTCTTTGACGAGTTTGCATATAAATTTCTTGAAAGCATCTTGTATAACAGTTGCATCATGTGGTTTAGGCAGAATATTTAATATATTTGTTAATTTTAAAAAGTCAAAACTGGATATGTGGTGAAACACGCAAGAGCTGTTGCAACAGTAGTTCCTTTAAATGGAAAGAATTTAAATGACTACAAATTATTTATTGAACTTAAAAGCCATACCTTTCCTTGTTGAATTGATCGGAAAGCATTATAGTTGTAGGAGTCAATAAACGATTTTCCAATATTTCTATAGGTTCTTTTGGATGACTGTGAGCTGTCTTATTGCGTTGATCTTCAGTTACTACTTCAGTCTCAGTTTGCGTTTTTTCCTGATTTTCTAAATCACTCTTCTCATCTTTTATATAGAGATTTGCTGGTATTTCGAAGACTTTGTCTTTTAAATTCAATGGGCAATTATTCAGTATTTTTAATTTATTAAACGGCTTAAATTGTCTATTTTCGGGCGCTAAATAGTATAGTATGTAGGCGCGTTGCAACATATAAGGTAATTTTTTTACACTATTATAGCGTTTTTTACAATAGCCAGTAAATAATTCCGAAATATTTGTATATTTGCAAAACTCAGAGAAAGTTATTGGACAACAGTGGGCATAAGGTAGCATATCTTTATAGGATTTTTTCTTATTTTCGGTATTGTTGCTATAATCTTTGGTTTCCTCTGCTGCCGACGTAAATGTACAAAGAATTTATAATTATTTAACATACATACGCCCAATGTTACTTACCCTTTGGTCTTTTAGGTGGAGAAGAATCAGAGGCGTCATTACTGGATCTTTTAATTCCTCTCATGGGTGAATTTTGTTCGTTTTCAGCATCAGAGATTTCGATATTATCACCTTTAGAATTTATGTCAATCGAACAGGAGTTTGCTTTGATTGGAACTAAATGATTGAATATTTTTTAAAATTAATTCAAAAATTTTATATCGAGAATTAAAACAAATTTTAAAATATTTTGTTATTTCTTACGTCAGTCTAAGTTTATTTATTTAGTTATTATATTTTAATGTCTGCAGCGCAATTTCGTTAAAAAAATCAGAAATCAATTAATAGTCTTTCATGTTGTTGTTCGTTTGAAGACTGTAGCAAAATTTTACGGAGAGAAAATAAAATGGCATGCGGATGAGAGCGCAGTTTGATGTTCTCGCAAAGTTGTTTTATATTTCATTCGTCGTTATATTTTTATTTTATTGTCGAAATGAAAAATAGTCGGCAAAACTTTGCTAAAGTAAACTTTCGATGTGCAGAAGTGAAACGAAAATTTCAAAGAACAGTCTGTCAAAATTTTATGTGTGCGAAAGGCCTCTTTTTATTTCATTTCATTTGAATATTGAAATTTTATGTATATTAAGTTTTGTGGTATTTCAATTTGCAAAGAAACTTTTTTATTAGAATTTCATATATTTATTAGAAGCATATGAGATATATGAGATAGTTTATCATTCCAGCTGACGTTTATAACTTATATGGTATCGACAAGTTTTCAACTGCGAGATCGCAATACTTTTCGTATCGTATTACAGAATGAGACTTTGTGAAATCAATGAAGAATTTACGTTAAATCTTACCTTGTGATTCGATTTTTGTCTTTTCCATATCCTCAAGCGAAGGCGACGTTTTAGTACTTGATGATTCGACAAATTCTAGCGAAACAAGTTGCTCCACTTTAAAATTATTCAAGTCTGTTACTTTGACGTCATCTGGTACTGATAACAAACGACTTTTCAAAAAGTTGGGCATTGGTTTAAATCGTATAGGCCAAATTTTTCTTATAGCGGGTAATAAATAAAAACTACGATAAAAGTTTTTCAAAGTACTATTAAATGCTTCCTGAGAACTTTTGTATTTGAGAAATAAATTTGTATTATCCCGAGCCTTGATTTTGAAGAGCTTTTCAACAATTTCCTCATAATAAGTATATTTTTTAAACTCTTCTAAAGAAACAGGTAAATTTATAACCATTTCAGTTGCAGTAGTAATAAGAGCTTGATAAGATTTCTGTTGACTACTAGTATCGTTGCAATTATTATTTGCACTAGTTGTCGTTGCTTTTGCACAACTTTCTTGCTGTTTTAGGTTTTCAGTAACTTTTTCCCGACTCGTATTTATGTTAATGCCATCAGCTGCTTGAACAACCGGGGTATTTTCATGTTGTGCTTTGCTTTCATTATTATTATTTACGAAGGGAGTGGATATATTTTGCTGGTTTACAGGTTTACCTTTCTGAAGATCAACTATCTTACTAACGTTTTTCTGTTCTTTTAAATAAAGTTTTGTGGGGATAGTAAAAAACTTAGCTTTTATATATGCTGGGCAATTATCAACCAACTGTATTTTATCAAGTGGTGTTATTGATCTATATTCAGGAGCCAAATAAAATAATATATACGAACGCTCCAATACCATGCGTTGTTTGACAGCATCCAAGTTCTGTTTTTCACAAAATTCCCTGACCAATTCAACGATGTTACTGTACTTACGAAAATTATTGTATGTCAATGGACAGCAATGAATGTACGGTATTAATGCTTTATAGTTAAACACTTGCTTTCCATTTGTACTACTCGATGCTGCTGTTATTCCGTTGTCCTGCGGAACACAACTAGATATTTTAGGATTTTCTAGGTCCATATTGTTTTCCGTAGCAATTTTATCTGGAATCAATTTATAGTTGATGACTAAGGATCCAAAAACAGCATTATATACATTATATATTGATAATTTTATTTCTTACCTTTATATTTTGGAGTTTTAGTGGCTAGACATTCTTTTTCATTCTCTTTATTAGTTGGAGTGACGTCAGGAGAAGTCAAAGCTTTAAAATATATATTTTATATTATAAATTATGTATATAAATATTTTTCAGCATATTAAATAAACAATACCAAGGGGCATTAAAAATATTTATTATCAATATTAATTCGCCTTGAACAATACTTTATAAAATTACAATATTTAAATTTTTACTACTCAAATTTCCAAACATGTTGACAACAACGAAAAGTTACAAGCAGAGAAAGGCTTGGAAAATATAATTTTCTTGCTGTTATATCGACCTTTTCCTTTGTCGTATGGACTTAAAATTAATTTTTTATTTATTCACATAACTTTTGTATTGATATATGGATTATATAAATCACTACATATAAATGTTTGGAGATATTATATGTAACATATTTTAAGCATTTGAGCATTAGGTCAGTTCAATTTTAATTATTTAATTTATTTAAATTTAGTAAGATGTTTTTTAAATTCGATATACTTCCGTATTTACTTACGTTCACTATCATCTTCCACAGTATAACCTTCTCCGCTAAGATCTTGCTTATCCAACACATTGCGATTTTCGTGTTCATATATTTTTGGATTATTTTTTGTTGTACCTATAGCTTCAACGTTTGCACAATTAACTTGAAAATTCCCTACCGCATCTCGCTTATAATTTTCGTTGGAATCATTTTCTTCATTTAAAGTGACATTTACTGCACTTCCACAAGCGCTCTGTTCTGGTATTAGTAAAAGTTTATCTCTGATTTTCTTAGGTACTGGCTTGATGCGTATGGGATGAGTTTCTCTAATTTTAGGCCTCAAGTAAAATGCTTCATAGTAGGTTCTTAAGGCCCGTTCACAGCATTCTTTATTATGGAGGAGTGCGTTATACATCTGCTGATCGCCTTTAGCTTTAAGTTTTAACATAAAATCTACGCATTCTTCATGGTATGTGTATCTTTTGAAAAAATCAAAGGACACAGGAATATTTGGTTTCGCCATATCTTTGCATCGAAAAATACTTTTTGTACACTAAAACGTAAGCCAATGTATCACTTTACATACTTTAATCTTAATAATAAATAATAATTTATTAATATAGAATTACGTTTCAATACATTCAATATTTTGTTTCTGAATTTCTATACACAAAGTTTTACCACTGTTTTTTGCGTCTACTGCCAACAGGGCGACTCGTATGATATTTTTTTTTTATAGCAAAATGATGCCAGAGTTTTAGGTGAAGTAAAGCGCACCATATATGTGTATATCACTGTGTAATATTATATATATATATATATATAACATGAAAATATTATTTAACAATAATATTTAAACAAATAATATACACCATTATCACTGGAGATGAAAACAAGAAGATATATTTATATAACATATGTTATGTCGATATATTGGAAGCGTCTTATACTCTGATTAGTTTGCTTACATCTGGTAGCACTAAGTAGCAATAATCAAAACGAACTGTCAAATAATCAGCTATTGTTTTTTTATTGGCACCCAAAATCGATGTATGAAAAACTGCACTAGGAAATAGTTAAAGAAATATTGCAAAAATATTGGAGCATAATACAATTGAATTATAATATTAATGACGATATATTAAAAAAATGTCCAACATATATAATAAAGCTGTCAGCAAGTATGAATTGAAGAAACCAAAAGTTTAATAAAAAATTGTGTGAAAGGTTTAATGTACTTAAAAGTGTGTGTGACCGTTTTTGCTATTTTTGCAAAAAACAAGTAAATAGTCCCAGACTTAAGGGTGTATTAAAATTATTATTATATTTACAATTAATAACCATGCTAAAATTTTAAAATATATTAACAAAGAAGGATTTTGTTTTCAAGTGCAAAGAGCGGTGAAAGAATATTCGCTTCATAAAAAATATAATAAAGTTACCTTTTTGACGACGATATGAAGTAGTACATATATATACATATGTACATACATATATGTATGTATGAACCGTCGAGTGAGATTTTATCTCAAAGGAATTATTCAAAATTATTAATAATTTTATTTGTGCTTGTGTTCTATTGTGACATATGGTTTGGTTTATTAAAACTTTGTGGAACTTTCAGTCGTCAAATTAACGTTGGCTTAAACACCACTGAAGTAGAATATTTAGCCGTATACAATATATTTAATAGGCAATTCAGGATATGGTAATTGGTTTATTCTGCACGCATAACAATCATCGGAAGGTAAGCTAAAAATTTCAAACAAAAATTTAAATTAATCAGCCATGGCATAAAGTTCAATACGAAACTACTTTCCGGAATCAAATACTCAATTTTAGAAAATTTATCCTTTTTATTTGTGTGTATATTATGCATTGAGTTAATCTAAATTAAGAAAAATGTATTAATGTATTAGAGATATTGTAGTTATAATATAAATTTAAAACATGAACTTTGATTTAAAGAAAATAATTTCACGAAATAGAAGTTAAGTAATCAAAAACGTAGAACTATAGTAGTACTATTTTGTATAAGTATAAAATTGATGTTCGTATAATTCCCGATATTATTGTAATAGCATATTTTAATACTTCTTCAGCACTATAAATACATGAATATAGAATGTTCAAGTATATATTATTGATAATTCTAGGAAAGATATGTTTAAAGTTATACCGACATTGTAGATATAATATTACAGTATTTTTAGTGTAGCTAAAGAACAGAACATAATGAGTAAACATAATGAAGCTTTTAAATTGTTTGCGTTAAAAATATTTATTTAGCATTTAAAAGAAATATAATTATCCGTCAAGTATAAACATAACTTACTGTCAACAAATTCTAAAATTTCCGTAGCAAAGTGCTAGTTTTGTTTCTTATATAACCATATATGAAAGTAATCAAGGCGATAAGAAAAAAAATAGAGCTTTTAAGTGACAAAATGAATAAATAGCTTGTTTATTTTAATGTTTGATAGCAATTAAATTGCCAACGCTCTAATAAATCAAAAGGGAAATAAGTGCCTATCCTACCATTTCAAATGAAAAACAGATTTTTAAATTCTGTTTTTGTATTAGATGTAATTCAGGTTTGAATTTTTTGGATATGGTAGGACTGATGAATTTTTTTAGTTGTTTTAATATACTTTCAGTAATTAATGCGAAAAGTACATGACAAAAAACATAAATTTTGATATACAATAGCTTTTGCGTTCGAACAAAATTTTAGTTAATCGGATTTAGAGATACAGTTTTTCTAATAAATTTGGTCAAAATAGAATTAGTCTCTTATAAACAAGTTGTTTGGAACTCTTTCTCTCTGCTTCAACCAACAGCTTTTAACCAAAATTCATGTGTTGCAGTACTTCTTTTTAATTCATGTGTAGTCGACTGTGCCGAATCTAATACACCCTTCACCGAATATGTAGTAGAAAAATAAAATATATTCATAATGAATAAAACTTTTAAATTCTACAGATGATTTTGTAAAATACCAATGAAATGCATATAATCATTGCGGTTCATGTAGTGTAGATGGTTGTCAGAACAGCTTCAAACATATGACAGTGACACCACAATATGCGTTTATTTGTTTTGGTTGTCTATTTATGGAACAAGAACTTTCTATTACTTTCAAAAGTCCTCTTTCTGTATATTAACATGCATGGAAGTTATGGAATTATACATTAACAGATAAACTTTTATTGCTCGAAAGTAGCCTCTATAAGACACAACCAGAAATCGGTTAAAATAAATATTTACAGAGAGGTGGTAAGTTACTGTCCGGGAACATAATGACAGAATGTAACCGATTGTTACATTTCGCTGATAACAATTAACAAAAAAATTCCTCTTACGGGTACATCTGTGTAGAACTTAAGCACGTGCTCCAAAGTTATGAAATCGTATCTAAGTTTCTTGTAATTTTACAAAAAGTAATTTAAAAAGTGGTGGTGCGGAGGATTGATTTAATAAGTGGTATTGCATATGTAATATTTTCATTCCTATGTATGTCCGTGTGTATATGTGTAAACATGCTTTTCAATCAAAGTATATTTAACTTTTCAGCATGCGATTATATTTTGCTTATTCCATTTCTTATCAAGAGTAATACTAAATATAAATTAAGTCACACATTATACAATCGTTCTGGGTCTGTACAATCTACACACACACACATACATACAAACGCATTTGCATATCGTCAATCTCAAGTAGAAAGTCCCTAACTCACTTAATTATAACTTCACATTAGAAGGTTTGTGGCTTATTCGCATACACCTGCGACTTAGGAAAACGATTTCAGAAAAACACTAATAGAAAATGTATTGATTGTAATAGAACCTGTTGTAAAATCGTCAACTGTTCCTAAAATGTTTATATGTGATAGTATTTGTGCCAAATGTATTGGATTGACATTTTCTCTGGAGATAGTCGTACTAAGAACTGCTTGCATGCTTATAAATACCATGTATGATATAAAATTTTTCTTTTGAGCTTTTGACGCAAAAGATGGACGTTTTTGTCGTCCACTGTAAATTGTTTTATTAAAATTTTTCTCCTCTCTCTCTCTTCACATTTCATTAGTATTTTAATTTTTATATATTTTTTAACAAATGCATTGACTTTATTTTGAGTTTTCTAGCAATTCGTGTGCTCTTAAGATTATAAGTTAAATCATACCTTAAAAACACATGCATTTTTTCCTCTAAAATATTTTGGGCTATTTTTAAAAAAGCCAAAAATTCTTTATAAACTAAAGGGTCTTTCATCAAACGCTTGCTATCTTTAAATGTAAATAAAAATAAAAATAAATTGTATGTGAGATATCATCGAAATATTTTATTTCCTTGAAAGTCCAACTTGTTCGATGATATGGCTTCTGTTGGTTTTGGGGACCGCTATGGCTTGTAGCTTATTCATATACAAGAAAAAGTCTAACAGCTAAAAGAAAGGCATAACCGTAAACAATATAAGTCGTCATATTTTACGTGTAAATGTCAAGTAGTCGGATTGTGAAGACCAAAAAGTAGTATTTCTATTTACAGTGCAGCAGTGCCTCTATTATTCTTAAGAGAGAACAGGCTCGAATGCCAAACTTATTATATGAGTGCCTGTTTCCATGAGTTTAGTTTTAATTGAACTTCTTTCTGTTGTTTTTTTATTCATTGGTTTGAAAATTAAATTCCAATTTTAAATATGAATCTATCGGGCCTTACACACTTCCGTTCTTTTTGCTTTATATTTTTCTTGCTTTTTGTTGATTTAATTTCATTACAATATTACAATGCATTTGATATCATTATTTGAACTCATTTTTGTAGACTGATTCCAACATACTTGTAAAATTTCTTTATTTCTATCTTTCTTTTCTTTTCCTTTAATTTCTATTTTCATTTTATAAACTTAGTCAAGAACTAAACGCAATTATTCTTGTTCTTGTTCTAAAAATGTAGGTGACTCAATTAAAAGAAATTAAATTGTAATTGATTATATTTTGTTTCTAAGCAATTAATTGCCGTAGAAGCCCTAATTTGGGTGCTTACTTTGCCTCTCCGCCATTGTGTGCGCATTGTTCTATGTAGTCTTCCCCAAATGTATGATTTTATAATTACAGTGATTTATATAATTGTTAATAGGTAAACTCAAATCAACAAAATATCTAATTAAAACTGTGGCTAGGACTTTTTTCAGGAGCTATAAAGCAAGAGTGTGGAGGAAATTGTGACATTTGTTCCCGCTTTTTTCTCAAAATTGCAATATGTGCATTTTTACAAGAAAATTCAATTCACTATCTCGAAATGGCATAATATTGACATTTATGTTGAAAAGTTGAAACAATTATGGTGATTTTTTTCTAAAAATCGTGTGGCATATTAAAATCTTTTATCCAAAAAATTTTATATTTCATTTAAAAATTCAAAAATATAAAATTATGGTGATTTCTTTTATGGAAATTGTGTAATATTTATTAATTTATTTAAAAAAATTGTAACTAGGAGCAAAGTAATTTCCAAATGACATAATATTGGCATTTTTATTAAAAAGTGTAAAAAACGTAAAGTTTTTTTCTTTTAACAACAAATCATAATTTTTTTGCATTAATTTAATATCTGGAATAATAACCATTGGAATAAATATCATTCATTATATCGCCGGTGTCATTTAATAGGCCTTAAAAGAACTATTTCTAATATAGTGTTTGTCACACGGCAATATGGGTTTTTATTTACGATTATGTGAGTTCGGTACAACGATTTTCAATAGATGATTTTGATATGTTCAAATACCAACTGCAAGGGTATGAAGATTAATATTTCTACCCTTAAGCCTGCCCACCAGACACTTACAGTTCTGAGCCACACTGTATGTTGCCACACTAACCCCATAGGCATTGGGCGTTTTATCTTATTAGACGACGACTATGACAGCGACGACGACACACTTGGACATGTTTCTATGTTTTCTTGCCTGTGCCTTTATTTTTTTTTACCATTTTTTAAATAATGTGAGTTTTTTTTATATACATACATAAATTTTTGTGCACGTTTCTTGCCACTAATAAATAAATAAATTCAGTTTAGTTGTAATTATACATTTATGATCAACAGTAGCTGTCTTTCTTTCATAATAATATATTCGATAAATTTTTTTTTGGTAAAATGTGAATGCATTTCAACAAAACTATAAATAATTTTTTGCAAAAAATAGTTATGAAACGTGAATTGAATAAAAAAATGTGATAATAAAATTTATTTAAACAATCAAATGTCGGAGTTCTTAAAAATCAACAGAAATGTTGAAACTTCGACGGTACGTGAATGGTAACAAACTGATTTTTTGCGAATTCTTTAAAAATATAATTATATGTAAAAAAAAAATTTTGCAATCACCATTAAATGAAATAGTAGAAAAAAAATGCATAAAACTAAACAGACTTATTGATCTAATAACCTGAATGCTAAATTCAACTGGAAACGAGTTTTTAATCAAGTAGTAATAGTTTTATTTTGTTGTTCAATAGGAAATTGTTGTTTCGATATTTAGCACAACATTGAAAATTGTGTTGTGCACAAAGTTGTTGTTGCGGTATGAAAATATAAGCAAGTTGCGAATGTAATAAGAAATTTGCACGAAATTCGAACTCGTATTATGTAAATTGGTAAATTATAATATGTGAAATACAAATGGTGGATTCTTTAATTGTAATATATATATATATATATATATATATATATATATATATATATATGCAATTTATTAATGTAATTTATTTTATTCTCATTTGATTGTGCATGAATATGAGACAAAAAACGTCATGCATGTGCGTGCATCTTTAATATGCACTAAAAATAATATTTTGTGCATATTTTTGGGAGTGAATAAAAATACATATTTGCGCTATTGAGTTTGTGTGCAAAACAAGTTGAAATTGGCGCCCAAAGGTACGGGGAGTTTTTGGGGAAAAAAGAGAGTAAAAAAAACCAAAATGCTACCAATTGCAACGTACAACTTTTTTTTACGGACTCTGCGAAGGCTTAAAGATCTCTAAGGAAGCACTTGTTGTAAATCAATGCCATCCACACATACTTCGATGTATAAGAATACCAACAATGCAAGTAGTACGATTCATCCTTTGATGATTCGATAGAATCAAAGTTTGTCTACAATTAAAATTGTTTAAAGTAACAATTATATGATTCACTAACTTCTGTTCAATTACATCGTTGTAACTAACGAAAACTTTTTATTTTTATTTTAGCAAGAGGCAAACCGTTAAAATTAACAACTCAAATTATTGTCGATTGTTTGCCGAAAACTGAAAAGCAAAACAAAAGCAGCTGACTTTAATCGATATCGAATATCGTTAAAAATGTTACAGAACAGCAAAGTCGGTAAATTACTGATTGGCATTGCAGGCCTGCTTGAAATGTGCCACATTTGCTTTATGCATAAACTAATTAGCTCTTAATATTATCGATACAACAACAATAGAAAAAACTTACACATGCGGCAATTTTCCAGTTCTAGTCCATCAAGATTTAAAAAGAAAATCAATATTCGTTTTACATGTGAGAGTGCGAGGAGTGCCAGTCAGTCAGTACGGACACTAGTGTGACAACAAAATGCAAACTTTACAATACAATTGAATTAAAGGCAACAATGGATGGTTGCATTGTACCCAGTAGTTGTTGAGCTCTTATGTCGGCACACTTATTGTGTGCTAACATAATCCCAGCTTGGGCTAAATTAAAATAATTCAATGCTGTTGTTTATAAAAGGCACGTTCACACTAATGAAACTCTTGATAAGAAAGCGTTACCACTAAATCCTAATGGAAAATATATGTGTTAATTAATTAAAACAGTTTCATAAATATTTTATGGGTGCTGTTATAGAATCGAATATCATTGGAAACTGTTTAATTCAATAATCACTTGTCCGAATTAAATATTGTTTTTTATTAGTATTTAGTGGTTACGTTTCTTTTACCAAATATTACATAACGTTGAATAAATGGAAATTTAGTATAAAAATATGTTTTATTGTATTATCGTTAGCCAATAAATTTAGTAAGGTTGGTCAACATAAGAGAGCAACTATTTCCATACATTCTACAATTTATGTCATCAAGTTAATCCGCTGCACAATGGGTATAGAATTCATTTTTCACGGATCTATTCATATCTTCAGGAGTAAAATAGTGAGGCACAATAAATTTAATATGATTAACATTCAGAATAGTTTTCAAGTTCTAATAAAATTTTGTAGATGTAGGAAGAAAAAGATGCGTATTATTTAGACAAAGTAATTATTAATCATGAGTGCTGTTTTTTTAAATCCAGCATGACATCTGCGTGACTTATCCATAATAATTTGGTAACAGAGCTCGTGAAGCGCTTTATGTTGGTGAACTTAAAGCGTATGGCTCTCCGATTCGCCACATAATATTTTTGCGAAAACAAAGCCAATTAATGCCATCTTTAAAATAACATGATAATCTTTGCTTAATTATTTTTAAAGCAAAAAATATAACCGAATTTAAAAAATTTTATTAAGAAGTTTTCAAACATACAAATTGGAATAATTGTTCTCTCGAAATTCGATATTAAATGAAAATTTTTTTTTCTATTTTGAGATGATCATCTTTTTAAAATTATAATCTAAAAGATAAAGTTAAAAATAGGTTGTTACATCATACGCAACCTTTGAAGATAACTGGTCAAATAACAAGGACTTCGGAACTCTGTTAACGGCCACCTTGTTCAAGCTGCATCTGTCGAATTATTCAGCCTGTTGTGCCAAATCATCATGGACTTATGTAGCATTCAACAATACCGACAATAGGTGTCGCACGCCTTCTGCCGTATTCATAGAAAATATTGTGGGACTTGAAGTGTTCTTTAAATCATATGTAAATTTCATAAAATTTTATTTAAAATACTCTTTTTAAAGTCTATAGTATTTTCTATGAATACAACTGACTATATTTTATTCCAATTTAAGGATAAGAAGCGTTTAAGAAAACACCCTTTACAAAGTGACAAATTTTTTTTGAGGATCAAGTCTTATGTATAATTTTTGTTCTTTAACGACTGCAAACTGATTTCATTATCAACATTTTGCAGCGCTTGTCTACAAACAATTTTTATTCAATTTATTTTAATTGTTTCATTTTATTCTCGTAATTGTAATTTTGTTAATCAATTGCCTTCCGTTTACACTATAAAGCACTTTTGTGTTGAGTGGGTAAAGAAGATGAAGAAGAAAACAAAAATGAAGTTTTAAATTAAACTAAAATTCGCTTGCCATCGATCAAACGTAACCACTTGATTCTAGTTTTAAGGCTGCGTCGTAGGTGGGTAGACCGGTTTTATCAATGATTTTGCTCATGTCCAAGCTGATGATGCCATTGTCATTAATGCAGTCCAAGTTAATAGCCACCGAAGGTGTTGAGGTCGCCGAGGAAGCTGAGGCCACAGTAGTGGCGGGTGAGCGAGGTAGCGTTGTGTCTGTGTCCATTACTGCTGCTCTTGCTGCTGCTGCTGTTGCATCAAATGTTGAGGGGGGTGAATTCATGGAGTCTTCCATGTCCGTAGTATCGTTGTTGTTGTTCGGAGCTGCTGGATTTGTTGATTGTCGTCTTTCAGCTGCCAGTTCGGTATTGGCATTATTATCTGGCGTTGCTTGAGGATCAGTTGTTGCAGTTCTTGGTTCAGATTCCACACGTTCCACAATTTGGAATTCTTGGGTCTTGTGCAGACTATTTCCGTTTTCACAAGAACTTGCGGCTGTTGAGTTTATTTCGTTATTTCGTTTCGCTTTTAAACAAGAACACTGTTGCTCTTCTGCTGCATTGTTATGGTCGTTCCTTTCGTCTTCTGAAACTCCAGTCTCATTATTATCATTCTCTTCTTCTCCTGTTTCTTCGTCTTCTTCACAGGTGTTGTTATTTAAGCAATTTGTTGGACTCTCCTGATTGTTATTATTAGTATTTTGCGTAGCTTCCAAGTTGTTGCCCTGGCCAACATTTGCGGTCGCTGCTTGTGTCAAGCCACCGGCCAATGTGTCTAAATTGCTCTCCATCGATATGGAAAGCGAAGAATCATAATCGTAACGAAATTTACCGCATAGAGGACATCCACGTCTGTAGTAATTCTGTTTTAAATAACGTGTGCCAAAGGTTTCGGGTGTAGTCGTGTTCGAAGTTTTGCAAGCCTGCGATTGTTTGTGTGTGCTTATGGCCAATGTGGGCGAACTTGTGGATGCCGTAGTTGAAGCTCTAGAATCGCTGGGTAAATGAGCTGATCTAGCAGCTAAAGCGGCTGCTGCCGCATTCCACATGTTTTCTACTTCGGCTCGTTGTAGGGAACAACAAGATTGAGCCTGTAAAACCTTCTTCATATTGAATTGGCTCATTTGGTGGCTTGTTGCTGCTGAACTTCGTTGTTGTTGCTGTCGATTGCGCAAATATGACGCAGCAGTTGCTGTGCGATTATTTGTAGGCGTGGCAGCTGACGCCGGCACCGTTGCTGCCAAATTGCCATTAATATCGTTACAATTGAGGTGCGGATCTATTGGCGACAAAGTGGTTACAGCTCTTAAATTATTATTAGAAGAATCTATAGAATTTATTTCCATCCCACTTATAATGGATCCATCTATTGTTAGCAGTCCTCCCAAACCAGTTTCCCTACTCTGCTGTAATATAGAACTGACATCCAATGAGGAGCGATAGCCTGGAGGTGGTGAATTATTTGTTGGCAATTGCTGTTGCAATAGCTGTTGCTGCATCAACATTTGCTGCTGATGTTGCTGTTGCATAATCAGTTGTTGTTGTTCTTGCATTGCTACTACAGCATCGTAAGAAGGAGGTGGTTCATGATGCAAAGCCGGTATTGTAGCCAAACCGTCCATTGAGTCGCCCACAAACAATCCTGACGTTTCATAGCACTACAAATAAGAAGAAAAAGAACAACAATTGTTATCTTATTTAGAAAACAAGTCTGGTGATTGGAACAGGAGAGAGTTCTTTTGAATGTGTGTTCCCAAACAAAATGAGCTGTCCATGTTCCAAATGTATTTATGGCAATGCACAGTGGGGAATTATGAAAACAAATCTAAATAATTCTGTAACTCTTAAACGAGCCGTGCGATTGTAGTGAAAATTCAAACAGCATGACAGGAGTTGTTATTGAGATTTTATATCATTGACCTGCTCGGGGGAAAACTCAAACATACTACGTTTTGTGGCTCTTAATATTCAAAATATGATTCTCTCTACTTTCTTTTATTAAAAAAAAATCACTTTTATTATTGCGCAAATTCTATGCAAAGAAATCGTGTGGCCGGCTTTAATTTATATATTTACGTCGTTATTCAGAAACGATTGTTAAAGTTAATGAATTTTTTAAGAGATCTTTAACCATAAAAATCCACACTTTAAAGCAACTTTAATTTTAATAATGGTTTATGAATAGCAGCGTTAATATCTAACAATTTCATGGACCTAATAACCGAATATATAGTTTCTTAACAACTTTTTGTTTTATTCACTCAAAAATCTTACCAAATTGACCATTTCATATTAACCAAAATTGTGGTAAACAATAATTATCTCTTCCTGTTTTTGTATGTAATAAAAAGTATGCGGTATAATTTTAATGATTTTATTTGCGTATAATTATTTTTAATTCTTTAATGTTTTTAATTCTTTAATTTTTGTAAACAAATTAATATTGTATAATTTTGTAGTTTATTAAACAGGCATTTTATGCAAAAGCATTTGAAGTGGAGACACTTAATTATGTCTAATTAATTTATTAAACCCTTTTTCTCAATTGTCTGCACCCCAATTACTTTCTTTTATTCTACAGTCGGACAACTTTAATAAAGTTTTATGATCTCCGCTGACAACAAGTGCCATAAACAAGAAGTTGTGAAATAATATTTTTCATAAAGAATTCTTTTGAACTGGCCAGAACAGCAGGGAAATGTATAAAACATCTGAACATCTTAAAAGTTGTGAATACGAGTATAATATTTTTGTTTGCCTCCTCCTTCCTCTACGCCGTTCTATTTGTGGACGTAATCACAATAAATGTGACATTAAGACGTTAACAAAAGCCTCCTCATTCATTCCCTCTTACAATTTACTTCATGAGCGAGAAGTCAACAAACCAGCCAACTGAAGTGTGGAGGTGTTTTTATTTGTTTTATATTGTTGTTGTGTTATTATTATTATTTTGTAAATATATTTTTTATTTGTTTGTCTTCCAAATGCTGCAAATATAAAACGGCAGGAATTGAAAAGTTGCTCAAAAACTTCCTGCACCAGGAAAATCAAGTGTAAAATAAATATGTAATTGTTGTTGACATTCTCCATTGTTCTTCGCATTCATTCATTCGGAGTGTTCAGTTTCGCATCTACCAACTCGTCTGCAATTAGACAAGTGAACCGTTAAATTGGGGTTAAGCATGCAGACAATAAAACAGCGGCAGCAAAACTAAATACAAAAAAGTGTTAACTTCTGCATTTGCGAATTGCAGAAAAAAAACATGTTTGCATTAGGACAATAACTTTCTGAAAATTTTTAAAGCGCAAAGTGATTTGAAAAAGTATGGCTTGACATGTTAAAGTTTTCAGATTTCCGAGAACCTTTGTTTTGCTGATTTGTCATAAGGCAAACAAATGAAATTAAAAAAAAAATATTTCTCAAATTTGATAAAACTGTTGGCAAAAAAAAAATTTAAGAAAATTAGCTACGCTCCGCCTAAATAAGGATTTCTTAAATTTTGGAGCAACTTTTCTATTCGTTCGCCCCTTTTTGTTGCTTAACTAAGCTTTTAACATTTTCATTTAATACTCACTTGTTCTACACTATAAATTTCCATATTTGGATCATTTTCCAACCATTGACGTTGTTGTCGATACGCGGCTTCGGTACGTTTCTTAATGTTGCGATGACAACAGTAACAGACAACACACAATATGGTTGTAATCAATGTTAACATGGCACTAAAAATAGATATAGAAAAAAAGACAATAGAAAATACATTTGAATATAATAGAATATATTAAAATGAAATGAAAGAAAATCAAATGAACGACTGCTTGGTGGGTTGTCTGTCAGTGACATGAAAGGACAATCAGGACATTGATAAATATGATTAAATACATGTAATATTTTTAAATATTTATTATTATTGATTTTTATAGTTTTTTGCTATTATCTCAAAATTTCAAACATGTTGTTCGTGTTTTATTCGTAATAGTCGGAAGAAAAGTTGTTGTAAAGGTAATCAAACGAGAGACAAGTATTAGAGCCCCTTTGCAGTGACAAAATCTACTTTGAGAAAGCCTTTTCGGTTTTCTTTTCAACTTTCATATTAAAGCAAAAATGTGTATAAACGAAGAGCAAAAGAAATTCATTTATTTCTAAACTGTAAAATTAATTTCATATAATTTAATATTCTAAAAAGTAAAAATTGTTCAGTTCTAGAGCTGCCCTTTTGGTCAAAAAGTAAATTTTCCTTTCCCCGGCAAGAAGTGGCCAATAGGCAAGGACTAAGCGCAAGTTTCCAGTCCTGTCGTGAACAGCAAAATATATTTATTTATTTCTAAACTGTAAAATTAATTTCATATAATTCAATATTCCCAAAATAAAATCAAAAATTTTCCAACTCTGGCGCTGTCCTTTTGGTCAAAACATAAATTTTCCTTCCCCGGCAAGAAGTGGCCAACAGGGAAGGACTAAGTCCAAGTTTTTCAGTCCTGTCCTCAAAAGTAAAATATATTTATTTATTTCTGAACTGTAAAATTAATTTCATATACTTTAATATTAAAAAAAAAAACTAAAAATTTTCCAGCTCTGGAGCTGTTCTTTTGGTCAAAAAGTAAATTTTCCTTCCCCGGCCAGAAGTGGCCAATAGGAAAGGACTAAGCGCAAGTTTCCAGTGCTGTCGTGAACAGCAAAATATATTTATTTATTTCTAGACTGTAAAATTAATTTCATATAATTCAATATTCCAAAAATTTTCCAGCTCTGGCGCTGTCCTTTTGGTCAAAAAGTAAATTTTCCTTCCCCGGCAAGAAGTGGCCAATAGGGTCCTGTAAAACTGACCACTAATTGTTGACTGATTCGGAAACCCTATAAAGTATTTACTTTAATTCACCATACGGGCATTTCCCATTTTCATATTCAACTATTTTTTCCCCAATTGAAAAGAGTTAAACTCTTATTTTCTCAAAATATATCCCAACAAACTTACCCTCCCAACAGAAAATTCACGTTATTATTGATGCCATTGGAGTAGGAACCGCCACTAAGGCTATTGCTAGCACTGCTGCCAGATATTAGAGCTATGCCACCGCCACCTCCGCCGCCGCCATTGGTACGGGCATTTTGTTGATGGAACACACCGAATCCACTGCCATAGTAAGTGGTGCTGGTGTATGTATTTGAAGGCTGGCGCTCATTCGCTGTTTTCGGGGCGAGATCCAAAGATTCACTACTTTCACTGCTGTACTGGGAGGAATCGTCGTCAATAATAGAACTATCAACTTCTGTTATTCTATTGTTGTTGTTGTTTTTGTTGTTGTTGTTGTTGTTGTTGTTGTTATTTTGGTGTTCGATGGTCGAAGTGGAGGTTTTATCGCTTTGAACCGAATTTGTTATTGGGAGAGATGGTGCTGAAGTTGTTGCTCCTATTGATGTTGAGACATTATTAGTGTTATCCAAAAATTTAGCTGCAATTGTTTGTTGTAATTGTAGTTGTTGTTGCTGCTGTTTTAATTGTATTAACGTTAGTTTATTACTAATAATTGATTTTGCTGTTGATTCGCTAGCAACGGCCGTTTCAAATGTTGTTTTATTAAAATGATTGTAATTGGTATTGTTGTTGCTGTTGTTGTTATTGTAATTTTGCTGATTATGATACGATAATGTTGACAACATGGCAAAACGTTTAAGTGACATATTGTTTTGCATTTATTTATATAAAACCCTGTTTCGTTTTCATTGTTCCAAAAAAAAAATCGATATCAATAGTTTTGTTGCCTTTTAATCATTCAACGATTTGATATGTTTGATTATATATATTTTAGTTTTTTTTTCCAAATATGTCTTTGATAATTGTTTTATTGTTTAATTTTGTTAACTTGGCTGATTTAATTAATATATGTTTTAAAAATGTTTCCTTTTATTCTACTGCAAGTTAATGTTTCGGTTTTTTTTTAAATTAAAATGCGGCATAATTTGATGAAAAATATTTTAAATTTATAAACTGCTTATTTGATAATTTTTTGTAAAAGTTTGTCTGATAACATATAGTTTTATGCATTAGCCCTTTGGGCTATAACAGAGTTATCAAAGCAAATGTCGGTTAGAGGGATAAAATATAGGACCAGCCCCCAACTAATATTTTCCCCACATTCTTTATGAACAGACTAACCCGCTATTGTTCCTTCTTACGTGGGTTTCCATAGTAAATATAAATTTTTATAAAATTTTTCCCCATTTTCCTAACTAGTCCCATAGTGTCCCTACACGAGTCATTTTTTTACATCCATACATCTGGCATTTTCAGTAATTAGGACGGTTTCCATACATCTCTGTGATATTTTTGATAAATAAATGGTTTTTTTACTGTTGCGGCTGTTTCGTTTCGTAAATTAAAGTCATTTGTGCAGGTAGCAACTGCGGAGCTCGCTTATGGTAAGGACTAACTTAAGCTTCATCGCTCTCTATATTCAATCATTAAGGTGGTGCCAAAAAAATAAAATTAAATATCTAGAAATTTTTTGCATTAAGAATATAAAAATATATTTAAATAATTGAATAGTGTCAATTACATATTTAAACACGAAATGTCAATTTTAATCAGAAGACTGTTTAGATATGAAACACATTGTGATTTAAATGTGTTCACAATAATAATAATTTTTTAATCAAACAAACTGTTTAATATTCGAATAAGATCCTCTTCATTCATTCTACCTGGAAATTTCAATACGGGTCGTCCAAACCCATGCAGTATCAGTTTACTATCCTGTAAATGGGATGTCAAAAAATAACCGCAAGTTTGACGTGGGATGACGGAAAGTCGTTTCAAATAAAAAATTCATTTGCACAACCCCTTTAAGTATGCAAGACATTTTAGAATCATCAACATGCACGGCTTACGTGCGCATAGTAGAAGTCAGTTTGACTTTTGTTATTTTGTAGAAAAAAGTAAATAAATAATAAATATATAAAAATATGAATAAAAAAAAATTCCATTATATAAATTGAGTTGCAATAATTTATGTGTAGAAAAGTAACAGAGAAAACAGAGATGAAACTGCTGGAATTGCACAGCAATTTTGACAGGGTCTATATGAAAAGCGCATTGTCGATTTTGTCCACTTGTAGAAATAAAAAACGTGTATGCTTTCCTAAAACCTCTTAAGATATAATAAATTATTTAGACCGTGACATTTAACTTGAATCAAATATTAGGCCACATTTTATATTAAAAAAAAACACAAGTAGAAAACCTTTTTCAAAAGAAGCGCCATTAAAAAAATTAACTCGTAAATTAACTCGTAACGTTGTGGTTTTGCATTGTCACTTTCGTCACATATCTTAGGGCGCCACTTTGAAATATTTCAATAGTTAGAGCTAAGGGTTCAAATAATCTTTTATAACCTATGGGAATATGTTTGCAGATTGAAAGTAGCGAAAACCATCTCATGTATGCGATCATATATTTTTTAAATTATAAAGATTTGATTTTTTAAATTTAAAATATATTTTATAAAATGTAGTGTCACAAACTGATATTGTAAACCGCCTTAAAGGCAACAGTTAGTTTTGTATTATTATTTGCGAAAAAATTTAAAAGTAAAAAATTTATTTAAAGTTAAATTCTTTTTAAGTAAAATGAACTATTATTTTTGTTGTTGTTATCGTTAAGTTAGCCTAATTTTAGGCTTCACAAAAGTGTAATTTTTATGTAGAATTGATTTCTGGTTATTATTTTGACGTTTTAATATTATTTCAATGATATTTTCTCAGGGTCAAGGATATTTTATATCGAAATTTAATTTTATATGCTTAAGATATCGTCACTCCTTTCGCTAGTTTCTCCATGAAATAGTGAACATAAATTTTTTTATATATATGTTTACTTATAAAACTCTTTCCTGTTTATTAAAGGACAGCTGCTTTTATAAAATTTGCATGTTATATCATTTAACAAATTATAACTTAGCGGGTGAAAAGTGTGGCTTGTTAAAAAATGTGTTGCCTGATTGTAGGCTGACGCTGAACTTATACTGCCTTGTTTATAAAAGTTTGATATATAACTTTTATACAAAATTAATTTTCAAGCATTCTTCAAGTCCATTTTTTTTAATGAAATAGCACTACATTATTTAGACATTTTTATTAAATATATGCTGTTTTTATTTTATTAAGCAGTTTTATATATTCGCTTAAATTTTTTATAATATTTCGCTGTAACGTTTTCAAGTTATTCATTTCTTAATACATAATTTATTGCTGTTAATAGTAGAGTTTTGTTGTTGGATTTTGATATTAAGTTATTACACAATCACTGTTTTTTTTCAAGGTTTTTTGAAACCATATCGATATTTGCGTGCTAAACATTTCATATTTAGAATCACTTATTTTCCTTGATTTTTATTTCGATCGAATTTTCGCAACGTTCACTGACTAACTCCAATTTGTTACTAACACTCGTTGGTGTAAGTTGAGTTGCGTTCTTGTCTTTCTTTTGCAATTAATTTCTTTAAAACGCTGGTGGAAGTGTTTAACATTTTAAATGATAAATTGTTGTTTTTGTTTTTGTTTTTGTTTTTGTTCCTGTATGCCTACATTACGGCTGAATTAAAGACCTGCGCCTAAAAGCAAATACTAAAGGCACTCCTCAGGTAATTGCACTTATTTACGATCAATACTCAAACGTTCACTAAATAACATGAAAACATAGTGTTTATATTCAAAAGACTTATTTTCTTTATGTTGGCTAGAATTCAGTACAAACTCCCAGCATGATGTAGTACATACTTGTTGTTGTAATTATTGTTTTATTGTATGCAATAGCTGTTATTGTAACCCTCTTTGAAAAACAACAATTAATTAAAATTTTTTCTTGTAATATTATTCACTATGTGATACAAGTGTATTGTAGATATTATTTTTATTGTATTTTTAATACTTTTATATCATCATACATTTCAAAAACAGTTCCAAATAAACATAAAAAAATAACGTGAAGCTAAAGAGCTTTTGAAGTGCTTAAACTAAAGCGTTGTGTGATATATTTTTATACCGTTCGTTAAGGTAGAGCAACAAAAAGGCCACGTCCTTTCTGGCTAACGTTAAAAAATATTTTGAAATCTTTGTCTACTGGTAACAACAGTCTAACTACCAACTTTTTCTGTGTTGTTTCTTCTTCTATAATTATTTGTATGCCTTAAAATATGCTATGACTACTGCTGTGCTACGATATTTCACACACCAAACCGTCACTAACACACCAATAGAATATGCTTCACTCTTCGTGTGTTTGTTAAACCCTGCCATTGAATGTTCCGACCGAATTGTGTTAAAACAATATGAAATGTATAGAAATTGGTTGTACACACGTGCGCCAAAGTTTTACGTTCTTACACACACATACATCTTTATGATTTTTAAATTTTCCAACCAGCCATACAATTCTACACACAAATGCAAACATTCACTTACACAGTCGAACAAACTTGCAACACGAACTAACCAGCCAAAATGAATTCAGCTCGTATGGAAAACTATAAACAATTTAAACGGTGGGACCAGCACATAGAAATTGAAATGACAAAATTGTATGTTAACCTCCTCGTCAATTAATTTTACATAATAATAACTCCAACTGCACAGGAAATTTTATTTGGAGTTGCGAAACTGATTATTGATTATTGATTTTTTAATATATTTTTTTGAGCAAAAGTTCCACTTTTTTAATTTGTTTCTATATACAAAATTTATAACTCTTTTATTTTTATCCAATATTTATTTATTTTTAATATTTTGTTTTTTATTAATTATTTTTTTAATAAAATTTTTTTTTATTATTATTTTTATATTAAACAATATTTTTGTGGCACACTTTTAGGTATTTTATCGTTCAACAATATTGATGAATCATATACGGTTTCAAAGATATTTTCGTGCAAATATGCACAATATAAATTATTTTTGCAAATATTTATGTATAAATATTATACGCTGATCAGAGGAAAAATCAAGCAATAAATGTAAAGAAGAGAAATCAAATATTTGAAGTTAATGTTTAATAATTTAATTTAATATCAATCGTATTAAATTGTTTCCTCAAATCTGTCAAACATTTCTAATTAATCAATTGAGGGATTTTTTTCCCCTGTAAATTTCACTAGGGGCTGATGCAGGTCATCAGGAACACTTTACATAAAATTTCATATTGTCCGAGTATGTCTTGTTTTCAGAAATTATGCTTAAAACTTTCATTTCAAATACTACTTTAAACGTTACAATACAGCTTTTGAATTGTGCAATTATAAATCTGTTTTATTTAATAACATTTTGGTCACACTGTGCAGATGTTACCAACAGTTTTGCAGCTGTAGAATCGTTAACAAAAAGATTTCCTGTTGGTGTTGCTGTACATTTTGCTGTTTTCGCTTTATGTTGCTTTTGTGTATAATTTCCCTTTTGAAACGTATTTTGCCTTCTTTTTATTCTTTGCCATGAGTTTTGCACAATATTTTTTTTTTTGATAATTTTCAAATGGTTGCTGCAAATGATGTACGCCCAGTATTGATGTAATTTTAAATGAAAAATATATAAATAAAAATACATCAAAAGGTTTTTTTTTATTTTTAACTTTTTAATACAAAAAAAAAAATTCAGATCATCATTCGTTGCATATGACATTTTTCAATTGGCTTTTATTAATTAAAAGAAGACACTTTCATAAAGAGAAATTGTTTCTTTGCACAAAAAATCTGGTCTAGTGCCTGGTCGCTTATAAAACATCGATCTTAAGTGCCCAGGAGACGTACAAAATAAACTATCAATCACACAGTTGTGTGCGCGCAGTTGTTTTTTTTTTCGGCTACACGTACATATTGCCGGTTCTGATTGATGGGAATCAAAAAATTTTGATATTTTTATATATGGGCTGATTTTTTGAACGTCTCCAAATGTGATTGAAAAAAAACGTCATTTGCTTTGTTTTATTTGTTGTGTGACGAAATGGAGAGGTGCACTGAAGAAAACAAAATTTATTTTGCAGGCCACGAAGTCAAAACATAAATGCTGATTAACGATTTTATTTGTACGTCTCCGAAATATCATCAATTAAACAACACTAACACATTCTTGCTATCTATGGTTTTTTTGTACGTCTCCTGGGCACTTTAGAGGAGTTTTTGTTGCCTCCTCTGCTAGAATCAGCTGTTCATGCTGACTGCTCCTTAAATATCTAATTTTATTTATAAAAAATTATATACATGACTAAGAATAGACTTAAACCTTTTATAAAGCAAAATACATTAATTTTAAATATAATAAAGAATATTGACACGAAAATATTTTTCGATTTCAAATCTCAAGTGGTTATCAGGCTATAATTTGTAACATAATATCTCGAAAGAACTAAGAGGAGAATCGACACAGAACAAGGGAAATTTAACAACTTTGTAATCATTCAAAATACACAATTCTCGGAAGTCACTATTCATCCATCATCAGTACCCGTGTGGATTAACGCCGCTTTTTCATAAAAAAAGAAATAGTTCATTTCTTAACGCATAGTTGTATTTGGAGCACGTTTAATATGAATAAAAAGAAATTTTATGAAAAAATCGAAACGACTTTGTTATAGTAAACTTGATCTGTGAATCCTATACCTTAGGTGAATTGGTGTTATGCGATAACAGTTCTTGTGTGCACAAATTCGATAATATAATCAATTACGATACACAAATATTTCAAATATTTTAAATATTTTTACTGCTTCTGTCATATATTGTGCATATCTACATAAAAATACTTTTTAAAATATATATTCTTCATTAATACTGGTGGACGTTAGGATACCTTAAAGTGTACCACTAAAATATATGCATACCATACCGTCTTTATTTATAAGATTATTTTTATTTATTAAAACACTCGTTTTGACTTGCTGGTGACTAAAAAATCTGGTATATCAAAATTCAGTCTCTAAATATATATTTTTTTAAATGGTATATTAAGTCATATATTTGATCCCTGCATTTAGTCTTATCGCCGATCAGCTCTACCTCAGCTGGATTAAACAATCGTTGGTTGCATTGAATTTGAAAAGAAAACGCTAAAAAGCACCAACAACTATCTCTGAGCAATTGCATTGTTCATCTCTTAGTTTACCGTACTTTTCATATGAGTTGTGTTTGTGTTGAGTGTTAACGTGTGTATGTGTTAGTTGTGTTCGTACAAGGACCTTTGAATATCTTATTTCTTTTTTTTGTTGCAACTTTGTTGTGTTGCTATTGTTGCTCATTTTTTATTGTTTTTATTTTTTTTATTGCTTTTATATTGTTATAAAATGCTTTAGGTATGGATGTGTGCATGTGCATTCTAAATATTGTTCTGTTGCAATCTATAATAGAACGTACTCGTTCTTACAAGAGAGTTAAAAAACTTTTACAAAACGACTAACAACAGTCTATTATTGCTTGTTAATACTTGTACGAGTACAACAATATTTATTGTCTTTTGTATGGGAATAAGTCTTCTGAAGATATTTTTGTTGTTTCTTTTCAGATAAAAGATAATTATTAAAAAATGTAAACAGTCAATGTAATGATGGTGGCCAACTGTTTAGTATTATTATATATTGTACCCTACAAGTATTTAAAAATCAATACACTAGTTCAATCGGTACAGTAGTTATTATCAAAAGTGGTCACCTGTTCGCACTTGTTTCGGAGTTATACGATTTATTAATTATATTTTGTAATTATATTCCGGCAAAAATTATTTAAAAATATATAGATTCCATAATGAATAAAAATAAGTTTATAAATATATATAGGGTGTTTTTATAGAGTGATACAACTTTGAGTTGGCATCACTGCTTTATATGACCATCCATTTAACAGCTGAAATTTTGCTCTGACATTTCATTATGGATCGACTTACTAATTGCTAATTGTGGAAATTTTTAATCAAAACAATGGTTCTGTTCGTCAAACTTATCGCGCACTTCGTCCGTTCAAAATTTTGTTTTCCGATGAAGCCCATTTTTGGTTGAATGGGTACGTATATAAACAGAATTGTCGCACTTGGAGTGAAGAGAGTCCACAAGCTTTTGTCGGAACACCATCACATCCACAGAAAATTACTGTTTGGCGCGCTTTATGGGCTGGCGGAGGGAGTCATTGGCCCATATGTCTTCAAAAACGATGATGGTCAGGATGTTACTGTTTGTGAAAATTGGTGTTCCAGATTGCGCCTTGTACGCGCCAGCCGTGGCAGAACTCATATTAAAACATTAATGTTATAAAATTTTCTATCCAATAGAGACCGTTTAATTGATATCAAAAATATATGACTACGTTTTATTTTGATTTAAACTTGTATCACTCTATAAAAAACACCCTTTATAAATACGGTGTGCACTTTTTGTGGTACACATTTAAGTGTCTCATCGTCTATCAATATTGATCGAGAATTTATATTTTAAAAGGTATTTTTAAATAAATATGCACAATATAAATGCTTTTAATCTAAATGTAGTCAAAAGTGTTTCCAATGTGCTTGGAAAGCAGTAACAAAATATTTGTATATCCTTTTGTGCTTATAAAAGCACAACTGCAGAAAAGTACTTGAAAATTATATCGAATCGTTCTGATCTGTATTAAGGCATAATTGTATTAGTTGTCGATGGTCGGTTTCAATGACGAAAGCATATCATTCTTTGCTCGCATTATGGCATCCTCTTTCGGCGGTACTTTAGCAAGATTTTCGGGAAAATAAATAATGAAATGGTTACAAAAAATTCTTTATCTTTTATATATCCTTCAACACTAAATTAATTTATTATTTATAGTTCCGGCCCAATTCATAGCATGAGGCGAACTCATACCCTGAATACCGGTCCAAGTATAAAAGAAGGTAATAATTACATAAATTATTTCACTGTCAATCGGACGCATATTTTTTTAACTTGGCCAGTTTAATTTTTAGTGCACGCGGTCAAATTTGCGCAAATATTTTACCAAAAGAGCAGAACCACTAACAAGAACCTTTCAATTCAAACCAGTGCCTCGTTTGTGTAACTGAAGTGAGAACTCTTCGCATCGAAAAAATTGTCGTCACTCTGTGAAACACAGGATGAGTCAGAATATATTTCTTAATAATTTTAAAATTTTTTTGGTATTTTTATAACAACAAATATATTATTCTATGAATAACCCTACAATAAAAAGCATGACAACTATAATTATATAGTTTTTCGATGTGAGAACTTCTCACATCAGTTACAGTAACGAGTCACAGATTTCTTCAGTTGAACAGTTTCCAATAATAATGGATTCCATGAGACCTTCAATTACTTATGTAAGAAAATGTTTTACTTAAAAAACACGGGTTGGAGTTAAAGTGCTTACGTGCTTTGGAGCAAATATTTGCCCAGTGTGACCGTACCTTTAGAAGACATTGAAAAAATTGTGCCACACTTATTCTGCTACTTTCGCTATCTCCACTGTATTTAATTAAATTTCTTCTATGTTGTATAAAACGAAATATCATTTTATTCATTTTTACCTTGTGTTGGGTCACTTAGAAACTTGTTAATTGTTTTTATGTTTTGCTGTCTTTATTGAAAAAAAAAGAGCAAATAAAATAAAATGAAAAGCAGAGAACAAAATCAAACTACAAAACAAAATGTATTCCTTTTAAATAAACTGGTATATAAAAGTTAATGATTTTTATATTCTATCAATTGCAGATACGAAAATGGAATGAAATTTTTACATAGAAAATGTATTGTGGGTTTTAATTAACAAATAAAAAAAAAGACAAATGGGGCAGATATTGCGTTAATTATAAGGCAATTGTTTAATTTTACGAGTATGATTTTCGTTACCGAAAGTTCCCCGTTCGCGTTTTGATATATATGATCTGGCCACTCTTCATGAACAGATAGAATTATTCAGATTCACATCTCAGGGCTGTGCTTCTGTCAAAGGGTATATTGATTTCATACTAGACACTCTCTAAATGAAAGTTAAAGAAACTAAATTTATCGATTCGTCGTTTTATTACGTGAAAATGTTGGCAACAAAATCTCGGCCTGTAGCTATTTAACATCCATCTATGATTGGGAAGCCTTATACCCCAAATCATTTTCAACTGTCAACGCCATCATGTATTGATATTTCGAATACAAAAACTTTGGACACAAATTTAATTTAATTTACAGCATAAAGTTCTATTTAATGTTGCTACAATAGTATCCTGGCGTAGAGGCTTTAATATAAACATAAGTTTTGAATGAAAACAATTTTAATGTAACAAAATTCGTTTAAAAAGTCGTATACGCAAAGTTCAAAATATGTTGTGCGGAGGCAAATCGTGTGCAATTAATCGATTATTAAAATTATGACAAAAAAAAAAAAACATTTTCTCTGGTCTTTTATTTTTCGTTGATGAGTTGTAAAGCAAATGAAGTTGAGAATAAAAATTTTGTATTTCTTTTAGTTTCCATGACTACCAACAACAATTTGTTTGCGTTTTGGTTTTGACTGATTGAACTTTTTGAATTTGAGTAGAAACAGAATACACGACGTCACGACTTTAATATATTTTTATTTGTATCTTGACATGCACAGAAATTAGAAAAGCACCGCACAGGAAATTGCGTGTCGATTCAGAATTCAAAACAATTGTTTTTCGATTTTTTATCAGCCAAGAATATTTTTTACTTCCAGCGTTTGATAAAGTGCATTTTTTTACTTTTTGGTATTTACGCCCTTTTATCTCAAAACTTATAAATATAAACTCTCTCCCTTTTTTGGTAATAACTCGAATTCGCTTTATTGACATAAATTTCATCACGTATGTATGTGTTGTAGAGGAAATTTTTGGAAATGCCCATTATCCGCTGGAAAACTACATTTTACCCACACCTTAACTGGACTCGAAAACTTTTCCTGTAAGAGCACTACTAAGATGTTTTAAGTAAAATCATAATTTAATTTCAAAATGATTTCGAAAATAATTTATCAAAATTAATCAGTTTAATATGTATTATTAAAAACTTTTTCAAAATGTGCTATTTTAGAATGGCTCTTTTCAAAATTTACTTTCCCGAAAAAGCTCTTTTTAAAAGCTTTTTTTAAATAAGTTTCTTAAACAAAAATATTTTTACAAAGGTACTATTTTCAAAGGGTAGTTATTTGAAAATGCTATTTTTTAGAAGAGTAGATTTTTAAAAAGTATATTTTTCAACAGAATTCTTAAAAGGTTAACTTGTTTTTTAGAAAAGCACTTATTGAAAAAGTACTTTGAAAAAAGTACGCTACTATTTTTAAAAGATACTTTTTGAAAAAGTACGTTTTGGAAAGTAAGTTGCGAAAGTGGTACTTTATTATTGAAAACTGTGTATTTCGAAAAAGTGGGTATTTAAAAATATAATTCTTAGAAGGGAATTCTTTTGAAGAAGTATTTTTAAAAAAATATATATTACTGGAACTTTAATTGTTGAAAATATATTCTTATAAAGTGGGTTGACTAAAAATTAACTTTCCTAAAGAGACCCTTTTCGGCAAAGTATTAATTTTTCAAAAGTTGCTATATTAGAATGGCTCTTTCCAAAATGTACTTGCCCAAACAAGTACTGTTTAAAAGCTCTTTTGAAAGTAAGATAAAAAAAACATTTATTTTTACAAAGGTACTATTCTCAAAGGGTACTTATTTGAAAATATTATTTTTTAAAAAGTATATGTTTCAACAGAAAAAATTATATGTTGAGAAAAATATATTTTCAAATATAAATAATTTTTAGTCAATAATATAAAGCAAATTTCAAAGTTATTCTATTTTTTATAATATTATTTTTCTGCTTTGGAAAATTTCCCATAATAATTATTTGCTACATAATGCTACATGATGTTGCATTAACTGATAATATAAGCAAAATTCCTCTCACTTCTGATCTTTGTTGAAAGCAAAGTTGATACAACAAATTTTGCGCTGAATATGTTTTCGATTTCGTTTGTGTATAATTTTGGCTTCTATGACACACCTGATTTTGATTCGATATGCAGTCCTTATTATTATTATTGTTATTATTGTTATTATTGTTATTATTGTATTTTTCTGTTTCTCGTCGCCATAGTTTCTTGTGTTCCTACACTTACAAATATTGTCTCACCCCATTTTTGTTATGCATGTGATCAGGCTTTCATATATCAGGTGTATATTGTGTGTGTGTTTCTACATACACATATACCATTTGCATATGGATGTGTTATGAGCGCAAAACAGTTGTTCTCTGACACTACAAAAAGTCTGCCAAGTTAAAAACACACATGCATATGTTTTTCTATAATTAAAAGAAGGAATCATAAAATACAATAATAATAAAAACGAAATTTATACAAAACAAAGCTTCAAAGTATTTGGCGCTCCTATTTTGTTCGTTTCATTTTGGCTGCATACATGCATAACATGCTAATTCTGATATATCAAATGAGCATGTATTAGAACGGAAACCAACACACTCACGAACATGTCTGCTCATTTGAAATGTATTGTAGCATAGCGTAGAGGCAACAACAATGCCAACAACAAATCATTGGGAAAGGTCGTTTGTTTATGGGTACATGTGTTTTGTTGTAACAGTTATAATTAATGTTTTGGCATGGGTGTGTGTGTGTGTGTGTGTGTTTGAATTGTTTACTATAGCATTGGCATGCAAAATACAATCGTGATTATTATCGTTTCGCTTATACGTATTTTTTTATTCCTTTTTAAAAAAAAAGGAACTTGTAACGTTTCACAGTAAAACTGAGAATAAAAATTTATTTGAAATATTGACTTTTTCTTTATTCAATCAGTCACAGTCTTCAGAGCAGAAGTAGAAAAGTATGTTTTAAAGGAAACACAAACGTTTTTGCATGTCGCAGTTCATAAACATCAGGTTTAAAATTATGTTTTAAATCTAAACTAATATAGGGTGTTTTTTATAGAGTGATATAAGTTTAAATCATAATAAAACATAGTAATATATTTTTGATATCAATGAAACGGTCTTTATTGGATAGAAAATTTTATGACATTAATGTTTAAATATGATTTCGGCCATGTGGGCGCGTACAAGGCGCAATCTGGAACACCAATTTTCACAAACAGTAACATTCTGACCATCATCGTTGTTGAAGACATACGGGCCAATGACTCCCTCCGCCAGCCCATAAAGCGCACCAAACAGTAATTTTCTGTGAATGTAGTGGTGTTTTGACAAAAGCTTGTGGATTCTCTGTACTCCAAATGCGACAATTCCGGTTATTTACGTACCCATTCAACCAAAAATTGGCTTCATCGGAAAATACAATTTTGAATGGACGAAGTGAACAGAACCATTATTTTGATTAAAAATTGTCACAATTTGCACGCCTTGCTCTGGTGTAAGACGATCCATAATGAAATGTCAAAGCAAACTAAACAAAAAGCAACTATCAGCTGTTAAATGGGTGGTCAAATAAAGCAGCGATGCCAACTCAAAGTTGTATCACTCTATGAAAAAACACTGTTTCCTTATTTGCTCATCTAAGAAGCAGCCTTTCCTGTTTGTTTTCTGTTCGTCACCACTGTGCATTCGTGCTCTTAATAAATTTGCATAGCCGAGATAATAACGAAATAGAATAATGAAAGAAAATTCGTTTGGCCTTTTTTTCTAGTTTAACGAACGGATTGCTTTTGTGACACCATTTATGATTTCAAAGAATTTGCTTAAATAAAAATATAAAAAGTTAAAACATGGAACTCTTGTAGAGCGGTTGTGTTCTAATGCCGCCAACGTCGACAACATTATCGCCCGCGTTGCCCGCAAGTGATTACTTTTTTGTTTTGCTTTTTTAGTCAAATCAATTTCGTCAATTCGAATTGGTTCGATTTTTTACTCGCGCTCCTCTCTTTTGTTTATTTCTTTTTATATCAGTTTCTAATAAAATTGTTATTGTGTCGTTGGGCTTGAAAAGAGTTTCTTCCCATTAAACCGCATTAAGGGTGGAGAGAGTATTTAAAAAAAAAAATATATAACAACAGAGACCCTGAGAAAACTATAAAAAGGAAGACCAAAAATGAAGTTAATTCATAAGAATGTGTGTGTGAAAAGGTGTGTAAAAAGTGAGAGTTTGATATAAATTTCTTTTTCAAAAGACACTGATTATTTTGTCAAGGTAGCCAGCCATTAGTGGCTAAATGTGTGTAAGTGTGCATGCCCATGTGTGCCTGTGTGTGTGTGTCTGTGCAGTTGTGTTAGGATTTCCAACATGACATTCTATATGTAGTAAATTAATCTATTTTTATCGCAACATTTTTCTTAACGAGCTTGAAGCTCATTAACAACAAAACCACGAAAACTGAAAATTACTAAAACATTTAGAAACCACAGATAAACCCTCTAAAACAACAACTATTAAAGTTGATAGTGTGAGTTGTGTGGGAGTGTGTGTGTGTGTGTGTGGCTGTGTGAAGTAAGCTCTCATACAAATGAAATAGTGGTTGCGTGTGTAAACAACATTTTGAAAAACTCGCAAGTGTTACCAACATGAATGTTTTACTGCGTTCGAGGTATTTCAAAACTAATTTACAAACTTCGCCGCGGTATTTGCAATATTAAATAATAACACTTAATCAATATAAAACAATTATATACAATTATTAATATTATTAGAAATATTTGTGTGTGTGTGTTTCTGTGTGCTTCAACACAAATGTTTTACTTTCTCCGTGTCCTCAAAAGTTTAATTTGTTCTTGACACAAAACGCAACTGTCGATTTTCACATCATGATGTCATGATTATAAAATCGTTTTTGTCTTGCGTGTTTAATTCCAGCCAATGAAACGTAGTTGAAGTTTCAAAAAATTACGATGGCGAATGCTTGAGTGACTTAATCCACAAGACCTTTAAAGATTGCAGTCGTTTCACTCTGAAGTGGTTTTAATTGTTAAAAGCCGGTTTTGCAAAACAAAATAATTATGTTGAAACCGAATTGAAACCTTTTTTGAATTGGTGCGACCCTGTTTTCGCTGCACCACATTCAGTGCTGCCAACCCAAAAAGATTTAAAACAGCTGATTGATGTTGAAATTCGCGTAATTAAAATAAAAGCTGATTGAAATAAGTTAAAGTGAAAAATGTGTGCAGCAGCAACAAATAATAAAACATGTCGCCAAAGAGGATAAAATAAGAACAATAACCGGCAGGAATGCGAACGAATACTGAATATTTTGTTGAAAGAGAAATGCGAACAATTAACCGCTGGTGTATAGCAGCAAATGCGACAAAAGATTTTGGTGGATTAATTTTGTGTCACAGTGTAATTGTCAACAGGCTCGTAAAGGGGCTTTCTAAATTTGACAGTCGACAACGGCCATCTTGTTGACGTTAGCCCGGTCAAATTAGTTGCCAAATAATAAAATTGTTTTATCAAAGTGGATTTTTATTCCAGCAACATACCGCACGCTCCATCCAGTTTAATTCACCATAATCGTCCTACCGAGAGGACTATTCGCAATGTGGATGATAAATTTGTAATTGTCGAGCTTGGGACGATACCAATCCACATGAGATTCACGAGTGTCGTCCAACTCATCCAATTTCCATCAGTTCGTATATCTTTGAACGACGGGGGTCATGTCATCAACTCACTGTTAAAAACGAGCACTACAGGGCGGTAATAATTTTAGACCTGAATTGGATGATGTGGACACCAACGACATGTGGCTTCGACAGGGCTACGTGCTACGCATTGGAGGTGATGTGAACTGGCTTTTGCAGATTGTAGAGTTTGTTTTCTTATTTTATAATATTTCTGAAACGTCCCTCTGTTAGACTGTTCACAAAAATCTTCAAAATTACCGAATTAATGTACAAAAAAAACCAAAGAAAATTAAGAAAATAGCCCAATAAATTTTTTTGTGCCCTATGAAATTCTATAACTGAAATTCTAATGTTTTCTATTTTATTCATTTTCTTTTCTCAAGTGTAAGATGTTGTTGTACTCGTACTTAGAAAAAAGTTCATTATTTACGTTTCTGTTGTTCTGTTTCATAATTATTCGTTTTAATTTTGCATACGGCTTATCAGCACATCAGGTTTCAGTTTCATTTTCAATTTCAGTTTCAGTCTCACGTTTAATGAGACGGTTGGTTGCTTCTTCGTTGGGCCACAAGCGATAATTGTTGTGAAAATACTTTTCTCTTGTTTTCTTTTCTTTTGCAAGATATTTTTGTTTTAGCTAAAATAGGCAACATGAAATAAAATCGTTGTGTTCTGGTTGTGGTGATAATGACTGACATTGAATAATTAAGGAATGCAGCAGAGGACACAATGACAATTGTGGAGTGGGTTTTGCACCTTAAATGTTTTTTAATAAGAGGATAATTAGTTCCTCAAGAAATCAGAACACTAAAGAATTGCTCATGGTTTAATTAAGAGACGTTGCAAATGTCGTGATTTTTCCTTGCGAGCGGTGATTTAGAATTTAAGAAATCAGGAGGGGGTGTTTAAAATACAGGAGTTTTGAATATAATTTTCAGACACTCAAAATAGTACACCATGTTAAGTTTTGTTGTTTTATTTAATTCTGACAGCGCCTCAATTTTAAGTACTTGCGCATCACTGTTTCAAATTCCTCAAAAATACCTATTATTATTTTAATTCTATCATTATTATTATTATTATTATTATTATTATTATTATTATTATAATTATTAATATTACTGTTATTATTATTATTATTATTATTATTATTATTATTATTATTATTATTATTGTTATTATTATTATTATTATTATTATTATTATTATTATTATTATTATTATTGTTATCATTATTATTATTATTATTATTATTATTATTATTATTATTATTATTATTATTATTAACATTATTATTATTATTATTATTATTATTATTATTATTATTATTATTATTATTATTATTATTATTGTTATTATTATTGTTATTATTATTATTATTATTATTATTATTATTATTATTATTATTATTATTATTATTATTATTATTATTATTGTTATTATTATTATTATTACAAATATGATAGTTTGGCGGCGGGATTGCTCATTATATCAACGAAATTTATATTAAATATTAAAACATAATTGTTATTTAACGATATTAATTTTTTTGTCAGCATTAATTTTGCTTTTAATTTATTTTGTCCCAAATATTTCCCATATTTTGATTTTTATTTACAAATCTAAATTGGTATGGAGTGAATGGCAAATGTGAAAATCATTACAACTATATACGGCTGAATTGACGGGCGTATCCTTTATTACAGGTTTTAATAGTAAATAAGCATTGAAGTCAACTACGTTTTTAAAAAACTAAATTTTCCCCTAAATATTAAATCGTTTAAGGCTTGAAGATAAATATTGTAATCATAATCTATTAAAAGATTTTATTATTAAAAAGAAAGGAGACTGATGGCACAATTATTTCCTCTAAAACCTTTTCTGCATTCATTCAATTGAAACTTTTAAATCCTTAATGAATGCTGAAATAAAAGAGTAAATAAAAAAAGAGAAAAGAGGAGGCCTAAATATATTGTTTAGTCGTATAATAACTTGTACATTTAAGCGCCAGTAAACTTTTATAATAATTTAACCTGCATAAATGCATTTGAATAGTAGTAAAAGGTGGATAAATGGTCTCATATGCGTAGTAGGCTTTATTTAGCTGTGGGATAGGACAAAACGGCTGCGACAAATCTTTTTATTTTTGCTTTAACTTTGCCTCTTTAAAAATATCATCTTAATCCAATGCCTCTTAAAATGATGTATGCAATTTTATCACAATCGATTTTTGGGTTTAGACACTACAAACTTATTTCAAAATCCCCCACTAGTTGACTTCGTTTGAGTGTAAGAAATTTTTTAAATTTATTATTGCTGGTGTGTATTCTGTACGCAGCATAGATCGAAATATCTCCCTGTCAAAATAGTCTCCCATTAGTCACAATGTCGGCAACTTTCTTTTTGATTTGCGAACATAGACTGTAGTTTTTCTGTCACAAATTGGACTAGCAAATTATTTTTGTGGAAACTTAAAATCCAGAAAATATATTCCTACTGTCTGTGGCCAGATGTTGGCTGAGGTCTCTTCAATGAGTCCACGTGGTGGCTGTGGTTTGACACCAAAAGTCGCTGGGAGAGGTGTCAGATAAGTGTTGATGTTCTGGCATATTCATACTATGCTAGGACTTCGACCCAGCTAATGGTGGCCTCTATGGGCTGCTGCGAATCAGCAGACGTTGCGGAAGTGGTGGTGTGTTGTTGGTGCTGGGAGTGTCAAGAGGGATAAGTCTTATGACTTTGACCTTTGATTCCTTTTGGTGCTGATCGTATGCTTTCCTCGGAAGTAACAAGGGTTTAAGATGGGCCCTAACACCGAAGTTGGTATATATGGCGATATTACATGATTAAGATTGCATCCTGTGTGTCTTCAAGGTACACTCAGGTGACCCCTGAGGGCGACAGGGGTGGTGGTGAACATTAATTTCACCCGGTGTTAAGACCACCGTCAGGTAGGCCATATCGGTAGGAACTGACGTTAATCTTAGACACAATTTGTCATGTACCAACCGTTATTGAAGTTAGGGAAGTTTTGCAAAAATTAGCTTAACTTTTCCATCTCTGGAACCGTGTTTTGGATCATGCTGATTATCAGTAGCAATATATGTTATTTAAAACTATATACATCTATAGCTTTTGTGGGTATTCCGAAAATTACAAATTGAATGATATTTAATAAAATGAAGTGCATACAAGATTCGGCACTGCCGAATGAAAAGAAAAAATACCGATCAAGGTATATACCAACAGTTGTGTATCGCACACCTCTGCTGGTATCGTTTTCATTTAAACATGACGACAGTCAGCCATAAAATACTTATTGTCACAAAAAAATAAAAAGTTGTAAACTGTTGCTGCCTGTTTTATTTTGAACTACAGAGGCATGCTGGTGAACTCATGAGTTTTATTTTTGACAAAGTTCTAACGAGTACAAGATATTCGATTTGTCATTTGAATTTCATGTTGTTTTGCAGCCCCTTCCACTACCACGTTCTTTATTGTTGTTATATTATTCACTTAAACCACATGAATATTTCAATGAAGTTGTTTTGTCCCAGAATACAAAAAAAAACAAATTATAAACACACATGTTGCTACACATCCTCCTGCATAAATTTCTGTTATTAAAAATAAATGAACACAACATTCGGTTATATTTTTATACTCTGTGAATTTGCTTAATTATAACGAACAGTCCCAAACAAACTCCGTCAGACAAATACGTTTAGATTAACCTAAATGTCTTTACAATTTTGTGACCTTTTTTGTAAGATAAAAAAAATAATGGAATGATATAAAATGACATATTGTTCCTATTTCTTATTAAAATGCCATTAAAAAAATCACATCATGTTTGAAACATAAAAAGGACAATCGATAAAAAGTTTATTGATGAACTACAACAATTTTGTTGCTGGAGTAGAAACTAAAAGTGTAAACAACTGATGACCTCGGCTAAGATGATGCTATTAAAGCTAAATTATATGATACATAAATAAATTTAATGTGATATATCGCAATATCCTGAACTCAGCACAGTGGGTCTATTTATATATTTTGGTTGCGAAAATCATCATTTGTATTTCAGTCCACTGTGATGTTTTCCCCATGTAATTCTCAATAGGTTTTTGAAAGTTTGTGTATAAGTTAAAAGGTGTTGTAATATTCTGGGATTATGTAGTCTAAATTAAATGTTTAATGTTATACTCCACAGAAGGATAAGAATGCTCTAAAATTGTTGGTGGCTGGTATTAAATTAAGCGCTGTCGTGTACGACAAAGTGATCGTTAGTTTCTTATTTATTTTATTATAAAAAATATTTGCTAACGAAAAAAAATTATATTTAAATTAATATATCTTTGGGGGTTTTTTAAACTCTTTAATTTAAATTATGTGCTAGTTCTTTTTTCCCAAAATGTTATTAAAAAATTCAAAGTGATCAGTGAATTTTTTAATAACATTTTGGGAAAAAAGAACAAGCACATAGTTAAAATTAAAGGGAAAAAAATCACATATTGTGGAAATATATTAAATAAATAAAGCAGTGATGCCAACTCAAAGTTGTATCACTCTATAAAAAACACCCTATATATGCCTCTCATCATAGTTTGTTTCTATCAACTTCAATGATATAGTCCTCACGATAAGTTCAAGTCATATAAACTTTAAGCTAAAGTAAAGTTGTAATAGTGAGACACTCTTTATCCTTCTGATGAAATTATAATTATAACTAAAATGAAGTCGTAATCATGGCCCTTAATGTGATAAAAATCTCTTTGAAATAAAATAATTGTAAAATAAATATGAGTCTAAAGCCGCTTATTTGCACAATCAACACTCACACATAAACAGATGATTTACAGTCTACATTCGTTATATGCAACATGATGATAAAAACGATGTGGCTAAAATTCTACCCGTTGAGCTTTAAATACACGCAAAGCAAAAATGAAATGAAATTGTAAAAAACAAAATCCTTAAAGTTGATGTTTAATCATTCTTATTTATTTTACTTTATTTTTATGCTGACCTAATATTGTTGGCAGTAATTTCGCTGACGTGCAAAAAAGTATCTCGACCTATCCTCATAACAACCTGCAGCCTGGAATCAATTTCACTTATACATTATAAATAGTTTTGTATTTTATTTACGAGTGTGTGGTGCGTGTGATATTTCTAATTATCATTAAACGTTTAAGTGATAATTATACTTAGATTTTAGTTTTTAGGACTGAGACCAATGAAATATGTTTTAAATGAATATCGTTGAACAAACAGTGAAAATAATCCATAAAGGAAAAGAACTCAGTTCAGATTATAAATAACAAAACAAACCAAAACTATGAATTTGAATTGAATTTTAATAAAATCAACAAACAAATCAACCTTAAGAAATAACAACTGATGTGGAAACTTCGTGCATTGGAAAAACTAATACTTATGCTTGTCAAGATATTTATTGGTTATTATAAAACTCTAATTAAACTATAAAAAAAACTAACGAAATATAGTCTGAATGATCCTGTGTTCCTCACAATGACGGCAATTCTCGATAAGAGAAGTTTTCACAAATATTTTTAGCAACGAGGTACTGAATGGAAAAGAATATACAATTCCAATGAGTCTCAGTCCTTATTCGTTACATTTTACAAACAACTTTTTTCTTCTTCATCCAAAACTGAATTTGATTTGCCCATAAATCTTTGCCCATAATATTATTGATTTATTTATTTCCTTTTGCTTCTACAAATAGAAGCGAATTTCCGTTTAAAGGTTGGCTCGGATTGCATGTTAAATAAGAGTTACTTTCTTTTTAATTAGCAACTGACTTTGTTTGTAATTTTCCAATTAATTTAATTATTTAATTGTTCTCTTTTACTTTTAGGTTACGTTACATATTCAAAATGGCTTTGGCCGTTTCACTGCGTAGAGCCTTATTCATTCTACTCAGCGCCACTATATTCGTTTTAATGGTCTTGTATTGGAATCAGGGCGGCATCAAACCGCAATCATTCATCAACACTTATGAAAAGTTGGCCACAAATCAGGAGCAATTAAATGAATTTCCAATGTAAGTTGCAAGCAAATAATATATTAAATTAGATCGTGATGTTTCTTAGTAAATGCAGCAAAAGGATTTATTACTTAAATAGAATTTGAGTTTATAAATTTTAAAGTGATTTTAAATAAAATAATGCACATTCAATTTCCCGCGCTGTTGAGAATACAATCATTTTGTCAACTTTAACTGAGAATGAAGTAATGAAATGCGCGATTAAAAATAATAAAATCAATAAATAAATTAAGAGTTTCTTTTATTAGTCGTATAAAGAGATGACTGGCAACACTGTTGAATGCATTGCAGGCCTTCACAATTACACAGGATTACAAAGGATAATATTGATGTTATTACACGGCTCTTAATTGCCCATTCTGATATTTTACAATGACATAATATATATGTATTTTAAATAAAACAATCAATTGTACGAGTCTAACATCCCCATTATGTATTTGAAATACTTTTATAAACTTCTAGACCTGTGGAAAAAATATGGACCTACAAATGCGAAGGTGACAAATGTGTGCGATATCATTATCTCAGCATGCCGAAAGGCGAAAAACGAGTGCCTTTTATGACCTGTTCAATGACATGTGGCGACGTAAACATTTGGCCACGTCCCACCATTAAAACAGGCGTTAGTACTAAGTCTCTTACATTCACCATGGACGATATACAATTGCGCCTGGACACTCCATACGCACAAGTCGAAAGCCAGTTTCGCCAAACGTTTGAATTATTTCTGAAAGATCTAAGACGAATACAAAGACTAGACTTTAGGGAACAACAAACACCGCCAGTGGCTAAAACAGTTGTATCCAGTATGGAACCAAATAGTCCTGATGATGTATACAGAACAAAAACCAGACAAAAGCAAAGACGTTATGCCGATGCGGGACAACATGAATCGCATCGTTTGAATGGTGAGAATTTAGTAGCAGCCTCTATATTGGCCAATGCCTTTGGTTTGCGTAAACACGGTGATATAGACAAGTTTACAGTGAATGTGGCCATACATAAATTTGCGGATATAAATTTAAGTTTCGATACGGATGAAAGTTATCAACTAACAGCCAGTTGTAAGTAAATTTATTTTAATCGAAATGTTTAATGGGAAATGGAAATTTTAATTTCTAATTTATTTCACAGATGAAAAACCCCACTACAATGTGCAGATAACAGCAAATTCATTCTTTGGCGCTCGGCATGGCTTGAGCACGTTACAGCAGCTGATTTGGTTTGACGATGATGTGAACCAGCTGCGCACACTTTCCAAAGTAGTGGTCATTGATGCTCCTAAGTATAGATATCGCGGTTTAATGTTGGACACTTCGCGCCATTATTTCTCTGTAGAGGCTATAAAACGGACCATAGTTGGCATGTCGTATACGAAACTTAATCGCTTTCATTGGCACATAACCGATTCACAAAGTTTTCCTTACATCTCCAAATACTATCCCGAGCTGGCAGCACATGGTGCCTATTCGGATCGGGAAACATATTCGAATGACGATATTCGTGATATTACGGCGTTTGCAAAATTACATGGTGTCCAAGTGATACCAGAAATTGATGCTCCCGCTCATGCTGGCAATGGTTGGGATTGGGGTCCCAAGCGTGGGATGGGCGAATTGAGTTTGTGTATAAATCAACAACCCTGGAGTTTTTATTGTGGGGAACCCCCGTGTGGTCAACTTAATCCTAAGAATAATAATACATTTTTAATATTACAACGTCTCTATGAAGAACTGTTGAACTCGACGGGACCCACCGACTACTTTCATTTGGGCGGTGATGAGGTGAATTTAGAGTGCTGGGCTCAATACTTTAACGACACCGATTTGAGAGGACTGTGGTGCGATTTTATGTTAACTGCCTTGGCTCGGTACGATTATTTACCATAGATTGCAATAATTTTATAATATATTGATTCGTTTAATTTTTAGTTTAAAAATAGCCAACAATAATGTAGAACCCAAAATAGTGTCAGTGTGGTCGAGCGGCTTAACCAACACTCGCTGTCTTCCTAAAAGTCAATTCGCTGTACAAGTTTGGGGAGGCAGTACATGGCAGGAAAACTATGATCTACTTGATAATGGTTTCAATGTCATATTTTCACATGTCGATGCCTGGTATCTGGACTGTGGCTTTGGTAATTGGAGAGCAACAGGTGATTTTGGTCTTTTCTTATTTGATTCAGTTTTTACAATTGATTTTTTCTTTATGAACAGGTGATGCTGCTTGTTCCCCGTATCGTACTTGGCAAAATGTCTACAAACACCGTCCATGGGAACGTATGCGCTTAGATAAAACTAGAAGAAAACAGGTAAATAAGTTTATGACCTCTTTGGGAATATTCTTTTCCATGATAATGTCATCATCAGTCTCGTGTGAACAAAATATTGTCTGGAGCAGTTCTCAGTGAATGTAAAAACGGAAAAAAGGTTAAAAAAATTAGAAATCAAGGAAAAGCTTGTTCAAAAGTGTACGTGTGTATAATATTTTTGAGAAAAGTTATTAAAACAAAGTTGTAAATACTGGGTATTGGACGGCGGTTTGATTGCAGTGTTAGTTAATTTTATGTGGTAAAGCACTTTGAAATATAAGAAGAAATCTTACACGGTCTGTTATATTCCTCTGCAATTATAAAGTAAACAAATTAAAGGTTAAAGTAAAAAATTCGTGGAAAAATCCTTCACGATGAAGGAAAAAATTTTCAATTGAAATAGTATTCATGATAAGCAAAAATTATTATCGTTTCTGACAGCACGTAGGAATTTAGCTGATATATAATTTTGTATTAAATATTTTTATTTAATTCTTGTTTGTTTTTTCTATTACATCAAGGTCTTAGGCGGTGAAGTGTGTCTTTGGACAGAACAAGTTGATGAAAATCAACTGGATAATCGGTTATGGCCCAGATCAGCTGCATTGGGCGAAAGGTAAAATTTTGATAATAAAAAATATATGCATAACTTTCTGTTGTGTATTTCGTGGGGGTATCGAAGTGTTTTTACTACGAGAATGCTAAGATAATTCCTCTCGGAATGCAGAACACAGGGGAGCATGCTATGATGTATTAAAATGCTGATCTCTAATAATATGAATTTCATTACATTTCAGATTATGGTCTGATCCTGATGATGAACACGACATGGATACAGTGCCACAAGATGTTTTCAAGCGTATGTCCGTATTTCGAAATCGTCTTGTCGAATTAGGCCTTAAAGCAGAACCCATATTTCCAAAATATTGTGCTCAAAATCCTGGTGAATGTATTTGATATTTCTTGTAAATATTCAAGTCACTCATTTACAACAACAATCAAGTAACGCGAATCACAACAAAAACGAAAACTTCAAAAGACTTCATGCACGATATGAAATGGTAAAACTATTTGATACTTTAAGTTAATTTTTATTCTACATACATATATTTTTTAAGTAATTCTTCTCTACAGTTCTAGAATTTATACAAGAAAACAAAACGTATACAAAAACAAAAACAGACCAAAAAAATTAAAAATTTGCATGTTTCTTTTAGAATAATGGTTTCGTATTTGACATTTAATCGCAAACCTAAAACACTTTTTGCTTTTAACGCAGATTCGGCTGTTGTAAATTTAAAACAAGGGGAATCAGACGATTTTATTAACTGCCAGCTCTGCGGTATTATATTATCTTTTGATATCGTGGGACAAGCAGTTAAATTAAAATTTTTATTAACAAGTTATGAAAAGATTTTTCTTTATATTAACTTTGATATAAACACGACTAATAACTTAATATAAATTAAAAATATTATTTTTAGAATAATTTTATAGTTTATTGCAATCACAGCGACGAACTCTCACTGTCAAGGACAATACAAAGGAAAGTACACATACACAGATAATTATTATATGTGGCTCATTTGCTGTAACGGCTTTATAACTCAAAATAACTAGTTTTAGCAAAAACCAGTTTATATTTTTCAATTTACCTGCAAGAGAACATTTTGTTCTTTCTACAAAATTCGAATATACAATGATTAAAATTTTTTAATATAAAGGGTTATGCATTTAGCGGCTTCAAAGACGCCGGTGTAGCCATACTCTCTGATACTAAATATCGAACATCTGAAATCTTATTTATTTAAGAAAGGTTTCTACTGTTGAGGTGGTTCAAATGTGGGCACACTTTGTCCATTACAGAATGAATATGGTAGTCATAATTGAACCAAGAAATTGGCAAGATTGTAAAAATTTTCATAAAACTGAAAGTGTTACAGATGTGTCCAGGTCTGTGCATCATCGCAATGTACGCATTGCCAAACATTTCGCTTCGAATTTGTCGATTCCACAGTGATCTCAGCCAGACTTGTTGTTTCCGCTTCCACCACCATGCAGTTACGACAACGCTGCAGCAAAAGGCAATGTGACACAAAGACAGCGAGAGAGATGCACATCGAATTATCTTAATTCGAAAATTTAAACATCCATCTTATTATTTTTTTACGTTAGAAAAACAAGTCATACCTCTTTTTTCTTTGATTATTTCACGCACATTAAAATGCATACATAACCACATAAGTATGTATGTAAACGCAGTCACTAATACATATTAATTAAATTTCTAAACGCAAACACAATTGAGTTTCTTTAAGAATTCCAAAAATTGTGTATAGTTGCATATAAAAAAGGGGATTGATTGGTTATATGATTTATACAATGAAGTGGAATTAAATAGTGTAATATATAATATTTTGTTGATAAGATAAGGCCTAGAATTGATTAAAAAAAATGACGAATGAAGGAGAAACAAATATTTATATATTTTAATTTTTGAGTGATACCAGGTGACCTTAAATAAATTCAAAGAATAAAAATTGATTAAGAGATATATAAACATTACGATCCACATTTATTTAAGAAAAATAAGACAACCATTTACATAAATATTTTTTTTTTAATTTATAATTTTTAATATATTTTTAATATTTGCAAACCATAATTTGAAACAATTGCGGAAGTTCGTATATAATTTTTATTTGAATATTGTTCATGAAAGCAATTGAAAGTAGCCAAGCCTGAAAATCTGGCCATGCATGCGATGGGTTTTCTTTACACGTTTTAATTCTTACAAGTACAAAATATTCAACATTTTATGTTTTAATCTAAGCATATTCTTAGCATATTTTTGTGACCTTTTACGATTTACCAAATGCCTTGCGATATTCCCATCAAACATTATGGCGTTAGAGCTTGCGTCATTTCATTTCTGTTATGCAGAGTACAAGTTTATATATTTAACTATACATTTTTGTTTTTATAAATAATAAATTTATTGGAAATACAGCACCAATTAAGAAAAAGTAGCTGCTCTTCTGTTAAGCCCGGTAAAAATAATCACGATCGCGCATGATCGTAGTATAAGTGAATAATGTGCATTGTGGACACCTGTTTGTGCGTGTTCTATATAAATATTTATGCAGCTTGAAGCTCTTTTATTAAGTGAACAATATATTAAAATATTTTTAAACTTTAGGTATCATTTTGCTTACTAATTGATGCCGTAAATATATTCAAAGAAAAAGATTTTAAAAAAATTGTCCGAAATAAAATTTTGCTCCTGTTTGTAAATCGGACGGTTATTAATAATACATAATTATTGAAATCCTTTTAAGTACAATATTTTTTAAATTTCTCGCGCTTATTAATTAGTTGATGTTTTATTTAGTCTATTAAAAAATAAAAGAATAAAGATCTAAATATTTGATGATATAAAAATAGTACAGTAAAAGCAAAATTTCATTAAAAAAATAAAAGTTTCCGTTTTTTGCAATATCGAATTTAAAAAATTAATTAATATTGTTTATTATCTTATTATGTCTTATGTTTTTATTATGTGGCGTCCTACCCTGAAACTTTTCAAAACTATAGTGGCCTATTGTTTATATCTGCTTATGGCTAAATTTTACTCTTCATTACCTATATTTTAAGATCTAATAGTTTCTTATAAATAAGTAAAAAAGATAGTCAATTTGTTTTGTTTAGATAAATTTCTTGTTTATTTTTCTCATTAAAGCTTTAATTAAAAATAATGATATGTAAATATCTCTTACGTCCACATGTCCCCATTTACACATAAATAAATTATAGTTAGTTTAAAAATTAAAATTAAAAAAACTAAAATAAAAAACTTCACTTCTCCACTAAAAGAAAATGGTTTAAATTTGAAACAAACAAAAAGTCTAAGAAAAATGTAATATATTTTACATCAAATGAATATTTTTAAAATACAAATTTATATTCAGTTTCACTTTATTTAACTTTAATTTAAATAGAAAATTTTTTTGTAAAATTTCTTTAAAACAGAAAATACGTAAATAAAATTTATGTTTTTTATATTTATAAGATCGTTTAAGAAAAGTAAAACTAAAATATATATATTTAATAATAGTTTTATATTTATATACATGCATACAGATATATTGTACTTATCTAAAAAACACGATTACAAACAAACAAACAAAAAAAATATATATAAAAAACAATATATTTGTTGATTTTTTACATGACAGAAAAATTTTTGAAATTATGATATTAAATATTTTAATTTTATTCTGTTTATCTAAAAAAAAAAAAAAACAATTAAGTGACTGTCCCACAATAACACTTCTACATAGATATTGTTTTATCACACAATTTTATATAAAACAAAACAATATTCTAAAATTTTTTTAAATAAAATATAATCGTTCGCCGTGGAACAGTCAGCAAGTTAACTTAAAAATTTAAGATTGACAAAAGTTTTATAGTTTGATAAAGAAAAAAAATATAGGAGTATAAATTTTATAATAAACTTGTTATAATTTAGCCTGGTCTCAATTACATTATGTAATTAATTATTGTGTTTATTTTCGTGTAATTGATTGCAAATTGTAAGCGAGACCTCCAAAGCCTACTTGGCAACACCTCAATTTTGCTTGTAATATTGCAAATAACATAAAATGGAAATTCAAAGAATTTTTTGTTTTCTTTAGTCAAAACCCTTATTTCAATTTGAAAACAAAATTAAAAAAAAACTTACTGTAAATAAAATTTAAATTACAATGTTTAAACAAAGAATATGTTTTATATTTATTGTTGTAATGGGATTTTTTGATTTTTTAAAGTCCTACTAACCATTGATATATCAAATCAATAAATTATTTATTCGAGTTAAGTCTGTCACTCCCTCACTCGCTGCTAGCAATCAGTTTCATAAAATTGAGTTGTGTTTTTTGTAAATTCACTATCAAAATAGCAAGAAATATGAATGGAAAAACAATTAAAGTGTAAATTCTTTGCTTCATTCATATTACTCATTTGTCAAATAAACTTTACAGTCATAAATTTTGCTGATAAGAGGAATATTTTAACTAAACTAAACAGCAAAAAAAAATTAAGGTTTTTAGTGTATAACAAGCTGTCGATTGATCAATAAGTTTCAGATGAGCACCAGAAAATAAAGCTAAAAGCAAAACTTTTTTGTGCTCTACGAGGAGAAAAAACAAGAACACGCAATTGTAATTAATAATATTAAGTTAAATATTTGCCAATAAAAGTGTGTATTTAGCTGATTGTTAAACACGAATAAGTTAAAGGCCGAAAGTAAGTGCCCTACATCTTGCACTTTCAGAGTGTGCAATAGGTCCGCACCAAACTTAGCCATTTAGCTTAAGGTTGAGAAGAATAATTCCAAGTTGGCGGCTTTAAATGTCTATTTTCGTTGCCTAATAAATGCTTTCTTTTTTTTTCAAAATGATTTCTTGCTACAAAGCTTGCGATGGACGTATAGTACCAACTTTATTCAGTGTAGTAAAGAATATAACAAGATATTAATACCAAAAGGCACTCCTACAAATACATATTCATAAAAATAATTAAATCAAATTAGTTAAATAAAACAACAACAACAATTCGCTAGCAAATAAATAGTAGATAGTATGTCCTGTACAACACATCATCGCTTCATTCAGTTGTAAGAAAATTTTGAAAGCAGCATGACGAACGTGAAATTATTAATATCGTTTGTTAGTTTTTGGCTAACGGTAAGTTAGTAAATAATTATTTTTATTTAACAAATCTATGAAATTAATAGACATGGTTCTTAAGATATATTTAATAAAAATCAGTTGTCGAAAAAGTTGTAAATATTAAAAGCTGCTGCTAACAACAACACGGAGCAAACATGGAATGTTGAACTAATTAATAAAAATTTTGATAATTTTTTTTTTTATATTATAGTTTTCTGATTTTCATTATAATTGGATTTTATAACTTTCTAAGATTTCATATATTAAATTACTTTTCAAGCTAAACTCCTTGTTGATGGCCCAGGAACAGTCTGTGGAAGCATTTACGGAGTTTGGTACAGAATCTTTGACAACAACGCACACATCTTCAGAAGCGGACCATTTTTATACCACTTGCGATTTTGATTTGGAAAATGTTGAAACTTTACTGCCATATCTACCGGACATTTGCACAGAAATTTATTATAACCGCAGTGAAAGCGATATATACGATTTGTATATGGAGGAGTCGCGTAATTTCGCCAAATTCTATAAAAAACTTAATGATTATGAACTACGCAACCAGACGAATGGTGATAAGGAAGAATTGAAGAAATATCCATTTGAAGCGAAACTGCGCAAAGAGGCGTATGGGAAAGTCGATTGGTTTCAATGTTTAACATCCGCAAATAGTTCAGCCACCGATTATATGAAATGTTTGAAGAACAAACGTTTGGAATTGGCGGAATTGATACCAAATGTAAATAACAAATAAAATGTTATACATATATAATATAATTGGGGGATGCACACTGTAGGCATAAAGTCATAAAATAATAGCACGAAATATATGAGTAGTGTGAACAACCTGGTGTAATTTAGGCTGCTAAATCAATTTGCATGTAAAACTAAAACAGCTGTAGTATGGATATGAGCTAAATACACATCCTTGGCGGCGGCAATTGGAAAACCTTTCAGTGGCTGCCATTTGCATAACTTAAACGAGAGAAATGTTTGCCTAGTTAATATTTAGATAACATACTATCGCCGTCTCGCCTAAAGATTCTCAGCCGTTCGACTCAGATCTCTAAAGCTATTTTATGACAAAGCAAAAACGTACCTGAAAGAGTACTATTATTTTATGACTTTTTCATATGCACCACAACAGCAACATTTTTAAACTGGTCTAAAATATGACTGACAATATGAAAAAATAGCACACAGTGTGAATACCCCAAATATATAACATGATGTAAAGAGCGAAACAGTATGGTGTAAATAAAGAGGTGTATTTGGATAAACATTCTGCTATTTTATTGTGTCTTGGATAATTACTATTCGAGATAAACACCAGTCAAATGTGTACTATTGTCAGCTGAGGTGAAGTAAATATATGGCATCTCTCACAAAATTATAAATATAAACTGTTTAAATAATAAAACGAATTGATGTTTATCCAGGCTTCAATAAGAATATATTTAAATATAAAATAGCAGCATAACAAAATATTAAGAAGATGAAACGATACTTTTAGCATAAAAGAGATTTAGCAGTGGAGTTAACTGTATGAGTAGCAAATCCTCCATGTCTCGAAATTTGGTCTCACCACCTTCAATGGGCACTTGTAGTTGATACCAACTATTTATACTGTATTCGCCACAGTGGAAAAGTATGCAAAAGATGGCATCAGCAGACATGAAACAAATTGATTCAAATTCTAAAGCGTACATTCACGGCTTAGGCAAAACTTGACATCAGTACAACTTTTTTGAACAAAGAGGTACCCCCTATGAAATTTTCAATTTTCGCTTCTGTCCGATTGGTTTAAAAACCGATTGGTTTTGAAAAATACTGGGAAAAATAAGACTTCAAACAAAAATTCAGCCATCTCTAAAATTTTTTTTTTTTAAATCGATTTTTTGAACAAAGAAATTTTCAATTTTCGCTTCGGTCGTATAAAACTAAAAATAAGCCCCCATTCTTCAAAAACCGATTGGTTTTGAAAAATACTGGGAAAAATAAGACTTCAAACAAAAATTCAGCCATTTCTAAAATTTTTTTTTTAAAATCGATTTTTTGAACAAAGAGGTACGTACCTCTTATGAAATTTTCAATTTTCGCTTCGGTCGTATAAAACTAAAAATAAGCCTCCATTCTTTAAAAACCGATTGGTTTTGAAAAATACTGGGAAAAATAAGACTTCAAACAAAAATTCAGCCATTTCTAAAATTTTTTTTTAAAAATCGATTTTTTGAACAAAGAGGTACCTCTTATGAAATTTTCAATTTTCGCTTCGGTCGTATAAAACTAAAAATATGCCTCCATTCTTTAAAAACCGATTGGTTTTGAAAAATACTGGGAAAAATAAGACTTCAAACAAAAATTCAGCCATTTCTAAAATTTTTTTTCAAAAATCGATTTTTGAACAAAGAGTACCTCTTATGAAATTTTCAATTTTCGCTTCGGTCGTATAAAACTAAAAATATGCCTCCATTCTTTAAAACCCGATTGGTTTTGAAAAATACTGGGAAAAATAAGACTTCAAACAAAAATTCAGCCATTTCTAAAATTTTTTTTCAAAAATCGATTTTTGAACAAAGAGTACCTCTTATGAAATTTTCAATTTTCGCTTCGGTCGTATAAAACTAAAAATATGCCTCCATTCTTTAAAACCCGATTGGTTTTGAAAAATACTGGGAAAAATAAGACTTCAAACAAAAATTCAGCCATTTCTAAAATTTTTTTTCAAAAATCGATTTTTGAACAAAGAGTACCTCTTATGAAATTTTCAATTTTCGCTTCGGTCGTATAAAACTAAAAATATGCCTCCATTCTTTAAAACCCGATTGGTTTTGAAAAATACTGGGAAAAATAAGACTTCAAACAAAAATTCAGCCATTTCTAAAATTTTTTTTAAAAAAATCGATTTTTTGAACAAAGAGGTACCTCTTATTAAATTTTCAATTTTCGCTTCGGTCGTATAAAACTAAAAATATGCCTCCATTCTTTAAAAACCGATTGGTTTTGAAAAATACTGGGAAAAATAAGACTTCAAACAAAAATTCAGCCATTTCTAAAATTTTTTTTTAAAAATCGATTTTTGAACAAAGAGGTACCTCTTATGAAATTTTCAATTTTCGCTTCGGTCGTATAAAACTAAAAATATGCCTCCATTCTTTAAAAACCGATTGGTTTTGAAAAATACTGGGAAAAATAAGACTTCAAACAAAAATTCAGCCATTTCTAAAATTTTTTTTTAAAAATCGATTTTTGAACAAAGAGGTACCTCTTATGAAATTTTCAATTTTCGCTTCGGTCGTATAAAACTAAAAATATGCCTCCATTCTTTAAAAACCGATTGGTTTTGAAAAATACTGGGAAAAATAAGACTTCAAACAAAAATTCAGCCATTTCTAAAATTTTTTTTCAAAAATCGATTTTTGAACAAAGAGGTACCTCTTATGAAATTTTCAATTTTCGCTTCGGTCGTATAAAACTAAAAATATGCCTCCATTCTTTAAAAACCGATTGGTTTTGAAAAATACTGGGAAAAATAAGACTTCAAACAAAAATTCAGCCATTTCTAAAATTTTTTTAAAAAAATCGATTTTTTGAACAAAGAGGTACCTCTTATGAAATTTTCAATTTTCGCTTCGGTCGTATAAAACTAAAAATATGCCTCCATTCTTTAAAAACCGATTGGTTTTGAAAAATACTGGGAAAAATAAGACTTCAAACAAAAATTCAGCCATTTCTAAAATTTTTTTAAAAAAATCGATTTTTTGAACAAAGAGGTACCTCTTATGAAATTTTCAATTTTCGCTTCGGTCGTATAAAACTAAAAATATGCCTCCATTCTTTAAAAACCGATTGGTTTTGAAAAATACTGGGAAAAATAAGACTTCAAACAAAAATTCAGCCATTTCTAAAATTTTTTTAAAAAAATCGATTTTTTGAACAAAGAGGTACCTCTTATGAAATTTTCAATTTTCGCTTCGGTCGTATAAAACTAAAAATATGCCTCCATTCTTTAAAAACCGATTGGTTTTGAAAAATACTGGGAAAAATAAGACTTCAAACAAAAATTCAGCCATTTCTAAAATTTTTTTTTAAAAATCGATTTTTGAACAAAGAGGTACCTCTTATGAAATTTTCAATTTTCGCTTCGGTCGTATAAAACTAAAAATATGCCTCCATTCTTTAAAAACCGATTGGTTTTGAAAAATACTGGGAAAAATAAGACTTCAAACAAAAATTCAGCCATTTCTAAAATTTTTTTTCAAAAATCGATTTTTGAACAAAGAGGTACGTACCTCCTATGAAATTTTCAATTTTCGCTTCGGTCGTATAAAACTAAAAATATGCCTCCATTCTTTAAAAACCGATTGGTTTTGAAAAATACTGGGAAAAATAAGACTTCAAACAAAAATTCAGCCATTTCTAAAATTTTTTTTCAAAAATCGATTTTTGAACAAAGAGGTACCTCTTATGAAATTTTCAATTTTCGCTTCGGTCGTATAAAACTAAAAATATGCCTCCATTCTTTAAAAACCGATTGGTTTTGAAAAATACTGGGAAAAATAAGACTTCAAACAAAAATTCAGCCATTTCTAAAATTTTTTTTCAAAAATCGATTTTTGAACAAAGAGGTACCTCTTATGAAATTTTCAATTTTCGCTTCGGTCGTATAAAACTAAAAATATGCCTCCATTCTTTAAAAACCGATTGGTTTTGAAAAATACTGGGAAAAATAAGACTTCAAACAAAAATTCAGCCATTTCTAAAATTTTTTAAAAAAAATCGATTTTTTGAACAAAGAGGTACCTCTTATGAAATTTTCAATTTTCGCTTCGGTCGTATAAAACTAAAAATATGCCTCCATTCTTTAAAAACCGATTTGTTTTGAAAAATACTGGGAAAAATAAGACTTCAAACAAAAATTCAGCCATTTCTAAATTTTTTTTTCAAAAATCGATTTTTGAACAAAGAGGTACCTCTTATGAAATTTTCAATTTTCGCTTCGGTCGTATAAAACTAAAAATATGCCTCCATTCTTTAAAAACCGATTGGTTTTGAAAAATACTGGGAAAAATAAGACTTCAAACAAAAATTCAGCCATTTCTAAAATTTTTTTTCAAAAATCGATTTTTGAACAAAGAGGTACCTCTTATGAAATTTTCAATTTTCGCTTCGGTCGTATAAAACTAAAAATATGCCTCCATTCTTTAAAAACCGATTGGTTTTGAAAAATACTGGGAAAAATAAGACTTCAAACAAAAATTCAGCCATTTCTAAAATTTTTTTAAAAAAATCGATTTTTTGAACAAAGAGGTACCTCTTATGAAATTTTCAATTTTCGCTTCGGTCGTATAAAACTAAAAATATGCCTCCATTCTTTAAAAACCGATTGGTTTTGAAAAATACTGGGAAAAATAAGACTTCAAACAAAAATTCAGCCATTTCTAAAATTTTTTTTCAAAAATCGATTTTTGAACAAAGAGGTACCTCTTATGAAATTTTCAATTTTCGCTTCGGTCGTATAAAACTAAAAATATGCCTCCATTCTTTAAAAACCGATTGGTTTTGAAAAATACTGGGAAAAATAAGACTTCAAACAAAAATTCAGCCATTTCTAAAATTTTTTTTTAAAAATCGATTTTTTAACAAAGAGGTACCTCTTATGAAATTTTCAATTTTCGCTTCGGTCGTATAAAACTAAAAATATGCCTCCATTCTTTAAAAACCGATTGGTTTTGAAAAATACTGGGAAAAATAAGACTTCAAACAAAAATTCAGCCATTTCTAAAATTTTTTTTCAAAAATCGATTTTTGAACAAAGAGGTACCTCTTATGAAATTTTCAATTTTCGCTTCGGTCGTATAAAACTAAAAATATGCCTCCATTCTTTAAAAACCGATTGGTTTTGAAAAATACTGGGAAACATAAGACTTCAAACAAAAATTCAGCCATTTCTAAAATTTTTTTTCAAAAATCGATTTTTGAACAAAGAGGTACCTCTTATGAAATTTTCAATTTTCGCTTCGGTCGTATAAAACTAAAAATATGCCTCCATTCTTTAAAAACCGATTGGTTTTGAAAAATACTGGGAAAAATAAGACTTCAAACAAAAACTCAGCCATTTCTAAAATTTTTTTAAAAAAATCGATTTTTTGAACAAAGAGGTACCTCTTATGAAATTTTCAATTTTCGCTTCGGTCGTATAAAACTAAAAATATGCCTCCATTCTTTAAAAACCGATTGGTTTTGAAAAATACTGGGAAAAATAAGACTTCAAACAAAAATTCAGCCATTTCTAAAATTTTTTTTCAAAAATCGATTTTTGAACAAAGAGGTACCTCTTATGAAATTTTCAATTTTCGCTTCGGTCGTATAAAACTAAAAATATGCCTCCATTCTTTAAAAACCGATTGGTTTTGAAAAATACTGGGAAAAATAAGACTTCAAACAAAAATTCAGCCATTTCTAAAATTTTTTTTCAAAAATCGATTTTTGAACAAAGAGGTACCTCTTATGAAATTTTCAATTTTCGCTTCGGTCGTATAAAACTAAAAATATGCCTCCATTCTTTAAAAACCGATTGGTTTTGAAAAATACTGGGAAAAATAAGACTTCAAACAAAAATTCAGCCATTTCTAAAATTTTTTTTCAAAAATCGATTTTTGAACAAAGAGGTACCTCTTATGAAATTTTCAATTTTCGCTTCGGTCGTATAAAACTAAAAATATGCCTCCATTCTTTAAAAACCGATTGGTTTTGAAAAATACTGGGAAAAATAAGACTTCAAACAAAAATTCAGCCATTTCTAAAATTTTTTTAAAAAAATCGATTTTTTGAACAAAGAGGTACCTCTTATGAAATTTTCAATTTTCGCTTCGGTCGTATAAAACTAAAAATATGCCTCCATTCTTTAAAAACCGATTGGTTTTGAAAAATACTGGGAAAAATAAGACTTCAAACAAAAATTCAGCCATTTCTAAAATTTTTTTTCAAAAATCGATTTTTGAACAAAGAGGTACCTCTTATGAAATTTTCAATTTTCGCTTCGGTCGTATAAAACTAAAAATATGCCTCCATTCTTTAAAAACCGATTGGTTTTGAAAAATACTGGGAAAAATAAGACTTCAAACAAAAATTCAGCCATTTCTAAAATTTTTTTTAAAAATCGATTTTTGAACAAAGAGGTACCTCTTATGAAATTTTCAATTTTCGCTTCGGTCGTATAAGACTAAAAATATGCCTCCATTCTTTAAAAACCGATTGGTTTTGAAAAATACTGGGAAAAATAAGACTTCAAACAAAAATTCAGCCATTTCTAAAATTTTTTTTCAAAAATCGATTTTTGAACAAAGAGGTACCTCTTATGAAATTTTCAATTTTCGCTTCGGTCGTATAAAACTAAAAATAAGCCTCCATTCTTTAAAAACCGATTGGTTTTGAAAAATACTGGGAAAAATAAGACTTCAAACAAAAATTCAGCCATTTCTAAAATTTTTTTTTAAAAATCGATTTTTGAACAAAGAGGTACCTCTTATGAAATTTTCAATTTTCGCTTCGGTCGTATAAAACTAAAAATATGCCTCCATTCTTTAAAAACCGATTGGTTTTGAAAAATACTGGGAAAAATAAGACTTCAAACAAAAATTCAGCCATTTCTAAAATTTTTTTTCAAAAATCGATTTTTGAACAAAGAGGTACCTCTTATGAAATTTTAAATTTTCGCTTCGGTCGTATAAAACTAAAAATATGCCTCCATTCTTTAAAAACCGATTGATTTGAAAAATACTGGGAAAAATAAGACTTCAAACAAAAATTCAGCCATTTCTAAAATTTTTTTTCAAAAATCGATTTTTGAACAAAGAGGTACCTCTTATGAAATTTTCAATTTTCGCTTCGGTCGTATAAAACTAAAAATATGCCTCCATTCTTTAAAACCCGATTGGTTTTGAAAAATACTGGGAAAAATAAGACTTCAAACAAAAATTCAGCCATTTCTAAAATTTTTTTCAAAAATCGATTTTTGAACAAAGAGGTACCTCTTATGAAATTTTCAATTTTCGCTTCGGTCGTATAAAACTAAAAATATGCCTCCATTCTTTAAAAACCGATTGGTTTTGAAAAATACTGGGAAAAATAAGACTTCAAACAAAAATTCAGCCATTTCTAAAATTTTTTTAAAAAAATCGATTTTTTGAACAAAGAGGTACCTCTTATGAAATTTTCAATTTTCGCTTCGGTCGTATAAAACTAAAAATATGCCTCCATTCTTTAAAAACCGATTGGTTTTGCAAAATACTGGGAAAAATAAGACTTCAAACAAAAATTCAGCCATTTCTAAAATTTTTTTTCAAAAAGCGATTTTTGAACAAAGAGGTACCTCTTATGAAATTTTCAATTTTCGCTTCGGTCGTATAAAACTAAAAATATGCCTCCATTCTTTAAAAACCGATTGGTTTTGAAAAATACTGGGAAAAATAAGACTTCAAACAAAAATTCAGCCATTTCTAAAATTTTTTTTTTTAAATCGATTTTTGAACAAAGAGGTACCTCTTATGAAATTTTCAATTTTCGCTTCGGTCGTATAAGACTAAAAATATGCCTCCATTCTTTAAAAACCGATTGGTTTTGAAAAATACTGGGAAAAATAAGACTTCAAACAAAAATTCAGCCATTTCTAAAATTTTTTTTCAAAAATCGATTTTTGAACAAAGAGGTACACCTCTTATGAAATTTTCAATTTTCGCTTCGGTCGTATAAAACTAAAAATATGCCTCCATTCTTTAAAAACCGATTGGTTTTGAAAAATACTGGGAAAAATAAGACTTCAAACCAAAATTCAGCCATTTCTAAAATTTTTTTAAAAAAATCGATTTTTTGAACAAAGAGGTACCTCTTATGAAATTTTCAATTTTCGCTTCGGTCGTATAAAACTAAAAATATGCCTCCATTCTTTAAAAACCGATTGGTTTTGAAAAATACTGGGAAAAATAAGACTTCAAACAAAAATTCAGCCAATTCTAAAATTTTTTTTCAAAAATCGATTTTTGAACAAAGAGGTACCTCTTATGAAATTTTCAATTTTCGCTTCGGTCGTATAAAACTAAAAATATGCCTCCATTCTTTAAAAACCGATTGGTTTTGAAAAATACTGGGAAAAATAAGACTTCAAACAAAAATTCAGCCATTTCTAAAATTTTTTTTCAAAAATCGATTTTTGAACAAAGAGGTACACCTCTTATGAAATTTTCAATTTTCGCTTCGGTCGTATAAAACTAAAAATATGCCTCCATTCTTTAAAAACCGATTGGTTTTGAAAAATACTAGAAAAATAAGACTTCAAACAAAAATTCAGCCATTTCTAAGATTTTTTTAAAAAAATCGATTTTTTGAACAAAGAGGTACCTCTTATGAAATTTTCAATTTTCGCTTCGGTCGTATAAAACTAAAAATATGCCTCCATTCTTTAAAAACCGATTGGTTTTGAAAAATACTGGGAAAAATAAGACTTCAAACAAAAATTCAGCCATTTCTAAAATTTTTTTTCAAAAATCGATTTTTGAACAAAGAGGTACCTCTTATGAAATTTTCAATTTTCGCTTCGGTCGTATAAAACTAAAAATATGCCTCCATTCTTTAAAAACCGATTGGTTTTGAAAAATACTAGAAAAATAAGACTTCAAACAAAATTCAGCCATTTCTAAAATTTTTTTAAAAAAATCGATTTTTTGAACAAAGAGGTACCTCTTATGAAATTTTCAATTTTCGCTTCGGTCGTATAAAACTAAAAATATGCCTCCATTCTTTAAAAACCGATTGGTTTTGAAAAATACTGGGAAAAATAAGACTTCAAACAAAAATTCAGTCATTTCTAAAATTTTTTTTCAAAAATCGATTTTTGAACAAAGAGGTACCTCTTATGAAATTTTCAATTTTCGCTTCGGTCGTATAAAACTAAAAATATGCCTCCATTCTTTAAAAACCGATTGGTTTTGAAAAATACTGGGAAAAATAAGACTTCAAACAAAAATTCAGCCATTTCTAAAATTTTTTTTCAAAAATCGATTTTTGAACAAAGAGGTACCTCTTATGAAATTTTCAATTTTCGCTTCGGTCGTATAAAACTAAAAATATGCCTCCATTCTTTAAAAACCGATTGGTTTTGAAAAATACTGGGAAAAATAAGACTTCAAACAAAAATTCAGCCATTTCTAAAATTTTTTTTCAAAAATCGATTTTTGAACAAAGAGGTACCTCTTATGAAATTTTCAATTTTCGCTTCGGTCGTATAAAACTAAAAATATGCCTCCATTCTTTAAAAACCGATTGGTTTTGAAAAATACTGGGAAAAATAAGACTTCAAACAAAAATTCAGCCATTTCTAAAATTTTTTTTCAAAAATCGATTTTTGAACAAAGAGGTACCTCTTATGAAATTTTCAATTTTCGCTTCGGTCGTATAAAACTAAAAATATGCCTCCATTCTTTAAAAACCGATTGGTTTTGAAAAATACTGGGAAAAATAAGACTTCAAACAAAAATTCAGCCATTTCTAAAATTTTTTTTCAAAAATCGATTTTTGAACAAAGAGGTACCTCTTATGAAATTTTCAATTTTCGCTTCGGTCGTATAAAACTAAAAATATGCCTCCATTCTTTAAAAACCGATTGGTTTTGAAAAATACTGGGAAAAATAAGACTTCAAACAAAAATTCAGCCATTTCTAAAATTTTTTTTCAAAAATCGATTTTTGAACAAAGAGGTACCTCTTATGAAATTTTCAATTTTCGCTTCGGTCGTATAAAACTAAAAATATGCCTCAATTCTTTAAAAACCGATTGGTTTTGAAAAATACTGGGAAAAATAAGACTTCAAACAAAAATTCAGCCATTTCTAAAATTTTTTTTCAAAAATCGATTTTTGAACAAAGAGGTACCTCTTATGAAATTTTCAATTTTCGCTTCGGTCGTATAAAACTAAAAATATGCCTCCATTCCTTAAAAACCGATTGGTTTTGAAAAATACTGGGAAAAATAAGACTTCAAACAAAAATTCAGCCATTTCTAAAATTTTTTTAAAAAAATCGATTTTTTGAACAAAGAGGTACCTCTTATGAAATTTTCATTTTTCGCTTCGGTCGTATAAAACTAAAAATATGCCTCCATTCTTTAAAAACCGATTGGTTTTGAAAAATACTGGGAAAAATAAGACTTCAAACAAAAATTCAGCCATTTCTAAAATTTTTTTTTTAAAATCGATTTTTTGAACAAAGAGGTACCTCTTATGAAATTTTCAATTTTCGCTTCGGTCGTATAAAACTAAAAATATGCCTCCATTCTTTAAAAACCGATTGGTTTTGAAAAATACTGGGAAAAATAAGACTTCAAACAAAAATTCAGCCATTTCTAAAATTTTTTTTCAAAAATCGATTTTTGAACAAAGAGGTACCTCTTATGAAATTTTCAATTTTCGCTTCGGTCGTATAAAACTAAAAATATGCCTCCATTCTTTAAAAACCGATTGGTTTTGAAAAATACTGGGAAAAATAAGACTTCAAACAAAAATTCAGCCATTTCTAAAATTTTTTTAAAAAAATCGATTTTTTGAACAAAGAGGTACCTCTTATGAAATTTTCATTTTTCGCTTCGGTCGTATAAAACTAAAAATATGCCTCCATTCTTTAAAAACCGATTGGTTTTGAAAAATACTGGGAAAAATAAGACTTCAAACAAAAATTCAGCCATTTCTAAAATTTTTTTTTTTAAAATCGATTTTTTGAACAAAGAGGTACCTCTTATGAAATTTTCAATTTTCGCTTCGGTCGTATAAAACTAAAAATATGCCTCCATTCTTTAAAAACCGATTGGTTTTGAAAAATACTGGGAAAAATAAGACTTCAAACAAAAATTCAGCCATTTCTAAAATTTTTTTTCAAAAATCGATTTTTGAACAAAGAGGTACCTCTTATGAAATTTTCAATTTTCGCTTCGGTCGTATAAAACTAAAAATATGCCTCCATTCTTTAAAAACCGATTGGTTTTGAAAAATACTGGGAAAAATAAGACTTCAAACAAAAATTCAGCCATTTCTAAAATTTTTTTAAAAAAATCGATTTTTGAACAAAGAGGTACCTCTTATGAAATTTTCAATTTTCGCTTCGGTCGTATAAAACTAAAAATATGCCTCCATTCTTTAAAAACCGATTGGTTTTGAAAAATACTGGGAAAAATAAGACTTCAAACAAAAATTCAGCCATTTCTAAAATTTTTTTAAAAAAATCGATTTTTGAACAAAGAGGTACCTCTTATGAAATTTTCAATTTTCGCTTCGGTCGTATAAAACTAAAAATATGCCTCCATTCTTTAAAAACCGATTGGTTTTGAAAAATACTGGGAAAAATAAGACTTCAAACAAAAATTCAGCCATTTCTAAAATTTTAAAAAAAAATCGATTTTTTGAACAAAGAGGTACCTCTTATGAAATTTTCAATTTTCGCTTCGGTCGTATAAAACTAAAAATATGCCTCCATTCTTTAAAAACCGATTGGTTTTGAAAAATACTGGGAAAAATAAGACTTCAAACAAAAATTCAGCCATTTCTAAAATTTTTTTTCAAAAATCGATTTTTGAACAAAGAGGTACCTCTTATGAAATTTTCAATTTTCGCTTCGGTCGTATAAAACTAAAAATATGCCTCCATTCTTTAAAAACCGATTGGTTTTGAAAAATACTGGGAAAAATAAGACTTCAAACAAAAATTCAGCCATTTCTAAAATTTCATTTCTAAAATTTTTTTTAAAAATCGATTTTTGAACAAAGAGGTACCTCTTATGAAATTTTCAATTTTCGCTTCGGTCGTATAAAACTAAAAATATGCCTCCATTCTTTAAAAACCGATTGGTTTTGAAAAATACTGGGAAAAATAAGACTTCAAACAAAAATTCAGCCATTTCTAAAATTTTTTTTTTAAAATCGATTTTTGAACAAAGAGGTACCTCTTATGAAATTTTCAATTTTCGCTTCGGTCGTATAAAACTAAAAATATGCCTCCATTCTTTAAAAACCGATTGGTTTTGAAAAATACTGGGAAAAATAAGACTTCAAACAAAAATTCAGCCATTTCTAAAATTTTTTTTTAAAAATCGATTTTTGAACAAAGAGGTACCTCTTATGAAATTTTCAATTTTCGCTTCGGTCGTATAAAACTAAAAATATGCCTCCATTCTTTAAAAACCGATTGGTTTTGAAAAATACTGGGAAAAATAAGACTTCAAACAAAAATTCAGCCATTTCTAAAATTTTTTTTCAAAAATCGATTTTTGAACAAAGAGGTACCTCTTATGAAATTTTCAATTTTCGCTTCGGTCGTATAAAACTAAAAATATGCCTCCATTCTTTAAAAACCGATTGGTTTTGAAAAATACTGGGAAAAATAAGACTTCAAACAAAAATTCAGCCATTTCTAAAATTTTTTTTCAAAAATCGATTTTTGAACAAAGAGGTACCTCTTATGAAATTTTCAATTTTCGCTTCGGTCGTATAAAACTAAAAATATGCCTCCATTCTTTAAAAACCGATTGGTTTTGAAAAATACTGGGAAAAATAAGACTTCAAACAAAAATTCAGCCATTTCTAAAATTTTTTTTAAAAATCGATTTTTGAACAAAGAGGTACCTCTTATGAAATTTTCAATTTTCGCTTCGGTCGTATAAAACTAAAAATATGCCTCCATTCTTTAAAAACCGATTGGTTTTGAAAAATACTGGGAAAAATAAGACTTCAAACAAAAATTCAGCCATTTCTAAAATTTTTTTTAAAAAATCGATTTTTGAACAAAGAGGTACCTCTTATGAAATTTTCAATTTTCGCTTCGGTCGTATAAAACTAAAAATATGCCTCCATTCTTTAAAAACCGATTGGTTTTGAAAAATACTGGGAAAAATAAGACTTCAAACAAAAATTCAGCCATTTCTAAAATTTTTTTTCAAAAATCGATTTTTGAACAAAGAGGTACCTCTTATGAAATTTTCAATTTTCGCTTCGGTCGTATAAAACTAAAAATATGCCTCCATTCTTTAAAAACCGATTGGTTTTGAAAAATACTGGGAAAAATAAGACTTCAAACAAAAATTCAGCCATTTCTAAAATTTTTTTTCTAAAATCGATTTTTGAACAAAGAGGTACCTCTTATGAAATTTTCAATTTTCGCTTCGGTCGTATAAAACTAAAAATATGCCTCCATTCTTTAAAAACCGATTGGTTTTGAAAAATACTGGGAAAAATAAGACTTCAAACAAAAATTCAGCCATTTCTAAAATTTTTTTTAAAAATCGATTTTTGAACAAAGAGGTACCTCTTATGAAATTTTCAATTTTCGCTTCGGTCGTATAAAACTAAAAATATGCCTCCATTCTTTAAAAACCGATTGGTTTTGAAAAATACTGGGAAAAATAAGACTTCAAACAAAAATTCAGCCATTTCTAAAATTTTTTTTTAAAAATCGATTTTTGAACAAAGAGGTACCTCTTATGAAATTTTCAATTTTCGCTTCGGTCGTATAAAACTAAAAATATGCCTCCATTCTTTAAAAACCGATTGGTTAAAAATACTGGGAAAAATAAGACTTCAAACAAAAATTCAGCCATTTCTAAAATTTTTTTTCAAAAATCGATTTTTGAACAAAGAGGTACCTCTTATGAAATTTTCAATTTTCGCTTCGGTCGTATAAAACTAAAAATATGCCTCCATTCCTTTAAAAACCGATTGGTTTTGAAAAATACTGGGAAAATAAGACTTCAAACAAAAATTCAGCCATTTCTAAAATTTTTTTTAAAAATCGATTTTTGAACAAAGAGGTACCTCTTATGAAATTTTCAATTTTCGCTTCGGTCGTATAAAACTAAAAATATGCCTCCATTCTTTAAAAACCGATTGGTTTTGAAAAATACTGGGAAAAATAAGACTTCAAACAAAAATTCAGCCATTTCTAAAATTTTTTTTTCAAAATCGATAAATCGATTTTTGAACAAAGAGGTACCTCTTATGAAATTTTCAATTTTCGCTTCGGTCGTATAAAACTAAAAATAGGCCTCCATTCTTTAAAAACCGATTGGTTTTGAAAAATACTGGGAAAAATAAGACTTCAAACAAAAATTCAGCCATTTCTAAAATTTTTTTTTTAAAATCGATTTTGAACAAAGAGGTACCTCTTATGAAATTTTCAATTTTCGCTTCGGTCGTATAAAACTAAAAATAGGCCTCCATTCTTTAAAAACGATTGGTTTTGAAAAATACTGGGAAAAATAAGACTTCAAACAAAAATTCAGCCATTTCTAAAATTTTTTTTTAAAATCGATTTTTGAACAAAGAGGTACCTCTTATGAAATTTTCAATTTTCGCTTCGGTCGTATAAAACTAAAAATATGCCTCCATTCTTTAAAAACCGATTGGTTTTGAAAAATACTGGAAAAATAAGACTTCAAACAAAAATTCAGCCATTTCTAAAATTTTTTTTTCAAATCGATTTTTGAACAAAGAGGTACCTCTTATGAAATTTTCAATTTTCGCTTCGGTCGTATAAAACTAAAAATATGCCTCCATTCTTAAAAACCGATTGGTTTTGAAAAATACTGGGAAAAATAAGACTTCAAACAAAAATTCAGCCATTTCTAAAATTTTTTTTTTAAATCGATTTTTGAACAAAGAGGTACCTCTTATGAAATTTTCAATTTTCGCTTCGGTCGTATAAAACTAAAAATATGCCTCCATTCTTTAAAAACCGATTGGTTTTGAAAAATACTGGGAAAAATAAGACTTCAAACAAAAATTCAGCCATTTCTAAAATTTTTTTTTCAAATCGATTTTTGAACAAAGAGGTACCTCTTATGAAATTTTCAATTTTCGCTTCGGTCGTATAAAACTAAAAATATGCCTCCATTCTTTAAAAACCGATTGGTTTTGAAAAATACTGGGAAAAATAAGACTTCAAACAAAAATTCAGCCATTTCTAAAATTTTTTTTTTTAAATCGATTTTTGAACAAAGAGGTACCTCTTATGAAATTTTCAATTTTCGCTTCGGTCGTATAAAACTAAAAATATGCCTCCATTCTTTAAAAACCGATTGGTTTTGAAAAATACTGGGAAAAATAAGACTTCAAACAAAAATTCAGCCATTTCTAAAATTTTTTTTTTAAATCGATTTTTGAACAAAGAGGTACCTCTTATGAAATTTTCAATTTTCGCTTCGGTCGTATAAAACTAAAAATATGCCTCCATTCTTTAAAAACCGATTGGTTTTGAAAAATACTGGGGAAAATAAGACTTCAAACAAAAATTCAGCCATTTCTAAAATTTTTTTTTTAAATCGATTTTTGAACAAAGAGGTACCTCTTATGAAATTTTCAATTTTCGCTTCGGTCGTATAAAACTAAAAATATGCCTCCATTCTTTAAAAACCGATTGGTTTTGAAAAATACTGGGAAAAATAAGACTTCAAACAAAAATTCAGCCATTTCTAAAATTTTTTTTTTAAATCGATTTTTGAACAAAGAGGTACCTCTTATGAAATTTCCAATTTTCGCTTCGGTCGTATAAAACTAAAAATGTGCCTCCATTCTTTAAAAACCGATTGGTTTTGAAAAATACTGGGAAAAATAAGACTTCAAACAAAAATTCAGCCATTTCTAAAATTTTTTTTCAAAAATCGATTTTTGAACAAAGAGGTACCTCTTATGAAATTTTCAATTTTCGCTTCGGTCGTATAAAACTAAAAATATGCCTCCATTCTTTAAAAACCGATTGGTTTTGAAAAATACTGGGAAAAATAAGACTTCAAACAAAAATTCAGCCATTTCTAAAATTTTTTTTTAAAATCGATTTTTGAACAAAGAGGTACCTCTTATGAAATTTTCAATTTTCGCTTCGGTCGTATAAAACTAAAAATATGCCTCCATTCTTTAAAAACCGATTGGTTTTGAAAAATACTGGGAAAAATAAGACTTCAAACAAAAATTCAGCCATTTCTAAAATTTTTTTTCAAAAATCGATTTTTGAACAAAGAGGTACCTCTTATGAAATTTTCAATTTTCGCTTCGGTCGTATAAAACTAAAAATGTGCCTCCATTCTTTAAAAACCGATTGGTTTTGAAAAATACTGGGAAAAATAAGACTTCAAACAAAAATTCAGCCATTTCTAAAATTTTTTTAAAAAAATCGATTTTTTGAACAAAGAGGTACCTCTTATGAAATTTTCAATTTTCGCTTCGGTCGTATAAAACTAAAAATATGCCTCCATTCTTTAAAAACCGATTGGTTTTGAAAAATACTGGGAAAAATAAGACTTCAAACAAAAATTCAGCCATTTCTAAAATTTTTTTTCAAAAATCGATTTTTGAACAAAGAGGTACCTCTTATGAAATTTTAAATTTTCGCTTCGGTCGTATAAAACTAAAAATATGCCTCCATTCTTTAAAAACTGATTGGTTTTGAAAAATACTGGGAAAAATAAGACTTCAAACAAAAATTCAGCCATTTCTAAAATTTTTTTTTTTAAATCGATTTTTGAACAAAGAGGTACCTCTTATGAAATTTTCAATTTTCGCTTCGGTCGTATAAAACTAAAAATAGGCCTCCATTCTTTAAAAACCGATTGGTTTTGAAAAATACTGGGAAAAATAAGACTTCAAACAAAAATTCAGCCATTTCTAAAATTTTTTTTTTAAATCGATTTTTGAACAAAGAGGTACCTCTTATGAAATTTTCAATTTTCGCTTCGGTCGTATAAAACTAAAAATATGCCTCCATTCTTTAAAAACCGATTGGTTTTGAAAAATACTGGGAAAAATAAGACTTCAAACAAAAATTCAGCCATTTCTAAAATTTTTTTTTCAAATCGATTTTTGAACAAAGAGGTACCTCTTATGAAATTTTCAATTTTCGCTTCGGTCGTATAAAACTAAAAATATGCCTCCATTCTTTAAAAACCGATTGGTTTTGAAAAATACTGGGAAAAATAAGACTTCAAACAAAAATTCAGCCATTTCTAAAATTTTTTTTTTAAATCGATTTTTGAACAAAGAGGTACCTCTTATGAAATTTTCAATTTTCGCTTCGGTCGTATAAAACTAAAAATATGCCTCCATTCTTTAAAAACCGATTGGTTTTGAAAAATACTGGGAAAAATAAGACTTCAAACAAAAATTCAGCCATTTCTAAAATTTTTTTTTTAAATCGATTTTTGAACAAAGAGGTACCTCTTATGAAATTTTCAATTTTCGCTTCGGTCGTATAAAACTAAAAATATGCCTCCATTCTTTAAAAACCGATTGGTTTTGAAAAATACTGGGAAAAATAAGACTTCAAACAAAAATTCAGCCATTTCTAAAATTTTTTTTCAAAAATCGATTTTTTGAACAAAGAGGTACCTCTTATGAAATTTTCAATTTTCGCTTCGGTCGTATAAAACTAAAAATGTGCCTCCATTCTTTAAAAACCGATTGGTTTTGAAAAATACTGGGAAAAATAAGACTTCAAACAAAAATTCAGCCATTTCTAAAATTTTTTTAAAAAAATCGATTTTTTGAACAAAGAGGTACCTCTTATGAAATTTTCAATTTTCGCTTCGGTCGTATAAAACTAAAAATATGCCTCCATTCTTTAAAAACCGATTGGTTTTGAAAAATACTGGGAAAAATAAGACTTCAAACAAAAATTCAGCCATTTCTAAAATTTTTTTTCAAAAATCGATTTTTGAACAAAGAGGTACCTCTTATGAAATTTTCAATTTTCGCTTCGGTCGTATAAAACTAAAAATGTGCCTCCATTCTTTAAAAACCGATTGGTTTTGAAAAATACTGGGAAAAATAAGACTTCAAACAAAAATTCAGCCATTTCTAAAATTTTTTTAAAAAAATCGATTTTTTGAACAAAGGGGTACCTCTTATGAAATTTTCAATTTTCGCTTCGGTCGTATAAAACTAAAAATATGCCTCCATTCTTTAAAAACCGATTGGTTTTGAAAAATACTGGGAAAAATAAGACTTCAAACAAAAATTCAGCCATTTCTAAAATTTTTTTTCAAAAATCGATTTTTGAACAAAGAGGTACCTCTTATGAAATTTTCAATTTTCGCTTCGGTCGTATAAAACTAAAAATGTGCCTCCATTCTTTAAAAACCGATTGGTTTTGAAAAATACTGGGAAAAATAAGACTTCAAACAAAAATTCAGCCATTTCTAAAATTTTTTTAAAAAAATCGATTTTTTGAACAAAGAGGTACCTCTTATGAAATTTTCAATTTTCGCTTCGGTCGTATAAAACTAAAAATATGCCTCCATTCTTTAAAAACCGATTGGTTTTGAAAAATACTGGGAAAAATAAGACTTCAAACAAAAATTCAGCCATTTCTAAAATTTTTTTTCAAAAATCGATTTTTGAACAAAGAGGTACCTCTTATGAAATTTTCAATTTTCGCTTCGGTCGTATAAAACTAAAAATGTGCCTCCATTCTTTAAAAACCGATTGGTTTTGAAAAATACTGGGAAAAATAAGACTTCAAACAAAAATTCAGCCATTTCTAAAATTTTTTTAAAAAAATCGATTTTTTGAACAAAGAGGTACCTCTTATGAAATTTTCAATTTTCGCTTCGGTCGTATAAAACTAAAAATATGCCTCCATTCTTTAAAAACCGATTGGTTTTGAAAAATACTGGGAAAAATAAGACTTCAAACAAAAATTCAGCCATTTCTAAAATTTTTTTTCAAAAATCGATTTTTGAACAAAGAGGTACCTCTTATGAAATTTTCAATTTTCGCTTCGGTCGTATAAAACTAAAAATATGCCTCCATTCTTTAAAAACCGATTGGTTTTGAAAAATACTGGGAAAAATAAGACTTCAAACAAAAATTCAGCCATTTCTAAAATTTTTTTAAAAAAATCGATTTTTTGAACAAAGAGGTACCTCTTATGAAATTTTCAATTTTCGCTTCGGTCGTATAAAACTAAAAATATGCCTCCATTCTTTAAAAACCGATTGGTTTTGAAAAATACTGGGAAAAATAAGACTTCAAACAAAAATTCAGCCATTTCTAAAATTTTTTTTCAAAAATCGATTTTTGAACAAAGAGGTACCTCTTATGAAATTTTCAATTTTCGCTTCGGTCGTATAAAACTAAAAATGTGCCTCCATTCCTTAAAAACCGATTGGTTTTGAAAAATACTGGGAAAAATAAGACTTCAAACAAAAATTCAGCCATTTCTAAAATTTTTTTAAAAAAATCGATTTTTTGAACAAAGAGGTACCTCTTATGAAATTTTCAATTTTCGCTTCGGTCGTATAAAACTAAAAATATGCCTCCATTCTTTAAAAACCGATTGGTTTTGAAAAATACTGGGAAAAATAAGACTTCAAACAAAAATTCAGCCATTTCTAAAATTTTTTTTCAAAAATCGATTTTTGAACAAAGAGGTACCTCTTATGAAATTTTCAATTTTCGCTTCGGTCGTATAAAACTAAAAATGTGCCTCCATTCTTTAAAAACCGATTGGTTTTGAAAAATACTGGGAAAAATAAGACTTCAAACAAAAATTCAGCCATTTCTAAAATTTTTTTAAAAAAATCGATTTTTTGAACAAAGAGGTACCTCTTATGAAATTTTCAATTTTCGCTTCGGTCGTATAAAACTAAAAATATGCCTCCATTCTTTAAAAACCGATTGGTTTTGAAAAATACTGGGAAAAATAAGACTTCAAACAAAAATTCAGCCATTTCTAAAATTTTTTTTCAAAAATCGATTTTTGAACAAAGAGGTACCTCTTATGAAATTTTCAATTTTCGCTTCGGTCGTATAAAACTAAAAATGTGCCTCCATTCTTTAAAAACCGATTGGTTTTGAAAAATACTGGGAAAAATAAGACTTCAAACAAAAATTCAGCCATTTCTAAAATTTTTTAAAAAAAATCGATTTTTTGAACAAAGAGGTACCTCTTATGAAATTTTCAATTTTCGCTTCGGTCGTATAAAACTAAAAATATGCCTCCATTCTTTAAAAACCGATTGGTTTTGAAAAATACTGGGAAAAATAAGACTTCAAACAAAAATTCAGCCATTTCTAAAATTTTTTTTTTTAAATCGATTTTTGAACAAAGAGGTACCTCTTATGAAATTTTCAATTTTCGCTTCGGTCGTATAAAACTAAAAATATGCCTCCATTCTTTAAAAACCGATTGGTTTTGAAAAATACTGGGAAAAATAAGACTTCAAACAAAAATTCAGCCATTTCTAAAATTTTTTTTTAAAAATCGATTTTTGAACAAAGAGGTACCTCTTATGAAATTTTAAATTTTCGCTTCGGTCGTATAAAACTAAAAATATGCCTCCATTCTTTAAAAACCGATTGGTTTTGAAAAATACTGGGAAAAATAAGACTTCAAACAAAAATTCAGCCATTTCTAAAATTTTTTTTCAAAAATCGATTTTTGAACAAAGAGGTACCTCTTATGAAATTTTCAATTTTCGCTTCGGTCGTATAAAACTAAAAATATGCCTCCATTCTTTAAAAACCGATTGGTTTTGAAAAATACTGGGAAAAATAAGACTTCAAACAAAAATTCAGCCATTTCTAAAATTTTTTTTCAAAAATCGATTTTTGAACAAAGAGGTACCTCTTATGAAATTTTCAATTTTCGCTTCGGTCGTATAAAACTAAAAATATGCCTCCATTCTTTAAAAACCGATTGGTTTTGAAAAATACTGGGAAAAATAAGACTTCAAACAAAAATTCAGCCATTTCTAAAGTTTTTTTTTAAAAATCGATTTTTTGAACAAAGAGGTACCTCTTATGAAATTTTCAATTTTCGCTTCGGTCGTATAAAACTAAAAATATGCCTCCATTCTTTAAAAACCGATTGGTTTTGAAAAATACTGGGAAAAATAAGACTTCAAACAAAAATTCAGCCATTTCTAAAATTTTTTTTCAAAAATCGATTTTTGAACAAAGAGGTACCTCTTATGAAATTTTCAATTTTCGCTTCGGTCGTATAAAACTAAATATAAGCCTCCATTCTTTAAAAACCGATTGGTTTTGAAAAATACTGGGAAAAATAAGACTTCAAACAAAGATTCAGCCATTTCTAAATTTTTTTTTTAAATAGATTTTTTGAACAAAGAGGTACCTCTTATAAAATTTTCAATTTTCGCTTCGGTCGTATAAAACTAAAAATAGGCCTCCATTCCTTAAAAACCGATTGGTTTTGAAAAATACTGTGAAAAATAAGACTTCAAACAAAAAGTCAGCCATTTCTAAAAAATGTTTTTAAGAATCGATTTTTTGAACGGAGGCAACTTTTCTTCCACTTTGAAATGTTACAGTTTTATTTACTTAAAGCAAAAACTCGGCAGCAATCGCAATTGAGTGATTGTCGACAAACAGTCTGTTTAGCGACTATAATCACCAGCTGTCAGCAGTCAGTTTGTCAAAAGGACTTTTTATTTAGTTACTGAATGCGCTACAGATTTTGAGTTGCTAACAAGAATCGATCTATTATATTGTTGTTGTTGTTATTTGCTTTTTATTAAAACAGTTTTCCTTTGATTTACATTTACAGAATATCGAAAACTTATATGTTAAACCTATTCTTAGAAGTTGTAATTTTGCCTTGTTCTTTGGCCATTATACACATACAAACAAACACTTTATTTATGCACATAAAGTCGGTTACATGTATTTTATATCTACCTAAATAAATACGTATTTATAAATATATTTCTTAATGTTAATGTTTCATTCATTTCAGTTGCTTGTCTGTCCTTTTGGAATACATAAATTTTGTCCAAGTTTAGGTTTGTGTTGTTGTATCATTATGAAAGTTTAATACATTTTACAATTATATTTTCTATTTTATTTTCATGTTCGAGTGAGTGCCAGGGAGTGCCCAGGGTGTCCCTTGTAATTTAATGTTTGCCCGATTCACAAACTCAGTTTCTGTGATGTAACGTTTTCACTTATTTATTTTATTTGACTTTGGGTATATAGTCAAATCAAAGATAATTAATATTAAAAATATATATTTTTTATTTAAAATAACTACATCTTGTGAGCATTGAAATTTGTAGTATCGCTTGTGATCGTTAAAGCTCTTTGAAGGGCCTTGGAGAACGATCACTGGTATTGGCTAAAGTAGTAAATACAAGGCTACGAATTTTTGCGTTTAAGTTCTTTTGAAATATATTTTTTCATATGAAACGAAAAATAACGCAAAAGAAAATATTTTAAACTCCGGGATTTCTTTGCCACAAAATAGGCTGGTGTTGTCGTTCTCTTCAAAGTTTTTTTATTTTTCGCTGCCTTATCAATTTCTGGAATGATTAAATTGATATTGAGTTTCCCTTGAAAATATTTATCATGTCCCTATGAATTTAACGCTCTACGAACACTCGGCTATCAATTTTAATTTCATTAAAAAACATTTGTTTTATGCTAAAACTATATTTTAGGGTCATCCTTTTTTCCATTAAAAAAAAAACACACGCAACTTTCCCGGTTTGATAGCAGCGAAATAGAAAAACAAGTCAAAGCGGCAATTATTTGATACATTGACGTCGTTAAAAATTATATCCTTTTAACTTTCTAACAATTTTGAATACTTTCTTTTTGTTTGTTGTGGTTGCTCCACTTACGTTTGTTGGCTGTGTTATTGTTATTGTTATTGTTGTTACTGTAGTTGTTGTCGTTGGCGTGTGTTTAGGTTAACAGAACATTAAACCCAATCGGAACGAGTTATACTGGAACGTTGTAGAGAACAGCGACGGCGTTGCTAGGGATGAACACAGATAAAATACTCTTCGGTGCTAAAAGAAGCAATGACAAAAACAACAAGCAATAAAAAGAAAAAGAAGATAAAAGAGCCAACATACAAGAGAAGAAAGAAACAGGGAAGAAATTAATGAATAGCCGGTAACTGTTATTATTTTTTGTTCTTCAAAGGATATTTTATATGTATTTATTTTAAATTTAATTATACATTTGACAACAGCTTAATAATTTAGACATAATTTCATACTTATACAGTGAAAATATATAACATAAATTACAATAAAAATAGCACATGTTTGAAACCTGAGCGCAACAAATTTTATTTTGTTGTTTTTGTGGAGACTTACATTAAGGATATAAAAAAAAGTTTATTATATGACTTTTATTTGAAAAGTACTTATTTTCTATGGCTAAGAAATCTTTAAACTTAAGACTTTTTCTTGTTTTTTATATAAAAATATTTTCTTGCAGAATTCTATTTGGTGGAGAAGGAAAGAAACACTTTGTTTACGTTGGTGGTGTGACTGGCGTATGAGCAATAATTAACGTGCCAGCGATTTTACAAATATCACTCATACGCTCAGAATAACACAAGCAGACAAGCATTTTAAAATGTATGGACATCAATGTTGCCACACAAATTTTTTTAAATATAGGTTTTTTTATAGAGTGATACAACTTTGAGTTGGCATCACTGCTTTATTTGACCACCCACTTAACAGCTGATAGTTTTTTTTGTTTAGTTTGCTTTGACATTTCAATATGGATCGACTTACACCAGAGCCACGTGTGCAAATTGTGGAAATTTTTAATCAAAACAATGGTTTTGTTCGTTAAACTTATCGTGCACTTCGTCCATTCAAACTTTTATTTTCCCATGAAGCCCATTTTTGGTGGAATGGGTACGTAAATAAACAGAACTGTCGCATTTGGAGCGAGGAGAATCCACAAGCTTTTGTCGGAACACCATCACATCCACAGAAAATTACTGTTTGGTGCGCTTTATGGGCTGGCGGAGGGAGTCATTGGCCCATATGTCTTCAAAAACGATGATGGTCAGAATGTTACTGTTTGTGAAAATTGGTGTCCCAGATTGCGTGGCGGCCACATGGTCGAAATCATATTTAAACATTAATATCATAAAATTTTCTATCCAATAAAGACCGTTTCATTGATATTAAAAATATATTACTGTGTTTTATTATGATTTAAGCTTGTATCACTCTATAAAAAATACCCTTTATCTTCAAAATTACTCCTTTCACATGGAAATGTAGTATATTTTTGTAGAAAAGAAAACACCCTTAGAAATGGTGTGAATGGATAATGAAAATTTTGTTGTTCTATTAAAAAGTCTTCTTCGAGATGAAATCCATTTTGTTGAGCCCAAGACACGACAAAAACGTGTTTGAGTTAGCGTAGCAAAACGCGGTTGCTCCTTGAGCAAGGATTTTTTAATGCGAGCAAAGTAAATTATACCCTTGGATAGAGCAAATTAATTTATATTCTTATTCCTAGACGACATAATCTCTTTAGCATCGCTTATCCTGCGGCTCATGACATCAGTCTTAATATAGTATTTTGAAAATCCATTATAATATTACTAATCTATTTGCTAATATAATAGCAAAATCGTTCATCCATCTTTAACTGGAAAAGAAAACGTTTATATGTTGCGTTTCAATATGTCTTTTTTCTAAATCAAAATCTCTTCATTCCCACAAAAAAATTCAAAAATAAATTAAATATGGCAACACTAACTGAAACCGATATGGAACTAATAATTGTTCATTTAAGATCCTCTAATTACAGAATCTTTAAGCTTTTGATTTTTATATTATAGTATTGTCTCAATCGTGGTGAGAATGAATTTAAAGCTTTTCACACGCTGCTCCGGATTAAAAAAAAAAACTATTTTATTGCCACTTTATTTTAACTCAATTAAACTTCTCTCTAATTTGATGTAGATTTTACTATCGCGGTGGGAAAACAAATAAAAGGAAACTCTCTATTTACATGTTGAAACAGAACAGGTCCGAATAATTAGTTCATTTATAGTTTAATCTAGTGTTTATAATTAGTTATGCTAATTTAATCTAATATAATTTTACAGTTATTATTACTACAGCTGGTTACAACATTTATTAACAATGTATAGTAGTAGGACTTGTGGAAGTCAATCTAAAAATAGAAAAAGAAACAAACAAAAAATAAATGAAACAAAACTAAACAATAAAAGAAATTAACAGAAAAGAATTGTTCTGTCTTATCAAATTTCTTTACTTATAAAATAATAACATGAAAATCAATAAAAATAACATATTAAATCGAATGCCATAGCAACCCCATATTTTTGAATCTATAATTTAACAATATAAATTCGAAAAGGTCGAATTTTGAATACATTTAAAATAGAATAAATATAAACATTTTACAAATGAATTGACATTATTTATTTAAATTGAAAAGCTTTAAATAGTCTTGGGAAAGAATTCATTTCTGGGTTTTATTTATACTAGAAATCACAATGAGTTTTTTGTGGATTTGAAGAAAATTATAGAAAAATTTGCAAGCCAGCGAGAGCACTCGTGTTACTCTTATAATTGAAAAAATTCTTTAAAAAATAAATGTTTTTTAGTCCCCTCAATTAAAAGTGTAAAATTTGGTTTTGCTTTCTCAGAAGGTTTTCAGAGTTTTCCTTTTATATAGGGTGTTTTTTATAGAGTGATAGAACTTTGAGTTGGCATCACTGCTTTATTTGACCACTTATTTACAAGCTGACAGTTGCTTTTTGTTTAATTTACTTTGACATTTTATTATGGATCGACTTACAACAGAGCAACGCGCGCAAATTGTGGACATTTTAATCAAAAGATTGTTCGGTTCGTAAAACTCATCTGTTCATAATTTTATTCTCCGATAAAGCGCATTTCTGGTTGAATAGGCACTTATAAGCAGAATTGTCGCATATAAGTGAGAAGAATCCATAAGCTTTTGTCGAAACACCGTGATATCCACAAAGAATTACTGTTTGGTGCGCTTTATGGGCTGGCGGAGTCATTGGCCCAGATGTCTTCGAAAACGATGATGGTCAGAATGTTACTCTCAATGGTGAAGGGTAGAGGAACATGATTCCAAATTTTTTCGCACCTCAATTAGCTGACATTAATCTTGCTGATATGTGGTTCCAACAATACGGAGCCACATGCCACACAGCGGGGGCTACAATTGATTTATTCAAGGAAACTTTTGGCGAAAAAATAATTTCGCAAAATGGCCCAAGTAATTAGCCCCCCCCAAGATCATGTGATTTCACCCCATTGGATTATTTTCTTTGGGGTTATTTAAAGTCACTTGGGTACGTCGATAAAACACAAACAATTGAACACCTGGAAATCAAGATTCGAAGAGTTATCGGCGAGATACGGCCGCAAATGCTGCGATAAGTTTGTGAAAATTAGTGTTCTAGATTGCCCCTTGTACGGGCCAGCCGTCGCGGCCACATGGCCGAAATCATATATAAACATTAATGTCATAAAATTTTCTATTCAATAAAGACCGTTTCATTAATATCAAAATTATATTACTATGTTTTATTATGATTTAAACTTGTATCACTCTATAAAAAACAGCCGGTGTTATGAATTTTGAAGTTTAAGTTTCTTGTGGGAATATCTACATTAAAAGTCCTCTTAAACCGTAAACGTTTAATCGAAATTAGTACACGATAAGACACTTGAAAAAGAGAAAACAAAAATATGACTAACGTATTTATATATATGAGATTTAATTTAAAAGTCCTATTCCCTTTAAAATTAAAGGTTATCCGATGATCTGCATTAGACGCAGTAAATTCTATAAAATTTTCCTTTCAAATCTCTTACTAACTATTTCCTTGCGTAAAATCATAAAAATTAATTTTATTTTCGTAAAGCGAACCCATTTAAGGAGCAACATTGTACGTGTGTGTGTTCTTTCGCCAAAAGGGTTTTCTTTTAATCAAAATCAAAGTTACATGGAAATAAGAGAAAACTATAAAGATTTAAGGAAAATTGATGGACTTATTTTTTTGTTTTCTTTTCTACTGCTGCCATCATAAAACACATAAAACGTTAGAGAAAAAAATATTTGTTTTTGATATAAAAATAATGTTACACCTCAAAAAGCATGAAAGGCTATTGTATTTATGTTCTCCTATAAAAATAGAGTAGTAAAACATTATTAGACAATAAAGCAAATGCTTATTATGCTGTTACATTTTAGTTGTAAAGATGTTTAAACTTAAACGTTTAAACTGAGAGTTAAGGTCAGCGTATGTGAATAAATTGTATTTGGAAACATTTTGAATCACTGCATCCAAAATGTATTTGTCTGAAAAACGCAACTCTCATAGAGCAGGATCCAGGTCTTCAGGTTCATATCTATTGATGTCTATTGTTGAACCAGAAATGTGCCTCTGCTGCAAACACTGTAACTAATAAAAAGGCCCTTGTTACCGTTCTCCTTAACCTAAAGTTGCCATAACTTGAAGTTTAATTTGTGCCACTGACTAAATAAATAACAAATATTTTATATCAAATGTTGTCTTAACAAGAAGCTCAACATATTTTCCAGTGCCACATGTCAAGTTTCCTAAGCATGAAGTGTACTCTCGACAAACTTGTTGGGAAAACAATTACTATTCAACAAAACTGTATTCATAATTTATAATATTATTTCGTCCCTTGAAATAATTGTTACAGTGAAGGGAATAAAAACTGTCTTGTCTATTACCCAGCAGTTCTGATATTATTAGACTCATTAAAATTGGAAGAATTTTTTAAATGAAATTATTAAATTGTAGAGTTATTTAAGATTTTCAATATAATCACATCTTGATGCTAATTATAAAGTACGCATAATTTGTTATATTTAATTAAATAAACCGAGTTCTAAACTGATAAATTTTTTTAATACCGAATTGTACCTCTTAAGTTTATTATGAGCACTACCATGCGATAATCACAAAAGTTTCGCCCAAAATGGGGAGCTGGACTTGGCTGATAAGTGGTTTTAATTAGATGTTGCTTAATCTTATTGCGGTCAAATAGGATAAAGAAGTAACAGTAATTAAATTTACCTTCGAAACGTAGTTCTTAGACAATTTTGAATACATACAGGATAGCGCGTAAAGGGTTAAAAATTAAAAATTTTTTTACTAAAGAAACTAGCGAGTTTATATCTCTTTTAAAATGTCATTGAACAAAGAAAACGGTCTTTTTACATATAATTTTTTAATTATTTTTTCTCTAAAATTTAAGTGTTTTTCTAATCCGAAAGCTTTTAAGAAACCACTTGTTACACAATTTGTGTATTTACTTGCGCACAGTTAATTATAAGCTGACGCTTTATGAGCTTAGAACGGGATACGTTTGAGGATAAATTTTTTTTAGTTTTTCCACTTTTAAAAAATTAATTGAGTTTTGAATTTAACATAAAATTCAAATTAAATATTTATATATATAGGGTGTTTTTTATAAAGTGATACAACTTTGACTTGGCATCACTGCTTTATTTGACCACTTATTTAACAGCTGATAGTTGCTTTTTATTTAATTTGCTTTGACATTTCAATGTGGATCGACTTACACCACAGCAACATTTGCAAATTGTAGAAATTTTTAATCAAAATAATGGTTCTGTTCGTCAAACTTGGTCAGAATGTTACTGTTTGTGAAAATTGGTGTTCCAGATTGCGCCTTGTACGCGCCAGCCGTGGCGGCCACATGGCCGAAATCATATTTAAACATTATTGTCATAAAATTTTCTATCCATTAAAGACCGTTTCATTGATATCAAAATTATATTACTATGTTTTATTATGACTTAAGCTTGTATCACTCTATAAAAAACACCCGTTATTATATTACATGCATATATATTTACCCCCATACTCATAATATTTAAGATTAATATTTGTCATAAAAAATTTTCTTTAAAATAGATTACAAATACATTTTATTTCTTTATAAATATGGGGGTTAATGTTATGTATTTTAACAAGATTAAAGTATATTAAAACATGTCAACGTGTGCTGTGAATTGAAAAATAATATTTAATAGAGAATTTTTTAAGTTCAAAATTATAAATTTAGCTGCGAAAATGCCAAAATGGTCACATTGTCCATAAATAGTATATAGGAATTACTTAAAACAAATACAACAACTAAAACCCTACACAATGAGAACATAAACAATAAAAATACAAACAGTATTTCTTCATTGTTGATATTGTGCCATTATGTGTGCGTGTGTGTGTGTGTGTTTCTTTTGTAAACAGAAGCTCATGAGAGTCTTGTTATTTTCTTTTTCTCTCCGTTACAAATGAAACAGTTACATGTTTGTTGTGTGCTTATAAACAATAATAAGAATAATAAAACAGTTCACAAGTTGAACTTCAAATGCTTTTGTTGTTGTTGTTGTTGGTATGCAGTGTTGTGTTTGTTTACCAATAAGAAGCCGATAAGCAAAGAAAATGTCTTAAATCTATTATTTTAATAACTATAAATATCCTTATCATAATGTTTCTTATTATTTATTATTATCATAATTGTCATAATTATCATAATTATTATTATTATTATTATTATCTTGTTTAGGTACATACCGCAAGCTTTCAGTTCTAGATCTAAGTGAGTAGTCCTTTGAAAGACGTTGTCTGTAAAAAGAAAAGAAACATTTAGCTGCTATTAAATTGATTTAATATTTATAGAGATATTCTTACGAATACTTTAAACTATTGTTAGTACAATAACCAATAGCAAGAAATCAAAATGGAAATGAAACTTGTATTAGTGGACATTACAAACTTATTCGACAGATAATCTTCAGAAATATGGAACCAATTTTCCCATGAAAACACAAGACAATGCAATGAAAATATCTCAGTAAAAATTTCTGTAGCTGTACTAGCCACGTTTTTTATCAGTCCGAAAAAATGTTCCCAGGAAAAGGTTAAGAAAATGTTTTGGGACAAAATATAAAAACATAACAGACAACGAAAAATATGTATATAAAGAATTTTACTGTACTAAAAGTACAAGAGAGCAGCGGCAGACAAAGCGAGAAGACAGCAACACCAACAACATACAAGTTTACACCGTTTGACAGATCAGAAAATCACATGAACAATAAATAATAGATTTTGAAAAATGATTGATAATACGTACGTACATGGATTTAGTTAAAAATTTACCAGAAAATTATAAAACAAAAAAAAAATAAAAGAAATAAAGTGAACAGATATATTAAATTGTTACTTGGGAATAAATTGTAAAAATATTACCTGCGATTTCTATGGGAGCTGCCACGCCTTAAATTGCGGCTATCACGCCACCTGGCAAAGCGATGACGCAGCGTTTGTCGCACTTCCGAGTTGAGAAAACAAAAAAACAAGGAAACAAAGAAACCCTGTAAATAAAAGAGAAATAAAAAATCTTTATAACAAATCAAAGACAGTTTGTAGTTATTGAATATTATTTCTAAAAAAAAATTGTTAGTTTTAAATAAACTTGCCTGTGTGCTTATTAAAAAGGCTCGTGTAATTTCAAATAAATTGCGGCTAATGCCCTGTTCCGGTCCCACCAGTACCAACAGATATGTGATGCCAAACAGTGGTATCAATACCAATAAAGCTTTCGACGCTTTATGATACTGTCTCGTCTCCAGGGTATTGGCAGAACGTAATTTCGTTATCAGCACCTGCAAAAGAAACGCCACAGCAAGAAACAAGAATTGAATAGAATGGCAGCCGCACCAATGACGGAAAATGAAAATAAATCTTCTACACAGACACTTTTCATATCCGGCTTCCAAAGATGGAGTGCTTGAAAGCAAAAGTATCTGTAAAACAACTTAAAGTTGAGTGTTTTGCTACATATAAATTTATTTAAAAGCAATTACAAAAGATGTTCTGCTTGTTTTCTGTGTATTAATTTTGATTGCTTGTGTGTGAAATATTTATAAATATTTGATTGTGGGAATGATGCATGAATTTAAGTGAAACCTATTTTAGGGTATGAAAAGAGTCGCCTTTAAAACTTACCCACATGATGCGTATCAGGAATATTAAGTTAAGCGTTAATACCAAAGAAGCAGGACCTTGAAATATCCAGTCAATGTGAGATTCACGCATCCAGGAGCATTCAATATCCAACTGTAATAAATGAAAAACAACTTTAAAGTTTACACTTGATTTTTGTAACTCATTAACAATCAGACTCCGTATCTGTCAAATCTCCTACCCGTCTGATTACACTACACAAACAGTGTCAATATTGCGGACTTACGTGCGAAATATGTTTGATAGCGATAAATTAATACCTGGGGGCAAATTACGACACTCGATATTGATCGGAATTTGTATTGAAATTGTATTAAAATTTCGAGGGATATCGAATGAGGTAATGCGGCCCCTGCCTTCAACAACTCACTTTAATATCATCGTTAATGACAATATTCGCTTAATTCACAAGCTTTGTTGTGTCGTCCATAGCAATAAACACAATAACGACAGCAGACTACAGACTACAACTTGTCAAAATTAGAATACATGTGCGTATATAAGAATGATTATTTTTACTACTACAGACAACACGGCTACGGCTTGTTGTCCCTGCTGTTTTTGTGGTTGTAGCCAAATTAAAATTATTTCTATTTCGGTGAGCGTCAATGAGTAGATGCAATGTTGCCAGTCTGATATAAATAAATTCAATTACTATAAACTTGAAAACATATTGTGTTATTATACAAAAAGAAACAAACAACAATATTTCCAAGCTAGTGAAATGATTTCTTGTGATAAATTCTGGACTTTAAATATATTTTATTGGAATAACACTCTTATTAAATATATGAAAGCGGCGACACTGGCGTATGAAAAGAATTCTACTACAAACAACAACACATGGTTATTAACTTGGAGGTGTTGTTTTAAAAATAATTAAGTAACTGACTACGAGGCGACGATTGTAGCCAACGGCTTTTGTAGTCGGTGATCGTGTAGCCTGCTGTCGCATAATTAAAAAAAAAAAACAGAAAAAGAAAAAGAAATAAAAACAATCACATTCAATACGGAATGATTTTGAGTCCAATTCTCCATTTCTTACGAATTTATTTTGGGTGCTTTAGATTGCGATCGCTGTTGTCATTTTTTCTGATATTTTTTATCCCGAAAATTTGGGAATATTATCAAATTGCAATGCCAATGTGGCAACACAAAAACCAGCATAATTCCCCACTGACAATCCCAAATGCCGGTGGAAATATTTTATTGTTAATGTTATCCAATAGTTTGATTTAAATGATATTAATTACAGATTTACAATCCATTTTCGAGTGAATAAAGCAACAGTCGTGTCAAAAAGATATAGTGCATATTCCGATAATTTATTTTCTTTCCAAACTTTTTTGAAGTAATTTTATAAAGCTGCAAAATTAAATTAAATTAAAAATGATTTAATAATTTTTTAGTTGGAATAAATTTATTGAAGAGTAATACCGTGTTCAGAGATGCATTTTTCATGCTGTCACTTTAATTGAGTTTTAGTGAGACAATTAACTACTAATTACTCAATTTATTAATTGACTTATTGTATGATAAATTGTGGTCAATTAAGGCCTTAATTGAGAAAAATGTCCTAATTGCGCAATTAACGCGTATGTCTGAACACGGTATAATTTATTTACTGACAAAAAGCACCTTTAAGTAATTATTTCCACTGTAGGACCAGGAATTAATCAACGCAATCAAATCTGTTTTCAAGTGGAAGTGAACTTTGTGACATGACTATAGGAGTTAAATATTTTTATTTTGAAAGACTGGAATATTTTTTTTGAAATTCACATGAAGGCTTGCGAGTTGAAGGAATGAAAGGTTCATTATTATTATTTTTTTTTTTTTTGCCACAATTCCGCTGTTCTTCTTCGTAGTGTTTCCCGTAAAACGGTGATTCTCCATGAATATATTCTTGGCTTTCTCAACGTTTTTATCAATTGTCCATTAGGGAAATTAATTCGATTAACCGTGAATCGGCTTCCAAGACAAGTGAAGTCGCTAGTCCGAAACAACTGACCACTTGGAGTACAACATTCGCCGCATTATTGCCGATATACGACCACTTTGGTTTGAAGAAGTTTCGACTACTTTTGAACCTCTAGGCTAGACTTACACCTGAGCCAGCCGTGGCTGTCATACGCCAAAGTTCGTATATAAATTATAACGCCAGAATTACCTTTCGAATGAAGTGAATTTAATGTCAATTTAAAACAATTATCTTTTTTCTATTCCTCTTCAAAGTTCTGAACTCTATAAATTAAAAAAATTACTTCCATATCATTCGTGGTTTTCATCAAAAGCATCCAGCTCTTCAGCGAATAAATTCTGTAAGAAGTGATACATTTTTTATTGCGCACCCATATGAGATGAATTTTTGCTGGGTCTTGTGTACAGTGTTCGTCATATGGACCGTATACTTAATATTTAATTGGCGTTTTTGATTAGAAAATACTCATACGCATGATGTACTTTTGCATTGTGGGGCCAAACATTTCAAGAACTTTCATTAAGAATAGCACAGGAGTTTTTCAAATTAAGCTTGGAAAATTAACTCTTCTGATAATTTCTTTAATATTGACTATATTTTTTTACAAAATACCATCAGCATAAGCAAGTTAATTTATTATTTCCTTAAAAGAAAATGAAATTTCTTGCAAACATTTTTGCATGACTTGTCAATTCTATTCTTGATAGAATTATATTCTACTGTAACATTTACAACCTCGTCATCGTTATCGTGTTGTTCGGTGAAAAAGAAAATTATTTAGACAACATCGTTCGCTTTTGCATGATTTCCATGTTGCAAGCTTGAGGAGGAGCATGTTAAAAATACATGATACATGATTATAGAAAATTAGCTCAGCTAAGCACGTGGCCGTATGCTAACAAGGGCCCATTTATCGCATAAACGTTGTCATTTATATACAAGATTACGTACAACATGAATTTGAATTACAGCCGCAACGAGAACAAGTACTCGTAACTTTGAGATTATTAACGTTATTAGCCGAAAGATAAAAGCAACTTATAGACTAAAATTTAGGGGCAGTTTTGTAAAAAGTGAAAAATATCTATGTTGTGAAATATTTGAAATCACAAAGTGGCAATAACCCAAAGGGACATGCACGATCGTGATCTGTTTCTGATGGTAGCAAAAAAGTTTTTCTTTTTATATATCTTTAATACTAACAATTCTTCATATGAAACACCCCATATGACGAAGTGACATTTTAAAAGAGAATTATTTCAACTATGAAGTGCACACACATACACAAACATACACACAAGTGTGCGTAAATATATTACTGAAGTGGTAGTGTGCGTGTGTCTTCGTATGTAAATAATGCACGCCACAGTTACTTTATAACTAAAAGACATGATGCCATTTATCTACATAAACAACGAAGATTAAGAGCTAATTTTATGGAAAAGACACTCATAATGAGATGCTGCTTGTGAAAGCGATAGTAAATGTTGTTAGTGCATGTTGCTAAGGATAATCAGTTGCTGATTGTAAAATAAACGATATACGAGCAATACAATCGGGTGCGTCAAATCGCTCTTCATTTAGGTAAGAATTTATTAAATATTTTTAAATCACTCTGATGGCCTGTAGCTCGTTTGTGTAACTGATGTGAGTGTTTCTCGCCTCGCAAAAATTGTCGTCATGCGGTGAAAGGCAAAATGGATAGTCCTGCAATAAATAGCAGGACAAGCATAGTTATTGATATTCTCTTTGCAAAATAAAAATATATTTAATAGGCCTTTAAAAAATATTTTAGGTATGATGGTATGAAAATATCGTTAGCAAATATAGGGTGTATTTTATAGCCTGATACAACTTTGAGTTTGCATCACTGCTTTATTTGACCACCAATTTAACAGCTGACAGTTGCTTTTTGTTTAATTTGCTTTGACATCTCATTATGGATCGACTTACATTAGAGCAACGTGTGCAATTGTGGAAATTTTTAATCTCTGTTCGTCAAACTTATCGTGCACTTCGTTCATTGAAAACTTTATTTTCCGGTGAAGCCCATTTTCGGTTGAATGGGTACGTAAATAACCCGAATTGTCGCCTTTGGAGTGAGGAGAATCCACAAGCTTTTGTCGAAACACCATCACATCCACAAAAAATTACTGTTTGGTGCGCTTTATGGGCTGGCGGAAGGAGTCATTGGCCCATATGTCTTCAAAAACGATGATGGTCAAAATGTTACTGTTTGTGAAAATTGGTGTTCCAGATTGCGCCTTGTACGCGCCAGCCGTGGCGGCCAAATGGCCGATATCATATTTAAGCTTTAATGTCATAAAATTTTCTGTCCAATAAAGGTCGTTTCATTAACATCCAAAATATATTACTATGTTTTATTATGATTTAAACTTGTATCACTCTATAAAAAACACCCTACAGATGATGGCACAAGTGCCAATCGTTTCCCATAACGTTCAGCGCCCTGTGATATGCTTTTTTCATATAAACAAGCCAACAACAATTAGCACAAAAATGCAAGAACACGTTATCGTTGGCTTCGAAGTCTACCTGTTAACTGCTTCAGCCTAGATCACCTCAAAATTAGGGCCTAAGTGGATCCAAGGCGCTCTAAAAATTTAACGATAACTAATTATTTTTCAAAAGTCTTAAACGTTTTGTTATATTGCAGTTGCCATTGCACTTATTCCTGAAGTTTTTTTTCGCACTGTTTTTGGAGTTTAACGAACACACTTTGCTTAATTGGAAGGAAGCACAGCGCAGCTGTTTAAGCGATTTGAAAAATTCCTAAAATTAGATCAGTGTCTATATAAAAATTATAACGTCCATATATGAATAATTTTTATTGCAAAACAACCGATCTTATCTAGAAACATCTCAAGCTCTCAAAAATTGAAAAGCCAGCAAGAAGTCCCTGAATTCTTATTAACAATCGCCTGGTTCACACTATCAAAGTTTTCCTGAGAGCGATGAGATATAAATATATATCATTTATATTCCTCTCTCGCTCTTTCTCAATAGAAAATCTAAATTTCTGAAACAAAATTTTCACAGTGTGAAACGAGACTTTGGAAATGAAATCAGCTCGCGAATAATCGCATACTCATGCATGAACAAATACGAGTACACACACTATAAGACTGAATACACACACACCAGATAAGAGATTTCCCTATCGAATCACCATCAATCACTAACATTTTTTATTGAGGACATAAAATCTTTTTTATTTATTTTTTTTTCTAATACCAAAACTGTTTAAGCATCGAATTTCCCCATAAAAAGATAAAGATATTAGTAAATGTATTCACTCGCATGTATGCAAATATTTTTCCATTTTTTGTTTTACTGTCTCCACATCCCACATCTCTTGTGTTTTTTATCTTCTTCGACATGCAGACGGGCAGAGGGGATTTGTCTTTGTTTTTCTTTTGCTTTTTTTATTCTTCACATGTTTGCTTTCAAAGGAAATAAACTGGAGATACATTTACGCTTACCAAATATTTGCTCACATACACGTGACCACTAAATACTTATGAAAAAGCTTTTAATTCAGACAAGTATTCACGGAGGTAAACAGTTGCCTATAATTTTATATTCGATTAGAGTTTTCTATCAGTTAAGAATAAAACTTTTTTGTTTAATAAACACTCATCTGAAAGAAAATCTTATTAGTATTTATTGGTTATGCTTTCTTTTGCGAAAATATTTGACAAGTGTGCCTTCACACGCCAGCATATTTACATTATGATTCTTCTTTTTTTTCATGAAATTAGTTGCTGGCAAAGTTTTTGTTTTTTTGTTAATGGAAGAGGGGGGTAGAAGCAAACTGGACTGATAGAAGAAAAGAATATTTGTCTCGCAGCTTATTTTACTGCACGTTTTCGATGAGCAAAAAAAAAAAACATTTTTAAGAAAAAAAATCAGTGTAAATATGGTATTGAATCGAAAGTATTTTAATGCAAAATAAGTTTATTTAATGCTTTTCTATGTGTGTTTCCCTCAATATTTCCTCATACCGGTGTTTGTTTAAGCGCTTCAGCTTTTTTCCCCCTGCTTGAAACAAATGTTGCAAATAAATAGCTTTTGATGGTTCCCCTCCTCCCTTTCAGTGATTTCGTATTTAACCTTAACAAAGATCCTGTGGTTGCTTTGAAGGATTTAAATGAAAAAGTTTAGAAAGAGTGTTGATAAGAGGATGCGAGTGTCAAAGAAATGAAACGAGTTTTTAATATGCGAATATTTTGGGATGACAAAAAAAATATATGTATGAAATTCATGTGGGTAAATGCAACAGCAGCTTGTTTTCCAAAAAAAGAAAAAGAAAAGAGAAGGATAAATGAAAAAAGACTTTGACTGAAAAATTCTAAAATGTTTTTGATTAATAAATTTTCATTGATTAATATTGTAATTAATCAGAAAATCTATTTGAAATTTTTTCTCAGTTACGGCCTTTTCAATTTGAAATACCCAATTCACTTAACGAATTTAAAACATTAATGATTTTTTTCAATATCTTTAAAAGTATCTTCTAAAAACCTCTTGCAATTATACAATGATTTTTTAATTATAAACGAAAATTTTTGTCGAAACAACGAACCAGACAATTGTTTTGTGAAATACTTCGCAGGAATAAATATTGGCGATGCCATATTTCTTAAGTTTGTGAATCTACTCCCAAAAACTTAGAAATCAGAAATCTAGATCGGGGTTTTTTCATGGGAATAGCTGTTCGTAATAAGGATGAATATATAGGGTGTTCTTTATAGAGTGATGCAACTTTGAGTTGGCATCACTGCTTTATTTAACCACCCATTTAACAGCTGAGAGTTGCTTTTTGTTTAGTTTGCTTTAAGATTTCACTATGGATCGTTTTACACCAGAACAACGCGTGCAAATTGTGGAAATATTTAATCAAAATAATGGTTCTGTTCATTAAACTTATCGTGCACTTCGTCCATTCAAACTTTTATTTTCCCATGAAGCCCATTTTTGGTGGAATGGGTACGTAAATAAACAGAATTGTCGCATTTGGAGTGCAGAGAATCCACAAGCTTTTGTCGAAACACCATCACATCCACAAAAAATTACTGTTTGGTGCGCTTTATGGGCTGGCGGAGGGAGTCATTGGCCCATATGTCTTCAAAAACGATGATGGTCAGGATGTTACTGTTTGTGAAAATTGGTGTTCCAGATTGCGCCTTGTACGCGCCAGCCGTGGCGGCCACATGACCGAAATCATATTTAAACATTAATGTCATAAAATTTTCTTTTCAATAAAGACCATTTTATTGATATCAAAAATATATTACTATGTTTTATTATGATTTAAACTTGTATCACTCTATAAAAAACACCCATTTAAAGAATTAAAGGAAAAAAAGTTTAAGTCCAATATAGAAAAGATCTCTTTTAAATTATGTTGACTTTTGTTTGTCTTGTATGACAAAAAAAAAATTTTCCTGGCCTGCGATTTCACTAGATATCGTTCAGTAGTACAATAACATTTAAAATAGAAATAAATTTTAAAACTTTGTTTTTGTTTCAAAACAGAAATTAGTTGTTATTCACTTTTTGAATTGAATTTGACGCTTTTTCAATTACATATGGAAAAGGTGTAGATTCTACTTGAATGCCTGCACAGAGAAGGCAACTGCTTCAGCTACTGGCAACATCTGAGTCGAGCGTCTCGACTCCTCTGTAATACCATCAAATTTCAGATATGCCTGGATTTGTCTCTATTAGTTTCATATCTACTATCAATTTCCTCTTATTTTACCCCATTGTGCATTGTCATCGTACCTTTAAGTTGTTGGGTATTTGTGTGCTCTGAATTAAGTAGCACGTGTATGCTTGAGTACGCAACTCAGACTATTATAACAACCAAAAATTCTGACTAACTTACCCCATTGAAACTGCCGCTTTCCAAAGGTGGCGCATAAACTTTTGCAAAAGACCAGCCAATGATTATTACTGCCGGGCAGCCTACAAATAAAACAAAATAACATTTATATAAACTTGATTATAATTGCAGCCTTCATTGGGGTTTCTTTTTATTATTGTTCAATTAAAAAATTCCAAGAAAGAAGATAAAAATAAAATATTGACTGCATTAAGAGTACGAAAGTTGTAATAATAATAAAATAATAATAGAATAGTAGAAAACAAATACAATTTCGTATATTTACCCCAGCCAATTAAAGCGTATTGTAGGAATCCCAAGTTGTCGCTAGAAAATGTTTGCACTACCAGGGTGTATAAATACAGGCCTAAAAATACGAAAACAAACAAACAAACAAACAAGCAAATGGGAAAAGTGAAATAATATTTAATTTCGATACTAAGAAATCTATTAAATACATATTTAACGAGTGTAGCACCAGTTAATAAAAAGGAATAAAAGAAAATGTATGTGAAAAGGCAGAGCACACGGAAGTTGAAGGTGTTGAAAGAAATGTGTTTGTGTAAGTGTTACGTTAACATTATGGCTTAACTTTTGGCACGAAAAGAACTGTAATGAACTTTGAAAAGTGTATTAATGGATTTTTTTTATTATTATTCCAGCAGAATGTTGAACACATAATATTCACAACTTTGTTTTAGTTTTTGAAAGAGAATCAATGTGCGGTTATATAAAGAAATAAAGAAGCTTCAAATCATGCCAAAATATAGTTTTTAATAGAACACACTTTCTAAGGAAATAACCAAAATAAATAAATAAATAATAAAATATTTTTTTAATTATATAATAATTTATAAAAATAAAATAAAATACTGTATGATTCGACAGCAGTATACGACTTTAATGAAAGCTTCAAAAAATATATATTTCATTTATAATTTCTTAATTCTATAAATGAGATTTATTAATTAAAAATTTCATACATCTATTGTACACCTACCTTCGACAAACATCCAAAAGAAATTTGTCAAGTTAAAATAATGGAACATCATGACGAGCGTAATACAACCGGCTGGACTTGCATGATCTGTCATCTATACAAACAGATAAAAATATCAACACAATTATATAGAAATAAAAAGATATATAAGATATTGTGTTAAAACACTCTTATTAAAAAGAACATTTCTTTGCCCCACAAAATATAGACAGAAGGCCTAAAAACCCTAAAAAAAAACATTAGATTTGTACGCTGTTATTCATAAACGATTATTAAAATTAAAGTTGATTTAAAGTATGGATTTTGTATGCTTAAAGATCCCCTTAACTTTAACAATCGCTTGTGAACTTATTCAAGGAATTAGTCTAGTCGTAGAAGGACTCAATGCACAGTGGACCGTATTAACTAAATATTCGTTTACTTAAAAACTGATAGGATTACAAAATGATAGAGTTACATAAAATTCTCAAAGGAGAAGCTAAGATTTCAGAAAATTTCGCAAAATTTTTGTTAATTTGGTACCTGAAAAATTAAGTGCACCATCCGAGTAATTTTACATGCATAAAATCTTACTTTTCTACTTAAAACGAATTTAATGATTTTGTTTTTTTTACTGCGTTCTAGTTATTTTGGACTTCTTTGAATTATTTTATTAATAGTTTGTTAAAAAAAATTTTATGTGAAATAATTTACAACCAATTTTATATGTTTTATGTAACTAAAATATTTATCGTACAAAATAATATGAATTCTTTTTATATAGAGAAAAAGCTCAAACTTAAAAATTATCGTTAAAAAATCTTGCAGAGCTTCAAAAGGAATGAAGATAAGGAAAGAACAGTGTTTTTTTCTTAAACTATTAAATGAGGAGACTGACGGATAGTCCTGCCGATATTCGATTAAATACGTTCCAAATGACAATTAGAATTACTCTAGACTAACATACTAAAAATAACTAAAATACTAATCTTATATTTAGTTTTCAATATTAATTCCATCTGGTGTCCAACTTTCACTTACCACTTGCAAAAATAATGTTAAAATCCACAATAATGCTGAGAGTATGTAAGTTAAAAATAAATTCGCATGAATTGTATTTCGAAGGCATTTCAAGTCTCTGCAAAAGAAAAAGAAAGCAAAAATTAAAGTTTAATTATATCACATTAACTGCCACCACATTAAATGTAACACATTTAATTGTTGGCAAAACAATGCCACGCTCAAACAGTGCCACAGACGTATCAATCCCTAAGAGCCAAATAGACATAAGCGATATTTTTATTTTTCGACTTTTAACAATTTTCTTATTTAATTTAATTATTAAGTAATTTATTTCAGATAACGAAGCAATTAATTTTTTAAGAATTTTTCGGGATATAGATTCATAAAAAAAACAAATGTAATAATTATAATTTTTTGTATTAACAATCATAATCGCAGCAAAGTTTCCCCATCAATTTATTTGAGAGTACAACTCTATTTATTTATTGTTTTTAATTTCTAACAAAGAGATGAAAACTTTTTTTTAGTTTTATCACTTACGACAGTTTGGCACTTAAGAGACGACATGTGGATGCTCGTATTATCACTTACTTGAAACATAAAAAGACAATTAAAGCTAAAACTAAAGCAGCAAAACTTATAAAATAACCGCAACAGTAGATATAAGCGGGCAATTCCACGCCTGGTGAAAAATCTGGCACCGCTGGCATTTCAACCGCATGATGACATTTATCGTAGTTGGAGTAATTATCCCATGTGCCATTGGGAAAACAGTAACGTGTAGCATTTTCTAAAGCAAATGAATTAGAGAGAGAGAGAGAAAAGCAAAATAATTAGAACAAGTTAAATAATAAATTTTGTAAGGAATTTAACATGACAGCAGTAATTGTAGAAACTAATTAAATGTAATGGCGAAAAGCAAACAGTGGCAAACACTGCAACAACAACAACAACAACTTGATTATTTAAGAAAAACGCTCTGTATTTCAGCATAGAAGTAGTGAATAGTGGCAGAAGACGCTCTGTTTTTTTTTTCCTGAAGAAAATCTGCTACAGTTGTGACTTGAAAACTTGATAACGTCTGACATGCCATTTAGTGAGTCCCTTGTCGAAGGTTATTAAGACAAATATAGGTTTTCGGAAGTTTTAAAAGTTTTCTTCAGATATTTGTTTTAGGAGGATTATTCAAATATATATTAAGCCTATATGTACATGCCAAATAAAACACGATTATTATAAATTTAAATGTAAATATTTAAAACAATTCAACTTTTCAATCGTAAAATATAAAAAGTCAACAAATAGTCTTAAGTATTAAGGAGCATTAAGACGATATTCCACGTATATATTTGCGTATGAGATTACATTATTTAAATATTTATTGTTAAAACAACTACGAAAAGAATAGCAGAAATAATTTATAATAACCTAAAGAACAGTAAATGGAATGTTTAATTGTTTTAAGCAAATATTTTCTTGCAAATAATTGCAAACGCTGAAATTGTCTGGAAGCACAATGGTGATTTCATACTTTTGAAAAAAGAAAAAAAAATATGTCTACAACGTACTCCTTGAAGTAAATTACTTTAGCTAGAATTGCACTGTGGGACGGAAAAATCTATTTTTGTGTATATAAATAGTGTTTATTAATTTAGTACATCAATAGAGATGAAGTTAAGGCGAGAACACACTTAACATTTTGTGCTATCGCAACATCATCACATTTTTGAATGATTGTAATATCTGCCAAGATATTTCAAATATATATATATATATATATATATATATATATAATTCATAATGGCCCACACAGTATTGCACTTTAATTAAAATTTAAAATTTAAAATATATATTCTAAATATGTAACTGTTTCTCTATTAGCTTTTTAAATTCTTAAGTAACATGCAAACCATATTCATTTCTCAGTAATTATTTTGCAGCCGACACCATTGTGCAATTTTGAATTTATTTATTCAATACTGTTAAAGGGAAAAATTAAGGGAGGTGTCGTTATGTTAAGCACACAATTTTTAAGAATCTGAACATATGCTATATTTGGGCTCCTTATGAACTATTAATGTGAAAATTACAAACGCACGCACACACTGAACGAAATATTTGTTCTGTCAAATTTGATTTTTTCAACTCATGTTGGGATTGTTTTACAAATTGCGAATTGTTATTAGTAGAAGCGGACCGTTGGGAAAAATTTTAATTTAATACAAAAAATTACTTCCTCTCCCTCTAATAGTTATAAAAAGGCTTTTAAATGTTCATACATGTCTGCTTGTATGTACAAAATATATAATATTAAATGGAAAATGTTATTGAAAATTAAAACTGTTTTTTATACTTTTTGTGCTAACAGTTAAGAATATTAATTTATGTTGTGCATATCTACATAATAATGCCTTTTAAATCATGTATGTTTTAACTAAGTTGACGGTCGAGAAGATACTTAAAAGTGTACCACAAATATATGCAAGATATGATTCATACAAATAATCTCAAAAATTTTCATTTAATTACAATTTCAATATTTTGTTTTTGTTTATATTTTTATATAATCGTATGTTCCTTGTCATGTTGAAGTTTAGAAACTGGGATATTTGTGCCTAAGAAAACCGAAAAGTCTAATTTGTTTTTCTATAAGTTTTTGGGGGGAAGCAATTATTAATATTCTAATCTAATCCTAATTCTATTACTGCAGTTTTAAATAAAAATATTGTTTTTTTTTTAATTATATAATACATTTACCGGCTGAACCATTTGGTGATCAGATCTGAGCGAAACGGCTTCGCATGCTGGTTCAGACTAGGCAAATTGGGCATGTTAATTTTTTCTACCTTCCTTTTTATTAATAAAAAAAATTTCTTTTTATGGCATAATAAATAAATTATTTCACACTGAATTGTGTTTCCTTAACAGTCCAACAAACTTCCAAAATTGTTATTCTCTAACACCCATGTCGAAATAAACTGTTTAGTTTTATTTACTTAATTAATTAATTTTTTTTTCGGCAAACTATTAGTTTATTTTAATTAAAACTTACGTGTACTATCGTAGTGAACACCTTTGAATTCATCAAAACATGGCAGTATGCCCCACGAGCCAGATGGTGTACGTGGCCAACAGAGTACAGAATCAAAAGATACGGGGCAGGAAACCAAACTCAAGTTGCTGTTTAACATGCTGGCAGTCTGTTCGAATAAGTTGTTTAGAGAGAAGAAAGAAAAAATTAAAAGAAAAACCAAGTAATTTCCATTAAAGTTCTTAGAAATGTTTCATTAAAGTGCAACTAATGATGACAAATACTGTGTAAGAGAAAACAAAAAAATAAAAAATTAATGAAAAACAAACAATTGATTGTTGCCACAAGAAGGAAATAAAGTGAAAGAGCAAAACAAAATAGAAAGTAAATTGAACAAGATATTGCAAAGGTTAATTGTTAAGGAATAAATTTTGATGACAAATTATATGTGCAGGGCTCGTTTACAATGCGTTGGTTCTTTTTACTCGGCACAATAAACAAGTAATAGAACGCAGACGTTGCAAAGATGACACAATTGTGGGCAAGAGTCTTGCTTATATTCATAAATCTTTCGCATAATGACTATGACTGCATTATTGGAATTGTTTTGCATAAATTGTGAATGCATGTTATTAAGTTTTAAATAGAAATTAGAATTTGAACCAATTCATGAAATTAAATAATTTGCATAAAGCAGATTCGGGCCTAGAGCTCGAATTTTTTTCAACTCCACACTTATAAAATATTTGCTCAAAAAAGCGTAACCACTATAACAACAGAAAGCTTTTAATTCAGACAAGTGATTTTTGAGTTAACCCGCTTCCAATAATATTAGATTCTATGTTCTATATTCTATCCTATTGGTTATGAATGAAACTACTCTATTTAATAAATACGTATTTGAATGAATTATTAATTCTAATTTAGTGGTCACGTTTTTTTTTTTTTTTTGGCACATATGTGACAATTTTGAATGTACCTTTAGTAATTTAATTAATTTTTATAACTTGAATTTGTTTCAAATAATAGATCCAATTTTCATCCACGGACCAATCGAAATCAGATCGATATAGAATGCCCCTGGTTGGCCTAAGGTTCTACACATTTTATTTTGTTTTAATTGAAAATCCTATCACTTAATTTAAAAGCCACATTCTGCCCACTTTTGTAATTCGACGTTTTTGCTTAGATCTTATCTATCAATTACAATTGATGCTGGAAGCAGAAACACCGCCATTAAGTTTTATATTTTTCCAATAACCGCATTTCAAATAAAACTCATTGATAACACTATTCAGATTTTAGCAAAAAAAAAAAAATCAACTGAAAATATAAGAAGGGAAGGATTTTTGAGTGAAAATTATGACTGCATTATTAAAGGAATAATTCCTTCCTTCCATTTTGCACACGGTTACTCCTGATAAACATACAATATTTTAATAACGTAATGAAAAATGTATGAGTATAAATAAGCAACGTCAGGACTATAACGCTATCCTTCGAATGAACATACATTCAAATTCATTTCCTTATAATGTTTTCATTATCCATGCAAATATGTATACGAGCACGCCCACACACACACGCACACACATTCAGGCAGACTCGTGTTTGCTTTTCAAAGTGTTGCACAGTGGCAAACAAAAGTGGAGATTAAAAAATGTTTATGCTATAAGAAGGTTTCCTATCAGTTTTTCATCCATTTTAATATTCAAAATAAAAGGTTGGTTCTTCATTCCAGTGGTTTTAAATAACCCGATTCATTTTTCATGATATTTGGAATAAACTGCTTTAATTTCTAGGGTATTCTAAATAAATTTTTTTTCTATTCTTGCTACTATAAACCGGTTCATATTTTATACTACACTAGCCAAAGCGTTTGTATTTTCCAAAACATTTCTAATAAATTAATTACACGTTAATCACATTTGTAAATGCTACTCTATATAAAGAATTAATTTCGTATGTTTAATGTTTCGGGCTATTTTGAACGAACCGGTTTATTTTTATTCTATTGCTAATAAACTGGTTAATTTTTTGCGGTTTGTTTATTTTGCTGTTCTATAGAAATAAGTTAATTTTTTATGCTTAAATAAACCGATAAATTATTTCTGATATTTTAGATGATTCGATTCAGTTTTAATGTTAATATAAATGAGCCCATTATTTTTTTATGGATTTAAGTTGAACTTGTTAGATTTAAATTCTATTTGTAATAAATAACGACTGATTTTCCGATATCGAAAGACTTCTTTCTATCGTACAATGAAATTTGAAACCAAAACAATTATTAATTTTTTTATTTATTTATTATTATTTTTTTTTTTAATGTAATTGTGCGAAAGAAATAGTCATTGGATTTACAGAAATATTATTTTTTTTAATCTGCTCAAAAAATGAATCGTTTAATTTAGTAGATGTTCTAACTGATTTGATTAATTTTTAATTATATTCTAAACTAAGTATTAAAATTGTAGGATTTAGTTAATGAACCGGTTACTTTTTCTAATTAGTCTGAATCAACCAACTAATTTTGAACGATTCTAAGCAAATACCATATTTCAAACTGCTCCCTATGAATCGGTTACTATTTTTCTTTTTTCGCAGTATTGTGAATGAACCGACCTATTACGCTAGCACTGGTCCGAAGGGTATTCGAAGTCACCATTTCTTGCAGATACCACATTTCACTTTTCAAGCTGCTGCCTATGAATCGGTTAGTCTTTCATTTAACTGTTCACACTATTGTGAATGAACCGACCTATTACACTAGTACTAGTCTAAAGGGTATACTCGTGGTCTCCATTTCTTGCAATTTGTAAAATTTATTTCAACTCGGTCTAACTTAAAGGGTTTACGGTTTATTTCATGCTTCTGTGATTGAACAATAATTGAATGGCGTTATTTTAAATTTACGCTCATAATCGGCCGCGGGTTAATCATAGTCCTAAATCGTTTTCACGTAAAATATTTTCAGACTTACTCGTTCATCCAGTTCTTTTTGTCGCAAACAGAGATTTTCCAGAGTCTTATTGACCAGATTATCGGTTCTACTGAGTGCCAGAGCTGCTGCTATTTCAATATCCTCCAAATGGAATATTTCATCGGTATTGACGTGAGTGTCAGGAAGATCGCTACTGTTTCCAGCCGTTGCTCTCAATATTGCGTTTGCCTGTTGCAGCATTTCCGTTGAAAAGTTGGCAAATGCACTAGACACTTCGGCCGCTCTGCCACCTGTTAAACTGTCGACAAAAGCACTCAAATCAGGTGGATCCATGACAGGGTTCTTTATTAAGTTGAGTTTGTTATCGTGGCGAAATTTTAATTTAGTTGCGATTTTTAGGTTGTAGTTTTTGTTACTGTTTTCTACTTCATACAACGATGACTGACTACCTCTTGGATAGTTTGCTGGTGTGCGTGTGGCAAGCAAATATTGGCATCTGACAGCACATGCAGCGCAACAAACAAAATATGTTCAAGTTGTATTTCGTTGGGGATTTTACCTTGAATTTAACTCAATTTCACTGAATTGTTTACTGTTTTGTTATTATTGTTGTTGATATTGTTGCTGCTGTCACCGTTTTTTATTCAATTAGCTTTTTTGCGCTTGCTGCTTTATGGCTGGAATTGAATTAAGAAAAATATTAATTATTGGAAAATAAATAAGTAAAATATCATATTGGAAAAATGTAAGATTATTTAGTCAGACAAGACCGCAAGAGATCAATATCAAAAATTTAATTTGTTCATTAATTTGCTTATTTTTTCTTTATGATAGTTTAATAATGTTTGTAATTAGGAGGTTTAATGAAAATCTTCTTAAAATTTTATTATTTTTTAACAACTCAATATATAACAAAAATATACCCTTAAGCCTGTACGAATTATAGTGTTAGTCAAAGTATACTTTAGGAGCTTAAAACCAGTTTTTTTGTATAGAAACGCTGGGTTTAAAAACTGTTTTAAGAAAATCTTGTTTGACAAATTTTTTTTTAAATACATTTCAAACTTATTTTAAATTTTATTAATATGGGGGTTAAAGTATACTTTTAATTTAGGAAATGTTAAGTAAACTTATTTGTTTTATTTACTACGAATTACAAGTTTAGATATCTTCGAAAATTAAAACAAAATTTTTATTAATTTTATATATTATTATTTTATATTTATTTTATATATATATATTATATATATATTATATATATCGAATAAATTTTCCATAAACTATAAGGTGTTTTTTATAGAGTGATACAACTTTGAGTTGGCATCACTGCTTTATTTAACCACTTATTTAACAGCTGATAGTTGCTTTTTGTTTACTTTGCTTTGACATTTCATTATGGATCGACTTACACCAGAGCAACGCGTGTAAATTGTGAAAATTTTTAATCAAAATAATGGTTCTGTTCGTCAAGCTTAACGTGCACTTCGTCCATACTAAATTTTATTTTCCGATGAAGCCCATTTTTGGTTGAATGGGTACGTAAATAAACAGAACTGTCGCATTTGGAGTGAGGAGAATCCACAAGCTTTTGTCGAAATATCATCACATCCACAGAAGATTACTCTTTGGCGCGCTTAATGGGCTGGCGGAGGGAGTCATTGGCCTATATGTCTTTAAAAACGATGATAGTCATAGTGTTACTGTTTGTGAATATTGATGTTCCAGACTGGGCCTTGCACGCGCCAGCCGTGGCGGCCACATGGCCGAAATCATATTTAAACATTAAAGTCATAAAATTTTCTATCCAATAAAGACCGTTTCATTGATATCAAAAATATATTACTATGTTTTATTATGATTTGAACTTGTATCACTCTATAAAAAACACCCACTTAAAGAATTAAAGGAAAAAAAGTTTAAGTCCAATATAGAAAAGATCTCTTTTAAATTATGTTGAAATTATATTTAAATTATGTTGAAATTATATTAAAACATTAATGTTATAACATTTTTTATCCAATAAAGACCGTTTCATTGATATCAAAAATATATTATTATGTTTTATTATGATTTGAACTTGTATCACTCTATAAAAAACACTCTTTATTAAAAACAAAAAAATTTAATTTTAGAATTTGCTCTTCTTCTGGCTTTATTAAATTGATGATTTAATTTTACAGCAAAATTCTGAGTTTTGTAATTTAAAAGAAATTGTGTTTGTTTTTTTTTTTTTCGTTGAGCTGTCCCAAGAAATAACAATTTCTACAATTGCGTTATTGCAATTTCTTTGTTTATGGTGAAACTGAATTTTTATTGCCAGTTTTTGTTTTCATTTCTTGGTTTGGCAGTGGCACAGATTCCATTAGACAACAATTGTTTTTTTCTTTTTTAATTTTTATTTGCAACTTTTCGCTTTTACTGACGGCCTTGAAAAGATGAAATATCAGCAACAGTTTGTGCAAAAGTAAAAAAAATTCCAATGAAGTGTTCACTATCCAGTTTCTGTGATTTAGTTTTTCTAACATTTCATTTCGTTGGAAATTTCAAAAAAAAATACTAAAAGTGGACGGCAAATAAAACTTCTGATGAGAAGAGTAACTAAATGAAAAGGGCTACGTACGGTTAAGGCGATCCCTGTACACTATATCCTGTAGTTTAACTCAAAGCAAATAATGGGATTTATTACGTTTGTCGAATCGCGTTAGACGAATTGTATTCGCTTCTATAAGAAGCACAAATCTTTTGTATTGTTCTTCGTAAACGTGTGTTGCTTTTAACGTATCTGGAAAAGGTTTCTATAACTATACAGTTCTCTTTATGGATGCAAAAAATGTATTGATCAAATTTAATTCGAAATTCAGGCAGGATTTTGGAAACTAAATAGGAAAGTTTTAAATTGAGTTTGAATTTGAAAATATTTTTCAATTTTAATTAAGTGCTGATTCTTTTTTCCAAAATCTTACTAAAACATTCAAAGTGATCAATTGAGGGGATATTTGGACTTTCGAATCTTCGAAATTAAGTTGGAAATCAAGTTCGAGTGCGAATTTTAAAATGCATGCTAAAGCTTAAGGCATGAAAGACAATAACAACAGCAGGCTACGAGCTACAATCTGTCAAAATTAGAATACACGCATTGAAATGGGAATGACTATTTTAGCGAGGACACAGCCACACGACTACCGACCACTGTTGTAGCTGTAGCCAAAATTAAACTAATTTCTATTTTGGTGAGCGACAATGAGTAGATGCAATGTTGCCAGTCTGATATAAATAAATTCAATTACTGTAAACTTGAAAACATATTGTTTTATTATACAAAAAGAAATCACAAACTATATTTCCAAGCTAATGAAATGATTTCTTATCATATATTGTTGACTTTAAATACATTTTATTGGAATAACACTATTTAAGAGTATTACATACCTGCAAGCGGCTACACTGGCGTATGAAGAGATTTCTACTACAAACAACATCAGATGGTTATTGGTTTGGTGGTTTCGTTTTAAAAATAATTCAGTAGCTGACCACGAGACGACGATTGTAGCCAACGGCTTTTGTAGTCGGTGTTCGTGTAGCCTGCTGTCTTTATTGTGTTTCAAGCTTAAGAATATTTGAGGTTCTAAGTTCGAACTTTCGATAAAAAATTGAAACTTTCGAAATGAAGTTCCCGTTTTCGAAATCAATACAAATTTGTTTGCATAATTATCATTATCAAAACAAAAATCCTTTCCACATAAATTTCTTTTTATTAGATATATGCAACACCAACCGCCTGTTCGCCGATGTCGCAAGCTATCGTGCGACAGAGCAAAAAGCAATTGCAACTAAAATAATTTTTAAAATTTGCTTTTGTTTTGAATGTTATTTAAACGATCGCTTGCAACATCAGCGAACTGGCAGTACATACAAGTTTTATGTAAATCTTATGTTCTTGAATTTATCTTACCTTTTGCTACAGAATTTAACTTGAAAATTTTTTTTAGGCCATTCTTTTCTGTTTATTCACTCACACAATTGAACCCATACGTTCTATTTGTTGGCCACGAATCGGCTCCTTTTCCAATTTATTCATTATTAATACATCTATTTCGTTAGCAATTTTATAAATTAAATACTGGCTTCACTTTTAGCACTTTTCATTACAATCACTTATTTTGCCACGTTAGTTAAATGCCATCGACTATATCTTTGTACTCGAATCCTCATACATGCTGAAATTCTACATAATAAAAATTTATTTCTACTGTTTTCGGGGTTCAAACAGCTTCTCTCGCGTTTAATAGACTGAAATGAAAGTAAAATTTTATTTTCTTATTAGAGTAATAGCTTTGCTTAATTTTGTACAAAAATAAGATTTTGAAATGAAGAGAAACAAAAATATATATAAAAAATTTAATCCCCAAAGATAAGATTACCAGCAAGTATTTGTGGTAGCAAATAGAAATAAATATAAACACAAAAAAAAAGTAAATAAAAATTTAGTAAGAAATCTTATAAGTTTGGAATGAGTGACATCTTTATTGGGAACAAAATCTTATAGACTTAGACTTCTTTATGCTGGCGAGTAATAAACCCAAACAAAATAACAAATTATATAAGCAAATAAAGTTCTTTTCAAGTGCCTTGTTCTGTCGCAATCTTTTCATATGCTCATGTAGTTGAAACTAAAAAGTGTTTAACGAGATTCAAAAACAAATAAAAACAAAGACGGAAGAATACTTGTTAACTTTAATATTATAAACTAGACATCTGAAAAGAAATGTGTCACGTTGGAGTGAAATGAAAACTCCAGGCTAATAAACTTCACACAACATATTCTAATACTCTTGTATTTAAACTTTGGAACATCCATTTAAAATTAGCAATACAGAAAACGTGCAGCTTGAAGATACACAACGCCGCCATATTCCAAGCAAAACATTTCGATTAAGAAAAATAATTAATGCAAGGACTTCTGAAGCCAGACCATCCATAACATTTGCAAAGAGATCAAAATGTATGCGCAAATTTGGATCAACTGCTGTTTGCATAAAATTTTAAAGTCAACAAGACAATAAATTATTTATGAAATATTTTTGTCTGGTGTTAATCTTTTTATTTATTAAACAACACTCTACATGAAATAAGCAAACAAAGTTAACTTAAAATATAATCTTTATTTGGTGGAATTTAATTAAAAACGATTAAAATAAATAAGATAATGAAAACAAAATACACTTAAGCAGTTTATAATTTTTTAACAAGTTTAATCGGTGTATTTTTCGCCACCATATTTTATAGAAATCCTTGCAATTCAGCTGATATTTTATCACACTTTTCCATAAGAAACCATTTCTTTTTCACACTTTTTCAAAATTAAACGTTACATTTCTCACGCATTTCTTACACTATGACTCTTTGAACCGGGCCATTTCTCACAATACTCTTAACGAACCGGTTCATTTCCTACACTTTTCTAAATGAACTGTTTCATTTACCCGCGATTTTAAATAAACAAGTTCACATTTCAAACTATTATAGATGGAACGATTTATATCTCCCACTATTCAGCATGAACACCTTCATTTCTCACACTTTTCCTAATGAACCACAATTCAAGGTTATATAGGGTGTTTTTTATAGAGTGATACAACTTTGAGTTGGCATCACTGCTTTATTTGACCACTTATTTAACAGCTGATAGTTGTTTTTTGTTTAATTTGCTTTGACATTTCAATATGGATCGACTTAATCAAAATAATTAAAATTTTTAATCAAAATAATAGTTCTGTTCGTCAAACTTATCGTGCACTTCGTCCATTCAAAATTTTATTTTCCGATGAAGCCCATTTTTGGTTGAATGGGTGCGTAAATAAACAGAATTGTCGGAGTGAGTAGAATCCACAAGCTTTTGTCGAAACACCATCGCATCCACAGAAAATTACTGTTTGGTGCGCTTTATAGGCTGGCGGAGTCATTAGCCCATATGTCTTCAAAAACGATGATGGTCAGAGTGTTACTGTTTGTGAATATTGGTGTTCCAGATTGCGCCTTGTACGCGCCAGCCGTGGCGGTCACATGCCCGAAATCATATTTAAACATTAATGTCATAAAATTTTCTATCCAATAAAGACCGTTTCATTGATATCAAAAATATATTACTATGTTTTATTATGATTTCAACTTGTATCACTCTATAAAAAGCACCCTATAATATGCCATTCATTCCTCACAATATTCAAATTTTTAAACTTTTACATTTTTTAAATTTTCTTCAATAGTACGCTTTCATTTTGGCCGCACTATTAAAGACATATAAAACATAAAATTTCAATATGATTTACTGAATCATGCGGATCAAATAATTTTTTGTTTGATAAATTTATGCCTCTTTGAAATATTCATTTTACATTTTTATTTAATATTTTCTATTTCCAGCATTAATTTCTGTCATAAGCCAAGTTAATTAATATTGTGAACATGACCTTTTCGTTCCATTATCATATTCAATGTAAACCAGAAGCATGTCTCCTCTAGCAATAAATTTAATTAATTGTCATTATTTTCTCAATCACTGAATGTTGAAGGCCGTGTTAACAGAAACTACCAGTAAAATCTGTATAGACAAGAAAAAGTCTGCGTGATTTAAACCATTTTTCCCTTTAAAACACACATAAAAAATATATTTAAATATATTGAATCGATAAAATTTTCCAAAAATTCCCAACCGGCTTCAAAGTTTAGCGAAATGATAAGCGTTACTAATTAAAAGCATGTGTCGAAGTTTTACGCAAAAAAGTTTTCCCTTCTGTAACACTTCAAGGCAGAGTAGCAAACAACTGTTGCAATTGTCTTTTAAAATACCCCCTCTATTTATCACGAACACACAAGAGACAAGACAAAAAAATTCCGCAGAGCTGGAAAAGTTGTTGTAAGAATTACTTAAAACTGGAATAAACTTTTTGTATGAAATGAAACCTTTTTTTCTCATAAAAAAGAGATAGAAAAAATATATGGAAGTGGAAGAGATACTGACATGACTAAAAAACAAACAACAACACCCGTCTACACAAATAAAAAAACTTGTCATTTTTGCGAAACATTTAAAAGGAACTAGATTGGGAAACACAAACAAGATACAGCTAAAACCAACACCATCTCAAACACTAAAAGCCATAAATTTTAAAGTTTTTAAGCCACAAAAGATAAACGAGTATGTATTTGAAATGTAAGTAAGTGTTTCTTTTTCACATCTCCTTTGTTTCATTTTGTTCGAAAATTAATTTTAAGGTGTTAGTTAAGTCAAGAAGTATAAAAATTTATATAAATTTTTATTATCAATTTTCCATACTAGTCTGGATTAACTTTTACATTTTTCACACAATATTTTATTCTACCAGAGTTGAGGGCCTTTTTAGCCGGTGCCCTTTTTCTTACTTTAATCTTGGAATTTACTTCCGATGGGTTAAATAAATTCATAATAACAATAATAATAATAATAATAATAATAATAATAATAATAATAATAATAATAATAATAATAATAAGCTATAATTAATAGTTATTAATAATAAATTATTATTATTATTATTATTATTATTATTATTATTATTATTATTATTATTATTATTATTATTATTATTATTATTATTATTCTTATTATTATTATTATTATTATTTTTATCATTATCATCATTATTAAAGGGTATTTTTTATAGAGTGATACAAGTTTGATTCATAATAAAACATAGCAATATATTTTTGATATAAATGAAACGGTCTTTATTGGATAGAAAATTTCATGACATTAATGTTTAACTATGATTTCGGCCATGTGGCCGCCACGACTGGCGCTTACAAGGCCCAGTCTGGAACACCAATTTTCACAAACTGTAACATTCTGACCACCATCGTTTTTGAAGACATATAGGCCAATGACTCCCTCCGCCAGCCCATAAAGCGCACCAAACAGTAATTTTCTGTGGATGTGATGGAATGCGACAATTCTGTTTATATACGTACCCATTCAACCAAAAATGGGCTTCATCGGAAAATGAAATTTTGAATGGATGAAGTGCACGATAAGTTTGACGAACAGAACCATTATTTTGATTAAAAATTTCCACAATTTGCACGCGTTTCTCTGGTGTAAGTCGATCCATATTGAAATGTCAAAGCAGATTAAACAGAAAGTAACTATCAGCTGTTAAATGGGTGGTCAAATACATCAGTGATGCCAACTCATAGTTGTATCCCTCTATAAAAAACACCCCTTATTATGTAGTTTGAAAAAATATCACACCATTCTTAATTTAAAAGTAAAACATTCTTAAAGAAATGTTGTGCGGCCATTTGAATATCTGAGAAAATATATAGTAAATGATCTTATCATTATGATTTCCTTGTCAACATCTACACAAGAAAATATATGTTACTAAATTTGTTCGCTGGATCACATCATTTAAGTGTTAGCGAATTTCAAATAAAGACACTGTAAAGCAACCGTCATCTTAAAAAATAAATTTTTTGATAAAGAATACCCAGATCGTGTTTATGAATTCGGCCATGGCCGTAACTTTTTATGGCCCACACAATAATTCCGAGATAAAAATGCTAATTAAGCAAAATTGTATGCTTTTTCACTCACATTAAAAAAAAATAAATTATAAAGTCAGAATAATAGGAAAATTAAATGAGAAGTTAAAATGTGAAAATTATTTCGTACAATTGATTGGATATCTGCAGCACCATAAAAATTAGATTGAATTTTTCGGAAAAAATATCGCTTTCAAAACACATTATGTCTGCTTGGTTTTTTTTTTTTTAATTTTTATTTTAACAAATTAAAACAGAAATCTTTTTATGGCAAATTTTTCAAGCAGTTGATTTATTTGCAATAAAATCAGATACTGACATGCAGATCATCAATTCCTTTTGTTTGTTTAATTTTTACTGTTCAACAGAAGACTTTTCATTTTCTAAACAATAAAACAATAATTTAGTTGGTGTATGACTTGTTTTGTTAGTTTTTGCACGGAATATCAAGGAACACAGAAACAGGTCATTTCGATTGTTGGGTTAATGAAATGTTTCAATTTGAATTGTGTAGAACTTCTTACCGGGACTGGTTTAAGAACTAAACAGGTTTGTCCAAACCTTAAAATTTAGTTAGTATTTTAATGAGCACTAAGGACGGGACTGTAATAACTTCCGAAATCAGCATTTCTAATATCTAGAGCTTGCTGAATGTTAAAGCGAGAGCCACTCCTGGCTCAAGTGCCCCTAAAATATCATTTCACAATTAAGTAAATGAGCAAGAAAAAAGCGATTGATCGCTTAATCGCTCTATACGCATATATATACACATTTCCATTTACAACTATCACTTGCAACCACACACTCACACACTTCCTCTACAATTATTTCCCTTAACGTGCATCCAATAAATATCACACTGAATTAAATTAACACCACTCACATACTTTGTTTACAACAATTACCACATTAAAATACTTTTCAATTCATTCCTTCGTCTTCTTTGTTCCCTTATTAAACGATACTAATTGGAATGAGATGTTGTTGACAATGTGATTGCTGCTGTTGATCTTCTCTGTCGCATACAATTGTTGCCTACAGACAATAATAAAATTGTATTTGAGTTTGTAAAGAAGAATCATATAAATTCAAGAGCACTTTTGGTTTTAAGAAAAATAAAACAAGTTCATTGACTCAAACACATTAACCAATAAAACATTTAATTAAGCTGCTTATGATGGTTTGAGAATTCTCACAAAGAAAAATGCTGAAGAGATTAAGTATCACAAGATTCTCTCTTTTCCATAGAGAGAGAAATTCAAAATAGTTTCAATACAAAAAGCGTCGGTTTGCTGCAACCAAGAATGATAAAATTATTATTTCATCAATCCAAACTTAATCGCCAGCAGATTCGTAAAAATCGGAACAGGTTTTTGAATACTTATAGAAATAATGGGAGACAAATGAAATAATATTAAAGCCCCTCTGATATAAGCCTTGGTAAACAAAAATTAAGAAACAAAACTAAAATTAGGCGCAAAATACTTCAGATGCATATTTTGAGAAATATTTAATTTTTTTTAAGTCTTTCATAATTTTTAGAAGCATCCCGCTCTGGTGAATCGCCTCCAATCTTTTCCTAGCAGAGAATCTTTCAGTAGCCTCTCTGAGATAACAGAAGTGATGCTCAAGATCTTGAGTGTACATTCGCTGACTTACCCAACATGTGAAGATAACACGATCACCTCCTGCGTGGGCTTCTTTCGAAGCATCAATCTTTCCCTACTTTAATTAAAGTTTCAAAAAACATTAAAGAAAACAACTAAATTATTTCAACTACTTCAATAGCGCAAATATTGATTATGACGCTACTGGAGCGAACATTTTTGTTTATATGAAAAACTACTTGTTCCGATACTTTGCCTGGCCGACCGGCCCATGTGTTTAATGATGTTTGCAAGTAATTAATACAAACAAATAAAATTTATATTAAAAATTCGTTTACTCTTTTTGAATTGATTTGAAATTTCCATTTATTTCATGTTCTCTTCTTTTTTAACAAAACTACAACCATACACACACACACACACCTCTGCAATGTTTCCTATTGATATGAACTGCATTTTATTGGTGTCTAAAGCATTAATTATTTGCTTTTGTTTTACTGTTGGCTGTTTGTTTAAAATATTAAATTTACCTTAAACTAAATAAACACAAAACTTTTGTTCGATTTACGGTTTTTCTCTTATTGCAAATATTTAATCAATACTGAATTACAAAAAAGAAAAGAATAATAAAATAACACCTGCCAGGCAGAACCAATAAGTCAACTAAAAAAAAAATAACACTGTGCTACACAACTCTTTTCTCATGCCATTTCACCGCACATAATTATAACTTTTCAGCAAACTTGCAGGGAGTTTAAAATCATCTACGGGTGTGATAAAATTCACAAATAATAAAATATGTGCATGTACCTCTAAATGAATACATAATATAAACCAAAAATATAATATTTGGGGGATTCACACTGTAGTCCTAAAATCATAAATCATAAGATAATAGGACGAAATATATGACTAGTGAGAACAGCCTGTCACAACTCAGTATGCTATTTTAAACATCGATCAGCTAATAAGACAACAACACATTTGAAGTGAACTGAATACATTTTTCTTTTTTTGCGGCGGCAAACGGAAAAACGTTCAGCGGCTGCCAGCTACGTAAGTTAAACCAGAAAAATTTTTCACTCGCATATATAGGGTGCTTTTTATAGAGTGATACAACTTTGAGTTGGCATCACTGCTTTATTTGACCACTTATTTAACAGCTGATAGTTGCTTTTTGTTTAATCTGCTTTGACATTTCAATGTGGATCGACTTACACCAGAGAAACGCGTGCAAATTGTGGAAATTTTTAATCAAAATAATGGTTCTGTTCGTCAAACTTATCGTGCACTTCGTCCATTCAAAATTTTATTTTCCGATGAATCCCATTTTTGGTTGAATGGGTACGTAAATAAACAGAACTGTCGCATTTGGAGTACAGAGAATCCACAAGCTTTTGTCAAAACACCATCACATCCACAGAAAATTACTGTTTGTTGCGCTTTATGTCTGGCGGGGTTATTGGCCCATATGCATGTCTTCGAAAACGATGATGGTCAGAATGTTACTGTTTGTGAAAATTAGTGTTCCAGATTGGACCTTGTCCTATTTAAACATTAATGTCATAAAATTGTCTATCCAATAAAGATATATATTTCATTGATATCCAAAATATATTACTATGTTTTATTATGATTTAAACTTGTATCACTTTATAAAAAACACCCTTTGGTTCTTGTGAATAATTTTTTTTTATGTTTTAAAAATGTGATTTAATGTACAGACATATAGATATGAATATTTTTTTAGACATTTTTTAGTCGTGAAATATCTAATAAATAAGTAACGGCGAGAAACACATACTATCGCCGTCTCGCCTAAAGATTTTCAGCCGTTCGACTCAGATCTCTATAACTATTTTATGACAAAACAAAAATGTACTTGAAAGAGTGTTATAATTTAAGGAGTTTTTGTATGCAGCACAACAACAACAACTTTTCCAATTCGTTCTAAAGTAATATGACTTTATGACAATATGACTAAATAGCACACAGTATGAATACCCCAATTGTAATCCACAAACCTGTGGGCAGAAGAATGGAATGACTGTTTCAAAATTGTACAACATTTTTCGTAATAACTGTTAATTACTTTTAACAAACTGACTACGTGTAAATAGTAATTACATGTGTGTGCACACACACACACACACACACACGTACATACAATTGTAAAACTTATACAGAAATATGTATGTGGTGGCAGTTTGCAATTTTTTGTAGTATTTATTCAAAAATAATTTGCCAACTAATGAAATTTGTGGAATCACTTTTTAATGAGTAAAACATACAAAATATTTGATAAAAATTTTTTTATTAATCCCATTGCATTACGTACTGTTCTAACACTCATGCCAATAGAGAATGAAATAATATAGAATTTAAATAACTAAAAAGAAAACAAAAATATGTAGATAATTCCTTATATGAAAAGCAACGCAACTAAAAATTTATATTAAATATTTGAAATTTAATTTGGATAGTGTTTTCAGTTATTTGTATGTGTACATATCCACACACCTGCAAGAAAGGTGATTACACGCTTCAAATCTTTTAAAGTACTTTATAATACTATTAAGGATCACAAGGAATTCTCCCAATTTGTTGAACTTTTTCCCCCTAAAAATTAAATACTTTTTGATATTCCTTTTTGTATTAGAACACATTCAAGTTTATTTAAGTACCCTTTTTAATTAAATAAGTAAAGAAGTTATTGCCAGCACGTGTGGAAAAGTAAATAAACAAGATTTTTATTGACATTTCAATAACACGAAATGTAGGCCTTTAAGTTTCCAGACGTGATAAAATAATTTTCATTTTTTTGGCCAATTTTCGGCAAATATTTTTCTTATAAAATAATCTATAAAAATTTATTTTTAAATAACAAAATGAAAGCCTAAAATATCCTTTATTTTCAAAATCTCAAAAGTTGTAGAAAAATGTTTCGTGTACGAAAATGGTTAAAAGTTTTGAAATATTTTTCGTATACGATGAATATTATCAGAATCAGAAATGTGAGATTTCGAAAAATCTTTATTTAATGCAAATTCTCTTATTATTAAATGATATTATTGTAAAAAATTTAAATAAATTTAAATATTAAATTATCTTATTGTAATACATTTTTCCTTTACGCATTCTGACCAGTATTTCTTTTACCAAAATTGTCAGATTAAGAAAAATTTATTTTGACTAATTTTTATATACTTTCTCTCAAATTGAGAAAAATCAGGCTAAAATTTTTCTTTTCAAAAATTGTCAAATTGTAAAAAAATTATTCTTTAGGAAAGTGACAAATTATTCATATTCTGATATATTTTAATTTTACGAAAATTTACAGATTCATTCCAATTTCTCTTGAAACAAAATTGACCGATTCAGATATATTTTGTATTTAAGAAAATTATCAAAAAAATTGCCAGATTCTAACAAACTTTTCCTATACAGAAATTGTCATATTCTCATATATAATCATATTTGTGTATTTTTTCAACGATAATTATCTGATTGTGTTAAATTTTTCTTGTGCCAAAATTGTCAGATTTACCACAAAACTTTTCCTTAACGAATATTATCAAACAATTCTCAGATTTTAAAAAAATGTCTCCTTTACGAGTGTTGCCATATTCTCGCAAATATTCCCTTTACCAAAATTGTCAGATCCTGACAAATATTACTTCTGACAGAATTGTCTTTAGGAATTTTTTCTATTACAAATATTATCAGATTCTGATCAAGAATGTTGTCATATTCTCGCAAATATTTCCTCTACGAAAATTGTCAGATCCTGACAAATATTTCTTCTGACAGAATTGTCAGGCTTATGAAATTTTTCCTATTACAAATATTATCAGATTGTGATAAATTTTTCCTATATGAAAATTCTCAAATTTAGAAAAAGTGCCTCTAATAAATAATTTTGATATTTAAACAAAAATTTGTTTTACAAAAACTGTCAGATTCTGGCAATTTAACAATTGTTTTTGTCAACCAAAATTGTTAAAGTCTCAAATATTATTCCTATCCGAAAATTGTTTAATTATTTTTGGTAAGATCTAACATCTTCAAAACATTTCCTCAACGAAAATTGTCAGAATTTGACAAATTATTCAATAACAAATTTTCTTTACTTCTTTCAAATCTGACAATTTTCGTAAAATAAGTCAAAATTTGGTAGTTGTCTAATAGGAAACATTTTACAATACTTGAATTTTCTTAAAGAAAACCCTTATCTGAATATGGCAGGTTTGTAAAGGAAATTTGTTTTTGAATAACTTGTCAGATTCTGACAATTTTCGTTGAGGAAATGTTTTGAAGATGTAAGATTTTACAAAAAACTATTAAACAATTTTCGGGTAGGAATAATATTTCAGACTTTAACAATTTTGGTTGACAAAAACAATTGTCAGATTGTCAGAAGCTGACAGTTTTTGTAAAACAAATTTTTGCTTAAATTTCAAAGTTACTTATTAGAGGCACTTTTTCTAAATTTGAGAATTTTCATATAGGAAAAATTTTTACATACGATATTGATCAGGCTCAAATTCCTGCTAACGAAAATTGTCACATTCTGACAAAGTTTTGATACACACATTAAGTCAGGATGTACACATTATTTGGCATATGCAATGCATATGAACCTGCATATCTTTTTTCGTTAGCCCACTGTGCAATATGCATGTGTGTGGTTTTATTGCCTTTTGCGACCACTACATATTTGCGATGCAGCAACATTTAAACTTTATTGTTTTTTGTCAGTTTATTATTTCATTTGCATTACGATATTAAATTTATTTAATTTATTGCATAAGTTGGCAAGTAAATTGAAGTTAAACTTTTACCAAATTAATTGTATGTGTGACTTCCTGTCAAACAATTTAATTATACAACAATACACCGTATTAAAATAATTAGTTAATTTAATAATAATTCTTACAATTTGTGATAAATAACTTAATTTATATTCACTGTATCATTTAACGGTAACAACTATTTCGAAACGGTTAATATTTTATTTTCAACAAACATTTTGAACACTGGATGAGTGTGAATATTCATTTCATTTAGTTGTCATTACATTTGTCACTAGTATTTGACTTGTGTTTAGGCAACAAATGATATAAATAATTAAACTAGATAAAACAAATAAACATGGAATGTCAAAATAGTTGACGGTATAAACAAAACAGGTGGTTGGTTTAATTTTAGATAGTCGGCATGGAATCGTTTTTTGTTTTAAGTTTAAGTATTATTTCAATGATGATTGATTATTACAAGCAAATTGTGAATGTAACGACAATAAACGCTACAGAAGTGTTAAATATTCTTCTATAATTACACTTATTCTTCACATTTTAATTTCTTATTATTAATTATTCTACACATTTTAGTTCAAGTTGTTGCTGTTTTTTTATCTCTTACAAGTGTAATTAGAGTTGGGAAATAGCCAGATATGTAGAATGATCAAGTATGAAGATAAATAAAAACACGTGATCATTAAGATCTTGTTTACAATTTGTTATCTATAAAACTTCTTTTTAAATTAAATAGAAGTTTGAAATATTAGTTAATTTTCTTTAAGATATTTGTTTGGAGTAGTTCAGATTAGCTCTAGTAAAACACGCACTGGGATTAGCCTAAAAACGCCTCAATGAAAAAACAACCCGTTTAAAATTATATTGAAGTGTTAAAATTGTACTGTTTAAAGAAAATTTTCTAAAATTTTAGTTTAAAATTAACAAAAGTGTATTGAATAATAAGAAAAAATTTATGGAAATTGCAATAACAATTTGAATGGAAATTTCGATCGTTAACCGAGAGACACACTCCAATCAAATAAAATTTATTATCACCTGAAAACCAGTTAACTATTTTAATTATTTTTTTAGTACAAATTTTCTGTAAAATTATTTCACTTTTTTATTTAAATATGTCCTTTGAAATGTATTTCATTTTATTATCAACATTTAACCGATTCAAAACTGATTTCAATTTACTAAGAGTTTTGTAGAAAATATATTTTTATATTTCGTATAGAGTAATTTTGTCATATGGAGTTCTACTTTAAATATTTACTCAATTCAGAAACAACAAGGACTTTAAAGTTGTATGTGAAAGGACCATATCAATAATGTTTTTCAAAATAAAAATATAATATTTTTGATTTCACGCTTTCCTACTTTGTTTTATTTTATTTTATTTTTTTTTTTATTTTTTTCCTTTATTTATTTACTTATTTCTTAATTAATTTTTTTTTGTTGCTAAATTTTCTGGTCATTTAGCAGGGGTACTCATTGAACCCGCTTATGCCTCTTATATATCGTAAATAGTGAACAAATTCAACTGTTTTTCCAAAGTACTTTCATCTAATACTGTCGTTATCAAAAAAAAATAAAAAAAATCAAGAGCTGCTAAATTGAGCACCTTAAGTGAGTACCCCTGCTGTACATCATATTGAGTATTTTATTGAAAACTATAAGAAACAGATTTAACGTACACATGATTTGACTTACCTTTTAATTAATTTGTAGCTTGCAGAAAACCAATATCCAACTAATTTATGTCTTCCCAGTTGTATCACCAGTTCAGCCATATGAGCTCATCTTCACATGGAATCTTTTTGATTTATTTCCTCCCCTAAGATTAAATTAATGTTTGACAGTTCAATTAATTCCATTTGGGATGTACGTAAATAGTTATCACATGGAGCAAATGTAATTAAGATGGATCACTTAATTAATAATTATGTATATTTTTGCTATATTTCTTTGATTTTTCACATCTTAATCTTTAGCACAGAATATAATTTTTTTTCTACGATTTTTCCTCAGTATTAGATATTTTTAAATATTATAATTTTTTAGTTAAGGTTACTATTAAATCATTTGCACAATTTATCGAAAATATTTTATTGATTTCTTATTCTTGTTTAGGAAATCGCGCCATTTTCTATGGAATGCACTGACCGTTATTAAAAATAATGCAAAAACAAACTTGTTGCACGTTAAGCACGCTTTTTGTGTTTGTTGTTTTATTTTTAACCGTTAATCAACATGGAAACTTTTTAAACGTCCATTAATTGAATTATACTCGGTGATTGCGGCGAGCGTTCCTTATACACTCCAACTTACTAAACGAAAACAAAGAACTCTGTTAGATGACTGAAAGAAAAACAAACGTTGGTGACGACCCACCATCTGAGAAAGTTTTCATACGAGCTCTCACATACACACGCACACATGTTTAGGGAACTAAAAGCTTTCGAATTGATATGATATATTTTTGCCGGTTGTTGTTTTTGTAATCTCTGATTTATATTTTTCTTCTTTTAAAAAATATATAAAATGTTAACTTGGATCTTAAGAGTGAGATAAGTTTGCGGATATCGGGAAGCTTATTGAAATACACACTTCGCACGTATAAGAGTTTTCAAAAGCTCAAGTATGGAACACAATAAGTTGTGGCTTTTATTCTATGTTTCTCATTTGTAATGGATTTCGTTTATAGTCTTTCCAGTGAATTTGATGAGATTTTGTGTATTTTTAAAGCTTTTGCAAAGTTGTGGATCTTTTGTACTTTGAGCTGGTATAAATTATTTAAGCGTATGTATATAACAAGCTTTTTGCCTCCGGTTAATTGTGGATTATAAATAACAAAAGTTTTTTGTTTTGAAAAATTGCGTTTAAAAAACGTACCGTTTCAAAACGTAACATTCAAAAAAAAAACTCTTTAAAGGCTTTTCTATTCAATAGGTACCTTTTTAAGGATTGTCTATTTACCCCTTAATTCACAAACAATTGTTAATTAATGCTTTAAAGGTACTTTAGCCATACAAAATCCATACTTTAAAGCAACTTTAAATTTAATAATGATTTATGAATAACACCGTACTTTTTGCATTTGTACATTTTTTAGTTTTTAAAGCTTCTTATTTTTTGAGAGCATATTTAAGATAAGTACCTTTTTAGGAAGTACATTTTTGAAAAGCACATTTTCAAATTTATCCTTTTTAATGGTACTGTTTGTAAATCAAAAAATCCTTAAAAATTTTTTTCAATAACTAAATTTTTAAAAAGTAAGCAGTAATATTTACCAAGACACGCTTTTTGAAACAGTTATGCTTTCAAGAACGGTACCTTTCTATGATGTGTATATTTACCCAAGTAACTTTTCTAAAAAACTGCTTAAAAACTAATTTTATCATATGAGATATTGGTAGGGTAAGTGTCCATTTTAGCAAATATAATTTAAAAAATCTATTATAGCATTAATTTTCTATCACCATTTTTATCAATTCAATATGAATTATATATTCATGTGTATTTCCAGGTGCATTTAGGAATATTTTTGACTTTTTCTAGGTGCCACACTTTGCACAACTCTTATTTTATAGATCATTATAAATATATGTTGTATTTTATTCTTGATTAAAAAAAAAAACCTTGCTGAAAACAGTATTGAAAGATCTTTTGCAAACAAAAGATTAGCTAAAAGTATACATTAACGAATATAAATACAAAAAACAAAAATGAGTTTAACAAAATTATATTTAATAATACTTTATCAAATCTTTGAAATTTGGGTTATCGCAAGAAGTGATCATGTGCAAGTGATGAGCTGCTCTAAACAAGCACAATGTCTAGAGAATTTGGATAAACACTTGTTGGAAACAATAAAAGAGAATTTAGAAAATACAACACGGCCATGTGAACATTTTTGGAACTATGCTTGCGGCTCATGGACTTCAGCACCATATTACGATCACATGGATAATTTCGAAGCCATGTCCAATTACTATGCAGATAATTTAATTGAGAGTCTAGAAGAGTTGCATAATGCAAGTGAAAATATACCAGAATTGGTGCATCGGATAATAAAATATTTTGTATCCTGCAAGACTGTAAGAAACTACAATTTAAATATGCCGTCATACTTAAAAGAACTACCCATTCAAGACATATTTGGTGAAAATTTCAAATGGAATGATATATTTCAAGTAGATGAAAATATTTGGCAAAACTTCAACTGGTTAAAAGCTGTGGCCCTGTTAAGAAAATACGGCTTCAAAGAACTTTTTCTACAAGAGTCGGTGGGATTCGCTTGGAATAATTCTCGACTAAGTGTGGTGCAATTTAAGATACCTCATGCCAAAACTAATTTTGCAAATAAATACAAAGTTTTACAGATAATGGTAGAGTTCGACTTGATATTTGGCTACAATAATACTAACAATTATTTAAAACTGGCTCATGAAATATTTCAATTCGATAAACAAATCATGGATCTTAGCAAAAATAACGAGAGTAACAAGCAAGATCACTTTATTTCTTTAACAGATTTGTCTCATTTGGTAAATAGCATCGACTGGTCTTTGTATTTCGAATTGCTATTGAATCAAACACCACCACCTCAAACTGTAATCGAATTTTCGGGAAATTTAAAATATTTCCAGGATTTGCAATTTCTATTGGAAGAAACTCCGAAAAATATACAGGCTTGTTATGTTTTGATTAGATTTTGCCAATATTTAATGGAGATACGGCCTCTCATATCGGATCGAGAATGTTTGTTGCACACAAATGTCATGTTTCCTCTGGGTATAAATTATATTTACAACCGTTTCTTATATAAAACCCGCCTTGAAGATGAAAAAATATTACAAAATATATTTTCTCTATTAAAGCAAGAATTTTCCAAAAACATACAAGCAAATAAGTTTTCCTTGACCAGGCAAGAGCTTCAATATCTGGACGATAAATTAAATCTAATGCGTTTAAAAATTGGCAACTTACCTAAACGATTACATAATATCAATCATTACTATTCTACGGTGCTGCTGGATGAAGGCAACTTTTATCACAATCATTTGGAAATGTTGAAATTTCGCTGCTGGCAACAACATCAGGTCCTATTAGATTCAACACAAGAACCAATCAATCTTGATACGGAGTATATCAACGATGACATTTCCGAGCTACGCACTGCCCCTTATTTCATACATCAACGTAATACGTTAATAGTGCCCATGATATTTTTGCAATTACCCTTCTATCATTATGCCCAGCATCCAGTTCTGCAGTTTTCGCTAGTGGGGTGGATTATTGCCCATGAATTATCACATGCTTTCGATACTCATGGCCTATGCTTTGATGCTTGGGGTAATGAAAATTTATTGGGTATTCAAATTTCGCGAAATTCATCATATCTAAATGCTGTTGAGTGTTTAGTTAAACACACTCCTGCGGTCTCTATCAATGAGCGAATGGCCGATGTTAATGGCCTACAATTAGCCTGGCAGGTATTTGCTCATCAAGTACCTAAATATTGGGACAACTACTTAGAAGATTTTGCTTTAGAAAAATTATTTTTTATAAATTTTGCCCAGTTTTTCTGTGGATCTTTGCCTCGAGCTATTGGTCATGATCGTGATGATGTAAGAGTACGACAGTCGGTGATAAATATGAGAGAATTCGCTGAGGTGTTTCAATGTTCTAGTTTCGCCAATGAGAACCCACCTGAAAAATGTAACATATGGAGAATATAAATTGAGAAGTTAATTTTTTTATAAGAAATAATTAATAAAATTACAAACATTTAAATCACTTTAATTAGTTGGCAAAGATAACACTAATAGTTCGTAAGACTGCAAATTTCGCAAGGAAATTTCTACTTTTCTAGTGTAACGGAGCGAGAGAGGAATATAAAGGGTAAACCCGAATTTTAGAAGCAGACAGGCAAAGAGGAGCCGAAGAGGTAGAGTTTTAAGGCGACAAGTTACGATACACATATACAAATTAGATTTTTTTATTAATTCATTCACTTCATAATTAATCAAAATGTATATTTATAGAAAAGGGTATTTATATTTAACATGTAAAGATTATGCTCTTCGGATTTAAGGTGACGATTTACATTCATACATACATACGTATGCATATACATATATATATACTAAGAATGAATATACATATGTACATACATAATTTTTTCCTAATGAAATCAATGCATAATAAAGTGATGTGCATGCATTTTGCATTATATTCTTTAAGATTAAAGAAACTGTAAGTCGTGATAAGAAAATGCGATCGAAAACGAAGTTTCTTGTCATTGCTCTTGAAATGTCACAAAGTCGTTACGAATGCTCATGTTTTATAAAAATGAAACGCTTCAACTTCTATGAATAATATACAAACTTTCATGCATTCGTAAGTACAGATAGACATACACCCGCATTCAAATGCAGAGCTTTTAAAGAATAATATCTCCTGACATTATATGACGCAATAATATATAATGCAAGCGAAATACCTGGACGGTACATAAGGAATCTATTTTAAGTTCCCGAAACCTCCTTAAAGTGTGGGGCTAAGTACGTCTTAAGAAAAGGTCACTGAACATTACCGACAAAGATTGAGACTATCATTTAAGATCGAAGTAAAAAATGAAACTGTTATAAATTCTAATCTGTCTTCATCTATCCTCTCAACACTATCCCCTCCTTTACAGTCCTGGCACAATGCACTGTAGAAATAACTGGAAGCTTTTAAATGATATAATTTAGCAATATAAGTATTTACCGCAATATTTAAAGAGCATAAATGGGATATTTTTTAACTTTAGTTTGTAAAATTAAAAAACGCTTCGACAAATAACCGTTACATTTAAAATTTGTTTAATGAATCAATTCCTTCAAAACACAACAAAACTTATGCATGGCTTTTAATATAAAACATGAACTTGCAAAAATGTATATAAAGTATATCACAACACATCGTTGACAGCAGACATTTTTTGTATGAAAGTGTAAACTACTCGTATAATAGAAAATACAAAACAGACGACTACTTGTAGGAGATTAAATGAGCAAGCAGCAACCAAGCGTCCATTTTTACAAAATAAAAGGAGATGCTACTACAAGAAAAGTTTATATCTTAAAATCTAGGATAAAAGAACGCGTGTATTGCACTGAATACTTAATATGACAAATGCAAGTAATAAAGAACGGAAAATGAAATGAAGATGACTTCAGATTATATGCAAGGAAAGGGTATTGGTTGATTATGCATTGGTTTTTCTTCCGTTGCATGCAAAATTAAAACAAAAGATGAGAAACATGAATTCAATGCGACGAAACACAATAGTTTAACAATAAATACTATTTCCTTCTGTTCGTGCTAGTTACACTGTACAGCAACATCCACAGTTCTTTTCAAATAAAGTTATACGAACCTTTACGGTTGGAATACATTTTAGGTGGCCACGGTTCTCCTCTTATATTCCTTCTCTAACAGCGTGCAAAAGGAGAGACTTAAAAATCCTTAAGTAAAATTATCCTTAACCACCAGAAAAGCTTGAGGGTTCGAAAATCTATTATTTTCTAAAATTTGGACCATCTATTAAGCAATAAAATTTTTGTCAAGTACTGTTATGGAACTACAGCAAAGGCATTTTTATCTTGAATGCAATTTCCATTTAAATGTTTAGTTTCTTTATATTTTTTCATAATCGTAGTGTTGGTTAAGTTGAAATTCTTTTTTTTAGAAAGACAATATTATTGTCAAAACTCCATCAATAAAGCAGTTAAAGTAGAACTTGCTAAGGACAACAATTACTAAAGTAAAAAACTATTACATTAGCTTTTTGTCATGATAATAGGAATACCGTATAATATATTAATAATTAAAAAATATACTTTAATAAAATTTAAGTTTTTTTATATATTTTAAAGTTGCTATCCCGTGCTGCACAGCGTTAAGATATATTTTGACAGGTCAAATTTAATAAATAAAAATAAAATCAAGCCGATATTTCACAAGTGTTGGCACATAATGAAGAAAGGAAATGAAATAGATGAATGGACAAATTTACTCAGATCTTTGGAAGTAACGATGATTCAAATCAAGCTTCATCTTTTCGTTTTTGAACATCTTTTATTGTGTACATTCTAAAAATAAGGGATACATACATAATTACATATGTATGTCTGTACATGTAAGTATGTGGTCTTCATTTCTTTACTTTCAACTTAATGTAAAATATATTAAAACTATATTTTTTCATTTATTTATAATAAACAAGTCGTCAAAAACAATATAATACATCAAATAGTTTCTAATTGATGTTCTATTTTTGCTTTTGCTTCTTATTCTGTTTTAGCTTACCAATTTGTTTTGATTTTTGCTTAAATTGGTTTTGCTTTTTAATAGGTTTTCCTTCTAAGAGGGGGGAAATTTTTTCCATATCGTTAGCATAATTTTGGGTCTTTTGTTGTTTAAATTTTTTGCCAAATTGTTGCTGTGGCTGACCATCTGCAGTGTGCTTAATGTCTGCCTGAATATTATTCCCTTTTTTATCGAACTTCTTTTGCTTAATTTCTGTGTTATCTCGCTGTTTTCCGCTATTCAGTTTAGTTTCAAGTTTTTCTGGATCTGTTATTTGTTTTTCTAGACTTTGACTATTTTTTTGTTTCTTTAATATTTGTTTCCGATTTTTATTAGAAATCATCTCGTCTTCTTTTTGCTGAGGGAGTTCCGGCGAGATTGTGTCTTCTGGTTTTATTGCTTTATGATTATGTTCTTTACTGATATTTACCCCTTGCTCTTGTGGATCTTTTTTCTTTTTTTGTACTTTGACGGGAGGTTCGAATACCTTGGCTATGTACTTAGCTTTACTTTGTTCCATTTTTTTCTTCTTAATATCCAATTCAACTTCAGTTAACGTCGGCTTACCGGCACGTTTACCTAATTTTTTTCGTCCTTTAGTGTCATCATCACTAATTTCATCGTCTACATCATTTTCTGCATTCAATAACGTAACTTTATCTTCTGATGTCATTTCGATGCCTTCATCCAATTGCTTCTCATCTTCTTCCTGCTGTTCTACACTTACAGGTATTGTATTCGAGAACTTTTTCAGTTTAGCCACATAGAAGCCATCCATGTTATGGGTATGAGGATAATAGCGTCTAGTCAAATTAAGAGATGGATGAAACCTATACTGCCTATATTTAGTGAAACCTTCCACTCCAAAATCTAAGCCAGTGGGAACAAGTTTAACATTTCTTTTCTTTAAAACATAATCAATAACCCATTCATTTTCCTCTGGCAATATAGAACATGTCGAATAAACTATATAACCTCCTGTGGCCGATTTGGCATCTGTACAATCAATAGCGGTGAGTAAAAGTTTACGCTGCAAATTATAACATCTCTGAACATCTACCGCAGATTTGGTAGTTTTTACACTGGGATCTTTAGAAACTACGCCTGTACCCGTGCATGGGGCATCCAAAAGAACTCTATCAAAGCCAGTCATTACTTGTCTGAACTTACAACCATCTTCACAGGAAACAATTGAGTTTACAACACCCAAACGATGAAAATTGGCTACAACAGCTTTAATACGATCTTTGTTGAAGTCATTTGCAAACAAAACACCAGTATTTTTCATTATTGCTGCAATATGGGAACCTTTGCCCCCCGGAGCCGAGCACATATCTAAAATCCTTTCGTTTTCATGAGGGGCCAAAGCCATGACTGGTAACATAGAAGAAGCACCTTGAATCATATAATGTCCAGCTAAATATTCAGGCGTAGCCCCCAAGGGAACCTGGGAGCTATATATAACTAGTCCCACTTTAGTCCATTTGCCTAAAGGATCTAAATTTACACCTCTATTAATTAATGCAGCCGCTAAATCCCTTCTTCTAGTCTTTAATGTATTTGTTCTAATTGTTAATGGACGGGCAACTTCTGAAGCTTCCAAATATTCCATAAGTTCAGATAAAGGAAACATGTCCATAAGTTTGCTCATTAGAAATTCATTGTAAGTGTAGTAAAGACATAAATCTTTTTTCAACAATTCCGTGTAGTCACTGCGAGGATGGTTGGGATCGCGATATTTATTAAAATCGGACAATACTAAGGTGACATCCTTGATACGTTGTTGTACTTCTTGTATAGTTAGCTCTACCTCTTCTTCTGGATCAGGAAACTGGAAGATATCTTGTTGATCGACAGACATCTGCATTTCTTCCGCTGCCAATTTGGCTTCCTCAGCTTCACGCTTCTTCAACTTCTTAGTTTGTTTTTCGATTGGTAACAAATCATCATCTCCATCGTTATCATCATCATCGTCTTCGTCGTCATCATCCTCATCGCCAGAAACATCAAAATCATCATCAGAATTGGCTTCGTCATCACCTGATAAATCATCTAGTTTGCCCAGCTTCACAGCTTCATCATCGTCCTCTTCGTCTTCTTCTACATCTTCCTCATCACTATCTGCACCTTCCTCTTCTTCAACATTATCGTTTTCAGTTTCATCATCATCGTCTTCATCTTCACTGCCGTCGTCCTCCTCTTCTGTTTCCTCTTGCGTAATTTCTTGTCGGGCTCTCTTTTGTTTAGGTTTCAACCATTCCTTATTGTCATCAGTAAAGCCTTTAGCCTTGTTAAACTTTTTATTAACAACCGCCTGCTGCTTGGGTGCACTTAATTCATCATCGGAATCTAAAGCACCATTATTATTTCCATTTAACAACTCTGTCTCTTCTTCACTATCACTATGATATTCCTTTTGTTTTTGCCTATTCTTTTTATTTTCCTTAGACAATTTTTGTTTTTGCTTTATGATAGCTTTATTTTGTAATCTCTTGGCCAATCGTTGTTTTTGACGATGTGACATCTTTGTTTCTTCATTTTCCAATGGAGCTGTAATAATATAAATTTAAGAATGATTTCTTTCACTTGTACCAATAAGATCATTTGTGCTGCTCACCAAACGTCTTCTTAGTATATGTTGGAGGACCCTGCTTGCGGGCTTTTCGTCCGGGCCCCTTCTTGGGTTTTTCACTGAATTCTGCTTTACGTCCCATTTCTTTTTAATCTGTTAGCAGAATTTTGCTAAAAGAATTGTTAATTATATGCTGAAAATCTTTCCTGGCAATAAGCAAGTAGCGAAATGCACGTGGAGGCCGAACACAGAGAGCAAAACAGTTTGACAGATTGCAAACTCTCTGGCATGCTCCGCATAGTTGATTGAAAAAGTTCCAAGTGCTGCCACTTTCTTATACCAAAACATCTGAGCTGTTAGAGGACTGTATATTAACAAGAAAGCATTGGATTTGCGGCTATAGGATATAATAAGGCTTCTTTATGCGAGGTTTATGAATGCTATAGTTGAACATAAGCAAACCATGTAATGCTGCTTGAGCTCTTCGCTCTCAGAAATCGCTCACTATATAAATTCGTTTGCCACAACTTTGCACTGCATGGCAACACTGTTATTTTGCGACGAGCATATGACTGCAATTGTCATAACAACAATATAAAACGTCTCCCCGCGACGCAGTTGCATTTTTCATAAATCCAATCGATTTTGTCAACAGTATTTTCATAGTATTTCAGAGAATAATGTAATAATGATTGGAACAAAAATTTATAAATCATTAAACATTAATATATAGTAGATAGGGGCATTCAGAAAAGTTGTTTATAATTAAAGGTAATGTTGGTAGTGATAATGGAACTGGCATCATTTGAATTAAGTCCCGAAGCCTTAATTGGTTCCTTATTTGCATTGGGTGCCTTATTTGTTTTTTGTCGTAGCCTGTTAGTAGAAGATGTTATATGTATACCAGGCAAAAGTAAACATAGTTGGAAATCTATTAAAATATTGGACAGAGTAAGTATGAGGACAAAACATACAAATGGCCTGCTATAGATACTAAGTCTATTGATCATTTTTACAGGCTTGTTATTGTAACGTATGCGAAATTTTAATAACGCCCTCGTCAGGTGTTTTTTGTGATTACTGTGGCATTTGTTCACATACAACCCGTTCTTGTAACCGAAAAGCGGATAAAGTGTTCAAGTGTAAAGAAAAATGGTTGAAAAATGAAAAATCTATGCGACACTTGTGGGTGAAAGGGAACTTACCATTGAGTGCTGCATGTGACAGTTGTGGCGATGATGTTGAAGAAGTTGGTTTGTCCGGCTGGCGTTGTGCTTGGTGCCATCGATACTACCACAATAGCTGTTATAAGCGCATTGATATGCGCGGTGAATGTGATTTGGGTGAATTTCGGGATATGATATTTCCACCCTATTGTATAGTAGCGGCTCGTACACGTGAATCGGTTCGTTTACATTTGGCTGGTATAAAACCACCGACTATTGAGAATTGGGAGCCTTTAATTGTAATTGCCAATACAAAGTCGGGTAGCAATACCGGTTCAGATGTTGTCTCCTTGCTTAGAGGATATTTACATCCTTTGCAAGTTATGGAACTAGGTCCACGTGGGCCGCAAGATGCTATGCAATGGGCTGCAAAAGCAAGTCCCCGGCCGTGCCGGGTTTTGGTAGCCGGTGGTGATGGCACCGTTGGATGGGTTCTAAATATGATATACTCTTTGAATATAAAGGTAGGTAGCCATAATATTAGTTTATTTTCTTTTTGGAACATAACACACATAATTAATTTCATATCGAGTCTTGGGAATTTATTTCTTCTTTATGTTAAGCCAATACCAGCTGTTTCCGTAATGCCCCTTGGCACTGGAAATGATCTATCACGTGTTTTAGGATGGGGAGCAGAACCACCATCATCTTTGAATCCAATAACGATCTTACGAAATGTAAGTACGAAGTAAATTTTCCTTTCAAATGTCTGTGTATCTTATTAATTACAGATTAAAAAAGCACGTTCAATAAATCTCGATCGTTTTGATTTACAAATTGAAAAGTTACATTACCGACTGCCAATACAAAGGCCTCCTATTAAAACGGTTCATGTCTACAACTATTTTAGTGTAGGCGTTGATGCATTGGTAACTTATAACTTCCACAAGACCAGAGAGTCAAAGTTTTATGTGTTAAGTAGTCGAATATTTAATAAGGTAAATTAATGTTCTAAGCCAATCGAAAATCGCAATAATAATGCTTAAATATTACACAATTTAAGCTGATATATTTCGGTTTTGGGACTCAACAAATAGTACAACGTGACTGTGAGCGCATTGAGCAAAAGATTGATTTATATTTAGATAATGAATTAGTTAATTTACCCGAATTACAATCGATAGTCTTCCTAAATATAGATTCATGGGGTGCGGGTTGTAAACTGTGTGGTATGTTTCGCATGAAATTATTATATCCAATAAATCAATTGAATAAGAGTTCTCATTTTTTCCAGAACTTAGCAATGCTGACGAGCCAGTTAAAATTGTTAATTCTATTTCGGATGGTGTTCTGGAAGTATTTGGAATTGTCTCCTCCTTTCATATTGCTCAATTGCAAATGGGAATAAGCAAGCCTGTTAGAATTGGTCAAGCACGACAAATCAAGGTATATATTTAGGTTTTATTTTAAACAAATTTATATCAATCTTCTATTTATATACATATATAAAGCTGGTTATTAAAAGTACTTGCCCCATGCAGGCCGATGGTGAACCTTGGATGCAAGTACCGGCAATTATGCATTTACAATCCAGAAGTCAAGTTCGAGTCTTGATTTTAGACTCTTAATACATGTTTTGTAAGCATTTTAATGTTTAAAACGATTTTCCTAAATCGGGAAATATTCGTTCCACTCATTTAAAAAAATACCAAAGTACTTAAGTTTTACATTTAACAACTCGAATAGGTTCCGACTTTCCGTCATAAGATTGAAAATTTTCGTTGAGAAATAATTTATACTTACACGATAATATAAAAAATTTTAATTTTATCTATTTAACTAAAATTGTGTTGTTTTATGGTTTAATGATAGAATCTCACTAAAGCTGTAATATTAAGGTTTGGTTATTAATTTTCATTTAATATTAGTTTTAAGAAAAACATCCATAAATATTTTGAAATTATATTATAGATGTTAATACTTCCAAATATTAAGAAAAACAAACTTTTAAATGTATTAAAAAATCGATGTTCATGCTTTTTAAATAACATTGTTAGCGGTGAACCTAAATTTTATTTTCAACTTAAATAATTACTTTGAATCTATTTTGAATTTATACAATAAACACGCATTTACATATTTTCTATCTGAACCAAAAAATTTTATTTAAACGTTAAATTTTTTCTTAACCTTGTCTTGCAATATAATATCAAATTATAAGACAACAGACTTTACATCAAGTACTATAATTTTGCATGGTCTTGGAATCAAACAAAAATCCTTTATCGGAACAGACTGAAGTTATCCCTTTTAAAGAATTACATTGGGATATATAACGAAAAGCTTTTTTTTATTTGTTTAAATATTATAATAGTAAAAATGTGATTAAAGTTGTCGTAGTTTTTTTTTTGCTGAGGCGGGTACTAAACTTAAAATGCAGGCCTTTAAACTCTACTCTCTATCTTAAAAGTTGGGGGCTTAGAATAGGGCGATGAGAAAATATAATTTAAAGCATCGTCAGTTCCATAATGGCATTAACAATATCATTGTTGTTATTCTTAAGGGCCTTAATAGCCTTAGCGCGGGTAGTATTAGCCTGGTTAATAACAAGTTCAATGTCCTTTTCATCAACACCGGTCTCGTCAACCTCTTCTTCGTCTTCCTCGGCAATGGGTGCAACAGAGGATGTTGTACCAATGGTATCAGCAGCACCAGCAGCTTCGGGAGTCTTGAATTTCTCAGCAGCAGCAACTTGGGCTTGTTGAGATAAATCTTCAATTTTAGCTTCACCGAACACAATGTAGGTATCACTGTGGGGGTTCTTGTAAACATCGGGGTTATTGATGACGAACAAGATATTCTTGGATTTACGGATGGTGACACGGTTGACACCTTGGATTTGTTTCAAACCCAATTTGAGCATAATCTTGCGAGCTTTCTTTTCACCGCGAGATTGTTTGGCCTTGGACACTAGGTCAATAGGTAAACCGGTGGCACCACCACCCAATTGGGTAGTACCGGCACCGGCATCTTCTAGCTCGGGAATAGTGTCCTCTGAGTCACTATCACTACCATCATCTTCTACAAGCACGGTAATTGGTTTAGTCTCAGCAGGAGCTGCCGAAGTAGTGGGCGCATCAGCCTTGATTTCAGTAAGTTCCGGCATTTTTCTGAATCTAAAACATTAAAAAAGCAAGTTGACAAATCAAACCGTCCTTTGGAAAAAATACAAATATAAAATTAATTTTTTAACACAACACCACCGCTTTTATTTTTTATTTCTCTTTTTTAGGGGAATCGATATGTTTATTAGAAGGCGTCAGTATGCAAAAGCATTTTATTTTTTTCAAAAATTGTCATGCACATTTAATTGATTGTAAATTAAAATTATATTTATACTATTGATTTGGTATATTTCAAGGGGATGTTAAAGAAAATCGGTGATTTTACCCGTAAAAAATTTATCCTGCACGAAGAAATTAAACTTTTTGACAAAAAGAATTATTTTATGGAAGGGTTGGTAGACCTGCAAATTACAAACTTAATACACTTTGCTATCATCAGCGCCATCTGTTTGTCAGTAACTACAACTAGTTTAGCGGAAGAATGGTGCAACAATATACAAGGTAAAATCCAATAGCCAGCTGTTTCCTTTTAGGGCAAACATAATTGCTTATGTTATTCAGGCCGTTAAGAACCAACAAGGCCTATTTATTTACATATAATGGCGCACACACAAAATCTAAGTGCTTTTGCTATTTGTCTTGTGTATTGATGTGCTCTTTGGTAGTGCAATAAAATGCCTTTTATTTTAGTTAGTTTACCAAATGGATAATTGTACCGTGTGCTGAGTTGTATTTAATGAATATGTATTTCAGGACGCTATTTTTTTAGTAATTTTAAATTAAATGACATTGGTTCGAAATAATTTATATATATTTTATATCACTATAATCATATATAAAAAGCTTGCAGAACAGTCAGTTATATATGGTCTAAATAATTAATTTAAACAAGCGATATGTTTATTTCTGGGAAGGTGTAGCGGCAGTCGAAAATAGAGCAGTTCTATTCTACTGTCCGAGTTGACAATTAAATTTTAATTTAATTGTATCATTTTATGAACTTTCTGGATATACATACTTTCGACGCACGGGTTGATGCTGAAATATGGAATTTTTCAAAGTAAAAATTCACAGTCCGGTATGCATTCCTTTAAGGCTCTTTGCACCCTGGGTAATGACTTGTTCTTTTCTAGAAAACATTTCACATTTTTCACATTTTTTTTAACTGCAGTTTGGAGGAGTTGTAAACGGAAATTTATATCCGTAAGGATCGGTATTTGAAATTTTAATAAATTTCATAATTCTAAATGACGAAATTGTAGCATTATTGTTTAGAAAAAATTAACATACGATTTTAGAGAGCAAAAGTCAATGGATTATGTCCGTCTGCAGTTGCGGTTGCGGTTCACACTATGAAAGTTTTCTTTCAGGAATTTTCTTTAAATTTGTATATATTCAACAATATTCGCCATTTCCGAAATTAAATAAAATGGGTTTTATTTTCATTCGCATCACTCCTTCACGATTAGTGATAAAAAGTAAAAAACTGTTGATTTATTTAATATGGCGAATCGCTAGCAAAATATATGACTCTCGGAATCTGCAGAAGCGTCCTTGTGGATTTACATCACACATGCGTTTTGACAAAAGCGCGAGTGTCAGAACTTGCGTGAACAAGATTTCTAATCTTTGCTCTTATTTTCTCCCTCTAGAGAATCAGATCTTCTAAAAGAAATATTTCACAGTGTGAACAGAGAAGTAAACAAATTGATAAAAAAGACTTGCTAAATAGAACAATTGAAGGTTGCCCTTTTAATCTTGCAGTAGAATATTTGGAAATGAAGACCCTGCTCACGCGAACAATTTTTTCTGAAGTGCGTGGCCCAATATGTCAGTCACTCTGTGTCGTTGTGTCGACTTTGTTTTTTGTCAAAATTTTTTTTGTCAACTGAACGATATCGAATAAAATCGTGGGTCAGACGGTGAATTTTCCCTAACATTTTATATTTAATAATTATTTATATGAAATTTATTATTTTGTAACATAATTATGCGAAAAATAAAAAAAAGTTTCAAATAAGTGAGATCTTCCGCATTCCAGCTTATGGTCTGCCTCACTTTTTCTCCAACAAACTTAAGACTCGCGCAATAAAAGTTGCATCTGAAGAAAAAGCATTCCAATAAGTACTAACAACTTTCAATTATTTTTACTACATAAAAATGTTTTATGTTTCAATATATTGTGAAGATGTTATAATTAAATCTGTTCAATACAGATGCTCTGCAGTGTCAACCCATTTTATAATTAGCCAACTCCATCCAACTTTTTCTAAAATTAATACGCACTCACTCCCACATAACGAAAATACCTTTTTTTCATTCGTCATTTATGTTGTTGTTAATGTCATGACATGGCAAGATCTTAAACAAATAAAATTGTCAATTTCCTTCCTTCCTGCCGGACGGCCTGCCTGCTTTCCTGTAACGTTTGTGTGTAAACGGGAAAAAAATTGTTTATGATTGTCTTCGGGTATTTAATTCAGCGCATCTAATTAAATTATAAAATGATAGGAAAAGTGATTTCCAACGAAAGCTACAGCGTACATGCACACACAAATTCATAAATAAAGCGTTGCGTACATACACATGCATGCATGGGGATAAGTATGCATGTAAGTGTGTGTGTGTGTGTGTGTGTGTGTGAGTATGAAACTGATGAAACTCAATTTAAAAGTTGATGCACTCGTACCTATTTGATTTTATAAACACAAACTTTGTTTGCTGATTATTTTCATATAAATATATGATTGGCCACATCCTCAACGTGTGCCATGGCGCACAGTGGTTCCAAGAGGACAGGCTGCATTTCAAAAGCGTGCAGAGTTTATCACACAGCAGCCAATTCGTGTAGCACGATATATGAATGATACTGTACGAATAAGTTTAATAGCAGCAGTTAACACTGCAAAGTTTCCCATCACAAACTGTGATTGAGTTATGATCAGTGCTGCCATATAATTTTTTTCCAACAGATCTTCCAAAAATAGGGATTAAAGATTTGCTATTTCTATTCGCAATCTTCTTTAAGCTTAACTTTAATTTATTAAGTCCAAGGTCAGGTTTTTTCAATGCGACTAAAATTCTGTCATCTCGTGGAATTCAAGATAAAAAGCAAACGGCCGCTTTGGGTTGTAGGTAACACACTATTCTAATACAATATGAACAAAATATGTTGTTTTTGCATGTAAATGAAATTATCACACATTTTTCTTTTTAAGAGCTAACAAAACTCACAGCTGGAGAACTATAAGTACCGCTCTGATCGCATGGAAACTATAATTTTGGGAATATTTTCATAAGCTTTTCCAAATCTCTCACACAGGCGCATGCTAACACACATTTCATATTTGACAGATCGCACGATTGTGTAGGATAGTGAATGATGCGTTTTACAAGAGTGACAATTGTGGTAAAATAATTATTTCAATGGTCATCGAAAAGCGAAAGCTATCATACCCTTACCCAAAACAGTCTCGGAGAGCAACAGAATAGCTCGGAAAGATCAAATGGTCTTCTAAATGTCAGCTGGGAACAACGTACATCAACGTACAAATAATCAGAATATATACCCATGATCTGATAATATCTCAATCTGAAGAATATTCTATTATCGTAATGAGATCGGTAACCACTGTGTGTTTAATTTTCTTAAAAATAATTTTTTCTTAAATAAAGATGTGTGTTACTCTCATATTTCTTAGCTTCAACATTCCACATTAGCCCAGCAAACACTCAATATACCGCTTGTAACTCAATACAAAATATTTGAAGTTTTTCTTACGTTATACGTTCTTCCTAAATAGTTTGGTATATAAATTTAAGAAAACTGTGCATTCGCTTACAATATTTTTGAAAGTATTCAATATTCTAAAGGTTCCAATCTTGAGGTACGTTCACACTTGTCAACTATTTGCCCAAATAAGCGTAGCCTTTATATTCTTATAAAAAAAGACTTTAGTTCAAACAATTCAAATAATTCATTATTATTTAGTGGTTACGTTTTTTGGGTAAATAGTAGACAAGTGTGAATGCAAAATATACAATAAAATTTAATATAACTATCAAACTATTTGTTTTTGTGAATGTTTTGGTAATAACGCGAAAAATATACTGGTAACACTATGAAACTGGCAAATATTTGTTTTTGTTATCATACAAAATGTACCGTTTTTATAGGAAGAGAGCAATTAAAAATGTTCTCTGAACTTTATTCGATTTCGTTGTTCTTGTAGATGTAACCACCAACCGGGAATGTCTTCCCGTCACCCCACATACTTTTTGTGCACGTGTGTTTGCTGGGTGAAATTACTTCTTTGCACAAGTGCATGTGTGTGTATATTTGTGTGTGTGCACACTAATATAATCATTTGAAAACACTTAAAAGAAAATCAAAGTTCAGTTATAACAATAACAATAATGTTGATGTGTGCTCTTTATTTGTTAACAATTAAAAGGAGACACAACTTTTTATTAGCAGAAAAAGAAACAACAAACAATCTGAAAGTGCAGCGAAAGGGTATTTGTGTCAGAGATGGAAAGTTCAACGCTATTGTGTATTTTTCAAGCTGAAAAAATATTGCACAACTTCCACAATGTTAAAAGTGTTCTTTTAAATGTGAAATAATTTAATAAAATTACAATAAAATCTGATACTATTAATAATAATAGGCGCAGGCACAGGCACATGCTGGTAGTATTAATTTTATATATTCAGAAGGACATGATAAATATTTAATTTATCAATTTGCTTATACAGACTACGTAGTAAACACATAACAGCTGTTTTCAGAAGTCACTATATTTCTATTATCAGTACTCATATTTTTTTCCACTCCTTCTTAAGTGGGCGCGATAGCAGAGCCAGTTTCTCAAAGCTACGAGTAGCAAATATGCAGGTAAATATTCATATCTAAGGGTTCCCTGATGATCTGCATTAGCCCCAGTGAAATGCGCAGAGGAATTAACTGAAACCTCTCATTTGATCACTTTGAATTGTTTAAGAATCAGCACGAAATTAAAATTAATGGAAAATATTTTATTATTTTGAAGGTATTTAATTTGAAGCTTTTTGTTTATCAACCCGTAGTTTTGGAATGGGCTGGTTCTTATTTGTATAAATTTGATGATAAAATTGTATACGAGAGTTGTAACAGTACTTAACTAAATCCAATATTTTTGATTAGATTTTTATGTTTGAATCTAATAAATAAAATTAATAGATCTTAAAAAATTAGTTTAAGTGAAATTAATCTAATAAATAACCATAATTTCACATCCTAGTTTCTAAAAAAATATATAGGGCGATTTTTATAGAGTGATACAACTTTGAGTTGGCATCACTGCTTTGACATTTCATTATGGATCGAAGCAATGACGTTCCGGAGCCAAGAAAACATATACGCAGAGCGCTTGAAAAAAATCTATTAAGTTGTAGCTAAATGGCAATTTGAGTTCTGTATATTCCATCTCTGATTTGTGCCATTTATATGAGTTTTTAATAGTTTATGATTAAAAAAGAAAACAACATGCAAGAAATGTTAGTTCGATGCAAGTTATATTAAGAAAATAAACTAAACTTGATTAGAAATGATTTTAAAAATATCACATGATGTAATTTATTGGAGGCACACATGCCAATTTCAACGTGCACTTCCAACAAGGACATCATGGACTGTTGAGAGTGTTTGAAATGACCGCACGCATACATAAACACATATGCGAGTACATAAATATTCAGATCAGCACTATATACTATATATATATATATATGTATTGTGCTGATATCTGAGTGACATGATGGGTAACCCCGCGTGTTTGTCTTTTAAATGTCATTTTTCTATTTTTTTCCTTATGAATTTCTTAAATGCACAATTATTTAAAAAATCAGGGCAGTTTGTAGAGATTAAAAACATGTTTTATTAGAAAATCAAACCAAAAAGTTAAAAATAATTCTCAATTTTGAAAGAAATGTATAAACAAGAGATGGTATTATTTTGAAAAAATCATGGAGTGCCCCATATATCAGTTCTTGTGCAACACACTTTTTTTTCAGAATATCTAATGTTTGATAATTAATAGAAAGATTTGTTTGAGTTTTGAGGTTCTTTTATATTAATATATAATATTCGATATTTCACTAACCATCGGTTAACTTCTTCAGGAAATTATTACTAAACATAGAATATTAAATATTAATGTAGACGTACCTCAAAACTCAAAGAAATCTATTAATTATTAAAGGAAAAAAGGTTTAAAAAGTAGACACAAGAATCATATCTAATATTTGGTTTTCTTAATTTTTTATATGCAGTTATTTTGTTGAGATGCTTTTTAATTAATAATTTAGAAAATATATACATTAACTTGAAAATATCTGGTGTATATCCTTTTATCCAAATTCTCTTAGAAAAGTTCTAGCCAAATTACTAAGAATCTAAAATAAATATCAAATTTAAGACTACTCATAAAATAATCACTCGTTTTTTCATTTTTAATTACATTTATATTTTAATTACATTTATAAAGTTAAAATATATAAAGAAATAAATTACTTAATTAAATTTGATATTTTACTTAGTTTAACTGTGTAAAAAGATCCTTAATCATGATGCAATTCAAAAACGTACTGCCGAGAGTCTCAATTCTAGTATCCCAAACTTCATACATCTTAGAAGTTTCCCAAAAGTGGTCATTAACATGAAGAAAATAGTTTTGCATTCTTTAAATATAAAATAAATGTTATCTAAATAATATTTTATTTATACACAAATTCTTAATAACTGATCACTATTTATGATGTTGCTTAATCAGGTTTACACGAGTATATCGGGAATTCGTCATCAATTATGCGTCATCAGCACCCACTCATTTAATTTCATAAGCAAACAAACAAATAAATATATTTGGCAATCGACAGACAGCAGCATGTTGCTGCAACATGCCACTAAGTTCGAAGCAACATTTTCAAATTGATTGCACGAATTTTCATCAAACGCATAATTTATCAAAGTTTTGCTTAACACGTTTTGTTTTTATTTTTCTTTCATTCAACGTTAACGGTGCGAAATCTCTTGTTGCTGTTTTGTTTTTGCGCTCAACATTTGTTACAATCAACAATCAATGTGTGTGTGTGTGAGTTTGTAACAATGAATGAGTTAAGTAAGAATGGGAGTATGCGTGTGTGTGTGTGCAAGCAGGTGAGTGAGTAAAAAGTATGCGTGTTTGCGTGCGTTGGTGCGTTTATTTGTGTTTTTGTAACGTTTAACTTGCAAGCGCAGTTTCAACAAACATTCAACACGAACACAGGCACACACACGCACACACACACACACACACACAGTCAAACACAGTCACACTGATATATGATACAATGAAACAAATTTGTTTGATGATATAAAAGGCAATACCACAAACAGGATATTCTTCATTCAGTTTTGTTCATTTCAAACGAATACAGTGTCCCAGTGTGTGCAACAACAAAAAATAGACGATTATTATTCGCTACAGGTGTCAAGTGTCGCTTACAAGTGTTTTTAAGGTTTTGATTTAAGCACCGTGAGTTGTTGTATTTGACCATTTTCTTAGTTTAATTTAAAAACTAAAATCAACTAAGTTTTGCTAAAGTGTAAGAAAATAATTAAAAAAAAAATAACAATCGAAATTGGTGAACGATTTTTTTTTTTTTAAATTAAAACTGTAAATATTTGAAAATAATTATACATTTTAATTGAGAAAAAAAGGTTTTATTGTAAAATAGAATTTCATACACTTATAATCTAAAATCGTAGCTCCCACTTGAAAGTAGTGCAATTTAAAAATGTTTTAAAAAAAGTAAATAATTTTTAATTGTCCGATTATTCATGCTCTTAAAAGCAAAATTATTTCAGAAACTAAATAAATCTCTTTTGAGAAAATGCACATAGAATTTTTGTTCATTTTGAAAAATTTTCATCGTTGTCTTTTTTGGAATTCGCAATACAAAACTTGTAAAAATTTTGATAGAAATATACGGCAGAATAACAAACTTTTCGTAAAAGATAATTCAAAATTTTGAGTACGTTACAATTTTCAAACATAAAACTACTCGCCAAGAATGTTTTATGTTCCTGATTTTTTTAATACATTAATTTTTTTAACATAAATCGCGCCCTGTTTTCGTACACTTCAATCTTTCAAAATGTTGAGAGAAATTCGAGGATATAAAATTTCTTTATATAAATTTCATGTCTTAAAAAGCATTTCAGTTAATGAAATTAATAAGTCCGAAACAAATTTTTTTATTCATATTTTATTTTCAATTGTGCGTGACAAACGTTCCATTCAAACGAATTTTCGGACTTAAGCACAAACTTATTTTGGTCCTTCAAAAGAAATACGTTTAATTATTAAGTGGCCCTAATTTCTTAAATCACTGCGTTAATGAAATTTTTGAAAAAAAAAAAAAGAAAATTTAATTTAAATATTTAAACGAGCAAACGTCCAAAAATTCTTGGTTGGTTTTTTTTAAATTTTATAAAAATTAAAAAGTGACAGAAAGCGAAGAGTTTCCAAAAATTTTACGATCGTTGCTTTTTTTATGTATACATAAATCTTACTAACGCTAAGCGTTTTACAAAATTAGGCTTTAAGTGTGAAATTCATTTTTAATTAAACTTTAAGGCAGATCAAAAGTTCAATAGAGAAACTGAGCTCGAGGAAACAACACAAATACTGCATGACGGCCGCTTCATTCGTACGGATTATATTCTACTTTCCCATAATGTCCAGGGGGTTCCAGAGTACTTTCTAATATTATAAAGACTAGTTTGCTTATGATTATTTCTCGCGAAATTATCGATCATAAAGTTGTATGACGCACTTTATTAAAAAACGAAAAGAAATTAATTTTGACAGTTGAAATGTGATTTCATTATTTTACTAGAATTTCGCATAAAACACTTTGTGACGCACGCTACACTGTCTACTTGAAACTAATAACTCCCGTGTTTTTATTCATCCAGTTGATTAATATAAACGCAGGGAAATGAAATAATAATTTCTATGGCTTTTTAGGCCATATTCGGGAAACTCAAACGTGACGCACGCTACAGTTATTAATATGTCATTTTTTTCACTTCGTATTCTAGAGTTTTAATTTTTCATTTGCTGGAAAGCAGTAAATAAATTTTCTTTATTTAATTTCTTTGCCAACAATTTCGTTCGAATTGTTTTAAAACAAATTTTCTTGTTGTCTTGGACCAGCACTCAGGGAATGAGCGTAAATTATAAAAAATACAAGAACAATATTTTTGTAGTCTTAAAATAGATTCCAGTTAAAATTTTATTATTATCGCTGAAGAGCTGCTAATTTAAAATAAATTTATAACGATATCTCAGTGTAATAGCGTTAACCCTGGTTAATGGTTGTATCCTAAAGAACACACTGAGCGTGCCAGGGACAACCTTTTAAATAATAAAAAAATTATACGTATAAGTGCACGTATTTCTTTAAAAATATTTGAGTACGCAGTTTTGTTTTAATTTAATTGCCGTATATTTTTGCTTCATCAAAATCGGTATTATTGAGCGTTTACATATTTTTAAAGCAGGCCTCGCATAAATTAAAACTTTTCCACTTACCATTTCTGTTTTCCTTTGTAAAACTGCAATTAAAATTGTTAACTTGTATTTATTATTACCAATTTGCACTGTAGAGAAGTTAAATACTCACAAGTTAACGTTTTCATATTCCCAAGAATTGTGTCCCCAAAGTTATTGCACATTTCCAAGGAATGCTGACTCTATTGGGATTTTCGGCTCTGCAGTAATATTTTTATTTCGAATACGACAATTGTTCATGTTTGAAATATTTTCAAATTCCATTTTTATTACCAACTCCCTAAAACGTAATACGCTTAAGAACAGATATTTAATGTGTTTGTAAGTAAATACACACACACACACACACACACACACTCGCACATACTCAATATTTTATTTCATATTTTATATTTTCCATCATTAAATGATGGATGGTAAGAAATGGTTGTCGAACCCTTTTAAGCAGAATATTTATTAATTTCCTTTTCAATATTCACTTATTACAGATGGTTAGACTTTCGGTTAGTTGCAGCCATTAGACCGTTGATAGTTTTTAGTTTTATTTTTCTATAAATTTTTAATCATTATTTTAGCAACACATTAAAATTTAAAAATTATATGGAGATAAGAAATATACAAAAATTGTATACAAAAATTATACTAAAGAACTATTAAAAGGGGAATAAATTATTCAATAACATCCTTCTTTATGAAATATAAACTGCAGCAAATTTTGTGACAATTTTAATTAAAAAAAATTATTAATTATGTATTCATTAATTATTGCACACCTTTCCCCGTCATTTGGATTGCTGTTGTCTGAAGTCTTTAACACTTCAGTCTTAGCCCAAAGTTGGTTTCTTTTCTAGAAAAGAGTGCAAAATTTTTTACATTTTTTAGCAGAAAATGTCAACATTCAGATATTTGAGATTAAGGAATTTATTTGAAATTAATCCAACATCATTTATGACAAGTAATTTTTGTTTTATTATTTACAAAAGAAGTAAAAAATGTTACATGTTTTCCAGAAAAGAAAACGCCATAAGATCCTGGAGTTGCGTCCACACTTAGTCGTGAATACGGTACCGATATATTCGGATCTGCATCAGTGCATGGTTCGCTGAATTTTACCGCCTCCGATTGATGTAATAAAGAGCTGAATTCGCCGGTTCAAAGATTCGCGATGAAGTAAAGAATGGTTGGAACAAATTCTCTACCTTCTCATCCTTCCTCTTCTGTTCCCTCAAAACTATTCCTTTCTTTCATTGATCCGGCACAACGCATGGCATTATTAGGGTTCTGAGTTCCAGTTAATCCAACAAAATAAATAAATAAAAGGGAGAAAACGGTTGAGCCCAAAGGCCATCTCTGCAACTTCCTGCTAATTTTTGAACGCAGACTTTTTGTAACGTGTTTGGTTGTGTTGTTCTATGCTTGAGCTCTTTAAACTCAAACACTATTATTTTGGTCTTCAAAGTTCTATTACTTCTTGTTCTCCAGTTCTATAAAATAATCGGGAGCATACATAACTGATCAGATACACAATTTCGGAGTTAAGAAAATATATATTATTTTCGATTTTTTGTCGTTCATGGGATTTTAATTTTAGACGGACGGTCGACTTAAATTTTTTTAATCTCAAGATCTGATAAGTTTCTCAAATCAATTGGCAAAACCTTTTAAAAGTAATTAAAAAACAAGACTTTTGAAAAATGTTTCTTAGTTTTTTAAATTTCTCAAAATCAGCCGCTCCCAATCGCTATCAATCCAAATTTGAAAGAATTCTTTAGAACACCAACGGTTTAAGTCCATTCGGTCAAGCCGTCCAGAAGTTATCAAGGGGGTAACATGATTATGCACACACATACACACACGTATCTATACATAAACACCTTCGCAGAAGTAGTCGAGAAATTTCCTAAGAACTCAAAACGTCGACATCTAGAAGATACTCGATTTTCTTTTGCATGCAACTTATAATTGAAAGAAAATTTTGTTTTTCAGAATTTCAGAACCATCCTGCAATGCTTTCAGTCGTTTCTCCGTTTATTTGTTATTCACACACTTAAACACAGACAAAATTATTCACTTGCATTCAGAAATTGTGCTTAAAATTTCATCCACCTTTTGTTTTTTTTAATATATTCATGCAAGTTTCTTATTTCTTAAACTAAAAAAAAAACTTCAAGCCAATAGTTTTCAGCAAGAGTTGCAAGAAAGAACATCATCACTTTGCTGCCACTTTTATCAGTTTCCAATCAAATATTATGCATGCGAGTACGCAGAGGTTTTTCTTTCACTTTTTAATTTCAAATCCGTAATAGAAAAACTTCTCCGCCTTTGGCTTTGTAAGAAGGAGTAGAAAATAGGATTTAGATAAAAAAGAACACTGTGAACAATACTGTTCGTAGCGCAGACCCAAAGGGAGTTTTATGTGATGGCAAATTGTATGGATAAGTCAAGATGTGCTTGGAGAAGTATTGTTGCAAGGGAGTTGGTCTTTTGCTTTCATGCAGCACAATGTTGCATTATTGTTAACGTTTAATAGTTTTCTTCCAAACAACTGAATGTTATTGTAAATATAATAACCGCAAATAAATTGTTTTTTTTTTTTTTTAATTTCAAGTAGTTTCGAATGTTGCACTGAACGAAGTCCTCTCGGGTTCGATAAAAATGTCTCAGCCATTCTAAATTAATCGTTCGTTTAGTCGTCATCCCTACACGAAAATAACATACATGGTTGTATCAATCATACTATGGTTACATGATTACGGGGTTTTAGCAAAATCATATTATTTTCAGAAGTAATCTGTGCTCAGCATTCTAGTGTTGCCTGATTTAATAATACGAAGTCACAGGATTAAAATTCCTTGTTCATGGGTCCAGCATTCCACCTTTTGACAGCCAATCCTAACCTCAAATTTGCTCACCCCGTATAAAATTGTAGTTTTTTCAAGAAATCACTTTTTTTTAAATTTTTTCGTTCACCATAACTCACGGACAGACAAACTGATTTTAACCCGGCTTATGATGGTCGACGTAATTTTTCAATCGCCCGTATTGTGGATGACGACGTCGATGTCACATCAACACAACAGCCAAAAATTGTCACTTGTCTCGTCTTTGTCGAGCGAAATTGACTTCTGATAACATGTTCTATTAATATTATAAGCCTTAAAGAATACCAAAATAATAATTAATTGTTGTCCACAACTAAATGACAAGTGACAATTTTTTTGCTGCCGTGTTGATGTTACGTTGACGTCGTCATTCATAATATGGGCGAATGTGAAGAGCTGAAAAGCATGGGAAATCGATTGGTACAGTCGTTTGAAAGTTATTCAAGGGAACACTTTAAAAAAGGTTGTTCTTGATATCTACCAATTGGGATGGACACCCTTTTAAAATGAACCAGGAAGGCTTCCTAAGGGCTGAAAACGTAGTGATCTGGGGAAAACTCCAAAACAGGTTTAAAAAAGAAAATCCAAAAAAATCTTACTTTTAGGGGAGGGAGACAAAGGGAAAATACATAAGAACTCAATTTCATGTTTTTCTTGAAGCAAGGACGGTTTTATAGTGGAGAGGAAGAGAGAGAGAGAGAGAGAGAAGGAGGAAAGAAGACTTGCTTGTACCGAAAAAGTTACTCCAATTTTGGCAAAAAAAAAAATTTAACACAGACTATCCAAGTGTAAAAAATAGGCGGTTTTAAAAGAGAATTGAGGAGAGTTGTTTCAAGAAAAACTGTCTTGTCTAAAACATGGCGTAGCAGTTAGATTTATAGTGTGATAGTCCTTGAGAACGTATAAAAAAAGTTTCGTGAGCTTATGGAATACCTCGCTTAGCTTGTTATTATTATTTATAAATTAAATAAATGTAACGATATTTTTATAGCTGATGCAATAAAATTAAAAACAATTAATATCAAGTTCTTAAATACCGTGTAATAAACAAAACCCTTAGCTAAAACCACAGCGGAAGCTTCAAAGGATTTCTCATGTTTTTTATTCTCTCTTGATCTTATGCTTTCATTTGAAACTAGATTAGAGTCTGCAGATGCTCGTATGTAGGAACCAGCGAAATCAGGTAGCACATAAAAGAGTACAGCTCGTTTATAAAGAGTTTTTATAAATATTTTTTTATTTATTATTCTTTCAAAAAACCCATTTCAAATGAGAGCTACCCTAATATTCGTACTTATGACAACGACAACTGACTACGATCTAAAAGAGTAACCTTTTGCACAAGTTCACCTGCATGATTATCTCGAAAGGTTAAATAAATTACCACACCTTTCACCGCAGCACACAACTTCCATTTAGTTCATAATTCTCAATTCCAATTGCAAGTGCATCGGGATAAATTTCTGTAAAGTTTTAGGGAAAATGTATGCAACGAAAGAACTTCAAACGATAATAAATATCAATCATACGCTTGGAAAATATAAATATTTATTTATTACGGAGCGTTATGCGAGAGGTGCTGAAAGGGGGGACTGTCTTCATAAAACATTTAATCGCACTTAGTAGTTAACATATAAGATTATTTATTAAATGTTTGGCCATCAAATCAGTGGAAGCAGATAACAGGTGTGTTCTTTAGCCACCAATTAGTTTTTCCCAAAAAAAAAACCAATTTGTTTTGGCTAATAGCAGGTAACTTCTAATCAACAGCTATTAATAAATTTGTTGCCAAAATTTGAAAAGCTCACAATTTTTATTGGCAAAAACACTTAAACCCATAATAAATCATATTTAGTATCTCAATTGCAATAAGAACTCCAACTGAGCACAGTGGGACTGTGGGTTAGATAATAAAATTAATTGTAAAAACATTATTTTTTCTTACTTGAACAGCCACGGCAGTGCATTGCGTGGGAACTGTGAAAGGAGGAGATAAATTTGATGTTAAATTATGAGATGGTAGAGATTTTATTTCAGCCATTTTTTTGCATTAATTTTTGCTACGGTACTGAGTCGGGTCGGTGGTCTTAAGCTTCTAATGCTGTTTTCTTTTCTAAAATATAATGCAACATTTCTTACACTTTTTAATAGAAAATGGCAGCATTATGTGATTTGAAAATAGCAAATTTATTAGAAATTAATTCAACATATTTTACGAAAAACTATTTTTAAATAAAAACTCCAGAAAATAAAACGCCAGAAATGTGCGTTCTTCTGTGCGTTAAAATATTTTCATCAACTATTTTTCCACAAATCAATTTAAAATTTCAGAAATATTTTGAAAAAGTTTCATAGTTAAGGAAAAATATTTCATTAGAATTTGTGACAACAAAAATATTCCGTTCTGGGCTAAAAATATTTAAATATCTTTTCTTTAACGCAATTAAGTGCTGGGTTATATCAATGAAATTCGAAACGACCTGCCATTAGGGTAAATAGCGAGCGCTAACGAGCGCTGGCGTGCAGTGCCAACTGGTTTCAAAAAGACAGCGCAACTTGCCATGCTGCGCGCTTAACAATCGGTTTATTACAAAATAATTAATTCTATTGCCAAACAGAAGTGGTCCTGTTCACTGATCCTCGCGTTCGTGTGACTTAACTTCGGTCTTCATGGGACTCTATTAAAGTCCTTGAATAATGGCGACAAACCAGCAGCTCGTCAGTCACTGCATGCCACTATTCGACTCATATGGCCAGATTTGTTGGAAAAAAATGTCGAAAAACTGAGCTGATCGCATAGATCATGTAACTCGTAGCCGTGGTGGACATATGCCGAGTAATACATTTAAAAATTCAATAAATTGAAATTTTCTACCAAATAATAATAAAAAGAAATTTCATACCAGCAATATTTCCGTCTTGCATTGTAATATAGGGTGTTTTTTATAGAGTGATATAAGTTTAAATCACAATAAAGCATAGTAATATATTTTTTATATCAATGAAACGGTCTTTATTGGATAGAAAATTTCATGACATTAATGTTTAAATATGATTTCGGCCATGTGTTCGCTACGGCTGACGCGTACAGGGCGCAATCTGGAACACCAATTTTCACAAACAGTAACATTCTGACCATCATCCCAGCCCATAAAGCGCACCAAACAGTAATTTTCTGTGGATGTGATGATGTTTCGACAAAAGCTTGTGGATTTTCCTCACTCCAAATGCGACAATTCTGCTTATTTACGTATCCATTCCACCAAAAATGGGCTTCATCGGAAAATAAAATTTTGAATGGACGAAGTGTACGATAAGTTTGACGAACAGAACCATTATTTTTATTAAAATTTCCACGATTTCCACAACTTACAGCACGATCTGCTGTAAGTCGATCCATAATGAAATGTCAAAGCAACCTAAACAAAAAGCAACTATCAGCTGTTAAATGAGTGGTCAAATAAAGCAGTGATGCCAACTCAAAGTTGTATCACTCTATAAAAATCACCCTATACAAGACGATAATTATCGTTCTCACATATACAGGAGTAGTAAGGCACTTTAAATACTCTCATGTATATGAAAAGCCCAAAGATAGCTGAAGTAGATCAACGCCATAATGTAAGAGTGGAATATATTGCCTACTATTCAAGTTTAGGGAATCAAACCCACTGTGCACAGCCTAATTATATTATCACTCATATTATCAAATAAAATTATTCATAAATTTTATTATGTTGGCCAATTTATTTATTCACTTTCTTGCTACTTTAGTTAATAATAAATTCCGATTAATTAATGACTGTGACGATAACAGAACACGGTTTTAATGTTATTGAAAATAACGGTTATCTCTCATTTGCTTTACTACAAACACAATACACCCACATTCACTTCATGTACAAGCTTAAGTAGCAACAACAAATAACTGTAACTTACAAAAACACATAAAATATTCACTCCTCTCATGTGAGTATTTAACTTTAGGTGCAACAGGAGAAGCAACAAACAGCGTTGATGACTTATAATTTATTAAGACGATCAGAAAACAATTTCAACTGGCATTAACAATTATTCAACAGGTTGATAGTCAATAGGGGCTTTATATCGTACAGCCGTTGTATTCTTGGATACAAGTGTAGGTACCCACACACATACACACATCCGTACACACATATCCTTGTGTGCGTCAATAATGAAGTAGAAGAAAACGTGACAATTTTTGCAACAACATGTTCCTAATCATCCGAAAAACAGATTGTAAAACACATGAATTTTATATTTATTTATTTTTTTTTTCTTCTTGTTGAGGATATTATCAAGTGTTAAGGTGAAATATTTTTTTACTTCAAGACAAATTGCCAAAGTACAAAACTAATAAAAAAAAAGTTAACAAAAATTGCAATATTGTATGAATATGAAATTGTCATTTAAATCAAAACTTTATTGGCTCACAAGTGTCATAAATGTTTACTTTATGTGTTGTTTTCCAAGTTCTGTTTTTACAAACACTGTGATTAGGCTTTTCACCCAGTCAACAATAAGACAGCGAGCTGACAAGAGCGGGAAAGATTTCAATAAGGAACGATTATATATCAAAACATATACAGCCTATTCGTTGGCACCTATTTTATGTAGGAAAAAACGACAAGCGTGTAAGTTGCAGGTAGCTCTTTTGAGAGACCAGAGAACAATAATCCACAAACTAGTTCAAATGCAGCGTCAAATGCAGTTTGTCAATCTTTAGCAACTTAATGCTTGCTGGGTTTTAGCAAAAGATTTTCCCATTTTCACAAATACTCGCATATAAGCGCACACGTACTTTTCCTTACGCTTGTATGTTTGTGTGTATGCCTCAATTGATATCACATTATTTTATGGTCGTTTAAAAAACAAATCTTTTGTTTGTAGCAAATAAAATTTTGTCTAACTGCTAAAATATGTTTTCAAAATATTGGTCGGCTTTAAGAGGTACCCTATTAATGATGTAGTCCAAAAAAAATTGTTTTTGGTTTTGGAAACGTTGAACGTTAGTAGAATTTCAACAATTTCTAGTCTTACTAACCTTTTTGATATTATTTGAGGTCTTTTTGTACAAACAAAATTTACTGTCCGTCTCACGAAATCACTGAATACCGTTCATTAGCACAAATAGATTAAAAAAAAAAAATTTTTTGTGATTTATAAGTATTTGATCGACAGAAGAATCTTGAGTGACATCGTGGGAGAGGGCGTTAATATATAAAGTTATCGAAAGCAATAAGACTAATCTTATTTCTGGATCCTCATCCAGCTATTTTACGCAAGTTATTGTTGAATAGAACACTACCCATCTCTGACAATGATGGGATACTTTTAAATAATGAGTGATTTTATAAGACCTTTTGGATTGGAATGGCAAATGGGAAAGCTCTCAGGGGATAACCTGCATTTTCTTGGAACTAGAAAGAAAAGAATACCGTTGAGAGGACAAATGAAGAGACATGAGAAGATAGAGGATTTTGTGTAGCCATTTTACTTCTTAAGACGAAACAGGGCGCTGTAATGTTGCCTTTAATACTTGGTTTCGTCAATTGTTGTCAGTACTGTTTGGCAAGCAGTGCCTTAGTTATTGAAACAGGCCAACAATAATTAACACAAAACGCGAACAGAAAAATTCCGCGTGAGAAAAATTCATGAGTGAGTGCGAAGTTTAGCCAGGGAATCTTAAGCTTCGTAGTCTCAGTGTTAACTACTTCGGCCAACAGCACCCACTTGATGTTAAGTTTGTTATATAAATTTTTGGAGAAGCTTGGTGAGCGTGCCTGCTCACGAAGGTTTCGTGCCGAGCTTCCAAAACTAGTCAATCTTTTTGTATAACTCATTCGAAGTGTTTGGAAATGGTGTACAAAATTACTTCTGATAAAAGTATGAGTTGTGTAGGGTACTTCACAACATAATTTTATATGTAGGTTAGGTTTTATATGTAAATTATGAGTCAATATGCGTAGAGGTACGTAACTAAGTTTCTGCACAAGAGTGTGTTTGTACGTGTGTGCGTGTGTGTGTGTGTGTGTACGTGTAGTAGCGTTTAGCAAAAGTTTATTTAAATTATATGAAAACAACAATATTGTTACCCCAAAATTATAAAAGAAAAATAAATGCTTTATGGAGCACAAACCCCAGGCACATTCATAAATATCTAATAAAACTATCAGTAGAGTAGAAATGATGAAATTTGAGGGGAAGTAAACTAGTTTTGCTTGCAGTGTTCGGGCTCTCTAAAATTATGAAAACTTTACTGAATACATTTTCGGGAGAATAAAACTTACACCCCCCAGAAATATTAATAGCCACGCCACTGACACTAATAACAATAAAGACATCAATTTCTTGCTATTTTCGTAGGTAAAATTCAAGAACAAACAAATAAGTTTGATTTCTTACTTATTTTATTTTGCTGCCCTCCAATATATTGTAAACAATTTCAAATCCCTGATGCATGAATGTGTTATAAATATGACTGAGTGCGCTTGTGAGTGTGTGCCACTGAGGTCACGTAGTAATTGTCATCACCATTTATTATTATCGCTGTATGGGTGGGTTGTAATTCAAATTTAAACTCTTTGGCCAATTTATTGCCCATATCATGAACAGCAGTTACAACTTTTTCCTTTTTGTATTTTCTATTCACAACTTTATGTGTCTATTTATAGTGCGAATCCACTCGTTGGAGAATATTTTTTACCAAATATGTTGAACTCGGTACAGTCGCTCTAATTATTATATTAAACGTATGCCGTTGCCGTTTGTGAGAAGTTGCGATGAAAGTTCAACAACAGATAATCGGTTGAAAAGTTTTCAGAAAAGTTAATTTTAGTTGATTATTTTTATTGTTGACGTTGTGGGATGTAAAAATGTTTATGAAATAATTGATGGCAGCGTACTTGAGACTTTGAATTTTAATCTTTTGCTTATAAATATTTACGTTTTACTTGCATTTTCGGACAGCTGTCAGTTAAGCTTATTAAATAAGGATTTAAGGACTTGTAAATATTTGAAATATTTTTTTTTATATAACAAACACTTTTTTTTAGCGGTTGAGCGCTTAATGTATGGAGTGTTTTTTAGCAGCCCTTATTTTTTATTATAATCTGGTAAATAATGTCATGCCGTTTCCGCCATATGTCCGGTAGGGCTGCTAGTTCGTTTCATGGATCCAACTTTTTGCAATAAATCTAGCTTTAATGCTTTAAGAGTTGGTGGTTAGCCGCCATAAGCCAACGACTTAGCACAGTCCCAATGAAACAATTTCAATAAATTTTTTTCACAAATGCAATGAAATAATATTGTGAAAAAGTTTCATTGGAAGTGCTTCGTTGGCTTTCATAGTTTCATAAAAATGTTTCATTGGACTTATGACAGAAATATTTTGTCTTATTTTAGAAAAATGTTTATGAAAAAACAAACATATTCAGTAAATATTTAAAATATTTTTCGTAAAACGAAAAAAAAAAATTTTTTTCTTAAAAAGGTAAATCTATAAACAAAAATAGTAAAAATTTAAAATTTTCATTGAAATTAGACTTTAAAAAAAACGAAATTTATGTTTGCACCCTTCGTTTTGCCAAAAAGGAAAAATTTTTTAAAAACAGAAGAGAAGCTTATTTTTAAATTAACAAAGAAAAAATTTAAAATTTAAAATTTTATTAGGGGTACCTTTTTAAAGAAAAAATAATACTAATAATAATAATAATAAAAATAAATAAATTAAAATATTAAAAAATCTGACTTTTTTGAAAATCTTCTTAAAAGGCGAAATTTTTGTTGCCCCCTTCTTTTTGCCAAAATAAATCATTTTTTAAAAGAGAAGAAAAGCTTATTTTTAAATTAACAAAGAAAAAATCTAAAATCAAAAATTTTATTAGGAGGACCTTTTAAAAAATATATAATAAATAAAATAATATATTAAAAAAATTTTACTTCTTAAAAAAGGAAATTTTTTGCACCCTTATTTTTGCCAAAATAAATCATTTTTTAAAAAGAAAGGAGAAGCTTATTTTTAAATTTATAAAAATATAAAAGAAAATTTGAATATCTTTTCTTTAGCTCAATTAAATTTTGAGTTAAATTCTTTAAAACGCAAAGTATTAATAAGAAATTACAAATACAGAATTTCATAATATCTTTGAAATTTATTCGTTGTTTCAATGAACAGTTCACTTTTTAATGATATTTTTATAACGTAATGAAATTTTATAATTTTGTTCTGGTGTTGCAGAAATCATTTCCATGTATCTGTGCAATTATTTAAATCTATGACATTATTTCATTATATTAATGAATTAACATCCACTGTATCAATGAAGTTATTTCATTGAATTAATGCAATTATTTCTTCTAAATCAACAAAGTATGCTTCAAAAACACTGTGTGAAAAAATATTTTCTAAATATATCACTAATGCTTTTAGTTAACTTTGACGAGAAAGTATTTATTTATTTAAATAAATGCGAAGTTGCTGCCCATGAATTACAATTATACAAATATATTCCCAGGGGAAAAGTTGTGCAGCAATTGAGGCCCTTTCCCCTCACCACAATCATTTCCAGACATGCAAATGGATTAATAAAAACAAACACTCTCAAGCTATTAAAAAAAAGCTTTCCCTTTCTTCTTCTTCTTTTAGATTAACTGTTTAAATTTATTTAAAATAATTACAACATTCGGCTATATTTAATTAATTTCACATAACGAAGAAACAACAACAATATACTCGTACACAACACACAGCCGCACACATGTTAATGATGTCGTTGTAAATTTAACGGGAACTTTCGGTGTCTCTCTAATTTATGTAGTTGTAGTTGTGCACAATACACTAGAGATTTTTACCTGACATGACTTTATAATTATACAAAAAAAAAAAACACAAAAATTACCGCTAACTTGTTTATATTTTAAACATGCATACATAAACACCTACATGTATACACATGTACGAAAGTGTAAAAGGAAATGTGTAAGAATGTTAAAGTTTTAGTTAAACTAAAAAAAATTAATTACACACATTCATGCATAAGCAAATGTGCTCCAATAATTGAGGTGACATATTTATAATAAAATATAACAGTTTTGGCAACAAAGAATCAGCGTTGCCAGACAACATTTAAATTCTTATTATTTTCAAACATGCCGACTTATATAAGAGCCAACGATTATTTTCGGTAATAAAGCTAATTGTTTCTTACGAGAAGTAAATTAAAAGAACTCGCCAATATAAAAACAAACTGCCAGATCTGGGAGCTATAAAACTAACCCACACAATTTTTAGAATCGACATTTTGATATAAACAGTTGTGAGCAAATATATACAAAATCAATTTATTGTCTTCAACTTACGTCCTTGTCATTATTTCTCTTTTTTTTTTATTTCCTCTAAAGCAAGACCCGCGAAGAGATTTATTTGTCTAAAAAACCACGAAGGGAGAGATTTTATAACCTGAACAGCCATGTCGCATTCTATCAGTCGGTTGTACAAATAACATTTCAAATAAAGAAAAATTTTATATATTTTTGTTTTATATGTTATTCATGCGATTAAACGATGGTTTGCGACATTTTCTAACCGATATTTTAAAAAAGAGAACATATAAAAATCCACACAATTTTCATATTTTTCCCATATAAAAGAAAATTTATTAAATTTTCGTAACGGCACTGAGCGTTCGAGCCAAATTTTCAATATTTTAAAGTTTTTATTTAAAACTACAAAAATTTGGGGATTCCCTAACTATTCCCCAAGATGTTAAGCAGCCCACATATTTAGGTAAAAAACTCCTAAACTGACCAGAGAGAAGGAGAAATATTTTAAAGCTGTTTCTTTTTCAAAATGTGTCACCGTTAGTTTTATTTTTAGTGAGAACAATTATATTCTTGTGTAACGTATTGATTATCAGGGTTGTATTTTAAGTTTTTATTTGTGCATGAGAATTTTTGCTAAAGAAAAATTATTTTATTTCAAATTTATTAATGTTGGTGGTTGGAGTTATTTAACCTGTTTGTCACTGCAATTATGTGATATAAATAAAATCTCAGTTGCAACTATTATGACCACCACTGTATGTTAGCAAAGTGTGAAAATGAAGTGTTGGTTGTGGGAATAGGAGTAGAGAGAATTTAAAGGAAAAACATATGAAAACCAGTTAAATGCCACGCACATTTAGTGTTAAGTTCTTTAGCATTTCTATAAGAGGAGTGTCCAAATTAAACTGAATCATTATAAATAATATAGAGAATGTGGTTTTAGAAAAATATTTATTTAGATTGTGCTTAACATATTGTCTGTCTTTAAAAATATTAACAAAAATAAAAAAACTAAAGCCAAGCACAGTGTTTTACATTTTTATTTATTTTTGTTTTTCGTTCAAACGCAAATGTCAGGTAAATTTCAATTAATTTTAGTGTTCATGATCTTTTAATATCTGTTTTATATTGAATCGTTAATTTTAATTAGTTTTCTTGCCAAAAACAAACCCGACAAGGATTTTGTGGTTTTTCGTTTTGTTTTTGCTAACACTGTGAGGCGACTGTTTAATGTCTTTTTAATGAATTGGAATTGCCAAAAAGTCACATTATATTTTTTGATTTAGATAAACCGTTTTCTGTTTTACCAAAAAAAAAAAAGAAAATGCAGAGTTGTAATTTAATTAAAAGAATGGGCTGCATCTGGAAATATAGACTATAAATTTTAAACTCAGGCAGCCAGTTGTGATTTTTGCAGTGAGACTAGACAGTTGCCCACAATGTTTAGTTCTTATACCCTTGAGTTTTATATATAAAATGACTATATTGGCTAAAGAAGTCATATTATGTTTATGTAAAATATTTAAAACGTAAATGTTTTTCATTTTGACTCCCAAATTTGATAAAACTACTTTAAATCATCAAAAGTGATCGGTAAAGATTTGTATGGATAGTTTTCCAGAAAATTATCACTCAAATTCTAGTGATCACTCAAAAAGACTTCACTGTACTGTTTTGAGGGCGCAAACAATTATATAATAAAAATGCATGCGCAATCATGCACGGTATTGCACATTTCAATCAATTTTGTTATACAAAGATTTTTAGCGAAACATATTTGTCACAAATCACGACCATGCCCACTCTTGTTTATTTTAATCACAATCGTCATGATTCATGCGTGTCTCGAAATATGCGATCATTTAACCTTCTCTAGTTTTAATATTTTCCTATAAAAAAAAGGGTTAAAGTAGCCAGTGTGACCATTGTGGCGATTAAAGCCAACCGCCACTTTCTAGACCGACTTGCCACTCTTAGTAAAGGGTGTTTTTTATAGAGTGATACAAGTTTAAATCATAATAAAACTTAATAATATATTTTTGATATCAATGAAACGGACGTTATTGGATAGAAAATTTTATGACATTAATGTTTAAATATGATTTTGGCCATGTGGCCGTCACGGCTGGCGCGTACAAGGCGCAATCTGGAACAGCAATTTTCACAAACAGTAACATTCTGACCATCATCGTTTTAGAAGACATATGGGCCAATGACTCCGCCAGCCCATAAAGCGCACCAAATAATAATTTTCTGTGGATGCAATGGTGTTTCGACAACACCTCATTCCAAATGCGAATTCTGTTTATTTACGTAGCCGTTCAACCAAAAATGGGCTTCGTCGGAAAATGAAATTTTGAATGGACGAAGTGCACGAACCATTATTTTGACGAACAGAACCATTATTTTGGTTAAAAATTTCCACAATTCTGGTGTAATTCGATCCATAATAAAATGTCAAAAAAAACTAAACGTAAAGCAACTGTCAGCTGTTAAATGGGTGGTCAAATAAGGCAGTGATGCCAACTCAAAGTTGTATCACTCTACAATAAACACCCTAAACCTCTGCTTTTCTGATTTCAATTTGCCACTTCTTGTGACATTTTGAACCTTTTCTGTTATATGATATTTTAAAAAAATTTAATTTCTACCGACACATTTTCAAGTATTTTGCGTGATTGATAAACTGGAAATAGCAACCGATCATGCTAAAAAGCAAAATGAATACATTTTAAAAAAAGTCAGTTTTACTTATTTACTTTTGTTTACCAAATATATGAGTTTTGATTTCCAGCCCTGGAACCTCTGTTTTGAGCTTTCGTATTTTCAATACTAGTTTTACTAAATTATTTCTTTCTATTATATAAATTATGTTTGAGCAAAGAAAAATTATAGTTTTATTTAGTTACTGTAGTATTCCAATAAAAGTTAAAACTTTTCTGCTTTAGACCTTTTCCGATTTCTAATACCAACCATTTTGTTGTAGTTGTTTATTTTTATGCTGCAAAAATAATAGCTGTTATCCAACCCGGGAATCTTCTTTTTGATTTTGTCTGGTTTCTACTATCAATTGAATTATTCCTAAAGTTTTAAACGGGTTTATATAAAAAAATATTTTGTTTTTGCTAATTCATTTTATATATCAAAAAGAAATTTAAATTTTCCAGCTCTGTATCAGTATTTTAGATTTCGCTGATTTTAAATAGCGATCTATTTACAACTATTTCCCTTATATCAAACCAAGTTCGAAGTCTCTCGCTTTTCTGGGGGCTTTGGAAAACCGTACAGACAGGCGGACATCGCTTATTCGACTTTCCTGTTTATAAGGGCCTAAAACATGCATACACACACACACATACATACTTTATGGAGTCGCTTGTAAATATTGCAGAATCTCAAGCCTATATAGCGTCACTGAAAATGCAAAAAGCCCTATCCAACATATTAAAAGTTTAACAGATGAAGCATAAAATGTTTTCAAATAAAAAATCTAATAATAAATATTGCAAAATCTAATTCAAATAGAAATTAGAATAAAATATCTTTTCCCTTGTGTCACCACTGCGTATGAGTATTATTAATATTATTAATATAAATCATACGCCCTGGAACACAATCGTTCAAAGATTCTTAAGCAGCGATTTATTCACATGCTATTCACGCCTTTCGAATGTTTTACGTTGCATTAAAGTTCTTAAACGATATTTATTTCTACTTGTTAAGCCTTTCCTGCATGTCTCCCACCTTCACAATTGTTTGTGAAAATTTCTCTGCTCATTATAAATCCATTTTCTTCCAACCACAAACAGTTTGCAGTGTGCATGTGTGTGTGTGTGTGTGTGTGTTTGTGGGCGCAAACAACAATAGCATCATCATACATTTTGTATTCTTTTCAACATTTTTAAGTGAAACAACATATTAACTTTGACTCATAATTACCGGTAGTAATTACATTAATTCTGTTTTTTATTTCATTATCCATCTGGTTGTCTGCCCCGTCGTATTGTTATTGTAGTCGTTCTCTTGAACAGAAATAAAAATTTATATAGAGAAACGGCAACGGCAACGGCAACAATCGCTTATCGAACCAATTCCATCGAACTAAAGAGACACACACTTGAAAGAAATCCGATATTTATTGAGTGTGAGGTTGAGTTGAGGTTGCATTTGAGTTTATACGCACACTTTTGCGATACGAATTTTTTTGTTTTGCATTTTAAGCAGAACTTAAAGCTGGTTGGCCATAATGTGCGGCCACAACTATCCAACACATTGAATTTCTTTTGCGGATGAAGAGCTTTGTGAGTGTGTGTGTGTGTGTGTGTGTGTGCATGCTGGCTGTTCTTTTATTTTTTCGTTTATCGCTGCGACTGCATTCAATAAAAAGCATTAATGATGCCGACTTAATGAGTGCGACATTTCTGGAGCGCACGAAAAGGATATTTAAAAGAAAAATTGTTGAAAAATAATAATTATTGAAATTATTCGATTTAACACTTCAGTAAAAATAAAAGCTACATTTTCAATTTCCATAACTTCGTACACCCAAGATTTTGTAAGCGCGCAAAGAGCAAAAAGTGCATGTTGCGAGGGATTCGTAAGACATGAATAATTCAAGGATTAATGACGGAATCAACTTCAGTTTCAAATCTTATAGCAGAGTACAATTCCCCATCATTATTCAAGAGTATTTTTTATTACCACTTATTAAGTGGCTTCGTTGGAATATGAGAACCAGTTCCCATTTATAAAAATTTTAAGAAGAAATTGTTTACAAAAAAATGCTTCAATACTAAACCGACATATAAACCGCACCCGCGCATCGCCCGCCCATCTTTTGGGAAACAAATTAAATTAAAATTTTAAAATTAAGTATTTAATTTTATATATAAAAAAAATTTACGAAGTTTTTGCCACCTTTTACTACAAACTATTGAATTTAATCTGACTAAAATTAATCGTTTTTTGTTACACGGTTCGTAGGGAAAGAATTAAAAAGAAATCTTGAATTTTTGGCTTTTAGTTTCCCAAGTATTTTTTTTAATGGGACCAGCGCCCAAAAGCTGATCCCTACATACGCAGTACATTGTGTTGGAACCAGAAAGAACACGATAGTGTTGAGAAAACGTATGAAGAGAGATTAGAAGATAGAGTGTAAAATAATAGCACTGTGCGACAAAAAAAAAAAGAGGCAAGAGAGTAACGAAATGTTTTTTCTTCCTTTTCAAATTGATTCACTGATCTTATGGCGTTTTCTTTTTTAGAAAAAATGCAACATTTTTCACTTATTTTTTAAAAAAGTGGCGGTTCGGAAAAGTTTTAAAATAGAAAATAGAAATAATTTTTCGTGAGGGATGTTGCATTCATTTCTAATAAATTGCTTATTTTGAAACATTATTTTGACATTTTCTGTTAAAAAGTGTGAAAAATGTTGCATTATTTTCTAGAAAAGAAATCGATATTATTCTGACTTTATTTTAGTAATACAAGATACATTTTTACTGTTGCTATATTACGAAAAATGGTGCAGATGTTTGAACCGGGACTATAAATTCTTACGATAGTTGACAATATATTCGAAAATACCTATATGTATAAACATATAGTCAGCTAAAATCCAAAAGCCCGTAACTACCAATTATATCAAAATTGACTTCTCTTTAAATATGATGCAGATTAAATAAAATAGCAAAAACCGATTTAAGAATTGTATCATGAATTGTTTTATCTCTTTAGATTTTAGCTGACGATATGCATCTACATAATTTCAGATATAAATACAGAATATTTCTTTAAATTTATATTTAAAACTCATAATCCTTTTAGCTAAAATCTTTTTGCTTTCATGCAACTTTCTTTGCAGTCATTCCCAGCAGCAGCTACAACAGCCAAGACCGTTTTGTTTTAGGACTTTTGACTTCTTCTTTTAAAACAAATTTCAACTTATCGAAATGGTTAATGTCAAAGTCTGTGGCCATTTGACAATTTTATTGCTGTCATTCGGTTTTATGATGGTTAAATGCAGTTTAGAGCCCACAGATCAATTTATTGATAATCCCACCAACACAAAACCAGGTAAGTGGGAGGAAGGGAACATTTCGTTCATACGCATCATTTTATTTGACAGAAGAGTTTGTTGCACACCTGCTCAGGGCAGCTGAAATGTATTTCCACATATTTTTTATGTGTTTTGAATGCATATAAAAAAATATTAGGAAATTTATTCATATTAAGTCGACTGTGAAATCCTTCGGCATTAAACACAATAACGACAGCAGGCTACAGACTACAACTGGCCAAGACTATAATCCATGAGCGTATATGATATTGATTATTTTTACTACTACAGACAACACGGCTACAGGTTGTTGTCCATGCTGTTTTTGTAGTTGTAGCCAAATTAAACTGATTTCTATTTCGGTGAGCGACAATGAGTAAATGCAATGTGGCCAGTATAATATAAAAAATTTCAATTATTGTAAACTTGAAAATATACTATTTTATTATACAAAAAGAAACAACAAACTATATTTGCAAGCTAATGAAATGACTTATTGTCATATACTGTGGGCTTTAAGTATATTTTAATGGAATAACACTATTTAAAAGTATTACATACATGAAAGCGGCTACACTGGCGCATGAAGAGCATTCTACTACAAACAAAAAAAACGTTCTAAAAACAATTCAGTAGCTGACTACGAGGCGACGATTGTAGCCAACGACTTTTGTACTCGGTGTTCGTGTAGCCTGCTGTCGTTATTGTGTTTAATGCTTCAATCACAATATTTTTCTGTGTGTCAAGTTCGAAAGATACTTTTTTCTGTTTGTCAAATACCACTAATTTTAGACCATTTGACTTCTTTGTCCAATATTAATTATATTTAATTAAAAGTATTTTGCATTGTGTAGAATCGTCTAACAAAATATTTAGCCAACTTCTCGGGTAAACAGCCACGCAGTATTTAGAAACACAACAACCAGTAATTACAAACGCAACAAACTCTTTGCAACTCTATTTGGAAATTTAGTTTTTATCATTTTTCTTTATGTTTCTATCTCTTTTATTGCATTCTGCTTTCAACACTGTTGGGTAATTCAAGTAGATGCTCTAGCATTCCACAAACGACCATCATTCTTTGTTGGCAGTCGTTATGGCAGATCGGGTTCAACATCGTCAGGCTCATCTGTGTTTGCCACCTCAAAGACACGCCGCTTAAATGTTGTGCCACGTAACGATAGATTTTTCTTAAGTTCACGTTACGGCAAAAGAGCGGGTATGGATTTTTTACACAAGAACAATAAAAACAATAACCAAAACACAAACGATTATTCTGTACTCGTACCACTGTTATCGACACCGTATGAACAAGCTTTGATTTCAGAAATCTCAACTGGAACACAATTGAGCAGCAAGCCCATACCAGAGCAACAGCAACAGCAACAGCACCAGCAGCAACAACAATTTAACGATGACTTCAACACAAATCGTATGCTGTCACAACAAACATCATCATCATTATCATCATCTGTGCCACCCTACGCCTACATGTCATGTGTTTATACTGGATTACAAAATTATTACCGCTGTAACAGCATGTAAGTTAAAAGGTTAGAAAAAAAAACACGACAATATTACTTCATCCTTTTCCTTATTTATGTTCTTTTTTTCTCTCTTGAATCTGTAAAGACTTTTACACGATGCAACGTTGAGAAGAAAACGAATATTGAGTACCCTTCAATAACAAAAAAAAAGGTTTAAAATGTCAATGACTTTATTATCCCTGTTCAAATTTTAATTCAAAGTTTAGTTTAAATCTCCAACAAATTAATTTGAAAATAACCATTAATTCGCTGTGAAATAAGTCTGAAATACTCCAAATACTTCGAGGGAGTGATAAAGTACATCATACATTCTGAACTATATCCGACAATTATGCATGATTTACTAATTTTATATATAAGAAATCGCCAACTTTAATTTCTTGCCATTGAGATATATTTGTTCGCAAATGTGCTCCGAAAAATATTATATGCGCGCTAATTCAGTTAAAATAGAATCTTAATTTCTACTTTAATATATATAAAAAGGGAGTCTTATTCATAAAAATATTCCAGTTCTATAAAGGGTTTATAAAACACATTTTTTATGTAAGTTTATATTAAAAACGTTTATATAACAAAAATATTTATTAATAGGGTTTCAGTGTTTAAAGCCGGTACTTTGGGCAAAAAACTTAAAGTGTTACAAACTTAAAGCACAATTTTGCTTATCACCATGAATATGGGCCATTCTATTTAACGATTTACCACTATTGAAATACATTAAAAATATACAATTTAAACTAAACTGAATATAAAAAGCTGAAAAAAAGAAAGTCTTATTACTTTACCCTGCTTGTTTGTTGTTACCTTCTTAATTCTGCTTCAATAGAAGATTCTTCTACACGATTAATTTTTGCAGTCTGTGCTCATGAGGAGTTTTGAGATAATTTAGATTATCTTTTGCTAGTCCTTCTGAGAAGAAGTGAATGAAAACTCTAAAGAAAATATATTGACGTCTCAACTCAAAAAGGTGTGAGAAAATTTCGAATATTTAACATCCTATTCAAAATTAAAAACATGACTGATCTATAAAGGCTTTATGAAACAGATTTACATGAAAATACTTTATAAGCCCTTTATAAAAGAGATGTAAAGACAATGAAAAGGAAAGAGAAAATAAAATTGCTGATTTTCGATTACAGGCAATAAAATATTTAGGAACGTGTTTCAAGATGTTTTATTAATTTATATTGTTTTTTTTTTATAGAAAAGAGTGCAACATTTTTTGCACTTTTTTTGTAGAAAAAGGCAATATTTTGTTACTAAAAATACTGAGTTGAAAAAAAACGAAGCCAAAGGCAATAAAATATTTAGGAAAGTGTTTCAAGATGTTTTATTAATTTATATTGGTTTTTTTTCTAGAAAAGAGTGCAACATTTTTTGCACTTTTTTTGTAGAAAAAGGCAATATTTTGTTACTAAAAATACTGAGTTGAAAAAAAAACGAAGCCAAAGGCAATAAAATATTTAGGAAAGTGTTTCAAGATGTTTTATTAATTTATATTGTTTTTTTTTTCTAGAAAAGAGTGCAACATTTTTTGCAATTTTTTTTGTAGAAAAAGGCAATATTTTGTTACTAAAAATACTGAGTTGAAAAAAAACGAAGCCAAAGGCAATAAAATATTTAGGAAAATGTTTCAAGATGTTTTATTAATTTATATTGTTTTTTTCTAGAAAAGAGTGCAACATTTTTTTCACTTTTTTTGTAGAAAAAGGCAATATTTTGTTACTAAAAATACTGAGTTGAAGACAAACGAAGCCAAAGGCAATAAAATATTTAGGAAAGCGTTTCAAGATGTTTTATAAATTTATATTGTTTTCTTTTCTAGAAAAGAGTGCAAAATTTTTTGCACTTTTTTGTAGAAAAAGGCAATATTTTGTTACTAAAAATACTGAGTTGAAGACAAACGAAGCCAAAGGCAATAAAATATTTAGGAAAGCGTTTCAAGATGTCTTATAAATTTATATTGTTTTCTTTTCTAGAAAAGAGTGCAACATTTTTTGCACTTTTTTGTAGAAAAAGGCAATATTTTGTTACTAAAAATACTGAGTTGAAGACAAACGAAGCCAAAGGCAATAAAATATTTAGGATAGCGTTTCAAGATGTTTTATAAATTTATATTGTTTTCTTTTCTAGAAAAGAGTGCAACATTTTTTGCACTTTTTTGTAGAAAAAGGCAATATTTTGTTACTAAAAATACTGAGTTGAAAAAAAAAATGAAGCCAAAGGCAATAAAATATTTAGGAAAGCGTTTCAAGATGTTTTATAAATTTATATTGTTTTCTTTTCTAGAAAAGAGTGCAAAATTTTTTGCACTTTTTTTTTGTAGAAAAAGGCAATATTTTGTTACTAAAAATACTGAGTTGAAAAAAAATGAAGCCAAAGGCAATAAAATATTTAGGAAAGCGTTTCAAGATGTTTTATAAATTTATATTGTTTTCTTTTCTAGAAAAGAGTGCAAAATTTTTTGCACTTTTTTTTTTGTAGAAAAAGGCAATATTTTGTTACTAAAAATACTGAGTTGAAGACAAACGAAGCCAACATCCTTAAAGAAAAATAATTTTTGTCTTAAGACTCGTACAAACTGCAACTTGTTAGAAAGGAAGTAAGAAAATGTTGCATGTTTTCCAGAAGGGAAAACGCCACCACTGTTTCATATTATTTATGATCAAACCAATTAATTAAATTCTTGGTTAATTTAATATTTCTTCATCTAAAGAGTAAAAAGAAGTTCGAGTTAAACTACTAGTATTGTGATTGCTTTTTCATTTTTTTTTAAGTTGAAGGGAATTCGAACTAAATAACAAAAATAAGCGAAAACATTTAATTATTTTATGCTGTTTTAATTTTCGTATATCCTGTTTTTGCAGTGATTTAATGTTTTATTTTAAAAATTCTCTACTTAATGATGCCAGTGAAGTACGCTCAACTGATATTACTGGTGTTGCTTTGCCAAAAAACTATCATGATGATGATGATGATGATGATGATAACGTAGAAGACGATAATGATGTGGAAGAAAATGAGGAAAAGTAAAATGAATATTTGTCTCAACAATAACTTTATCAGATATAAATAAACATATAGAAACACATACACACATAACACACACATGCAAAAGGGAAAATATTAACTTTCCATACAAAAACTAAAAAAAAAATACATTTATGAAACATGAAATAGTGAAGCGCAAATACATCATATACAAATAAAATAAATGACTTTATAAACGAGTACATAAATGTTTTTTTTTAAATGCTAAATTAATTATAAATGTATAAATATTATTATAAAATTATAAAACTTCAAACTAGAATTGAGATTTAATTAAAAATTATTTACAATAATTAAACAAATCAAACACAGGGCTGGATAAATTTTGATTCTAGTGAAATAATATTTTAGGATTTCTTTTTTTTTTTTAATAAAACTTTCTTTGTTTTCTTTCTTGTATATAATTGAAATTAAAATCCAACAAATTTAATGTATTTATAACAATAATTATAAAAAAAATAAACAAACAACTGTATGATATACGAGTATAAACTACTTATTATTTGAATGTATTGAAATGTATTGAAATGGCAGGCGTAACATTTGCACAGATTATTTCATTGCCTTTGTTAAGCGAATTGCCCGAATATTCATTATTGCAAATATAAATATATTTATATTATTAGTTACGTATTTATTAGTGGTAAAAAAAATATTTATTAATTGAAATTTAATAATAAACAATTGTGTATTATAAATGAAAAGTTGTTTTGTAAACCAAATCATGGTAAAACAAAAATTTAAAAGTGTATTAAAGCTGATGAATAAAAGAAGCAAACAAAGAAACTTAAATGCCTAAAAATAAAGCAAACCAAAAACAAACAACATGTTCGCAATTGTTTTATATTTCACTCAAAATAAAATCAGAATGCTTTTTCAAGGCATTGTTGTCACCAGAAGTATATTGGAAAAATATCTATAAAATATTGCCAATAGAAATAATATTATTTTCATTTTGTGTGAGACACAGAAGAGGACCGCTTGTTTAAATTTAAATTCAAGCCAGAACGACATATTGACCATTGAAGTATGAGCTTTGACTTCAGATTAACACAGCAAAAAGGGTTAAACAATTTCTGTTTTGACAGGATTGTCAGTAAAAGTGCTGTATTCGGCAGCAACGAATCTTATATACCCTCCACTGACTTGCGTCTGTTCTTTTGATTTTGTTTTACTTTTAATAATAACTTAGCGTTTTCTGAAGCTTAAAATAGATTTGAATAACAAAAAGTCAAAAACTAATTTGAGCCTGTTAGTTTTACAAACTACAGCTTTCCAGCTCTGAAACGATATTTTAGATTTTGGTGATTTTCAATAGCATTCTCCTTAGGACTACACATTTGCAATTCATCAATCTAAGACTAAGGTCTCTAGCTTTTCTGTAACTTCAGAAAACCGATTTTATATATATTATATTTTCCTATTCATAAAAACCCACAATACTCTTACCTTATAGGACATTAATATGGTGGAAATTACACACGGAGTGACAAACCCATTTACCTGCTCCTATTTTTGGTGAAGGGTATACAAATTAGTTTAAAACTATTTTAAAACTTTTCCTAATTTGTAGAGATTTACATACAAAAACATTTCCCGCACTGATGTGGGCACTAAGGAAATTTTTATATCCCATTTTGGGAACTTTTTTTCCCCTCGTTTTATTTCAGCAAAGTTAATCATTTATTAGAGATTTTTTATAAAATTTTATTTTTATTTTAATGACAACTCAAGATAATCTTTAACTTTCTTACAATAGAAAGAAGTACATAGAATGCGCTTAGTTTGTGGTCCACATCACAATTTTTCAGCAATTAACACATGACATCTGGGAGACAATTCCTCATCCATTATCTTTTCATAGCGAACATTGATTTTTAAATTCATTTTTACTGCTGACTCCTCCATGAAACATAAACGATCATAAAGCACCAAATTTTCGCAAAGTTTCTGAATTCAAGGAAATATATACATTTTTTTTAATTTCAAAGTAAATAAAATCGCGAATTTAATTAATATGACTGATAGCACGGCAGCCTCAGAATTGCTGCAAAATATATTTTATTTAAGCAAAGCGAAAAAGGTTTGAAACTTCTTGCCAGCAGAACTGGAAGTTTTTTCGATTTATTTTTTTTAAGGGAGGTGAAGAGAAATACGAAGTTTTTAAAAGAGGGAACGGAGAGTGTGTGGTTCACAGCTGTTTCTTATCATGTTACTGACCAAAATCTTATAATTTTTATACGTGTTATTAATTTTTAACAAATTTTATGAAAAATTATTTCTTTTCAATTGTATTCACTTATTTCTAAATGTTTGTCAAGCATTTTTATATTTTAACTGAAAATTTATTTTATGGATCTTATAACTTCGATAGTTGATAACGGCCATCTTGTTGAAGCTGCATCTGCCAAATTAATTGTCAGCATGGACGGATGTAGCCTTCAACAACAAGTGCAAATAATAAAATTGTTTTATCCAAGTGTCTGTTCTGTTCAGACAACGTACCGCGCCCAGTTTACGACAGCCCTACTGCAACGTGGTGAATAAATTTGATCCCATTAATTCAGTAAAGAATCGACCAATAGGTCTACCAAACGCAAGATCTGCGGAAAACATCGCCGCAGTCCATGAGAGTGTGCAGCAGATTCCGAGGACGTTGGACAGGACATCACTGTCACAGCTCGTTAGACTTTCTGTTGTCGTGTTTTGCTAAGTCGCAAGCGTAAGGGAATAAGCTACAATGGTCCTCGAAGACAACAAAACCCGCACCAACGGTCAAGGTTAGACCAGAGTCGTGCAGAATCGAACATTTCGAATGCGCTCCACCCAGGGACATTTTGTTTTATTTAAATACGTAAATAGACAATTTATATATTTATGTATATATACGACGTTGATGGGAAACTGTTTGATCGTGTCTATCGCTTTTTAAATATTTTTCTCTATTTAATACACTGCGAAAATTAATGAGAAAAAATTTCTAAAATTTCTGATTATTTGAAAACAATTACAAACCAACAAAATTTGTTTATTTGTCAAATACAATTGGAATTAATTAAATAAAGGACGGTACACGTGAGCGAAATGCTGGGTAACAAGCTCGTGAACGTGTACTTGACGTCAATATCTAAATGGAATTTATATTCCATCAAATATCGAAGATATCACTCAGACATAAAAAATTTTTGCTCACACTACCGAAAAGGTTGTCACGCATTTTTATCATGTTTAGTAGAGATCAAATAAGACCATCAAAACCTATTAATTTTCAACGTATGTATATTTAGAATATGGATACACTTTCATTTTGAGCATTTTCATGTGGGTAGAGAGGGAGTTCATATGAATATTTAAGTGTGGACTTACCTGCATAGATGTTTGCAAGCATGTTAAGCCCTCTGCCATTTTGCAGCCATTCGAATACTTTTCAACAATTTTAAAGAATTTCGTTTTATGTCGTTCTGACCACTCCACAAATTCATTTGTTGTTTTTCTTTTCAAAGCAAAGATCCGACTAAAGCTTTCGAAACTTTCTATATGTTGGGCAGACAAGGAGTTAAATTTATCTTTTCCTTCCTTTTTACGTTTAACAATCACTAAATCCACATCATCGTTGTCTTGTTCTATTAGCAATTCTGCCACCGCTCTGAAAAACATTTCACTGCCATGTGCTTGATGCTCCAGCACTGAACATTTGCTCCAACGTTTTAAAGTTTGTTGACAGGCGAGACGTAAAAAGGGACGATTTAAATACAACGTAAATGCTTCCTTCGTTGTGCAACAATTAGTATCGTCATTGTGGTTGTCTTTATTGTTTGAGAGCACTTTTTTAAGACTTTCACTCATGGGAAAATTTCTAAAACTTAAATTTGTAGTAGTATGAGTGTCGGCAGCAGTATTGGCACAGACACTTAACTTGTGATAGCAGCATGGCATAATGAGGAGCTGGTGTACTTGTGGCAGCTGGAGAAAGAGTTTCATGGAAGTTATAGTCAAATCAGCACATGCATGTAAACCAATTATAGCCATCTTTGTGGATGTTTGCCCTGGAATTTGTTGATAATTCAATTTGAAAACTTCCTCTACTGTTTTTACAATGAAATCTTTTGAATTTTCTGTTATGAAATGTTGTCGGTATTTTATAGAGTTGATGGCAAATGGCATATAAGTTTTGATGCGTTTGTCTGCAGCTGCCACACGACAGGCGTCAGCCTCTAAGCCCAATATGAAAATTTCATTATTTTGTTTATACAAAAGTTCACTCAAGTAGCCCAAGCCAGAGCCAAAATCTATAAGCATATATTTTTGCTGCCTGCTGGCCTCTCCGTTTAGATGTTTCTTTGCTTCCAGACTTTCTTTTACTACTGCTGCCAGTCTTTGGATTTCGTGTTGTTTCTTTTGGCTGATTTTTTTAAAATTTTCCAATTTAATTGGCTTTTCAATATTTTTTATCTCAGTGTAGGCTTCCAGTGAAATTAATTCAGCTAATTTTTGGCGAAAGCTAATTAAAGCTTCTATCTCTAAATTGGGTAAAGATTCGTGAACGTAGGGAAATTTATTAAGATCTTCAGTGTTAATTCTATGAAAATAGTCCTGAAATTCTTGGGGCATTTCGTCAAACATGCCCGCTTTTAGAAACTCTGTATTGGCTGCTCTATAAATCCATAAATATTGTTTAAGAAATTCATTTACCTGGTGAAAATAGTCACGCGAATTGTTGAAACTGTTGGGCAGGGACATTTCTGAAAAGAAATTTTTGCAAAATATTACAACTGCTAGTGCAAGCGCATGGAACTTAAAGAAATAATTATTTTCTACAAATTTTAATTGGGGAAAAAATCTGCTTTCGTAAAGAAATGTCATACACGTTTTTGTGTTACACTTTCACGTATCCTACAGTCCATCAATATTTATGAGACATACATATATAGATTAAAAGATATTCTTCTGTAGATATGCGCAAGATAAATAATGGTTTTCAGTTCTCAGCATAACAGTTGTAAAAAAAATCTTTAAATTTGCTTCAAATAGAAATAATAAAATCATGGTATTTATTTTGTAGTTGCAAGCAAATGTTCAAATATTATGTTCTTCTTTTAAAATTATTTGTCTAACGAATGAAATGAAATGTGAAAATCACTTATTTTCTGGAACTTAATTTGGTGGTTCTTAATTGAAGACAGAATCACATATACATACGTGTAATGCCACCAGGTAATCCTAGAAAGTATAGAACTCCTAGAGCTAGAAACGCATTATCCTGTAAATGCAAATAGTTGTAGAGAAGAAGCCAATACTACTGCCGAATGGTTAAGTAAAACATAAAGGCTCTATCGCAATCAAGCCTTAATACCCCTTCAAGAATTCAAATCGTTGTTTTATATTTGTAGTTTCGTTTATTACTATTTGTATCCATTAATTATAGTTGAACATTTTAAAAGTATTTAATTTAACATTTGTTCTCTATTGTTAGCGATTGCAATGTAAACGTATCTTAAAAACTAACAAATTTATTTAGCGACTTTTCTTTCTACAAGAACTATTGAGATTTTAAAATGTTTCAAATTTGTTTGCACAGGCAACAAGTGCAATTTACAATACTACGTTTAAGTTTTCGTTAAATTAAAAAGCAAATAAAAACGCAAGTGTTTTTCTTTATAATTTAATAGTAAGAAATACATATGAGTAATATTAAAATTATAATGGTGTATGTAAACGCAAATAACTTCGTAGTAAAATGATATATGATTTCTTATACACAAAGAATACATTAAATAACAAATATTAAAAAACAGAATGTTATAAAAAGTACATAAAGGAAAAAAAGTCAGCTCAAAATTTCATTTTAATACGCTACGATCAATGGTTTTTAAATTACAGTGGTTACGTTTGATAACATTTATTGAATAATTTTCCATTTCGATTTGGAGACTTTTTCCAGTTCCTTATTTTCCGGACCCAATATACATTTTCCATAGTGAGCGGGCGGTGACTTAAAGTATTTTTCAACAACTTGTTCCAATTCGTTCATTGTTACGGCCAGCATACGAGAACGATATTTCAAAAACATTTCCTGCGAAACACCATATAAAAAGAAATCTATGCCTACATTACCGGGTGCTACGGGTGCATCTAACTGCTGCAGCACGCCTAATTTCGCTTCAAACAAAGATTGTTCGTTAATTTGTGAGTTATTTTCTTGTAACCATTGGTATGTGTTGTCAAAGGCATCCAGAGTTTTTGTGGAATTGGGATCACGATAACTGAAAAAGCTGAATAAGCCGTCAGATCCAAGTTTAGCACCAGACCCATAAGCACCATTTTGTTCTCTAACTACAGGTAACAAATATTTGGCTGAAATTAATTTAGCTAAAACTCTAAGCGTAGGATGATCACGATGTGTATACGGTACGGTAAACATGGCTTTAGCACAATAATTAACTGGTATATTCATAACGAAATGTTGACAACTGGGCTCTAAAAGTTTTACTTTATTTTCGATTTTATCGACTGGATGTTCTGGCAAATCGTTAAGGAACTGTTCGTAATGTTTTATGAATTTGGGATAGAATTCATCAGATATATTAACGGCTGCACGCATAGCCTTTTTGTTGAACAACTTATTGCCTAATAATTTCAAATTGTCCATAATTTGATGAATGCTGTGATTTTTAAGATACTGTTTCATGTGTTCTATGTGTTCGACACCGGCCAATAGTGACTTCAATCTTGCAGAATCAGTTACCAAGCCAGCACATGACTGCATGGCATACAAATGACCAGAGTTTGCTATACCAACCGCTATATTAGACATGTAATTGTCAATTAACATCTTGACACGTTCCTCATCGTCCATTTTGTAATTCATAAAAAGCTCTTTGGTCAAATCAAACATTTCCGGCACATTTTTATCCAAAGCATGTGTTGTCATAAGAATGCCCAAGTTGTATGTCTTGCTGTCGTAAATATTTTCGGCAAAGTGTAATTTGAAATTAATGCCTGCAGTCTTGGTAAGTACCAGTTTATCGAATTCTCTGTAGTCATAATTTTTGGTACCCATATCATTGATAATATTGCAGAAGAGGGGAATTAAAAGAATATCGTCTTGTGACAAGTATGTGCCATCAAAGTAACACTTGAAGTAGGAAATTTCATTGGTGTGTACACTACACACTTGTGTTGGCACATGCTTTATCTTTACTACTTCGATGGGTTCCAGCTTAGCAGCTTCCTGGACATCTGCTAACTTCAGACAAGGCAATATATCAACATTAGGGATGGCCTTTTGAGCTTCTTCTAACTTCAAACCATTTTCATATATTTTGGTTCTTTTTTCATGGTCCAGAGCCATAATTTTTTGTTTTAGCAATTCCAACTCTGCGGTTTTGAAATTGTCTTCATACGTATCATCTGGAGACATGGTCAGTGTTAATCTATGAGTATTATTAGCAAAATATTGTGCAACTTTCTTTTGCAAGTATTGAGGATCACGTTGCAATTGTAATCGGAATTGAGAAATCATATTTGAAACCCTTAAATTCTGCACTACATCGCCTTCATGATTCCACAAGGGAGTCGAATTGAATAAAAGACCCAACCCGAATTGAGGAGATTGGTGTTTGAGCGACAATTCAATATTGTGTAAAACACTTTCGATGTGTTGCTGATCAAAGCCTTTTTGCATTACCTCCTTTATGGTAGCGTCATATATTTCCTGCACGCGACCAAAATCATCTACCTTTAAATCTTGCAATCCCACGCAGAAGAAAGTATCCTTTATTTGGGGATCAAAGCCAGTTGTTTGATTATAGCCACCAGAAAAATTAGGTTCTATCAAATTACGATAGAACGGTGAGTTGGGTCCCCTCACCAGCAACTCCGACAAAACGTACAATACAAACGTTTCTTGTATATTTGTGACATCAGACATTAAAAGAGCAATTGCGATTTGATTTTGTTTTTCAAATGGAGCTCCCATATTATCAAATCGGCTTGATATATGTACATTCCGTGGAGATTCCCATCTTGGCTGATTTGGTATACGACTGTACGAGTTATCAATATGCTCATAATTGCTCAGATATTCTTTATTCACATAATTTAATGTCTTGTTTAGATCGAAAGAGCCATACGTATAGATACGGGCATTACTAGGATGATAATATTTACGATGAAAATCGACTAGATTGGCATGTGTTAGCTTGGGTATTTCCAACGGATTTCCACCTGACACATAGCCATAGGTATGATCCGGCAACAGATTATTGAGCAGATTTTGCCCGAATACTGAAGCGTTTTCTGAGAAGGCTCCTTTCATTTCGTTGTATACGACACCCTTGATAACATACTCCGATTCTCTGTTCTTTAAATCGGAATGTTCAAGACGCCATCCTTCTTGTAGAAAATCAAGATATTCTAAATTAGGCCTGAAAGTATTAATAATGAAGAGATATATTGTTTTAGAAAATGAAATAGATTCATTTTCTGAAATAAATGAATTTCTGGAGTTCGAAATATATTAAACATTTGATACATGTATATTTATAGATATTGTAAAATACTACCCAACTTTAATATACATACTGGTATATGTGTTATATTTATAATTGCTTATTTTGTTTAATTTCAACTATAGCATTAATAATAAAATTATACATGTACATGAATATTTAATTCTATTTAATAAGATACGTATTGACGAAAACACTCACCTGAATACAGCGTCCAAATAAATTCTTTGCAGATTTCGGAAATCACTCTCGTTCATTGAAGAAAACGGGTACATTGTATAGTCGGGACCAGTCATGGCATTCATAAATGTTGCCACCGATCGATTCAGCATTTTGAAGAACGGATCTCTTACTGGATATTTTTTCGAACCACACAGAACACTATGTTCTAATATATGAGGTAACCCAGTCGAATCAAACGGTGTTGTGCGAAAGTTTACGGAAAATACATTATTCGCATCGTTGCGATTCAAATACCATAGTTCGGTTCCGGTTACCAAATGGCGGAATGTGTAAGACATTATTCCGAACTCGGGAATATGTTCAGTACGTATACATTCAAATCCTTCATATTGCTGCCCTTCTGTAAACTTACGTTCTAGTTGTGTGATAACACTGGGTGTTTCCAAATTGATTTTCCCTTTTGCAGCTGGACGCATATCCTGACTCGTGCTGATTATTTTTGAGCAGAACTGCTTTTGCCGTACATTCTGGCTAATAACCGGCTTAAGGATTTGTAAACGTTTCAACATTTTACTGATTGATTTTTTTCTCAATTTCAATGTGCCACAATTTCCGTAATCTAGTTCTTGTTTCTAGAAAACAAAAACTTTTCTATAGTATTCCATTTTAGTTCATTTTCGAATGTACATACGTAGCGTTTGATTACTTTTTCAATATTTCACAAAATACACACACTGTTACATCAGCGCGACATATCAAGCATAAATTTTATTTTATATACTTTTAGTCTGCTACTGATTAAAATTTTTATTTTTTTCTTACTTTCGTTACTTTTGAATCAAACTTTCAATTAAACATTGAATTTAATTGTTAACTATTGAATTTACTTACCCTCTTCGCTTTATTATCAACCAAATTATTCTTATGATCGCTCCAAAATTAAATCAGAAAATTCTAACCGGAACATGGAAAAATCCTAATCGTAACAACAAAGATTTTAGATTTTTTGAGAAAGTTTCATGGAAATGTCATATGGCTATAATAGTTGCCACACCATGGAATAAATTCAGCGTTCAGACGATGTAGATAATATAAATATAGGCTGTTATTACATGTTATAATATCTTATGATTCCATATATGTATATATATATATATATATATATATATATAAATATATATATATATATATATATATATATATATATATATGTATATATATATTCCTTCACCGATTATATAATTTTTCAAATTATTTATAAAACCACTAGCTATGAATATTCAACATTCCATAGAATAATATATAAATATATATATATATATATATATATATATATATATATATATGTGTATATGGATATTAATTATGTAGGTGAAATGTAGCTTTCATATGAAACACATATTCATATGTTTATCGAAACACGTGAATTACTGCAATGTACATATTTTACAATCGTCTGGCACCTCTTATGTTATTTTGTTGTTGGGCAGCGCAAAATAATGTTAGTTGTGCACAAAAACTATCACACAGTGAAAATGTACTAATATGTACATTATTGTATGCAACGTATGAAATTCCAGCAATATCATATACACATATATATAGCATCCACTTCGTAACATATCAGTAAAAATTAAAAGCTATGTATACAAACAGCAATTAATGCACCTAAATATATATGGATGTGTATATGAACAAAGTGGTACAGAATGGTACAATTTAAGAAAAGTACTAAATACATAGTATACCATCACCGATACTAGCAGGAGAATTGTTTATTTTGACTTGAGCAGATAAACAATTTTAGTAAAATTTATAATAACAAATTGTATATAATCATTTAAAACATAATGGACGATTCCGAAAATTCCGAGGGAATAGGTATGCGGATGTCTCTTAGAGAAAGACCGCGTAAGTTGCATGCTGAGCGTAGATTGCGCGAACGTTGTGATGAACTAAAGTTCCTTGATGATTTTGAGCCGGATAAATCTAACCGCGAGAAGCGTAAACTGAAACGTAAACCACCAACTAACGTCCGAAGTTTATATGACGAATTCGGCAATATACGTCACAATGGCCTAGATGTTTGCGATTGCATGGATGACGAATGTCCAGGATGTTGGTATGAATGTGAAAACTGCTCCTCAACCAAATGCGGAGTACAATGTCGTGTAAATCGTAAATTTTTCTACGAATCCATAACATTCGATGGCAAAGATGCAACAATAAGAAATAAACATTTTCCAACAAAATAAGTTTGTATGGCGAAACTTTACATCTCTTGAACATTTTATTAAATATTAAGTATTTTACTAACCTAATAGTTTCACTAAGTATATACATCCAACAACATTTTCGAAAATTGTAATATCTACACTATTTATAAATATTTACAGAAAGAATATTACTAACAATTGGTAATTATTTTAATGTTATAATATTTGTCTTATTGTAATTAAAGGGCAATGAAACCTTAAAAATATATATAATTAGTACTTCGAATTTGAAGAACATACTTTTAAGTAAAATTTGCTAAATTCTATTAAGTTTTGCATCATTGCGTAAATTATGTGAGAAGTAACATTAAATGCCTTTTCCAGAAACGTTTCTTTAAATGAAAGTACATTGGTGAACTGTCTCCATGTTTCCCATTCAAACTTAATAGACTATCGCCCGTTTCCGCAAATAGAATAAACGCTTCTGTTTGGGATTTGATTTTGAAAATAACACATTTGCAATTTTATTTTTTGTCGTTTCAGTATAAATTCTCAAACGAATATGTTTATATCTTTTATGCAATCTTTGATATTACTCCTAATTAACTTTTTGATAACAAAAATTAAACAACCATTTAGAAAATTTTAACTTAATTCATTAATGGCAAGGTGGGCAAGCTATCCGCTGCAAGGGACTTGGAAAAAATTAAGCGGAAATAATTCTGCAGATTCAAAACTTATAGCACGACTGCAAATAGAAAATTACATTTATAACGATAAAATTATGATCAAGAATAATACTACTTTTAAACATTTTTGGGATTAATTATTGATAATAGTTATTTGCCTGTATATAAGAAGCAGAAATAAAACATCAAATGATTTACAAAATAAGATGTATTTATTAGTTTGGATTTATGAATATGATATACTAAAGAAAGAAGATTAACTTTTAAGGTATGTAAATTGGAAGCTTATATTAAGCAGTGGTAGAAGTAGCCAACTTAACTTTCAGAAAAGCAAAAAATATGAAATATATATAAATTGATTTTATTTAGAGGGATGACGGTGTTTGTCCATTTATCTTTATCCTAGAAATTTCTATGAAAAAAATAATTCTATAGACTACAGTGATTTCAAGAAAAAGAAATTTAAAACGCCTTTTTCTCAGGTCATGGTTTATGTGAGTTACGTCCACTACTCTTGCGATAATCTGTACGCTTTTTTAATAAAAAAAATTGTTGTACAATATTGTGATATATATTAAAATTCTAGACACCACAGAAAATTTAATGTATGCTAGACACAATAAAATTACTTGACGAATTTCCTTCTAGCATGGGAGAAAACTTATTTGTACGTACATATGTATGTATGCGGCTGTGAACTGGCGACGTTTAATGGAAATAAATCAATTTATATATTATTTTAATCATTCTAACAATGTACTGCATGAAAGCAAAAATGTAAATAATATATTTTAAAACAAATTTACATGAGTCTAATATCTGCTTCAAAACTAATGGCACTAAATTCCCAACACTTGAGCTTAAGTTACATCTTTAAATGAGTCACATACCCATGCATGCATCCGTACACACACATACATATATTATATTATTATATTCTTAACTGTATTAAGACTTACTTTATAACAACTATTTGCGTACATTCATATGCACTAAGTAAACTTAACTTATTTTTCTGAAAAGTAAACAAATAGCACAGGCCAACAATAAATGCATTTGCAATCCATTTACACGCTCTCTTGTGCCTGTTAATCGTATTCTGACGCAAACTAACAGCGCATATTCTTTCCTGAGCACTTTTGTTTTATTTTTATGATTAACATAATTTTTTACAAGCATATTAATATATATTTTATTCAGCTCAATATATTAAAAATTATTTAGCTAACTATCCTGTACTAGATGAATTTTCACAATTGTCAGAGATCGGCCTAAGTGACCTTATTAGATACCGCAATGCGACAGGATGGATTTAGTATCAATCACTGCACTGGTTGACTACCGATGAGTCGAGGGGACTGTCAAAAATGAGCCTTCTATTTCATGCTTTTAAAAGGGTATGAGATTCAACTGTAGAATCCCAAATAACTTAAGAACAAAATTTTATTTGTAGGACAGTGTTATCCAGCGTAATTAACTCTTTTAATAATTTAATTGTATATACATATATTATTATTATCATTATTATAAGCTTTTGCTTTTATTTGAGGAATCTTAAAACAGTTTGACAAATCATTTAGTTCAGTTATTTCTATTAGCAAACAAAAGGTCTTATCTCCAAAATATCTATAAATAACTAGATAGATAGTAAATTTAGTTGTCGCTTTAAGAGCAAATACACTCATAGAATAAATTTACGCATTTAGATAATTAAACTGAATATATAATTAGAACGAACAATTTTTTGTTTTGTCTCTCGGGAACACTGAATTTATTGAGTTAGTACAGTATTGTTGAAAGGGTGCGATATATTGTGGAAGAAGTTAAATAAAAAATATCATAAATATTACAAACGCGCGCTCTAACCTCAGACAAACAAACAGAAATAATTGATTACCTATTTACTAAATGCATCAATATATAAGAGTAATTTAAGAGATTGTATATATTTAGTTTAAAACCAAACCATTACAAGTTTTCACTAGATATAAAGCGCAACATGTGTAAAGAACAATTATAATTAAATATTATTATTTGAGTGTATGATTTCAACACACTCTTTATATGTACGTAATATTAAAAAAAATTTTGGATGTGTGTATTCTACAAACTGATTGTTTTATAAATAAGTCAAGTCATTGTAAAATAAGTGTTCCCAGCCGCAAAAGCGCTAAGTTAATCTAAGGAAAATTTATCGTTTCAGTTATTAACCATTTGTACGACATAGTGCACGTTCTGTCTGTTCAATTAAATATGTTACTCTTTACTTTTGTAGTGGGTGTTATATTGATACTCTTGTTTTTAAGACTAAATAGAAATTATTATATTTTGGCATTTCTTGCACCAAAACTAAAAACTGTAGACGGAAGTGCGGTAGAAAACATCGTCCCTCTATTGCCGGGAAAAACTATATTTGGTAATACTTTCGATTTAGTTGGTTTGGACTATGGTAAATTATATTGTATATATAATGTAAAGCGTTTAAGTGTACTTTTTTTCTCAGTGGGGGCATTTAATTATGCCCGCAACAATGCCGCTCTAATGAAAAAGAGTTTTCTGCAGTGCTTTTTAGGTAAAACTGTTGTCAATGTTATAGATGCGGAACTATGGGAAATTATTGCTACCGATACGAGACTGATCAAAAAAGGTTTTGTGTATGACTTCTTGAAACCGGCTCTTGGCGACGGTCTTTTAATATCAACCGATCAGAAATGGCATGCTCGACGTAAAATGTTAACCACCGCATTTCATTTTAATATATTGACGGAATTTGAGCAAATATTTAAGTAATAATAATTCACATATAACAAGTATCTTTTAAAGACGTCTCGTTTTTTTATTATTATTATTTTTTTTTATTTTTTGCAGAGAAGAAAGCAAAAAGTTTGTAAAAGAGTTGGAAAATTTGGACACACAAATTGTGTTGTTGGATGAAATAATACCAAAATTGACCTTAAACGTTGTGTGTGGTAAGTGAGGAAATTAATTTTTATACTCCTTCTATTTTTTTGTAACTGAAAAAAGGGCCCAAGTTTGCGTTAATGAAATTTGTATATGTATAAAAAATTTTTAAAAAATTTATCATTTATATTTTTTTTTATATAAAATTTCTTTAACGAACAAGTTAATAAACTAATTTTTTGACATATTGTCATTGTACTATTATAATATGAAATTTATTTGTTGGGTGGTTAAGCAATGTCTATATGCATTTCATTGGCGCTTCTTACCAAATCGTCAGTAGACTTCAACCACAGTTTTGCAAAGTTTCAAACTTCTCAACTTATTAAAAGACTTCCAAAAACCATCTGAGAATTATGTTAATGAAATTAACAATTCAATTGAGATTTTATTTTTCATTTTGCCTTATAAATACTTTCATTGTTATCCAAGGGATTTCTAATTGTATAAAGGTATAGAAAAATAAAATAGAGTCGTATCGAATAAAAGTTGTTTGTTGGGTTTGGTTTGTATAAGTTTCATAGCCTGCTACACTTATTATAATGTGATTTTTTGAAATTGTGAATTTTTATAGTTAATTTATTTAACATAATTCTCAGATGGTTTCTGGAAGTCTTTTAATAAGTTGAGAAGTTTGAAACTTTGCAAAACTGTGGTTGAAGTCTACTGACGATTTGGTAAGAAGCGCATATAGACATATTTTAACGAACAAGTATACATAGATTCAAGCATTGTTTTGCCTTTCAAAATATATAGAATTTGTGTAGAATATAAATAGAAATAGAAAAAATGAGAGCAAACAAAGTAAATAATTTTGACATTTTGTTTTCGTTTGCATATAATTTTCACTAACGCAAAGTGATTTACACAATTAGGGCCCAAAGTTCTTAATGATACGTATAATAAAATTCACGCGATAATTTTGACTGTTTTTTCTTAATAAAGTTTCGAATCTCAAATATTTTCGAGAAAAAGGACAGATCCGAAAAATCTACTAATTTGAATCTCCAAAAGATTCGCAATCCCGTTAGAGAAACAATCAAAATTTCTATTCCCGGCGATTTTTTACGTTTCTTAAACAAATTTTGTTAATTATTCAGACAAAAATTTTAAAAATTAATGCCTTGCGAATTCCACAAAATTGAGGCATAACCAAAGTCAATAAAAAAAGGTTTTTTAGTTAAATTTATCTGGTGAATAGCCTACGATATATAAACTTACACACAATACAATTTTGCTATTATGCCAAACTTGCTGGGCTCCTTTACGAAAAGCTTGCATTTGTGTATCTGTGATTTCGCTGAATTAATAAGCGATTTGGTTTTTAAAAGTATAAAGTCTAGAACTATTTCTGAGGCAATTATATCCAGCTATAATGTTGTATGCAAATTCGAGAAATTGTTAACCATTATTAATTAATTAATTTTAATTGTTTAATTGCTTTTATGAGAGAATACTTTTTTTTAAACATGCAACAATTTTAGTATACTGTTACAATAAAACAAATTAAAAACAATTAATTATAAGATACATTCTGTTTTGGGCTGCGACAATTTTGCTTCTCTCTTTTGGAATGAAAAAAAAAAAATTCAAAAGAATTTGACACAAACAAAAACACTTGATATTTTAGAGCTCAACAATTTAATTGAAAACACTTTTTCCTTGTCCAATTTTTCTTTTATCAGTAAAATGGTGAACTTTCTACACAGAGAGCAGAAACAGCGTGACAAATATTCATCACGTCTGCGAAATATCAAATATTATTGATTTTCGCTCAAACAAATTCCAAAAATGTTTGCAAACAGACTAAAAACAATGCAAACGGTTTGTGCAAATTCCAAACATCCGCTTGCTTGTCAAACCACTGTATTGGATATTTTGCCCCTAAAAATCAAAAACATTCCTACCGAATTAAGAGACTTTGTTGCAGCAATCCAGAAACGACAATCCCTTCCGAGGATAACTTGAAATCGGAATAAATAAATAACTCCAAGTTCTATTGAAAAATACCGAAAGTGTAAATCTTTTTGTATGCAAATATGACAAACAATTTGTGGTACACTTTTAAGTATCTTAGCGTCCATCAATAGTGATGAAACATAAAGGGTTTAAAAGATATTTTCCGGCAGCTACGCAATATATAAATAAACTTTTCTAAATTTTTAGCATAAGATCAATAAATGTAACGCTTTAAAATTTTGAAATAATTCTTAATATTGCACTCTTCACAAAAAAACTGAAATCTAATACAAATTAAAAATAATTTTTAAGTTTACGGGCTGTAACTTGAACCTGAATAATAATTGTTTTGAAAATCTAGAGCACTTAAAACCAGAACAAGTGCATTTTGTTTTTGTTTTAAAATGTGTTGTGTAACGAATAAGAGGAATTATGAATATTCATTTATTATTTATCTTAAATATCAGTTACAATAAAATATTATTTGAATTGCAAATGTCAGGTGGCAGAACTTCCGTTATTATATCAAATTGAATTGTTAATTATGATAGAATTTTAAAATATATTCTAAATCTATTTTAAGAGAATTTCGCATAAATAATTTTCTATATATTTCAAGTTCATTTTAAATTGCCCAAAAAGAGCTTAAGACCACACCAAATACAGTTTTCCAAAATACTTTCTTTTGACTTTGAGTATCTGCCATAGATTTCAATAAAAATTCTATATGGGCTTAATTTCCAGAAACTGCTTTAGGTGTTAAATTGGATGAGTGCTTGGATGGTGACAAATACCGTGACAGTTTCAAAGTTTTCGAAGATGGCTTTAATAAACGCGTACAAACGCCCTATTTATTAATAGACTGTGTGTACAAACTTCTGGAAGAGCATAAGAATACACCGACTTTGAAAATAGTCCACGACTTTTCCAGTGACATTATTGAAAAGAGAAGACAATTATTCGAAAATGAATTGAAAAAGCAAACGAACAAAGAAACAATGCAAGAGGACGAGTTTTGGTAAGATTTCCGAAATAAATAACTCGCACACCTTAAAAATGTATCTGCTCTTGTTGCATTTACAGTTTGAAGAAGAAACGTTACGCCATGTTGGACACACTTCTCCGGGCCGAGAAAGAAGGCCTAATAGATCACAGCGGTATATGCGAGGAGGTGGACACATTTATGTTCGAAGGCTTCGACACTACATCGATGGGCTTAATCTTCAGTCTAATGAACTTATCGCTGCATCCAGAAATGCAGGAACGTTGTTATCAGGAAATCATAAGCCATATAGATGATTTAGATAATTTAGATATTTCGAAATTAAATGAACTTAAATACACGGAATGTTTTCTGAAGGAAACAATGCGCTTATATCCTTCAGTGCCGTCCATAATGCGTGAAGCAGTACAGGAAACGCAGCTAGCAAATGGTTTAATTTTACCAGCTAAAACATTTATATCAATACATATCTTCGATATACAGCGTAATGCAAAGTATTTTGAAAATCCCCAAACATTCGATCCGAATAGATTTACACCGGAAAATTCGGCTGGCAGACATCCGTATGCATTTTCGCCTTTTAGTGCTGGTCAAAGGAATTGTATTGGTGAGTTGACATTTATTATATTCTGAATTACAATTTACTCTTGGAATAGTATTTATTAGAATGACAATACCAGGGTTCTTCATATTCGATTCACACGAGTCTTGTGACGTCTAAATCTCGAGATCATAATTTGTTTATCAGAAAAAGTTATAGAGAAGAGTTTGGGGTAGAAATGAAAAGGCCCCATTTCCGTTTCCGTGCTCTTTCTCACATATTTCTTTACACTAATTCTTCTTCTTTTGATACGCTTTCTTCTCCTTCTTAATTAGAATTAATATACATGTGAGAAGAACAACAAATAAAAATGCACATGCCCATAAAGGATTTAACTTCAACAGAGAATTAAGCAAAATAGTCGTGCTAAAACTCATTTGGGGTATTCACACTTCGTGCTAGTTAGTCATATTGTCATAAAATCATAAAATGTTAAACCAGTTTAAAAAAGTTGTTGTTGTGCTGCATATAAAAAAGTCATAAAATAATAGCACTCTTTCAGGTATATTTTTGTGTAGTCACAAAATGCTCTAGAGATCTGAGTCGAAAGGCTGCAAATCTCTATGTTTGCCGCCGTTACTTATAAAGATTCACGACTAAAAAACGGTTACAGAATATATGTCTGTACATTAAATCACATTTTAATAACATGAAAAATATTAAAAGAGCACTGAATCGCAAAAACTAAATACATACAAGTGGAAAATTTGTCACGTGTAATATACGTAGCTGGCAGCCACTGAACGTTTTTCCGTAGGCCGCGGCAAAAAAAAAATTTATTAAGCTCATAACAAAGCAGCAGCTGTTCGAGTTTATATACATACCAATTTATTTAGCAGACCAAGTTATGACGAGTTATTCACACTAGTCATATTTTTCGTGCTACCATTTTATGACTTATGACTTTATGACTACAGTTTGAATCCCCCAATTGTGTGAATTCGGTCTTAGACATTTAGAAAAAAAAAAGGTTTCAATTAGAAGAGTTTTTTTTAATTAACTTTAAATAATATATTTTTGTTTTATGCCAATTCCATTCAGGTCAAAAGTTCGCCATGCTTGAAATGAAAACGTTACTCGTGCATGTCATCAAAAAATTCAAACTCTTACCCCTGGTAGATCCCAACGAATTTCAGTTTAAAAGTGGAATTATTATTCGTACAAAAGATGCGGTTAAAGTGAAATTGGTTAAAAGGCAATAACACGCTTTTACTTGTGCTTTAATTGTGTTGTTGTATTTATTATTTAACTATGTTGTTGTATTTATTAGTATGTAATTATAAATGTATTTATTTGATTTTTTCATGAATTAGCTCAAAGCAAATTAATTTTGTCAAGTGGCAGCAGAGGCGAATAGAATTTAATTTGGCCGCTTTGGCACAGATAAGAAATGTCTAGTTTTAATAAAATATTCGCTGCATATTTTATACCAACTTTGACATGCATCGCACACGAATATTGCCTGCCACGGTGTTTTATATCTTGCCTCCGCCCAGCCTCCTTAACATAATAAATTGCTTGAATACAATAAAATATAACATTCAACTGACTTTAAAAACTTTTGAAATCATATCCAAAATTGATAAATTACAGTCGTATGATGAACACGAATCGCCAGCTGCACCCAACTTTTCGGCATGTAAGAAATCTTGGGCTTCTGCAGAAGCTGAGTCGCTAGAAGTGGAAGGGCTATATATTTTCCATGATTAAAAAAAAAAAAATTTTATATATTATGTACGTAAAAAGATTAAATTATAATACCTAAAAAATATATGAAGTAATTCGCCATAGACATCGAAATGCCGCATAAATTGTAAAGCATTGGCTTCACAGATGGCCCGTAATAGACACTCTTGGCCCTTGTAGCCGTAACTGTTGGTGAAATAAATTATTTCAATCTCCAGCGTTAAAGGAAAAATTGATATGAAATTTGTCTTTATTAAAAACTGTCATTTAGCAGATAAATTTTTTTTTTTTTAGATTCTCGAATTCCTCAAGAAACTTTTCGAGTTCCCAAAATTTAAAATTCACTGCATTTATCTTATGCCAGATACATATAACTATTTAAGAGACCTTTAGGCTTTAAGATGGATCGAAAATCGTTTGATTACAGCCCTGCGTTTTGAGAGCACAGGCCTTCAACTTAACATTTCAATAACAAAAGCTTTGAAAGTTTTTTTTTTTTTTTTTTTTTTTTTTTATATGAGATAGATATATTAAGATTTTTTAAAGAGTAATTTTAGTGTTGCCTAAAGCATTAACAATTGAGAAATTAATAGAAAGTTAAAAGGGTTTGTTTAGTTGATGTTTGTGTGTAACTTCATCTGTCTTCATTTCAAATATCGTTACGAAAAAATAACGTCACAAAGTGCAACGATAATGTGACTGAACGAAAATCGAATGCAAAATGTGTTACACGCAGTCTGCCATTTATGACCTCTGCTTAACACGATATCTGCCAACCTACTCACCCATCTAAGCGGTGTATTATAACATCGTATATATCCCAACGCAGTTTCGATTTGTTCTCTACCCTTTGCGATGACCTGGCGTTAACGAAATTGGGAATTTCATTTTTCTTTTTATTATAATGTAGTTTATCATTTTTGTATTCGGGAAAATAGGGATTTTCCCGAAACACGGTTTCATTGTAGGGCAGCCAAAACTCAGCCTTCAGAACATAACCAATAGTAAGAGATTCATAAGACAAATCGACTGGAATGCCGATGCCACCAATAAACTAAGGAAATTAAAAAATAAATTGTCTTTTATATATTATCAAAAAAAAAAATATATCATACACACCTGGTGTCTGGTGGGTGCCTGACGAGGAAATATTAAAAATCGTTTATTCCTCAACAACTGCGAATCGCAAAATAATTGTTGATTCAACATCCAATAGAACACTATTATTATTGTCTTAGCAATCACTTTCTTCATGATAGAAGCTCTAACAATGACTGCATGATAAATTGTGTTAACTTTAATTGATGGCTAGATTTGAAAGAAAAGTAGTTCTTGCTCTGAATGAAGAAAACATTTCTTCATAATTAACACCTGCTTTAGAAATATCACAAGTTGAAACAATTCTCAGTCACTTAAAGCACTCAATTTGTTTGATACTTGTATCTGTAAGAATATTTTGGCTAAACTACAATATTAAAAGCACTCATAACACGAGCTGTTTTACACAATCAGAACGGTTCGTCTTGAGTACAAAATTTTGTTACATCGTTTTCACTTATACAACCACACTCGTTTGCATATATGCAACTGGTTTTATATATTATCACCAAAAACTGATTTTGGCTAAAATGTATACATTTACATACACATACACGTACGCATACTAAAGTAATTAGTTAGGATATTAAGGGACAACTTAAATGTAAATTTGTATTTTGTAATACGTACGAAACAACAATAATAAAAATTATTTGGAAGCTTACCTGGTGAAAATTTGTTGCCCAGCATAACTTTTTAATATATATTATTCAATTATATTATAAAACACTTTCGCATATATATTATTTAATTTTATTTGATAAACGATTCATAATCGTTTAATCTTCACTTGCATTTGATTTCTCTTAATCATATTTTTTCATATATAAACATACATACAAACATACTTGTGTATATACATATGCATGTGCATATCAACAAATTTTTATTTTATATTCTTTCTCTTTTACAATACTGGCATTCTTTTATAACAAACAAATGCTCTAATAACACTTGCCATTATTTGCATACTGCACAAACACACACACATTTGCATGCAAACAGGTTTACATACATATATTTTTATTTTTGCATACACACATCATTTGATTTTCTTATATTTTATTTGGCACTGCTTATAAATGAAACGAATAACCGCACAAAAGGGAATCTACGACCGGCACTCCAATTGCAAATCATTTTAAAAGCCTTGCAATTTCTTTACATATAATAAATTCTTCATATTCTAGGCACCGACATTGAGCTAAACATGAACAATATTTTTGATAATAGATAAAATACATATTTTCTGCGATAACTTATTAATTACAATAATTTTCTTCAACACTTCTACTAAACGTCCGAACAGAGAAAAAATAGCGCGTAAACTAAATCAATTATACTTGTGTGCTTGTATGTACATATTTGTATGCGCAATTGGGAGAGAGAAAGAGTAGGCTAATGAGTTGCGTGGTTGGCTTACAAAGTTTTTGCGGAAACTGTAAGAGTACAAGTGGAAGGAGTAGGAAACATAATATTTATCACAGGGTGATTTATAAATACTGCAACTGGGAAAAGTTTGTTGTAGGGCGATCCATATGATATATTTTATGTGAAACGTTGTGTAAATATAATCAAGAGTTTAATAAATACACACATACACTTTCGCATTTAACCACTGTTTTACAGAATTATAACAAGACGTTGATTTTGTTGATATTTAACAAGTTTGATAACAATTTTTCAAACTTCAAATATTCATTTCTTTTAGTACAATATATTATATTGTGGCAAATTTAACTATACATATTGATTTTACCAATCTTTACATCCTAGTTGAGGATATAGATATTTACAGCACTTCTCGTCAGGTCTTTATTTTAATTAAGTGTTTTTACAGAACAAATTTTTTCTATCGTATTCCGCAGGAAACAAAGTAAAAATATGATTGTAAAATTAGTGTAAAATATATGTCTATGTAAGTATATGTACATTTAAGTTCAGTTTCTAGTAAATGCATTAATTTGTTGTTAATTTTAGCACACAATATCTTCAATGGAATATCATACGGTGAAACATAAAGCACCCTAATAATATTTTAATAACTTTACAGAAGATTGAATAAAATTTTTAAACTAACGAACTTTTCTAGTGTATTACTATAAATAAAATAGCCAGTTTTATTCGTGGGAATTTGAATGTCTTGTGTAGTAACTACCCTGCTGAAATATCACACGATTTAAAAGGATTTCAATTCCAGAATTATGGTTTACTTGTTGTTATAAAACCAAGCAAATGTACGCTTTATATAAGATATATTCAAGTAAATAAGTTTTCGTTTTAAATATATTATTTAAATGATATTTTATTTCTTTATAACATACATATGAATTGAAATTACAAGGAGATTTCCTTAATAGCTTTACTTCAAATACACAGTACAAAAGAGAAATCAAGAACACATTATATCAAAAAAGGTTGTAGTCCTTATAACTGAAATAAATCATTAAAAATAAAAAAAAATAAAAAAGAAGGCATTTAAGCGGGGACAATAGTTAATAAATTAACACACATTAATTTAAAAATATGAATACTAAAAGAAAATACTACCCTTTTGGTAAAAAAAAAAACTAAATCTATATATTTTAGAGAAAATAATAAGTTTTGCTTAAAACTAAATTTGTATATGTACAAATGAAATTTATTTGTTGGGTGCTTTAGCAAATCATCAGTAGACTTTAAGCATAGTTTTGAAAAGTTTCAATCGTCTCATCTTATGCAAAGAATTTTACAAAACATTTGGGAACTTTCAAATGATTTTTAAATATCATATTATGATAACTGTAGTGGGTTATTAAACTTATACAAACCAAACCCAACAAATAATTTTTATTCGATATGAATCTATATGTGCTATTAAAAGCTGCCATGGAATTTGTATAAAAACTCTTAAATTCAGACGTTCCCTTTAACTTATTACAAATTAAAATTAAGTGTATAAAAGACCAAAAATTTATAATAATTAAAAATGAATATCATTTCATAATTCAACCTTTTCCTTTGTTCTTCGAGTAAATACATTAGTTAGTATCGCCCTTATGGAATTCTTCCAAACATAATTTGCAACTCCAAGAACCTTCGGGTGGAGTAACCAGCGGTGGCGATAAACAATACATGTGATAACCACGATCACAGTCATCACAAAACAACAATTGATCATCATTATCGGAAGTACCACATATGGAGCAATATTTGCATTCAATACATTGCCAACGATATCGTTTAACTGATATTATCATATTCGGAGTGAATTGCAAGCACGAAGGATGACCAGAGCGGCCGCAATCAGAGCATGATACTAGTATTTCGGGCAAATTTGTTTTCTTGTTTTCCCGCTGATCTCCAAGACAAAAATCACAATATGGTGAAGGCTGTGCTATTTCTCGGTCGTTAGAACGAACTTTAGTCTTGACACCAATCTTATGTGGGCTTGCAATGCTGGCTGTAGGTGGAGCAACCGAAGTGCTGGCAGAAGTTGTTGCTGAGGCAGTGGCAGCAGCAGCCGCTACAACGGCAGCAGCAGCTGCTGCAGCCGCTGGTGGTGCTACTACAGCACTAGATGAATTACTATCGGTTGGTAAGCCCATGGATGCGTCTGTTGCATGACTTGAAGATGAATTATCTATTTGTGGTGGTATTGATGTAGTTGTTGATGTCGTTGCAGCTGGGGGATTGTTACTTGAGGGTAATGTTAAACCTGGTTGAGAGGAATCGTCGGTATTTGTTATTGGAGAAGCTGAATTGGAATGATTCAAGCTGCTTGCTGCAGCACTAGCAGCTGCAGCTACGGCAGCAGCAGCGGCGGCCGCTGCAGCAGAGGTATTACCTGCAACAGAACTAGGGCCAGCACCTCCACCACGTCGACGTCGACTATGTTCACCACCACAATCGCCATCAGCGTTAGAGCCACCACGACGTCGAGTACCTGTTAAGTTTATAAATACATCAGACATGTACACATACATACATATCGCACACCCAACCATAAAGCCTCAAAATACTGTTATCCGCGGTTTTATTATAAGGATTTGCGTCATTTGCACAGTATCAAGAGACTTTTACCACTCCGGAACACAAGTAATTTTTTGAGTTGTGATTATATGATTTAGTGTACGGTACGTATACTAAAAAACTATAGTATGATTAATATAAGACAAAAATGGACGCACATATATTTCTAACGGCTAATAAATCTATGAAAACAATTGACTAAAATATCAATAACCAATAGACATGATATATAAAAAAAATCCAACTTTATCAAGTATATTTTGCTCAATACAAACATTTCGTTACTTCTATTACCTCTTTCACGATTTCGAGCGAGCTCTTTCATTCGTGCAATTACATTAAAAAATACAAAAATTTAGGAAGATTTCACTTTGTTTATATGTAATTTTAAGAGAAACCGAATTCGCTCGACATCGTGATCTAGCCAGTTCCTAATGGTTGAGCTGTAGCAATACGCTCTTGACTTTATGGGCTTTTGATGTTACAGATATAAAATAAATAGATAAAACATACATACGTATGTATGATTTTGCAGTAGTTATCAATACATTACAATTGCTCAATTGGAATTTGTTCCTCTTCTTGGTAGTAAGGAAATGTATGAAAAGGTGATTTGTTGTAACTTACCGCCACCTTTGCGGCCCCTCTTCGGTGTACCATCCACGGAAGTATTTCCTTTACGCCAACGTGTACCGCCACCGCCACGTTTGCGTTTTCCTCTTGCACTATACGATTCATCAAAATCATTGTCAGATTCGAAATCATCTTCAAAGTCATCAACATGATGGTGATAGGACATTTCCAAATCTTCGTGAAACCATCCATCCTTTTCAGCATTGGCATGAGAATCTTTGCTATCATTATCACCAGAGGCACTCATAGAATTACCATCTGCAGTTAAGGCTGAAATTTATAGAGCAAAATATATATCATTTGTCAATGAAATGGCTTTATTGTTGCATATTATGTGTCTATGTGACTGATTATCATTGCCGCTTACAGCAAGTCATCACTATTAGACTTCTTTCAAAACATAAAAAATAAGCTTTATTCGATATGAATCTAATTTAAATTTCCCATTGGGCAACAATAAAGGTAAGCTGAAATATTTAATGTATACTATATTAAAAATATCATTTATTAATGAGTGCCTGAACTAATTTATCATTATAATAGCACATGATTTGTTGTAACAATCAATAGAGAAATTTAATATATGTATTAAGTTCGTATTATAGAAAACCAACATTATTTTACTATTCAATTCAAAGATAATTAATTATTAACTTCTTTAATAAACTTTTTTATACGGTATGAAATTACTTGATTTGAAGTTTAATACCTTTCGAAGGTACACAAGAAATTTAATTGGATCCGCAGTTAAATTTAAAGTTTAATTAATTGCTTGCTGTAATATTTACATTTGTTAAGAAAGAAATGCAAGAAAAGCAGAAACATAAAGTGTACAAATCAGTATTAAAACACTCTTGGTTGAATGTATAAAGAAAAAATTTTACATGGCAAACTTAAAGATACAGAATTTTTTATACAAGCAAAAAATTAAATCATATATGTAGATAAGTAGGAACACAATCGTAAGAATATAAATCACAACAAAAGCTATACATTTGTACATATATACATACATATGTATAAAATTGCACAAGACAAAACACCATCCCACTGACACGCGTACATTAACTCTTACTTTTGCACCCATATGGGGTGGATGGCACAAATTATATAAAACAAAATAAAAAAAACCACCCAAATCAGACTACATACTAAGTAAGATTATAGATGTATGTAGAAAACAAATGGCCAGGGTAGTTAATGAACCGTGTACGTAAGATAATAAAGCTTCTTTAATATCGATTTTAACTTATTTTTTGTAACACCTAGAAAACAAACCTGCATTTTCATTGTGTTCACGACCGGATGCACCAGCTCCCGTTGAAGCAGCATAGTGATGATGATGATTATTTGATTCGCGGTATTGATAGTGACGGTAGCTGTGATGATGGTTAAGTAAATATTGTCTTTTAGGTTTACGCCATCGATTCGATGGATATGTATAGATTTGTCCCTCACGAAAACCAGGCATACGTTGTTTTTGTTTCACAAACAGAGCACAGTGTGTCTGTGCTACGCCTGTCTGTGGATCTAAGAAGGGCATTCGCAAACGTCGCTCTATGCATAGCCGAGTGTTATAGTTTTCACTATTTTCCAGTATTTCTTTGTAAGCTGAATCATTTAAAAAATTTTGTATTTTCTCAAAATTATTTATATTTACAACTTCAATTTCTGGTGCCGACATATCTCTGAAGCTTCCACTCAATTAAGGTCTTTTCAGCCAATGATGTACAATACAATAAACAAGTCTTTGTTAAATTTAGTGCACCACTATTATGTTTTGTATGTGTTCTGTTGTAAGAACAAATTATTGCATGTCTTTAATATTACATATCCTTTGAGTTTATTATTTCATGGATTTGTTTTAAAATTAAAAATTTATTAAGAAAACTTCTACAAATATACGTTTAATTTGCATTTTGAGCAGACAAACAAGTTCTTTAATAGTGCTGTGTACGTACTGATTAGCTTCATTGATGCTTACATTAGTCGGTACTTGTTTATAGAAACCAAGTAATCTCTAATGCAGGGTACTCGTGATGTTGAACTTGCGCTGGAAACCAAATACATGCATGATCGAAAACACATCAAAATACATACAAGTAGGCTTGCTATAATATTCTTTATATATTGCTAGAATGGGAGTTACTTCATGTATATTATTATATATTATGCCATGCCTACTACCTGTTGCGACATGAATAATTTCTTCATTCTTGAGTGATGCTCCATGATATGATATCGTCGTTCACAGTTTATATGTATTCACTCAAGCTGTCTGCTTCCACGTCATTAGGATTTAGTTCAATTTAAAGGAAGGTTTGAATAAATGATTTTCAAACAGATGCATCTATACCAACAACCTTCATATCACTGTTACATAAAAATATTAAGCCATTCACGAGCATGATGCGTATGTAGATATTAGGGTTAACGGAATACCTTTCTGCATTGCCATATTAAAAATACTACTCTGTGTTTTTGTGGATTGTGTTATATCATTCAAAAATATTTGTTGACGTTGGGTGTGGTGGTGCTGGATTAATTTATTAAAATAATAGAAAAACAAAACTATATAGCGACAAAAACGAATTGAATGCGCGAAAAAACAATGGGAGCTAGTAATCGTATCACTAGAATAGCTGTCGGTATCTCAGCTTTAGCTTTTTTGCTCTTCTTTATTGCATACGCAACTCCATATTGGCTGGTTACAGATGGGCGTTTGAAAAATCCACGATTTACTAACTTGGGCCTTTGGGAAGTGTGTTTTAATGGATTTCAAGACATACACAGATTCTATGATACATTTTTTCAAGGATGCATGTGGGTATTTGAGGAAGAGTACTACATTATACACGATTTTCTGTTGCCTGGGTTTTATGTAGCCGTGCAGGTGTTTGCAACTCTTTGCTTTGTTATGTGCCTGATCGCCTTGCCCCTTACTTTGTCTTTCCTACGAACATCTAGAGACGACTATCGTTACGTATTTTTACTTTTGACCATTGGGTCATGTCAAGTTCTGGCATCATTTTTCGGTTTCTTAGCAGTAGTAATATTCGGAGCATACGGCGACTCGCGCGATTGGATGCCTCACTGGCAAAACAATGATATGGGGTGGTCCTTTGCTTTAGGTGTTGTGGGAGCAATATTCCTTATGCCAGGTGGAGTTTTGTATATGATTGAAGCCAGACGGGAACGTTACAAGCGTCTAAATGAAATTAGTAACCGTGAAGTAATAAGTGAATATGGTGGTGATGTTGATTATTATCAGCATGTCGCTCAACAACAGATTGTACGTCAGCAAGAACAACCAGCAACATCTTACGCTGCGGAAACCAGTAGACCCAGACGCCCACAACCGGGTTATCGTGCACCAACTGCTCCACCGGACTCTGTTGTTGGTGGAGGGATACAAACTGATATATAATGCTTTAAGCAACTGTTTTATATATATAAACAAGCGTAAGTATTTTAAACTCAACATATCCGTCCAATACACATAATTTTCATGTTGTTGTTTTGTCTGTAGTAAATTTAAGTTCATATAGTTAGAATCTCGAAGTTTATACAATTACTAGTGGCCTTAAAAGCAAAAAATTGTGTACATCCTATGTAGCATGAACTACTTTTTATTACAATATGACCATAAACGTTTATTATAAATAACTACATTCCAATTTACACATTTTTTGTAACTTCTTTAAGATATGATATGGAAATTTTTTTCACTCATGAAAATTTAGAATTAAAAAGTAAGCCTCAAATTAAAATTAAGATCACAGTAATTAATTATCAATATATTATACTAAAATAAAGGTAAATTATGCCCTTGCAAACGAGGCTTAAATAACTGTTAGGTTTTCTGTCTGTCCCATGATGTCACCCGAAATGGCTCTGTCGACAAAATATATTTAACAAAAATAAAATTTTGGAATCTGTTTTTAAAATACTTTTGTCGGCATCGATATCGAGTAACATCGTGGGAGAGGAAGTTAATTTATTTTAAATTACTCAAGTATATTATACAATATTTAAAAATGTTAGAATTTTATAGTCTTGTTAATTTTTTAAGAAACAAAAAATAAGACGGTCAGTTAAGAACATTTCAGATATTAACTGGGCCTGTTTTCTGTAACTTATCTTTAATAAAAACCTTCATTTTCCAACTATAAAGAAGATCAGAAACGTTCACATTAGACATGTTAAAGATAATTTTATTAAATGAAATTGTGCAGTTTTAGGTTTTACGTGCCGGATATAGATATAACATTTTGTGGTTGTTAATTTATGTTTCGCTGCAATCAACTTTGCTTCATTTCACCTCAAATAGAAATAATGTGAATTGTCATGGAATTCCTGTTATAAGATTATTTACAAGATTCTGATTGTTACATTATTTTTATTTCAAACAAAACAGAACAGTGACGAAAGAAAGTTTTATAAGAATGTACACACATCTATTATTATTATATTTAAAATAAGTTTTAAACCAATCTTTGTGCTCAATAATAAATAAAAATTAACTACTAACAATTTATATACAAAGCAGCATGTTTTAACAATCGTAACTTTAAGTCACGTAAATTTAAGTTAGTTGTTTCAAATATGTATGTAGCCTTTTCTTTTAACTGTTATATTTTAATACAAAGACTAGTCTTTCTTTCATAACAATAAAAAAACTTCATAGTACAACCTAAAAATATATATTTAGCACCAAACTCATGATACATGACCGTTCATTGCACAGGACGTTGGCTCAGAGGATGATGTTTTGTTAGCTTCTTTTAACCATTTCTTTGGTGCCTCCGCCTCATTGGCATTGGATTCGATTATGACAAAAAGTTCTCGATCTTTGGATTGTAGTTGCTGCCTTAAATAATCAAAAAGTTGTGGCTCTCTCCCTATGCATTCTGGCACGTGTAACTTAGAATCTAAATTATAGTACTTTCCGTCTATGACTCGGACCGCTATCCAATGTCTTTTGCGCAAAGGCAGGGTTATAAATCCAAATTTATAGTCTGATGGTACGTTCAGGATAAACCCCAAAATAGCACTCAAGTCAATACATTCGGGATCCCTACAATAAGATCAAGGTTAAAATTGCTAACATAATTAGTCAGTCAACTCACTTTCGCTTGTCAAACCAAGCCGCTTCACAGTTCCGCAGCTGCAGTGCCTGCATAATTACATTAATGTCATAGTTACCCAAACCTAGCATAGACCGATGAGGGTTAAGCCAAACATTAGGATTTAGATTAGTGCAAATTTGGTCTAACTGCTCTTTCGTAAATGCCTGATGAGCTAAAAGAAAAAATGAGAATTGTCAAGAAGGTACCTCAAAATCTACTTAAAAAATCTTACATTGAAACAAGTTGTTTAATGCATGTAAAGCGCAAAGTTGACGGGTTTGTCGTTCATGGTATACATTGGAATGTGAGGCTGCCATTTTTGTACTACCTACCATTAGATTTTTCGATAATTTAGGTAATTCAGAAAAATAAATAATTTTGGCTTAAAGCCGTAAGTATTTGTGTATCTTATTTTTTGACATCAATAACAAAACAACAAAGCTATTTTTTTACTATTTGTCAAAACATATTTCCCAATATAAAATTTGGCTTGGCAGTGCTTCAATTTCTAAATATAACAAGGTATGAAAATGACATCAGATGTGTCTGCCCATGCTTGTGTCTTAGCCTACGGTATACGTACACCCAATATGCATGTTCTTATGCCAACATTTGACATGTTCTACCACCCAAATATATATAGATGGCGGTTCGAGACTACCTAGTATAATTGTACCATGATACATTCATAAAATTTACGTTCCACCACTAGCTTCATTATATATTTGTGGTGAACTGTCACATGATTTTCACTTGACTGGCATTGTGAATTTCTTCAATAAAAATAAAGACGACAAATATAATAGGAAAAAAACAAGTTTTCCCTTCGGAAAATTAGAAAAATTTAATAAAAATTTGCTAGTAAAAATTTAGGAAGGACATCAAAATGAAAATTTGTGGCCCAAAACTGTCTCTATGTGGCTTAATTATCTCCGTTTGGGGAATTATCCAATTGGTAAGCAAAAATATACATACATAAAAAATATGCTGATAAAAAGACACAAAGGCGTATCTAAATATACGGGAACTAAGCATATAAACTTACATCATTTTTTAAAACAAAATATTCCGTATATGTTGAGGAGTAAATTGTTAAACCTTGAAATATAATTTGGCTTTTCTCTATATTTAGGTATTGATGGGACTATTCTTTTATATACACAGCGTAGCGTTGATCGAAGATCTACCCATTGGGGAAGAATATGAAAGTTTGGATGCTTTCTATGCTGATGCTAATGCTGCTTATAATCAGGTATGAAGTCGTTAGTGTGTACACTCTTAATAATGGGATGAACTCATTGAAGTTCAATTGATGTGTATGATTATGTTTATGTAGATACATATATATTTCTGATTGAATTTGGGCCATGATATTTTATATGTCTCTTAACGCTTCTTATTCATCTTTATAAAACTATCTTTGCAATTCCTAGTGTCGTTTACAAAATAAACCCAAAACTTTGAAGTTACTGTATGCATAACTGCGTTGCAATAAAGCAACGATATGTACCAATTAAAAGAGATATTTCAGCCTTATTAAAGTTAATAGCAACTGAAAATATTATATATGCAAATTTCTTTATTTCAGAATGCCTACAACTGTTGGATCGCCGCCTGTATATATGTTTTGACGTTGTTGCTCTCTGCACAACAATTCTATATCAATAGTAGAGCAACTGCCAACTAATAATATAAAACAACATACGGAGTTATTGTCTAATGTATATTCATTTTACATACCAACCTGCTGTATCCCCTTAAAAGCAATTAACATCATGTATTATATAAACATTTTTGCCGTCGCCAGAAGTTCGTATTTGGCATGCGTTGGGAAACATATGTAATGGAATGATGCAAAATTATCTTCGTAATAAAAACTAAAAGCAAAGAATGACGATCATTATTTTAATAAGAAAATCTAAAGTTTCCTTCTGTTTTTTAATGTAATAAAATATTCTTCTAATAGATTTTCTTTGCTTGTGAGGAGATCTACTATTTTTTTATATTTTGAGTTTGTATTTACAACTTCTGTTTAAATTTCTACATTCCTCCTGATCGTCATTAGGCTGCTCCCTAATTGTGAAAACGAATTGATAGTAACTAAATATGTGAAATTTCTTCAAGTATTTTTTTTTAAGTTATTGTTTTATTTTGAAAAAAATTTTTTTAATTAGTTTTATTACTTGGTACTAAAAAACATGGAAACTATTTGGCGCCGTTATAATAAAATATAAAATACTAAATATTGTATAAATAATACATAGAAATAGAACTATAATTCCTTATTATAAAACAAATTTTAAATATAAAATTTCATGTAAGCAGAATTTTTATTAAACCTAACAATGCGTTAGCTTTGATAGTCTTATTATTTTTCCGTCATGTTCAGATCAAATTTAAACTTTTCTCGTTTACACAGATAAATGTTTTCATTCTAATGTATTTGATTTAAGCGTTAAATAGTTAAGAAAATAAATCGTATATAATTGGATATTTACCGAAGTTTTACAGAGTAATTCGCATCGAAATGCAAATTCAAACAATTGGTTTTTCGGATCGAATTACATTGTATATTCATTAAAAACAAATAAATTAAATAAAAACTATGTTCTTTACGACTCAACATATATTTAGCTGTTATTTCAAAAGTTCCCTAAGCTTTCATAGTATTGTAACTTCATGATATTCTTTGTTATAACTTTGGTGTTATTAAACCAGTTTTACCAAAGAAGTTTGTTTGAGAATCTTGGGTCCTTATAAAAAAAATATATATATTTCCTAATAAAATATCATGTTTACAAATATCCAAAGTAATTTTTAATCTTCTGCCAATTAAGCACCGACTTCATGATATTCTTTGTTTATAACTTTGGTGTTATTAAACCAGTTTTACCAAAGAAGTTTGTTTGAGAATCTTGGGTCCTTATAAAAAAAATATATATATTTCCTAATAAAATATCATGTTTACAAATATCCAAAGTAATTTTTAATCTTCTGCCAATTAAGCACCGACACGATTAAGTCGGTTTTTAGCAAATATTGGTCGTATCAAATATTATTGGTTTTTACAAAGCTTATGAAATAAACTAAATCTAAAGAAAATCACGATATAACACTTTAAGCCGATTTATGCCCTCACCAGGGTAAATGTATGAACTATTTTTTCTTGTATTGAGAAATTTCATTTTATATAAATTTGAAGCTAAACGATCCTTTGGCTCCCGAGGTACTACATTTTTTCTGAAAGTTTCATGAATTCTACATACTTCCTGTATTCCAATAAATGCCGCTTTTGTATGCGTGTATGTGTCTTTAGTCTCTTTGTCTTCTTATAGTAGACATATAACAAAAGACTTAAGACACGAACCCGCAAAAAAAAGAGATTTCGGCCAAAACGAGGTCTTATCATATGAATATGTATGGATATAAATCCACACAAAAATTCCAAAAGACTTAAGACACATGCCTGCATGCACTCAACTTGATTAAAAGTGTTAATGAAATATTATCCCTCAAAGCATGCAACAGTAAATATTCTGCAGCTTTGAATGATTTTCTTTATCAGCTTGTAACTTTGCCAATACATCACCGGTTTTTACGAAATATAGATCGCCGATTAGAGGAGACTTGCGCAGATGTTATTTAGTTAAAAGTAATCATGTAAAATTATTATTCCTTAAATCGTGCGCACGAAAACTTGTAAGCACATGAATGTTTTGTATAACAGGGATCTGAGAGAAGTATATTCGCACAAAACTGCAATGTTACACATAAGGACAGAAATGTAACGCTTGTTTTAAAGAAAATAAGCTGCCTAAATGGACCTTCTACGAGGTCTCCTGTCGGCCGAGAGCACTTAATTACTGAAAAAGTACACAAACATTTTTTATAGGAAATGTGAAGACGGGGTTTTATTTTATTATTTTAAGCAATTCATTTATTTACTATATTATAATTACTTTCCGCTCTTTTATTTATTATATATTCAATGAGTTAATAAATACATACATACAGTCCAATCACAGATTCCGAAAGAGTTTATCCTTTTCCCCTTTTATGAAGGGGATTTTTTATTTTTTTTTTTGTAGTCGGGAGAAATGGGATATTCTCACTGCATTTTTCGTTTTCTTCTCACGGAATTTAAATTCGTTTTTTTTAATTATTTGCCATGAATAAGATATCAGTGATTGGACTGAATAAGTTTATTGTTGAAGTTAACTGCAAAATATCTTTGTTTAATAGTAAATATCTTATTATATGGAGGCCAGTTATGGGTTTCAGTCGGTATGAAAATAATATGGATTTCTTTTTACAATGACAGCATTTTCATTACGAAAGATATACAGAACAGGCCTCACATAACTTTAATACAAATAATAATCTTTGCTAAACATCATGTGTCTTAAAATTACAATAACAACTAAAATATGTACATACTTAATTAATTTTAATTTTTTCAAATCAAAATAATGTTCCACATTCATAAACAATTCGAGTATGTGCGCAATGGAGAAATAATAAAAACAAATAAAATCTAAACAAAAATAAGTACAACTTCTTCGCTTCTCACTGATTTCATAAAAATTTACTAAAATATTAGATAAAACAACATACTTATAACGAGTTATATAAAAAATAACAATTCTTTTAATACATTTAGTATATCCTTAATTGATACAAAATCAACGTCGAAATAATTTGATGTGTATGGTTGGTGAATTTCAATTATTACGTATCCAAGTTATTAAATATGTATAAATTAGTTTGGATTTTAACTTAATTAGGTATTTTACAGACTAGATGATATTTGCAGGTATTCATTAAATGTTGATATCGTTAACAAATCGGCTAGAGAGAAGTCAAATGTGTGATGTGCATAAAATTTCGTTTTTATATGCCCGATTTAAAATTGATAAACCAGCAAGCGAAAGGTTCAGAAGTCTCGAAACTACCAAACATTTTAAAAATGTGGTTTAACAGTTGATCTAACAGTATATATATATATATATATATATATATATATATATGTATGTATGTATATATATATATATATATATATATATATATATATATATATATATGTTTATATATTATATTATAATAAATTTATCATCCTTGATCTTTACATCATTTGAATATTCATCTGATTGCAAGCGTATAATTGAAATTTAATATCTGATATATTCGTTCTTTTCAATATTTCGTTTTCGCTTAATTTGAAGGTTTCACTTAAATGGGCATTCGTTCCCGTTTTTGAAACTACATTCCTCAGTTATTGTTTTAAATCGGCAGATAATTACTAAATTATTTTACATGTAAGTAAGAAAAACATTTCCAAAAGTCCCTTCTTACGATATGACAGTGTTTTCACATTTGAATCCTTGTGTTTAACAGTAGATTTTCCGTTGAAACTTAAAGTTTAATTAGTTCTGGCTTTAACACACGACTTGAATAATAAATTTGTTTAAAATTAATTCATTATCTCATAGAAATATTGTGCTTTTGTTTCTGCACTTTTTCAAATCTTTATAGCACTGCTGTTTATATCGAAATCAAGCAGATTATCAATGAAATATTTAGTATTATCAGCTGTTTACAATCTAAGAGCATAAAAATATAGGATACATTTCATAAAATCTATTTGAAACCAATTTAAAAAACTTGGAAGTTAGTTGTAACTGGTAAAAGCTGGTTTTAACATGAAACCCATTTACATATATTACAACCATGAAAGAAGTTTATAGTATGAAAGTATGTTAAGGCATCGCAACCACGCTTGTCTGGATTCTAAATCGGACAGTTGTCCCTAATAATAGCGCTTTCACACAGTGGCTAACCAATTCAAGGCCGATTGCTATTCATAATAATTCCATTTGTTTTGATTAGAGATTAATGATGGTTCCATGAAAAATTGTCTCAAAATAAAATTTTTATTTAAATCTTTTTGTCGCTCGAAATGTACGTGCTATTATTATCCATTTTATATGTTAGAAATTTGTTTGCTTCAGCACTTTGAGATCATTTGTCATGGAGTCATGCAAAGATATTTCTTCGTATAATTTATATATGTTTTGTGTTAAATATAAGCAATTAGAAAAATTTCGAGATAGAAATTTGCATTAATTAAACTAATTTAAATAGAATAATAGTTTATAGTGATTAAGTTATAAGGGGTGGCCTTAAAATTGTTAAGGAAAATGCTTAAACTGAAAACTAAAAACTTTCATGAATGAGGTGAAACATGTGCAATATTTCTCAGACTGAGTAGCAACTGATTTTGTTAGTTCTTTAACACATAAATATTATTTTAAATAAAATTTTTCCCAACTAATTTTAAGGCCATGGTCGTCATTTTTCTTTAATATCATTTTCATTTGTAAGAGAGTAAAAACGTTAAGCTTCTTTAAGAGATTTCAAGAAAGGCAAATACGAGTGTTAGTTTTATAAATATTGTATGATCCCTGCCACTGCGGACAGAACCAACGATAAAGCGTGCAAATATACAAATAATTCTAAACATTTAATTTTAAGATTTCAATAGTTTTGATTATGTGCAATTATTTGTAAATTATTTCAATTTGTAATATTTTTGCTGTTTTAGGCTACGAATTATTATACACTAAATCATATCATTATAAAACTAAAATTAATCGTTTATCAAATACAATCTTAATCATTTAACTTATTTAAATTTAAGCGCTCCTGATTGCGACTTGATGATCGCGAAGATTTTCGATTGATCGATTCCAAATATGCTGCTGGGGTCCAACCTTCTGCACTGGTATCTAGATGTAGCGATAAGGTAAGAAAAGGAAATGAAAATTAGTACTTTACATTAAATAAAGAACATAATTAAATACAATATTACATGCATATGTATGCATTTGTAGTACATACTATTGTACTCGTCATAATTTACCTAATATACGCACATACCACCATCCCGCACAGCCCACCTTAAGCAATTCGATATTGTCACCTTCACGCATAGAGACCTCCGAATGTCCCACAGCCACATAATCGGCCAGGGCTACGAATTTACTACCCTGTACGCATGTATTCAATTTAATATTTTTTTTAATGTACAAATACATGTATGTGAGTGTGTGTGTGTGTGTGCGTGAGTGGCCATGGATGATGGATGATGTTTTTCAATTTGCAACCAAAATGTTTAATTTTTTGTTTGTTTGTTTATCAATCGTGTTTTTTGTTTTATTGTAAAAATGTGAAGAGAAAATTATGAATGGCTATTATTAGTAAAAGCTTAAAAAGCATTAATTCAGATTTCTTTAAAAGTATTTTATTATATAACATTAACAAGCTATTAGATTTTTTAAGCTTTAAGTATTTTAAATGCATGTAGTAGACTTAAGTTTGTGTTAATATAGTATTTTGATTTGATTAAATTTTAATCGAAATAAAAAGGTTTTAATTTCAAGAACTCAAGCAAAATTTTAAAATCAATGTTCGAAAACAAGCATGTAGAATAATGAAACTAATAAAATTATGGTTGAGAAAAGTTTGTTGAAATTTGTTTTTGGAGGGGGACTAAAAGTGAATGGAGTTGGATTTGTGGCGTTTATTCAGGTGATTAAGGTTGTGAGTTTATTAAGTGCTTTCAGGTGAAACTTGTTCAAACATTAATTAGCTGAAGTGTTTACGAAACCGTGTTGCCAGGTAGGGAATAACGGGTGTATATTTTACAATTATTTAAAGTTATTGTTATTGTTTCAAATTACTCTGTAAGACAAAAGTGAATGGGAATAATATTGTTTTTCCTGTATGTATTGACTGATATTTGCCAACATCGCCACCAAAATCTTGTGTTACGGTTAAAAAGTCGGTCAATATCTTTGCTTAATGCCATCTCATTTTCAGTTCCTTAAGAGATTTGGAAGGCACCTTTCGATTGCAAACACATTTCCTTTAAATTTTTTCGCATATTTTCAATCTCAATAAACCAAAATGTTTATTTAAGTTACCAAATTTTAATAATTTGAGGCATTTTATATAAAAATTTGAGTGGCTGCAGCAGGAAAATGTTGTTTATCAATTCTTTTGTTTTTTAAAGAAACCACCCAAAGGCGTGATATATGAACAAATATTTATCCCCGTATTAAAACATTTTTATATGAAAATACTTCAAGCTTAAAATATTATTATTGAAATAATATCGAAGGATGAACAATATATAAAAATCAAGTATCATTAAATTTTTTAAAGAATTTTTGGCATTTTTCCCTAATTTGGTTTAATAAAAATTCGAAAAGCTTATTAAATTTCGAATGGATTTGCCTTTTACTCACAACTAAATAAACTTGATAAATAAATTAATTTTTAGATTAAAATTAAAATATATTAAAAAATTTAACACAAAAGAATTTATATATTTCCAGAAAAGTCCTAGATAAATTATATATCATGCGGAAGGTCCGAATTTATTGTTTCCGAATCTGTAAACGAATTAATTTTGGATGATATTGAACGAAGTTTTTAATCTGTAAGCGCTTGAGAGTATGAAAAAAATCAATTTTGCACCCGTAACTGAAGATTTTGGGGGCATTTCGAAAATTTCAAATGCATTTTTTTATTGTACCTGACAATATTTACAAGCAAAATGGTATCGCTTTCCAGAACTTTTTTTTCGCGAAGTGTTATTATTTCCATTTTGGTAATAATTATCATATTAATTCCTGCAGTATAATAAAAGCTCATGATTTAAATCGAATTGAAAAGAGTTGCAATTGTTATTCAGTTGTTAAGTTTATTTTAGAATTTTATCTGAAATTTACAAGTCCTTTACCAGGCAGGTGGAAAAGTGTTTAGTATGTCGGGCTTTACGTTTACAAAATTTCTTTAATATTAATACCTATTCTTTTCTGAACCTTGGCCTCATAATTAATGTGAATTCGTTTGTGAAAACAATTTTCGAAGTAAATTTACGGCTACACTTATTTATTAAAAAATTGTCTAACATACGAGGGTAGTGAAAACCGCAGACTATAAGATAAATAACAAGAATTTTTATTTTATTTTCAAAACCAGGCGGTACGTTTCACAAACGAGTATTTTCCAGAGCGTTTTATCTTTCCCTGCAATTTTAATTTTGAAAAACTTTTGTTCCCTAGATAAAAATAAAATGATTTTACGTTATTAAATCTCTATTATAAATCCAAAATTTTTTTTGGGGGGTTAGTGGAGAAGCTGGTAAAAGTATTTTTAATTTAAACTGTTCTAGAATATAAAGACATTATGACCAAATAGCATGTCTTTTGAATACCCCAAATATAACGATATGCATCCCGGGACAGACTTCTTAACAACAAATACAATAATCATTGATATTTTTATTCCAAAGGAATTTTGTTAATTTGCTCTTTTGTGTTTAAATCATTATTTTATATAATTTTAAATTTGTTGAAATTTTCTTTAAAATTATTTTATATACTTTTTTTTCATTACATTGATTGACATACATTTAATGATAATTTTTATAAATATTTTCTTATTTAAGTTCTAACAAACAAAAATTAGTTATAAACATTTCTAGGTATTCCAAGTGGGCGTGAGAGATAAATAAATATTAGTGATTGATTAATTATTTAATTGATTTGATTTGATTAGTGTCAGATGGATTAGAAACAACAGTCAACATTTAACATTAAACTAATTAACTAGTTATTAATTGTTTTTGAATTATTTGGCTAAAAACTAAAACTTACGTAGAAGATAAATGATTAATTGACTGGACTCCATGAAATCATACACAAACAATTACGATGACATTTAAAAAAATTATGTTCATTTATTCATTTACTTTTTGTTTGTTTGTTTGCTTAAATTATGTCTTTAATTGATTTGCAAAATTAATCATTATTGATGCAGAGATGATTGTTTTATTATTATTATTATTATTTTGTTTTTGTGATGATACAAGTGGTGAGAAGTTACAATTAAGTTAAAGTAGCAGATAATAGCAGAAGTAGCAAATTGTTTGTGGAGAAAAAGCAGTGAAGTTATTAAAATTTTTCCATTTTGTTAAAAGTATGCGTTAGTTATGGCAGAAAAATCACAATTATTAATGAATTTGGACAACATTTATTTGGTTTGACATTAAATATAGAAATTATCAAAAAAAAATTAAACATTTTTCAAACAAAATGCAAGGAAAACATTAATTTGTTGGGGTTTCACAAATTGCAGTAACAGTGCGTTAGTTTTAAGGAGAAATTGAGTTAAAGGAAAACTAAAACGGATTGTTAAATTTTGCAACTTTGGCACACACTGAGACGGATAAATATTTAGTTATTGTTGTCATTTCCATAAGTCTTCTAAGTCCCTGTCCATTCCTCTTTCTCCCTATTCACAACATGAAGTTGACTGTAGCTATACTGGATATAAAATATACTTGAGCTGCAGAACAAAAACATCACTGTGTGGTCCAGAATCCAGTTTGAAAGCAGAATTTACCAAATTTGTGAAGCAAATGTTTTCTAGTGTGGATGAGGACTATATAAATACACTACATACTTGTTGTAGTACACATTTAAGTATTTTATAGTGCACCAATATTGATGATACATATATCATTTAAAAGGTATGTTCTTGCAGATGTGCACAATATAAAAATCTTGTACTTGCTTGATATGCTAAGTCAATTTTCTGTAACACTAATTTGAAGGAAGACTTGGATACAATAACCTAAGCATTAAAATTAGAAAAAGAGATCTGAAGAAAACAAATCAGCAAAATCCGATATAAGGCTCCAGAGCTGGAAAATGTAAACTTATTTTTGGTATACAAAAGTAACCAACTAAAATTATTTTCAATATTTTGTTAATAATAAAACATTTTTTTATACTACAGTGGTATTAAAAATCAAACAAAATAAAATAAAACGATTGGAACTTTTTTTCTACATGAAAATATCGGACGTATGTCCGTGAAGGATATATACGATTCCAACACATCCGAATTTATCACTTCGCAAGTCGTGTTTCAATGTAAAAGTATGAGAATAGAATTTTCTCTTTTTAATTTTAATTGTTTGTTTTCAATGAATGCACATAACGATTTTGATGCCGCAAATTTTGGTCGCACTTTATTTTAAAATAAAAAACAAAAACACGGAAAAGAGTTGAAGTGTTAAAGTTAATTGAAAGCACTTTTTTCATATAAAATTTTGGCTTTTTATTATCCAATATTTTGAGTAAAATGATAAATTCTCACTGTAGATGGTATAAACAGTTTGATAAACATTCAAAGTGTCTGCTAAATATCAACAACTCTTATACAACGCAAAAGATTTGTACAAAAATAAACTCTCCGCTTGCTGGTCAAACAGCTTGTGTAGTTTATTTGGCGCTTAAGTTTGTGCAATTATTGATTTGTCTCAGTGTGCGAACGAAGAAAGCTTGTAAGTAAATTGAAATGCAATAAAATTGTCACTTTGGCTTTTTTTTTTAACGATTTTTCTTTAAACCTTAAGATTATTTTATTTTAGGCTATTAAATATTTTTAAACAATTTAATATGTATGTTTTGTATATACAAATCTGAGCGTTATTTTTTCATAACATTTTTAAATGCTCTGACTAATTCCAGCTTCATTTTCTAAATAATATTAATCAATAAATACTGCTACGAAATTTTTAAATTTAATTTAACTACTTTTCGGTGCAGGTTCAACGTATTTTAGCAATTTTTTTTTTATATTTAACATATTTGCAGTAAACTTGTACTTTATTTCTTTTTCTCTTTACTGTCAACTTAATTTTATTTATTGTATGTACGTATTGTTTTTTCAATGATTTAATTATTACTTATTGCACTGGGGAAGAGTTTTGGTTTAATTAATTATAGACTTGTGGTTTAGTTGGTTGCTTTTTAGCATTTCATTTTGGATTAATTTAGTGCTCAACCGAAACATAAAATTTGGAATTTGATTTGCTGTTGCGTGGATAAGAACCACTGTCGTGATGTTGATGATTATGATGATGATGATGACTGCTAGTTGTAGTAGTGATGGTGGTAGACCACGGTGCTAGGAAGTTTATGAAACGCTAAGGTTTTGTTTGTTTTTATTTATACATTTGACAGTTTGCACATTTCAATACCCAGTAGAGACATATTTCACACACGACACCATATTGTATTTATTTTTCGATATTTTGTTATTATTTTTGGTGATTGTTTTTTTACAATTACATAATTCGGAAATAGAGGACAGTTGGTTTTACCATTGATAATTTTTGTTTTTTTTTTTCAACAGTATTCAAACAATAAAGGATTTGTTTAAATTATTGGTATGGAGTGTTTTAATTTTTTAATAGTTTTAATTGATTTTTGGTGCATGGAAATAAAAGAAGAAACCCAAAAATATATGGAAAAATAAGACAAATGAATTAAAACACTTAAAAATAAATGGAAATAAGTAATTATGTAACATAAAAAGCAACACACGTTTGTTTAAGTAAACGTATCTTGATAAAAAACAAAAAACAAAACAAAATACAAACTCAAAAAGTTAGAAAACAGAACAGAAAACAATAAGGAGGAACAAATTTAGATTAAAAAGAAAAATAATACTAGAAACAACCAATACCGAATTCTTTGGATAATTGTTAAAGTATAATTTAATAAAACATAAAACTTTTAACTGGCCAAACTACTTTATTACTGACTTACCGGTGTACTGTTGTCTTCGATTATTGACATTTCATCTTCACTATTTGAATAATCTGAACTCCAGCCACAGGCCTCATTATGTTCTTTGTCTGTGGTGCTTGTGGCCGAAGTCATCGACATATTACTACTAATGGGCAGGACAGATGTTATACAATTATCATCACTACTACTACAGTTGGAATTGCGATTAGAGGATTCGGATGAGGCATCACAACTGATCGTTCGTTGTGATGTAATTATATTGGGCGTATCCCAAGAGGTGGTTTGTCGTAGTCCCCTATGATTTAAACCGTATTGTTTAATTTTTTCACCTTTTAATTCTTCCAATTGATTGAGCAGTACTCGTTTGATTTCCGCCACCCATTTATTTTTAATTTCAATTGTGGGTGCTTGCAGCGTATGAACTTCTTGGCGTCCTTGTAACCAAACTTCAAAACGTTTTGTATCACCTCGTACCGATTCGGTTAAACCAATTTGTGACATCTAGAGCAGAAAATTATGGAAGAAATGTTAATGAAAAAACTCTTGTGAAAATAAATTATTTCTGGAAGTTTTTATTTCCCCATAAAAAAGGAGAAGCAACAAACTGAATTGAAAAAAATTTAACCGATTTGTGTCAACTCTACAATGTTAAAACTAATATTGTATACAATAATGGAAAGGTTAGCGCTATTACTTACCTATATTTCAAATAAATATTACGGTTTGCTATCGGCAATAAATTTCATAACAAAATGTTTGGGTGAGAATTCACAAACATGAACTATGGCGAATGTTTGAACCCGGGAATTATTTTATAAATTAAACTTTTTAATTAAGACGTTTCTTAAATGATTTTGATATAAGAAAATAATCCGTAAGTTATATCAAACTCAATAATTTACGGCATTATATAGTTTCAACGATATTAACCTTTGCAGTATATAAAATGCATTAAAGAACTATCGGCTCGCTCTGAGTTCGATTGTATAATGTTTATAATGTCATAAATTGATAGAAAAAAGCTATTTCGAAATCCGAAGCATTTCGCAAACATTTTCACGTTATGAATTTATTCAGCATATACATAAACGCTGTTAGATTTTAAAGTCGTTAGGGATTTTTTATAACCACTTCTTACTACAACTTAATTGTAATTATAAAAGAAACGAAACTTACCTTTAAGTAATGCTTGAACTGATAGGTGCTCTTATTGTGGCCCGGTTTCGAAGTTTGCTTACAAAACAACATAGATTTTTGATATAAAAATATATGTCTTTGTTGAGGTTTTATGCGCAGACGAATGTCTTTTTTCGATTCAGACCAAACCTGAAATGAATCTTGCAACAATAGCTCGCCTTGTTGAGATAAATCGGTCTGCAAGGAAAGGAATCAAATTAGTATTTGAGAATAATAATAATAATAAATTTTGATGTTCAACTTACCGGAAATCCCGTTATAGCCACTTGGTGCATTGAATCATTGACACATTTCAAAACAATCAGCATACAGTCCAAAGCTTTTTGAAGTTCTTTGGTACAACTGCCACTATCGCTAAAACGCAAAAGATCTTTAAGTAACAATTGATATTTGGTAATACGCTGTACAGGTTTTAATAAATAGGCCGCCAGCGGCAGCTTGTGGCCTAAACGTTTTTGGCATTCTTGCAAAAAGAGATGAGTGTCAACTAGAGTTTCACGCAAACGATCTGAACGCGGTATATTTTGGCAGTAAAATGAATATAAACGATAAAAAGTATCGCGCTAAACAGAAGAAGGATTAAATTGAAATTGTAAAAGGTAAATAAATATTCTCTCTAAATCCTTTTAGAACTTACCCTCTGTACAAAACATAAGGCCACCAATTCCGTGGTGGATATACAATTTTCCAAGTCCTTCAGAAACACATCGTTGTGAAATGTGTAGAGTTCATTTAAGTTGCCAAATAAAATATCTTCTTTGCCCTGAAGACTGGCCGGTACCAAATGGATCATTTCCTCCGAATGCATTTGATCGCAATAACCCTGAAATTTAACAAAACAATTGATTAAAATCGCAATAGAATTTATTTTATTTTATTTGTTTGATAAAAAATTTACACAATCTGAAGCATTTTCATCGCAAGTATCGTGTGAATTGGCAGACTTCAAGTCTTCGCAATACACGCCCAATTCATATTCTATAAATTTGCCAAATTTATCTTGTACATAATCGTCTACCGTTTCATAGCCCTGTTGGCTTACAAATTCTTTAAGAATTTGTTCGTACTTCTGTTCTTTGAACTTGTTGAAGGTGAATTTAGGCATTTCAAAATTATTCTGCTTAAAGCTTTCCTCAAAGAACTCGTGGCAGAACTTTAAAATCTCTCTGTATGACGTTGAAAATATGTTGGTCTTGGGTTTCTCTTCCATGTCCCTAAGCTTGGGGGCTTTCAATGTAGTGCGATTCGAAGGTGCGTACGCTTGCAATGAAGTACGGCAGGCATGACAAACATGCGATTCAACTTCGGGTGTCTTTTTGGGCTCCTTCAACGACTTGGGTGTGGATAGAAGTTTTAAACTATTCAAAGAACCTTTACCCAAAGCCGACTGGGCTCTAGCCACCGAGGATGATATAGAGGTGAAGCTCTTTGGTTCCTGGCACTCATTGAGGTACGACAATATATCCGTATAGTTTTTCCTTTGCAAATAATCTTTGAATTCTATATCATTCTCAATTTCGGAATACGAATTGCACTCCAAGTAGTCTTTGACCAAACGATATTCCAAAGACTCGTCGCAGCTTGAGAGTTCTAATAGTTCCTTAAATATTGTTTTCCGTTCCTCTTTTAAACGTTGCAAGCTGTTTTTGGCCGACTTAATCGATTCTAAAGAATTGCTTTCTTCGATTTCTTTAAAAGTATTTAAAATTTTAATGGTCGATTTGCCGTTCAAAATATTGCGGGCGGAAAAGTTATAGGCATTTGTACCGAATATATAATTGTGATAGTCCTTGCACTCCTTCATATCGAAATGAGGACGGAAATCATTTTCATCATAGCGCACCGAGCCGATACGTCTTATACAGCCCGACGAGTTTTCCGAATCGAACAATGAGCCACGAAAGGATAAGGGAGAGTTACGCGCTGCTTCTAAATTGGCCGCTTTGCTCAAGTATAATTTCTTAATGGAATCGTGCAATTTAGTATTGAACTTTCCCATTATTTGACAGGCCGTGTTTTGGACTTTTTTCAAACGAAATGATCCCTGATGGCTGGGAGCTGAAGCTTTCGAAGCTTTTTGTAAATCGTAGCCGCCATAACGCATTATACTGGCTGTGACCGTGATTGGATTTTTTAAATTATTTTCTTTACTTTTAATAGAAATCGACTGTTTGCCTTGAATGAAGATTCGCGAATGTTAAACTTTCTTGTACGCCAACTCTCAACAAGTCCGGCTTTCTTTAACTGTCTTTTAATAAATCATCTTTGTTATTTTCAAATGGTTTTTTCTTCTGCTTCTGCTTCTTCTTCTTCTTTTTCTACTTTTCAATTTAACAAATGAATTCTGTATTGTTTTTGTACTTTGTTTTATCAAAAGTATTTAATGCACTAATTAGTAATCGCAGGCATTCATGTGCAGAGTATTTCTTTAAATAAAAATATTTTTTTGTTTGTTTGTTTGTGGGAAGGTACACCCTTGAAAAGCCTTTGGATTTGGGAATGATTTTCCTTTATCTCAAGTCGAACTTCGATTTGTAAACATACCGGTTTCGACTATGAGCCATCTCTGCTATACAGTTGGTAATAAAATTGATAATTTTAGTTGTTTTTATCATTAAATTAAGTGAACAAAGTTAAATAAATAAGCAGGACTCTTTAGGTGGTAACCCATGATTAAAGCAGCCCATTACAAAGAACTTTTAAATAATTTTGATTCACTGGTTATTCACAAAGATGTCATTAGGGACCAAAGATGCTATCAGGCCCAAAAACTGTGGATGCAGTGCCACCCGGAGTTAGGAAAGCTTTCACCTTTTGCTTGCTGTGGAGTGCAGGTTTTTCGGAATTCTGAAACGTGATTTCCGGTAACTGCCAATATCCTTGAAAAACTCATTTCTTTGTAACAGCATTCTTCCCATTTTGTATTCAAGTTTATATTTGATTTAACTTGCATTTTTTACCGTTTAGAATTTTATTTGAAAAATCTTTATATTTTTTTCAATTTTATTTCCCCTCTCTAATACGAACGGTTATTACGGGTGCACTTGTAAAGTAGTTCACTGACCACCGTAATAATCTTTTTCAAATTACTTCGCTATTCAGACAGTGGAGTACTTTTTTATATTTAAAGTTTTGTTTGTTTCTTTTAATAAAATTTTTTATGGTCCGATGAGTTGTTTATATTAAAATAAAATTTGTAATTAATTTACTGGTTCTTTAATATTGTTGTTCTTTTAATTATGTGCCAAGAATACATTTTAGAAATTTGCTTATTTCATTGTTAACATATAATTATTCATTGTAAATATATAATAATTGTATGTGTGTGTGTGTGTGTATGGCTACAAACTTAAATGGACTTACCTTTAATATTGAACTCATTTCGCTGACGTAAATTCTTTCCGTTTCTAAAAGTTCACTTAGAACATGCCCGCGCTTCAGACGTCTGGCCTCGGAGTCCTACAACAAAACAAATAAGGGAAATAAACGGATTAATTTCATGATTACAAACACAAATAGTTTAAAATATTTGTTTAGTTTAATATTGTTTTATTTTCTAAAAAAAAAGTGCAACATTTTTTGCACTTTTCAATAGAAAAAGGCAATATTTTGTTACTAAAAGTTAGTGAGTTGAAGACAAACTAAGCCAACATCCTTAACGAAAAATAATTTTTGTTTTAAGACTTGTAAAAACTGCAACTTTTTAGAAAGCAAGTGAAAAAATGTTGCATGATTTCCAAAAAAAGAAAAAGCCATAAGAAACATAATAAATGAAATATCCGTAAGCAAATTGTATTGAAATTTCCATAAATAAGTGGAATTTTTCCCCCCCTGAAATTTGTATTCCCCTCGAAGTGAAAACTGTTGTCAAGACTGAACAAATTTTCGCGCTGTCAGTTGTTTAAATACCTTTTGGAACTTTTATTAAATAACCACACCTTTATGTTTGCTGGGATAAATGAACAGGTGCATCTTTTCCATAAGAAACATAATAAATAAGTTATTCGTAAGCAAATTGTATTGAAATTCCCATTAAAAAGTGGCATTTTTGTTCCCCTGATATTTGTATTCCCCACGAAGTGAAAACTGTTGTCAAGAATGAAAAAATTTTCGCGCTGTCAGTTCACAGTGAATGTATGATATCACAGTGAATGTATGAAATCAATTTTGCCTTTTAGAACTTTTGTGTAACAACCAAACCTTTATGTTTGCTGGGATAAATGAGCATGTGCCTGTTGTCAGTCATTTTATGACTTTGAAAACCATTAAAACTGTTAAAGATTTGCTTCTAACATTCCGTTATTATTGGCCATAACAATCGAAAACAATGTAAAACTTACACGTCTATCAAATATTCATTGTTGAATGCATTAGCATCGAAATTAAAAAATTCAATCTTCCATTAATTAAGAGAATTGTTTTTTTTATTTTTTTATTTATATTCAACCTAAATATTTTGTATTTTTATGTGTTTATTTCTCTTACCTGCTGATTTTGTAGCTGATCGCCAGAATCAGGGCCACAACTGCTGTCACCATTTAACGAAACCCCCGACTCTAAAACACCATCCATAGACCGTGGCCGTAGTTCGTGTATAACATCAGTCTGTTAAAGAAACAGCAAATAGAAAAGAAGACAATTAAATAATATTATTTTTTTTTATTTTGTATTTTAGGCGTACGCATACTTTATTAGCGTCATTAATATCGTTTATAGAATTTTTTGAAAGTAATTTGCATTAAATAAGCATTCTTTATTTCAGAAACGTTTTGGTGCAACTAACAAACAGAAGTTAAATGTTTTATCTTAAAATGACTATGAAAGCATTTCAAAAATAATAATAGAAATAAATAAAAGTTAGCAAAAATTTAAATGTTAATAAATGGGTAAACCCAGATTTCAGGTTTCATTTATTTATTAATAAAAATCTGGAATTCGTTTCAGGTGATTTACGTTCCTGATAAACTATCGAATTTTTATTATAAATACATATTAACTCTTTAAGGTTCGGTACTTTTTGAAACTTTCAGTTCAATCATTATTTGATATATCTGATATATACAAATTGGACGTTTTGAAATAATTTTTTTTCCAAATATCTTTTATTAATATACATCAATATTTGTGATATTGTTTTTATTGAACATTTTTATTTTGCTATATTAATATTTATATAGGCTAAATTGTTCTAACTTAGTTAAAATCTCAGAAAGACATGATGATAAATTTTCCTAGGCACAAAGGAAGTCAACATCCGTTTTATTCAACTTACACAGCAGAGCAGAACAGCTGTTTTCGAAAGTCGCTACACGTTCCTCTTCAGTGCTCCATAAAAGTCCTCCATAAAAGTTTGACTTAATGCATAATGGAACAAAAAATTCAGAAAAATGAGACATGAAGAAGATAATCAAATGGTAACACAGGTATCATAACACACAAGTGTTAACATCAGGTTGATACAGTTCTCGGATTGTTTTTCACAATAAAATTTGTGTAAATAGAAAACTGTTATCACATTCAACTAAGCCACCTAAACAGTGGTGATAAACACAATATACACATGAGCACTGAAGATGAAAGTGTAGCGACTTTCGAAAACAGCTGTTCTGCTCTGCTGTGCAAGTTGAATAAAACTGATGTTGACTTCCTTTGTGCCTAGGAATATTTATCATCATGTCTTTCTGAGATTTTAACTAAGTTAGAACAATTTAGCCTATATAAATATTAATATATACATCAATATTTGTTTAAAAACAAAGTTTGTGGCTTTGCAAAGAGATATTGGAATAGGAGATTTTTCTGATAATATCATTTGACCTTAATTTTAAAAGTTAATCCGATAATCATATAAACCCTAACCTAAAAACATTTCAAAATTATCTAGTTTTTGATTTTCCATTGAAGGAAAGTATGCAGTTGCACTTTCTGAGAAGCTATTATTTCAATAATATAATAAGTCCTGGTGTTTTTTTTCCGATAAAAAGAAGTAAATATTTTTGGGACATTTTCGGAACAGGGTGAAAAAATTTATATTTTCGGCACCGCCAATTTTCCATTGAGAAAAGTGTACATACCAAATTTTAAGATTCCTGATGGGATTGTAATTATTTTATAAAATAAAAATAAATTTCATGGGCTGTGGGCGTGGAAAAAAGCTGAACATGTGCGTTTTGTTTATTTTAGAAGGTGTATGTTCGAATGCGGAAACTTTTGCTTGAATAAAGAATTTTTTTTGTTGTTGGTAAAAATCGATTTGTATTGCATAGGCGATGGGCGTGGCCACACATTTTATATTTGCTCCCGTGTGTATATTATCGAGTGCGGTAAATATTCATTGCATAAAACAATTTCTTGCGAACAAATTCGTTTGCATTGAATGGGCAATGGGCGTGGCTAATTTAAAAGAAGATCAGAATGCATTTTTCAAATGCTACGAATTTGGAAAAAAATTCCTTGGATAAAACAATTTTTCAGATTGTATAAGTGCTACCGACTTTGATGTAATTTCTTATATTTGATGATTGGCACCAACCTTAAAATAACTTCGTTCTTGTTTTCGCTCGAAATTATATGCCACGCTAATCCACTGTGAATGCCATGTATTCGATATAAATCAATACTCGAAAACTCTACCTATTTTGAAGGTTAGGGTATTCAGTTAACCTGGTTTCTGCTTTAATCCACTAGACGCTACATTATTTATCTAAAATGTTGGCAAAGATGGTTAATTTCGGTTTAATCTAATTGATGCTTTGTTCACTATTTGATTAATTTCAATAAACTATTAATAAACATAAATTATAAATGCAATATTCTCGAATTGGTTGCTTAACCTGCAACAAACAAAGCAAGTGTTTACTTAATTTTTATTCGATCGGCTAATCGATCAAAATTAACGGATTTAATTTTTAGTCGAATATAGACAATTTTCAATTAGTTGAACAGTTGATTAAGTAGGAATTAAAGGGGTGACAATCAGTTACTTTGATTTTATTTTTTTTTTTGGTAAAAATGGTTTCTCCAAGTCCATAAAAATACTTTAGAATATAAAAAAAGACTATAAAATTTTAATGCACAAAAAGAAAAACATAAACAGAAGCACAAATCTTAAAATATCTAAACAAGAATATCTTTTATTAAGCCAACTTGGTTCGAAGAAACGTCAGCCCCAAAAGTACGTTTAAATAAATAACTCTATATTTTATATAGTATTTTATTCAACTGGTATTTTTGTAACCCATTCTTTGTGAGAATTTTAATCGTATTATAAACTTGACACGGATATTTACTTTTAATTCACGTTTGCTTTTAAACAAGTTTGTATGAGAAAATTCTTTGTTGTTGTTGTTGTTGTTGTTAAAACACTTTCGCTTAAATGTAACCAAATTTAAGGCACACCTTTTTGATTCTGTTGAACTCCAGCCAGAACTCTTAGCAGGTAAGAAAAGAAAATATAATGGAAATGGAAATTAATTTTAAAACAACAACAGACTGACTGGAGTTTTCTTGTTATTAAATATATTCAAATTTAAAGTTCCAAGTCAATGCTTTGAACCATTTAACTTGAACTTTGGGTTTTTAGATGTTTTATTTTTTATATCTTTTTTTTTTTATTATATGAGTCATAAAAAAGAAGTAATTTCATATAAAACTTATATTTACTCTCCGCTGGTTGTCTGCATATGGAAACAAGTTCAAGAGAAATTTCTAAGGCAGGGAGTGCAATTAACGAGATTAAAAAAATATAAATACATATTTTTTAGATAAAAAGAGTAAAAGGTAAAATATTCGGATATTAATATTTTAATTTAATTCTTGCTGCAGTATAAATTCAAAGTTCATTATATTTTAACCATTAATTAGGAAAGTTTTAGTCGAAGAATATATTTGTTTCAGGGATGGTAAAAGGTATTTTCGAAACTGGATTTTTTCTATTTTAATGTTAAATTCATTTTACAGAGGCCTGGCCTAATTTCTTCAATACTAAAAATTCATTTAAACCAAATTCATATAATAAAAAATATACGCACATCGTCAGTATACTTTTTTTAATTTTACAATTGTTATTTTCGCTCCCTGATTTCAGCAGTTGAATATCTTTTTGGAAATTAGCTAGTGTCGTGTAACAGAATTCTAATTTTGTACTTAAATGCTTAATTAATTACAACAAAATATTTCACTAAGACTTTTTCAGTTGTTAATAGTTTTTTTTTTTTTTTTTTTTTTTTTTTTTTTTGGGAAACCAACTCCATTAAGTGTCATACAGGCAATCATACAAACGCTTAGCAAATAAACAAAATTATTAGTCATTATAAAAATGTGATCCCTCCAAAATAGTGAAATAATACTCATGATGTAGTTACAGCCATTAACAGTCGTACTACAAACTGAACAGTTGACCAAAATTTAACCAACCATGAACAAATGACCAAATACATTTTCATTTAATTGTGTGCTTCAGTTTTTTTCTCTTTGTTTTTGTTGTTAAACATTTAAGTTAGTTTGTAATTAAATAACTTTAACAGCAAACAAAAAATTTGTTGTTTAAAGTTTATAAACAAACTAATAATTTTGTTAGGAGGGGGAAAAATAAACGTATGACATCTAAATTTGAAGTAATCAAAATTCATGTTGTTACATATTTTATTACAATTAATGAACGGCTGGAAATACCAGCTCACAGGCTACCGAAAATTCATGGCTGGTGGTCCGTTCCCATGACTTGACTTTTTAAAATGATTACAAATTCTTTGGAAAGAAAAGAAATAATTTTATGGGAATATTCATATAATATTTGATTAGCTTCACCTTTATAATTGATTATTTTTTTAAATGAATCTATAAAAAAAAATTGAGCTTAAAATATGCTAGAAACTGGGTTACAGCTCTTTATTTATATAAAAGGTTTGCCATGTCAAATCGACACGGATTTTTTCTATAAAATTTCATGTGGGTATTACATTTTGTTGCAACATGAGGGTTACTCATATCTCTCGTGGTTAATAATTTCCATAAAAAAATTCCCAAAAATGTCTTCTATAACCTACAAAACATATGGCATCGCCAATGTCTGTTATCGTGAATTATTTTACAAAATTAATTCCCCGCAAGTGGAACGTAAAGGGAACATGTGGGGTATAACTTCCATTTATAAAGGGTTGTATTAAATTACATACTTTAATTTATTATTTAGGAAGTGCAAGTGTTAGTAAAGATCCTCATGGAATTGACGATTGTTCCATTTGGGTAGTTGCCACTGCAGCCAATTTAACTGCAGGAGTTACCGCCAATATTATGCCGTTGGCGGCAAAATTTTTGCTAAACAGGTATCGGATTTTTTATTTTATTTGTAAAACTAATGAAATGTGAAAAGAGTAATTTCCCACGTTGCCACTTCTTATGTGAAGGCACCATGAGTCGTGTACAGTCAGTCACAGGAACCCATAAATTATGGGTTAATAACACATCACCGGCATATATGTATATTGAATCACCACGCCGGCATCTGTTCACCGATATATTGTAAACTTATTTGCAAAGTATTTTCAATATAAATACGAACAGTTTTAAGCAATTCACAATAGAAACTTTGACTCCCAAAATATATTCACGATATCCGATTTGTTGGGATTTCCTCTCCAACTATATAGTCCCATAACATACTCCCATAAGTGGGAGAAAATCGATTCTTTTAAATTATGTGAAATTCCAAAACGCTCAAAATATTATAACCTCAACTTATATCAAAAGAGGCATTCAGCAGTAACAAGAAACCTGAAAGGCTTTGTGGGCGAAATTCCCTTTATCGCTTGAAATTAATATTTAAAAAATCTTCACTCATGAGGCGAAAATAAAATGATATAAGAAATTATTAAATTTTATATTTCGTCCGCCAACTACAGCAATTCATAATTTCATATATTTAATTTCAAAAATTAGTTCAAAAGCGTGCAGCACTTTGACCAAATTTTACATTATAGACTTAAGCGGCTCTTGAAGCGATTCTCCAAACATTTCCTAGTGCAACTATTAAATATTCATGATCTACAAAACATATTTACCCACTGTACTCCATTCCATTTCCAAATCAATATGCGATGATTTATACCGAACACAATTTCGTAATAATTTATATAAAAACGTTGTAAATATTTTGACTCATAAATTGTTACAAAAAAAAAAAAAAAAACTCAACAAATAATAATTTCATTATATGTATAACTTAGCGCAATATTTGGTAACCATTTCTTATAAAAAGTATTTTCTTTCTAAAGAAATTTATAAATGAATTTCAAACAATAACAATAACAATAATCGAAACGATCAATACACACGATCACATTGTAAATATGTTTTTACTAAAAACAGTTCCTCTTTGTTGGCAAACAAACTCGGCTTGAAAGTGCGTTGATCGCTCAAACTAAATGCACTGACTGGGTGGAAAATATCACGCAGTGGCCAGTGCGCGATTGACTGACTTTATGTTAAATCAGCAATTGTTTCCTACCAAAAAATTGATTAAAGCTGCACAATAACAATCGTATTGATGGGAACGTTTCAATCATTTTTTTCTTTCTTTTATTTTGCATAAATTAATTTCATTATGAAATCTTTTACGTTGGCATTTGACTTTGTTGGAAAGTTTACAATATATATTGTATTTAATTGCCATCATATTGGCCATTATTCTAACTATAGGCAGAGGCTTAAATACCAACAGTCAGTGCAAAGGCCATTGCGCATGCCTACAGATGAGTGAGCTTTAACAAACCATTTCTTTACTATTTTCTATTAAAAACTTTCTCTATCTAAAACTCACAAAAGCAACATTTACCATACGAAAATTATTAATAATAATTTATTGTTGTTCTATAAGAAAGACCCATGGCGTTATACAATCTTACCGCGGTAGCAATGATTTTTATATGAAATTCTCACAAATTGATGACAAATTATTTTATCATTCAATATATACATATTTTCTCAGCGACAGCATTTTATGTCGATTTCTTTTCTAAATAATAAGGCAACATTTTTTACACTTTTTAACAGAAAATGTTATCACATTCAACTAAGCCACCTAAACAGTGGTGATAAACACAATATACACATGAGCACTGAAGATGAAAGTGTAGCGACTTTCGAAAACAGCTGTTCTGCTCTGCTGTGTAAGTTGAATAAAACTGATGTTGACTTCCTTTGTGCCTAGGAATATTTATCATCATGTCTTTCTGAGATTTTAACTAAGCTAGAACAATTTAGCCTATACAAATATTAATATAGCAAAAATAAAAATGTTCAATAAAAATAAAATCAGAAAATGTCAACATTTTGCCATTTCAAAATAAGCAATTTATTAGAAATAAATCCAACATCCCTCACGAAAAATAATTTCTGTTTTAAAACTTTTCCGGACCGCCACTTTTTGGAAAATAAGTGAAAAAATGTTACATGTTTTCTAGAAAAGAAAACGCCATTAGATACAATCATTTGGTTTGAGTTGGAAAATTTAACATTTTTAATACGAAAATTGTTATAGAAGAAAATTTATTTTATTTTTCTTCTTAGTTATAAGAAAATCCGTTATCGATAACAACATATTTTGTAGATATTTTTTTTTTTTATCAAAAATATATCCTTAACGACAATATTTTCCATAAACGAATTTAGTTTCGATAAAATTTTTCAAGTAGACAAAATTTGTTTGCGATATGAGGGTTTTTAATACAAATATTTTTATAGAACAAATTTATTTTCTATAACAAAATTTGTTATCGATAACAATATTATAGTCGTTGATGCTAATATTTGAAGTATGAAAAACGTTTCGGTATAATTAGACCTGAAAGTTTGCTATTTGAAAAGAATTTCTGAATGATTTTGAAATATTTCAAACCGTGACTAATTTTTGTCTTTGCAGCAACTTATTGTGTAGAGCATTATTTCCTAAGCGATAAATTCTAAGCGATAGTATTTTTTATACTTAAATTATTATCGATGACAGTTTTTGTATAAAATTTTCATAAACAAAATATAATTTTTTGTTTGATTAATAAATAGTTCGTTTTCCAAAAGAGGAAGGAGTTCAGTTATGAAAAAAATAATTGATTTAAGGATTATAATTTCAATTAGATATTCACTCACACTGAAAAGTAAAAGTAAAAATACATTTTGGTTGAAACAATAATATAATAAAAATAAGTGAGAAAAGAGGAAGCAAATTTGAGATTTATTTTGAAGCTGTTTTATGTGTGAAAAGTATTAATTAGAGCCCCAGTGTGATCCAGTCAGTAAAAACCAAATTGTTTTATTTTTATTACTTATTTCTTTTATGGTTTTCAGTGTGAAGCGTTTAACTTACTTTATATTTATATTTAAGAGCAGGTCTCTTTGTTATTATATTTTTTTTTTCTGAAAGACACTAAAACAGTTTCCGCATAATTTCCTGTTTGATTTAAATCCACTCTGATACAGTAACACAGATTTTGGCAGCAGACTTGGATAACAATAAAATTAGACTGATTTGCATACTAAATCAAGTATTAGAAAGCGTTAAAAAACAAATTTTCTATTAATTGTTTTCTTTTTAGTTTGAATCCTTAACAGGCACCATACGAAGGCATCTTGTGGAACGTTATTTATCTGCTTTAAAAGGTCTGCTAAAAGAGTAAAGGAATTACTTTTGCTTCATTAGCCGCAATTTAAAACCTGCACTAAGTCTATGCGATTAAATTTAAATACAAATTAACAACAACTTCATCCAAACTAAAACAATGAATCCAAACGATTTTTGCATTTCAATTTCAAATCAATTAAATTTTGCACACTTTTTGCCACAAAATTGTTTTCAATAAATTTGAATGACTTTTGCATTTCAATTTCAAATCAATTAAATTTTGCACAAAATGTTTTCGATGTCTGTTTCTGTTTTGCATTTTGATTATTATAAAACAGAAATTTTGGAAGTTGTTGTCTTGAATATCAATTACTTTGAAAAGTATTATTTCTTTTATGTCTTTCTTTTTTGTTTGTTTTTGTCTTTGCATCTTTTTTGCAAAAGAAGAGAAAAAAAAATTAAAGACAAAGAAATAAATTCAGTCTTACAATCGCAGATTTCATAACTGATTTACCATCGTCGTCATAATGAACGCTGCAACATCACGACTGTTGCTGAAGTTGCTGCGCGATTACAATTTCTTTTCATATTCGCACTTTCCGTTCCCCTTTTCATAGAAATGCTATTAAACTTTATTATTGTCGTCTAATAAATCCCCAAGGCATTAATCCCATCCAACTGTTAACGTCTTTACGTTTTCCACTTCGTTGTTCATGGGGTTTGTAAGTCAGAGACGACGGACGACAAGTGATTAATAAACAATTTCGATATTTTTAATTTGTGGCTTCTTTTTCATTCCGCGTTTGCCAGGTTTTCGTCATCTTTTTATTTACTTAATAGAGATAATAAAATTTATATATTTTGAACTATAACTTGTTTATTATCAATATTATTATTATTATTATTATTATTTTATATTTTATTGAAAGTTTATGTTATTTGTAGGTTATGTTCGCCGGCCGTTGAATGCAACAGTTGGATGACGTCGATAGAACAAAGTTCTTTTTGAATTCGAAAGTGTGGAATATTATTTTTTAAAACATTAACATATATTAATAATTTCAAAATCACTCCAGAATCATCTACCGATTCCATCCACGATATGCAGAATTTTCCGTCATCTATCGTCATTGACGTGAAATTTGTTATCTAATTTTGGTCTTGTATCGGGTGTTTTTTATAGAGTGATACAACTTTGAGTTGGCATCTCTGCTTTATTTGACCACCCATTTAACAGCTGATAGTTGCTTTTTGTTTAGTTTGCTTTGACATTTCATTATGAATCGACTTACACCAGAGCAACGCGTGCAAATTGTGGAAATTTTTAATCAAAATAATGATTCTGTTTGTCAAACTTATCGTGCTCTTCGTCCATTCAAAATTTTATTTTCCGATGAAGTCCATTTTTGGTTGAATTGTCGCATTTGAAGTGAGGAGAATCCATAAGCTCTTGTCGAAACGAAACACCATTACATCCATAGAAAATTACATCATTGGCCCATCAAAAACGATGATGGTCAGAATGTTGCTGTCAATGGTGAACGATATACAAACATGATTCGAAGTTTTTTCGTACCTCAATTAGCTGGCATTAATCTTACTGATATGTGGTTCCAACAGGACGGAGCCACATGCCACACAGTGGGCGCTATAAATGATTTACTCAAGGAAACTTTTGACGAATTAATAATTTCACGAAATGACCCAATTAATTGGGATCATGTGATTTCACCGCATTGGATTATTTTCTTTGGGGTTATTTAAAGTCACTTGTGTACGTCGATAAACCACAAACAATTGAACACCTGGAAATCAACATTCGAAGAGTTATCGGTCGCAAATGCTGCGAAAAGTTTGTGAAAATTGGTGTTCCAGATTGCGGCTTGTACGCGCCATCGGTGGCGGTCACATGGGCGAAATTATATTCAAAAATTAATGTCATAAAATTTTCTATCCAATAAATACCGTTTCATTGATATCAAAAATATATTACAGTGGTTAATTATGATTTAAACTTGTATCGCTCTATAAAAAAAACACCCGATATAATCGATTAGATGGATGGAAAGTTTATTTGGATCTTTAAGTATTTATGGCTGCTGCCATTTTTGACACACATTTAAGATTGTTTTGGGGCATTTTCTGAGAATTCATTAAGGATAAGAGCTCCGCATATCTGAACCCGCATCTTGAAATATTCCCAAAGACAGAATTGTGGATTGTTTTGATCAGAAGAAATTGCGCGACCAGCAAAAGCTTTTGCAGTTCCTACTCTTAGTCTTGTTTAAACCACACGTCCATCAAGCCCCGCTCATTTAGTGGGGGCTTTAGAAAGTCTTTTACCTTGACCTGCAGCGTTCAACAGTAACAGCAACCGTGCTGCTGATGCCGTCCTAAATTTATTTCTTGATTCAAGTGGATCGTTTTATTTGTCATATTTTTAATAAAACTAAATTTGAAAGTATAAACAAACAATTAAAAAGAATTTATGTTATTGACAATATTTTGGATGAAAATGTTAATGCCATTTATTCAAATTTTAGCAAAAAAAAAGAAAGAAAAAAAATTATATTCATTCTTGCCATACACGACTGAGAATAAAACTTTTTTTTCAAAATAAATTTTAAATGAAGTTTCATTTAATTATGCAAATATGAATAATAAAATATTTATTATGATGAAGAGGAGGGTTGTTTGATCTTCTGTTGTTCCCATTAAATTGTAACGGCATTTAGAATTTTAGTTAAAATATAAATAAAAACAAAAGCTTTTGAATTCATTGACCCAACGAAAGCAGTTTATAAATGAATGCCTTTTTTGTTTTCTTTCTTTTAAATGTACAACAGTTCAGATCTTTATTGGGTGCCATGGAATGTGGCAATTGGCTGGCAAACAAACAGAAAAATTGTGCAAATTAAATGGCACTTAAAAATTAGCGCATTGCACCGACACTCACCTACAGTGAGCGCTAAAAGGGGCAGACACACAAGATTTGTGTTTATAAAATAGTTTAATTTCAAATTGCTTTACTGCATGAATACTTCCCAAATAATTTACTTTGGCTCATAGCCAAGAGCACATTTTTCAAGTATAACTTCATAGTCCGCAAACCACTAATAATTTTTATTATTCAATAATAAAAAAAAAAACATTTGAATACACATTAAATATATTCGGCCTTATTCCGCAACCATCTGTCGACTTCAAGTCAAGGCAATAACAAAAATAAAATACTTCTGCATTCCTCATCTACTACAGAATTTGCAAGCAGTACCAGGCTGTCAGAAGTAGTTAATTGTTGTCGACAAGGAGAGAGCAAGTGACCGATTTTTGTTACTGTCTCGACGTGACATTAACAAATAATTACAGAATAAAGGGGATCATTATTATTATAATTTTTTTTTTGGTTGTTTAACATGGTTATTCGATTTATGTGAAATTATTTATAAAGTTGAGCTAATTACAATATGCTTGTTGTTGCATTTTTGTCACTCACTGTAAATTAAATGCTTAACTGACTGGTTAATAGATACCATTCACGCAATGATTACTACTGTTTTTGAGCGGAAGTTTTAGCATTTTTCTCGTATGCAATAATTAAGTACATGCGCCAATTTATTGTCAACAAAGTCGAGAGGGAAAAAGAGTCATTTCAATGACTCCATTCAGTATGGATTTTATAACATTTTATTGTAGTGAAAACAGAAATGCTTTTTTTGAGCCCACTTTTTCTATTCTCCATTGCAAATGTAGAGTAAATATTTTGCCGATTCTACTTTTTAATTAAAAACGATTTAATTTTTATTTATTTTTATCAAATTCAAACAAACATCAAGGAAAAAATACACAAAAAAGCAGAAAATTGTTTTCTTTTCAAGTATCCTTATAAACAAACAACTGTCATACCTGTCATACGCACGTGTCACACCTGTCACAACTACAAATATATCACACCCGTCGTGTATATGTCACACTCGCCACACGTATATATATATATATATATATATATATATATATATATATGTCACACCCGTCACAAACCTATTTTTGTTATAAATGACGCAATTGTAAATAAATAATTAAAAACAAGAAAGGTTTTCTCTTCAGACAGCAAATATTTTACACAATCAAACAATATCGAACAGTTAAATAGTAAAATAAAAAAAATTTATGAAAGGAAATCAATTTGAATTGCATAGGCGGTGGGCGTGTCCGATTTCGATATATCTTGTCATGAGCATTTTTATTCCAAGACGTGTTCATACGATATTTGATAACTTTTACTTGAACAGAATATATTTTATGGGAAATAAATAAGTTTGCTTTACATGGGCGGTGGGTGTGAGCGATTTAGATGAGAGTTGTCATGCATCTTTTGTTATTCCAAAAAGTTTTTGTACGATACTTAAAGTTTTTGCTTGGATAGAACGAACCGCATCTAAAAATTCGATTAAAATTGCATGGGCGGTGGGCGTGACAAATTAAAAAAAAAATCCCGCATGCCTTTTTTATTACAGAAAGTGTTTATATGATATTTGAAAATCTTTGCTGTTTTATAAGAAGAAAATCAATTTAAATTTCATGGGCGTTGGGCGTGGTCGAACTAAAAGAAGCCAATTATAGGTCCTTTTTCTTCCAGAAAATTTATGTATTAAACTTGAAGACTTTTACTGGGCTTGAGAGATTTTGGGGCGAACAGATATATAAACTGGGATTGCATGGGCGTTGGGCGTGGCCGATTTTAATTAAATTTTTATTATTCTTAATTTAGCCAGCAGAATATTAACGGCTGACTTTCAATTATCTTAAACTTTCCCACAAAAATTCATGCAGCCATCCCACTGTGCAGTATTATGAAAAAAAAGCAAACAAGTGGTGGTTATCAGGTTTATAAAAAGCTTTTGAAAGAGCCTTGGTTAAAGATCCTTTACGGCTCAAACTAACGGTCTTGAGATCTTATTGACGCGGCCATATTCACATCTTTAGTTGTCTAGTAGTTTGTTGCACGAAATAGAGCAGATAATTCAAAGCCTTCACACATGATTCGAGTTTTACAGAAGATATTTTTTTTTCTTTTTTTAATAAGAGACTCGTACTTATTTTGTTTACTTCCTAAAAATTTCTCAAGTATTTCTTTTCTTTACTAACAACTGGATTTCGTTAAGCATAATCATCTTCCGTGAGTGCACATCTTTAAATCAGTTAATCCAGAAAGAAACAAAAAAAAAAAACAACTAAAAAATATGTGCAGCGATGACACCAGACCCAAGAAGAAGCAGATCAAACCTGATTAAGGTTTTTTGAAGTCTTCTGTGCAGAGTCGCTCGATAACGAAAACAACAACTGAAACGGAAACATTCACTCTGCTCTTTTTAAATTTTCTTGTTTTTTCTTCTTTTCTTTTTTTTACAAAAATATTTGCAGCAAATGATGTTGTCAATATACACGAGCATGCTGCTGGCTTATATGTCAAGTGGATTGAGGGTGCTTCCGCTTCAATGGACTAGATAATTATACTCGTTATTATGACTATCATTTTCTCGATACCTGTTCCCTATTTACTGCTGTCGACTTACCTTTCTTAACAATTGATTACGTATTAAAGCCTTCTCGGTACTGCTGTTGCGCACGCTACGTTTTGTTGCATGTTGCTGGTGTATGGGATGTTGTGTTTGATAGGAAAGTTTTTGCAATTGCAGCTTTTGAAATGAATGAAACAATTCGATATTTTTATTCTCTTTTTCATTGTTACCCAGACTTGTTCTCTTTAAGTGGTCATTTGGGGGTCTTGTTTTGCCGGGTAGTGTTAGATTTTTGCTGCTCTGCTCTTCCTGGTAATAAGAACAGTTGTCCTCATCACAAGAGGATATACTGCAGCAACATGGTGTTGTTAGATTATGGCCATCTTGAGCTTCTAAAGAAACATAAGAATTGTTCCAGAACACGCCGTTATTGGCGTTGCAGCACTGCGAAGTATTGCTGGGTTGGGCTAGAGAAGCAATTACAGTACTGGGGTTAGTGGAACAGCTCAGACAACTGCTTATGTCACTTATAGCATCTGTGGAGGAGATGGGAGAGCCAGCACAAAGTCTTTGATGCTCTTGGCTTAAAGCCGAACAGGGTCGATTGAAAAATACACCCGCCGAGTTGGACAGCTGGCAGCAACATTCTCTATCAGAGCCACACAAAGATTGATTATCGGCATTGGAGCTGCCACAACCCGAAGAAGATACAGAAGCTGCCGAGGAACTGTTTAAGGAACTGGAAGAGTTTGTGGAGTTTTGAGTGCACAACGAAGTTTGTGACACAAAAGAATTGGTAGAGACACAAGAAGAACGACACAAATCGTCGGTCATGTTTGAACTTCTTATGAAAATTTTCACGGCATTGTCGTTGCAGTTGATGGGCTTCTTCAGTGGTTTCTCGGCCATCATCAGTGAATCACATTCTATGTAGTCGTCCTGTGCTGCAACGGCCTCTTCTTTGACCCAGTCATCTTCTATTTTAATGTGGGTGGTAGAGGACTTTTTCTCGACCGGCATTTGCAAGCTATTTTGGATTTTCAATCGCTGTTCATTTTCAATGTTGCACTGTTTGGCAGCCGCTTTGTTGGCGGCAGAGGAGAGGGAGTTGTTTAGCGCCTCATTGGTGGTGGCCTTGGTTAGATTCTTTTTGGCAAAGTTGTTTACATCATTGGGGTCGGCCGTATTGTAGTGGGTATTGAAGGCAGTCGACACTATTTTCACTTGCGAACCGGAGCTCTTGTACACCAGATCGGGTTGTTTTGACTCCGTTTTGGTGCCTTCAAACTCTTTAAAACTTTTATGATTTTCCAACTCCGATTGGTCAAAGTGCTCGGATTTATTTAGCTTTTCAACATCCGAGCACTTATCCAGGTTTTTTAGCTGATTCAAGTTTTTAGTGTCCTCTTTGAAGTCGTGCGAGGAAGAGACACCCGAGTCCGAATTACTTTCCAACGATAAACGTTTGATTTTGTGACAATCCTCGTCGTAAGATTTCGGTTTATTTTCATGATCAGCCTGGGACATGGGACAGTGTTCAAAGTTGCAATTTTTATAGCCACAAGTCGATTTGCGTTCTGCTTGGCCTTCATCAGTGTGTTTTAGCAGGGGCTCGTTTAGCTGATTTATGATCAAGAGTGGCTGCCGTTTTTTGCGTATATGAACTCTTTCGACTTTGGCTTTTTGATAGCTGGTCGCCGAAATCCTGCTATTTCTAAACAGCTGCTGATCTAGGCCCAGAGAGCGACGTTCCTGCACAGCTTCTCTTTGCATATCCAAACAGCTGATCTGCTCTATGGATTTGGATTTTTGTATTCTTTCATTTCTCTTCAGTTGTTCGTGCTCGAATTTCGATCGCGTCAATTGTTTATCGTTTATCGGTTTGGGGATGCGAGACACTGGCTTATGCTGCTTGGATTCGCTGCGGCGATACTGCACTGTCTCTTGGCTAAGCAGGGAGCAGCTATCGGAGCACGAGGAATTCGCGCGTGAGTTTTCTTGTGAACATTCTGAGCACGCGACGCAATCGTTTGTTGCCACATTTTCGGAGTTTTTGATTTGTATCTGATCTTGTACAAAGTTGACCGCCTTAAATCTACGATTGGGTTCCTTGTGCGGCACGGGTGCCGGTCTGTTGGGTTGTGGTGGAAACTTTTTAATTTGTTTCTGGGCCTCAAACATTTGATTGATTTTCGCTACGGCCTCTTTGGGATTAACGTTACTATCGGCTGTTCTTTCCACGGCAGGTTCGCAGGTTGTAAGTTTTAATGGCTCTCTGGCTTCGGATTTGCTATGCTCGCATTCAGTGCGCTCTATGCGGGCAATACGATCCGCCCTGGATTTTATACCGGCTCTCACCATATCCCGTCTTATATCGCAGGTAGACATTTTATTGCGGTAACTCCAACTATTGGATTTGACAGCATCTCCCGATTGACTGTTTGTCTCCGTTTCAATGGGCGATGTGTCGTAGGTCGTGATGGAACATCCAGTTGAAGTGTCCCTTTTAGTTTCAATGGCAAAAGGCGGTTTGATAAATTTTGGGGGTGAGTTGGTGGTTCTTTTGGAACTTTGCAATAATTGCCAAGATTCTACGGTAGGCGGTGGTGGTGGCAACGGTTTGTTGGGTGCTTCTAGACGACTCACGGTCACTCGGGCTACATTTTTGCGATTTACTTGAGGCAAAGCGTGAGATGCGCTCTTTTTATAGTCCATAAAATTATAGCTGGGCACGGAGCCTGTTTTGGTCATTAACGCCTCTTTGCACTGGTGCACATAATTCACTTTTAGCAGTTCCATTTGTGGCACTTCAGCACTGGACATGCGTGAGTCTAGCGTACTGTCCATGCCGATGCTGGCCAACGTTTCGTTGGATAGTTTTCGTTTTATGCGATGCATTTCGTGGTCGGTTAATTCGTTGCTTTACGATGTCAAAGACATTTTTTTTTTGGCTGGAAGTTGTTTTTTTTTGTTTTATTTGTTTTTAAAAATTCTCGTTTAGTTGTGTCTCAAAAAGATTTTTATTTAAACATTTTTTAAAAATATGTGCATCGTAAATTTTGTACTTTTTTCGTTTTTTATGGCGTCTGGACAATTTCTTTTTGTTTTTAAAAATTTGTCATTTAAAAAACCATTTGAGATAAATTTTTTTTATATATTTATTTATAAAAAACTGCTTTTTTCAAACTTGTTTTTAGAATTTTTTAAAAATTAAATTTGTACACTTTGAAATTCCTGTTTGGCAATGCTGTTCATTTAATTTTTTCTTTTAATTTTTCATGTACTTTTAAAGACACGGATTGTATTTCGAGGTCGTTGTTATTTTTTTTTATAAATTTTTTGTTTAATATTCTTTTCAATAACTTTATTTTAACTTTCAAATTGCCATTAAATTTGTTGTTATTAATTAAGAGTTTGCTGTCTTCTATATAGACATTGAAATTCTGCAATTTTCTTTAAGAAAACAAATTTTTATAATGAATTTTAACTAAAACAAATATAATATCTGCATATGATTCTCATTTAGTTTATAAAAACAAAAACAACTTTAACTGAATGTTTTGAATTCTCAAGATATAATGCAATTTTTTGTGTAATTTTCAGAGATGTTCTTCAACATTCCAGTTGTAAAAGCTCTTCCACTTAATACGGAGTTTTGAAACGAATCATTCAATTTTTTATTTTCTTCTCCATTGACACATAAATTGTTTAGGAATTTCTATGGATTTTTATCAATATTTCACTATTACAGATTTTAAAATTCTTTCGTAGTTCTCATTTAGTTCAAAATATTAATTAATTTTGTTTTAATTTTGTAGCAATTGCGTAGGTTTGAATGCAATAACGCTTATCCATGATAATTTCGAAATTTTAACATTATTATTTCAAAAATGTATCAGGGTTACAAACACCGATGTTTCCTATACCTCCACAATCAATGGACTGTTCACATCCACGCATCTTTTTTACAGTTTCATGAATGGACGAGTTGTTAACTAAAAATCACTACTTTGAATTTTCCATTCAATTAAACATTTAAAACTTTTATAATTTCAACATCATTTTTTTTTCCATTATTATAAATTCAAAATAACAACACACATTTGGCTGTTTAACCTTGGCTAACTCGGTGTTAACTATAAATTATTTCTTATCAAACATTTTTCATACTTTCTCATTTGTATCAACCTTTTTCCCCCAACATTTTCCTTCCAACATAACAGATCTTGTGTTTGCGTTTTAATTTTTTCAATTTATTATTAAAACAAATATAATGTAATTAAATTAACATATTTATGTAAAGATCAGGCAGTCGAATATATTTCTTAACGACTTGTGTTTAATAAAAATGTTGACGCATTTTACAACTTAATAATAAGATTACGAATTTAGCAGACTTTCAAATGGGTTGACAAATTTTTTTACTCTTCGATTTCATTCCGTATGCGTTCGTTAATATAAAAAAAAAAACAATTCTTTATCCGTTGCCGTGACATGTAACCGTCAAAAGTTCGTCTTAAACTATTTAGTTTAAGCCACAAAACTTGATAGACATTCACAAGGCCTGAAAACATCAGCACGATCAATGGCTAGCAACAGGTTGGATCGAACATGTTGCCACCAACCAACAGTCCGAGTAGTCGAATTTAAATGTTGCATACAAATTAGTTCTTTGAAGTAAACACATTTTCTTGTTTGCAGTGAGGTTGCTTGTCCATTTACCTGCCACTTGCAACACTTCTTTTACCAAAAGAAAATAGAAGTTTAATGGCCATTTCCATGGTTTTCAATGCTTCCATTTATTTTTACATTTATTAGTGGTTTTATTGCTTTTAAATAATGTGTACGAGTAGTTTACATTGAAGTAAATAGTGCGTACATACGGCAGCAGTCAAGATTCCCAAACTTTTTTGTCTCGGTGCCACATTTCTTTTTCTAAAAAGTATTTCACTCATGTCCGCCAAGCACATTTATGTGTGTTCAAATAATTAAAAGATATATAGATTAAAACGGCCATATACATGATAAAACAGAGTGCCCCGTGCTTTTTCTAAATCTTATCCCCAATTCCCATACTATAATGCCCGAAAATCCGCAAAGTATGTGCATGTATTCGTATCCTTACTATCTCCACCGTTCGTTCTTTAGAATTATATTATTTGTAAGGAAATATAGTTATTTCAGATAAATTTATTAAACACATGGTTTTTTTGATGCGGATTATGCACGTCCACATGCCTGCATTTCATTGCCTCTAACCCCAAATTATTAATACATAGACTTTAATCTAATTCCTAACTAACAAAACCAGTTAGTATATGCACAAACTCCCAAAAACCAATTGAGAATTATACCGAATAAAAGGCATTCTCATATAATAAAATTAATTTATTTTATTTTCTAAAACTTTGAAAGCCAACTACGGTTTTTGTCCTTAAAACGTGAGCCGTCAAATATTTAATTAATGTCACTCTACGTTTGTTGTGCGAAAGAGAGAGAGTGAGAGAGAGAGAGAGAGAGGGAGAGCCTTCGACATCGTAAAATTGGTTATGAATGCTTGTTCCAGTTCAATTTAAAAACAAACAAAAAACTATTCTAGAATACGTATCTGCCTATGAAATTCATAAAAGAGCAAAACTCAATCTATTCTTTGTTTTTATTGCCAAACTTACCTCTAATTGATGGTTTAATAAAAATATTTGTATGAGATTTACGCACCTGAAAATAAATAAACAAGAATAAATTTGAATACTTTTTGCATTAAAAATAAATAAATAAATAAATAAACGAATACAAAAGCCCGCCACATGTTGTTTAAAGATTAAACAAATTTTTATTATTTTTAATTTATCTAAAGCCTTCAACGAAACAAATTGTTATTAAAATAACAAACGTACCACAAACATGTGGCCTTAAAACCTCTTAAGAAAACATTTTTTTTTTCGAAATCTTTTCATAAAAACTAAAGAAGAAACAGACGAATAGGAAGCTTCATAACAAACATGACCCTGTTCATCATAATAAGGTCCGATGATAAGAATTATAAATCCACTTAGACAACCTGAACTACCGGTATTTGGAATGACAATGACTCTATTGAACAATAAATATGGAAGACGATTGCATTCGACTGCAATTTGCATATGAATGGAGGCAGAGTATTTCGTGCATTTCCAAAGTCTACTTTGACTTTGAGCTGTTGATGTTTGAAATATCAAACGGATTTTGTTGATTTTAATTATACAAAATGATTAACCAATTTGTGAAAGGAATATACAGACTTGTTAAGCTGTTGGGTTTTTATTTATTTTTTTTTTAATTAACCGCTCGCTATTGGCTTCACTCGTGTTTGTATTCTTATTTGCATTTCATATTGATTTTGTTTGGAATGTCATCTTCGATCGTGTAAAAGCAACATTTGACTAAAGCCAAACAACAAATTGGAAGGGATCAATTCTAAGTACAGTTTTTTTCATTGATTTTAAATGTTTTAGTCGCTTTTAATATCGAACTAGCAGTGCTGTCACAGAAAGCTTTTTCAGAAAACGAATATCCATAAATTTTCTCAGAATGAAATCACTTTCAAATTCTTAACTTGCATTAAACAATATTAATGCAAGCAAATTAACTCAATTAAAAGTAAAGACTTTTCGAATAGAAATTTTGTTTGACAATTTTAGTCAAACAATTTTATATTAAAAAACTTTAAGGTTCGGTAACAAAATATAGTAGGTCTGTAATTTATGTACGAATAGTTTTGTTAAATAAATTTATTTAAATAATTTTCTTCGATTAATACTATTCGAATAAAATCATTCTGTTACATTAATAAAACTATTGCAATAATAATTAATAGATTTCTTTGAGTTTTGAGATTATTTTATATCAAATATATATTAAATATTAAATATATTATATATTAATATAAAATAACCTCAAAACTCAAACAAATCTATTAAGTATTAAAAGAAAAAAGGTTAAAAAGTTAGACACAAGAATCCTATTGCAATAATACTATTCTGATGAATTATAAATGTAAAATTTTATTTTTAAAATTTCATTTCACAAAATATGCAAAAAACGCCACAAAGTTTTTGTTGTACACTTTAATGTATTTTGGCGTCCCCCTGACACTACGCACCATTTTAACCATAAAAACAACAAAACTAAAATAATGAGGAATTAATAATATCTATCAAATTCTGCGGAAAGTTAAATAAAATCGATCGAAATTATATTACGGATTCAAAACCATTTCCAACAGTTTCAATGACAGACCTCTAAATATTCATACATTTAAGTTCTGAATATTTTTTCTATTACTAATAATGAAAGTGTGTGCGTTGTATTTATAAATACAAAAATATTTGCAATTACTGAACTCATTGTTTACACGGCAGATAGCACACAAAAATTGATTCACACTCGTTTATTAAACACAACAATTAAATGGCGACACCGCTATAAAAAACAATCATACAAGTGTTTTTAAATTATTTACAACAACAAAAACAAATGTATAATTGAAAAAAAAAATCAAGAACAATTATGACAAATTCAAGAATCAAAGTTTTTGATTGCAAGACAATTAAAACAGAAACGGATAATAACTAGTGCAGAAACGTGGCAACGCTTTACATCTTATTTGCAAATTTAGTTGTTGCTAATCAGTAATTATTTTCGCACAGTTGGCGTACGCAACAATAGAACATAAATTACACTACGAGGTCGCTGCAACAGCACCTCATCAGCGTTGTTATTTGTTCTATTTCTCTCAGTGCCACCACATGCTACCTGAATGGAATATGAGCTACTCAAATAAGTTTGCAGCAAAATGTGTTGAACAAAAACCCATATTTTCCATTTGTCAGGAGGGGAAGGGATTATGACACATGACAGTGATATTTTTCAGATTAATGCCAATTAAACTATTTATTTTCTGTGTGCCTGTTTTGCACAAGAATTATGCTGCACTGCAAGTAAAAATTGCTAAGAGAAAATAAAAATGATAATTGACAGCTGGAAGAAGAAAATACTTTCTACACACGATCACTTAAATATACTTTCAGTAGGTAGTTTCTAATATTTGTTGTATTAATCCTTAAGTTAAAACAAAAACAATAAAATGCAAATGAAAGTGAAGACATTTTCCAGCTGTACTTTCCTTAAACTTTTAATTAATTTAAGGAAAAAGTATAAAATTAGAAATAAACTAAATTTACGTGTCAGTTTTCTTAAATTTAAAGCGTAGACAAAATCAGGGAATTCATTCATACAACATATTTTGCTGTTGTGTTGTAGCGTTTTTTGTTGTTTTTGTTACTTAGAAAAGCAGTCAAGCATAATTTGTAGTAAATTTTACTTTAAGATGGTTTTTTATTTTTATTTTTTTTTGTTAAATCTTCAACCAGAGTGTTAAACCGAAAATGATGCACAACTTTTAACAAACAATTCCAACACGAATAACAAAAATAAGCCAAACAAATTGAAATTGGCGAAAAATTCCAATATACGAGGGGAGAAAATAAATTCTTAATTTGTGAATCAAGTCGAAAACACAATGTGGCAATTTTTGCGCAATCACAATAGTGTCTTCTAGTGGCTGGCAACGTTTGTTAGTTTCGTATACTTCGCGTTGTGGCATTGCCATGCGAATTGTAAATTGTGGCCCAAATGCGACCACAGTGGGTTCACCTTATTGACTTTTAGGGCTCAAAGGAAGAAGCGAAGAGTAACCTGAACTTTCGGCTGCAGATATCTCTTGAACTACTAAACCGACTTTCATGAAACTCCTATCACTGCAGTTTTTTCAGTTACTCCGATTTCACCGAATAACTCAAATATTTCGCTTGTATTAATTCCACTTCATAATATATTTGCCCTTATCGTGTTTGGCGTATTCGCCTTAAAAATTCGTCAATATGTAATAGATTAAAGACAAGAAGCACAAGTTTTCCTTAATCTATTACAATATGTGGAATTTAAAGGTGAAAAACGCCAAACACGATAAGAGTGATTGTTAAGCAGTCAACTGCAACCACCCTCGTAACTTAAAAAAAAACTAACACTCATTATGTGGAGTTTTAACGAAAGTGTTACTAACACTTGTTGCTGGCTGCTTAATACAAAAGACGGTGACGACGACCACGATAATGACGACGCGCATGTATCAACTTCATTATGATCAACGTCAGCCAGCCAGCCAGCCAACTTTGCTGCCTTCACATTTGCAAGTTTAAATGAATGGGATTTAGTTTCTTTCTACGATCTGAATTGTTTGTTTTTTGCATCTTAAGATCTGTCCGTACTTGTGTTTGTCTGAAGATCTATTTGTCGGTCCGTCTTACTTATTAACATGCCTCGGGCTTTCTTGATCACGTCAAATTTTGCAGTTCAACTTTGCGCTCAAGTCGAACGCGGGTTTTATTTTCTCTTCCTCTCATTTGGTTTTCTTTTTGTTGTTGTTGTTGTTGTTGTTTTAACGCGGCTTATTAAGATGAAACAAAAAATTGTTAATTATATTCTTTGACTTATAATTTCAGTTTCATTTGCGGCTAGAAAAAAAATTACATTGTGTGTGTATGTGTGTTGGTTACTTGTCACATTTTGGGCCTACGAATTGAATAATTCAAATATCATATCGAAATATTCCACAACTTTTCCGCCTCTTTTATTTAATATTTTTTTGCCATTCCCATTTTCGTCGGCCATAATCAACAGCTTTTACAGTTGGAAAATAATTTTCAATTCTTTGATAAAAATATTTAATCAGCTGCTATTTTCTATGCGTAACAGAAAATACCCCATAAATAAAAGGTTTCGCCTGATTATTATATTCAAATAAACTACTGATAAGAATTAAAAAAAAAGATCTCATCAACTACAATGAAAAATAATTGGTTTTCTTCACCAAAATAAATACCACAACAGCCAAATAATGACCGTTTAGTTTATTAAATAAAGCCGGCCGTAAATAACAATTTTAAATTATTTAAAATTTCAAATGAATTACATTTTAATAATTCAAGACTAGGAGAAACTATTTAAATTATAAAATATTATAAAAACATACTTAAGACAATCAAGCGACTAAATGTTGTAAATAGTTGTCAATAAGAACACACACACACAAGCTACACTGGTCTACTCTTTTACGTTTTTTAGGCTTTAAGGAGAATTTCGCAAATTTATTTGTTAAAAGTTTTTTAAATTTTAAGTAATAATATTGAGCTTGAGGGTTATTTTTATAAAATAATAACTTAAAAACTATTTTATTTAAAAAAATTTTGTTATTGTTAATATATTAAGCTTTAAACACAATAACGACAGCAGTCTACACGAAGACCGACTACAAAAGCTGTTGGCTACAATCCTCGCCTCGTAGTCAGCCACTTAATTATTTTTAAGACGACACCACCAAATCAATCACCATGTGTTGTTGTTTGTAGTAGCATTCTCTTCAAACGTCAGTGTAGCCGCTTTCATATATTTAATTCTCTTCAATAGTTTTATTCCAATAAAATATATTCAAAGTCAACAGTATATGACAAGAAATCATTTCATTAGCTTGGATATATAGTTTGTTGTTTCTTTTTGCATAATAAAACAGAATATTTTCAAGTTTACAATAATTGAATTTATTTATATTATGCTGGCAACACTGCATCTACTCATTGTCGCTCACCAAAATCCAAATTATTTTAATTTGACTACAAGCACAAAAACAGCAGGAACAACAGACAGTAGTCGTGTTCCCTGTAGTAGTAAAAATAATCATTCGTATATACGAACATGTATTCTATTTTTGACAAGTTGTAGTCGGTAGCCTGCTGTCGTTATTGTGTTTAATGCCTCATAATTAATTTTTAATTGTTATATTGAAGAAGATATTGAGAAGATATCGACAAAAATAATAAATAAATATTTTTTAAGTTATTATTTTATAAAAATTAGCCTCAAGATCAATATTATTACTTAAAATATAAAAGATCAAAGGCTGAAAGATTAAAACAATATATTACAGGCCTTTTTTTAATTTTTTTTAAATAAAAGCGGCTTTCGAAAACAGCTGTTCTGCTGTGCTGTATAAGTGGAATATATAAAACGGATGTTGTCCCTTGTGCTTTGGAATATTCATCATGTCTTTTCCGAACAATTAAAATTCAATTTAAAATAAAACAATTTCGTTTTGCTAAATTTAGATGCTAAAAATTATCGCAGTTTTTGTGTCGTTCGGTGTGATAAAATTTTATTTTAGTTCTCATTTCTTTGGCCGGTGACGCCAAATGCGTTACATGTCAGGTGGACGATTTTCTACAAATATATTAATAACATGTTGAGATTTTCTGTAGCCGTTGGAACAACTGCTCATTATAATAAATCATATTAATTTTTAATTTAAAAGGCGTAAATGTCACAGTGGGCATAACGAACAATTATGTTATTTTAGTTGGGACAAATTTTTTTTAATTAAATAAAAAAAGACAAGATTTATTTGTGCCTTAAAATTTTCACGCTTATCGTGTTTGGCGTATTCGCTTTTAAAGTTTGACAATTTGCAATACATTAAAGATAAAGAATTAAATTGTTCTTTAATCTATTACAATATATCGAATTTAAAGGCGAACAACGCCAAACACGATAGGGGTGTTTATTTTTGTTTTCAAGTGTTTGCTGCCAGTATTGATGCACATTAAAGACCGTTTGAGTTTTTCTAAATAAGACCAGCACCTCAGAGGATGACCCCCTGCTCAGGCAATGTTTTGTGCGGGAATTATGAAAAGGCGGGGATATTATTGAGAGGTTTCCGGTGATACATATTCCCATTCCTGTCAAATAATTCTCCTTATGCATTGCAATAGTCTAGGAGTTCAATTATCTCCAAAGAGACAGTGAGAAGTTTAGATCGGTGCGATCTTGCGACCACGGCAATTTGCTAGCATGTGTTTTTCAACGTGTCTGCTCTGAAATATTTGCGTTTTAAACAATTTTTTTTATAAAAATATAATTTTTTCATATTCAAATTTTCTACTAAAAATGTTATTTCTCTTGTTACTTTTCATGAGAAAGAAATCTGTAAATTGTTGCATGAATTTCTTTTTGAATATGATTTTTTTATTTAATGTTATTTCGCTGAGATGTCGCCAGCAATTTATTATTGACAAACAAAAACCGCAACAAATAAAGCAATTTTCTTGAAATTGTTTATATTAATTATAACTTGATTGTCTACTTTTTCGTCTTGAAAAAAATAGTTCAATATTTAATTGTCTGGTAATTAAATTTGTATTTATGTTATTTGTATTTTTTTTTTCGCTAGTATTTATATTTGAAATTGTAAATTGAAAGTATTTAAAATTTTCTATTTTGTCTTAAATAGTTGTAGAAATCAGGCAAGAAGTTGTTTAAATTATAATTTAATTGATTTTTTACGTGCCGGAGCTTAAAATCAGTCACTTCGTTGTTGGCTTTTCACTTTTATCCGTTACGGTGAAATGCAAACGCTGGCTATCCGTCTGTCTGTCGCTGCCTTAAAGGGCTATAAAATATGCAGAAAAAAATTACTTATACTTTCTAAATATCAAATAAATAATTTCGCTGTTAGTTTGCTTGTAATTGCAGTTACAACGACAGCAAATTGTAAAACACTTGACCATAAATTTATTTAAAACATCTGTTTTCAGCCATTTCCACAAACAGAAGTCGTCATTTATTATAAAAACAGACAGATACTTTTTAATTTATTTAAAAATATGTACAAATAACTGAGTTCATGATAGAATTGTGACGCCCGATCACTTGCTGTCATATTTAGAAAAATTAATGTTGACTTGTTAAAATGCAGTTTAAAACTTAATTTTTATTTTATAAAACTCTCCCCGGTGCAGTTGAAGGAAAATTCTAAGAAAAGATGTTGGCGTACTTCCAGATGATATGCAGCTGATGCTGGAATCGAAGATACCAGACCATCAATTGCGTCGTGTGTTCAGTGAATGGGTTGAAAATCAACTGGAAATTAAACGAGATTTTTATCGCCAGATCATCTTCAGGGATGAGGCTGAACGGATTCAAATGCAACAAATTTTTAGGGGAGAGCGCAATCCTCATGTGACGCTTTTATATCCTGTCAAAAAATTAATGGTAGTCCCGCTTGTCTTGATATCAGAAAACGTTGATGTGAATGGCGAACGCTACAGGCAATTAATTCGTGATTTTTTCTTAATTTTCATGTCATTTCAAGTAATTATTCTGGTGGACCGGACTTTCGCTCACTGAATTATCTAAAGAAATGAGCATTTAAATTGGCCACCTCATTCGCAGGATTTGACTTTCTTTGGACTACGATTTAGGAATGTAAAAATTTCAAATTTTTAGTTCAAGCAGATAAACCATCAACGATTAATCATTTAGAAGGCAGATTTCGATGCTCAATTGACGAAATTAGATGGCGTAGGCTCGAAAAAAGTGGTACAAAATCAGACTCATAGAACGGTCGCTGTTATCACGGAGGACTTATGCCAGACGTTGTTTGTAAACATAAAATGCCGTAGAATTTGTGATCCAGTAAAGCAAAAATGGTGCTGAATGTGTTGTATTTTATTAAAAAACAAAAAAAAAAAAAAGATCTATCCGAAAACAACAACAATTTCTCTCAATTCATAAACTCATAAACATCAATTTTGCTTGCTCGATTTTTCATTTAAGAAAATTTGCTTTCATCAAGTTTCATATTTTGTTCTGTAGACAACTTCAAGTATAATTAAAATTGGCGGTAAGTACTCTCAAATTTGTACCCCTTTTCCTTGTATCCACTCTTTTAAAAGATCAAGATCTGACGAGTCAAACCTGGTATGTGTGAATCATCAATTTGGTTCGTATATTGAAATAATACAAGCCCATGCTGTGGGATTTTGTGTATTCACATTTTCTAGTGGCAACGTTTGTCTTTTCCTTATATTCAGTAGTGTGGCATCGCACCGCGAACTGTAAATTTCTACAGGGCAGCTCAAAGGTGATGCCATATTGTGTTCTCAGCTTAAGTTTTATTAAATAATAATAGAATTTTAAACTAAAAAAAACTCTAAAAACATCGAAAGAAATTCTGATTTTGGCTGAAATCGATTTAAATATTAAAAAAACATAAACAAACATTTTTCATGACCTAACCGCTCGTGTTCAATTATTTGGTCCTACTGTGCAAATTGCTGTTTTTTCTCTCAAATAATGATTATTTCAATTCAAATCAACCACATGAATACTTCAAGTAAAAATAACTGCAGTTCTTTTTGGACTTCCCTTTCAATCTAGCTGTCCTAAAATTTGTTTACTTTAATAATTTTTTCGCTAAGAATTACTTAATTTCGTAGCAAGTAAATTGCCAAACGACAATTTGTTAAACAAATAAAACTATTTAAAATAATAGACAAAGAAATTTGAATGGAAAAGAAATGCCAGTGCTGTGAGAATATAAAAGCCAAAAACTGTGCCAAATAATCTTAAACAAAAGCGAACGTTATGAATTTATTAAATTTCCCCATCTACTGGACGCAAGTTATCAGCGCAATAAGTTAAAACATTCAATAATTTTATAAGAAATTTAAACATTTTGTAAAATTTCTTTTACATCAGCTCAACTCTATTTGAAGGAAACAACTTTATGTGTGATATGGAATGCAGAGCTGGATTTTGATTTAAAACTTAATAATAACCTGGAATACTATTCAGTTATCAATATTAATTTGAAAAGTTTAACCAATTCCTTTTCGCATGATATCGCTGACTACAAAAGTTTGGAGCAGAAGCTCATGCAGAATGGGCTGGAATATAATGAACTGACTGAGAAGTTGACAATGGCCATCGAGAAAGCGCACTGTGAGGTACGTGTAAAAAAATTAGATAATAAAAGTTTTCAGTGTTTTACTTAAAAAAGGGGGCAGTGCCAAGCCCATTTCTGATATCTATGATGAAATTGGCAACGTTTTTTTATTATCCTATTCAAAATATGGTTTGTAAGCCGACCGGTTTCAGCTAAGTGTCATCTATAGTACTCTGAAGATGCCAGAGAGCCGCAACCGGGTTGTTTACTATCCAAATTTGCAAGTCAAGTGATCGTTGCTTTAGTGTGAATAAGATAAAATCGTTACCTGAAGTATTTGACCCGCACACTACGAAGCCCAAGATCGTGTGGTGGATTTAACACTCGATTATGCAAATCGAAATTCTACGGCGAAGTCAAATAATAATAATAATAATAAAAATAAATAAATAATAATAATAAAAATGGGTACACCAAATTCCATTATCAGTTTACGAGGGTGTATCAATAAGTATGTACAAAAATAGAGACACAAAATTAATCGCATGGATATAATTAAATATCCTGCAAAAACTCAAAATTTTCGTTTGCATTTTATCGCAACGGCTTCTTACGAACAAATCAATTTCAGAGCTTCCTAGCATTCCAAGACGACATCCTGCCCTTCATTGAAAGTTTCATCAATGCCAGCCAATATTCTGACTGGCGGTCGAAAAGAAATCGTTTCGTTTTTGCCTATGCGGACCATACAATCGAGCAGATTTTCGAACAGCACAAATTCTTTGCAGGTATTTTTGAAATAAAAATTGCCTGAAAAGAATTATTAAAATCACGTTCCAAATATTTCTAGATCAAAATGGAATTTTATTGGTCACCGTCGATCCATCAGTTGCCCATATTTTTCACTTAAAAACAAACAAATTCTATGGACCGAAATTGGAAAACCAGGCCGCGCTAGTGCTGTTGGACCAATTCAATAACACGAATGGCCAATTTCTATACAACCGCTCGTTATTTCCCGACAAAACGGCCAATTTGCGGGGACGTGAAGTAATTGCTGCCGGTTTTGATTACCGACCCTATTTCGTAATAAATTATGATGTGAAAGATAATAATTCGTATGATGTGGCTTATGGTGGCTCTGCCAAAGGGGCGGCACAAATTGACGGCACAGAAGCTCGAGTGATGACGACTTTTTGTGAAATTTACAATTGCAAAGTCGTCATCGACAGTTGTGAGTAAAACGATTTTATTCGATTCGAACCGGCGGATGACAGCGTTTTTAATATTTACAGCAGAGGCTACGGATTGGGGTGAAGTTTATCCCAACTTAACTGGAGATTTTAGTTTGGGAATGGTGATCAAGGACCTGGCGGAAATTTCCATAGGCGCCATGTATTCTTGGTAATAATTTGCTAAATAAATTTGTAACGCCATCAGCCACTGTGGCTGTGGGTTGGCAGCGCTAACCAGTCAGTCTAGTGGTAGTGGGCTCGATTCCCTCTGCACAACCTGGCGTTTTGTGGAATAAAAAAAAATTGCATTTAAATTGTTTGTTTCCTCAACAGGGATTCGATTTACTTGCAGCTTGACATGTCGATGTATTTGGTAAGATCGGGCATAACGTGCCTGGTACCGGCCCCCAGGTAGGCTGCTCGCACTCAGATAAAATTCATTTTGAATTAGTTGAAAAAATGTTTCCTTACAGACGCCTTGCCAGTTGGCTTCTGCCATTTCAACCCTTCCAGTACACCCTCTGGCTGGCGGTTGTGGGTTATTTACTGATTGAAATGATCAGCCTCTGTTTGACGCACAAGTTCGAAACGAGTTTGATTTTGTCAAACGGCACATGGATTGAGAGTTTAAAGTTCGCTTGTGTTACGTCGATAAAACTTTTCCTCTCGCAATCGGGAAACGCCTACATTCGCTCGATAACGGTGAGAGTTGTGCTTTTTACTTGTTTCCTGAACGACATCATCATCACAAGCATTTATGGCGGCGGGCTGGCAAGTATTTTGACTATACCGAGGTAAAGTTAGAGACAATCATAATATAGTTGTGTGATATGGTTGAGAAACGAAATTTATTTATTCTCAGTTACGAAAAAGCCGCCGACACAATCGATGGCATGTTGTATCACAAACTTGTTTGGGCAGCCAACTCTGAAGCCTGGGTCATGACCTTGCGGAATACAGATGATGTAAGTCAATTTTGCTTCGAGTGTATGGAAAACTTTATAAGAATCGGCTGCGTTCAAATAATTGATAAGAATATATATTTTCTATATCACAAAAGATCCGCTAGGTGTCGTAGCGCCTGCCTTTGGGCCGTATCAGTTTCGTATCGCTTTTCGTTGGATGCGGCATAATTTTTTCTAAAATACTGTTCATATTTTCGACCTTTAAAATAAACTGAAAATCTCTGCTTAATTAAGCCGACTTAATAACGTTTCGTGAAAAAAATTCCATGCGATTCCGACATAAAAATTAAAAAGACAACCTGAAAATAGATAATATTTGATTCCAAACGGTTGCTACAAAAGCATCGACATGTCAAGAACACAACTGGGACGACCGACGAATTTTTTAGAGCGACTATTTGCCGTCAATTATATAAAATCATTTGCTTATACGAATACAAACAGAATCATGGCGTTGTCCGAAATTCGACTTGCGCTGCGAACTATAATAGATTGATTTCTATTTCTTACGCCAGTGTACGGCGAGTTAATCAGTGACCAGGCATCGTTTTAGCTTTATAAATTTATTTTAAAGATTTGAAAATTTCTATATTGAAAATATTATAGATTTAAAAATTGTTATTAGTCGTGATTCGTTAAGTTGTGTTCTCAAATTTTATAAATCACTTTGAGTCAATGAACAGATAAATTTGTTGTATCGTTATGCTTCGCGCAGTATTTTCAAACGCCAAAAAAATTCAAGATGTCAAGTTAATAGTCACTTCAATTCCCCACTGTGCAATCAAGCAGGATTGGGAATTGTATAATGAAATAATAAAGTTTCATAATGCGTTGAACTTAATCCACAACTCAGAAACACGGCCAAAGGCGATTAAGGGCACCCTAAACGGGCCTGAATAAGAGTTAAAGGACCAATCAGCAGCCAATTGAATTAATACCGCTTATTTATAAGAAAAAAAAAAGGTTTACGAAATGGTTGTCGTATATTTTCCTATTGCATTTGCATAATGCCATTTTGTGCCCAAGTTTGTGAATAGGGTTAATGTTTGACTTTCCTAAATATATTCCCAAGGAACGCACGAACGGCATTTTAAGTAATTTTTATATATTCAACGATGACAAACTGGCGCAATTGACCTCAACGCGTCGTGACATGGGCTTTACCGTAGAACGTTTGCCGTTTGGTAAGATCTCAATAGAATTGTTATCTGTATAAACACGAATAAATTAAAAGAAGTTTCTTTACAGGCCACTATGCCATCGGCGACTATTTGACGCCTGAGAGCATCGAACATTTGAAGATCATGAAAGAGGATTTATATTTCCAATACACGGTGGCATTTGTCAAACGTTGTTGGCCTTTGCTGGAGCGCTTCGATCAACTCGTCTATTGGTGGCATTCAGCAGGTCTGGACAAGTACTGGGAATGGCGTGTAGTGGCGGCAAACTTGAATGTTCAGAAACAAAAGCAAGTGGAAGCCACCATGTATTCGTCCACAGATGATGCTGGTCCCGAGAAGTTGGGCATGTCGAACTTTATTGGCATCTTGTTGATTTGGTTTGTGGGGATTTCAGTTGCCGTACTAACGTTTCTCTACGAGCTAATGGAACACTATTTCAAGTGCAAAAGCGGCTGCCTTTAACAAGTTATTTAATGTTGTTCATATTAAAGTTGTTGTTATTAAGTGTTGCTGTATTTTCGCAAGTAAACCTTTTCGATAAAAAGTTATGTTTGCAATTTTTTTTTTAGTTAAATTAGTTTTGTCATGAAATCGTGTGTGTGTGTGGGTTTTTTTTATAGTGCAGCATGCACCGACATGTCCATTTTATGATACGACTTGTTTTTATGCTACTAATTGTTAAAACAATAAGTTGTTTAATTAAATTTGTGACATAATTTTACAATAAATAATGGAATATATCTTTAAGAGATCGTGTTGTTTTAATCACTTTTTTTAGAGAACGAGATTTTTCTTTCGAATTATAACGAGAAAGAAATTTTTATTTCAAATTTAATAGACCATCAGCAGGTGTTTCTTGTACTGCAGTATTTATTTCGTTTGTTTAATGCCTTTTCCCAATTCAATGGATTTAGCTTGTTTTGTAATACAATACAAGAAAGAACTTTTATTTTTTTAATTAACGTCAGTTTTCATTTAAAAAAACTTTCTTTTTCATAACAAAAGAAATGCATTTTAAATCAATTCAGCTGCTAAAACACTCAATACTTATTTATTAGCTGATTTCAGCTGGCTGAACTGTATTTCCAGTTGACTTAAGATACAATTTTATGAAAATAATGAAATTTTTGTAAAATTCGGGTAAATTCTCTTAAGTGGTCGTATCCCTTTTGAAGATATAAAAGCTAAACTCTATACAACAACACCTCCTTAAAAATTGTGCGATATTTTATTACCCCCGGACTACCTGTTCAATAACTTTGGAATTATTTCCCCTTTTTACTAAAATTCCCCACTGTGCAATAAATCAGGTATGGGAATTTTGGCGTTAAATAATTTTGACTGAAATAATTTATAATTAAAACGGAATAAATATATTTTTTTGTCATTAACACGATTTTATTTTCTGCTGTTAGTTCTCAAATATTTTAAACAATATTCAAATCAATATCAAAAACAATATTCTAGCGGTGTAGGAGTTCCCCAGCAAACATTTAAAACATCCCTAATAAAATATTGAGACGATCGTTAATATCTTTTGATGTTTAAACTATTAATAATTCCAGCACTGCTTTTAGAATTCTCGTATTCGCTTTAATCCGGTTTTAATTACAAGTTAAATGTGTCATAATTAATTCTAATTTTTTATATAATTTCCCAAACTTTTTCTTTATATCAGCCACTAAAATAAAAAATGTCGAAAGTGAAAATAACTGTTATTCCTTGGAAAGAAGGATACATTTTTAATCTGTTAAGCATTTCAGTTGGGTCTGATAACGTGGATTAAAGACATGCTCTTGCAAATCGACTTCGAACAAATAATTTTTTTACAATTTAATATCTCTTCTTTTAAATTACTAAATTCAATATGTTTCTTTTAACTAAATTTAGCTTTTTTGTTATTTTTTAACTTCGAATTAAGAATATTTGTTCTAAGAATTTTAAACTTAAAATTAACTTAATTTAGCAACAAAGTATGGAAGGAATAGATTGTTAAGCAAACAGAATTACATTTGAGGCATTTAAATGTACCTTCAACGTTTACTAAAATGCGAAAGTATAGTACAGTTAAAGCACACTATAACGAATAGTGTTTATAACATTTTTTTTTTCATTTTTGTGGTATTAATAGCGACCTTTATTATATCAAACTGTGTTAATATTCCCTTTTTTGGTACTTTTCTGATATACGTACTTTTAGTCGGTAAAAAACGTAAATACATATTAAATTTGGTCCTTTTACTTTCCTAAAATTTTCTTTAAAAAAAAAGATACATTAAAAAACAAACACTTATTTGAAAACAGTTTTTAGGAGAAGGTACTTTTTTGCACATGTGCATTATACCGGCTAAAAGTACGTATATCAGAAAAGTACGAACAAAAGTAGAGTACGATTTTATCCCTTATGAGCGCGTATTTACTAAAAGGGCCACAATATATTTCAAGATTATTTTCAGAATAACAAAACGCATTTACGAACGTTTTGCAAATCACTATTCGATGGCATATATTTTTCCGTTAATTTAAAATTTTTGCTTTAAAGTTTAAACTCTCTTAGTTAGTTATAGCGACACCTGACTGTATTTTGAGCAGGAGAATCACATATAAATAACACGTTTCCTGCTTTACAACCGTTTCACAATTTGAGAAATTTGCAAAAGCGAATACTTTCAATTCTTCAAAAACCGCTAAAATGTTATCCAGCACAATCTACTGGACGCAAGTTTTAAGTGCAATAAGTTAAAGGAGTTGCAAAAAAATATATGAAATTAAATTGATATTTTCTTAAAATTGTTTTATTTAAGAGGAAATAAATTTTAAAGCTAAAAAAAGAGTTCCAGAAAAATACTATGAAATTTAAATTAATATTTTCTTAAAATTTTATTATCCCAGAGCAAATAAATTTTAAAGTTAAAGGAGTTGCAGAAAAAATATTAAATTTAAATCAATAATTTTTTAAAATAATTTTGTTGGAGCTCAACTAAAAGAGCTGTAGAAAGATATATCATATTTAAATTAATATTTTTTTAATAATTCTTTTTAAGTGCAACTAAGTTTTAAAGTTAAAGAAAGTTGCAGAAATATATATATATATATATATATATATATATATATATATCAAATTTAAATCGATATTTTCTCAAAATTATGTTATTTAAGAGCAACTAAATTTTAGAGTTAAGAGATTTGCAGAAAAATATATCTAATCAAATTAATATTTTTAAATTTTAATTTTTTAAAAATTATTTTTAATTATTAAAATTATTTTATTTAAGCTCAACTATATTTAAAGGACACCACGATATGCCTGATCTGGAATTCAGAGCTGGACTTTACCCTAAAAATTAACAATTCTTTGCCATATTATTCAGTTGTCAATATCAATTTAAATAATTTGCGAAATTCTTTCAAAAAAGATGTCACTGACTTTAAGAGTCTGGAGAAGAAATTGACGCAGAATGGCGTCTGTTTTAATGAATTAACCGAAAAGTTGACAATGGCCATTGAACTAACGCATTGTGAGGTGAGACTGAAGAAAAATTCAAAAAACTGTGGCAGAGGTATGAACCCTCTAATTGTATTTTATACTCTCCGCACATCTTCATTCCAGAGCTTCTTAGCATTTCAACACGATATCCTGCCCTTCATTGAAAGTTTCATAAATGCCAGCCAATATTCTGACTGGCGATCGAAAAGAAATCGTTTCGTCTTTGCTTATCAGGATCGTACTGTCGAGGAACTTTTCGAACAGCACAAATTTTTCGCGGGTATTTATTTACACACGAATATTTTTCAGTGTAAGACTAAGAATTTCCTTATTAAAAAAAAAAATCCAGATCAAGATGCCATTTTACTGGTCGCCATGGACCCCACAGTTTCACACGTTTTCAATTTGAAAACAAACAAATTCTGTGGACCGAAAACAGAAAATCAAGCCGCTCTAGTTTTCTTGAACCAATTTAACGCCTTGAATGAACGATTCGTCTTTAATCGTTCTCTGTTTCCCGACAAAACGGCGAATTTAAAAGGACGCGAAGTTCTTGTCACCGGCTTCGATTACCGGCCATATTTTGTAATAAATTATGTTGCGAAAGAGAATAATTCTTATGATTTGGCTTATGGTGGCTCCAGCGAGGGTGCAGTGCAGCTGGATGGAACGGAGGCTCGTGTAATTACGGCTTTTTGTGAAATTTATAATTGCAGAATTCTAATTGACAGTTGTAAGTTGAAGGATTTGATATATAAAATTTTTCTTTTTCAATAAATGAGTTTTACTTAATTCAAGCGGAGGCTACGGATTGGGGTGAAGTTTATCCCAACTTAACTGGCGATTTCAGTTTGGGAATGGTGGCCAAGGGTATGGTGGAAGTGTCTATAGGCTCCATGTACTCCTGGTGAGTCTTGAGATTTTAAACACAAGTTGAAAAGAATTAATAACAAAACAAAAGAGAAGTTAAAAACTTTATTTAGAATATTTTTAATGTGAAATCCCCGAAATTTCTCATCCTTGATTTTTTTGTTCCCTTTAGGGATTCGGTTTACTTGCAGCTCGACATGTCCATGTATTTGGTACGATCGGGCGTGACGTGTTTAGTACCAGCGCCACAGTGAGTCCAAAAGAACATGATAATTTTATATTTATTTACCAAAAATTTATTTCAGTCGTTTAAGCAGTTGGTTGCTGCCATTTCAGCCCTTCCAATACACTCTCTGGTTGGCCGTTTTGGCATATCTGCTTGTCGAAATGACAGCATTATGTTTTACACATCAGTTTGAGTCCAGTTTAAACTTGGAAAGCGTTACATGGTGGCAGAGTTTGAAATATGGCTTCGTAACGTCTGTTAGAATTTTCCTTTCACAATCCGACGATTCGAATGTTTGTTCCAATACAGTGAGAGTTTTTCTTTTTGCTTGTTTTATGAATGACATTATCATCACAAGTATTTATGGCGGTGGACTGGCAAGCATCTTAACAATACCCAGGTGAGTCAGACAGCGTATTGCAAAAAAGGCTAATTGTGCAAAATAACTGAAAAATTTACACAGAAAGCAGCAACAAAATTTTAAAGAAAGTGAAAATTTGGTTTTGTTTTTTATGCTTTTACTGAACTTTTTACACCAAAGGAATTTTAACGAGTCTACCGTTTTTGAAACTAAAAAAAATTAACCGCGACAATAATAATTAATTTGCTGAAAATCATATTTTATTTCAAGTAGACGTTCGTTTAAATAATTTATTATAAATTAAAAATTTCTGTGCAGGGCGTATTTCAGAGAAATTGCAAAATATGCGGCCTTATTACGGTTGTCGTAGTCGTTAAACATGCGACAAGTGTTGCCACTTTTTGATAATGTTGTCACGACAGCGATAACCACAATAACGCTGATATATTTTCTTTGTTTCTATGAATATATTTCATAGTTATGAAAAAGCCGCTGACACCATAGACGGCATGTTGTATTACAAACTGGAGTGGGCAGGAGTATCTGAAGCCTGGGTTTTAACTCTACGCAATACGGATGATGTAAGTTTCGATTGCAAACTTTTATTATTTTTTTGTTATTTAATTTTTGTATGTTTTTTTCTTTAAAGCCGCGCATGAAGGTTATCTTAAATAACTTCTACGCCTTCAACGATGGTGAACTACAGAGTTTGGCTTTGACACGCTTTGATATGGCTTTTGCCTTAGAACGTTTGCCTTTTGGTAAGAGTTTAGCAGCATTTTCATTTAATGATATTTCCATCTTATGCGATAATACAACAGGGCACACGAAGCGCCATAATTGTTATCAGCATAATTCATAAAATTACCGAACTTTATTTATAATTATTTTTTTATTATTTATAATTATTTCATTATTTTTTTATATTGACCCCTTCGCGAACAACTATTCCCATTAATAAATCTCCCCAGTTTTCTGATTAATGATCGTGAATATTTCCCATGGCAAAATTTTTTTTGGGAGAAAACATTAAATATGGCAGCGCCAATATTTATTCCCATGAATTATTTCCATAAATAAATTCACAATAACAGTCATAAAGCATCTCTGATTTAGTCAACATCAGACAGCGTTGGCAAGTACTATTTTTTGAAGCGTCTTTCGAGGGTTTTGCGTCTCAGTTTCTATACCTCAGATAAGCATATAGAATTACGGCTCTTCTGAGGATCTTTTCTGTAGTTAATTATGTTACCACTTTTTATGTGATCGCTTAAGTCGTGTACAGTGAGTCACAGGAACAGAAAAATGTACGGGTTAATAACATGAATTCTGATCTGAGCCACAGGAATGTGTGTATTGATACTTTGCAAATTTACTTGCCAAAGTGTTTCTAATAAAAAATCACAATAGAAAATTTTACTCTACAGCAATTCACAATAGGACTTTTACTACCACATTGGAAGTCCCATTATATTCACCACACCGATTTTTTTGGGAATGTTGGGATTTTGTTCCCGTAAAAATAGTTGAACTAAATATTTTCAGCTGAAACTAACTTTTTAGCAGCAACTAAAAAGATAACTCAAACTAAACAGGCCATGAATAGCTTTAGTAACTACTTGAAACAGACTAGAGCTTAGTTGGTTCTAAAAGCGATTATAGGTTATTATTTTAATTCAACACAAGAAAAGTGTTGGTGGTTAAAGAGGGCATTTATGACAGACATTTTAAAAAGTTATAGTTTTAAAGTTTTTCTACGGAAAGTCGTAAATAATAACGTTCACATTGAGCCTAATACGGGCTTCTTTCCATGGCCTCCTTTTAGTATCAGTAAGTAATTTGTAATTACATTGTATTTTGTTTATATAAAATATTCTGAAAATAACCTTCAAATTTCGTCTATATATTTCCAGTGGAAAAAGCTTTCCATGACATTTTAAAGATTACTTTTAGCATGCACACTGGAGAGTATTAACAAAACCTTAAATGATTTCAATATTAATATTATTTTAACATTGATTTTTGAAGCTTAAAATCTTTTTTTATAAATATGTTTTCATATAAAATATTTTTGTATTTTCAATATAAAAAACACCTCAATTTTAAGAAATTTTGAATTAAAATAATATAAAAATTGATCAACTTTTAATAAGAATTCAAAATATGAAATATTATTAAAACTATTGATTTCCTTCTTAAGGCCACTTTGCCATCGGTGACTTCTTGACATCTGCCAGCATCGAACATTTGAAGATCATGAAAGAGGATTTATATTTTCAATACACGGTGGCTTTTGTGAAACGCTGTTGGCCTTTGCTGGATCGTTTCGATCAGCACGTTTATTGGTGGCATTCAGCGGGTTTGGACAAGTACTGGGAATGGCGTGCAGTAGCAGCGAATTTAAATGTGAAAATACAAAAACAAGTTGAAGCCACCATGTATTCGTCTACAGATGACGTTGGACCAGTGAAATTGGGCATGTCAAATTTCATTGGAATGCTTTTGATCTGGTTTGTTGGAATAATCATTTCTGTGCTGGTGTTTCTCTATGAACTCATCCAGCATTATTTCAAGTGTGAGGCACGTTGCCTTTAATTTGTTATTTAACGATTAAATACATCTTTTTTTCGATAAAGCTTATTGTGCTTTTAATGAAGTCATTTTGCTTAAAAGTCGAGTTGTTTCTTTAAATTTAATTTTATCTTGAAATCAGGTAGTTTTTTTTAATGGGGTGGTTCTATTAAAGTCCACTTTATGATTAAATAAAAACGACACTAAGCAAGCCACAATTTTATTATTTTTTGTTTTTATTTTGTGGCATAATTATATAACAATTATGCAGGTAAGTGAAGTAGTGTCGTTTGAAGCGCTTTTTAAATGACTGTTAGAGGGTTTAACACTTTTGTTGCGGTTTAAGTTTCGATAAATCTCAGGGATTGCGATGCCTTTAACTGAGCAGATATGTAATTTCGATTATTAAAACAGCGTTTTCATTCACGATATCCCGTGAACGGATTAACAGGATTCCGGTTCGAGTTAATTCAAATTCACGGGAACTAAAATTGACGAACGCTCGCCAGAACGTTAGTATAATTCGGTTTACTCGTTAGAAAGTTATTAGTAGGCCATATACATACAGACACACACACACTCATACAGACATAGTGACAGAGTCTCAAAATTACCCAGGGAAACTTCTTAAGACCTCAAAGCCTGGAGATCTCATGAGAATTGAATTTTTCCAAATAGGATAAAACCAATAACTTCCCGGCTTTTGAAAACGTTCAAAACATTTTATTAAATAATTATATTGAGTACCTAATTTTTACAAACGAGTCCCAGCGGGTTAAAATTAATGTGCAATTTTTGAACATAATTAATTTTCGTTGTTTTTCTTTTAAATTACAATTTTAGTGAATTAAATAAAAAATATAAAAAGACAAAAGAGATATTAAAAAGCCGTTTGTTTGATGGCAAAACAACTAAATTGTTTTACATTATGAGACAGTCAATCTGTGCGCCACAAAGCCGCAGGAGAGGTCAGCAATTTAACTACCAGCAATAGTAATTGTCGTTTTTGTACATTCAAAAACATTTTCCGAGTAATTATTTATATTAAAATAAAGTTTTTATATTAATTGTTGATAAAAATTATGTAAATGAAAGAGAAAAAAATCAATGGAAATATTTAACCGCGTATTCATAAATATATAAAATAAACGGTATTTGAAATTTATGTTGCATTCAATTTTTTATGAAAATTTTTTAATAAAATAAATTCCAAACCATTTTCTATATAAATTTGGTAGTTAATATGCAAAACCATGTAATTTATTTAAAAAAATGCTAATTGAGAATATATTTGAAATGGGGAAGACACCATGCAACCTACTGGAGAGTTGAGAGCGTTTTAAAGGCACTCTATAAATTAGACCAGCATATTTAGTTTGTTACTGCTTACGTAACAACTCCTCAGCTAAACATTTTGCGTGCTTAGTTGAAGAAGGGTACCTGTTAAGCATTAAACACAATAACAACAGCAGGCTACACAAACACCGATTACAAAAGTCGTTGGCTACAATCGTCGCCTCGTAGTCAGCTACTTAAATATTTTTAAAACGACACCACCAAATCAATAACCGTGAGTTGTTGTTTGTAGTGGAATTCCCTTCATACACCAGTGTAGCCGCTTTCATATATTTAATACCCTTAAATAGTGTTATTGCAATAAAAGATATATTTAAAGTCAATAATATATGACAAGAAATAATTTCATTAGCTTGGAAATTTAGTTTTTTGTTTCTTTTTGCATAATAAAACAGAATATTTTCAAGTTTACAATAATTGAATTTATTTATATTATGCTGGCAACACTGTATCTACTCATTGTCGCTCACCAAAATAGAAATTAGTTTAATTTTGGCTACCGCTACAACGGTGGTCGGTAGCCGTGTGGCTGTGTCGTCGCTAAAATAGTCATTCCCATTTCAATGCGTGTATTCTAATTTTGACAGATTGTAGTTCGTAGCCTGCTGTCGTTATTGTGTTTAATGCCTTATAAATAATTTTAGAGTTGCACGGCAATTGAGTGGTTATTATTCACCACTAAAATATTTGCAACTAAATGAAAATATTTATTATTTTTTAATTCAATTACGGTTGATGGGATATGGTTCCCAGGTATACGGGGAAATGAACGTTAACTTATTTATCCAACTTTACACAGCAGGGAAGAACAGCTGTTTTCGAAGGCCGCCACACTTTCATCATCATTATATGGCTTAGTTGCATGTTATAACAATTTTTATTTATAAAAATTTTACTATTTAATAGGAATTGAGAACTGCATCGAACCGATGGTAAATCCCCGTGTTGCCGCTTTGATTTCTCTTAAATTTTTAATTTAATACTATTCAGATATATTAATTAATTTTTTGTTTCTTCATACATGAATGTTATAATAGTTTTTATTTATAAAAATTTTATCATTGAATAGAAAATGAGAACTGCATCGAACCGATTGAAACACACTTTGAATTCCCGTGTTGCCGCTTTGATTTTTCTTCAATTTTTGTTTCAATACTATTCAGATAAATCAATAAATTTTTTGCGTTTTCATACATCTTAGTTGAAGCTGTAATTATGTTTGTTAGAAAATTCGTTACTTTTAGAGTACCGTGCTAATAGTTCTCCTATTACCTTGAATTTGATTACAAAATGATTAAACCATCTTTATAATAAAGCAACCAGAATTTTTCCCTTTCGCTTTTAGACATTAAAAAGTCATTAAAATAGATATTTAAGCAACGCATTATTATATAACGAATATCTTAAAACAAAAAAAATTGGTGTGAAATAAAAAAAAATATATGGAGGAAATTTTTTACTGATTGCAACAGTTAAATATAACAGAAATAAAGAAATATTATTGAACATTAAAGAGAAGAGGAAGCACTAATTGCTTGCAGTTTATAAGAGATCGCAAAGAAGGAAAAAGAAAGAAGAAGAAAAAGGCCTAAATAATACAGTTTCTTTGCAGTCATTAAAGTGTGATACAATTCGATCATGAACATCAGCATCATGATCTTCCTCATCACGATCATTCCATATTTATTTGTAGGTATTATTATCGGTTACTTTGTTGAAGCAACAGTGAAATTGAAGAGTGTATCTGCAAAATATTAAAGCAACATAATTAAAGCTGCAGTAGATTTTACCCCGCTTCATTAAAAGTGGCGATCTTTTATTTGAATAAAAATTATTAGGCATGTGGTGAAACTTCCATGCCTTTAAACCACATGCGTTTTTAAAAATATACTTGTGATTTTTGAAGGTTTTTCAAGCCTTACGAATTTCGCAAGATAATAATCGCAAATCGCAAATATGAGGAGCGAGTGATTAGAGATCCGTAGTGAGTGAAATAGCCGGTTTAAAATCACATGACTTGAAAAAAGTATTTGCATTGAAAATATTTTTTTGCGATTGGAGATCACTTTTGTGATTTAAAAACACGAAAATTTATATGAAAAAGAGAAAGCGAAGGGTAAATTATTTTATATAAAAAACTGTATTTAATAATAAAAAAAAAGGTGAAATAAATTTGTGAAACAAAATTTAATATAAATTTTTTTTTTTAATTAGGTCAAAGCCTCGATATGTGTACGCTTTGCTTTGCTTTTTAGGTAAACGACAAATCTTACAAGCAAAAGAACGGCATTTTAAAGATATTTTATAACTTTTTACACCATTTTAATGAACACTTTGTGCGCCACATTTTAGAAAACAGAACCGCCGATTAAATTTCTTTTTCTTGAGTAGACCCTTTTCAAAGAAATAGAAATAAAACAAAAATTTCTTTTATTAATATTAGAAAGTGCATAAAGAAAAAGTTCTATAACGGATGTAGTTTAACTTTTCGACGCACACCTTTTATTGCTCACTGTACGTACACTTAAACGGTTGTTATTAACAATTTGATTATTTGCTTTCGCCTTACGAAATAGTGAAAATTACAGCTGAAATATATAAATAAATAAATAAATATGTGGTGCATTATAAAGTGTTGCTGTTTCGTGTTCCGGCTTTAATATCAAACAAAGAAATGTGTTGAATTATTATTACAACATAAAAGTATCTACAACACATACGAATAATATGTATCATACAAATTACATTTCATTACAACAACTGCATAAGGTTCTGCTTAAGCAAGAGAAAGAAGTAGAAAAACTATATGGGGAAAATCAAAGAAGCAATCAACCAACCAACCAACCGACAGACAGACAGACAGACAGACAGACAGACAGACCAACCAAGCAACGGCTAAAAGGGCAATCAAAAAGAAATTTATCGTTTCGACCACAAATCAAATCAAAAGTAAAAGAAACTTATTTTTTATATGTATATATTTTTCTTTAATTTCATTATTGCAAAACAATCGTGTGTTTACTCGTACACACACTTCCGTAAATAATATAAGAACAACAACAACACACATGCTGCAGCAACAGTAACAGTTTACTGTAGTAGAGGTTACAAGAAGTACCAACACACTCGTGCATACTTAAGTGAAGTAACAGCAACAGTGGGACCAACGATATATCATTCAGTGAAAAACAGAACAATATTAAGAACAAAAATACGGGGTGTTTTTTATAGAGTGATACAAGTTTAAATCATAATAAAACATTGTAATATATTTTTGATATCAATGAAACGGTCTTTGTTGGATAGAAAGTTTTATGACATTAATGTTTAAATATGATTTCGGCCATGCGACCGCCACGGCTGGCGCGTACAAGGCGTAATCTGGAACACCAATTTTAACAAACTTTTGGCAGCATTTGCGGCCATATCTCGCCGATAACTCTTCGAATGTTGATTTCCAGGTTTTCAATTGTTTGTGGTTCATCGACGTACACAAGTGACTTTAAATAACCCCAAAGAAAATAATGCAATGGGGTTAAATCACATGATCTTGGGGGCCAATTAGTTGGGCCATTTCGTGAAATTATTTTTTCGTCAAAAGTTTCCTTGAATAAATCAATTGTAGCGCCCGCTGTGTGGCATCTGGCTCCGTCCTGTTAGAACCACATATCAGCAAGATTAATGTCAGCTAATTGAGGTACGAATCATGTTCCTACAACGTTCACCATTGACAGCAACATTCTGACCATCATCGTTTTTGAAGACATATGGGCCAATGACTCCGCCAGCCCATCATAAAGCGCACCAAACAGTAATTTTCTATGGATGTCATGGTGTTTCGACAAAGGCTTGTGGATTCTCTTCACTCCAAATGCGACAATTCTGTTTATAGACGTACCCATTCAACCTAAAATGGGTTTCATCGGAAAATAAAATTTAGAATGGACGAAGTGCACGTTAAGCTCGACGAACAGAACCATTATTTTGATTAAAAATTTCCACAATTTGCACGCGTTGCTCTGGTGTAAGTCGATCCATAATGAAATGTCAAAGCAAACTAAACAAAAAGCAACTATCAGCTGTTAAATGGGTGATCAAATAAAGCAGTGATGCCAACTCAAAGTTGTATCACTCTATAAAAACCACCCTATACTAAACCAACTCTTATAAAACGAATTGCATAACATTCTAACAAGAGATCGGATTGAGTGTTGAAATTTTTATTTTAATTCTAAAAAGCTCAGACACAATCGCCCATGTCAACACGACGGCAAAATATTGTCACTTGTCTAGTCTTTAGCGACAGAAATCGACTTCTGGTAACATGTTCTGTTAATATTACACGTCTTAAAGAATATCAAAAGGCTGTTAATAATAATTAATTATTGTAGACAATTAAATGACAAGTGACAATTTCTTGCTGTCGTGTTGATGTGACGTCGACGTCGTCATTCATAATATGGGCGAATTTGTAGATGTATGATTCCTGTTATCAAAGTAGTTAAGAAACTACTGAAATCCAGCGCAAAAAAACAAGACATGAACGCTATCGATATATTTTAGCGGCCATTGAAAACAGTGGAAGTTGTGTATTAATCAGCTTTTAGGTTTTCAATTTCTTAAACAAATATTCCATATTAAAAAACTTAAACCTTGAGCAATAATTATTAAACATATTAAAAAATACATAAAAATCAGCGTCCTAATCAAGTTCTTCCTTTTTAACAAGTTTTCAATTGAGTTTCATTCATTTGCTTTTACAATCAATCGAGCCCACTGTGCAGCGTACTGTACTAAATGGAATCGTAGTGAAAAGTACTGTAAAGCCGTCTACACTAAATTATGCGCCGGCATGCAGTACGCATTAACAGTTGATACGTCTATTTATTTTCTTTCATTCAGTCAATTTTTATTTTTTGCTTCTTAAATGCAACTCAGAAATAAGAAAAAAAAACGCATCTGAAGCTGATGTTGCAAGTTTGTTGCATTTACTTGCCGCTTTAGCCCATAGTCGTTCACAGTTTTAACAGAGTTTTTATGACTACATATTTTACTTTTGCTCAACCCTATTTGCGGCTTTTTTGCGTCACAATTTATTATTTAATAAGATTTTTTCTAGATCATGTATTTTGCATCTGTTGCCTTTAAGTCCGTTTGTCATTTGGTTTGAAGTTTTGTTTTTTAGGAAGATAAAATGTATTTGAAATGTTTCGTGTTGTTTCCCACGTTTAGTAGGTTTATTTTGGAAACACTTAGAAAAATTAGAGTTTGGAGCAGTTTTTTTTTAATTTTTTTTAGAAAACATATGATGGCTTATAAACGAGCAATACTTTTCTTATTTTACACACGAAAATAGGAAAGTGATTAATTTTTCATTGTTTCACACGAGTAGAAGAAAGTGACAGACTTTTTTAAGGTTTCACGAGAACATAAAATAATTTCTTAACTTTTTTTGGAGCATTAAAGTTCCAAACAATATAATTTAATTCCTGTAAATACGATTTGCATTTTCAACTTAAGTTTTCGTTCAATATCATTCACAATAACTACAGAATTATAAACCACAAAATATTGTCGCTTTTTAGGCAATTTCAAAATGTTTTTTACAACTTCTATGCAAAGAATCTAGGCTTTGTGCATATCTGCATAAAAATACCTTTTAAAAAAAATATTTTCTAGCAATAATGATGAACGATAAGGGAACTAAAAGTGTTCCACAAAAATACAAGTCTTGTATATTTTCAATTTTCTTATATAAAAAATTTCCTTCGCACTGAACATACTTAACCAGGGATGTCTGGGAAATCGGGTTTAAAATTATTCAACTTATTATAATTCGCCCATATTATGAATGACGACGTCGACGTCACATCAACACGACAGCAAAAAATTTTCAGGTGTCATTTAATTGTAGACAATAATTAATTATTATTAACAGCCTTTTGATATTCTTTAAGACGTGTAATATTAACAGAACATGTTACCAGAAGTCGATTTCTGTCGCTAAAGACTAGACAAGTGACAATTTTTCGCTGTCGTGTTGATGTGATGTGGACTTCGTCAATCATAACACGGGCGATTGACTTAATGGAAGACAAATTAAAATTAATTAGTGTATATTTTGGGGAATTTTCGTTTTAAAAAAGCAGCACATAATTAAAACTGAAGAGTAAAATTAATTAGGTTTTTAATTAAGTAGGTTTGTACTTAATCTACGCAATTGCGCAATTCAGCCGCATGTCTGATCATGATATTTTATGTGTATTAAAACAAATTCCGCATGCAAGCCTCGTGATGTAGGTTTAGGGGGAGTAAAAACACTATCAATATTAATTAATTAATAATAATAATAATAATAATAATAATAATAATAATAATAATAATAACTATTATTATTATTATTATTATTATAATAAATAATAAGATTCTTATTTAAAATTAATATAAGATATATCTAAGAAAATGCCAACTGATATTGACAAAAATTCGGTTTCTTTAATTAATTAAATTAATCATAAACATGTTAAAAGGAAAGGCAAAAGAAACTAAAACAAGAAAATTCTCCAGGGGAAGATGTATGGCAGTGAAGAGTTTCAAAAGTTTACGCAGGAAATCAAGTAAAACATTTACAGCTGCCAAATTATAATGAAATTATGGCAACTCAATTTAAAGTTAAATTACCTCAATTAAAATACATGTCTGAACATGCTGCCAAACTGATCGTGGAACCATTTTTTATTAACACACTTTTTACACTGATTTAGCCGATATTAAAACATGCAGATGAAACAATTTCTCATCGACTACTTTTGTGGTTAGTAAATTTTTCATATTTACTCCCAATATTTCTTTCAGTGTAAGACACTGTATTTTCCCACAAACGCCCGTATAAAAAAAGATTTTAGTATTTTTTTCTCTCCTTTTGCATAGAAATGCTGCTGTTATTTGTGCTGACAATTTGCCTCAATATGATTGATGTTAAAATTGCCAAATACAAGATGTAGATTAAACGATATTTAAATAGTTTATAAGACAATTAGCAAACACTTTTTGTCGTTGTACTACTTCAAAGGAATGATGTTGTCATTTAAAGATTGAAACCAGCGGATAAGGAAAAAAGAAAGGAATTATTTGCACGCAACAATTTGTAGAGCAGAAAACGCAGATCTCTTTTATCTTGTAAATAAAAACGTCATAAAACATTTTTGCTGCTGGTGACGTAAGTTTAGTGGGAACAACAATATTATCTACATCAACGAAATTATATGTTATGCAAGTGAAACAAGTCAAAATATCCTTTTAGCCAAAGATTACAATCCTTTTGAGGGCTGCCCTTAACTCGACAGAAGAATTCTAATTCAATTCGATAATGGGCGCTGTCTGTCTGTGAATTTATAAAAAAAAAATATTTGATATAAAGTTGTTAATAAAAAAAATTATTTCGACAGGACTCTCTTTGTTATAGTCATTTAAAAACCCGATCGGTTGGGTAACTCTTTAAAGTTCAACTCAAAGCATTGTTCTATTCTGGTAAAACATGAAACATTTTTCCACTTTTTTTTTTTTTTTTTTTTTAATTTACAGTTCGGAAAAGTTTTTAAACAGAATTAATTTTTGATTTATCTTTATTGACCTTATCATTTTACTATAATATTATATCGAATAAAACTTTGACTAAATAAAATTTAATAAAAAACGACCACAAGCTTGATTAATATTATAATGGAATTAATTCTTGTTGGGGAAGCCGGATCAATTTCCAATAAATTCTTTATTTTCAAATGACACAATGCTGCCAGTTTCTATTAAAAAGTGTAAGAAATGTAGCATTTTTTTTTAGAAAAGAACACAAATTAAATTTTGTACATGATTTCGTAAATTTTTTTTTTTTTTTTGTGAAACAAATTAAAAGAGAAGGTTAAGTTTTGGATGCCCCCTAATCGGCATTTATTTCATACATAATTACGGATTTGTTACAAAATAAAAAAATATTTCACAGTAAAAGTTTATCAGTTCACAAGATCATCCACTTTGGAAAAAACATATTCAAATCTTTTTTTTTTATTAACACACATATTTTGTTGGGAAAATATGCACTCTTTTTGTTGTTGTTGTTTTTGATAGTGGGGCTATTTTTCATATCAAACAATAATCAAGAGAAATTATTTATGCAAATTTATAAATTTTTTAATTATACAAACAATGCGCGCAGACAAAGAAAAAAAAAATTAATGCAAAATTGAAAACAACAATGAAGGCATGTGATATGGCCTGCGCCAGATCATTGACTGGCATGATTTGATCGAAATATTTTGTAATACAGACCAGCATGTCAAAAGTTGTGCAGGAGCTGATTAATGGAATTAAAAGTTTTGAAATAAAAAGTGTTGTTTCGTTTAGGTTAATGAGGTCACTTGGAGAAAATTGAAATTTTTGGAATTCCGTCTGAAAGAGTTTTAATATTTATTTTGTTACTTAAATAAAATAATAAATAATTATATTTATCAGTTTCGGGACTTTTCAATGCCATTAATTCTGCCAACGATTTCTTAGGATATATTTTTGACTATTTCATCTTTAAAAATGTTGTTTGCCTTTAAAAGCATGTTATTTGCCAGCTACATTTTTAGCTCATTTAAATATCCTTTTTAATTTATTAATCCTGGTTTAGAAGTTTTTTTTTTATCGATTCGCATATTCCTGACCACTTTTTAATTAACAGCATATTTTTTTTATCAAAATTTTATTTAGATATTCTTTTTTAAAAAGCACACTTAGATTTTAAAAGCGTTTTATTTCTAAGGAACATTTTTAATGAATGGCAACTTAATTTCAGTTGCGTTGCCAATCGGCAACTGAAAATTTATGGTTACCAGAATATCACGATACATCAACTGACATCGAAAACTTTCAGTTTCCACCTTTAATACCGAAAATTCGAATATGAATGGCAACTGTTTATCAATTGCCATGCCAGCCCTCAACTGAAAATGAATAGTTGCCAGAATTCGATAACTTTCAGTTCCCACGCGTTACACTGTTTTCAAAAACTCCAACGCGATGTCAGCCGGCAACTGAAAATTTATGATTATAAAAAAATTTAATTTCAATGTGATGATGATCAGCCCTTGTCCCCCACCTAAAATGGAACTTTTTATTAATTACACCGTGTTACAAAAATTCACTGCGTAAAATTGTTTCTTCTCAATTTAATGTGGGGCATGATGTCTGATTCATTACATGTCTAGCAAACGCACTTTCTTCTTTTTATGGTTAAATAAAAGTGCCAAAAAAAAAGAAGAAGAAAAAAAAAAACGAAAGTATTCATATTTGAGATTAATTTATATTTTTGTTTTTGTATTGTTTTTGCATTAAGAAAAACTAAGTAAAACAATGAAGCATTTTAACTGCGGCTACATGCTGATCATTTGCTTTTATGATTTTATTTAATTATTTTTATTGCGGATTGAGTTGCAATTGCGCAGTCGTGCGTGCTGATACATTTTTCTTATTACGCTGCTGCTAATGATTTTCTTTATTACCCGTATTTTGTTGGTGTTTTAATGAATTTGTTTTTGTTTTCTTCATAAAAAAAAAACGTAAATAAGAAACGAAATGCATTCAATTATTTGATCACACAACTTTTCATCGTTGGTGATCGTAAAGATATACATCTCTGCCAGGTTTGTTTGAGTATCTGCCGAATAAATTATTCCAAAATTATTATTTAATTCTGTTTTTGCGTTTTTTTCACTTCTTTTTCTCTTTCTCTCTCTCTCTCTCTCTCTCTCTCTTTATATTTCTTTGCTGCTAATTTTCTACGTGCCTAAAGCAATAAAAGTAAAAAGCCACAATCTTATAAAAAAAAATATATATAAATAAAATTGAATTGAATGGATTATTTGTTTTTCAAATCACAATACAGCATTCACTTTTTTATTTTATAATTTTCGGAGGAATTAATAAATTGAGTGAATGGTTGGCTGGTTGGTTGACTGTCTGGTCGATTGTTTTGGATCATGTTCGATGGTTGTTTGGTAGCATGAAATAATATGTCACCATTAACACACACACACACACACACACACTCACTCATTCATTCATTATTATTAAGAGTATTCATTTAAAATAGCAAAAATCATTCCAGCATTTTTGCTCATATCACAAGTTCGCTTTGTATCGTGTATCGGCTTATTGAAATATACAGCTGATTACATATTGTGATTGGCTTACATATTGTGAATGGATTGCATATTGTGAATGTTTTCTTAAACCTTGACAACCGTTAACGGTAGTAAATTGCTAATGAATCAATTCAATCATTCACTTCAAATTGACGACCACAGATGGGAAATTGTATTGAGGAATTAAGTACCGGCAGGAAATTAGCACTACAGTGTAGTTAAAAGCACAGTAGAGTACCTGCTCTCAATTTAGGTTTAGAAACATGTTTATTTAGTTTCTTTCCCCTGCTTTAAAAGCTTTATTGTGGAAACAGTGTTTTATTATTTCAAACCAGATTATTGCAAAACGTTTTCAAAAAATTTAACAATTTCTTTTTTTTAATTATTAACAAGATAAATCTGTATTACTTTGACATAAAAACATACTGAGAAATATAAAAACTAACAAAACGAAGTTTGCAAAAAATGTAACAACTTTTTATGGGAATTTCTCTTATTCGTCAGAAGACGTTACAAAAATGTGTCATAAAAAAATATTAAATAAAACCTACAGACGACTTCCGTATGGAAGTAACGCAGACTGCTGCTGAATAAATCTTATTGGATTAAAAATAAACAACAAAAAACAGAAGATGAGGTTAAAAAGTCATTTAAATTGCAGGCCAAAAAATATTTGGAATTTTAATCTAAAAAACATCGTAAATAATTTGAAGTTTACACAAGAAAGTTGTAAAATTTTAATAGATCCGTCCGTCCTAAACAGATTAAATATTTCATCGCAATAGTTTTTGGCCACCAACTCAATTCTTCTTATGAAATATTTCCTTAATTTAGGCTTGAATCAAAAATAAAAATTTTTTTTGCTTAACTTTAACATGCTCGAAGAAGCAACTAATAAAATCTTATATTTTTATGTTTCATACGATTTTCGCATAACAAATCAAGTTGGCTGTCAGTTATGAAAATAAGTGATCTTTTTCTTTTGTGCAAAAAAAGATCAGCGAACTTTTAAATAGTGCAGAAAGATTTGAAACAATAACGTTTTTTTTGTGTGTGTGTGTGTTTCGTACGACATTTTAGTTATTTTGAATATTTTTTCTGCTTTTTTCTGCTATTTTCTTTATTTCATTTTTATAGTTAATTAATTTCACTTTCAAATTAAACGTGCTTTGAAAACAAATTTCAAACGACAGAGTTGTTGGTTAATGAGTTGCCTAAAAAGTTTCTTAAAAGTAGTTTTTGTTTTCTATAAATACGACTTTTAGTTATTGATTTCTTATGGAGTCTTTCATTGTATTGGTCAAGGAAATGGCTTAAAGGCCCGCATAAGGAATTAAAAGAAATATATGTTCATATACGAGGGTTGATTTTCAAGTTTTTAAAATTTCTAATCTAAAAATACTAAATATACGATTTTATACCAAAACAAAAACAAACTCACAAAATAGAAATAAATTTATAAAAAAAATATGTGGAAAACAGTTGACCCTGAAGGCCAATCCCTGTAACTTCCGGCTAATTTTAATCGCAAAGCTATCGTGACCTGCTTCCTGTGCTATTTTGTACTTTTGAGCTCTTCGCGGTAAAAACTATTGTTTTAATTTTCAAATCAACCGATTTCCAGATATATAATTTCGGAGTTTTTCCAAAAAATCCCTTTTTTGTATTTTTTTTTCGTTTACGATATCTCAAGAACGGATTAACCGATTTCGATCCCATTTGGTGTGGCCGAAGTAGTTCCGATTAGTTTTGGCATCGATTGGTAAAGCCGTTTAAAAGTTTTTTGTTTTAAAAGCCACTTTAAAATATGTTGTTTTTTCTAATATTCTCAATTTTCTCTCTCAATTCTCCTCTTTAAATATCTCAAGAACGGGTTAACCGATTTTGACCCGATTTGCAGTGGTCGAGCTGATTAGTTTGTGGAATTAATCGTATAAAATTTATTTTAAGAAAAATCACAAACAATTTTTATTTTTATTTTTTTGTTGTTGTTATTCGTGATATCTTTGAATCGGTTCAAATTCACAGGAAATCTAAGTTCAGTAGAACTCTTTAAAATGCCATCAGTTTGGCTGAAATCGGTCAAGCTGTTCCAAAGTTATAAGCGGGACACATAATTACACACACACACACACACAGATGCAGACATATTTACGGGTTCTCAAAATTAGTCAGGGAAGCATCCATCCTAGGACCTCGAAACGTCGACATCTGATGAGAACTCGATTTTATCAGAACAGAGTAAAACCAATAACTTCCGGTTTTTGAAAATTTTAAATCTGCGTAGGAGAAAGTAAAAAAAATTTTTTTTTTTAAATTGGGGTACATTTCGAGAACTGATATATGGAGCACCTCAAGTTTTTTTTCACAATAATTAAATATTTTGTTTAAAAATTTATTTCTGTTTTTAGACTGAATTTATTTTTAATTTTTTGGTTCGATTTATCGCTAATTGATAGAATTGTTTTCATATCATAAAAATATTATTTATTTCATTGTGTTTTATCTCTCGCTCTCTCACATTATTATTTTGGATTCTCAATATCCTTTTTATAAATCCCCAAAATCCCGCTCCACTGAAAAAAACAACGGCAAAACTCTATTTCATTAAAATTCCACAAGGCTTGAAGTTCCCCGTAAATCAGCTCTTTTTTTCTTAAAAATTTACCACGACAACGCTGATCAAACTTGTCACATTATTGTATGTCTTTCTTGATAAGTTTACAACGTTCTTTCGGAGTGAGTCCGAATGGGGCCTAAACGTGCCGGTTGCAAATATACAAGTGGATCTAACAAAAGCTGTTCAAAATTTGAATTGGTCATTTTGGGAATTGTCGTTTTTTTAAATCTATTACTGTTGTTTCTTTTTCTTAAATTTTATAAATAACATTTTTTTTTATTGATCATAGAGGCGTTTTTAGCCAATTCACTGTAGTTAATGCAGATTATCCGCGCAGCTAGAAACCAAATTTTTTTTTAAATAGCTAAAGATATTATTTTAAACAACCATTTAAATGAATGAGAAGTTTAAAAAATTGTGAAAGTTATAACAAGAACTTATTAACTATTTTCTTACTTTTTTCATTTTATATTGGCTGGTTTTCTTTCCAAATTTGACTATTTTCTTCCTTTTTTCCTTTTATATTGGCTGGTTTTCTTTCCAAAAATTTTTCTAAGTGTAAAAACCATAATTTTGAGCTCGGCTTGAGCGAACATGCATATGAAATATGTATATGTTTACATGTTTGGCAGAGTCCATGAACAACAAATTGCAAAGTCAAAATATATTAAAAATTAGAATAAAAGAAATTTGTTAACCCCAAAGACTTTTTGAGTTTCTTTCGTCACAACTGATGAATATATAATAAAGCATTAAAAGGCCTTATTCATAAAATATATTTAAAGCTTATAAACTGATTATCAGGCAAATTTAGTATAAAAAAATTTGCTTTATTAGCATACAACATTTTTTTATTGCAACAAAAACAAACTTTTTTCTGACTATAAAAAAAGATATTTAGAAAAACTAACAAAAACAAAAAAAAGCAAAAGAAAATCCAAACATTTCAAGCCACTTTGAACCCGCATTAAACCGCGGCAGCAAAAGTGACAATGATTTCTTCTTACAGCATCGCAACTACTCGCAACTCAGCGGGGCAAGATACTTTAACCACAACACTCCACCTTTTCCATGACACTTTAGTTTTTCTCTCTCTCTTCTTTTTCTTATTATTATTATTATAATTTTTGTTGTTGTATTTTTTGCAAAAATTAACCCACAGATTTAGAGAGCGAAAAATATTACAGCCACTTGCTGATTTTCCCAACAATTAAGTGACTCCTCAGTTTAGGGCTTTTGCTTGTCAAGAGGACTGATTTGAACGCAAATAAATATTTAAAAAAAAGTATAAGAAAAGTTTCACTTTTATTTAAAAATGTTATAAAATAAAACAATACTCCGCGGGAAAAGAGTACAACAGACGTTGAAATTTATTTACGGCTACACCAACGACAATGACAATGTTGCTGCTTCTTCTTCTTGTAATTTTTTTTTTTTTATGGAAAAATTAATAAATCATTTGAAATATTAAAAGTAGTCGCCTACAATACGGGTAAAATGAATGCAGGAGGTATTGCGATTGCATTACATGAATGAAAAAACAGTAACAGATACACCCGATTCAACCTGCCCGCACTTTTTTCTACTTCTTCTTCTTCTTCTTCTTCTTCGAATTGGTAATAAGTTAAGGCACCCTCATAAAATAACATTTTATACAATTAAAAAAATAAACAAATTTTATGTTTGTATTTTCTAATAAATAATAGAAATGCCTTCTTTATATTTTCCTTTCAGACACAAAATTAAAGACGCGCTTTTTACACTCAAGAAAAATATATGCAACCAGAAAATAACAGATCTTGACAAAATGTAATGAAACGAAATGAAAAAAAATGGTTTTTAAACATAAAAAATATTTGAAAAAAAATATATAAAAAAACCAAACATGTGTGCTTAATTATTGGCTGAAATTAAAATCACAAGTCACTGACCGCAACGTGCCTATTTGGGTCATATTTTATTGCCATCGTTATTAAACAACTTGCAAGAGACTTGAACAAATAAAAAATAAAAAGATATTTAATAAATATTGAGGCATACGCAACAGCTAAAGTTAAAAAGAAAATGTTTTAACACACTTCCCATGTAAACTACGGCGCACGTTAATTATAATTTTTGTTTTAATTGCAAATTTCCTACACACACACACACACACACACTCTCTCGCCGGGCTATCAGATAGAACATAATTTTCTCTCTGCTTATCGTAAATCTGCTCATTTACCAAGAACACAATAATAAAATATTATACGAATTTGTTTGAACTTTAAAGCGACAATACAAAAAAAAAATAACAACAAAAATTTTTTATTGTTCAAGAATTGTTCTTATAAGAAAACACAATCCCTCAATTGCTGCTGCCCTTTAAGGGAATTGTTTTAATTGTTTTTTTTTTATATCTCAAAAGTTTGTTCACACTTACCTTGTGTTTTCGCCGCAATAGATGTGGTGCACCGCCGGGCGGCTGGAGCGGCACTGCCGGCTCTGGTGTCACTGTTTGTATGGGACGCGGTGGTTTCAACGCCAGTTTCTTTAAACTGGCAATACGTTTATCACACATCAACGATACATCATCAATTCTTTGGAGAACCTGCAAAGAAAAAAGCAAAACAACAGCGTTAATTAAAAAATATATATATATATATGAAATTTAATTCGGAATAAAAGTCTACGGCAAAATGCACGATGCAGTGTGATCGTATACGATTTCGAATAAAATATTTTAAAGGCGTTTTCTTTTTTTTGTTTTTTTTTGAAAATATGAAACATTTTTAACTTTTCAAAAATCGGAAAGTTATTGGTTTTACCCTGTTGGGAAAAAATCGAGTTCTCACAAGATTTCCACGTTTTGAGGTCTTAGGATGCTTCCCTGTAGAGCTGTGCCGAACTTCATCAAACGCTCGTTTTTGACAACAACCTCTAATCAAACCCGTGTAATTTAAATAGGTTTGATTAGAGGTTGTTGTCAAAAACGAGCATTTGAGAGCGTTTGATGAAAATCGGCACAGCTCTACTTCGCTGACTAGTTTTGAGAACTCGTGACAATGTCTATACATATGTGTGTGTGTGTGTGTGTGTGTGTTTGCGTGTGTAAATATGTGACCCGCTTATAAGGCTTGAGCGATTTCAATCAAACTCATGGCCGATCGATTTTAAGCAACTTTAAATAAACTTATAAAAAACATTTTTTAAAGCGGTTTTATAAAATAATTTTTAAACGGGTTTACCGATCAGGCTACTCAGCTATCAAGATTAAAAAATCACATCGGCCATTGCAAATCGGGTCAAAATCGCTGAAACCTTTTTGGAGATATTTAAAGAAGACAATTGAAAGAGAAGATTGAGAATTTCAAAGAAAATTAGAAAGATTTAAACGGCTTTACCGATCAATCCCACAACTAATAAGCTCTCAAAGAACTACTTTGGCCATTGAAAACCGGGTCAAAATCGCTTAATCCGTTGTTGAGATATCGTAAACGAAAAAAATTCTAAAGAAGTGATTTTTTTTTGAAAAACTCCGAAATTATATATCTGGTCAGTTCATGTTCTCGATTCTTCCACAGTCAGCGAAAACTATATCAATCACCGCTTATCCCGTGGAAATCGGTTGATTTGAAAATTAAAATAATAGTAGAAATAATAGAAGTATAAAATAGCACAAGAACCAGGTTGCGATTAAAATTAGAGGGAAGGTACGGGGATAATGAAACATATTTTTTTTAAAATCTTTTCCAAAAAGTGATGGTTTAAATGAAGAAGTTTTAAGTCAAAAATTATTTTTTGCAAGGGAAGTTGAATTAAATTTTAATAAAATGGTTATTTGAAATTACTGAATGTTGCCGTTTTCTATTAAAAAGTGTAAAAAATGTAGCATTATTTTTTAGAAAAGAAATCAAATATAATCACCCCTGTCATGAATACTTTTTTCATTCCCAATCGCGAAAACTCCCCGTAAATAATTTCATGGTAAAATAATATGCTCCTGATTGTGAATGATTTCTTTCCTGGGATTTTTTTTTATTTTCCCCTTTAAATTGGGCACTTTATTTTTGCTGGGAAAAAGTAATTCTTTATACACATAATTCGAATAACACATTTAATTTTAGGGGCATGGTCCGTTAATAGGCTGATAAAAAACTTTGTTTCCGAAAATTCTGCCGAACTATTTTACTATATAAAAGTTAAATCAACAAGTGTGGCAACCCAATTCTACAATTCGCTTCTTAAATTTTTTTACAGGCGTATATTTTTGCCCAAAAAGTTTTTGATTTTCGTGTTCTTTTAATTTTTATTCTAATTTTACATTGAATGAAAACGGATGGAGGAAAATAATGGGCCTTATTACGATTTTCGTACGAGTAGTCGTAATAAAAAGACTCCAGTGTTAAACATGTGGCAAGTATTGCCACTCTTTAACGGTTTCGTGAGCACTGCGACAGCCATAAAAAGATTTATTCTTTCCCTTCCAGGGGATCAAAAATTTCATGGGAACAAAAATACTACTTGTTATTCTCGATAGGGGCGAATAAAATTATCATCAATAAATACTTAATTTAATTAAATAATAATTATTTCATTTCATTTTTTTAAATCGCAATTGATTTCACTCGCATTATATCGGATATAAGGAATTCTTTGTATTACATCCAAACGAATAATCAAAATGCTGTTTATTTTTTTCTCTGGAAAACAAAAAAATTTTAACAAAAACCGAATGATCAAATTATAAGAAATTAAAACAATCAACCCGCATTATGCGTTACCAACTATTCGCTCATTCGATGCATAGAAAGTGAATAGAAAACTTATAATTGTTAGTTCGGTTTGTAGTTTTTAGATTTCTTCAGATATTTGCCAGCATTCGCAGTGGCACGGAATTGCCATGAATGCAATAAGCAAAAAACAAAAACAAAAACAACAACAATTGAATCTGTTTGTTGTTGAGTTGCAAATGAATGAAACAAAAAGCTACGCATCACAGCAATTAATCAAGTTAATAATTGTTGAATGTTGCCTGCTTTAGATTGAAGCATCAGTTAGTCTTTTTAGCTGCAACTACTCGCGACGTCTGTATGCAGGCCGTTTTTCTTTCTCTTATTATTTTCTGCATTTTTTTTTTCGTTTGTTTCGTGACAAATAATCACATTAAGAAAACAAACGTGGGATATTTTTAGTTTATCATTGAACGAGGCAATAAAGCGTTGGCAATTGGGATTTATGCATTTGGCAGGCAATCAAATTTAATGACGAGGCAAAAAAAAAAAAAAAAAGCTGCTGAATATTTTCTTCGATTTGCCAAGTGGCAACAGAAGCAGTAAATCCATAGAAAATTTATTGTGGAACGGTATTAGACAACAATTTTGGATTTAGATTTTTAACGAAAAAATACTTTAAATCGATTTGCATAAATCAGAGGCTGATCTCTTCTAAAACTTCTTTTCGCGCGCAACAAAATTTTTTTAGGTTAGTGTTTTGGTAATCAAAAAGATCTGATTTGATACACACCCGTTTCGTTTTAATGCATTTTCTACGACTTGTCGCCAAATTTTCGGTTCTTCTTGCCGAACTTCATCAAACGCTCTCAAGCGCTCGTTTTTGACAACAACCTCTAATCAAACCCATTTTAATTAGAAATTGATTAGAGGTTGTTGTCAAAAACGAGCGTTTGATGAAGTTCGGCACAGCTCTAGACCGAACGTAAGTTTTCATATCAAACCCGAACGCGAACATTCGGCCGAACTTGAACCCATCCCGAGCTTTTTGTGAATTGTACTTTTTTTAAATTTATTTATAAAATAAAAAAAATTTAATTTAAAGAATTCATAAAAACTTGTTTGGGATATGTTGGTTTTTATAATTTTCAAACGATTATTTTGTTGTAATTTTTTAATCATTTCTAATGTTCTTAACTATGATTTTTATAATAATTTCATAATTTTCATTGATAATGTTCGCAACATATTTTTAATTCATAAATATTTAAAAGCCCCAGGCTTTATAAATTTTTTTAATGTTTACACAGCAGAGCTTAACAGGTGTTTTCGAAAGCCACCGCACTCTTACCATCTCTGCTCATGTGTATTTTCGCTTATCAAAATTTATTAGGCGACTTCGTTGAATGTGATAACAATTTTTGTCTATAAAAATTTTATTATGAAATAGAATTCGAGAATTGTAACGAACTGATAGTAACACACTTTGAGTCCTTGTGTTGCCGTTTTGATTATTTTTTTCGTGTTGTTATTTCTGAATTTTTGTTTTATTTATATGATTTTTAATTTGGCCAAGAGAGTTGTAGAGTTGAATTTTTTTAAGGATACAAAAGGTCCTGTTTTGTTATCCTTAACAAGGTTGAAGTATTCCTGGACATAACTGGACTGATAAATATCCCAATGGGAAACTCGCCCTCAATTTAATTATTCAACTTGCACAACAAAGCAGAACAGTTGTTTTCGAAGCCCGCTACACTGCCGTTATTACTACTCAAGTATATTTCAGCTTAGCGCAACTTATTAGATGGCTCAATTAAATGTGATAACAATCCTAAAGTATGAAAATTTAATTATGAAATAGTAAACGAGAATTGTATCAAACCGATGGTAACACACTTTAAATTCCAGTGCTGCCGTTTGATTATATTTCTCATGTTTTCAAACTAAACTTTTTTAATTCTTTTAGTATTAAACCCAGAAGTAAACTTCTGAAATTCCAAAACATGTGAAATTTTTTCTGCCTTAACAGAATTTTTATTTTCGTGTTGCACAGTGTAGATTTAAATAAATATGTTCTAAAACACATTAACAAAAACGCTACCAACTGCAAGCACTTTCCAATTTTTGCATCATTTGCCTCTACAACGTCAAAACAATAGCAAAGAAAATCATTGATCATCGATCACTGTCGATTATGTGTCCAAGAGACTCAAGACTTTATTCCTCCATAATTTCATCAAGTCATTCGGCATTTTCACTTTCCTTGCAATCATTTGGCAGACAGTAATGGAAAATTTGAAATGATTTTAAGTAAAACTTATTTCTAATTGGACGCATCGCCATGACTACTGATTCTGCTAAATCATGCTCTTCGGCTCCGGAGTTTCAGCCAAATGATCACATACAACAATTAAACATTTTTCGATTAAAGCCTACAATTTCACTTGCCATTTGGAGAAGCATTTAAATTTTATATTCATATTTTATGGATGGCAAATGAAACACAAAAACCGTACAACTTAAATTGAAAATGATCATAAAAATTAACGATCAACGATGGACTACCAGCGAACCACAAGCCACCACCAGCAGAGCAGTAGCAGCAGCAGCAACAACATCTTCTTCATTTTATTACCGGCAGCAACATGCATGAGATCATACGCATGTGTGTGATTTACCTTGACTTTTAACCAGGCGATTTGTTGATCACTGCTAACAAAACAACAACATCATCGCGCGAATAACAACAAAACAACACCAGCGGTGGCATTACGAATTTCCTTGATTTATGGTTAACTGATTGTGTTTCGTTGTTGGCAAAATTTCCTTCCACATGACGTCTGCACGTTTCAATTTCTTTTCTTTTTCGATTAAAACACTTGAAACAATAACAACAACAAAAGCAAACACATTCGATTTTAGCAGACATGATATTTTTTCGGTTTCGTTGAAAAGGTCATCAAGTCTGTTCATCTTTTTGTTGCCAACAACGGAAGTATTAAAGGAGTTTTGTGTTGCCAGGAAGGTGCTGCTGCACGGAGAGAAAAAGTTTTGATTTAGAATTTCGGATACGAGTACCGGGGGTAAATTGTGGCATTCGATATCGAACTTCAATTGTATTATGATTTAATCCGAAAACGTTTTTCTTTATTCTTATCAATTTTATTATTTATCAATTCATTTAATTTCTTAAACGAGACTAAAGTTGTTTTTGCAAAATTCCAGCGCTCTGGTCAACTTGAAATCTGGTCCAGTTCATCTATAAATTTTCTCAAAGTGTAGGCTGCACATTTAACAAGCTCAAGCAGTCATCCAGCCATTAGGCGCAAATGTTTAGTTTAATAGTGATGACAATTTCTTCTTTTTCTTATTCCAAAGTCTGGGCCAGAGCTTTGCAAAGTTTCACAGTGGGCTCGAGTGCTAAAAAAAATAGCTCTGATATATAAACAAATTTTGAGCAATTGCTCCGAATACCAAATCATGTTTCTTATTTAAAAGAAAATTTCTTCTGTTTGAATTTCAGTAGATGAAAAAATTTAAAAGGCATTAAAAGAAAGGGGAAAAGCGACCAAATCAGATTGGTTTTTGAGATCCGCACAACTCCCAAGTCTTAAAATTAAAACTTTTCTGTATTTTTCTTATTCTGCTGCAGAAATAGGGCATTCGGCTTAGAACAGGTTTAAATTTATCGTAACTTCGAGATGACCGAATTATAGGGCCTCTCGGCTGCGACTCTTTTGAAGATATCTAAATTCCAGCCGCACCTCCTCAAATGCTTCCTTAACTGCTGTACGAAATTTTATTCCAATCGAACTATTTGTTTAAGTAATTGACGAATTATTTCAATTTTTTTGTTGCAACATGCACCACTGTGCAACGGCACATATTCTTTCTGAGTGTATTATTTTGGATGGTAGTGAAAGACATGTTTTATATGCTGATCTTTTCTATTCGTATGAAACAGAACGAGCTTGAGCGTCCTCAGAATTGTCTTTTATTGGAGGAGTTATACAGAGGTGGCCAATCTTTGGTCCAGTTCGATTTCTTATTCAATTCCAGTGTTTTGTTAGTATCTTTCTTGGCTTAAACTTTTTTTTCAAATGTGCAATTTTATGTATAATAAAAAATAAATAATAAGAAATTATTTTTTTTTTAATTAAAAAAAATTTTGACATTTTTAGAAAATCTGCTCTATCCTGGATATATTTTTCAATGTAAGCAAAACCATCAATTCTTACAATTATTGCATAAGTAGTGGTAATAAAATGACTCGAATGCTAAGCTTATGCCAAGCGTTGCCACATGTTATTGATATCGATTACGACAACCATAATAAGGAAGTACATATTTTTATTATTTAAAATATTCGAACAGTAATTCAATCATCCTTATCGTATTTGGCACTTTTCGCCTATAAATTCGACATATTGTAATAGACTAAAGAAACATTTTGCTTTTTGTCTTTAATCTATTACAAATTGTCGTATTTCAAAGGCGAAGACGCCGAACACGATAATGGTGAATATGTACACATTTTTTTCAATCGACCCCACTGTGCATTTGTCTTCTCTGTTAGCTTTCTTTGCATAATAAAATATGTTTGCTGTCAAAGGAAGATCCAACATGATGTTGTTGATATTAAATAATAATTCAGTGAAGAAAAAATAACACAAAATGATGATTGTTTTCCTGCATGGACTACGCCGATGTTTGTTCATGATGAGGAAGATTTCCTTGTTATCAGCAAATGCATCAATAATTTTTAAATAAATTCCACGCGCTGTTCAGCAAAATACTAAATAATTTTCGTCATCTGAGCACCCAACACTTAAAAATTGCCATTAAGGAAAATGTCCAAAAAAGTCCAAAAGAGATTTTGACAGCTAAACTGCTGCTCCAGCCGAAGAATGAAGGTGTGGGGGTCTCTATTAAATTTATCCGTTTATTTTTCTGATTACCATGGCATCCTCCTCTAGTGATTTCACTGCAGATTAGATGCACGTGTCTAGAGGTTATCATGGATTTCTGTGGGAAAACAAATGATGGTTGCATAAGGACTTCCAAGTAGAAAATGTTGTTCGTTTTTTTTTTGGCCAGACTGTGTGTGATGTTGTTTGTCTTCTTCAATATTATGTGGGCATAAAAGAGTCTTGACAAAACAGTGAAAACATTGCTTGAAAAAAAAATATTAAAAAAATTAAACAAAAATATCCTCCAGTGTCAAGGCAATGGCATGCACATGAAATAGTGAAAGTTTTGAAGAAGATGCCATCGATGTAACAATAAATTTCGACTATTTTATGCAACGCCAGCCAACCGCACTTTGTTGCCAGTCTAACAAGTTGCAGGGGTTAAATAATTGTTGCATAAAATATTGTTATTAAATTTTGTTAATATTAAAAGTTATTGAACTCTGCATGTCGCTCTTAACTTAATGGGATAAATTTTGAAAAATTATTTATGAAATTGATTAGGAGAAATTGTCAATATTAAATAATTGCAGATATGAGAAAAACTATGCAACACCAGCAACAGCAGGAAAAACTGGCCAAAGACAAAATGCAAACAAAAAAGTTTTAGTTTTCTCAGAACAATCAGTGAGTGGAAATTTAAAAATAACAGCAGCTGATTAAACAATTTGACAAAATGTCTTATAGTTTAAGTTGAATGGCCGACTGTTATAAATTTATATCATTTTGAACAGCAGACACCTGCGAAAATTTATTTGTTTTCATTTTTGAAGAGTAGAATAACTAAAAAAAATTGTTATAGAGATTTTTCCTGTGATAAAGTTAAAAATAGTTCGGCACAGCTCTAGCTAGTGCTGTACCGAACTGCATCAAACGGTCTCAAACACTCGCTTTTGACAACAACCTCTAATCAAACCCATTTAAATTACATGGGTTTGATTACAGGTTGTTGTCAAAAACGCTCTCAAACGCTCGTTTTTGACAACAACCATTAGTCAAACCCATGTATTTTAAATGGGTTTGATTAGAGGTTGTTGTCAAAAACGAGCGTTGGAGAGCGTTCTTGACAACTTCTAATCAAACCCGTGTAATTTAAATGGGTTTGATTAGAGGTTGTTGTCAAAAACGCTCTCAAACGCTCGTTTTTAACAACAACCATTAGTCAAACCCATGTATTTTATATGGGTTTGATTAGAGGTTGTTGTCAAAAACGAGCGTTGGAGAGCGTTCTTGACAACTTCTAATCAAACCCGCGTAATTTAAATGGGTTTGATTAGAGGTTGTTGTCAAAAACGAGCGTTGGAGAGCGTTTTTGACAACTTCTAATCAAACCCGTGTAATTTAAATGGGTTTGATTAGAGGTTGTTGTCAAAAACGAGCGTTTGAGAGCTTTTGATGAAGTTCGGCACAGCTGTACTAAATTGGACTAAAATTGATTTTTTGTTCTTCTTTTTTTGTGTCTGATTGAAGTCTTTGAAAGAACGTAGAGATTGTAAGAGATGAAAAAATATGCTGGAATATGACAAACTGAAAGTATCTAAAATATGATAATTATTGGAATAAAACGAGGTGAACGTCTTTCTTTTGAAATATTTTTGTATCTGTTATTTCGCTGCAAGTGCTGGCTGTTGGAACAGAATATGCAAAACGGCACGAAATGACACAGAATTTTTATTTGAAATATTTTTTTTTAAATGTTTTTTCCCATTTCCAATCGCTCTTGCACAACTGCAGTTACGTGCACTAATTAAGAAGACCGGGAGTGTGTGTATTCATGGTCGAATCAAGATTTTCATTAGCAGCTTCATGCGCAGCAACAACCATCAATTTTCCACAAGAGTTTAATATTTTTTGTTTGTGAAAACCACTCACTACTACTGACTTGAAAATTATGCTGCAGTCGATTATGAATGCAGTGGCCACAACTCCATCTTCATGATCAAACAAAAAAAAAAAAAATTATTAATAAATCAAACTGACAAAATGAGAATTCCTTTTCTTTTTTTTTTGGCTTTCATTTCTTAACGTTTCCCGTTAACAATTTGTGTACAATGAATTTTCTGGTTGGCCAAATAAAGTTGATCTCCTTCGCAAAACAGAATTTATGCCAAAATAATCGTTAAAACCACTTCTGGCAGGAATCTCGTTCTCTCTGTTCGTTCTTCTTTGGCAAAGAATTTTTTCTCACATAATTTTTTTTGTGAACATGTTCGATTTATAACCTCAAACAAGTTTTATTTTTCATTTATTCCACTTTTTTTACTTTTTAATTTTACGTTTGCATTTGTGACCCATATTTAAAATTAAGAAGAAGAACAAGAACTTTTTTTTAAAGAAATAATCACACTCTAGAATCTTTTGACCGGTTTTGTGCCGATAGAGGGAAAACAAATTGAAAGGTTTTCTTTTTTTTCTTCTTTCATTTTATTTTAACTTGGTCAGTTGTACGAACGAACGTAATTGTGTTCTTCATATCCCAGTGAATTATGTTGTGGGAATTTTTCACTTCTTTGGAGGTCATTATGAGCAACAACCCATTAATCATTGGAAGTTTTGTGCTATCGGGTGTTTTCTTTTTGGCTGCATAAAAACTATCAATAGCGATAATGTAGCGCTTTAACTGCTGAAACTGTCAAACTGTGTTGAAATTTTGGTTCAGTAAAGTTTAGCAGTTCATGGACAATAAATTTTCAAAGCCAGCAAATTTATAGGAAAAAACGATTGATCATTCTTGCATTTTCTAGAGCTGTACCGAACTGAATCAAACGCTCTCAAACGCTCGTTTTTGACAAGAACCTGTATTCAAACCCATTTAAATTACATGGGTTTGATTGGTGGTTCTTGTCGAAAACGAGCGTTTCAGAGCGTTTGATTCAGTTCGGTACAGCTCTAGCATTTTCCCGCTAATATTAGCCTCAAACATGTTGCAACTTGGTTGGTTGTGCAGCTTTTTAGCCCTTCGAGCCAAAATACAATTTTTTGATTTTTAAACTATAAATTTTTTTTTATAAATTAACCCTATATCTATGTGATAAGCGGTGATAGTCGAGAACACTAATTGATCAGATATATAGTTACGGAATTCTTATATCACTTTTTTTGCAGGGCAGCAATAAATAATAATAATTAAAAAAATTTATATATTTGCGAAAGGTGATGAAAACTAAAAATACATGCGAAAATACTCAGAAATCCCAATATTGGGATTTTAGAAATGTCTTTGAGAGTTTCGGGGATCCCAGTCTGATTACATAATTTTCCACCTAACAAGTTTTCAGACGAATATATTGATATATAAAATATATCAAAAAATCTTTTTATGAAAAAGTAAAAAATTCCGCGAAAATGCTAAGAAATCCTAATGTTGGGATTTTAGAAATTTCTTTGGGAGTTTCGGCGATCTCGCTCTGATTACATAATTTTCCACCTCAGCAAGAATTTTCAGACGAATATATCTGTATATTTATATTATATCAAAAAATCTTTTTATTAAAAAGTAAAAAATTCCGCGAATATACTAAGAAATCCCAATATTGGGATTTTAGAAATGTATTAAGCAAGAGTTTTCAGACGAATATATCTATATCTATATATAAAATATTTCAAAGAATCTTTTTATTAAAAAGTAAAAAATTCCGCGAAAATACTAAGAAATCCCGATATGGGGATTTTAGAAATTTCTTTGGGAAATTCGGGGATCTCAAACACAAACTGCATTCGACTTTCCTACACACTGATTACATAATTTTCCACCTAAACAAGGGGTTTCAGGCGAATATATTGATAAATCAAAATTTTACGGAATCTCTTTGTTTAGGTAGTCTTTTCATGTTTGACTGCTGGTTGCATCTCCATTTTTAAGTTATTTTAAAATTTGTTTGTTAAAAAATATCTTTTTCCGGCCTTTGACTTTGACATCTTAGTTTTGCATTTTTCATAAAAACACTTAAATGATTCAAATGAACAAGAATAATAATATAATAAAATAAAAGATTCATATAAAAAAACAGAAGCTGGATTTCCTTGATACCAAAATAATCGACTGGAAACTATTCTTTGCACAGAAGACATTTCAAAAATAAAGAAAAGCGATTACGTACGACAATATTGTCTGCTGACTTGGATGAGGCAGAGACCACATTCTGACGCCATATAAAATAGATTGTGCAACTTTATGTTTTTCTTTAGTTGCACACAAAAGTATTAAAAAACAAAAACAACAAAAATGATTTCAGATGTTGTTGCAACATTTAATACTGTTGTGCCACTGCTGATGGGATTGATAATTTCTGGATCTTCTATTATGGAATTGTTCTCTAATCTTGGCGATGATGCGGACGGACAGACGGACAGCCAACTCGTTATTTATAGGCAAACCAATTTAATCCTGTTTTCGATGAAACTAGAAAGACGACAGACATTATGATCATGATTTTCGCTTGTTGTCTTTCAATGTTTCTTGCATTCGTGCCAATTCGGTTCATTATGTATTTAATGATGATGATGATGATGATCGTATTTCATTTATCATTATTTTATACTGTTGCTGTGCTTGCAACTTCTTTGCAAGAGGAAACTATTTTTATAAATTTTTTTTTGCATCAGTTATCGATGACAATCAGCTTTGGGATGAACTTTAAGTGAAGCATTTGAAGTTTCACAGCAACATGTTTGATGCAACCTAAGAAATTTATGTTTTTTTTTTCTTTCCTAAAAATTGGTTCAATTGCGTGAGAGGCAAATCATGTTGAGCAAAATATGTAATTTAAAATTGGTTTTCTTTTTCGGTTGCAAATATTTTAATTTTAGGCCTCGATTATATCACTGAAAGATTTGAAAGAAAAAATAATTATATATATAGAAGAAAAAGTTTCAAGATTTTCAGACAGTTGTTTGCGATATTAAAAAATCAAAACATAATATTTATATATATTTTTTCAAAATTTCAAAACTTTTACAGACATGACAAATCGATATACGTATAGGGTGTTTTTTATAGAGTGATACAACTTTGAGTTGGCATCACTGCTTTATTTGAAAACCCCATTAACAGCTGATAGTTGCTTTTTGTTTAGTTTGCTTTGACATTTCATTATGTATCGACTTACAGCAGAGCAACGCGAGCAAATTGTGGAAATTTTTAATCAAAATAATGGTCCTGTTCGTCAAACTTATCGTGCACTTCGTCCATTCAAAATTTTATTTTCCGATGAAGCCCATTTTTGGTTGAATGGGTACGTCATTAAACAGAGTTGTTGCATTTGGAGTGAGGATAATGCACAAGCTTTTGCCGAAACACCACTACATCCACAGAAAATTACTGTTTGTTGCGCTTTATGGGCTGGCGGAGTCATTGGCCCACATCTCTTCAAAAACGATGATGGTCAGAATGTTACTGCTTGTGACAATTGGTGTTGCAGATTTCGCCTTGTACGCGCCAGCCGTGGCGGCCACATGGCCGAAATCATATTTAAACATTAATGTCATAAAATTTTCTATCCAAAAAAGACAGTTTCATTGATATGAAAAATATATTACTATGTTTTATTATGATTTAAACTTGTATCACTCCATAAAAAAACACCCTATATATCGTTTTTTAAGTTTCGTGACTCCAAATATTCCCTTTCAGATGACATGAGCACTATTTCTCGGATTAATTATGTTTGTAAACTTTTAGAACTTTGCAGATACTACATTTTTGCAAAAATTAGCATGATTTCTTTGATTAATTACATTTTAAATATTCCCAAACTGCAGATATTATATTTTTTCAAATATTTAAAATTATTTTTTATATTTCGTAGTCCAAAAAAAAACCCTTTAAGATAACATAAGAATAATTTTTGTCTATGAGATGGTTTTCGAAATATTGAAAATATAAAATTTTGAAATAGAATAGAATAATTTTTAATTCTTTTAGGTGAGATTGAAATTTTTTTAAGCAAACAAGAAAAAATTTTTAAATAGCTCATATTGAACCTTTAATATCGGCCCTACCGGCTCATCATGTTAATCTGAAATTTTTTTTACCCCACCCTCGTACTCTGCAGAAACATGCTAAATAATTTAAGTGAAGGACAAACATTTGGAATTTTGTCGCATCATATATTTACTCGCAAATTATCGCTACACAAATCTGTCAGTTGTTTTTTCTGTAAATCAATATGAATTTTCAAAATTTATTTCCGTTGTTTCACACTAAGAAAACAGCATGAAAAACATGATGTTTTCCCAAACAACAACAACAACAACAACTGCAAACTATTTATATCGCTGAAACTACAAAAAATTCCAGCGTGTTGTGTTACAATAAATTTTCTTGTTTATCGATCGTCTTAACAGTTTAGCCCATATTTGTCATAACGAGCAGCAAGACAAATTAAATGGCTGGTTATGCAACAGTGTTGCCAGTCTAGACAATTTTCTAGTAGTTCATAGAGCTGTGCCGAACTTCGTCAAACGCTCTCAAGCGCTCGTTTTTGACAACAACCTCTAACCAAACCCATGTAATTACATGGGTTTGATTAGAAAAAGAAACATAAATGGTATATAATTTTGTTTGCAACTAATTTGATTACTAGCACTTTTTTGTTCGATCAAACACATGGCCTGGACTTTTCAGATCTCAGTTAATTTTGGTTTAGAAAATTTTTTTGTATAGAAAATTTTTAGGGAACCGCTTAGGTTCGATTGAAGTGCAGGTCTTTAATGAAATAAAAAAAAATCATATGTCACCGGAAAAATGAGAATTAAACGAAGTTTAAACTTAATCCACATCCCAGAAGCAGGATCATAGTGGATATAATTTAAATAGTTTAATTCATTTTAACAGTTTTTGTAAGAAAGAGAATGTTTTGTATTGATTTGGGAAACATTTTCGTTTTTACCGGTTTTGGTTATGTGCCGCTTTCAGTGTTCGCCTTCGAATTTTCTACTGATCGAACGTTTTGCACAAAGTTTGCGTAAAACTTTTTGATAGCTTAGTTCCATGCTAATAAGTCACTGTAGGCAGAAGTTGTCAATGTCAAATACATATTTAAAAAAATAATAATAAAAATTTAGATAAAATTCTGGCAACTCCGTTCTGCCACAACAGTTAAATAATAAAATGGAAACACTGCAACTGCAGGCTGTTACATTTTTTCACAGCAGCTGACAAATCGACCACAGTTTCCACTATGCCAGTGTTATATGGGGACAGCGGGCAAAGTAATAAAAAGTTTGATTTAATTTTGTGTATTAAAGTTTAGCAAGATATAAAAGCAGTATAGGGTGTTGTGAAAAGAGCTGAAACATAAAACAATTAGTAAAAGATTTTTTAGGAAAATAGTTCAGAATACGCTGGATAACATTTTTTAAATTTCCATAAATATTTTTTTTTTTTTTGGGTTGAACCAGCTCTCAGGAGATGACCCCTACATGAGCAGTGCATTGTACGGAATAGTGTTGAGAGGACAGATGAAGAGAATGAAACGATAAATAATTTATTGTACATATTTTTTACTTCTTATTTCGCCGGTATATTTTTGTTACAGCAGTCAAAGAAGGAAGCCACAGTTATTCTGCTCTTTAGTACATGAAAGTGTCAATTGTTGTTGAAAATAAACTGCTTCTAGTATTTTTTTTCCTACGCAAAACTAAATTGAATATAAGATAAGATGGAGCTGCATACAACTCAGTGGCTTTTTATTACTTTTCTTCATTTTATCCATCGAATAGGTTGTCCGTCCCAACAAATAAATTGTCATTCCGTATCAAATTGCTAACCGACATCATTTGGTGTTAAAGCAAACGTCATTCGTTGCCAACATTCCATGGCTAAATTGCATTTAATTCTTGAAATTGTGGTCATAAATATAAATACATATATATGTGCACACTATCATACACATTTTCATATGTCGATATCTTTAAAGTCATTTACTGCGAGTGTTTAGTGGCTGCTGATGTTTGTGCATCATTAAGATCGTCATATTTCCTGTTAAATTCCAATTAGAAACAGTTATATAACCGATAATACGTGATTACGTGCGTTTGTGTGTTGTGGCTCATTAAGACGAAATTGAATCGGTTTGGAAAATTTCAGCAAAAACACTGTTTAACAAACTGAAAATTAACTCATTGCAAACACTATTTGATTTCGACCGTTTTTTTTTTTAATCAACAACTTTTTATATCCAATATAATTTTTCAATTCACAGACTGACACAGGCCTTTATGGAATTTGAGGTATTTGGTTGTTATTTATGTATAAATAATTTTAAATTTCATTTTACAGATTTATTTTTCCCAGTGCAGTAAGCAAAATTTATTCAAAATGTACAGAGTATTTTTAATTATTTTTCAAATTATCCTGAGAGTATGCCAAAATCAAACCCAGCGTATGAACAATTTGAAGAGGAAACGCGGTCAATACTTAGTTGAGATCATCTTTAAATATTGAATTATATAGATCGTTATATATACTCTAATAAAGATTTCATAGGTTTTTCTAAATTTTTTTGTTTTTCTTTACAAATGAAATTCGAAAGTTCCTTAAAAAATCGTCCATTAGATTTATGAACGGGTTTTTGCGCTTCAAAGATTTTCTTTGTTGCCCAGTGTAATTGTGTACACTTTTCCAACATTTTTATGACACGTCTGTCGGGATGTTTGGAGTTTTTTTTTGTCACATTAATAAGATTTTTTAAATCAAATATAATGGCAGACTGACAGTTTTTTAAATAAATAATAAACAAGATTATTTAAATTATGTAAGAAGTTATTTGAAATATTGACTTTTTTTGTGCCGCATTAAACTGATAAAATTTGTCCTTAATGCAAAACTTTTTTTTTTAGAATATTTACATGACATCGTTTGTCAGTATGAAAACAAAAATTTAGTTCATTGAAGCAAAAATAAAAAAAAAGAATGTGCACGACGAACAAGACGTGCGGTAAACAAGTAGATAATAAAAAAAAAAGATTTTCTGACCCGATTTAAATGACTTTAAACTTAGTATGAGCTCAGACTTGCAATTTTTGTTTGCAGCAAGTCTTGAGTTTATAACGAAAAATAAACATAAATGGTATATATTTCTATTTTAACACTCTCACACAACACAAGAATTGCTGCAACAAAAGTTACATGCTATGAACTTATTATAATAGAAATAAATTATTTTGGTGTCATATTATTTCTTTAACTAAATTTATTGCGAAAAATTGGCCTGATTTTGCAATATAATATATTTTCCAAGAACTCAACGGATTCTCATCAGATTCATAAAATATTAGCACAAAAGATGCACCCCACAGAAACGAAAACCACATGGGGTGCAATTAAGCTGAAAATCTTTAATCGACGATATAACTATTCGACATAATTAAACAAAAGGGTGGCAAAACACACCCGACTTCGACAAAAATCCACAATTGTAACGATGCTTACTTACAACTAACAACAATGTAGAAAAGTTTTAACCACCACTGTATACAGCTATTCCACTTATTTATATTACTTTACATTAAAATTTTATCTTTTCAATCTCATTGAAATAGGAACAAAGAGAGTTAGTTGTATATTAATTCTCTTAAGCAACTGATAAAATCATAATAAATATTCTATGAGAATTTAGGATTTTCTTTTTTTTTTCAAAACTCACATCGAACTCAATACTGCTGTGCCGTATGACGCTGCTAAATGGTATGGGACAAGACCAACGGTTATTCTTGGCAATCTCTTCAATATACGAAATAAACATTTTGGATTTTTACCGCAGAAACGCATTAAAATTTTTGATAATTTTGATTTGATAATTGAAGAAAAGCTACAATTAAATATCATGCACTTTTACATAAAAATAATTCAATATTTTTTTTAATTAAATTTATATTATTTTAAGCTTATTCTTTTGATTCCGCATTACAAACGTTTTAAAGGTTGTCCATCAACTAAATTGAGAACTAGAAAATTATTGCAATGATTCATCACAGATTATTCCTGCCATAAATATGCTGCTCTGTTTCAAAAGAAACCCTCAAAAACACAATTTTTTATTATCATCATTATTATTATTGTTTGAATTTCCAGCACTTTAATTTGCTATAAACATTTATATGTAAAAATTTAAATAGAGATTCTTTTAAAGAGAGAGGAAATTGTTTATAAAAAAACACAAGCAGAATCGTTTATTTAAATGTTTTGTAAAACTAAAATAATCATGTTTTTGCAGCATCTTTCTCCAGCATTTTAAACTAGACAGAGGAAAAAGAATTAAATATAAAACGTTGCTAAAATATAAAGCCAGAGAAGTGATATGAGCTGGTCATGTACATAGTTATTTATTTAAAATTGCCTCTTATCACTTAATATAAAACAAGCAAGCAAACAGAAAAAAGGGTGTAAAAAATTTATTTTCATTTATTGCTGCAGTTTAACCTTCCGTAAATGTGGTGCCACAAGTCAGGGGCAGTGGTCAAAAGTTGCTACACTGTTCGGGGCTAAAAACCCAAAATAATTTTATGTTTTTGCAAAAACAATATTTAAGTGACTCTACAGTCTTAAAAAATTCATAATTCATGTCTAAAATTTATGGAACAATTATTCGTTACTGTTCTATGTTTCACGTGCAATAACAACATGAAGAGTTTTTCTGTAATTGTCTTATTTAAAAAAATATTTGTTAAAGCAGTTTTACGTCTTTAGGAAACCGTTCTTAAGCTTGATATTTGCAATATAAATATGTCTATTTTGAAACGACTTGGTTGTTTCAGTCATAAATATATTAATATTTATTATTTATTAATAATATATATTTATTAATAATATATATAATAATAATTTATTAATAATATTATTTAAGTTTTTTGGTAACTTCGAAGCAACACATTTTGAGGATTTGTGGCTGTGCCTCCTTGAAGACACAATAAAAATAACATTTAAGAAAAATAATTGAGTTTTGATATTTGGAAATTTTAATTCCAATTTAATAAACAAACAAATAAAATTTGGAAAACTGGAAGGTGCAGATTTAGTAAATAAAACTCGAAGATTTTCAGCATTTTGATTTATTACCAGGTATTCAAATTAAAACAAATCGAAATACACAAACTAAACAAAAATTTCCTAAAAATCTAAAATTTTTCAAATTTATTGAAAAAAGTTTTTATATAGATTTCAATCTTAAAGTATTATATATATATATATATATATATATATATATATATATATATATATGAAAAAAGCTCACTCACCTGCGATACTAAAGCTTTGGTTTCGGGAGTTGTACTTTCTAAGAAAATCTTTTTAAATTCACTAGGACTAGACAATTTGAAATCGGAGGCAGATGCTATAAACGATTGAATTTCCTGAAGACTTTGTTCAGCCAATTCATGAGAAGTGGAACATTTTTCAATGCGTTGGGAGGTAAGAAGTTCGACGCCATTTGCACACCATTCGTTAGCCTGACAGAGAAAAACAAAAAATATATATATATAAATAGAAAATAGATACGAAAATACTTGAATAAATCGTTCTTATCACCTTTTCAACTCTCTCCATGAGTTCACGATTTTTATTTAAAATATCCAAACGTTTCTGTAAACGTTCTGTGATTATATCACAAACACGCTGCAGTTCATCACACTTTGGTTGAACGATCTCCCAAGGATAAACACCGCGTGAACCGATAAGCAATTGGCCCGCGGCAATAACTTCAGCAGCCTTATCAATATCAAGGGTGCACACATTCTGGAAGTCTTTTGTTTCCAAGATCAAGTTGTCTACACGTTCAACACTCTCACCAATTTCGGTCATTTCAGAAGCGGTTTTCAAGCGGGTATCAAACAAAATCTATTGAAAATAAACAAAAAACACTCAATGTTTGGTATATAAAATAATTTTATTTCAAATATGTATATCTAGAAAATTACCTGCAACTCTCTAAAACTCTGTTCAAATTTCCTCAATTCCAGACATTGTTGCAAACGGTTTCGATGTGTTCGCCAAAATTCATCAAAACGTCTTTCGGTTTCTTCCAGCTGCACCAAAAGTCTACGATAGTCGCGACAATCATCATAGTGTTGAGGTTTTTTCAATTTGTATTGTTGGTGATAAATAATTTGATGACGTTTTATAAATTGTTGTTGTTGTAATTGTATTATATTCGAATGCCCTGCACTGGATCTGCATAATTACTCATAATTTATGATTGATTGTATTTATGAGCGAATTAGTATTTAGTTTAAGACGCGTTTCAGTTCAAGTTATTATTATTATTATTATAATTTTTTTTTTTTGTTATCAACAAACGCGTGCATTTGTTTCAATTGAATCATGTGATTTTCAATTAGTTTTCAAATTTTTTTTTTTGCAGTTTCGTTGCCATTTAAAAAATTTTTTTTTTTTCAAATTATTGATTTTAAACATAAACAATAAGACGTTTGTTTGGTTTGTCACACGTGAGTGATTGAGTGTGCGTTTGTATTTAGAAAGAGAAAGAGAGAAAAAAGACACACATTTTTGTTTTTATGATGAACTATGAAATGTTTCAACTTTGATTTAATGATCTTTTAAAGTTTGGCTGATGAGAGAGAAAAATACAGTGATAGAGCATGTAGGTGTTGACAGGTTTGGTGTTGTTGTTGTTAGAGAATAATTTGGTTATGTGACAACATCGGAAGGCCTTGCACTGTTAACAAGGGAACGAAGTTTGTACATCAAATGTACTTGAATACCAATAAACAATATAAAACTCCATCGTGTGGTACGAAGGGTAGGGAGGAGTATGTCTATAATTATCGAGGGTAACATTAAGGCTCGTAGCAAACACTGAATATTGAGCATATAACTCTTGTTATATCGTCTTAAAAAACATAAAATTTCATGCTAATATTATTTAATAAATAATTGCATTTTACTCTGTGTAAAAGGTACTTCTTTTCAAGACGTACCTTTTAATACGTGTTTTTTAAGCACCCTTTTAATACGTGCTCTTTAATACGTACAATTAGTACTTTTGTTTAATAGAAACTTCTTTCATAAGTTATTTTTTATTTACTCAGAAGGTACTTCTTTGCGTTTAAAAGGTATTTACCTTTTCTCAAAACATACTATTTTCCAATAGTACGTTTTTTAAAACGTAGTTTTTTTCGGCGAAAATAGTTGGCCTTCTAACATATAATATAGCGTATTGGGAATAAATCGAACGTCTTGACTTATCAAATAAATAAGTTCAATTTCGTGGACTTAAAGTAAATTTTATAAAATTCATTATTGAAAAATATTTTCCAGTACTTTGAATACATCCATGAGACCACAAAACTATACTACATGCAATCACGATTAACGTGATTCACGCGTGATTCATGCACATCTCCTCATATTCCGTTGTCACGAAATTTTCATACAATCGAGCACAGTGTTACCCATACTGTAGGTTTGAACTGCAGTACCAGTTCACCTATATGAAAACCAATTTAAGCTTTACTATTGAAAAAAATTATATTTTTGAAATAATTTATGGCATATCTTATGGCTTATTACAACTAAATCCAAAAAACTATTGTAATATTCGTGTAAGTGTGGTGGAAGAATGGATAAAGCAAAAGAGCGTGTTGAATTGGGTGTTAATGCAGTCAAAGTTGTTGGTATGTTTTGTGGTGTGGTGATTTGGTGAGTATATAATTGTGGCATGTGGAAAATGTTCACTTGTCATTTCACAACACTTACTACATCAAAAAGAAAAGAAAGCAACAAACTCAATCAATACAAACAAAGAAGCATTAACGATTGAACGACAATCATGCAAAATGAATGGCTGAGTGACTGACGGACTGTCTGTCCTTATAAAACACATATTTAACAAATTTTATTCAATTTATGTATGATTATTTCCAGGACAAATAGTTAATGGATCAAACTGATACTCAAGGTATGATCTTACCTGTCGAAAATTTGCTCAAAAAAGCGTAACCACTAAACAGTAAAGAAAAATATTTTCATTTCGATACGTTGTACTTCCTAAGTAAAAGTGTTCCATAAATAACTGACAGCCAGCGGTGTAGAATCCAACATGATTGGAAACTGTTAGACCAAATAAACGCTTATCTGAACGAAAATGTTTCTCATTTATATTAATTATTTAGTGGTTACGTTTCCTAAATATAACCGTAGCTTCACAAATACATAATTTTTGATTTCTACACTAAGGAACAGAGATAATGTACTATATTGTTTTTTAGCTTCTTCATGGTAAATTTTATCGAAATTTTAAAAAGCCTTGATACAATAAACACTATATTTCAGAAATATATCTATTTGAGAATTTTCTCAGTCAATATATCAAACATACAAGCGTTTTATTTATTGTATTGTTTAATAAAATGCTTGAAGTACTTTAATTGCTTTGTCTTTAATAATACTTTGTCTTTAATAATACTTTAATAATAGTTTTAATAAGCTTATGTGCAAGGTGAGAGATTTTGTCACTGTGGAATTAAGTTCTCCTAAAGTTATCGTAGCTTTAAAAATTTTGTTTCCAGGCCGTATTAGCCCTACTACACCATTAAGAACTACACAATATATAACTGCAGTACTTGAATTGAATCGGTTCAACTAGAGTAGAATAAAAACTTAAGCTTTTAGTTTATTACGTCAAACTTCGTAATTAGAACTACATGGGCTGAACATGAAGAGATTTATTCTAGCTACAATTCATTATAATTACTTTTTAAGAATATAAAATAATTTATAAAGTTTTATTTAGCTACAGAAATATGTATATTTAGCACACAAAAAACACTTCATATACAATAACAAAATTAACACAAAATTTAACAAATGAACGGACGAGACATGCGAAAGTTTGATATGACGACAATAAAGTGTAACAAAGAAAAACCGTTTAACCGAAACTCGTTTAAGGAAATCTTTTTATTGATGAAGAAAATTAAGATAATTTGAAAATTTTCAACAGAACGAACCTAAAAACTGTTATCTTTAATGACAACATTTTTTTTTTAATTTATATTTTTATTTTATATTGTACAAAACCAGTGCAGAGCTAGAAATTAATAATGAACATTTAAGAGATTTCAAAAGAAAAGTAGAGGTTAAGGAATGTTACAAAGGAAAAGGAACTAATTTATTGTAATAAATATATTTGGTTAAGGGCAGATATTGATGGGATAATAGAGTTAGTAATAAAATTGAATTTAAATAGTTTGCAGGTTAGTTAATGAAAAAAGTTAAACAAAAGCACTTTGTTTGCAAGAAGTAGAAAAGTTGAAAATATTTCATAAATTTAAAAAACATACCGTTCAATCGAGCTGACATTGCCGGTGCGTTCAGAGAATTCTTTAATTTCCTCATTTGATTTGATGTTGTTCAATAGAGTTTCACCATGTTTGGCAGCCGCCAATATTTCCTCTTTGAGCCTTTGATAGTCAGTGCCCTGATCATCTAAAAGCTTTTGTGTGGCCTCAACAGAATTTGGAAATTCTGTATCGTGTATGGCTTGTATAAAAATATCTAATTCGGCGGAAACTTGATGCGTTAGACTAGAGAACTTTTCTAAGGACTATAACGGAATTAATTATTATTAATATAGAATCTAAAAATGTGCAAAGTTTGCAAATTACTATTCTCTGTTGTATCCATTCGTGGTGCGAGTATATTAAGGTGCCGCCCATGTCAGCCGTTAATTGAGAGGGAACTATGTACTCGTGCAGATCGCTTAGAGAGGAACATATGACTAAACGGAAGCGATATTCGTCTTTGGAAAACTTCGAACTTACTTCAGAGATGGCCTTTTGAAAGAGTCCTGAGGGTCGCAACACATAAACGACATGTATGATGCCGGGAAAATATATCTGAAATAAAGCAAAATCAATTATCAAACATTTTAAATTTTGCACATAAATGGGTAACATCCAAGACGAACAGCTAATATTTTATCTATAATTTTTTGTTTCAGTTTTCGATCAAAACAAAAAAATCGTTTAAAATTTAAATTTTTTTTTTGGAATTAACTCACATTTTACTAGGAAATAAGTAGTAACTCCGTTTATAACAATAATTAAACCTCTTTACTTATTAAAATATATTAAAATTTAAATGGTTTGCTAAGAATGGTAAATCATGGAGTCCAGGTATTTAAAATGAAGTGAGCCGGTAAACTTATAATCTAATTGAAAGTGAACCGGTTCATTGTAACTAAAATATAAACTAAACCGCATGACTAACAACAAATAAATGTTATATTCAAATATTTTGGTGAATTTTAATATTTCGTGGGCTACATACATTCGAAAAGAATTTTCCTTTTGGATATTGATCCTCTCATCTCGAACACATGCACACATAAAATAAATAGTTCCAAAAATTGTAGTTTTTTAATATTGCATTTAATTTTTTTTTAATTCCCAACCGCTAAGAATATGTTTTATGTACTGGAATACATTTATTCTTAATATTCATATCAAGACATTCATATGTTTCGATTAATTTGCTTATTATACAAAAATAGATGGCAAATAAATGCAATATGGAAAACAAATACTTTTGAAGAGGCCTCGTATATCAGGAATCTAGTATTTATCTATATTTGATTCTTACCGAAATGCGCTGTAGTACTGTCTTCACCGACGTCCATTTGTCCTTACGTCGATCGATAATTAAATGAAAACCCAAATCCGCATCTTGCAGCCTGCAATAAATTGTTTAAAAACGTTGTGTCCTTCACAAAAGAATTATATTTTTAACATACGATGGCACTGAAGTTAAATACAAAATCAATTTCTGATAGTCCACCTCCTCCAACGTATTAAAATTATTGTTATCGGGAAAGATGATGAGAGGACAACCCTCCTGAGAACGGCCGCCAGTAATTATGGCATGCTGGGGATGTAGCAAATCAGCCACATCGCCAATATTCAATACACCCTCACTGCTCATGGTGGCCGGTGCGATGTGTTCTAATAACGAATTCACACTACCTGATACGTGCCGCAGACTGCCGGGCAAAGCTTCGATGGCATAAGAAATATTCTGTTGGGAATTAATGGATGAATTTGAATTCGTACTAATGACAGATTGTTGTTGTAGCATAGAAATGCCACCGTTATGTTTTGGCGAGTTGTGTATGACTGATTGTTGCAAGACCGTTTGTATGGAAGTTGTACTATTAATGGAACATTGTGACTCTAACATTTGATGGCTGATAACTTGTTGATGTTGTGGTGTTTGTTGGCGCTGTTGCTGCTGCTGATGTATGGATGTCATAGCTATTGCTTGAGATTCAGCCAGAACCGCTTCAACATCATTATCTAGAAATGGGAAGAAGAAAAAAAGTTAATATACAAGCAGTGAGCAAAAGAAAACAAAAAAACAAAATTATTAGATAATTACAAAAGCAAGAATGGAAAAGCGACGACACAAAGCAAAGTTCTAATGTTTATTGCAACTGCCCCAGACCGCATGAGCAAATGATGGAATTGTTGGTTTAATGGGTCAATTCGGTTAAGGAAGAAGAGTTGATTTTTAAAAAAGAAATTTGTTGATTAAAAAATGTGATTTAAAAGGAAAGGAAATAAATTAAATAATTACATTTTTTCCAGGAGTTTCATTATTTTTAACAACGTTGTTCATAGTTATTGAAGAGTATATATTTCGTAGCAGACAGCGCTTTGCAGAACTTTAAATTTTTATTGCGTGACACAGACATTTAGTAAAGTGATGATCAGTGAATAATTCTAAAGGAGTCAACAAGATTGTAAATTAATGAAAAATGTTGTGTTTTTCTGCAAACAAACTCTCGAGGCGATTCAGGAACCACAACCAGACACAATATCAAAAATATTACACTATAACATACTCTCCCTCTCTCTCTCTCTATCTCTCTCTTGTCTACTTTTAAAGGCCCCTTTTATTTTCTAGGGATAGTATTGAGTCCACAATAAGCACGTGAGTGCCCTACTTTTGACATTGTAAATTTTAGTGTTTTTCTTTAATCTATTATAAATTGTCGAGTCGAGTCGATTCGACAACGACAACGACAACGACAACAAGCCCCATAGTTACAGAATAAGCAGAATTATTATTTTTTTTTTTCTTTAGCGTAAAGCTAAACTAACACCAGCGAGATATTTCCACAAAGTAGCTCACTCAACACGTAACTGTGGGGGTTTCCCTTATGCATCTACTCAACTATTTAATACTTAAATTTCAACATTTTCCCTTTAGCCTACAGACACCGAGACCTACTTAAATTTGCTCTAATTAAAAAGAACACTTTATACGTACTCTACAGTTCTTCCTGAATAACAATTAACGTAAACACTGAGACAAGAGCAGCGTTTGTTACTGCAATCCGATTGTTAAACCGTAAACAAACACCTTCTACTTAAGCGTTTTAGCCACAAGCAAACAGACAAACAAACATTTGATACTTTTAAAGACATGCGTTTATATATCCATCGTTGTTGTTGTTGTTGTTACTCGTATTTTTGCATGCAATTCTTTAACTTTTACAATGCAAAAACATATTTGAATCCGACCGAGAATGCTTAAGTATACAAGCAAAAAAATAAACAAATTTACCACAACTTTAGCCATCCACCCAGTCAGCTTTTCGTCCAGCAGAGAACGATGCCAACAGTCTAGCAAGCGCGGCTAAGCCGGCGCCAAAAGATGTGCGGATATCTATTAATACTTGCGGTGCTTTTAGTGCAACTAAGAACTGATTTTGAATCCTTAGTACAAGCACTTGAAATTTTAAAATATGCTCAACGACATGAATTTATCTGCGAGATTGAGAATGGCTGCATAGTACCTCTCATGTAACTGACAATCTGCAGATAATAACAGTTGTTTGCACTTTCAAAGGCCGCGATATTCTTGAGAGGCACGACCAGTTACGCTTCTAATCCCTTCGAGACTAACTGCTTAACGTTCCAGATGGCGCCACATGATTCACAAATCGACATCGGGGTCCAATCGAGCTAAGGCCAAATATACTCACCAGTGAGCCGCCCTCCTCAACGTCTTCAGGCCTCATGAAGTTTGTTTTTATTTAATATTAAAAAATCTTAAACCACCGAATGATTTAGTTCATAAATATTAAACATGATTGAATTTTTATAAGAGGACTAATTTTGTGTCACCCAGTAGACTCATCAGAAATATTTATTTTCTATATCTGGGGTTTACGAAAAGCTGGCATTAGAAATTATTGGAGTCAATAGAACACTCATTCCATGATCCAGTGCCTCGTTCCTGTAACTGAAGTGAGAACTACTCGCATCGAAAAAATTGTCGTAACTCTGTGAAACACTGAATGAGTCAAAATATATTTCTTAATGCATTTATAATTTTTTTAGGTTAGGATAACATGATAACAATAATTCTTTAGTTTTTCGATGCGAGAACTTCTCACATCAGTTACAGAAACGAGCCGCTGATATATTTCTATTTGTTTGTTTAGTTTTTAAATTAATTGAACTTTAAAATTTAATTTATTTGCATGACTTTTCGAACATATCAGTGCTTAATAGTTGCCGCCGACATTTTTAGTCGGCTCCGTTCTCTTTCAATTAGTCGATCTATTCTGGTCTCTGATGAATGCATTCATTCATGAGAGTAGAAAATACACAACAACAACAACTAATACAAATAAAAAAAAAAAAAGCTCAAAATAAAGAAGAATTCAAACACGTAAATTAAGATACAAGTCACTTTTAAAAACTCATTCTCCATGAAGAGAAATAATGAGACCAACTATATTCAAATGGATGTAACTCCGAACGGTTTAGTCATGACATATCCTGTCTAGATAAAGGATCCTTCCATTATCGGCACTGTAGAAATCAGAAGTGAAATTACTACAAGTTCTGTATTTTCTCATACTTTTTCATTTATCCTGTCAACTACAGAAATTCTTTATTTTCTTATCCGTTTTCATTTATCCTCTCAACTCTATATAATCTTTTCAAGTTTGGGCACGGTTCATGGCTCATGTAGGGTCATTCCCAGAGTGCTAGTCCAACTAAAATTAAAACAATTTTTTTACGAGCATGCAATCGATTAATACTCTACTGAGAAAACGAGAATTGTCTGCACAAATCAATAGTTTATTGAAAGAAAACATTCCATTCTTTTTAATCAATCGATTAATTGTTCGATTAAGTCTTATATTTCTTCGAAGTTTTGATTTTTGCGTGCTACAAGTAAATTAGATATATATATTTTTTTAATTTCACATTAAGATTCTATGGATTTTATTAGCATTTTATTGGATTTAATAATAGCGAAAATATAGTTCATGAAGTATTATTAATTGTAGTTGGTCACATTGAGAATTGTGCCTGAAGACGACACTCATGTGTACTTGATATACGATACACCCAGAAGTAGTACGAGCTGGTCTGTGCCACTAACGCTGTTACAACTTAATTCATTTGGATTTTGTTTATATTTTGTTGTTGTTGTTGTTGTTGTATTGTGCCTTATTTATTTTATTTCAGTTGTATTATTTTTTATAAATTTTTTTCTTTTTTGAAAACTGTTAAGTAACAGATTTTGGGTGGTAATCGGGTATTGCATTCGAATGTATGCCTGCCTGCCTGTGCAACAAAGTGCAACCAAATGCAGCACACAAATGCTGCTCTTCGAATGTCTTATTTTTAGCCGTTTGCTTCTCTCTGTTTTTAGATTTTAATTTAAATCTGAAAGCATTTATTCTTTTTTGTTTTTGTTTAATACTGTGACGATGTTGATGTGACCCATTTATACATTTTAACAGGTACTCTAATCCAAAGCACTCCCTTTATTTACTCACGTCGCTCCGTAACCATTCACGTACGACATTCACATCTTCAAATCATGTTTACTTAAGCTGGCGCACTGTTCGTGCAGAGCAATTAATAATACAAGTCTAGTATTAATAGTTTTCTAAAGAATACTGATAAGCAGGCATGGAGACATACGTGCACACATACATACACACATACATACATGCATACATACATACATGCATACATATTAATGAATTCCCACCGTTAGAACTAAAAAACTATATGAACTGAAAAAACTATACGAATTTTTGGAATTTATTTTAGGCGGAGTTAAAGTTCCCCACTGTCTTTGTTGCTATAAATCAAATTTACATTGAGTTTTAATATATAAATTATTTTATATTCTGCAATTTAATATTTTAAACTTATAAAAATACTTATACAAAAGGAATACATTTTTCAAAAACAAGTTATTTCAGATGAAATCTCACAAATTCTGAAACTACAGGTGTGGTGGATTTTTCTGGACATTCTTAAAACATAATCAGATGTTTCCAATGTACAACTTGGCAGCACTCAACTTGACACAACCAAAAACAAGGTTGCACTTCATAAAACCTACTCAAAACCAATTCGAAAGTCCTAAGAAATAATACAAAATATTCTTTTATAATTTTCAAAGAAACTGGCCTATCACAAGTCCAAAATTAGCATGCGAAAAACATTTGCTGACAAATCGAAACATGTGACAGCACAGTTGTTTGCTTTGATGTTAAATCAATTTTGTTATGAATATATACATATATACTTACGAGTTGCTACCTGCAACCGTTTTTTATAATTAAAATGCCATCGCTGCTTATATTTAATTATTTGCTTTTGAAATTTTTTTTTTGCAACTTCCATTGTTGCTGACAATTGTTGTTGATTGTTAAATATAAAATACTCGAAGCTTTTGTTTGACATCATCTAATAATTATAGAAATATTATATATATTTTGATATACACTGGACTCGTGTGTGATTTTGGGGAACGCATTGAATAGGGCACAGAAGTGGCTGTTATATTTTGTTTCCGTAGGAATTTATTGGAATTCAAAATAATTTGTCTTGACCGTTGGCCAGTTGGAGTAAGCAATAGAGCACTAACTAGATCGATTTATATATTAAAAATTATTTTAAATAGTCCAAATTCTCCACAAAAAATGAACCGAATGAAAATGTTTAATTTCATCTAATAATATTTTAAAATTAACCGATATCAAAATAACTCTTTCTTGCGTACGATTCCATATAAAGAATTTAAAAAATTTAGATTTTGTTTCAAATGAAATTGTACGAAAGAAAGAATTCTTTCGTTTTGACATCGTGAAGTTGGCAGTAAGAAAAAATTCTTTCGTTTCGACATCGGGAAGTAAGAATACTTTTATTTCTCATAGTAAATTTCTTAAAAATCAAAAGAACTTTTATTCAATGAAAAGCAACTCTGAAATAATACCACGTCTTTACCTTTTCTAAGAAATTTTAGTTAAAATTTCAATGGTCTTCTGCATTAGCTCCAACAAAATGCGATGGGAACTAAATGATCAACAAAATTTTTTTTTAATTTGTGAGAAAACAGCCACCACAATCAATATTATAAATTTTAGTGTGAAATAATCAGTCCCAAATATTGGGTGATTTTATAAGAACTATCGGAAATTAAAAAAAAAGAAAACACACAAAATTCAGAAAAATGCATGAAATATTTATTTGGATTGATAGTTGGGTCGATATAATTTAATGTTTGAAGATTATTTCATGCAAATGTTGGCTGCGGCTGCGCCTCAAATGGTCCATCCGCTTAGTCCAATTTTGGCATACTCTTTCCAACATTTCGGCCGGTATCTCACGAATAATGTTGGCAATGTTGGCTTCCAGTGCGTCAATCGAAGCGGGCTTGACGCTATAGACATTAGCCTTAACATAGCCCCACAAAAAATAGTCTAGAGGCGTTAAATCGCACGATCTGGGCGGCCAATTGACTGGTCCCAAGCGTGAAATAAACTGTTCACCGAACTCGCCTCTCAATTGGTCCATTGTTTCGCGTGCTGTGTGGCATGTGGCACCGTCTTGTTGAAACCACATGTCATGCAAGTCAAGCTCTTCCATTTTGGGCAAAAAAAAGTTTGTTATCATCGCACGGTAGCTGTTGTGATTCGCATCATCTTTGAAGAAATACGGCCCAATGATGCCGCCAGCCCATAATCCGCACCAAACGGTTGTTTTTTGTGGATGCATTGGTAGCTCTTGCAATGCTTCTGTCTGCTCTTCACTCCAAATACGGCAGTTTTGCTTGTTCACGTATCCATTCAACCAGAAATGAGCCTCGTCGCTGAACACAATTCTTCGATAAAAAAGTGGATCTTCATTTAAGTTTTCAAGAGCCCATTCACCAAATATTTGGCGTTGTGGTAGGTCGTTTGGCTTCAATTCTTGCACCAGCTGTATCTTATAAGGCTTCACACCCAAATCCTTCCGCAAAATTTTCCACGTAGTGGAGTAACAGAGGCCCAATTGCTGCGAACGGCGCCGAATCGATAATTCACGGTCATCACCAACACTGGCCGATACGGCTGCGATATTTTCTTCAGTTCGCACTCTACGTAAGCGTGTTGGTGGTTTAATGTCCAACAATGTAAATTTGGTGCGAAATTTTTTTACAATAGCCCGAATAGAAGCCTCAGTAGGTCGATTAAACTGACCATAAAATGGAAGAAGCGCGCGATGAACTTTCTTAACAGAGCACGCATTTTGGTAATAAAATTCAATAATTTGCAAGCGTTGTTCGTTTGTAAGACGATTCATGATTAAATTATAGACCAAACTGAAGATGTTTGACAGTGACACAAGATACAAAGCGTGCGCGAGCTGTCAAAACTAGTGTTGCCAAAAAGATAATAGCAAAAAAATCACTCGTTACATAAAATTTAAAAGGAATGCCTAATTAAAAATTTTCTTTGAAGAATAAAAAAAAAATTCGTCGGCCAGTGTTATTGACTTATATTCTTCATACATGTTCACATTTTCAAGTTATTTTATTGGCAATTATTTATATTTATTTTCCACTCAACAATAGCAGAAGTACATTCATTAACGTATTTCCTATTTATTTATTAATCACATCAATAACTCGTGCTAAATGTTAATTGATCTTTTTTGTTTTGTTGCTATTTTTTTAAATAAAATTTATCGAAATATTTTATTATTAATTTCATCTTTTTTACGCCAACTTAATAAATAATGCTTCGTCAATCTTTGAGTTAAAAGTCATTAAATCAAAATAAATCGTTTCTAATTTATTCAACAGATTTAAAAAAACAAAAACCGAATAAAAATAGAAACAAGCAAACGTCACGCAATAAACATTCCAGGTGATCGCAGATTACGAAATTTAATAAAATATGGGAAGCAGTGCGCAATAAATAACGCAAGTCCGCTAAAAGTTACTTCATATTTTTAATTAGATAAAATTTTTTAAAAATCGGAACTCTGTTCATTCTCCAGTAGGGAAAGCGAACTACGTAATAAGTAGGGTGTTCAAACAGTTATTCGTTGGTCGATTAATCGATCAGTTTTCGCGATTAACTGTTCGAATAATTCAAAATTTGGTTATTTCCGATTACAAACAATTAGAAAAATATATCGATTAAACTAAAATTTATTAGTTTTTATTAAAAAAAAACTTGTTTTAAATAAGAGTTACTTCATATTCAAAATTTAAAAAAAATCTAAATTTTGTTCATTCTTTAGTAGTGCAGGTTTTTAAGAAGTGAAAGTGAACTACTTAATAAGTAGGGTATTCACAACATTTACACGTTGGTCGATTAATCGATCAATTTTCGCGATTATTTCCGATTACAAATAATTCGAAAAATTTATCGATTAATCTAAAGTTTATTAGTTTTTATTTAAAAAAAAATATTTTAAATCACTTTTCAAGTCTACCTTATTTTTTACGAATACAGTAGTTAAATTGTTTACCCTTTTTGAGAGATTATTTTAGACGCTATTTTTTATTCGAAAAGTTTTTATTTTTTGCAAGAAGTAACTTTTTGTTAATTAGTTTGGGTACATTTTCCAAATACGCTTTACTTTAAAAATCCAATTTTTGTTGTTATTTTTGAGCTGCTTAACAAAATGGAAATTATTCGATTATTATTCAATTAAACTTGTAACTCGTATAATTATTCGCGCGATTTATCATATTCTATAAAGTTTAAATTTTCGAAGATATTAATATAATAATTTTCTGTTTTTCGCTTGTTTTGTAGTTTTCGATCAAGTGGGAATTTATGACAACTGAACTGTCTGCAGATTTCAAATATTCTTTTGACACCTGAAGAGTCATTAAGTCGTTTGTTTAGATTCTTTTGAAAAATACTCTCAGCAGGTTGTAGTATTTTTTTGTTGCTGTATATTTTAACGTAAAAGATGAAAGTTTGAAAATTTATTTATATTATATTTCACAATTTTTTTGATGTGTTTTAGTTTTATTGGCAGTCAATAAACTTTTGGAAAATGGTAAAATAAAAATAAAACTAGAAAAGTATTAAATATTTTTTAATGCAAACAATGGGGCGTTTAATTTAGTATTTTAACAACGTGAGTAATAATTATTTGACTCATACAACTTGTAAATTGAAACTGTTATTGTTATGAAAGTGATTTTTATTTAACGTGCTTTTTTCTTAAATTAATATTTTAATTACAATACGAAATATGTACATTGAAATTAATTAAGTAGGAATGAGCCAGGGCTGGCTATTCGCATTTCAATGTTTCTCAGGTCAGAACACCCTGAAAAACCGGAGTACCGGTTTAATATTGTATCGGATAACAGAATTGAAAAATAGACTGCAAACGAATTATATATCTGATATGCCCCGATATTATTTGACAAAACAATAGGCGGAGAAATAAAAAGAAAACCGGCAACACTTTATCAACGAGTGCCTGAGACCGTGCGACCGACTTAACGACTGACTGCTACACTTTTGTTTATTTAAAACATTTTATTTAAATATTTCTATTTTGACTATTTCCCTAGTGCTTTTGTTTCATTCCATTATATTGTTTTTGTTAATTTCTCATATAATTTATAATAGAATTATAAATAATGATGCTCATATGAGAGAATGAAAAAAAAGTATTTTCATTTTGAAATTCTATGTTCAGACAAGGTCATTTAAAGTATTCAATTAAATTGTTGCACATAATTTTTAATTTATTAATGTAAATCTTAAACATGTTTACTGTGTTCAAAACATTATTGGGCGTCGTATTTTATTAATTGTATTTTTTTCTAAATAGAATTATTTGCAAACGAACAGTCTCGTCGAATGCATTCTATTCATTTATGACACTATTTCGAAGAAAACAAAAGGTTTTTGAAATAAATTACTAAAATTCAACGATATAGAAATTTGTTACATTAAAACCTGTAAAACAACTCGAGTAAATGTTATAATATACGAGGTGTGTTCAAAAAATAAGCTCAATTATCGATTATCGGTTTTTGTTTGTTTTAAGTTGGTACCCCTGGCTCGATAACAATACGCTAACAGTTTCAGTAAATGGAATTGAGAGCTCAAAAGCATTTGAAATTTTGACAGTGACATTCTTAAAGAGGTAAAAACTTTTCAAAATAGTTCAAGAAGCGGTAAACGAGGCTCGTCCTGGCGATGTCCAGCACATCCAGAACCGATAAATATATTCGAATTGAAATGATATAATTATGGTGAGTCGTTGAATTAGAAAAGTTGCGATGTTAATGTATCGGTCCCTCTATGAGCTTTCTCTGTTCTGAAGATTGAAGAGCACCACGAAAGGACGGCATTTTGCAACGATTGATTAATTAAAATCTGAATTTTAAAAAGCTGACAATTTTCGAGTGAAATCGCGACGAAACCTTATATCTTATCAAGACACAGCACTTAGCAAATTCAATAGTCTTTTATAGGAGAAAGAACTCCGTTTAAGATTCCCAACAACTTTGGTAAAAAATCCCCTAAGTTCCTCAGCAATTACGCGGAAAAATAACGGCAGCACTCTTTTTCTTAAATCAGTCATGGAAACGCTGATCAATTTTATTAAATTATTGCGTCAATAGTTCTTAAAAGTGCAAGAAGTTCAAAGTAATTCTGTTCCTTTCAAGTGGGTGAAAATTGAGTCCAAAGAGCCGCTTACAAAAGCACCGGTGAAGGTAATAAAAGCTACTTAAAAATATACGGAATAATAACTTCTGCTACTCAACTCGCTTAAGCATTAAACACAATAACGACAGCAGGCTACACGAACACCGACTACAATATTCGTTGGCTACAATCGTCGCCTCGTAGTCAGCTACTTGATCATTTTTAGAACGACACCACCAAATCAATAACCATGTGTTGTTGTTTGTGGTAGAATTCTCTTTATACGCCAGTGTAGCCGCTTTCATATATTTAATACTCTTAAATAGTGTTATTCCAATAAAATATATTTAAAGTCCAGAATATATGACAAGAAATCATTTCATTAGCTTGGAAATATAGTTTGTTGTTTCTTTTCTATAATAAAACAGTATAAGTTTACAATAATTGAATTTATTTATATTATGCTGGTAACATTGCATCTACTCATTTTTGCTCACCAAATTAGAAATTAATTTAATTTGGCTACAACCACAAAAACAGCAGGGACAACAACCAGTAGCCGTGTTGCCTGTGGTAGTAGAAATAATCATTCTTATATACGCACATGTATTCTATTTTTGACAAGTTGTAGTCTGTAGCCTGCTGTCGTTATTGTGTTTAATGCCTTCAAGTTGAATATGGCCGATCATTAAACAAGTCTCTCGGAATAAGTTTTGACATAAAACTTTGGAACATCCCCGGAAAACATAAAATGTTTCTTTAGCTTTCAGAAGCCACGTACATTTTTGTAACAGTCTCAGCCTTATAATTCTTGATAAATGCCTGTTAAAATCCGAATCAGAGAGCTTAAGGTCATGTCAGAGAGAGAGAGAGAGGGAGATTGCTTAAGGTCATGTCAGAAATGAATGTATGGAAATATGCAAATGTAAATCACTAGATTCAGTAACTTTCAAACAGCCCATTATTTCTAAACCAAACGAAAAATAAATTGAAAAAAATATATAAAAATAACACCAGCAGCGTTCATTAGAAGAACGTACGACACCTCAAAGACAACAAATAAATTTAATAATAAATAATAACGATGACAATAGAAAACAAATTAATGACAACAAAGTGAAAGTCCAACTTTTTATTCACTTTTCATTGTTTTTGTTATTAAAAATTTTTTATTTCATTCTTTTATTACATATTTACGAGCATAAATAATATTTTAACTAATTAAAGCATCCATCAGCAAAACGATTTTATTTGGTGAAGAAAACCCTTAATAAATTCAAGATTTTCACTTTCTATTGGCTGCAGTTCAAATATTTAAGACCAGCAAAGTTAATAAACCGTTCAAGTTTGGTGAATAGGAAAGTGTGACAGTAACCGAAATTAATCGCCAGCGCAGAGTAACGTAAACGTAAGCAGCGGCTTATAAAAAAAAAATTTCGATTGGAGGATATGAAAATCTGAATTCTAAAGTGCCCTCGAGGCAATAAAAGCCTAAGCCAAAGGAGTCAAACACACAAACATTCTGGTGAATCTACTTAAAAATCATAAAATATATGAAACGACTTTCTTTACACAACACACACACACACACAGACGAATGTGGTCGCTTCAGAAAAAAGTCCCTCCGAAGAAGTTTTTACTAAAAATTTACGGAAAAAATATAATTAACAATTTTTATTGCTTCCGAAAGCCAATTATTTCTTTCCAGAATTTTAATGCCATGTCGTAAATGAGTCCATCAAATTTTATTCAAAAGACTCAAGCTAATAATTCCTGCTGAATGCGATTTATTTATTTTATTCCTCCTTATTCAGCAATAATCTCCGATCAGAGTGGCCATAAATTGTCTTTATCTAAAGTTTTCTTTGTCATCCGCTTGCAACGAAAAAAAAGTATGAATCAAACAACTTCGAAGAGAATGACCTGCGCGTGCCAAAGAAATGCAACAAAAAGTATTGGGAATATTTATTGGAGGCGAGTTTACTGAACTTTTTGATTTCAGGTAAATTTGTGCTGCACACCAGCACTGTAGGGAACGTGTCATGTTGCACCAATAAATGCGTTGATTACGCTAAAAGATTAATGCGTTTCTGTTTAGTTTTTGGGAGCAACCAACTAATAAAAAACGAGGAGAAATATGGGCGAAGAATGACAATATTTTCATTTTTTTAAGTTGTTAATGAATTTAGTTGTCACAGCATCTCGTTACAGTTGATGTGTGTGTCAGACAGGCACTGATTCCATAAGGAAAAAATTTATTAGGGAAGATCAATTAAGGCGTGTTTTTTAATTTACTACGATCAATTTTATATTGACAAATTTATGAAAAAAAAAACAAGAGGAAATCAATATTCCACTGAATAGAACAACCGTAGCGAAATAAATGCATTCGATGTCTATAGAAATTCTAATCAAATTTATCTACAAATTTCAATTGATATCGACTGCCGTAATATGTCCCCTGATTAAAATCACGACAAACATCTAGCCAAGCAGAGGCAATAGCCTTTTAGTGATCCTATTTGGGATTCCCAAACACCTTTGTAGAAATTCCCAAAGTCACAGAAGTCACGCGAATAGGCTATGGCAACACAATTTCTTTTTTTAAATCTACAAAGGAGGAAGTTCCTCACCACTTCACAAAATAAAACAACGGCAACACTCTTTACTCAAAATCCATCGCGGCAACGCTGAACAATTTATGACATTATTTTATGTTGATTTCTTTTCTAGAAAATAGTGCAACATTTTGTACCCTTTTTCACAGAAAATGGCAACATTCTGTCATTTAAAAATAAATAACTTCTTAGAAATTAATTCAACATTCTTTTCAAATAAGAATTTAAATTTAAAAATCCTTCAAACTGCCTTCAAATTAGAAAAGATGTGAAAAAATGTAACATATTTTCCAGAAAAGAAAACGCCATTAACGCATGTAACGGGTTCTTTAAAAGTTTAACTTGAAATTGAATCAAAATCGAGTCTAAGGGAAACGGTTCCAAGCTCACAATCTCGTAGGCGAGGCTGATAAAAGATATTTAAATTTTAAAACGAAATAAATTGGGGATAAAATATTAATTTCTGCCCGGATCGATACTTGATCCCCATTCTTCCTTAGAGAGCCGTACAGTTACATCAATTGTTTCAACAAGACGTCGCCTTTGACGACCTTTTCAGACACAGTGAATGTATTATATTTAAAAATCATGAAGATTCCAAACCCAGTGTTTTCTTTATATATGAATTTTTATATTTCCCGGTAAATGACATTTTTATTTCTGGTATTTGATTAATAACAAATACGGTTGCATTGATTTAACTGTGTTGTGTTTCTCAATACTTGACAGAACCAAATATTTGTCAATTGAAATTACTTTTGCTATCTTTTAGATAAAAAAAATTTGAGGCAGAAAAATTATTATCTGATAATGATATTTCACTTTATGGCACCAGTAATTAAGGGGGGCTTTTTTTTACTGAAATTTGTATGCAATAAAAGGAATTATTGTTTATTTAAAAGATGTGGATATATGTTATCAGAATAAATTTGTTATCAAAAATCGCTTGTGAAATCCACCCCTTTTTCCCAAAACAACTCTTTGTATTTTAGTTGCAAAATTTAGAATAGAACACGCAGTCGAAGCAATTTGTTGTTTAAAAAAAAGTAATTTAAATAAAGTACTGCTTAAAGGCATAGCAAAATATCAAGCGCCAAAGACCAACAGTTTCAATACAATTTAATATTGAATAGACTAAAAAATGTTCAATCACCTTTTTTTAAAGTTCATTTATGCATATTTATTATGGAACTTGGAGCGCATCAATAGCGTCGGAATTGCGCAGAAATGTTTCTGCTGATCGTGTGAAAAAAAAGCTTTTTCGAAACAAATTAAAAATAATAACATTAAATTGACATTAAACATGTTTAATTTAAACTCAAAAAGTACATAAATTTAACATGATCTTTAACAAGACGTTGCTTATTTCTGTTACTTACTGTAGAATAATATTTCAGTCACAGAATGAATATGTTTACAAATCAAAAACACAATCATGTGAATTCTTTTATTTGTTTATTTTGTTTTCCATTCAATTTTCGAAACTCTCTTATCAAACAACAGCAGCAACAACAAATTGTTTAGTAATTTACTTGATGGCAAAATTACACAACAACAACAACTACTACAAAAACAAATAAATCGACTTACTTGTTGTTAACAAGAAACGCAAGTTCTCAGATAAATTAATCCAAACTTTGGAAAAGATTTTACAGATGCACGGAGTCAAGAGTAATTTTTATATTCAGCTTTTAGTTTCCTTAAGAACACGTACGTTCGGTTTCTGGCGCCAGGGACTTTAATAACAGAATATGAAAGAAATTGTGTTTTTTTGCAGCAGGCAATTTTGCTTTGGAAACTATAAACCGGCACGTGCGTAATTTTTGATAATCACACTTGTTTTGTTTTTCGTGTTTAGAAATACACACTGAACCAGATAAACATTCATTCCCAGCCCAGATACATTTTCCATTTGAGTTTTTTATTGTTTGGCCTGTTTCTGACTTCCACGTACTTTCGTTTTTTATTTTTGCCACAATTTTGCATTAATTTTATGTTCCTCTTTTTTTTGTATTGAAGAAAATTTTGAGAAATTCTATTAATGAATATTCTCACACACTCTCAACAATATGGTTTTATGCAAATCAATTGTACTTTCTTTACGGGCAATTTAAAATTAAGAAAAGAAATTTCTGAAAAATTAAACGTTTGGCAAATGTTGCCGTGACATTTGCATTTTAGCTCTCCTGTCTTGAATGACATGAATCTTTTAAGGTTTTATTTCGAGTTATTTGCTCCGCTCTAATTTACATACAATTCGATCGATTACTTCTAAAATCTTCTTTGTAAAACTTTTCATTTATAACGAAAAGTCAATTTCCAATCTGAATCCCTGAACAAACCAAATCCATCGGCAACACATAAGTTTTTGAGAGCAGAAAATAATTTAATTCAGAAATAATCTCAATGTACGATTTACATTTTTTATCTATCGATTAGGAAAAGTACACAATTGAGCAGCGCGTTCGTTCGTTCTCTGAAAAAATCTGCTGCTGTTTACGATGGTGTGGCAGGACTCCCATCAACCATCGGCGTGACTCATCGCCGTGCCTAACAATTAAACATTTCACAGATGTCACTACTGCTGGGAATTTTGAAGAAAAATTTTAATTTACACAATTAAAAGGTTCAATTGATTCAAGAACTAAAGCCTTTAAAACTATTTCAAGCGTCATCAATGCGCCGACTGTTTGGTTGAACAAAAAAAAAATTAATGGTGACCACAAAGTGAAGTCCTTTTTTCAACAGTTGCCGCGAATGGTGTTCGCTATGGCGAGATGATAACGGACTTGCTGTTGCCAGAAATGAAGTATAGGGACTTGGATGGTGTCTCCTGCCACAACAGCCAACGAAACAATAGCTCTTTTGCGCAATAAATTCAATAGCCAGGCCATCACTATTCAGGGCGACCGCTATAAGCCAATGATTGCCAATTTCTTTTGGCCTGAATCGGATAATCTAACATTAAATATTAAACATTAACCCTGTTATTCATAAATGACTACTAAAATCAAAGCGGCTTTAAAGTATGGATTTTGTATGGCTAAAATACCTTTAAAGTATTCATTAACTTTAGCAATTTCATTAAACATTAAATAACATTAAATATTAAATATTTTGCACGAGCTTTTTGAGGGCAAGAATAACAAATTGCGATAAAGAGTGTGTGAGATACTCTTTTTGTTTTATTTATATTTAAAGATAAGAAGCTCTTAATGAAACACCCTTTACTTTTGCAAAAACTGTAACTTATCCAAAATGTATAATATCTTCTTATCGATAACATGAAAATGCTTAAGTAGTAGAGTTAAAATAATTTTCTTAAAATTCATGTTATTAAAGGTGCGTTCACGCTGGTCAAATATTTGCCCAAAAAAGCGTAACCACTACATACTAAAGAATGATATTTTCACTCAGAAACTTGTTAATTGAATATATCTAAACTTGTATTATTGGAAAACTTTTTAACTCACAAAAAACTTGTCTGGATTGAAACCCTTTTCAAAAATATTCAGTGATTAGGCTTTCTTAAGCAAATATTTGATAAGTGTGAACTTACCTTAAGAAACACAATATTACCACACAGCCAGGGAAGCTAAAGATTGTTCGATTATATTATAATTATCTGTAAAGCAGTCATGAGTTATCAAAAACCATCAGAAAGTTGTTTGAAGAAAAATTATCGCTGATAAAAATTAAAAGTTTAGGAATAAAAAAACAAAACAATTTAATTTTCTTCAGCTCTCAAGTATTCTCTACGCACTTTTTAGTATCTGCAATCGTTTGCTATTAAAGCGTTTATTGAAAACACTTTAATATGTTATTAAGATAATTATTTGTTTTATTATTTATGTATCATCGTTCAGACTTTAGTGCGCACTTAATACGATTTTTTTGCACTTAAATTATTATCTTTTTCATATTTATCATGTATTTTACATACATATTTTCTTTCATACGGACATTCAAATATTAAATAAAAGAAAACAAAAATGTTGCTGTTAATAAAACAGTAAATTCCTATTCTTTTTGTTAACAAAATTGTTAAATTTCAGACCACAAAGAAACTTATTTCAATTTGATTTTTTATTTTAGCACTTTTTTGTTTTATTCTTATATAATTTTATTTCTTTTATTTTTATTTTACTACAACACTACGTATCGAACTTAATTTTCTTCTTTATAATTTAGATATTTCTTGAGAAAAAGCATTCAATATGGAACAGAACAAAAACGCACTCGTTCAACCAGATATTTTCTTGTTGTTTTGTATTTTATTTTATTTTATTGTTTAATTTTATAATGTTGGTTTCTTCTAGTTTTAAATTTATACTGAATTTTATGTCGCAGAATATTTGTTATGGTTTCTATCTGTACATCTGCACATTCGCGTTTGTGTTCAGCGTTTAAACGAAAATTCGTGCTTCTTCACCGGCAAAGATCAGCAAACTTCCATACGAAGACATTTGAAAATGTTCATGTGCATGAAACAGACGGTTGGTTGGAAAGGCGACCAGAAAGATAAATAGAATATATTTTTCATGTTTTTCAACAGTGTTGCCGGTTTAGATTTTTCCCACAAAATTGTATAATTTTTTTTTCATCAATTTTAAGCAGACTTATTACTTGATTGAACATAAAATTGGTTTTATTATCTTTAAGCATCATCGTTCATATGAAATTTTATTTACGAATATTTGTGGGCGGAATATTTTCACCCAGATGGAAAATGAAGCAGTTAACGTAGAGAAAAGGCAAATAAAATTTGTTTTTGAGATAACCATGATTCCCAAGGAAATTTACAAAGTCTGAGAGCGGAAGTTTAAAATTTTTGTTATATCAGGATGACCCACTTTTGGTGTCTTTCGAACTGTAAAATTTAACTCTTCAATATCTCCCCACATGTTATATGAAATTTTATTAAAATTATTTCTTTTCTTTTTTTCCAAATTATCGCACTGTGCAATTTTTTATTTTATATATTTTATTATAATATTTTTTAATTTTCTTATTATAATTTTTTCTATTTTTTTTTATTTTTAATTTTTTGTTTAACAGAGCATTCGATATTTCGTTTTGGGCGGTCTAATAGTCTGAAATTTATTTTCACAATAATTCTTTTAGGTTGAATTCTTTTTATATATAAAAAAGTTAATATATATTTTCATTATTTAGATTAGAAAATAAAATTTTTAATAAAAGAAATAATTTTAAAAATTTTCCTGGAAAAGCTATCAAATATGTTTATACTTTTTATATATAAAAAGATCTGAAGCGTAAAAAACTATTTTTAAAATAATGGCGATAGATTAGTGATAATAAGAAACAGAGCCGGAAATGCTTTGAAATTTATTTAAAAATTTTTTTAATCGATTCATTATCTCACGATAATTAAGTGAGATCAGTCTTTGAAATACCGCAAACTTGGTTCCGATTTTTAGGCGATAACAAATAAAATAACTGGCAACTGTGTTTTAAAAACGAATCAAGAGAACATTCAATCGCCATTCGATCGCATGTGTGCTCTTTTAAACTCTTAAATTGTACATAATTAACACTTATTTATAAATAAAAATAGTACTTCAGTCTCTATTTAGTTTCAGTTTTAAATTAATTTATTTAATACCATCGTTTTTTTTAAATTAAAATTGTTACAGGTTAGAGGCGTAATTTTATTTCTAATTTATATCAGGTGAATAAAAGAAATTTTCGTACAAAAACTTGCTTTAGGAATAAACTTTTTTTGTAAATTTGGCTATTAGTATATAGACATACTTAACCTGTAACAAACTATGCAATTTTAAATTAATTAATTTTATGAGATCTGTAAGCATTTGCTTTTTGAAGTTTTAGTGGTGTCTAGAGCACACAGCTGCGTCAGAGATTCCTAACAATATAGCCAATAGATGGGCGGAAATATTGCCAACAATTTTAACATTTTCTTCGATATATATAAACAATTTCAAAAATTTAAATAAATTGGCACACAAACCGACAAACCTGCATTAAATCGCTTTACCAATGAAGTACTTTTATAACGATTTACTTTCAAAAGACTTTCTCATCGCTGGTATTTAGCGTTTCTCTATCTCTCTCATTGTTACTTAACTTTGTTATCATTAAAATATACGTTTCGTAACTTAACAATTTCAACTACAAATACTCAATTGTATCTCAATCCAGGCATGATAAACGTTACTCTCAAAATTGCATTTGACTGTTTACCAAATTGTACTTTTTCTTCCCTGATTGTATTTCATGATTAATTTTCCAATTTATGAAAATATACATATATGAGCCCAAGTTGGGATGTATGAAAAAGCAAAATAACAATAATCTATGCGCAAAGTGCGTGTATTACGAAACCCTTTACCCTTTATAATAATATATAAATAATGTTGCTTTCTTCTGTTCTAAGGCTATGAAACTTTAAACAAAATCGCAACCTACGTAACTTTGTGTAAAAATTCAGAGTTGTTTTACTAAATGTAAGAAGTGAATTTGTGTTAAGGCCTTTCCACTATAGCTCGAGAGCTGAAGTGTGCTTCTTGATGAATAGCTGATGATCTAGAATCTAGAATATCACTGTTATATAGATAGACACACTCTAAACACACGCATTCATATATGAAAAATAAAGCCAGTTCTTGTCCAAAATCATTGGTCATTAGAAGTATTGAGATTTCAGGTTCAGCATAATTGTACTGAGTTTATCATCACTGTCTCAACTTATAATGAAGTGTCTCCTCTCTGCCAACTGTTTTGGCGTTTGTTTATTTTTCATATTAAAAAAGCGATGCCGATAAGTGTTGTTGTTTTGTTTATCTAAAACAGCTGTTATTTTATATTTATTTTCCACTTGAAGAGAGTAGAAATTTAATTTTATATGTCTGACAAAAGGTGAAGGCCAAATAAGTCGCTATTAAGTATGAATAAAACAAAATAATTCCTCTATTAAGTACTGCTTGTAGATAAAATTATCAGAACAATTATCTGCGGATTAAAAGGTCATACAAGTTACGCAAATTGTTCGTTATAATTTTTTCTTCGATAAGTTGCATCAAGAAAAGTTGTTTGCGAAAAGATTGTGGCATGAAGAATATAAGTTTTGCTAGTTTTTCATGCGAACTATTATATAAACATTCTAGGGAGCGAGGGAGGGAGTCAATGGCAAATAATATGTCAAACTTATACAATAGAGCGGAAAAGTTATTTTCGGAAGCTGATAAGCTTCCACTTCAATACTTAAGTGGGAGAATTTTTGTTTATCTTAGTTGAGAATTTTCATTTACAAACATTTTACAAGAAAATTGGTTTAAAATTTCATTTGTATATTAATCATATTCATTCCAAATAAACTTTTCCTGATCCTTTAACAGAAGATGTTTTTTGGCACACCGTTTCTGAAGTTCGGCTAAAATGCATTCCTGGAAACCGTATTGTCGTTTAATGGAAAGCGATTATTTCTGATTCGCCTCTAATAACGGATTTGTCTGCTTTTATTTGATTCAATTTTTTTTACTTGGACCATTTCTCAGGGAATGAACCCCACTGACTGATACAATGCATTGTACTGGCACAATGAAAGGACGGATAGTTGAGTAGACAAAAGAGGAAATATTACAAGGAGAATTTTTCGCTGGCAATTTATTCACAATTTAATACAATTTATTTGCGGAAGGGCCATCACTAGTTTCGTGTTTCCTTAATTTCATTTTTTTACTTTCTTTTTGTATATGTATGTACATATGTAGTTCATTTAAATAATAATCAAAAATATATAAAATTTTTGCAGTTTCTAGAAATCATATAACTTTTCCAAGCCCGTAGCACTGGTCAATGACTGCAACTCCATATTACACGAGGTGTAGGCAAAGCCCAAACCAAAACCAAACCCCAGCCATACGGGAAACCACAGTCTTTTTGGTAAAAGCGATGAAGACAAAAGCCCAATAACTATTCCACTTGTCGATTTAATTAAAGCATCCTTCCAACACCGTGCAAAAAGTGGATCTAATTTATTTTCTATGAAAGATTCGTTTAAACGTGGATTTGACATTTTATTGAATTGAAATCACGTTGTCATCGAATAACTTTAATATTTTCTATTGAATTTCTGTTTTAATTTTGACATGACAATTATCAGTTTTTTTTCAATATTTGAGTTCTGCAATGAAATTTGTATTCGATCGTAATGGACAGGAAACATTTTAATTCTTCAAAATGATATGAATTCAACACTTTTTGGAAAACGTGTTCCCGTTTCTAGAGTAATTTGTTGAAACAACCTTTAGCCGGGAATGGTAATAATTATTGGCAATTATGTTTGAGTTTTTCCAATTTCAGAGCAGTCTACTATTTTATTTCAATACATAATTTTTTCATTCTTCTTGGCAGCCAAATGAAAGTATAAATAAGGAATGAATATCTCCGTTCTATGCAGTTTCGCTAAATTACCCCAGCAATTTCATAATCTATTAACCATAAATTTCATTAATCGATTAACTTAATACAATTTAAATATAATCTACATAACCGTGCATGTAAGTATTTGCATATTGAAATATAAATATCCTTCTCTCAGCAAATTATCTCATATATTTTCATACACCACAATTTGCAGTATTTACAATCTATTCATATTTATATATGCATGTGATTATGGTTAAATGTTTACTCAACTATACATTTCGTGGATGTAAAATTTACATTGTAAATTTTCTATTATAACTTGATAAAATTATAAATATGTTTGATAAAATAATCTTGTGAATGTGCTAACATTTCAATCTTCCCACTCAACACGTCTAACAAACAATATATGCCCAAGGGTATAAAAATATACGTATATATTCTAGTACTTGTATTTTTATCATCATAGACATGAAGTCGAAAACACTTTACGTGTCACAAGCAAAAGTTATATAACGAAATTGACACTTGTGCCACTACACAATTACAACAAATCCATATTGAGCTGATGACTAAAAACTATCTTGTTTGTACAATAAATAAAGTCCTGCACTAGCTTTGGTATGGAAATCAGGACAAATGGAAGTACATGCGGAATACATTCATACTTATGTATGTATGTATGCTTATAAATTAGGGTGGCGCTACAATTTCGGAAAGACTGTCACCAATAAAATTTTGCAATTATTATCACTTAAAAAGTTTTCGAAAATATGTATTTAGTTGGTCATGTTGCGTCATATTTCTTTATGGTCACTTGAATACATAACATATAAATACATACAAAAAGAAGCCACTCTAATTCACACAATGAGTTGTGAAAGAATAAAATAGCGTCGTTATTATCACACTCATTGTCAACATCAACTTTTTTTCTATTATAACAATCGATGTGTTGTGGATGCCTGTCAAGACTATGTAGAGATGTTGCTATGCTCTTCTCTTTAATATGATAAATATAATTTGAAATCAGTAAGGAAGTCATCAAAGGCTTCAAGTTGTTACAATGTGATCTTCAATATTTGATGTCAACAACATTTCAAACAGCAAAAACATACAGATTGTCAATCCTTTGAGAAGTCAAGCTCAGAGTATATTTTGTTTTTCGCTTTTAAATTGTTTATGGATTTTCTAGCTAAAGCCGTCACGTCACATCTATTTTCATTTATCACACATTTCTTTCGTATGAATTTAAAGAAATGTGTGCCCTAAATTTTGTAAATTAGTGATTTACGTTAGTGAAATTTATATGAGAGGAAAAATAAGTTTGTAAAATAATTACTGTCTTGTTTTTGTTTAAATATGATTGTTCGAATGAACTATATTCAGAGACATTGGAGGACAAGCAGTTAAAATTTATTATTATTTTGTAAAAAAATAATTTCGTATAAAAAAAAGAAAGGAAATAGAGCAAACGACTACAAAAAGAGTAAAATTATTTGAAATTTTTCTTCACATATTAGTTTCACAAACGAACAGTTATTTATATAGTTAAGCCTTTAGTGCCTATCACACTAGATGCCGTTCTATTGCACAATTGCATTTTATATAAAAATTTTGTATACGTTTCAGTACTGGCACCCAGTTTCCAGTAAGCACTCACATCTTTTCTTTTTCACCCATTTAATGTTCTGAAAGTGTTTTTTTAAATATTTTTTCAACTTTAACATTTTAATTATGTTTTATTATTCTACATAGACTTTATTTACTGAAATATTTAAGTGTGGATTTAACTCCGATTGATTTTAACTGTTATAAAGAAGCACCTATTGGAGACTGATTACAAAAGGCATTTGCAAATTGACAGGTGCGTGAGTTATGTGATATTTGTTTATAAATTAATTATTTTTGAAGCCTATAGATAAAATTGAATAAAAATAGCAATTAGTCACTGAAAATATCACGATAGACGTCGAATTAGTTTATATGTATGCCAACTAATTTAAATTTTTTCACAACAATATTAATAATACATATTAAATCACTTTCCGATTATGTGGTGTAATTTTGCTGTTTTATTGTGAAAACATTTGAAAATATCTAATTTTTTCAATTACAGCTGTCGACCTTCTATAAAAATAAGTCAATTAAACAAAAGTGTTACAGAAATTTAATCAATGGTAGAGCTTTAAATACTTTACTTTTTTCATGTTTTCTAAAACGTAAGGAGTGAAATATCTTGGAGAAACTAGAAGTTTTCATTAGATTTAATTGCAGACTGGATAAAAAGAAATTCAAATTTTTCACCAAATAGCTGCACATAAATTATAATTTATAGTTTTGTGATCAATCGTTACCAAGTCATCAACTTCTCCAAACACCCCAACCAAATAGCACTTTATGAAGCAGTCACAACAATAGAGTTTCATTTAGTGCATAAAACAAAGAAATTTACATAAAATTTTGGGTAAATTGAAAGGCTGGACAATACAAACGCACACAGTTACAATTATTTAAAGGCATTACAATTACTTTTGAGTGATTGCGTTTGTATCCACAACACGTCCGCTAAATACTTTGACTCATGTAATAAACAATTAATATTTTCATTACTATCTGAAGCGTTTAAAGTAAATATGTATAATAAAAGTTCAAGTTGAAGAACCGACTAAATATTACGAAAAAAAAACTGCAAATTCTAGGCCAACATATACAGGAATGAACAACACAGTGGAAAATGAAGAGAAAACACCCCAGACAGAAGGGAGTCACTTGAGCATTTTCTTTTCTTTTGTGTGTTACAAATTAATAATATTCAATCAATTAGTGTAATTCTTTATTAAAAATTACATTTTCTATAGTTTATGTATTAAAATTTACAGGAAATAACTTGTTACTTACCCATTGTTCTAAAAAAAACTATTCATTGTCTGACTTTAAGTTGTGAATAAATCAAAGATTTTGGCTTTGTGCACTTGTTTGGGGTTATTTAATTATTAAAATGAACTTTGAATAAACTTTTTATTAAGGGTTTTTATAAGAAAATCATTATATATTACATATTACTTTTTAAAAAAATTGTATAAACCCTTTAAGCTTTCGAACCGCCTTTTTATTTTTCACCAAAGAATAAAACTAATTTTTCTTATGTATTTGTTTGTTTGCGAACAGCTGTTGCTGAACAGCTTGCACAAATAGCAGGCTGCGAGAGAAAATGAGCGCGTACAAAAAGAAAACAGGGATGCTCTAACAACAGTGCTGCCACTTCGTGTGTATTATATCGGGTGTATTATTATTAGCATGTGTAGCCACTGTTTGACACAATGGGGTATGTTCCATTCTATATATTGATGGCTGGCTTAATTTAATGTTTTTATTTCAATATGACATAATCGAAAACGTATCAGAAGTTTAGATTTTCTTCTTTAAGATAATAAATTGAATTTGATATGTATACAGGAAGAAATATGTGCAAAAGATTCATTATAATTCTCTGTAGGATCCGTTTTATATTGCCCAATCGAGTGTTACATCGTCTGGTTGATGTTTCTGCGTGGCAGCCACGTCCTGTAAGCTCGAGTCTGCTTAATTCAAGCAGCCAAGAGGCAGAATTTTTCCATAGATGACGTGACACAATTACGATATTGCCATCCATGTAACCACGTTGCCCACAACTTGAATTGGGTAAAAATCGCTCGTTTTACACAATAGTCTAGAATCATACCATATAAATTACATGCAGCTAATTATGAATTTCTGTGTAAAACGAGTGAATCATTTAAGCCGATAAAAGTCTGAACAGATTTTGTCTCAATTTCTTTTTGGCATAGTTGAGTTTTTTCAAAATATGATATATTTTATGATATGATATTTGAAATAATTTTAAATATGATATTTTAAATAATTATTTTTATCTCAAAGACAATTAAATTCGTGCCCGTGAGTATATAGAATGACTTTCGCCACATTGCGGTTACAAACGAGCATGCATGTGCATGTTCGTAAGTGCTGCATTTTCCCCTTCCGATTATAACTACCCCTCGTATGCTATTGGATCACATATACTGTCCGTACGTATCGTTTGCGATTATATATTTAAGTCATGCATCCCTCTTATGAGTCATTATGTTAATGTCGACATTTTCGAAAATTTTTATTAAAACTTGTAACAAATAGTTTTAGTTTTTTTTTCTTCTTGATTTTAAACAATCATGACTCATTTCAATAATTCGTTACATATCAACTGCTTTAACTCAAGGTCGTTAGCAGAAAAGAATTTCGCACACATAAAACAAATTAAACAACAAGAAATGAATTCTCACCAGAAGGCAGAAACATAAAACAAAAACGTCAAAAATTAAAAAAAAAACGGATAAAATTGCAACAATATTTTGAAATGTCTAAGAGCTAAAAGAAAAATGTAAAACAACAACCCCTAATGGAACTGTGCAGCAGAAAGAAGCATCATAAAAGCGCCCCTCTTCTGCCTTTGAAACTCATACAAACGAAATTGACATGAACAAAAAGGAAAAATAAGAATCAAATAAAAATGAGTAGAGGAATCATAAAGTGAACCACCTACAACGACACCCACATAACAACGAACGGCCAACCCTTCTCTCACCCTGCAAAAACAAAAACTGACAATAACTATGATAATGAGCGATTACAGTAGAAGCAAGCAAAGAAGGAAAGTTTCTCAAATACGTTACGTATTGTTTTGTGGTACACTTTTAAATATCTCTACGTCCGTCAATATTAATAAAATAGGCCTCGTTTGAAAGGCATTTTTAGGTGAATATGCACAACGTAAATATATATTCTAATACTCTTGGCACCAGAGTGATATAAGCATTTCAATTTTGTTTTATATTTCATTAACGCAAATCCACACATTCAAGTGTTTTTTAAATGTTTTTCTGCTGAGTTCTTCCCAGATAAAAAAATTTACTTGTATTTATTCTAAAAAGGCCGCAAAAGTCGGAGAAAAACAAAAAATTTTGCTGTAAAACTCTCACTTGGGTAGAAAGTGACGTAATTAATGGCATGAAAAAATAAAAAAAAAACAAAAACAATTGTTATGGAGATCCCACAGTTACCAAAGAAATAGTTGAAAGTCCCAAAACGGAGATTTTGCGGCATTATGGGCACATGAAATGAGTAAATCGCCCCACTGTGCGTCAAAGGTAACTTAATAAAGACTCAATTGAATGGCCCAAAATAAATCATATTATATAATATATAATAAATAATATATAATAAATAATGTATACTAAATAAATAACTCTGCCATAAGCGTCCATTAGGTCAACAATCCACTGTGTTTCGAAAAATATCGGGTGTTTCTAATAGAGTGATACAAGTTTAAATCATAATAAAACATTGTAATATATTTTTGATATCAATGAAACGGTCTTTATTAGATAGAAAATTTTATGACATTAATGTTTAAATATGATTTCGGTCATGTGGCCGCCACGGCTGGTCCGTACAAAGCGCAATCTGGAAGACCAATTTTCACAAACAGTAACATTCCGACCACCATCGTTTTTGAAGACATCCGGGCCAATGACTCCGCCAGACCATAAAGCGCAGCAAACAGTAATTTACGTACCCATTCAATCAAAAATGAGCTTCATCGGAAAATAAAATTTTGAATGGACGAAGTGCACGATAAGTTTGACGAACAGGACCATTATTTTGATTAAAAATTTCCACAATTGGCACGCGTTGCTCTGGTGTAAGTCGATCCATAATGAAATGTCAAAGCAAACTAAACAAAAAGCAACTATCAGCTGTCAAATGGGTGGTCAAATAAAGCAGTGATGCCAACTCAATGTTGTATCACTCTATAATAAACACCCTATATAACCATTTCCACTCATTATTCATGCCCACATTTTGTGCATTTAGTCAAACCGAATTTTAGCCTGCAACAATAGCTCGTCGTACGTTTGAATGTGCATGCACAAACATGCACAAATATGCACAAACTTGCACACAAAGCCAAACACAACGTATGTATGTGAACCAGTATTTATGACTACAATTCGGTTGCATTCATTCAAAGTCATTGCGCTCATTTAAGTGCACATTTACAGTCAAACACTCAGATTTCGTTTGAAATCAGGCTGATGAAGCATTAAAAGAATAAAAAGCAGCAAAAATTAAAACCAACCCCTCCCGCCCTGCCAGCTGGAAGCATATAGGAAATTGCACAAAAACTGCAATATAATCATTTTAATGGATTTCTGCATGTGTGTTGGTGTGTCTTTGCTTTTGAGCAAAAAAAAAAATTAAAATAAAAAAATGGGCAACAAGTTAAACATTTCGTAATTGCAGGAAAACTGCTTGAAAATTTCCGTCAACACAAGCTTTTGTTTTTGTAAACAACAATTTCATATCACTTAAATCAGGTTTCCAACTTGGCCCACTGCAAACAGGAGGCAGGGACTTATAAGGAAGCCGTAGAGGGAGTGGTGTTTTGTAGAAATTTCAAGTATTTTTATTTGATTGTAAGCAAATCAAGTGGTTTCTTAAATCCTTGTGGCCTAAAGTTGGTTCGTTATCCTTTTTCCCTTATCGAGGATAATGCTGATGGTTTTTATGTCATACTGTTAAGTGGACCAAAACTACAAACATTTTCGTGTGTCAGTTTGTATTCACAAGGGATCCTTTATGACAGTTGATATCCTTTCAGGTGTGTGTGTGTGTGTGTGCGTGTGTTTGTTTAGTTTTTATTTTATGTCCCCTTTCAGTTTTTGCTTTTTATTTATTTATTTATTTTCTGCTTTGCTTAAGTTGAAGAAAACTTTTTAATATTTTCTTGGCCTTTTATTTCCTTAAACTTTAATTGGGGGGAGTTCAAATGCCTTTTGGGACGTGATGTCATTAAGTTCAAGGAAAATAAGCCAACAGTTTTCTTATTTTATTTTTACTTTCTTCATTCTTCGTTGTGAATGAAAGAAAGAAAGAAACTTAAATTGTCTTACGTGCCTTTCATGACTTCATACGTAATTTAGAGGTGACTCCTTAAGTCATCACACGGCCAAGGATTTCTTTTGACAGGAGGATTGTCTTTGAAAAAAAACTTCCAGCAATGGTGAGTGCGGTTTCACTTACATCAGGTTTGGCTAGTCAAGTTGTCGAGCTTTTAGTCCCAGTTCACACACATCAGCTTTACTTGATCAGTTTTTCTTTAATATTCTTACTCTCCTGCAGCCAACTTCAGGTATAATTATTCATAAGCTTGACGGTACAGTCATTCTCCTCATCTCTCTCGTCCCGGATAAATCCGCTCTTCACGAGCCAAACCTTATTTGTGTGAATCAGCACTCTGGAGAGAGCGGTGAAGAGATTGAAAAGGATACAAGACTGCTGATATGCTGTTGCTACATATTCCCGCAGTTATTGTCGCGAAAACTGAAATTCTTTTCAATTTTCGCCAATTTCACTTTAAGCCAGGAGTGTGAGCTTTTTTTTTTATTATTAACACTATCAAAGAAGAGCAGAGCTCGACGCTTCAGTTTAATGTGTGGCCATGACGCTTGAAAATAATTACCCCTGAAGTTGGCCGCAGAACAGTAATTTGATATTTCACAGATCCGCCCGAACTATCACGTCATCTCACCATTCATAGTCGGTGAACTTTGCACTACTGGGGGCAAATTATTACATTCGATAGCAATCGAATTTTCCATTTAAATCGAATTGAAATTTCGATCGATATGGAATGTGCAAATTTGGCCCCTGGTGATGACGAAAAAAAAACGTATTTGTGGCTTTGCCAGTACACGAGTTTTTATAACTTAATAATTATGCTTTTCCTGATTTTGTTGTGCAGGGTGATTCATAGAAAAACATACTATTAATTATAATTAATTTCATACTTAAAGCATTAAACACAATAACGACAGCAGGCTACACGAACACCGACTACAAAAGCCGTTGGCTACAGTCGTCGCCTGGTAGTCAGCCACTTAATTGTTTTTAAAACGACACCACCAAATCAATAACCATGAGTTGTTGTTTGTAGTAGAATTCTCTTCACACGCCAGTGTAGCCGCTTTCATATATTAAATACTATTAAATAGTGTTATTCCAATAAAATATATTTAAAGTCCACAGTATATGACAAGAAATCATTTCATTAGCTTGGAAAAATAGTTTGTTGTTCCTTTTTGCATAATAAAGCTGAATATTTTCAAGTTTACAATAATCGAATTTATTTATTTTATACTGGCAACACTGCACCTACGCATTGTCGCTCACCAAAATAGAAATTAATTTAATGAGACTACAACAAAAAATGCAGCAGGGACAACAACCCGCAGCCGCGTTGTCTGTGGTAGTAAAAATAATCAATCTCATATACGCACATGCATTCTATTTTTGACAAGTTGTAGTCTGTAGACTGCTGTCGTTATTGTGTTTACTACTTAATGCTGAGGGAAACATGATCTCTGTCCTAGTTGAGGGCTATAAAAATACAATTAAAGACTTTATGTGGCTTCAATTAGAAGATGTGAATTTGGAAAAATTGAAAACCACTTTGAAAAACAAAAATAAATAAAATAAATAAATATTTATTATTTTACAACAAAAATGCTGAAAATTGTTTGGGAAAGAATGTTAAAGTGAATCTCCTGCCCAACTCACCCGTCATCATGTTGTTTAAATCCACACAACTTGAACGGCTGCGAGTTCGCTGTAGCAAATGCTGATGTTTTTCAAAGGACATTTGCCTTGACGTTAGAACAGGAAAACTCTCACTGGCAGAGGCAGTCGCTGAACTATTCATCACTGTTGTCGTTGTGTTACTTCCGGTAAGGGTGGCACCACCACCACCACCCACAGCACTATTACAGGAGCTGTTTGTTGTACTGCCACCGATGCTACACCATTCACCCTCCATGGCCTTGGATGCACTACGCTTGAAGTGCTCTAAAAAATTATCTATTTGCTTTTCTAAAGAAGAAGCAGCAGGTGGTGAGCTCTCCATGATTTAAAGGGATTTTATTTTCACACAAGATTTTTGTTTGTTATTTTTTTGTTGTTGTTGTTCTTGTGTTTGTTTCCGAAACAATTGTTTAGCTCGTTTTGTTATTTTTAATTACGTTGGATACTCGGTATTGAACATTATCTTTGGCATAGATCTGGAATCATAATACAAGTGAACGTGCATGAATGTGCATGATTTATTAAAGAGCCACTTGAGTATCCCTCACGTACAGTGGCAGAGATGAGAGCGATGAAGGTCAAATATTTGGTGGGAAGGGATCTATTTTAGTCATTAATTGATGCGATTAAGTTTTTTTTAATTGCTAACGAATGCATGTTTTATTGAAACCAACATGCACACGAGTGTACTTGTTTGTGGAACTATTTAAACCCGAAAAGTACCATCAAAGAATCTTCCTAGTTTTAGTACATTGACAAGTCATTAACAATTTAAGTAAAATTTATATATTTTAATTGTTTTTTTTTTGTATTAAAAACTATTTCAAAACATGTGTGTGGGATTGTTGCAGATATACGCTAATACTTTTTCAAAATTTTCAAGCAAGTTATATATCATACGAAAGGTTTTAGTTTCTGCTTTCGAGATCTATACATAAACCAAAAATCGGACAATATCCGCCGAAGTTATAGAGTGAAAAGTATTTAAAGCCTTGACAAGCCAGCTTTTTTTAACCGAAACTCAAGATGTTGGAAATGTCAAAAATCATTTTTACTGTACTCAACAACACCTTTAAGAAACATTTTGTTGATTCTCAGCCTATTTTTAGAGTTACTGATGAATTTTATTGAAAAGGATTTACTTAAGTTGGGTACTATTCTCCGCCTCTTCAAGGCACATTTGGTCCTCAATTCGGCTATTTAAGAAAAAAAGGAGGACTGATAGTGCAACTCGTTCAGGAATGTCATATATTTTGGTTTGGTTTTTCTTTCTCGATCAATAATATCGAATGTGACCCTGGAATTCAGTATTATTGGAGAGGAAGTATGATGGAAAAATATTGCATTTTTCTGAAATCCAGATCGGAGATCGAGTTCTATATATAATAAATCCGGTGGCATAGAAATATTATTGTGATCTGATAAATTTTATTTCTTGTTATTTCTCCAAAAGAGAGCCGCTGACCAAATTTCATTCAAATCGAAATATGTCGCCTCTAACTCTTGTCGATTTGCCATGGAATTACCCATTTACATTTTTACTATTTTTTCTTTTCTCTAAAATATCGCATATTGAAACAGCATTTTTTTAACGACTACAATTAAAACTCCTTCAGACGCTAAATAAAATGATAAAAACATAAAATTTTGCTAAAGAATTTCAATAAATAACCAATTCCACACAACCAAGTAAATTCTCCAATACTAATATAAGTTGTTTTAGCTGGAACACACTGTATTTAGCGATTTTTTAGCACAACACAAACTCTTCTATTTATTATTGCGTATTGCAATCAAAGTTGCTGGTCCATATAAAATATGTATATTATTTTGCGAATCGGAAAAAATGTTATTTATCAAAATCGCACGTATCAGTTTCTCATACTAACGAATTTAATTTCCTGATACACACAACAAACACAAGAGCACAATTTACGTGTTTAAACTAACACACGCACACAAACAAATAAACCATGAAGGTCAATTAGTGCTGCTGATGGTATTTATTCCAGAATTACTTTAATAAAATTTAGAGAATAGTTTTAGGCTTTTCTGCAAAGTTGGAGATAATATCCGTTCTCATATATTTTAAAGCTGCCAGCTCGTTAATAACAGATTTTATTGTTATTAAATTAATAAAAAATAATTTAATTTAATACTTTTAAGAATTTCCTTTAACTTTTATGCATCTTCATTTTGCTTATAAAGCATTAATTTACTCGCAGAAACACACACACGCACACTTGCCAACATACAAATCAAAATCACTCACAATAAACACTTTTATTTTACATCCGTTTGAATTCTTGCCACGTTTGGCTTCAACATTTTCCCGACTATTTTGCTGGGACTGTATGACCGTATTTTTCTACTGCTCAATTCGTACTAAGGGGCTTCCTCATTTACAAGGCGGGTCTGTTTCTCAATCACAACGGCTCCATTCATATCGTTGTTGTCATATTACATTCCATTCATTCCATTTGTCTGGCTCCTCATCGTGCTAAAGCATGCCTTAACATGTTGATGTAAACGCAGCCTTGGAAAAAGTTGCGCTCTTTGTTCTGTGCTGTTCTTCTATTGAGTGCCATAGTAATTGAGTCGTATTGTTTTTCTTTCATTGCACTTCTTTCTTCCGTTTATTCTAAATACGGAACCGGCGCATATATTTTGCTCATCAAGGTTGTTGTTGTTGTTGTTGTTGTTTGCGAAAAGCTGCGAAAACGAAAATTGCAATAATTAAAAGCTACATGTGCTTGTGTTGTTTTATTATTTTCTTCTATTTATTTACTTTTTTACTTTCGGGTGAATTTGTTGGACTTTTGAAGGTGTCACAGGCAGCAGTGTTGCCAGAAAGTTAATTCCAATGTGACGTTTTCAGCAGTTAAAACGCCACCGTTTAAGAAAGTCTTTGTAAAACGATAGTTTTCATTTGGGAATTTTTAAAATTTTTTTTTTTGAAGCCTAAAGAAAACTTTTGTATTTATTTCCACTTTTTAAACAGTATTTTTTTCTTTTTCCTTGGTAAAAAGTACAAGACTATTTTGATAGTGATTTTTATTAGGCGGTCAGGTCTAAAGATGTTCTTGACAATGGGTCGTGGGATTATAGTCAGTCACTGCAATAAGATTGATATAGTTGATCCGGCCTCTTGTGCGGTTTCTTTGTTTCATCAAACGAATTATAGTCGCATGGAACTGAGTCTGGGGAATGTGGGTTTTTTAATCTAGTGATACAACTTTGAGTTGGCATCACTGCTTTTTTTGACCACCCATTTAACAGCTGATAGTTGCTTTTTGTTTAGTTTGCTTCGACATTTCATTATGGATCGACTTACACCAGAGCAACGCGTGCACATTGCGGAAATTTTTAATCAAAATAATGGTTCTGTTCGTCAAATTCATCCATTCAAAATATTATTGTCCAATGAAGCCCATTTCTGGTTGAATGAGTGCGTAAATAAACAGAATTGTTGCATTTGGAGTGAGAAGAATTCACAAGCTTTTGTCGAAACACTATTGCATCCACAGAAAACTACTGTTTGGTGCGCTTTGTGGGCTGGCGGAGTCATTGTTCCAAATGTCTTCAAAAACGATGATGGCCAAAATGTTACTGTCAGTGGTGAACGATATACAAACAGGATTTGAAGTTTTTTCGTACTTCAATTAGCTGGCATTAATCTTGCTGATATGTGCTTCCAACAGGACAGAGCCACATGCCACACAGCGGGCGCTACAATTGATTTATTCAAGGAAACTTTTGACGAAAAACTAATTGTACGAAATGGTCCAACTAATTGGCCTCCAAGATCATGTGATTTAACCGCATTGGATTATTTTCTTTGGGGTTATTTGAAGTCACTTGTGTACGTCGATGAACCACAAACAATTGAAAACCTGGAAATCAACATTCGAAGAGTTATCGGCGAGATATGGCCGCAAATGCTGCGAAAAGTTTGTGAAAATTTATGTTCCAGATTGCGCCTTGTACGCGCCAGCCGTGGCGGCCACATGGCCGAAATCATATTTAAACATTAATGTCATAAAATTTTCTATCCCATAAAGGGCATTTAATTGATATCAAAAACATTTTACAATGTTTTATTATGATTTAAACTTGTATCACTCTATAAAAAACACCTGATAATTTTTGTTATACAATATAATCATAGATAACTGACAATTTTTTTAAAATAGATCGTAAATATTTATTTGTTTATCGTGAGCTAAAATATAAAGCGCTGTTTATAACAAAAAATTCACATATAAGCTCGTTGATTGATAATGATGTACAAGTAAATTAATAATAATAATAATAATAATAATAATAATAATAATAATAATAATAATAATAATAATAATAATAATAATAATAATAATAATGATAATAATAATAATATATCAAAATCAATCAAAATATGTAACAGTTATACATTTTTGTTGGTTAATAACCTTGTGGATTTCAGGTGACGATATGTAAAATGTATGTGGCTGTTGAATTTTTCCTCTGGCAATACTGATACATCGAGTTGTAGGTATCACCATTACCAACGTTGCACTTATAGTGGATTGCATTTCGTTTGCGCATGTCCTGGGCAGAACCAGTTGTTCATTCAATGCTGCTTTGCTAAATTGTAGAAGATTTTTGTTAGTCTCGATTAACGTCTTTTATATTTAAATTTAAAATTCTATAGAAACAACGAAGTTGTTTTTGTGGTAGATTTCATAGAAACCTGAATAAAAATATATTATATAAACGTTAGTACATATTCTGAAAGTGAGCGAATAAGGTTTGGGCCAGTACCTGATTAAGCATACATACACACACATACATATGTAGATATAATATGCAACCTTACATATAGATATGTAAGCGAAAAAAATTGGTCGAAAACAACCCACAATGGCAACGCTGGCTTTAACGACATGATTAAATTCAATTGATGGACATGCAGTTGCTAATCTTTATCAAACGTGGAGCAAAATAAACATTTTTCTTTTATCAATTTTGTTGTCTATTTTAAATGTTGTCAATTTTAAAATGTCTAAAGTCTTTTATATGCTTATGCTTTAATTTCATTATCTCTTCTCTCTTACCGGCATTATCAAATTAGCAACTAGTTTTAAGCGCTCATCTGAGCAAACAGCATAACATACAGACTTGGCTAGAAAAATAAATACAGCAGAACTGCAACCACATATTTATTTATCATTGATATTGAATATGATAAAAGAAAATATTCTTCCGGTTAAATAAGTTTCGGCATTAAAAGTTACGATGGCGTTTTTGCTTTGTTAAAATCAGCTGACTTTGACAATTATTGCATAATTCCATCTTGTTCGTTCAAGCTACGTGCATCCACGAAAAGCCATACCACTTTAGTTTTAGGTAAAAAACGAACAAATAAAATATATACGAAGAGAGCAACAAGAGTTGATGCGCAAAATTCTTAACGTTGGCGTTTTCCTTAATTCTCTTCTCTGGTTGCCTTTAGCAAAAAAAAAAAAAAGATTGAACACGGGATCTGGGCGGGTAGGGATGGATATGTATGGTTTGCAAATACAATTTCAAAATTATTTGTATCTAAAATACGTTTAAACTGTGCACACACACACACACAGACACGTTTGTATTTATGTGTGTTTTTGCTCGCCTGCCTGCCTGCTTTCCACCGTGGCGACTCTTCTGATAGTTCGTCATGATGTCGTTGACGATAATGATATTGTTGATATTTGCTCATCATGACGTTTTCAAGCTGCCTGTGCATGCTTTCCATATAAGCAAGCCACAGTATTCTTATTCAGTTACTCGCCGCTGGTGTAGCAAACAACAGCACTTTTCTCCGAATAATCACGGTTCGCCAGAAAAAAAAATACTTTCAATTTTATCACACGATTTAATTTAGTATTTTATAGCGTTAAAAATATTATTTAATAAATTTATTTTTTTATCTAGTGTCTCAAACATAAGAAAAATCCTTGGGATTTCAAAAAGTGAAAGTTTAAAGAATTTTTCAAGTGCTAAAAATATTTGATAAAAGCAAGAAAACAAAATGAGCAGTAAGTTTTTTTTGTTTGTTTGTTTAAGCACAAACATGTTGAAAGAATAAAAGTTAAAAATTGCAAATAAAATATATGCAGCATGGCAAAGATAATTTTTATAAACCAAAATGTTAAACAATATTTGGAAACAAAATCTCATGGCTTTTCCACACAAAAGGAAACTTCTTTATCAGTTTTTTCTTTCTAAATTAAAATTTTATTAAGTCACTGACTGGCTTTGATGCATTTTCATTTAGTTATTTAATTTGGTAACAAAAATAAGTAAAATTGTTAAAAAAAAGTTAGTTAAAACATTCGCTTTTACTTTCATGGGATATAAAAAATGTTGAGGCGACCTTTAGTGACCTTCACTTTTGAACAACAAAACAGCTTGTGTATGAATGAGTGTTTGAGTAAAACAACAAACTAAAACAGTTTCTCTTAAAAATTGTAGTTGGCATTTATGCTCCCACCAAACGAAATTATTTAAAACATGCACACACACACACACACTCACACACATGCACATGTATATCTACATCCCTACATCATTAATTATTTAATAAGATTGCAGTTCTAAATTTAATAATCAAAATTATTTTCAGTCTGTCTGCATAATTCTTGCTTCCTTTCCTCATAATTTTATTATCATGTATTAGATAAGAATTAGTGTGATTGTGCACACGTTTGTTATTTATTAAACTAAAATGTTCAATTCTCTTTTAGTGGTGTTCATATGCAGCATTTCATAACTTGAATCTGTTTCTATTCGCTTCATTTATTCAATTGCCTTGACTGTTGTTTTTGTATTTTTTATTCTTGTTCTCTTTGTTGTAAGAAACTTTATTAAAGTTCTGTATTCATTGATTTTTTTTCTTCGCCCTTGCATCTTTCTTTTCTTTTCTCGTGGTTTAAGCGTCAGGTCTTACGTTACTATTTGTTGACCTAGAATCATGGGGTCAAACTGTTTGTTGGAGTAAAAGTATTTAAAACAAAATTAGAACAATAGAAATAGGTAAAATTGTTCAGTGTAACACATCACATGTGCTCGACTAACAGCTGCTAATAGTTTAACAGAGAGCACTCCTTGTTTTTTTTTTCGCTCTTTCAAGTAATTGTATATGCCGGCTTTTTTGTTGTTTTTGTAAATGATGTTAAACGACCGGCAAACAGCAGATTGCAAACATGTTTAGGGCGACCAGCTGATTAGTTGACTATGAAATATAACAGAGCAACAGAAATATGGGTTAAGTTTTAAGCAACAAAAGAAAAAGTTTATTAAATGAAATTATATATGGGCGTAACTTTTTATAAATATATAAATACCTCGTATACATAAATGCAGTTATGCGGGTGTGAATTAAAGTGTTGGGGCCTTGAAAATAAATAATAATAATAATAAATGCTGGTGTGGAATAACATCTTCAGATTGCTTGTTGTAGGAACTTCGGACAAGAAAATCCATAATATCTAAAATGCTGCAAATTTAAATCACGTATTAAAAATGCATGCAGTGCCTCGTTTCGAAAAACTAAATAATCATATCCATAGAATAATATATTTATTATTATAAAAAACCAACAAAATTATAAATGCATTGAGAAATATATTCTGACTCAGCCTGTGGTTTACAGAGTGACGGCAATTTTTTCGATGCGAGAAGTTCTCACTTCAGTTACAGTAACGAAAGCCCTGATTTCGAATACTCTGATCCTTTATCGCTTCTCAAATTGTTACCATCTCTGTGACGTAGTCCCACAAAAGAAATGTAACGGCGTTATATCGCATGACTGAGAAAAAAGGATGCCAAAGTCGGTAGGGTTATATGGACAAGACTTTTTAGTTTATTTCACCATATACTTGGAGTCGAACTCGTTCAGTTGCTTCTTATTGGCAAACATTCTTTGATCAACGCCTTTTAAATTACACTGGATTGTTCAAAAGCTTATGTCGGATATGAGCAACAGCATAGTTCGACTCACGTCTAGTTCATAAATTTCAATTAAAGTCCAAGAAGGCGATTAGGTTATGGCTTCAGCGTTTTTAATTCATGATAACGATTCTTTCAGCTTCCTTTTCGAAAGAATACCTCCCGATTGCACCTCCAGACTAAAATGCGCAGTGAAGTTTAAATTTATATATCCATTGCAGTGCTTCTTTAACAATCACTTATGGGTTCTGCGAGCCTCATATGATACGATTTTAATTACTAACAATCACCAAGTGTGAAATGAGCCTCAGCGCTGACGAAAGTTATATTCGTAAAATGGGCATTGAAGGCGTATTAGTGCTTAGGCCAATCAGTATATCTACGGAGTTCTGAATAATTAAACGGGTTTAATTGTTGATAGAGTTGGACTTTATGTGGATGGGGGTACAATATAAAATACAAATTTTATTATAAAATAATAATAAATTAAGGCCAGTTGCTGAGAGCGTTGTAGAAGATGCCGAATAAGTAATAGAAGCGATATTTTTGACACTGTGCGCATTGTGATGAAGCACAGATTCGACTACATCTGCAACAATTACATATGTACATATAAAGGGTGTTTTTTATAGAGTGATACAAGTTGAAATCATAATAAAACATAGTAATATATTTTTGATATCAATGAAACGCCCTTTATGGGGTAGAAAATTTTATGACATTAATATTTAAATATGATTTCGGTCATGTAGCTGCCACGGCTGGCACGTACAATTCGCAGTCTGGAACACCAATTTTCACAAACTTTTCGCAACATTTGCGGCCGTATCTCGCCGATAACTTTTCGAATGTTGATTTCCAGGTGTTCAATTGTTTGTGCTTTACCGACGTATACAAGTGACTTTACATAACCTGAAAGAAAATAATCCAATGGGGTTAAATCACATGATCTTGGAGGGCCAATTAGTTGGACCATTTCGTGAAATTATTTTTTCGTCAAGAGTTTCCTTGAGTAAATCAGTTATAGCGCCCACTGTGTGGCATGTGGCTCCGTCCTGTTGGAACCACATATCAGCAAGATTAATGCCAGCTAATTCAGGTACGAAAAAACTTCGAATCATGTTTGTATATCGTTTACCATTGACAGCAACATTCTGACCATCATCGTTTGTGATGGGCCAATGACTCCGCCTGCCCATAAAGCGCAACAAACAGTAATTTTCTATGGATGTAATGGTGTTTCGTTTCGACAAAAGCTTATGGATTCTCCTCACTCCAAATGCGACAATTCTGTTTATTTACGCACCCTTTCAACCAGAAATGGGCTTCATTGGAAAATAATATTTTGAATGGATGAATTTGGCGAACAGAACCATTATTTTGATTAAAAATTTCCACAATTTGCACGCGTTGGTCTGGTGTAAGTCGATCCATAATGAAATGTCAAAGTAAACTAAACGAAAAGCAACTACCAGCTGTTAAATGGGTGGTCAAATAAATCAGTGATGCCAACTCAAAGTTGTATCACTCTATAAAAAACACCCTATACTTCAAGCATTCGATTCATCTCTGGAGTATTTCTTCTGTTCAAATAGTCTACGTAAATATTTGTGAAGATGTTGCAAAAATTTGGCACACAGTGTTACAATGACGATCATTAAAGTTTGAGTACTTCCAAGTTTTTTTTTGTTTTGGAAAGTTTCTAATAACAGAAAGTCCTTCTTGGAACTCTCTATTAGAGACAAACGAAAATATTTTCTTTGCTCTATTTATATAACAGCATGCTCCGCTGGTCACCCTGGAACAGCACAGTTGCATTTGCTCAGTGAAAAAAATTTGATTTAACGGCAATTTTTATTCCAATCATGTGATTTTCAAAACATAATTCCACACCAAGAAAAGAAAAAAAAAAAACAGAAAATAAAAGAAAAAAGAAAAAATATTTTGCTCATAATATTTATGGCCTTGTTTTCCATTTAATATTGTCATCAGATTATTGCCTTGGCTCGTCCAATAATTAAACACTTAATTTTATTAACAAGTTTTAACAAAAGAAATCACCACCCACTGCTAAAACAGCGTTAAAAAAAATTTGTATTAAAATTTGAATGCCCAAAATTTGATTTTTATTATTAAACTTAAAAATTTGACTCGTTCTTAGTCATTTACCAAAATATGAACACGGCTGAATGATGCGGCTGCATTTAGTCATCCGCTTGGTTTTAAATTGTACATACAGATTTATTTTCGTAAAAGAAGCCTACACGTACTTTTTATATCTCTTATGTTTTTCGTTTGGTTTTTGTTTTTTCTTATTTTAAAAGTCATTCTGAGAAATGCCAGCAAAACAACGCCTCTTGCAAAGAATTTTTCCGGTTCTATTTTTGTGCAGCCAACTTCAAGCGAGATTCACTCAGTCAAGCAATTAAAAATAAATTGTTTTTTTTTTTTTTACTTTATTTCCATAGTTGCAACTTAACAAAAAAAAAAAAAAAAGAAACAACTTTTTTATCTGAATGTCTCGATGATGTGGATGGAGTAAATGAAAGTTTCAAGAGTTGCATGTTTTTAGGTTTGAAACTCAACTGGCAAAATGTGTCTGCTTCCATTGATCGGCGTTGCTGGTGGAGTTGAAAGCAAACACACGTTTTGCAACGTATTTAATTTTTTTTTATTACGTATTTTGATTGATGCACAAAAGTCTTATGGGCAAAAAAAAAAAAAATATGTGTAGCACGTCAAACTTCCTTCTTCTTGTGATGCTTTTAACATGACTTTCGAAAGAACACCAAATAAATGTTCGTTGAAACCTCGAGTGCATTTTGCGTTTTGATAATTTTGAATTCATAATGAAAAAGTATTTATTTAGGTGCCCATAATGGACGGACATGTTGCTTTGCGTCCCTATACAGCTGGGCTGCTTTAGTGTCGAGTTATGATTTTGATTTCGGCTTCAGAAATCCGATTTCATATGGGAGATTAATAAATATCGTGTGATTCGTGATCACGAACTTATGCAACGATTAATCAGTGTAGGACTGACTACAGTCCCAGCCATCGTGGCCTATTTCCTTCGACTGCAAAAGTCTTTTTGCGAACAGAAGTTCCATACACGATCACTTTTTCATTATAACAACGATAGATTAAGAATACTGCGTCGTGTTATAGAATCGGCTGTCCTTCCATTGCGAATGAGCTTTTCTGTCCTCTTCTGCAAAATAGTGCCAGAAGGTTCCATCCATATTCGATCAGATATAACAGGCGTGTGTGTTCAAAAGATCAATTTGAGACAATCATCTCCTGTCACGTGTCAGCAAATCAAGGCACTTCAAGCATTCGGTTCTTTAAAGTACTTCTTCTGTTCGAATATTCTGCGTAAAAATTTAAAAAAATTTTGTAAAAATATGGCAGACGGTTTTGCAAATAACGATCATTAAAGTACGAGTACTTGTCTCTTAACAATAAATTATTTTCTCCTGTCACCTAATTTTAGCAACAATGTAGCAGGCCAAAGAAAACACTACACACACACACATACACACGCGCACATCCATGCAACAAATGATTGCAACAAATGAAATGGCATACAAAACATTTAGTGCACAAACTTTTCAAAGTTCGCTGAACATTTTATCTCATTCCGAAAGCTGCAGTAGCCAGTTTCAACAACAATGAATTTGATCACAGTGTTTGTTGTTGTTGTTGTTGGCCACTTGAAATGAAATGTGCAAAGAAACAATGAAATATAAAATACTTATAAACCAGATATAACAGAGAAGAACTTGTTTTCCTTTGCTTCAAAAGGGATTTACAATATATGTATCTTATTTGCAGACTTTCAAATGAAAAGCGAATGAAGAAATTTTTATTGTTTTGTTCCATTGCCAAAACGAAATGAATTTAAAAAAAAAAAACGATGAGATAAATCTGTTTAAAATAAAATTTCTTTGAAATGGTTGGTCATCGGTTGAAATAATATTTTGACATCATGGGGGCGGGCATGTGTTTATTTTAAGTTTGATTTTCATGGTTGAAACTGATTTATAATTGACATTGTTAATTTTCGGCCAACACAACTAATTAAAAGATAATGGAATTAAAAATATTTAGCATCAAATGCTTGATGATTTTAAGGATTAATATTGTTAATACACTTACAAACACACGCATACAATATAACAGATTACATGAAGTTTTATTGTTAGAAACTTTTGAATGTGTGCTTTGGAATCGGAATTATTTTTGAGTAAATTTACTCCAGTTAAAATGCAAACACTTTTTGATATTGTTTAATACACTGCGGAGATGGAATTTCGCATTTGAAAAATGTTTCAATTATCTTTCAAGTACTTCAATTGTACTACAAGTTTTTATTCCGAAATGAAACCTACACTGGGCTAGGTTAGATTATTAGAGCCATTGTAAACAATGCACTTGGGTCCGTTCATTCGGTCCGGCTGTGATACCCTACACTAAGAGGTATATGAAATCTCAATCCTTAATGTGCTTTAATTGTACCAAAAAATTTTATTTTCAATTGAAACGTAAATACACTGAGAGGTATCGTAAATCTCAAAAATTCTCCAAAAATTGGAAATCACATCTCAGCTTTCCGTCGATCACCAAACTCTGTGATAAATTATTTCGCAATAAATATCTATTAAAATATTGTGGATTTCACGTTTCAAAAATAGACTCTAAACACTAAAGGCCTTATTCATATGAAATATTTAATCTTATAAGTTGTTTATAAGACACATTTTCTATACGAAGCTAGTCTTATAAGCAGCTTAGAATTATAAAATAAATTTTTGTGAGTAAGACCATAAGCCTACTTTAGATGTCTAACGATACGGGCCGGAGTAATAAGACAAAACAAAATTACCGGAGTAATATAAATAAACACTAACTCCAAATTTTTAAAAACGAATGCCACCATTTTTTGAATCAAATATTATGTTAATGATCGTATACCCTTGAAAATTATAAAAACAAACTTTTGCATCATAAGCAACAGTTTTAAAAAGTCATGATGAAAAGCAACAGTTTTGAAAAGTCATGATGAAATAATCTGATAAAAAGCACGCAAGTTTATTTAATTATAAACTTTTTTGTTTATAATTGGAGAAATAATCAAAAATATTCCTGCGATTTTAAATATTCTTAGAAAATTTTTCTTCTAAATCAAATTTTAAATAAAATCTATTACACTTTATTTGAAAATATTCTGAATATATTTTTCATACAAAAATGTAAACAAACAACAGCTGACAGTTCAACTGCTGTCCAAAGTTAGTTAAACAACTTGGCACACCAAATGGAAAGTACTACTCTCTCAATCGCTCTCAAAAGTGCACCAAAAATTATTATCTGCAAAAAATTTGTGCACATTCGAATTGTTTTGTAAGGCATTAAACACAATAACGACAGCAGGCTACAGACTACAACTTGTCAAAAATATAATATGTACATGAATGATTATTTTTACTACCACAGGCAACACGGCTATGGGTTGTTGTCCATGCTGTTTTTGTGATTGTTGTCAAATTACACTTATTTCTATTTTGGTGAGCGATAATGAGTAGATGCAATGTTGCCAGCTTAATATAAATAAAGTCAATTATTGTAAACTTGAAAAACTTTATTATGCAAAAAGATTTAACAAACTATATTTCCAAACTAATGAAATGATTTCTTGTCATATAATCTGGACCTTAAATATATTTTATTGGAATAACACTATTTAAGAGTATTAAATATTTGAAAGCGACTACGCCAGTACGAAGAGAATTCTACTACAAACAACACAACACATGGTTATTGATTTGGTGGTGTCGTTCTAAAAATAATCAAGTAGCTGACTGCAAGGCGACGATGTAGCCAACAACTTATGTAGTCGGTGTTCGTGTAGCCTGCTGTCGTTATTGTGTTTTTAGGCTTAATACAACGGGAAGAGATCAACTTTCTATAACTTAAAGACTTATAACTTATTTCTTTTGAAAGACTACAGGATGTCCGAAATTTATCTTTAATTTATGTGATCAAATATCCACTGATTCTGGCCCTAAATTTTAATTGCTATCAGTGTTGCCACGAGTTGCGGAGAAATTACAAAAAAATCTTCTGATTTTTAATATGACTTCTCTAGTTATTGCGGAGTTTTTCATTGAATATAGAATAAACTTTGACATCATGACAAGAAAAGCTAAAGAGAGAGTAAAAAAAGTACTCATTTATTTGGAAAATTAAAATATTACACTGAATGTATATATTTTAATGAAAAAATTGTGAAATATTCATATTTTTAGTAAATTCGAAAATTCGAATATAATTTCGAACATTGCATTCAACAAATTTATCTAAACTTGAGGTCTCTAACTTCGAAATATTCTAGTTTTTTTAGTAAATAATGAAATATTTGTGTGTTACAGCGCATGAAAATATGGTTTTAGTCGATATTGAAAATTTTCGAAATTAAAATTCTTTTTTGTAATTAAAATTTCAACAACTTTGTATGCAAATTGTTTCAGTTTCATATATACGGGTCTATATTTTTGTTTCTCTGTCATACTCTTGAGAAAGTAATAGATATTAAAATATATACATACATATATCGCCACCTGAAATTCAAAATGCCGTAACTGATAAAACATTAAAATAGACTTTTGATTCTTTAAGATGTCATTAATAAGGAAACATAATAATCAAGCAAAAAGTTTTCATTGAATGTTTGATTAGCCAAGACCTCTTGATTTTTAAGCAACGACATGCACATGCATGCATCTTTTTATATTGTTTGCTAAAAGTGAACAACAAATTAAGTGTTGATATCATGCTAAATACCTTTTCTTATAAATTTGTAAGTATTTATGAATTTAGTAAAAGTTAATTTTCATATAATTCATTCTCTAAATCTAAACATCTGTTGTTTTGTAAAATAAATAGATGAGAAATTTACAACACCCCGCATTAGCTATGGGATTAAACAAAAAATAAATATGTGAACAAATTTTATTATCTTATATTCGAAATTATAATATATTCTGATCTAAAAATACATGTTTATGTATGAAATAAAAAATAAATTGTGAAATACTTTTCAGTTCTGGTAAGTTCGTAAATAAAACTTGAAACACTTTCACCTCAAAAATTATTAATTTTTATTTTAGGTCTTAAATGCAAAATTAATATAAAAAAAAACAGAAAAGAACAATAATTTTACTGCATCACAGCAGTATTATTAGAGAGGTATTATGTTGAAATGAAAAATAAAAATCATAAAACAAGAAAATCACATGCCAAGACGCACGTCAAAAACACCCACTCACCCACAAAATTTCTAACGATTGTGTCATTCAGCCTGTACACTTTGAAAAGAAGAGCAAATAAATTATTTGAGATTCAGAAAAAAGATATACACTGGATGTAGAATATATATGTATAATCAAATCTCTATTGTAGCGCACTGTAACGCTGCACAGCTAATCACATACCCTACAACATGCTCATACACATCTTGTAGCTGCATTAAACATTTTGTTGTTTGTTAAAAGTAGTTTTGAAAACGGTGTAAAAAATGTATCAAAAGCGATCTGGACCTGCAATCATGGCTGTGCGCTTTCATGTGATTGAATGAAAGAATTGATCTCAAAAGGTAGTTGAAATTGCTTACTTTTTGGCCTAAACAATTACATAATAATAAAACATAAGTTTTCTTTTTTTTTCATAATTTTTCATGTGCGCCTTTATAACTTCCTTAACAACTTCATGGCTTCTTTTGATTTACAAAATTTTATTTTATTTATTAATAAATTACTCGTATATGGCATTTTTAGTTTCTGTGTGCTTATTCCAACTAATTGTTTAATATGTATATGAAATACAACGAAATCCAATATTATTAATTATATACAAATGTAAATATATAAGAACTTATTGAAAAAAATAGCATATAACTGGAGAATAAACCAAAATGAAACTGCAATTTTTGATAGTTTTTTAATTAGTTTTTTCTCCTCAAAACAATTTGTCAACAAAACCGTATGTAAAACCATTGGCAAAACAATTAATTTTATAATATTTTTAATTTCCATTAAAGTAACTAATTAATATTATTATAATAACTAATTAAGATACAATTAATTCATTAAATAATAACAACAACATAATTTACTAGTTTCTTAACTTAAACATTTTAATAAACAGCGTTAACAAAACAGCTGTTTGCCATATTTGAGTTAAGCTCAAACTACACGTGACTAAAGCTTAAATTAGACGAGACTACTATTTCTCTAAATTTGGTTACGGCAAGTGTTATTGAGTACCGTGTTTCGAGATGGTATTATCGTGGAGTCACGTCTAATTTAAGCTTTAAGCTTTAAGCTGGCTAAATACATACTTTCGCTTTGCGCTTAAGATTTCTGCGCATAGCATATCTGCACTTAAGCAGAAGATACAAAATCCCACTAACATTCAACTACACGATGGGCATCAATAAATCGTAAGCGCAAAGTGCAAGTGTGTGGCCAGCTTAAGACGTTTGTATCCCAGATTGAAGGCTACATGCAACACAATATAGCAAAATTAAATTGAAAGTACAGATACGACACTCAAAGCATATTCACGGTGTTAGTATTACAGCAACAAATGCAACACTGCAAAGAGAACAGAATTGTCATGTCAATATAACATAACCCAAAGCCAATGCCTCGTTTCTGTAACTGAAGTGAGAACTTCTCGCATCGAAAAAATTCTCGTCACTCTGTGAACCACAGGATGAGTCACAATATATTTCTTAATGCATTTAAAATTTTGTTGGTTTTTTGTAATAATAAATATATGTTATTCTATGGATAACCCTACAATAAAAAGCATGACAACCATAATTATTAGAGAACTTCTCACATCAGTTACAGAAACGAGGCACAGAATACATGATTATGACAGTGACAACATTCGATATCGATCGAAATTTTAAATCAATATAAATCGAAATTTTAATAATCGAAATACAGCACATTTTTTTTTTATTTCATTGAAATTAAAATGCCATTTGTTTCGTATGCTGCTCTAAAACTATCCAGCCCTATCGTGATGAGCAACTTTTTTTTTAACAGAACGAATTTTAAATTAAAGTGACTTAAATATAAATTTTTAGCTAAGAAATACTTATTCTCTAGTGTTAGTTATCACATAATTAAGAGTTTTTTTTTTACAAATTAATCGTAGAATATTTCCCGGCAACGAACTTGTAAATAAAATTTGGAACTTGTGGTAGTACTTAATATTTCCATGGGTCATATCTAGAATGCAAATGAATAACAAGTGAAATTTTTATACCCATCATATTTTCGGTCCTCGCGAAGGGAAAAATGCTATCGTGATGCTCCGTGCACAATTTGTAAAGCTATCAGCTCTCAGTGAATGTCAAAACTGATATAAGATGAAACAAATTAAAAATTTTTTATCAGAATATTTTGTATATTTTAAGGTAAAAAAACTATATGTATATATATACATATATATAAATATATATATACATATATATATATATATATATATATATATATATAAATATATATATATATATATATATATATATATATATATATATATGATCGGTCCATGATGTCGTAAGCTATAGTTCGATCGCACAAAACTCATTCGAAAGTCTTGCTTCTTTATTGTAAATGTTATCTGTACCAACGAATAGTAGCTCGTGTCATTGGCGAGCAGGCCGTTATTATTCGGGTGATAGTTTGATAATGGCGTTGTAAAATAATACGGCTATTTTTGGAAGGATATGAAAACTAATTAAGTATAACATATTAAACTTAATTCGAAATTTAAGAATTTTGATCGTAGTCGGCTTGCAAAACGGGCCCAATACTATATTATCATTCTTCTCTAATTGCTTTGTTGTAGGATGACTCATAGAATTATATGCCGATTATTATATGAGGCATCCTACAAATCTAATAAAACATGCTAATAACTTCTGGAACAAAATAAATAATTCATAATTAAAGTATATCTTAAGAATTATAAACTGTACTTTTAGTGAATCTACGATGTAACAAATAAAACCAGGTTTTATGTATAAAAAGAACTTAGCAACAGCTTTTTCAAAATTTGCATAAATTCTTATGCAACTTGTACAAAATATTAATAATATAACCCACATTGTCTAGTATATCTGCTTAATTTTAATTAATTAATTATTAATAACATTATTTAAAAATTTTCATAATTTTATTTAAAAATATAGCATTAAATACAATAACGACAGCAGGCTACACGAACACCGACTACATAAGTCGTTGGCTACAATTGTCGCCTTGTAGTCAGCTACTTAATTATTTTTAAAACGACATCACCAAATCAATAACCATGAGTTGTTGTCTGTAGTAGAATTCTCTTCATACGCCAGTGTAGCCGCTTTCATATATTTAATACTCTGAAATAGTGTTATTCCAATAAAATATATTTAAAGTCAACAATATATGACAAGAAATAATTTCATTACCTTGGAAATATAGTTTGTTGTGTCTTTTTGCATAATAAAACAGAATATTTTCAAGTTTACAATAATTGAATTTACTTATATTATGCTGGCAACATTGCATCTACTCATTGTCGCTCACCAAAATAGAAATTAGTTTAATTTCGGCTACAACCACAAAAACAGCAGGGACAACAACCAGTAGCCCTGTTCCCTGTGGTAGTAAAAATAATCATTCTCATATACGCACTTGTATTCTATTTTTGACAAGTGGTAGTCTGTAGTCTGCTGTCGTTATTGTGTTTAATGCTTATCTTTAAGAATTCCTTAAAGGTCTTTCTATATGTCATTTAACATCGTGTTTTAGAATATATATAGTGGACTAGGCAACTGCCCCGATCTCGTATTTGCTTATTTTTTTTATCACTGATTGAATGAAAATATATTCTGCATTTCTCTCTCTCCCTCTCTCTCTCTTTCTCCATCATTCTTTCACGAGCATTTTAAAGCAAATTAATTTGCCATACAAATTCCTTCTGAAACACATCAACTTTAGCATTCGACTATGATTACAACACCCTCAATTTTAATTAAATACGTTGTTGAGTAAAATATTTAATTCATTGATTAATTTCACTGCCAGATATGCGGCAATCTGTTGACACAAGTTGCCAAACGAATCAGCCTGCTAACCGATAAATTTTAAACTGCGTCACCTGGCGTCATAAATATTGTCATTATCTCAGAAATGTAAAAAGCTACATGCGCCTTATCTTAATTTATCAATGCGTTGCCTATTTTAATATCTCGTATAAAATAAATCAGTAAAAAAAGACCAAAACAGCAAGCAAACATCGCCAGAGTGCATAGTCTCGTAGCACAGTATTGGCCAAAGCTATAAGAACATTGCCCTGTTTATTTGTAATAACAGTGAGTTTCATTATTATAATCACACTTGACGAATTGTTTAAAAATAGCGAAATTGCGCACAAACAAATAAAAACATTTCACAGTTTGTCAACAATTTAAATTGTAAATCTTTTCAATGACGCTGTTGGGCCTCTATTGCGTTTTGTTTTAATAAAAATTTTCTTAAAATTAATACCAAAAACATACTACATAAATATATTAGAAAGCATTTAATAAATTAACAGCTAAAATATTAATGATGGCAATACAAACAACGCCCAAGCTTTGCAGCTGCATGCCAGCAATAAATTAATTACGCAGCATTTTTAATAAAAAACTTATTGATCTTTAAAAATGAGACTTTATAATTAAGAAAACGAAAAATCTGTTTATTTTCAAAAACTTGCAGAATTTGCGTGGGTAACTTTAACCACAAATGATACATATTCTTTGGGTGCCTTGGTCTTGGCTCACTCTTTAAGAAGAGCTAAAACGCAGCATCAATTGGCCGTGCTGGTAACACCGGGTGTGTCAGAATCCATGCGCGACAAATTGAAAGATGTTTACAATATTGTGCAAGAGGTAAATATCATGGACTCACAAGACTCGGCCAATTTGGCTTTGTTGGCCCGACCCGAACTGGGCATTACCTTCACCAAATTGCACTGTTGGCGTTTAACACAGTTTGAAAAATGCGTTTTCTTGGACTCGGACACTTTGGTAAGAGATTTTGCTTTTAATTTATAAAAATTTAATAAAATTAATATTTTTTGCTTTCTATTTTTAAAGGTTCTACAAAATTGTGATGAGTTGTTTGAACGTGAAGAGTTCTCGGCCGCCCCCGATGTCAGCTGGCCAGATTGTTTCAATTCAGGCGTTTTCGTTTACAAGCCCAGCCGAGACACTTTCGATAAAATTGTTGACTACGGCCTGAAAAATGGCAGCTTCGATGGCGGTGATCAGGGCCTATTGAATCAATATTTCGCTGACTGGGCTACCAGTGATATCAAAAGACGTCTGCCCTTCTTGTACAATGTTACCGCTTATGCTTCGTATTGTTATTTGCCCGCCTTCAAACAATTCAGAGATAAAATAAAGATTTTGCATTTTGCTGGCAAAATGAAACCCTGGTTGATACACTACAACTCACAAAGCAAAACGCCCAGCGTTCCCTCGGACTATGCCCATGCTGCGGATTTGATACAACTGTGGTGGAATATTTTCTTCGATCATGTTCACCAGCTCTTAAACGATCACATGGTAAGTTTGTTTTCTTAATATTTTGAAAAATATTTTTCATTTTCTGTTGTATTAAAAGTTCAATTTAGAGTTTAATTTTGTATATCCCCCGTTTTTTGTTTAACCCCATTTAATTACACGAGACAAAGACTGTATGCCGTGTTCCCCTCTTCTTTTTTTTTTTTTTTTTTTGCTGTGAATAGTTCTGTTAATTGCTTTTCATTTCCTAAAGAAACATTTTAATTCAAAATTATATCCCAACTGACAAGCTGGAACATGTCAATCATGCTGTTGGCCCAAAGGTAAGACTCGAAAGCATTTCGTTAACACAAAACCTCTTTCACCCTCTGCCACTTTTGCAAAATGCAAACTTCGCCAGTTGCACTTCTTTCTGGTTGTGTTCTTCTTGTACAAAAATTTATCCTTCAAACTTTTTTTCTTTGTTTAAGTGTTCCCATTATGTTTTATTTATTGACATTTCTATTTGCAACATTTTGAAAAAAATCTAAAAAATATTCATGTACATTTCAGCAAAACGACTATTTTCAGCACCCTCCTTTTCTCACTTTGTTTATAAATAAATATAAAAATATTATAAACTGTTTGGTGTTGGGGCCCCACCCAAACTCATTTACGCATATGAGACAATTGGAACATCTTCCATTTCCATTCTAAAAGGCAACGAGTTTTCCATTCACTCACACCAATTCGTATGTTTTATTTTAGAGCATCCGAAACGCCATTGGCCTCGTGCCAAATAATCGTTGTTTTCATTTGTCTCATTTCTTAGAAGTATTAAAACAAAAAACAAAAACAAAAAATATTTCGCCAAATTTTAGAATAATTTTTAAATATCTTTTCAAAACTGTTGTATATATTTAGAAATACACACATCAACATGCAAACAATGTATGGAAATGTTGTCGTGTCTAGAGAATAACAAATTCTAAAATTTGTTATTGTGAAGAATTATGGAGGTTTATTTTAATATTTCAAACATCGAAATATTTTCATATGATCTTGCAAAAATAAACTGTTCACCATTTTAGGCAACACAAACAAACGTTCTAGACGTTATACACACAAAAACGGGTGTCGAATTCCGTTCTTAAGTAGCGGCAGTTGTTTGCATTCAAACTTTTATCTATTCATTTATAAGAAGTAAAAGTTTTCCCTCCACCCAACAGCTGTTTTGGTGGCGACTAAATTCAGTTAATTTTTAGTTGACATTCGCTTTACAGCGTAGTTTCAATCAACGTCTGGCAACAACAATAAGATAGCGTTTAAAATTTCGAAATAACAGAGGAAGTTGTTTGTTGGTTTCCGAACTCAATACTCTACCTGCTCAACTCCTTCACTACATAATTTGGTCTCTCTGCCCATCAATTTCGTGTTTACAAACACTGTCTACGGCTTGTGACACTCAACAGCTGTTTTCGCCTTGTCAAACTAAAAAATCAATGCGAACACTAATGTCTCTGTCATAGGCCTCTTATAAATACTACAGAAAATGCTCAAGTTAATGTCAGTACCTGCCTTTCGGCCTTACCTGACGGTGCCCTGAAGCACTCGTGTGAAATTAGGTGTCCACCACCACCACCACCCCTGTCACCCCCAGGGGCCTCAACCGGATTGAGTGTAAGATTTACATCTTGACGGTGGTCTTAACACCGGGTGAAATTAATGTTCACCACCACCCCTGTCACCCTCAGGGGTCACCTGAGTGTCTCTCGAGGACACACAGGTTGCAATCTTAATTATTCAGTATCGCCATATATACCAACTTCATACACCTTGCTAAGGTGTTTGGGCCCATCTTTAACCCTTGTTACTTCTGAGGACATGCATGTCGTCAGCTCCAAGAGGAACTAAAGGTCAAAGCCATAAGACTTATCCTAACACTCCCAGCACCAACAACACACCACCTTTTCCGTAACGTCTGCTAATTCACAGCAGCCTATAGAGACTACCATCAGCTGGGCCGAAGTCCCAAGATACTACCAATAGGTCGGAGCATCAACACTTATTTTATTTACTTTTATATTCATTTCTTGCACAACAAGATTGAGTCTTATATTTAGAGTGCAGGAACGCAAAACATTAACATCTCTCTCAGCGACTCTTGATATCAAACCACAGCCACCAGGTGGGCTCACTGAAGTGCGGCCACGGAATCAACTGAAGTCTCACCTGTGGAGCTCAACCGGATCCCGTGGTAACAGTGTAAGGAAACTGGTTACGCTTCGCAGGTCAAACCACTGTAGGTTTGTAACCTACTTTTGATATTTGATCTTTTGTATGGCGGAACCCAGGTATGCTTCCACCAGTATTTCTTATCTTTTCCCCAGAAAACACTGCAACAAGTTGCCTGTTGTGCCCCCGGCAAAGTAAATGTTTTCGTTGATGATAGAATTTAATCACAATTGGCGCTGCAGGTATTGCAAAGTCAGGCTCGTTTGCGTGCGAAAGCAGTCCTTATTTCCGAGCTACTTCACGACATACGGTTTCCTTAATTCTAAAATTGAGATTATATAACCGTTCTAAAAGGCCTGTGAACTAAAATTTTTCAATATAAGAATACACTTGTCATATTCATACAGTGAAGTTTTCGAAAAACGCCACACTTTGTCCTCCGTTCATTATTACTAGCTGGGTGGCTTATATGTTGGCGTGTACAATTCCCTAGCAAATATTAAGTGAAAATTTCAAAGCGGAATGCGATAAAAATTACGAGGGAAAAATCTATTAACGATAAGGGGAATTTTTTTAGCGATAACTTTTAAAAGCATTTTTTTCTCGATTGAACAACATTAAACAATTTTGATAATTGCAAATACGTAAAAAGCGAAGAGATTTCAAGCAAGTTTTTCACGATAGAGGGGAATATATTTTTCCCCCTCTATATATTTTTGAAGAAAATGTACAACGGGCGTCTTTTATTCTTTATGGAAGAGCCGAGATCTTCTATAAACTTGATTTAGTTGCTACATAACGATGATAATGAAATAAAGTTGCTTCCATAACTACTGAAGCTTAAAAGTCTTCGGCGCTTTCCCGCTGGGTGGCAACCTTACGGCAGTTGACAAAAAAGTAACGTTTTTCTATATCAACAAAACAACAAGTTTCCATAATAAATTTAATATTTTAGCCAGGACTTTTTTTACATATTAATAATAGATTTTTTGCATTTCGTTACGTTTTCTCATAATTTTGTCTCTATTCATTTCATCAATATTTTTTTTTCCAAAGTTAATGAAATTTCATTGCATTTTTTTTCTATCATCTTGCATATGTCCGCTAAAAATAAATCCTTAACACGTTTTCTTACAAAAAAAAAAAAAAAAAAAAAAAATTAAACTAAATAAATTGCATAAAAAATGTAAAAACAAAACTAAAGAGATATTCATTAACCAGCCTTGAGCCTTGGAAATGCAACTACGACATAAGGGCTTTACAAGTGCAACAACAGCACTGCCAGCAATATGAGCAGCAACAGCAACATGCCGCAAATTTGCAATATAATTTACAATATGAAATTTGTCAAAAGCAATTTACTAATCATAAAATCGAATTTCATGATCCATGGGAAGATTACTATAGGAAACAGGAAACACGAGAGGAAATTCAAAATAATATTGATGCTGCCAATCAAAATGAAAATGTGCAACAGCCACATCATCATGATGTGGTGAATGAGGAAGATTTAAGTAGACATTTTATACAACAATCAGACATACACACAAAAGACTATGAAAGACAAAATGAGGCTGAAGAGCCAACCGCCACCGCCACCACTGCTACAAATCACGCCAGTAGTTGTGGTTGTGATGTTAATACAACTACGAATAGAGATGATACAAAAAGCGATAACCTTGAAAACGATAACTTTGTTTTAATCGATATAGTAAAGGACACAGATAACAGTAAATTGGAAAAGCAAAGTTTTGAAATTGTTGAGCTCGATAATACTCCCACAATTAGTAATAATGAAAATATTGTAGTGCAGGAACAAAACGATAACAATACTAGTGCCGGCGATAACAGCGTTTGTGCCGGACTTGATGAAAAAGTAGAAGAAGAGGTAAAAGAAAAGTAATTAAATTTAACAAACCCTGTGCACCTTTTATAGTGTGATGTAAAAGCAAATGTATCGATATCAACGTTGTATATACATCCGTATTTTGATGATGTCTTAATTATTTATGGAATAACCGTACATACTTCTACTATATACTACTACTACTACTACCACACATACAAAACCCATAAATACATATAAAAATAGTAGATGTGCGCATATTTATATCATATAGAAATTCATTTATTTACTCGTTAAACATTGTGACTTTGTGATGGGCGTAATTTGTGTTTAGAAATTCATCTCGTCTTTATTGTAGACCTCATGACACGTCGTTTTGTTATTCTGTTTATTTCATCTGATCGTCTCGAATGTCGGGAAAATAAATATTCTTTGATAAAAGTTGTCCCAAAATTCATGCAATTTTTATTACATCTTTGAGAATATCATTTTTATATTTGCTGAATCTTATAGATATAAAAATAGAATTAAAAAAATAAAAAATATAAGATATATGAACAGATAATTAATTATTGATTACACTGGGCCTATTCTTAAATGCATCTCTGCTGGTCATCACACATGAAAACATTATACGCAACATTTTTGGATTGTTTAGACGGCATGTGCCTCAGCAATACATTTTAGAGCAATTAGATTTTCATCTGCTGTATTCTGATGCATATGCGAACAGGCCCATTATTTAGTGTTCTATAAGGCATGTGGTACAACCTTCTTAAGAATATATTAAAATCCCATATTAAAATTGTCGCAATCACAACACCTAAAAATGGACAACCCCCACACAAAAACGTTGCCAGATTTAATAAACTTCAGGGTAATTATAACAAGATAAAAAAAAAACCAAAACCATTACAACCGTGATCGTATTGACCATCGTGAAAAAATGTATTCCCTGACATATCAGGCGTAGTATGAACGTCCGTCAACTAGTTCTGAATGCGATTGAATCGTATTCGTATTAATTTGGGAAATACGCCTCGATCATATGCGAGTTAAAGAAGACGTTTTAACTTTCTCAAAATTTATGGAAGACATGTTGACTTTTCTGCTAAAAAGTGTTAAAAATGTTGCACTTTTTTCCAGAAAAGAAATCAAACATTGAAATCAACAAAAATGTCCTCCTTACACGAGAATCGTACAATATTTTTCTTGACTGTTTTTCTATTCTGTTAAATTGGCGATCACATGAATCGCTGATTTCTTTTCTAGAAAAGAATGCAACATTTTTTACACTTTTTAGCAGAAAATGGCAACATTCCGATATATGAAATTAAGAAATTTGTTTGAAATGAATCCAACATCACTTTCGAAAAGCACTTTCTGTTTTAAAACTCCTCCAAACTTTCACTATTTACAAAATAAGTGAAAAAATGTTACATGATTTTCAAAAATACCAAAAATTTTTCCAAAAAATTTAAATTTCTATAGCCTAGAACATGGCTGGAATATGTATTTCAAAATAATTTTTTTTTAAAGAAAAAATAAATAAAAATAATAAAAAAATATAGGTTTGTATTCCAAATCGTATATCTGAATGAAGTATTATTTCAATATTCTGATTCAGGCAGCTAAATTTTGAAACAAAATGTTACTCGACTTGAAATGAAATTATAAAAATTAACTGAAAAAATTTGAGCAGTAAAAAAATATTTCTGTTGAACTGTGTAAGTCTGAAAGAAATCAGAAACTATAGCAAATATTTTTAAAAAGAAAAAAAAATAATTAAATGAAGAAATAAAAATATTAATAATAAAAAATTAGGATATAGCCTTCCATATCGTATTTCGGAACGAAATATTAAAAAGAAACTTTAAAAAAAATGTTACTCGGCCTAAAATGAAATTATTAAAACGTGTATCAAAAATAACTGTACAAATTTGGGGAGTAAAATAAAAAATTTTTGTCGAACTGTGTAGGTTTTCTAATTGAAAATTTCAACCTCTTCACATAATATTACGATCAGTAGGAAAATTATAGCAAACATTTTTAAAATTAAATAATTTTTATTACAACACAGAAATGTCAGCTGCTAGTCTATGATTTAAGCAGCGCTACGTTGGCAGCATTGTAAAACGCTAAAGGTGACAACATTCAAAACTTGTTTGCATTTTGGGACACCCATTTCATTATTCGATTATTTTGCATTTTGTGGCATGCCTTTTGTGAAGTCGTCTCTCATACATCCATAAATACATGTCTCTTGATTACATATTATGTTAATATTCAGCTAGAAACACACCTACACACATACTCTCATATATGCATAAACACATACATACAAACATATTTATTTATATCAAATATAAATAGTGATCTTCCTTAAGGTAATTTGAGTATTTGGGTTTTATTTGCACTTGATCAATCAAAACTCCATGCTACTAATACTTACACATATAGATGCACACATACATAAATATGTACATATACAAATATGATATTTTCTTAACACACACACACACACACACACACACACTACTATTCTCTTCCTACTGGAAAGGCGTTTATGTTAAATGTTGCATTCAATTGGATACGGTTTTGTTTCAATAGGGTTTTCTTTCAATATTTCACTAAAAACAATTTTTAAAATTTTTTTCTCTTGTATTTTGTAGGCTGGTTTGGCCGGTGCCTTATCTCAATTGCGTTTGGGTCAACCACGCACTCCTGAGCAGGACGCCTATGAACATTTGATGCGTCGCCAATGCTGGGAAGCGGGCCAGGTGGACTATTCTGGTCGTGACTCATTTGACAACATCTGGAAGAAAATAACAGAGACTTTGGAAACCAAACCAGATAATGAAAAGACGGGTAGCTCTTAAAATCATCACAAGACATCACAACTGCAAAATTTATCATGATCATTTACATAAAAATCAGCAAAAAAAAAAAACATTAATTTTTCATACATTCTAAAATTTTTTTTATCAAAGAACCCCATCTCACACCCCACAAACATCAGCAGACAAAACACACACAATTTTATTTTATTAAGTTATGATTCGGAACTTTTTACACAACAAACTGTACAGCGTTTTGCTGCTTTGTAGGAAGTAAGAAAAAAATTTATTTACACAGAAAAAAAAAACGTGCTGCAGTTATGAAATAAATTATAATATAACTTTTTACAAAACTTTTTTAACACAGTTCATTGTTTTATTCTCAAAATAAAAAGCCAAATGTGGTATTTGTTAGTGTTTGTGTGTATATGCGTGTGTGTGTGTGTTTTGTTTAAATCTGTTTCCCCATTTTCACTTTAATTTACACATAATGTTTTTATACTTTCAGTTTTTATTTAAACTATTAATTTGTAAGCCAAAAATGTTATTTTGATTTTTTTAAACATAAAATTTAATAAACTTTGAATATATTAAAAACACTTTAATTTTAGTTTATTATCTGTTTATATAACGAATAACTAACTGCCTGTTTGATTTAGGAAATAAGATTTAAAACAAAAATCTATTGTAAGATTATATTTTTGTCTTAAATATTATCCACGCCGAATTGGCAGTTAGTGTATTTATTTATGTAATTCCTTTTTCGTATTTGTTAAACTCCTTTTCTTTTCATGTAGTGTTATCGCCAGTGTAACATCTCTATGTTTGCTGTAAGTTATCATCTGTTTGTTAAGTGTTCTTCTTAGCGGGGCTACCACAAGCAAAAGATAATAAAATTAAGTGCCACGAATACTCTCCAAGTTCTTCATTAATCTACCAAAACATGATGTTTTTTTAAAATATATTTTTCTAAATAATATTTTTGTGAAAATAATTCTCAAAAGTAAAATAGTAAAATATTATGGATCTTAATATATACCAGGGCTGCATTTGAATAATACAAATTAAGAAATTTCAAATTTTTTATCTTAAAGTTTTCCAATAAAAGAAAATCAAGTTTTATATTTTGTAGCTCCAAATATTCTTTTTCAAAATACCCAAGAATCATTTTAGTGTATCAGACAGTTATTGGGATATTTGAAAAATAAACTCGAAACAGACTCGTTCGCAAAATTATGAAATTTCGAATAAACTTGATATCACTTTGGAAAAAAGAAGATCAAAATATAATAAAAAAAATATAACGAAAAAGAGCTTAATTTTGTTGTTGTTCGTTACACAAATCTTAATTTGGTGAAGTGACTTACACAATCAGGCACTTACTTCATTAACATTTACGATTTTTAATTTTAATTATATATTTCTTTGTGTTAAAAAAAAAAACTCTTAAGTTAACTGTTTTAATGGCATAATTTATTTAAATTATTTTAGATGAAAATTAATCGATATGTGTGTTCAACACATTCCACACTTTTGGTTTTTTTTCCAATTTAGAATTTTAAAATATTTATTAAAATAAAACTATTATTTGAAACCAATACTAATGCAATATAATTTACTAATAATTACCTGGTACTTAATTTTTTAATATAATTTCAGCTAATTTTTATAAAAATTTAATATTTGAAAAAGTTTCATAAAACTGCACGATTTAAAGAACCAGGGAACTTTGTTTTAGTTTATTTTACACATAATTTAGATAGAAATTAAAAAAAATAACTTTAATTTTAAAACTGTTTTAATATTCGAAATTTTGAGGAACAATTAAAATGTCGTGATAATTTCGAAATCTTAAGTTTTAAGAAACGTATCAATTCGTTTTCATAGAAATTAATTTATTAGTTCCCTACGGAGCCTGGTGTAGAACTTCATTAGCTTAATTTTGCTTAATTATTACACAGCTAATCTTCATCCTTCCTTTAATTACTAACCACAACTCTTGCCTACTAATTAATGCTAAAACAAAATTTAACAAATTTTTTTTCTCTATTTCTTAAATCAAATTTTCAGATGACTTATCCGATAATTATAATAACAATTCACTAACAAACTCCGAGCAAAATGTTGCAATCAAGCCCAACATAAAAACGAAAACTACAAACGTGGCGAATGTTCAGACAACGAAAATGCAACAAATATCGCATAAATCGGTCTCAACGAAGCAAAAATTAACACGCAAACTTAAATAACAATTACTCAGGGTGCTGCGGCACTACACTTGTCTGATGCCCCTGATTTCGGTCAAAGGCGGACATCAGGAAGTAAAATTCTTACCACAACCAGTGGATGTTTAAAGTACAATAATAGAAATAATTAGTTGATTTATTTTCTTTTTTCATTTCACGGTAACATATCAACTTGTATTATGTAAATAATTAGATAATTAAATAATGTACTAGAGAATAGTTAAGTTTAAAGATTATTTTAAGCCAGAGCTTTGGAAACGCTTGCGTCTCTAACACACAATAACAAACACACCCACACACATTTGAAATCTTGCAAGTCTAAACATGTTTGTTTTGTTTATTTTCAATTTACTCCACCACAAACACCACACCACACCACTTCACACGGCTACAAAAACAAAAAAACAAAAAAAAAAAAAAATAATAATAATAAAAAACAACACATTTTTAAACCACTCGCAATTTTGATGGGGGGGACAAATCAAATCAAACGAAATAAATAGAGTTCCTGACTTCCGCCGATATTGAAGATGGTAAAATCGAGTACGACCGCCAGACAGGCGCCAGCACCCAGTACCGTGTCATTGAGGGTGGCTACGAAATGGTAACTACCACTCCCCAGCCCAATGGCACTGTTAAGACCTCGACCAGAACTTTCTGGGATCCCAAGCCGGTCAGCGAAGAAGACATGAAAAAGGAACAGGCGAACAAGAAGATCGTTATGTCTCGTATGAATAAAGAAATTCGTATTGACGAGAGAACTACCATGTTGACTCGTGCCATCGAAGGTGGCTACGAGGAGGTATACACCACCATTAACGAAGACGGCACCAGAAGTACCAAGACCAAGACCTTCTTTGATTCGGTACCAGAGGGCACACCCTTTCCCGGTCAAGCCCAACAACCCAACCAGCAACCCAAACAGCAGCAGCCCGGCAACAAGAAGACCGTAACACGCAAGACTTCCATTGAATCGAATGATTCTACTGACAATCGCCGGACTGTCCAAAAGGTTAACCAGAATCAGCAGATGCAAAATGTGCAGCAAACAACCAACGTCCAACAGCAATCCACTTATCAGGAAACGCGTCGCAGCTCTAAAAATATTGAGATCACCGAAAATAATCGCACCGTACGCAAAGACTCTTTGCAAACTGAGCAAAATATTAGGCAGGTTACGTCATCGAATGTAACCGATGGCAAGGACACAACCAAGACCAAGAAGACTAAGAAACCCAAGAATTCGGCACCTCCACCACCAGCAGATTTTGTGCAAAACGATACAACAACGGTTAGTGCCAAGCGTGTGCCTGGTGGCAACGAATACACCTACACCACCCAATTGGAGTCGGGCAAAACTATCACCACTTCCAAGACCGTGTACGAAGAGGAAGAGACCGAATTGACCGAAGAGGAGATCAAACAATACAAAAAAACTTTAAAAGATGCCGAAAAGCATAAGAATGTTACTTCGACTAAGAAATTGAAATCGGAGTCGGGTACCAAAAAAATAGTACCCTCTGAAAATCCCGGTGATGTGACCACTGTGGAGACCATTAAGATCGAGGGTGGCACTGAATATCACTATACCACCGTTACCCCTGAAGGTATTGTCAAGAAGGCTGTCAAAACCGTTTACGATCCAGTGCCCTGCTCCAATCCCGATGACACCGAAGAGGAAGAAATCATTGAAGAATATGAAGAGGAAATCATTGAGCCTGGCGAGAAGAATATTAGAACCATTGAGACCATCAAGTCTTTGCCCAAAAAATTTGAAGGTGAGTAATGCTGGTCTCACATATGAAATGGATTTCAAATATTTTCGAAGTTGCAACAATGAGGCAGGTGCAAGTAAAGTTGTAGAGAAAAGAGAGTAATCAAACTAGGCTTCTGAGTTGGCCATTTTGAGTTTCGTCAGTAGCGATAGTAGAAATCGAAAGAGTTTTAATTTTGTTCAAACTCTCAGTAATAATTCGTGTGAGCTGTCAATACAATCAAACAAAAGAGAGTTTGGAGAGTCAGTTTGATCTGTGGCCATGCCGCTTAAGGCGTCTGTGCACTCCTAGAAAAGTACTTCAATATATATTTTTATCGATTTTTGTTAGTGAGTAAAAGACAAAAACAAATTGTTTAAGTCCGGAAAGTGAAAAAGCCTAATTTATTTGTGTTTCGAAACTCGCCGCTTGCAACTCAATAGCATTTTCTAGGATATTCCATCTACTTTATAAAATATAATTGTTAAGCCAACCAATTTGAATATGATTCTTTTTGTCTTGCAGAAGAAGTTACCATCACCACCCATGAGAAGAAGGAAAAGAAGACCAAGAGATCCATGGTCATCAGCCACTAATTCATTGCGTGGTTAAAAATTTTAAATCCTTGAGACAATTTCATGTATCCTTTCATGGTCATTTTAAAGAGATTTTTATAAAAAGCAATTTTCTAAATTTTATTCATACACTTTTATTGTTAAAATATCTCCCCACTTAAATTACACATCATTTTGATTAAATATTAAACAGACAACTTTTATTATTGAATAAAATTGGATTTCTAATTAAACAAAAAGCATCACATAATACAGTTTTTTTAATTGCATTTTCCAGGCAAATGGTCAATGTAAGTCACTGTACCCTACAGCCATTAACTTTAGAATTGATTAGCCGTACAGTTATTGACAGGAGCTACATTAAGTTTGAGTTATATATTCGCCTCTTCTATTCGGAATATAACACTGCAAAAGGAAAGTTGATATGGAGTGTTGTATGCAGCCGGCTTATTAACAATGAGAGAAGTCATAATATTTGGTACATTGACCGGCACAGCAACTTAAAATTGTTTTAATTCATAAAACTATAAAATATATTAACATATTGCAAATCAGCACAGAAAGAGCTAATAAAAATATTTTCTTTATTTATAAATGCCGGCGAAAGGAAGCCAAAAAGTGTACCACAAATGTGTGGCTGATATTTATGTCATGAACTTTAAATCACCACGAGTTACAGAACAGACGCGATATAACATTTTATTTGATCACTCGTCTGGGACTCATAAAAAACCAAGAAAAAAAACATGCTTAATTTTTCTAAAACCTGTTTATTGTTAAAATGAAATTGCTATTTTGCTACAGTTAAATAAAAGTTATCATTATTAAGAATTGTGCTCTAAAATATTGTAAAAATAAATCTGGTTGCTTTCATCGTGTTCCCTGAATATTCACTCTAATTTTTAATATTTTAAGACACATACACTTTTAATAAAATCTTAAATTATTTTATGCTTTTGTAATGTTTGAAGTGCACAGCAGAGTCTCATATTGCGAAAAACTAATTAAATAATATTCACACACACACACACATCAAAATATGTTATAAAATTTTCAAATAAATTTCTCGTTTACACACATCGATCAGCCGTTTTCCAATTACGAAAGTAATAAAATAAAATTTATTATCTAGTTGAACTAGGCTGGTTTGGCGTTGGAGCCAATGAACGCGTAGTTACGCTTAACACCTAACATAAAGGGTGTTTTTTATAGAGTGATACAAGTTTGAATCATAGTATAACATACTAATGTATTTTTGATATCAATGAAACGGTCTTTATTGGATAGAAAATTTTATGACATTAATGTTTAAATATGATTTCGGCCATGTGGCCGCCACGGCTGGCACGTGCATGGCGCAATCTGGAACACCAATTTTCACAAACAGTAACATTCTGACCATCATCGTTTTTGAAGACATATGGGTCAATGACTCCCTCCGCCAGCCCATAAAGCGCACCAAACAGTAATTTTCTGTGGATGTCATGATGTTTCGACAAAAGCTTGTGGATTCTCCTCACTCCAAAGGCGACAATTCTGTTTATTTACGTACCCATTAAACCAGAAATGGAAATCGGAAAATAGAATCTCGAATGGATGAGTTTGACGAACAGAACCATTATTTTGATTAAAAATTTCCGCAATATGCGCACGTTGCTCTGGTGTAAGTCAATTCGTAATAAAATGTCAAAGCAAACTAAACAAAAAATATTTATCAGCTGTTAAATGGGTGGTCAAATAAGGCAGAGATGCCAACTCAAAGTTGTATCACTCTATAAAAAACAGACTATATAAAAATTTTTTTAATAATATTAATCCAGACTATATCTCAAATAATTTATTTTAAGAAATTAATTACTTTGGATTCTTTGGAATTAAAGTCATCATACACTAAAACACTTTAAAATATTTTACTAAAATTTTGTAAATTTTATTTAAAATTGGCCTAAAAATTTTTTAACGGACTACTTTCAAATTCGAATATAACAATTATTGCGTTTTGGATTTAACTGTGGGAGATCTGCTATTTAATAGCCAACGTATTGCCGCCCATGGCAACACCACAGCGAGCACGCTGCAACCCACAACAAAAGCAACAACATCTAACAAGTAGAATTGATACCATGTCAGATCTAAACCAGCCAATCGCAAGTGAGTCGCTCCCTTATGGCGTATAACATACTCTATCCAGTACATGGCAGTTTCACGTGCACCCAAAGGACGATCATGGAATATATTCGAGATCCTGTTGATGTTATTACGATAAGTGGGATCATTTAATAATTTGTGCAGGGATTCTCTCAGCATTTCTTTTGTGATATCCGGGAAATGCAAACTGATGGCGATACCACTTTGGACCGCCTTGTGCATATTCAAATGTTGATCACAGTAGATGGGCATTCCCAACATGGGCACGGCATAATGGACACCCTCTTGAGTGCCAAACAAACCGCCATGCGTTATGAATAACTTGACATTTGGATGAGCCAAAATATCGGATTGAGGCAGCCATGCCTTGATCATGACATTTTTGGGCAGGTTCGCAATGCTTTCGTTTTCGAATTTCCAAAGGATGCGCTGTTTTAGAGAGGCAAAAACTTCGAGGAATATTTGCAGCTTTTCTGCGGGCATATCTTTCGACTGGACGTTGCTGCCTGGAAGGGAGAAAATATATTCAAAGTTTATAACACAATTTCTAATTTTTAATTATTAAAATTTTTAATTGCAAAATGTTTAATTCTTAAATTGTGTGGAAAACTTTTAATATATTATAAAATGTATTACCCAAACTGAAATAAATGGCTCCATTTTCGGCCTGATCCAAAAAACTTTTTATATCCTGCGGCAGTTCTTTTGGCGGATAGATGTGCATGCCTCCAACAGTTACCATGCCAGTTGCGGTTGGCCTCGGAGTGGTCAACGGTGTATGGCTATTCAGTAGCAGCACAGAAATATTTTTCTCCATCCGGGTAACAGGCGGTATATTGACTGGGAACGGACATTATTTTCATATATTTGATATATTGATATTCAATAGAAACATTCACCTTTCAAGTGGCCAAAATATTGTTGTACCATTTTGTCCATTTTCGGAAATAGATCCCATTCCCTGATCAGATCCTCGGCCAAGGAATAGTAACTATTTTTCAGACGCTGCATAAAAGTCATGTGATCTGTGAAGGGCATAAAGCCATGAGGCACAAAGGACCAGGGCATTAAGACACCCATCATCTGGCTCATGTGATTTTCATAGCCCAAAGTGCTGCTGGTCACCACCGGTATATCGTAAACGTATGACAGGGCCAAAAACGGTTCCTGATAGAATTGTTCGCATAACAACAGATCGTACTGACCCTTGGGATGAGGATGATTAATGATTTCCTGCACTCTTGGCTGCTGCAAAGCGTGTTCGGTGGTCTTTAAACCGATTAAGTCCAACATTTTCAGAAAATCGAAGAACTTCATTTCGGATAGAGCAAAAATATTATCGGCCTTGAAGTTTTGTATCACTGCCAGGGTTAAAGAAAAAATTTATTTTTTCTCGTCGTAAATATTTTTTCATTTGTAAATTTATCTTTGATCTTCTTACCATCAGTCCAGAAATCATAGACCGGTTCTATCAAAATCTCCGTGTAATTTCCACCCAATTTCAAGTTCTGTAGACTGTAGGCCGTCACCATGGTGACTTGATGTCCTCTCTGTATCAGCTCTTTAATGATGGCGTTGTGCATCATAAAATGACTTTTGCCAGGAAATGCGTAGATGGCTAAAATTTTCGATGCTTCTGCTTGTGGTGGAGGCATGCACACCATCCACAGGAGGGAGGTTGTTATTGTCAAGCATATTAACGATTTGGAATGCTTTTTGAGCGTTCAATATTTTTTGTTGTTATTTTAAGGAGGGTGGTGTTTGTAAATTGGGACAAAGAAGAGAAGATATAAATACATAAATATTTCAAAGCCATAAAAGTTTAAAAAAAAATAAAATAGTTTAAATAAAATAAGTGAAATCCGTTAAATGAAATATATTGTATGGAATTATAAATGTTTTTAACTTAATAAAAAATCCATTTTCATAAATGGCCACATTTGATGACCCGGTGGCATGAGAGAGTTCAATTTTTCAATAGTATTTTGTAGAATAAAATTAATTGAAATAGTCATACCCCAGCGGCGAACACTGTTTACGGGCAGTGTTAGGCACTGTCGGCAACGTTCAGCGACCAGGGGCCTGACACTAGATATCAATCTAAATTTGTATTTAAATTGTTTGGAAAGTTCGATTGATATCGAATGCGGTAATTTGGCCCCCAATGCTATGCCTTCGTCGTTGAAACGGGCCGACGATAATTAACACAACCATGACTGAGTGGCGAGTCGAGCTCGGGATCTGAGGAATCACTATTTCAGTCAACAGCTCCGGATCCTTGATTCTGATTCTAGATCACTAGACGTCCTTTAAGTTGTTTTAAAAATATGAAAATCGAATCCTTAAGTGTCTTGCAAATAAAACCGATTGTCAAAGTCATAATACACTGAAGGAATTGGGTGTTGTGCACATGCTGCTGTTGCTTTAATTATGAGCGTTCCTTTAAACATGTTAAGGAACAACTCACGTTGTTGTTGCGTTGATTATAAATATTTCAAGTTAAATGCTTTGAAACTTTTTGAATTGAATCTACAGAAGAAGAAAAACCTCATCCCGTAGCGCCAAACAAAATAAAGTAAATAAAATTATTATAAAACAAAAACTGAAGTTGCGTGTAAAATAAAACATCTACTCACAGCCTGACCACGTATTTCACAAGATTATTTCGTTCGTGCAAATAAAAGTTACGTTCAAGCTTATCAAATATTTGTCCGAAATTCATAAAATTTATTCCATTAGTTATTTGCCGTTTAATTAAAGAAGTTTTATGACACATTCCTAAAATAAGGATTTAATAAACAGAAAATATTTTTATGAATAAGCGAGTAACGATGCTTATTTTGATGCAGACACGTGTTTATAACGTAAAAACTAGTTTTTATTAGTTTTTACTTTTTCCACTTCTTTGGGCAAATATTTTACAAGTGTGAATTGACCTTAATAAATTAAAAACGGAATATTTCAACATTCATTTTGAATAAAAGAATTGATTTGAAAACATCTGCTTTGAATGTGTCAAAACTTTGAGCTTTTACAACTTGCGTGCAGCAAAAGTTTTATAAAATTTATTATATAAATATTTATTTAAATTATGGCACTATCGCACCGGAGTTACCATCTGCAAAATAAAAAATTATTTGCTGTTTTGAAAAATTGGCTTCTCGAACTGATTTACCATATTCCTTTACTTCGTATTCTTTTCACTTCTTAAACTTAATAACACTTTATATAACAATTAATACATATTATTTTTTATTTTCGCTTGCAAAATATAATAGTTTTTATTATCTTTTATATAGGAAGTCTAGACGTGAATATGCTGGTGTTTGAGAAGCAACTAAATTGATTTAATACGACATTTTGTTTGTTTGTTATTTCGGCAGAAAAGTTGCAAGTCATCATGTATTTTTGAAAATAAGTATAATTAACAAACAATTAGGAGATGAAAAAACACAAAAACCTAATCGAATACGAGTTTATCAATGATTTCTATACACCCAGCAAACAATTTCTGGAGAGTTCGCTGGGACGTTAAGTTGTTCAGAAAACTGTTTGAAAACAATAACAGTTTGAATCATTGAGACTAAAGATCTTTATCAAAAAAGCGTTTAACTGATTGACAGTAAATCCGGCTAACCTTTACGATTATTGATAAGCACTTACAGTTTGTAAAAGAAGTATTTCTTAATATGTAAAAGCTTCAATTAAAACAATATCCAATAAGAAAGATATGACCTTTTAATATAGAAAATAAAAGATTAAAAAAGTAATTATATTAAAATCGAAAAACTCTTCGTATTTATAAAAAAAATTTCTTTAAATTTATTGACTCTTAAAATATGAATTTTAATATTAAAAACTATTCAATACCTTTACTTTAAATTAATGGTACCAGTTGAAAAGGAATTGCTTATAAGATAAATAGTACCTCTTAAAAAGTGGCAGTACAAAATAGTGGCTTCTAGCAAAAAGAAGAAGAAAGCAACTTTTAAAAAATTGTCATTTTAAAAATAGTGCCTTTGAAAAATATGTCCACAAAGAAAATTGTCTTCTAAAAACGCTTTTCTTTTAGAGCAACTGCCTTTAAAAATATTAGCTCTTAAAAATAGTACTCTTTTTTATGTAAAAAGTACTTTTTACAAATTCCATCTTTTCAATTAAGTAACTTTTTATGAGAATTTCCAGAGATGTTGCCCATCTCCAAATGCGCGCTTTTGAGTCTAATTAAAAAGCTGCCAAAATATTATAAAACATAATAAATCAGCAAAATGAAACGTAACGAAGACTCAACAAAATTTGGTAGCTTTGGGCTACCCAGCAAACATATTTATTGAAAAATTTTAACAATTCAAGACTCCTAATCGTTCCTAATCTATTTATGCTTCTCAAAATATTTACACAACGAGAAAACTTATTCAATTGCTTATCGTCATAAGCGGTTACTGTTAATTGTCCACATTGAACTGACACTTTGAATTACGATCAGATAACGAACGATACAGTTAATTTGTCTGGCTACTGAAACATAAACAAAAAACGTTTATTTTCAAAGATTATCCACACGGCTGAACTGGCGAGTTAAACAGTTATTACTTTTATTAAACTGGAAAACGTTCTTTACCATTTGAAATTATTTGTTTTCCACAAACTCTCGTAGATTTCAAACCATGAATTTAAATTATTTAATAAACACTTTATCTTGAATTTTGTTGTTGTTATTGTTGCAGCTAATTTCCACGGAAGCTGATGCTTTCGACTAGAACTTGAACTTGAACTTGTGGTATACGTTGGATGGTGTTTGAAAAACAACTGAATACATTGAAAAAAAAAAAACAGATGAAATAAATTGTATTTTTATTCTACCCTTAATTTATATAAACGAATTTGCAAGTCATGCCTTGTGAGAGAAAAATTAATAATAAATTGTCTGTTGTAAAATAAATTCTACGGATACTACGAAATCTAAATGTGCATCTCAAGTGTTTAGCTGCACAATGGGGATGGGCATCGAAATAAGACAACATATATAAGAAAATATGTCAGTAGTATTTTCGATCAAAATTATTCCCAAAAAAGTTTGTACTAAATAATATATATTGTTAAATTGATTGTTGGCGAAAAAGGTACTTTTTTGCGTTACGATTTTCGAAAAATTATTAAAAGCTAAGGCCTAATTTAAAAAAAAAATTTAGATACATAATCCACTTATGAAAAGCTTTCATATAAAAATTTATTTTATAAGCTTCTCTTAAAAAATTTGTAATTTTTTTTATTTCATGGCTGCCTTAAAAGCTTTCTCCCACATCCAATTCTCTGCAAGAAGAATAAATATGTAAAAGAAAGAAAGTTGAAAACATATAATCATTAAATAAATGGCGCCGATACATGCAACGTATATTTTATTGCTTCTGGAATTAGGCATTTCATATATCATTTTGATACATAAAGTCTTAGCGTGGCGACTGCTTTCACTTTCAAAAAGCTTTCAACTTCTTTTTACAAAAAGTAAACAAAAATTAACAACATATAATTCATTTGTAATATCGAGTAAATTTTTTATCGTAAACATTTAAAATGAAATTTTCTCAATAAGTCCCCATGTGCGCGGGCGTTACACAAAGAAGAGTGTAAACAAAAACAATACAAGAAATAACGATATTCTTTGAAAATAAAATCGATGCATCAGTGCAAATATCGACGATACTTGTCGATATACATTTTTATATAAATCGATGTACCGATATATTTTGCCCAAGCCAACTACACAGAAAAAAAATTTGTTTTATATAGTACTTTATTTGTTCTCCATGTGCAAGAATTCTCAAACAATTATCAATTTGATTTATAACTGGTAAGAAAATGAAAAATATATTATCCACTCTATTCTGGAACTGTTTGTCAATGCTACGTCAAGGTCACTCATCTACTGCTGGCGGACAACAATTAATTATTTGTGACAGTGTGTGGGAAATTGAAAATTGTTGAAGAAAAGAGTTTCGAAGTGTTCGATTTTTACTATTGTCTTGATGTGACCTTAACAAACAGTTACAGAATAAGGGGATTAAAAAAGGGTCCCAATCAAAATAGATATTTAATTTCAGTTTCGCTAAATAGTTTTGAATTACAAAAGAATGATACTTTTATTAATACGACTATCGTGTGGTGCTCAAAATTGCTTCAGTTCTGCAGTCGTGTCAACTTGTTTGACATTTTCACAGTGTACTTGATAAAGAATTGCACTCTAATTTCAGAATAACTATCATTCGCATTTAAACACACTCTGAATGTATACAGAAAGTTAATTAATTGTTAAAATGAAATAAAAAGTAGATGTGAGTCGGAAAATAGATTTCATTTAAAAGCACATTCAATACAAAATTATCTAACAACTCTCGTGTGCAAATAAAAAACTTTTAGAAAAAAATATATAAAAAAGAAAGTAAAAAAATATATTGCAAAATTGCAATTCATTGCAGCAAACAAAGTGATATGCATTCAAGTCCATAAATGTACAGGGTGTTCTTTTTGTCGACCCAAAAAACAATAAATTTAAGAAAATAAATTTGAAATAATTTTGTTTTAACAAGAAAAGTTTTGTAATAATTTTACGAATTTCACGGGACAAATTACAACATTTGATATCGATTGAAATTTTTATGTAACTTATAATAAAATTTCGCGCGATATCGAATGTCTCCCGGGCAAAAAAAAATTATATATTTATTATTTGATCAATATTTCGTTCACTATCGGTTAACTGCGCGCTAAGAAAATTTAAAATTCTATCAGACCTCAAAATTTCTTGATTAATTCGGAGAACGCGTCATTATGTGTTTGTTTCTGTATGTATGTGTATGTGTGTGTGTTCGTGTCTTTTTGTGTGTGAATATGCGTCTGTGTTTGTGTATGTGTGTGTAACTATACAACCCGTTCAGAACGGCTGAACCGAATCAAAGCGTACTGAAGAGCGTTCCTGAAATTAGATTTTCTGTGTTAAATTTTAACCGATTCAAACCCATAGATATCAAAATATCCCAATAAAATTGAAAGAAAAAAATTTTCAAATTGGTTTGTGTAAAATAACATTCAAATCATCTCTTGACATTTAAAGCCGATCACCGTAGCCCGAATCAAAATCAGTTAATCCGTTTCTGAGATATCGCGAACAAAAAGCATTTTAAAAAGTGATTTCTTAAAAACTTCCAAATGAAACATCGGGGGACAAATTATGTCATTCGATATCGGTCGAAATTTCAATATAATATAAATACAAATTTCGATCAATATCGAGTGCGGCAATTTGGGCCCTGATCAGCTATTGATCTCGATAAATATTCTTTATGGTGCGAGAACGATCTCTATTGAGAGCAGAGTGAGATTTTCTATTTTTGAAGAAAAAGGCTGCTGACAAAAATTCAGATATTCATAAAAAAAATTTTTTTTAATGTTTTTTTTTAATATTTTAAAAATCTATTTTTTGAACAAAGAGGTACCTTTTATGAAATTTTCAATTTTCGCTTTTGTCCTATAAAATTAAAAATAAGCTTCCATACTTCAAAAACCGATTTGTTTCGAAAAATACTGGTAAAAATAAGACTTCAAACAAAAATTCAGCCATTTCTAAAAAAATTTTTTGAAAATCGATTTTTTGAACAAAGAGGTACCCCTTATGAAATTTTCAATTTTCGCTTTTGTCCTATAAAATTAAAAATAAGCTTCCATACTTCAAAAACCGATTTGTTTCGAAAAATACTGGTAAAAATAAGACTTCAAACAAAAATTCAGCCATTTCTAAAAATTTTTTTGGAAAATCGGTTTTTTGAACAAAGAGGTACCTCTTATGAAATTTTCAATTTTCGCTTTTGTCCTATAAAATTAAAAATAAGCTTCCATACTTCAAAAACCGATTTGTTTCGAAAAATACTGGTAAAAATAAGACTTCAAACAAAAATTCAGCCATTTCTAAAAAAATTTTTTGAAAATCGATTTTTTGAACAAAGAGGTACCCCTTATGAAATTTTCAATTTTCGCTTTTGTCCTATAAAATTAAAAATAAGCTTCCATACTTCAAAAACCGATTTGTTTCGAAAAATACTGGTAAAAATAAGACTTCAAACAAAAATTCAGCCATTTCTAAAAATTTTTTTGGAAAATCGGTTTTTTGAACAAAGAGGTACCTCTTATGAAATTTTCAATTTTCGCTTTTGTCCTATAAAATTAAAAATAAGCTTCCATACTTCAAAAACCGATTTGTTTCGAAAAATACTGGTAAAAATAAGACTTCAAACAAAAATTCAGCCATTTCTAAAAATTTTTTTTGAAAATCGGTTTTTTGAACAAAGAGGTACCTCTTATGAAATTTTCAATTTTCGCTTTTGTCCTATAAAATTAAAAATAAGCTTCCATACTTCAAAAACCGATTTGTTTCGAAAAATACTGGTAAAAATAAGACTTCAAACAAAAATTGAGCCATTTCTAAAAATTTTTTTTGAAAATCGGTTTTTTGAACAAAGAGGTACCTCTTATGAAATTTTCAATTTTCGCTTTTGTCCTATAAAATTAAAAATAAGCTTCCATACTTCAAAAACCGATTTGTTTCGAAAAATACTGGTAAAAATAAGACTTCAAACAAAAATTCAGCCATTTCTAAAAATTTTTTTGGAAAATCGGTTTTTTGAACAAAGAGGTACCTCTTATGAAATTTTCAATTTTCGCTTTTGTCCTATAAAATTAAAAATAAGCTTCCATACTTCAAAAACCGATTTGTTTCGAAAAATACTGGTAAAAATAAGACTTCAAACAAAAATTCAGCCATTTCTAAAAATTTTTTTTGAAAATCGGTTTTTTGAACAAAGAGGTACCTCTTATGAAATTTTCAATTTTCGCTTTTGTCCTATAAAATTAAAAATAAGCTTCCATACTTCAAAAACCGATTTGTTTCGAAAAATACTGGTAAAAATAAGACTTCAAACAAAAATTCAGCCATTTCTAAAAATTTTTTTTGAAAATTGATTTTTTGAACAAAGAGGTACCTCTTATGAAATTTTCAATTTTCGCTTTTGTCCTATAAAATTAAAAATAAGCTTCCATACTTCAAAAACCGATTTGTTTCGAAAAATACTGGTAAAAATAAGACTTCAAACAAAAATTCAGCCATTTCTAAAAATTTTTTTTGAAAATCGGTTTTTTGAACAAAGAGGTACCTCTTATGAAATTTTCAATTTTCGCTTTTGTCCTATAAAATTAAAAATAAGCTTCCATACTTCAAAAACCGATTTGTTTCGAAAAATACTGGTAAAAATAAGACTTCAAACAAAAATTCAGCCATTTCTAAAAATTTTTTTTGAAAATCGGTTTTTTGAACAAAGAGGTACCTCTTATGAAATTTTCAATTTTCGCTTTTGTCCTATAAAATTAAAAATAAGCTTCCATACTTCAAAAACCGATTTGTTTCGAAAAATACTGGTAAAAATAAGACTTCAAACAAAAATTGAGCCATTTCTAAAAATTTTTTTTGAAAATCGGTTTTTTGAACAAAGAGGTACCTCTTATGAAATTTTCAATTTTCGCTTTTGTCCTATAAAATTAAAAATAAGCTTCCATACTTCAAAAACCGATTTGTTTCGAAAAATACTGGTAAAAATAAGACTTCAAACAAAAATTCAGCCATTTCTAAAAATTTTTTTTGAAAATCGGTTTTTTGAACAAAGAGGTACCTCTTATGAAATTTTCAATTTTCGCTTTTGTCCTATAAAATTAAAAATAAGCTTCCATACTTCAAAAACCGATTTGTTTCGAAAAATACTGGTAAAAATAAGACTTCAAACAAAAATTCAGCCATTTCTCAAAATTTTTTTTGAAAATCGGTTTTTTGAACAAAGAGGTACCTCTTATGAAATTTTCAATTTTCGCTTTTGTCCTATAAAATTAAAAATAAGCTTCCATACTTCAAAAACCGATTTGTTTCGAAAAATACTGGTAAAAATAAGACTTCAAACAAAAATTCAGCCATTTCTAAAAATTTTTTTTGAAAATTGATTTTTTGAACAAAGAGGTACCTCTTATGAAATTTTCAATTTTCGCTTTTGTCCTATAAAATTAAAAATAAGCTTCCATACTTCAAAAACCGATTTGTTTCGAAAAATACTGGTAAAAATAAGACTTCAAACAAAAATTCAGCCATTTCTAAAAATTTTTTTTGAAAATCGGTTTTTTGAACAAAGAGGTACCTCTTATGAAATTTTCAATTTTCGCTTTTGTCCTATAAAATTAAAAATAAGCTTCCATACTTCAAAAACCGATTTGTTTCGAAAAATACTGGTAAAAATAAGACTTCAAACAAAAATTCAGCCATTTCTAAAAATTTTTTTGGAAAATTGATTTTTTGAACAAAGAGGTACCTCTTATGAAATTTTCAATTTTCGCTTTTGTCCTATAAAATTAAAAATAAGCTTCCATACTTCAAAAACCGATTTGTTTCGAAAAATACTGGTAAAAATAAGACTTCAAACAAAAATTCAGCCATTTCTAAAAATTTTTTTTGAAAATCGGTTTTTTGAACAAAGAGGTACCTCTTATGAAATTTTCAATTTTCGCTTTTGTCCTATAAAATTAAAAATAAGCTTCCATACTTCAAAAACCGATTTGTTTCGAAAAATACTGGTAAAAATAAGACTTCAAACAAAAATTCAGCCATTTCTAAAAATTTTTTTTGAAAATTGATTTTTTGAACAAAGAGGTACCTCTTATGAAATTTTCAATTTTCGCTTTTGTCCTATAAAATTAAAAATAAGCTTCCATACTTCAAAAACCGATTTGTTTCGAAAAATACTGGTAAAAATAAGACTTCAAACAAAAATTCAGCCATTTCTAAAAATTTTTTTTGAAAATCGGTTTTTTGAACAAAGAGGTACCTCTTATGAAATTTTCAATTTTCGCTTTTGTCCTATAAAATTAAAAATAAGCTTCCATACTTCAAAAACCGATTTGTTTCGAAAAATACTGGTAAAAATAAGACTCCAAACAAAGATTCAGCCATTTCTAAAAATTTTTTTTGAAAATCGGTTTTTTGAACAAAGAGGTACCTCTTATGAAATTTTCAATTTTCGCTTTTGTCCTATAAAATTAAAAATAAGCTTCCATACTTCAAAAACCGATTTGTTTCGAAAAATACTGGTAAAAATAAGACTTCAAACAAAAATTCAGCCATTTCTAAAAATTTTTTTTTAAAATCGGTTTTTTGAACAAAGAGGTACCTCTTATGAAATTTTCAATTTTCGCTTTTGTCCTATAAAATTAAAAATAAGCTTCCATGCTTCAAAAACCGATTTGTTTCGAAAAATACTGGTAAAAATAAGACTTCAAACAAAAATTCAGCCATTTCTAAAAATTTTTTTTGAAAATCGGTTTTTTGAACAAAGAGGTACCTCTTATGAAATTTTCAATTTTCGCTTTTGTCCTATAAAATTAAAAATAAGCTTCCATACTTCAAAAACCGATTTGTTTCGAAAAATACTGGTAAAAATAAGACTTCAAACAAAAATTCAGCCATTTCTAAAAATTTTTTTTGAAAATCGGTTTTTTGAACAAAGAGGTGCCTCTTATGAAATTTTCAATTTTCGCTTTTGTCCTATAAAATTAAAAATAAGCTTCCATACTTCAAAAACCGATTTGTTTCGAAAAATACTGGTAAAAATAAGACTTCAAACAAAAATTCAGCCATTTCTAAAAATTTTTTTGGAAAATCGATTTTTTGAACAAAGAGGTACCTCTTATGAAATTTTCAATTTTCGCTTTTGTCCTATAAAATTAAAAATAAGCTTCCATGCTTCAAAAACCGATTTGTTTCGAAAAATACTGGTAAAAATAAGACTTCAAACAAAAATTCAGCCATTTCTAAAATTTTTTTTTGAAAATTGATTTTTTGAACAAAGAGGTACCTCTTATGAAATTTTCAATTTTCGCTTTTGTCCTATAAAATTAAAAATAAGCTTCCATACTTCAAAAACCGATTTGTTTCGAAAAATACTGGTAAAAATAAGACTTCAAACAAAAATTCAGCCATTTCTAAAAATTTTTTTTGAAAATCGGTTTTTTGAACAAAGAGGTACCTCTTATGAAATTTTCAATTTTCGCTTTTGTCCTATAAAATTAAAAATAAGCTTCCATACTTCAAAAACCGATTTGTTTCGAAAAATACTGGTAAAAATAAGACTTCAAACAAAAATTCAGCCATTTCTTAAAATTTTTTTTGAAAATCGGTTTTTTGAACAAAGAGGTACCTCTTATGAAATTTTCAATTTTCGCTTTTGTCCTATAAAATTAAAAATAAGCTTCCATACTTCAAAAACCGATTTGTTTCGAAAAATACTGGTAAAAATAAGACTTCAAACAAAAATTCAGCCATTTCTAAAAATTTTTTTTGAAAATCGGTTTTTTGAACAAAGAGGTACCTCTTATGAAATTTTCAATTTTCGCTTTTGTCCTATAAAATTAAAAATAAGCTTCCATACTTCAAAAACCGATTTGTTTCGAAAAATACTGGTAAAAATAAGACTTCAAACAAAAATTCAGCCATTTCTAAAAATTTTTTTTGAAAATCGGTTTTTTGAACAAAGAGGTACCTCTTATGAAATTTTCAATTTTCGCTTTTGTCCTATAAAATTAAAAATAAGCTTCCATACTTCAAAAACCGATTTGTTTCGAAAAATACTGGTAAAAATAAGACTTCAAACAAAAATTCAGCCATTTCTAAAAATTTTTTTGGAAAATTGATTTTATGAAATTTTCAATTTTCGCTTTTGTCCTATAAAATTAAAAATAAGCTTCCATACTTCAAAAACCGATTTGTTTCGAAAAATACTGGTAAAAATAAGACTTCAAACAAAAATTCAGCCATTTCTAAAAATTTTTTTTGAAAATTGATTTTTTGAACAAAGAGGTACCTCTTATGAAATTTTCAATTTTCGCTTTTGTCCTATAAAATTAAAAATAAGCTTCCATACTTCAAAAACCGATTTGTTTCGAAAAATACTGGTAAAAATAAGACTTCAAACAAAAATTCAGCCATTTCTAAAAATTTTTTTTGAAAATCGGTTTTTTGAACAAAGAGGTACCTCTTATGAAATTTTCAATTTTCGCTTTTGTCCTATAAAATTAAAAATAAGCTTCCATGCTTCAAAAACCGATTTGTTTCGAAAAATACTGGTAAAAATAAGACTTCAAACAAAAATTCAGCCATTTCTAAAAATTTTTTTTGAAAATCGGTTTTTTGAACAAAGAGGTACCTCTTATGAAATTTTCAATTTTCGCTTTTGTCCTATAAAATTAAAAATAAGCTTCCATACTTCAAAAACCGATTTGTTTCGAAAAATACTGGTAAAAATAAGACTTCAAAAAAAAATTCAGCCATTTCTAAAAATTTTTTTGGAAAATTGATTTTTTGAACAAAGAGGTACCTCTTATGAAATTTTCAATTTTCGCTTTTGTCCTATAAAATTAAAAATAAGCTTCCATACTTCAAAAACCGATTTGTTTCGAAAAATACTGGTAAAAATAAGACTTCAAACAAAAATTCAGCCATTTCTAAAAATTTTTTTTGGAAAATTGATTTTTTGAACAAAGAGGTACCTCTTATGAAATTTTCAATTTTCGCTTTTGTCCTATAAAATTAAAAATAAGCTTCCATACTTCAAAAACCGATTTGTTTCGAAAAATACTGGTAAAAATAAGACTTCAAACAAAAATTCAGCCATTTCTAAAAATTTTTTTTGGAAAATTGATTTTTTGAACAAAGAGGTACCTCTTATGAAATTTTCAATTTTCGCTTTTGTCCTATAAAATTAAAAATAAGCTTCCATACTTCAAAAACCGATTTGTTTCGAAAAATACTGGTAAAAATAAGACTTCAAACAAAAATTCAGCCATTTCTAAAAATTTTTTTTGGAAAATTGATTTTTTGAACAAAGAGGTACCTCTTATGAAATTTTCAATTTTCGCTTTTGTCCTATAAAATTAAAAATAAGCTTCCATACTTCAAAAACCGATTTGTTTCGAAAAATACTGGTAAAAATAAGACTTCAAACAAAAATTCAGCCATTTCTAAAAATTTTTTTTGGAAAATTGATTTTTTGAACAAAGAGGTACCTCTTATGAAATTTTCAATTTTCGCTTTTGTCCTATAAAATTAAAAATAAGCTTCCATACTTCAAAAACCGATTTGTTTCGAAAAATACTGGTAAAAATAAGACTTCAAACAAAAATTCAGCCATTTCTAAAAATTTTTTTTGGAAAATTGATTTTTTGAACAAAGAGGTACCTCTTATGAAATTTTCAATTTTCGCTTTTGTCCTATAAAATTAAAAATAAGCTTCCATACTTCAAAAACCGATTTGTTTCGAAAAATACTGGTAAAAATAAGACTTCAAACAAAAATTCAGCCATTTCTAAAAATTTTTTTTGGAAAATTGATTTTTTGAACAAAGAGGTACCTCTTATGAAATTTTCAATTTTCGCTTTTGTCCTATAAAATTAAAAATAAGCTTCCATACTTCAAAAACCGATTTGTTTCGAAAAATACTGGTAAAAATAAGACTTCAAACAAAAATTCAGCCATTTCTAAAAATTTTTTTTGGAAAATTGATTTTTTGAACAAAGAGGTACCTCTTATGAAATTTTCAATTTTCGCTTTTGTCCTATAAAATTAAAAATAAGCTTCCATACTTCAAAAACCGATTTGTTTCGAAAAATACTGGTAAAAATAAGACTTCAAACAAAAATTCAGCCATTTCTAAAAATTTTTTTTGGAAAATTGATTTTTTGAACAAAGAGGTACCTCTTATGAAATTTTCAATTTTCGCTTTTGTCCTATAAAATTAAAAATAAGCTTCCATACTTCAAAAACCGATTTGTTTCGAAAAATACTGGTAAAAATAAGACTTCAAAAAAAAATTCAGCCATTTCTAAAAATTTTTTTGGAAAATTGATTTTTTGAACAAAGAGGTACCTCTTATGAAATTTTCAATTTTCGCTTTTGTCCTATAAAATTAAAAATAAGCTTCCATACTTCAAAAACCGATTTGTTTCGAAAAATACTGGTAAAAATAAGACTTCAAACAAAAATTCAGCCATTTCTAAAAATTTTTTTTGGAAAATTGATTTTTTGAACAAAGAGGTACCTCTTATGAAATTTTCAATTTTCGCTTTTGTCCTATAAAATTAAAAATAAGCTTCCATACTTCAAAAACCGATTTGTTTCGAAAAATACTGGTAAAAATAAGACTTCAAAAAAAAATTCAGCCATTTCTAAAAATTTTTTTGGAAAATTGATTTTTTGAACAAAGAGGTACCTCTTATGAAATTTTCAATTTTCGCTTTTGTCCTATAAAATTAAAAATAAGCTTCCATACTTCAAAAACCGATTTGTTTCGAAAAATACTGGTAAAAATAAGACTTCAAACAAAAATTCAGCCATTTCTAAAAATTTTTTTTGAAAATCGGTTTTTTGAACAAAGAGGTACCTCTTATGAAATTTTCAATTTTCGCTTTTGTCCTATAAAATTAAAAATAAGCTTCCATGCTTCAAAAACCGATTTGTTTCGAAAAATACTGGTAAAAATAAGACTTCAAACAAAAATTCAGCCATTTCTAAAAATTTTTTTGGAAAATTGATTTTTTGAAATTTTATGAAATTTTCAATTTTCGCTTTTGTCCTATAAAATTAAAAATAAGCTTCCATGCTTCAAAAACCGATTTGTTTCGAAAAATACTGGTAAAAATAAGACTTCAAACAAAAATTCAGCCATTTCTAAAAATTTTTTTTGAAAATCGATTTTTTGAACAAAGAGGTACCTCTTATGAAATTTTCAATTTTCGCTTTTGTCCTATAAAATTAAAAATAAGCTTCCATGCTTCAAAAACCGATTTGTTTCGAAAAATACTGGTAAAAATAAGACTTCAAACAAAAATTCAGCCATTTCTAAAAATTTTTTTTGAAAATCGGTTTTTTGAACAAAGAGGTACCTCTTATGAAATTTTCAATTTTCGCTTTTGTCCTATAAAATTAAAAATAAGCTTCCATACTTCAAAAACCGATTTGTTTCGAAAAATACTGGTAAAAGTAAGACTTCAAACAAAAATTCAGCCATTTCTAAAAATTTTTTTGGAAAATCGATTTTTTGAACAAAGAGGTACCTCTTATGAAATTTTCAATTTTCGCTTTTGTCCTATAAAATTAAAAATAAGCTTCCATGCTTCAAAAACCGATTTGTTTCGAAAAATACTGGTAAAAATAAGACTTCAAACAAAAATTCAGCCATTTCTAAAAATTTTTTTTGAAAATCGATTTTTTGAACAAAGAGGTACCTCTTATGAAATTTTCAATTTTCGCTTTTGTCCTATAAAATTAAAAATAAGCTTCCATGCTTCAAAAACCGATTTGTTTCGAAAAATACTGGTAAAAATAAGACTTCAAACAAAAATTCAGCCATTTCTAAAATTTTTTTTTGAAAATCGGTTTTTTGAACAAAGAGGTACCTCTTATGAAATTTTCAATTTTCGCTTTTGTCCTATAAAATTAAAAATAAGCTTCCATACTTCAAAAACCGATTTGTTTCGAAAAATACTGGTAAAAATAAGACTTCAAACAAAAATTCAGCCATTTCTAAAATTTTTTTTTGAAAATCGGTTTTTTGAACAAAGAGGTACCTCTTATGAAATTTTCAATTTTCGCTTTTGTCCTATAAAATTAAAAATAAGCTTCCATACTTCAAAAACCGATTTGTTTCGAAAAATTTACTGGTAAAAGTAAGACTTCAAACAAAAATTCAGCCATTTCTAAAAATTTTTTTTGAAAATCGGTTTTTTGAACAAAGAGGTACCTCTTATGAAATTTTCAATTTTCGCTTTTGTCCTATAAAATTAAAAATAAGCTTCCATGCTTCAAAAACCGATTTGTTTCGAAAAATACTGGTAAAAATAAGACTTCAAACAAAAATTCAGCCATTTCTAAAAATTTTTTTTGAAAATCGATTTTTTGAACAAAGAGGTACCTCTTATGAAATTTTCAATTTTCGCTTTTGTCCTATAAAATTAAAAATAAGCTTCCATGCTTCAAAAACCGATTTGTTACGAAAAATACTGGTAAAAATAAGACTTCAAACAAAAATTCAGCCATTTCTAAAAATTTTTTTTGAAAATCGATTTTTTGAACAAAGAGGTACCTCTTATGAAATTTTCAATTTTCGCTTTTGTCCTATAAAATTAAAAATAAGCTTCCATGCTTCAAAAACCGATTTGTTTCGAAAAATACTGGTAAAAATAAGACTTCAAACAAAAATTCAGCCATTTCTAAAAATTTTTTTTGAAAATCGGTTTTTTGAACAAAGAAATTTTCAATTTTCGCTTTTGTCCTATAAAATTAAAAATAAGCTTCCATGCTTCAAAAACCGATTTGTTTCGAAAAATACTGGTAAAAATAAGACTTCAAACAAAAATTCAGCCATTTCTAAAATTTTTTTTTGAAAATCGGTTTTTTGAACAAAGAGGTACCTCTTATGAAATTTTCAATTTTCGCTTTTGTCCTATAAAATTAAAAATAAGCTTCCATGCTTCAAAAACCGATTTGTTTCGAAAAATACTGGTAAAAATAAGACTTCAAACAAAAATTCAGCCATTTCTAAAAATTTTTTTTTAAAATCGATTTTTTGAACAAAGAGGTACCTCTTATGAAATTTTCAATTTTCGCTTTTGTCCTATAAAATTAAAAATAAGCTTCCATACTTCAAAAACCGATTTGTTTCGAAAAATACTGGTAAAAATAAGACTTCAAACAAAAATTCAGCCATTTCAAAAAATTTTTTTTGAAAATCGGTTTTTTGAACAAAGAGGTACTCTTATGAAATTTTCAATTTTCGCTTTTGTCCTATAAAATTAAAAATAAGCTTCCATGCTTCAAAAACAGATTTGTTTCGAAAAATACTGGTAAAAATAAGACTTCAAACAAAAATTCAGCCATTTCTAAAATTTTTTTTTGAAAATCGGTTTTTTGAACAAAGAGGTACCTCTTATGAAATTTTCAATTTTCGCTTTTGTCCTATAAAATTAAAAATAAGCTTCCATACTTCAAAAACCGATTTGTTTCGAAAAATACTGGTAAAAATAAGACTTCAAACAAAAATTCAGCCATTTCTAAAAATTTTTTTTTAAAATCGATTTTTTGAACAAAGAGGTACCTCTTATGAAATTTTCAATTTTCGCTTTTGTCCTATAAAATTAAAAATAAGCTTCCATACTTCAAAAACCGATTTGTTTCGAAAAATACTGGTAAAAATAAGACTTCAAACAAAAATTCAGCCATTTCTAAAAATTTTTTTTGAAAATCGGTTTTTTGAACAAAGAGGTACTCTTATGAAATTTTCAATTTTCGCTTTTGTCCTATAAAATTAAAAATAAGCTTCCATGCTTCAAAAACAGATTTGTTTCGAAAAATACTGGTAAAAATAAGACTTCAAACAAAAATTCAGCCATTTCTAAAATTTTTTTTTGAAAATCGGTTTTTTGAACAAAGAGGTACCTCTTATGAAATTTTCAATTTTCGCTTTTGTCCTATAAAATTAAAAATAAGCTTCCATACTTCAAAAACCGATTTGTTTCGAAAAATACTGGTAAAAATAAGACTTCAAACAAAAATTCAGCCATTTCTAAAAATTTTTTTTGAAAATCGGTTTTTTGAACAAAGAGGTACCTCTTATGAAATTTTCAATTTTCGCTTTTGTCCTATAAAATTAAAAATAAGCTTCCATGCTTCAAAAACCGATTTGTTTCGAAAAATACTGGTAAAAATAAGACTTCAAACAAAAATTCAGCCATTTCTAAAAATTTTTTTTGAAAATCGATTTTTTGAACAAAGAGGTACCTCTTATGAAATTTTCAATTTTCGCTTTTGTCCTATAAAATTAAAAATAAGCTTCCATGCTTCAAAAACCGATTTGTTACGAAAAATACTGGTAAAAATAAGACTTCAAACAAAAATTCAGCCATTTCTAAAAATTTTTTTTGAAAATCGATTTTTTGAACAAAGAGGTACCTCTTATGAAATTTTCAATTTTCGCTTTTGTCCTATAAAATTAAAAATAAGCTTCCATGCTTCAAAAACCGATTTGTTTCGAAAAATACTGGTAAAAATAAGACTTCAAACAAAAATTCAGCCATTTCTAAAAATTTTTTTTGAAAATCGGTTTTTTGAACAAAGAAATTTTCAATTTTCGCTTTTGTCCTATAAAATTAAAAATAAGCTTCCATGCTTCAAAAACCGATTTGTTTCGAAAAATACTGGTAAAAATAAGACTTCAAACAAAAATTCAGCCATTTCTAAAAATTTTTTTTGAAAATCGATTTTTTGAACAAAGAGGTACCTCTTATGAAATTTTCAATTTTCGCTTTTGTCCTATAAAATTAAAAATAAGCTTCCATGCTTCAAAAACCGATTTGTTTCGAAAAATACTGGTAAAAATAAGACTTCAAACAAAAATTCAGCCATTTCTAAAAATTTTTTTTGAAAATCGATTTTTTGAACAAAGAGGTACCTCTTATGAAATTTTCAATTTTCGCTTTTGTCCTATAAAATTAAAAATAAGCTTCCATGCTTCAAAAACCGATTTGTTACGAAAAATACTGGTAAAAATAAGACTTCAAACAAAAATTCAGCCATTTCTAAAAATTTTTTTTGAAAATCGATTTTTTGAACAAAGAGGTACCTCTTATGAAATTTTCAATTTTCGCTTTTGTCCTATAAAATTAAAAATAAGCTTCCATGCTTCAAAAACCGATTTGTTTCGAAAAATACTGGTAAAAATAAGACTTCAAACAAAAATTCAGCCATTTCTAAAAATTTTTTTTGAAAATCGGTTTTTTGAACAAAGAAATTTTCAATTTTCGCTTTTGTCCTATAAAATTAAAAATAAGCTTCCATGCTTCAAAAACCGATTTGTTTCGAAAAATACTGGTAAAAATAAGACTTCAAACAAAAATTCAGCCATTTCTAAAAATTTTTTTTGAAAATCGGTTTTTTGAACAAAGAGGTACCTCTTATGAAATTTTCAATTTTCGCTTTTGTCCTATAAAATTAAAAATAAGCTTCCATGCTTCAAAAACCGATTTGTTTCGAAAAATACTGGTAAAAATAAGACTTCAAACAAAAATTCAGCCATTTCTAAAAATTTTTTTTGAAAATCGGTTTTTTGAACAAAGAGGTACCTCTTATGAAATTTTCAATTTTCGCTTTTGTCCTATAAAATTAAAAATAAGCTTCCATGCTTCAAAAACCGATTTGTTTCGAAAAATACTGGTAAAAATAAGACTTCAAACAAAAATTCAGCCATTTCTAAAAATTTTTTTTGAAAATCGGTTTTTTGAACAAAGAAATTTTCAATTTTCGCTTTTGTCCTATAAAATTAAAAATAAGCTTCCATGCTTCAAAAACCGATTTGTTTCGAAAAATACTGGTAAAAATAAGACTTCAAACAAAAATTCAGCCATTTCTAAAAATTTTTTTTGAAAATCGATTTTTTGAACAAAGAGGTACCTCTTATGAAATTTTCAATTTTCGCTTTTGTCCTATAAAATTAAAAATAAGCTTCCATGCTTCAAAAACCGATTTGTTTCGAAAAATACTGGTAAAAATAAGACTTCAAACAAAAATTCAGCCATTTCTAAAAATTTTTTTTGAAAATCGATTTTTTGAACAAAGAGGTACCTCTTATGAAATTTTCAATTTTCGCTTTTGTCCTATAAAATTAAAAATAAGCTTCCATGCTTCAAAAACCGATTTGTTACGAAAAATACTGGTAAAAATAAGACTTCAAACAAAAATTCAGCCATTTCTAAAAATTTTTTTTGAAAATCGATTTTTTGAACAAAGAGGTACCTCTTATGAAATTTTCAATTTTCGCTTTTGTCCTATAAAATTAAAAATAAGCTTCCATGCTTCAAAAACCGATTTGTTTCGAAAAATACTGGTAAAAATAAGACTTCAAACAAAAATTCAGCCATTTCTAAAAATTTTTTTTGAAAATCGGTTTTTTGAACAAAGAAATTTTCAATTTTCGCTTTTGTCCTATAAAATTAAAAATAAGCTTCCATGCTTCAAAAACCGATTTGTTTCGAAAAATACTGGTAAAAATAAGACTTCAAACAAAAATTCAGCCATTTCTAAAATTTTTTTTTGAAAATCGGTTTTTTGAACAAAGAGGTACCTCTTATGAAATTTTCAATTTTCGCTTTTGTCCTATAAAATTAAAAATAAGCTTCCATGCTTCAAAAACCGATTTGTTTCGAAAAATACTGGTAAAAATAAGACTTCAAACAAAAATTCAGCCATTTCTAAAAATTTTTTTTTAAAATCGATTTTTTGAACAAAGAGGTACTCTTATGAAATTTTCAATTTTCGCTTTTGTCCTATAAAATTAAAAATAAGCTTCCATACTTCAAAAACCGATTTGTTTCGAAAAATACTGGTAAAAATAAGACTTCAAACAAAAATTCAGCCATTTCTAAAAATTTTTTTTGAAAATCGGTTTTTTGAACAAAGAGGTACTCTTATGAAATTTTCAATTTTCGCTTTTGTCCTATAAAATTAAAAATAAGCTTCCATACTTCAAAAACCGATTTGTTTCGAAAAATACTGGTAAAAATAAGACTTCAAACAAAAATTCAGCCATTTCTAAAAATTTTTTTTGAAAATCGGTTTTTTGAACAAAGAGGTACTCTTATGAAATTTTCAATTTTCGCTTTTGTCCTATAAAATTAAAAATAAGCTTCCATGCTTCAAAAACCGATTTGTTTCGAAAAATACTGGTAAAAATAAGACTTCAAACAAAAATTCAGCCATTTCTAAAAATTTTTTTTGAAAATCGGTTTTTTGAACAAAGAGGTACTCTTATGAAATTTTCAATTTTCGCTTTTGTCCTATAAAATTAAAAATAAGCTTCCATGCTTCAAAAACAGATTTGTTTCGAAAAATACTGGTAAAAATAAGACTTCAAACAAAAATTCAGCCATTTCTAAAAATTTTTTTTGAAAATCGATTTTTTGAACAAAGAGGTACCTCTTATGAAATTTTCAATTTTCGCTTTTGTCCTATAAAATTAAAAATAAGCTTCCATGCTTCAAAAACCGATTTGTTTCGAAAAATACTGGTAAAAATAAGACTTCAAACAAAAATTCAGCCATTTCTAAAAATTTTTTTTGAAAATCGATTTTTTGAACAAAGAGGTACCTCTTATGAAATTTTCAATTTTCGCTTTTGTCCTATAAAATTAAAAATAAGCTTCCATGCTTCAAAAACCGATTTGTTTCGAAAAATACTGGTAAAAATAAGACTTCAAACAAAAATTCAGCCATTTCTAAAAATTTTTTTTGAAAATCGATTTTTTGAACAAAGAGGTACCTCTTATGAAATTTTCAATTTTCGCTTTTGTCCTATAAAATTAAAAATAAGCTTCCATGCTTCAAAAACCGATTTGTTTCGAAAAATACTGGTAAAAATAAGACTTCAAACAAAAATTCAGCCATTTCTAAAATTTTTTTTGAAAATCGATTTTTTGAACAAAGAGGTACCTCTTATGAAATTTTCAATTTTCGCTTTTGTCCTATAAAATTAAAAATAAGCTTCCATGCTTCAAAAACCGATTTGTTTCGAAAAATACTGGTAAAAATAAGACTTCAAACAAAAATTCAGCCATTTCTAAAAATTTTTTTTGAAAATCGATTTTTTGAACAAAGAGGTACCTCTTATGAAATTTTCAATTTTCGCTTTTGTCCTATAAAATTAAAAATAAGCTTCCATACTTCAAAAACCGATTTGTTTCGAAAAATACTGGTAAAAATAAGACTTCAAACAAAAATTCAGCCATTTCTAAAATTTTTTTTGAAAATCGATTTTTTGAACAAAGAGGTACCTCTTATGAAATTTTCAATTTTCGCTTTTGTCCTATAAAATTAAAAATAAGCTTCCATACTTCAAAAACCGATTTGTTTCGAAAAATACTGGTAAAAATAAGACTTCAAACAAAAATTCAGCCATTTCTAAAAATTTTTTTTGAAAATCGATTTTTTGAACAAAGAGGTGCCTCTTATGAAATTTTCAATTTTCGCTTTTGTCCTATAAAATTAAAAATAAGCTTCCATGCTTCAAAAACCGATTTGTTTCGAAAAATACTGGTAAAAATAAGACTTCAAACAAAAATTCAGCCATTTCTAAAAATTTTTTTTGAAAATCGGTTTTTTGAACAAAGAGGTACCTCTTATGAAATTTTCAATTTTCGCTTTTGTCCTATAAAATTAAAAATAAGCTTCCATACTTCAAAAACCGATTTGTTTCGAAAAATACTGGTAAAAATAAGACTTCAAACAAAAATTCAGCCATTTCTAAAATTTTTTTTGAAAATCGATTTTTTGAACAAAGAGGTACCTCTTATGAAATTTTCAATTTTCGCTTTTGTCCTATAAAATTAAAAATAAGCTTCCATACTTCAAAAACCGATTTGTTTCGAAAAATACTGGTAAAAATAAGACTTCAAACAAAAATTCAGCCATTTCTAAAAATTTTTTTTGAAAATCGATTTTTTGAACAAAGAGGTACCTCTTATGAAATTTTCAATTTTCGCTTTTGTCCTATAAAATTAAAAATAAGCTTCCATACTTCAAAAACCGATTTGTTTCGAAAAATACTGGTAAAAATAAGACTTCAAACAAAAATTCAGCCATTTCTAAAATTTTTTTTGAAAATCGATTTTTTGAACAAAGAGGTACCTCTTATGAAATTTTCAATTTTCGCTTTTGTCCTATAAAATTAAAAATAAGCTTCCATACTTCAAAAACCGATTTGTTTCGAAAAATACTGGTAAAAATAAGACTTCAAACAAAAATTCAGCCATTTCTAAAAATTTTTTTTGAAAATCGATTTTTTGAACAAAGAGGTGCCTCTTATGAAATTTTCAATTTTCGCTTTTGTCCTATAAAATTAAAAATAAGCTTCCATGCTTCAAAAACCGATTTGTTTCGAAAAATACTGGTAAAAATAAGACTTCAAACAAAAATTCAGCCATTTCTAAAAATTTTTTTTGAAAATCGATTTTTTGAACAAAGAGGTACCTCTTATGAAATTTTCAATTTTCGCTTTTGTCCTATAAAATTAAAAATAAGCTTCCATACTTCAAAAACCGATTTGTTTCGAAAAATACTGGTAAAAATAAGACTTCAAACAAAAATTCAGCCATTTCTAAAATTTTTTTTGAAAATCGATTTTTTGAACAAAGAGGTACCTCTTATGAAATTTTCAATTTTCGCTTTTGTCCTATAAAATTAAAAATAAGCTTCCATACTTCAAAAACCGATTTGTTTCGAAAAATACTGGTAAAAATAAGACTTCAAACAAAAATTCAGCCATTTCTAAAAATTTTTTTTGAAAATTGATTTTTTGAACAAAGAGGTACCTCTTATGAAATTTTCAATTTTCGCTTTTGTCCTATAAAATTAAAAATAAGCTTCCATGCTTCAAAAACCGATTTGTTTCGAAAAATACTGGTAAAAATAAGACTTCAAACAAAAATTCAGCCATTTCTAAAAATTTTTTTTGAAAATCGATTTTTTGAACAAAGAGGTACCTCTTATGAAATTTTCAATTTTCGCTTTTGTCCTATAAAATTAAAAATAAGCTTCCATGCTTCAAAAACCGATTTGTTTCGAAAAATACTGGTAAAAATAAGACTTCAAACAAAAATTCAGCCATTTCTAAAATTTTTTTTTGAAAATCGGTTTTTTGAACAAAGAGGTACCTCTTATGAAATTTTCAATTTTCGCTTTTGTCCTATAAAATTAAAAATAAGCTTCCATACTTCAAAAACCGATTTGTTTCGAAAAATACTGGTAAAAATAAGGCTTCAAACAAAAATTCAGCCATTTCTAAAAATTTTTTTTGAAAATCGGTTTTTTGAACAAAGAAATTTTCAATTTTCGCTTTTGTCCTATAAAATTAAAAATAAGCTTCCATGCTTCAAAAACCGATTTGTTTCGAAAAATACTGGTAAAAATAAGACTTCAAACAAAAATTCAGCCATTTCTAAAATTTTTTTTTGAAAATCGGTTTTTTGAACAAAGAGGTACCTCTTATGAAATTTTCAATTTTCGCTTTTGTCCTATAAAATTAAAAATAAGCTTCCATGCTTCAAAAACCGATTTGTTTCGAAAAATACTGGTAAAAATAAGACTTCAAACAAAAATTCAGCCATTTCTAAAAATTTTTTTTTAAAATCGATTTTTTGAACAAAGAGGTACCTCTTATGAAATTTTCAATTTTCGCTTTTGTCCTATAAAATTAAAAATAAGCTTCCATGCTTCAAAAACCGATTTGTTTCGAAAAATACTGGTAAAAATAAGACTTCAAACAAAAATTCAGCCATTTCTAAAAATTTTTTTTGAAAATCGGTTTTTTGAACAAAGAGGTACCTCTTATGAAATTTTCAATTTTCGCTTTTGTCCTATAAAATTAAAAATAAGCTTCCATACTTCAAAAACCGATTTGTTTCGAAAAATACTGGTAAAAATAAGACTTCAAACAAAAATTCAGCCATTTCTAAAAATTTTTTTTGAAAATCGGTTTTTTGAACAAAGAGGTACTCTTATGAAATTTTCAATTTTCGCTTTTGTCCTATAAAATTAAAAATAAGCTTCCATGCTTCAAAAACAGATTTGTTTCGAAAAATACTGGTAAAAATAAGACTTCAAACAAAAATTCAGCCATTTCTAAAAATTTTTTTTGAAAATCGATTTTTTGAACAAAGAGGTACCTCTTATGAAATTTTCAATTTTCGCTTTTGTCCTATAAAATTAAAAATAAGCTTCCATGCTTCAAAAACCGATTTGTTTCGAAAAATACTGGTAAAAATAAGACTTCAAACAAAAATTCAGCCATTTCTAAAAATTTTTTTTGAAAATCGATTTTTTGAACAAAGAGGTACCTCTTATGAAATTTTCAATTTTCGCTTTTGTCCTATAAAATTAAAAATAAGCTTCCATGCTTCAAAAACCGATTTGTTTCGAAAAATACTGGTAAAAATAAGACTTCAAACAAAAATTCAGCCATTTCTAAAAATTTTTTTTGAAAATCGATTTTTTGAACAAAGAGGTACCTCTTATGAAATTTTCAATTTTCGCTTTTGTCCTATAAAATTAAAAATAAGCTTCCATGCTTCAAAAACCGATTTGTTTCGAAAAATACTGGTAAAAATAAGACTTCAAACAAAAATTCAGCCATTTCTAAAAATTTTTTTTGAAAATCAATTTTTTGAACAAAGAGGTACCTCTTATGAAATTTTCAATTTTCGCTTTTGTCCTATAAAATTAAAAATAAGCTTCCATGCTTCAAAAACCGATTTGTTTCGAAAAATACTGGTAAAAATAAGACTTCAAACAAAAATTCAGCCATTTCTAAAAATTTTTTGGAAAATCGATTTTTTGAACAAAGAGGTACCTCTTATGAAATTTTCAATTTTCGCTTTTGTCCTATAAAATTAAAAATAAGCTTCCATGCTTCAAAAACCGATTTGTTTCGAAAAATACTGGTAAAAATAAGACTTCAAACAAAAATTCAGCCATTTCTAAAAATTTTTTTTGAAAATCGATTTTTTGAACAAAGAGGTACCTCTTATGAAATTTTCAATTTTCGCTTTTGTCCTATAAAATTAAAAATAAGCTTCCATACTTCAAAAACCGATTTGTTTCGAAAAATACTGGTAAAAATAAGACTTCAAACAAAAATTCAGCCATTTCTAAAAATTTTTTTTGAAAATCGATTTTTTGAACAAAGAGGTACCTCTTATGAAATTTTCAATTTTCGCTTTTGTCCTATAAAATCAAAAATAAGCTTCCATACTTCAAAAACCGATTTGTTTCGAAAAATACTGGTAAAAATAAGACTTCAAACAAAAATTCAGCCATTTCTAAAAATTTTTTTTTAAAATCGATTTCTTGAACAAAGAGGTACGTACCTCTTATGAAATTTTCAATTTTCGCTTTTGTCCTATAAAATTAAAAATAAGCTTCCATACTTCAAAAACCGATTTGTTTCGAAAAATACTGGTAAAAATAAGACTTCAAACAAAAATTCAGCCATTTCTAAAAATTTTTTTTGAAAATCGATTTTTTGAACAAAGAGGTACCTCTTATGAAATTTTCAATTTTCGCTTTTGTCCTATAAAATTAAAAATAAGCTTCCATACTTCAAAAACCGATTTGTTTCGAAAAATACTGGTAAAAATGAGACTTCAAACAAAAATTCAGCCATTTCTAAAAATATTTTTGGAAAATCGATTTTTTGAACAAAGAGGTACGTACCTCTTATGAAATTTTCAATTTTCGCTTTTGTCCTATAAAATTAAAAATAAGCTTCCATACTTCAAAAACCGATTTGTTTCGAAAAATACTGGTAAAAATAAGACTTCAAACAAAAATTCAGCCATTTCTAAAAATTTTTTTTGAAAATCGGTTTTTTGAACAAAGAGGTACCTCTTATGAAATTTTCAATTTTCGCTTTTGTCCTATAAAATTAAAAATAAGCTTCCATACTTCAAAAACCGATTTGTTTCGAAAAATACTGGTAAAAATAAGACTTCAAACAAAAATTCAGCCATTTCTAAAAATTTTTTTTGAAAATCGGTTTTTTGAACAAAGAGGTACCTCTTATGAAATTTTCAATTTTCGCTTTTGTCCTATAAAATTAAAAATAAGCTTCCATACTTCAAAAACCGATTTGTTTCGAAAAATACTGGTAAAAATAAGACTTCAAACAAAAATTCAGCCATTTCTAAAAATTTTTTTTGAAAATCGGTTTTTTGAACAAAGAGGTACCTCTTATGAAATTTTCAATTTTCGCTTTTGTCCTATAAAATTAAAAATAAGCTTCCATACTTCAAAAACCGATTTGTTTCGAAAAATACTGGTAAAAATAAGACTTCAAACAAAAATTCAGCCATTTCTAAAAATTTTTTTGGAAAATCGGTTTTTTGAACAAAGAGGTACCTCTTATGAAATTTTCAATTTTCGCTTTTGTCCTATAAAATTAAAAATAAGCTTCCATACTTCAAAAACCGATTTGTTTCGAAAAATACTGGTAAAAATAAGACTTCAAACAAAAATTCAGCCATTTCTAAAAATTTTTTTTGAAAATCGGTTTTTTGAACAAAGAGGTACCTCTTATGAAATTTTCAATTTTCGCTTTTGTCCTATAAAATTAAAAATAAGCTTCCATACTTCAAAAACCGATTTGTTTCGAAAAATACTGGTAAAAATAAGACTTCAAACAAAAATTCAGCCATTTCTAAAAATTTTTTTTGAAAATCGGTTTTTTGAACAAAGAGGTACCTCTTATGAAATTTTCAATTTTCGCTTTTGTCCTATAAAATTAAAAATAAGCTTCCATACTTCAAAAACCGATTTGTTTCGAAAAATACTGGTAAAAATAAGACTTCAAACAAAAATTCAGCCATTTCTAAAAATTTTTTTTGAAAATCGGTTTTTTGAACAAAGAGGTACCTCTTATGAAATTTTCAATTTTCGCTTTTGTCCTATAAAATTAAAAATAAGCTTCCATACTTCAAAAACCGATTTGTTTCGAAAAATACTGGTAAAAATAAGACTTCAAACAAAAATTCAGCCATTTCTAAAAATTTTTTTTGAAAATCGGTTTTTTGAACAAAGAGGTACCTCTTATGAAATTTTCAATTTTCGCTTTTGTCCTATAAAATTAAAAATAAGCTTCCATACTTCAAAAACCGATTTGTTTCGAAAAATACTGGTAAAAATAAGACTTCAAACAAAAATTCAGCCATTTCTAAAATTTTTTTTTGAAAATCGGTTTTTTGAACAAAGAGGTACCTCTTATGAAATTTTCAATTTTCGCTTTTGTCCTATAAAATTAAAAATAAGCTTCCATACTTCAAAAACCGATTTGTTTCGAAAAATACTGGTAAAAATAAGACTTCAAACAAAAATTCAGCCATTTCTAAAAATTTTTTTTGAAAATCGGTTTTTTGAACAAAGAGGTACCTCTTATGAAATTTTCAATTTTCGCTTTTGTCCTATAAAATTAAAAATAAGCTTCCATACTTCAAAAACCGATTTGTTTCGAAAAATACTGGTAAAAATAAGACTTCAAACAAAAATTCAGCCATTTCTTAAAATTTTTTTGGAAAATCGGTTTTTTGAACAAAGAGGTACCTCTTATGAAATTTTCAATTTTCGCTTTTGTCCTATAAAATTAAAAATAAGCTTCCATACTTCAAAAACCGATTTGTTTCGAAAAATACTGGTAAAAATAAGACTTCAAACAAAAATTCAGCCATTTCTAAAAATTTTTTTTTTAAATCGGTTTTTTGAACAAAGAGGTACCTCTTATGAAATTTTCAATTTTCGCTTTTGTCCTATATAATTAAAAATAAGCTTCCATACTTCAAAAACCGATTTGTTTCGAAAAATACTGGTAAAAATAAGACTTCAAACAAAAATTCAGCCATTTCTAAAAATTTTATTTGAAAATCGGTTTTTTGAACAAAGAGGTACCTCTTATGAAATTTTCAATTTTCGCTTTTGTCCTATAAAATTAAAAATAAGCTTCCATACTTCAAAAACCGATTTGTTTCGAAAAATACTGGTAAAAATAAGACTTTAAACAAAAATTCAGCCATTTCTAAAAATTTTTTTTTTAAATCGGTTTTTTGAACAAAGAGGTACCTCTTATGAAATTTTCAATTTTCGCTTTTGTCCTATATAATTAAAAATTAGCTTCCATACTTCAAAAACCGATTTGTTTCGAAAAATACTGGTAAAAATAAGACTTCAAACAAAAATTCAGCCATTTCTAAAAATTTTATTTGAAAATCGGTTTTTTGAACAAAGAGGTATCTCTTATGAAATTTTCAATTTTCGCTTTTGTCCTATAAAATTAAAAATAAGCTTCCATGCTTCAAAAACCGATTTGTTTCGAAAAATACTGGTAAAAATAAGACTTCAAACAAAAATTCAGCCATTTCTAAAATTTTTTTTTGAAAATCGGTTTTTTGAACAAAGAGGTACCTCTTATGAAATTTTCAATTTTCGCTTTTGTCCTATAAAATTAAAAATAAGCTTCCATGCTTCAAAAACCGATTTGTTTCGAAAAATACTGGTAAAAATAAGACTTCAAACAAAAATTCAGCCATTTCTAAAAATTTTTTTTTAAAATCGATTTTTTGAACAAAGAGGTACCTCTTATGAAATTTTCAATTTTCGCTTTTGTCCTATAAAATTAAAAATAAGCTTCCATGCTTCAAAAACCGATTTGTTTCGAAAAATACTGGTAAAAATAAGACTTCAAACAAAAATTCAGCCATTTCTAAAAATTTTTTTTGAAAATCGATTTTTTGAACAAAGAGGTACCTCTTATAAAATTTTCAATTTTCGCTTTTGTCCTATAAAATTAAAAATAAGCTTCCATGCTTCAAAAACCGATTTGTTTCGAAAAATACTGGTAAAAATAAGACTTCAAACAAAAATTCAGCCATTTCTAAAAATTTTTTTTGAAAATCGGTTTTTTGAACAAAGAGGTACCTCTTATGAAATTTTCAATTTTCGCTTTTGTCCTATAAAATTAAAAATAAGCTTCCATGCTTCAAAAACCGATTTGTTTCGAAAAATACTGGTAAAAATAAGACTTCAAACAAAAATTCAGCCATTTCTAAAAATTTTTTTTGAAAATCGATTTTTTGAACAAAGAGGTACCTCTTATGAAATTTTCAATTTTCGCTTTTGTCCTATAAAATTAAAAATAAGCTTCCATGCTTCAAAAACCGATTTGTTACGAAAAATACTGGTAAAAATAAGACTTCAAACAAAAATTCAGCCATTTCTAAAAATTTTTTTTGAAAATCGGTTTTTTGAACAAAGAGGTACCTCTTATGAAATTTTCAATTTTCGCTTTTGTCCTATAAAATTAAAAATAAGCTTCCATACTTCAAAAACCGATTTGTTTCGAAAAATACTGGTAAAAATAAGACTTCAAACAAAAATTCAGCCATTTCTAAAAATTTTTTTTTGAAAATCGATTTTTTGAACAAAGAGGTACCTCTTATGAAATTTTCAATTTTCGCTTTTGTCCTATAAAATTAAAAATAAGCTTCCATGCTTCAAAAACCGATTTGTTACGAAAAATACTGGTAAAAATAAGACTTCAAACAAAAATTCAGCCATTTCTAAAAATTTTTTTTGAAAATCGGTTTTTTGAACAAAGAGGTACCTCTTATGAAATTTTCAATTTTCGCTTTTGTCCTATAAAATTAAAAATAAGCTTCCATACTTCAAAAACCGATTTGTTTCGAAAAATACTGGTAAAAATAAGACTTCAAACAAAAATTCAGCCATTTCTAAAAATTTTTTTTGAAAATCGGTTTTTTGAACAAAGAGGTACCTCTTATGAAATTTTCAATTTTCGCTTTTGTCCTATAAAATTAAAAATAAGCTTCCATGCTTCAAAAACCGATTTGTTACGAAAAATACTGGTAAAAATAAGACTTCAAACAAAAATTCAGCCATTTCTAAAAATTTTTTTTGAAAATCGGTTTTTTGAACAAAGAGGTACCTCTTATGAAATTTTCAATTTTCGCTTTTGTCCTATAAAATTAAAAATAAGCTTCCATACTTCAAAAACCGATTTGTTTCGAAAAATACTGGTAAAAATAAGACTTCAAACAAAAATTCAGCCATTTCTAAAAATTTTTTTTGAAAATCGGTTTTTTGAACAAAGAGGTACCTCTTATGAAATTTTCAATTTTCGCTTTTGTCCTATAAAATTAAAAATAAGCTTCCATACTTCAAAAACCGATTTGTTTCGAAAAATACTGGTAAAAATAAGACTTCAAACAAAAATTCAGCCATTTCTAAAAATTTTTTTTGAAAATCGGTTTTTTGAACAAAGAGGTACCTCTTATGAAATTTTCAATTTTCGCTTTTGTCCTATAAAATTAAAAATAAGCTTCCATACTTCAAAAACCGATTTGTTTCGAAAAATACTGGTAAAAATAAGACTTCAAACAAAAATTCAGCCATTTCTAAAAATTTTTTTTGAAAATCGGTTTTTTGAACAAAGAGGTACCTCTTATGAAATTTTCAATTTTCGCTTTTGTCCTATAAAATTAAAAATAAGCTTCCATACTTCAAAAACCGATTTGTTTCGAAAAATACTGGTAAAAATAAGACTTCAAACAAAAATTCAGCCATTTCTAAAAATTTTTTTGGAAAATCGGTTTTTTGAACAAAGAGGTACCTCTTATGAAATTTTCAATTTTCGCTTTTGTCCTATAAAATTAAAAATAAGCTTCCATACTTCAAAAACCGATTTGTTTCGAAAAATACTGGTAAAAATAAGACTTCAAACAAAAATTCAGCCATTTCTAAAAATTTTTTTGGAAAATCGGTTTTTTGAACAAAGAGGTACCTCTTATGAAATTTTCAATTTTCGCTTTTGTCCTATAAAATTAAAAATAAGCTTCCATACTTCAAAAACCGATTTGTTTCGAAAAATACTGGTAAAAATAAGACTTCAAACAAAAATTCAGCCATTTCTAAAAATTTTTTTGGAAAATCGGTTTTTTGAACAAAGAGGTACCTCTTATGAAATTTTCAATTTTCGCTTTTGTCCTATAAAATTAAAAATAAGCTTCCATACTTCAAAAACCGATTTGTTTCGAAAAATACTGGTAAAAATAAGACTTCAAACAAAAATTCAGCCATTTCTAAAAATTTTTTTGGAAAATCGGTTTTTTGAACAAAGAGGTACCTCTTATGAAATTTTCAATTTTCGCTTTTGTCCTATAAAATTAAAAATAAGCTTCCATACTTCAAAAACCGATTTGTTTCGAAAAATACTGGTAAAAATAAGACTTCAAACAAAAATTCAGCCATTTCTAAAAATTTTTTTGGAAAATCGGTTTTTTGAACAAAGAGGTACCTCTTATGAAATTTTCAATTTTCGCTTTTGTCCTATAAAATTAAAAATAAGCTTCCATACTTCAAAAACCGATTTGTTTCGAAAAATACTGGTAAAAATAAGACTTCAAACAAAAATTCAGCCATTTCTAAAAATTTTTTTGGAAAATCGGTTTTTTGAACAAAGAGGTACCTCTTATGAAATTTTCAATTTTCGCTTTTGTCCTATAAAATTAAAAATAAGCTTCCATACTTCAAAAACCGATTTGTTTCGAAAAATACTGGTAAAAATAAGACTTCAAACAAAAATTCAGCCATTTCTAAAAATTTTTTTTGAAAATCGGTTTTTTGAACAAAGAGGTACCTCTTATGAAATTTTCAATTTTCGCTTTTGTCCTATAAAATTAAAAATAAGCTTCCATACTTCAAAAACCGATTTGTTTCGAAAAATACTGGTAAAAATAAGACTTCAAACAAAAATTCAGCCATTTCTAAAAATTTTTTTGGAAAATCGGTTTTTTGAACAAAGAGGTACCTCTTATGAAATTTTCAATTTTCGCTTTTGTCCTATAAAATTAAAAATAAGCTTCCATACTTCAAAAACCGATTTGTTTCGAAAAATACTGGTAAAAATAAGACTTCAAACAAAAATTCAGCCATTTCTAAAAATTTTTTTGGAAAATCGGTTTTTTGAACAAAGAGGTACCTCTTATGAAATTTTCAATTTTCGCTTTTGTCCTATAAAATTAAAAATAAGCTTCCATACTTCAAAAACCGATTTGTTTCGAAAAATACTGGTAAAAATAAGACTTCAAACAAAAATTCAGCCATTTCTAAAAATTTTTTTTGAAAATCGGTTTTTTGAACAAAGAGGTACCTCTTATGAAATTTTCAATTTTCGCTATTGTCCTATAAAATTAAAAATAAGCTTCCATACTTCAAAAACCGATTTGTTTCGAAAAATACTGGTAAAAATAAGACTTCAAACAAAAATTCAGCCATTTCTAAAAATTTTTTTTGAAAATCGGTTTTTTGAACAAAGAGGTACCTCTTATGAAATTTTCAATTTTCGCTTTTGTCCTATAAAATTAAAAATAAGCTTCCATACTTCAAAAACCGATTTGTTTCGAAAAATACTGGTAAAAATAAGACTTCAAACAAAAATTCAGCCATTTCTTAAAATTTTTTTGGAAAATCGGTTTTTTGAACAAAGAGGTACCTCTTATGAAATTTTCAATTTTCGCTTTTGTCCTATAAAATTAAAAATAAGCTTCCATACTTCAAAAACCGATTTGTTTCGAAAAATACTGGTAAAAATAAGACTTTAAACAAAAATTCAGCCATTTCTAAAAATTTTTTTTTAAATCGGTTTTTTGAACAAAAAGGTGCCTCTTATGAAATTTTCAATTTTCGCTTTTGTCCTATATAATTAAAAATAAGCTTCCATACTTCAAAAACCGATTTGTTTCGAAAAATACTGGTAAAAATAAGACTTCAAACAAAAATTCAGCCATTTCTAAAAATTTTATTTGAAAATCGGTTTTTTGAACAAAGAGGTACCTCTTATGAAATTTTCAATTTTCGCTTTTGTCCTATAAAATTAAAAATAAGCTTCCATACTTCAAAAACCGATTTGTTTCGAAAAATACTGGTAAAAATAAGACTTTAAACAAAAATTCAGCCATTTCTAAAAATTTTTTTTTAAAATCGGTTTTTTGAACAAAGAGGTACCTCTTATGAATTCAATTTTCGCTTTTGTCCTATATAATTAAAAATTAGCTTCCATACTTCAAAAACCGATTTGTTTCGAAAAATACTGGTAAAAATAAGACTTCAAACAAAAATTCAGCCATTTCTAAAAATTTTATTTGAAAATCGGTTTTTTGAACAAAGAGGTATCTCTTATGAAATTTTCAATTTTCGCTTTTGTCCTATAAAATTAAAAATAAGCTTCCATACTTCAAAAACCGATTTGTTTCGAAAAATACTGGTAAAAATAAGACTTCAAACAAAAATTCAGCCATTTCTAAAATTTTTTTTTTAAATCGATTTTTTGAACAAAGAGGTACCTCTTATGAAATTTTCAATTTTCGCTTTTGTCCTATAAAATTAAAAAAAAGCTTCCATACTTCAAAAACCGATTTGTTTCGAAAAATACTGGTAAAAATAAGACTTCAAACAAAAATTCAGCCATTTCTAAAATTTTTTTTGAAAATCGATTTTTTGAACAAAGAGGTACCTCTTATGAAATTTTCAATTTTCGCTTTTGTCCTATAAAATTAAAAAAAAGCTTCCATACTTCAAAAACCGATTTGTTTCGAAAAATACTGGTAAAAATAAGACTTCAAACAAAAATTCAGCCATTTCTAAAATTTTTTTTTGAAAATCGATTTTTTGAACAAAGAGGTACCTCTTATGAAATTTTAAATTTTCGCTTTTGTCCTATAAAATTAAAAAAAAGCTTCCATACTTCAAAAACCGATTTGTTTCGAAAAATACTGGTAAAAATAAGACTTCAAACAAAAATTCAGCCATTTCTAAAAATTTTTTTTTAAAATCGGTTTTTTGAACAAAGAGGTACCTCTTATGAAATTTTAAATTTTCGCTTTTGTCCTATAAAATTAAAAATAAGCTTCCATACTTCAAAAACCGATTTGTTTCGAAAAATACTGGTAAAAATAAGACTTCAAACAAAAATTCAGCCATTTCTAAAATTTTTTTTTGAAAATCGATTTTTTGAACAAAGAGGTACCTCTTATGAAATTTTCAATTTTCGCTTTTGTCCTATAAAATTAAAAATAAGCTTCCATACTTCAAAAACCGATTTGTTTCGAAAAATACTGGTAAAAATAAGACTTCAAACAAAAATTCAGCCATTTCTAAAAATTTTTTTTTAAAATTGATTTTTTGAACAAAGAGGTACCTCTTATGAAATTTTCAATTTTCGCTTTTGTCCTATAAAATTAAAAATAAGCTTCCATACTTCAAAAACCGATTTGTTTCGAAAAATACTGGTAAAAATAAGACTTCAAACAAAAATTCAGCCATTTCTAAAAATTTTTTTTTAAAATCGGTTTTTTGAACAAAGAGGTACCTCTTATGAAATTTTCAATTTTCGCTTTTGTCCTATAAAATTAAAAATAAGCTTCCATACTTCAAAAACCGATTTGTTTAGAAAAATACTGGTAAAAATAAGACTTCAAACAAAAATTCAGCCATTTCTAAAAATTTTTTTTTAAAATCGGTTTTTTGAACAAAGAGGTACCTCTTATGAAATTTTCAATTTTCGCTTTTGTCCTATAAAATTAAAAATAAGCTTCCATACTTCAAAAACCGATTTGTTTCGAAAAATACTGGTAAAAATAAGACTTCAAACAAAAATTCAGCCATTTCTAAAAATTTTTTTTTAAAATCGGTTTTTTGAACAAAGAGGTACCTCTTATGAAATTTTCAATTTTCGCTTTTGTCCTATAAAATTAAAAATAAGCTTCCATACTTCAAAAACCGATTTGTTTCGAAAAATACTGGTAAAAATAAGACTTCAAACAAAAATTCAGCCATTTCTAAAAATTTTTTTTTAAAATCGGTTTTTTGAACAAAGAGGTACCTCTTATGAAATTTTCAATTTTCGCTTTTGTCCTATAAAATTAAAAATAAGCTTCCATACTTCAAAAACCGATTTGTTTAGAAAAATACTGGTAAAAATAAGACTTCAAACAAAAATTCAGCCATTTCTAAAAATTTTTTTTTAAAATCGGTTTTTTGAACAAAGAGGTACCTCTTATGAAATTTTCAATTTTCGCTTTTGTCCTATAAAATTAAAAATAAGCTTCCATACTTCAAAAACCGATTTGTTTCGAAAAATACTGGTAAAAATAAGACTTCAAACAAAAATTCAGCCATTTCTAAAAATTTTTTTTTAAAATCGGTTTTTTGAACAAAGAGGTACCTCTTATGAAATTTTCAATTTTCGCTTTTGTCCTATAAAATTAAAAATAAGCTTCCATACTTCAAAAACCGATTTGTTTAGAAAAATACTGGTAAAAATAAGACTTCAAACAAAAATTCAGCCATTTCTAAAAATTTTTTTTGAAAATCGGTTTTTTGAACAAAGAGGTACCTCTTATGAAATTTTCAATTTTCGCTTTTGTCCTATAAAATTAAAAATAAGCTTCCATACTTCAAAAACCGATTTGTTTAGAAAAATACTGGTAAAAATAAGACTTCAAACAAAAATTCAGCCATTTCTAAAAATTTTTTTTGAAAATCGGTTTTTTGAACAAAGAGGTACCTCTTATGAAATTTTCAATTTTCGCTTTTGTCCTATAAAATTAAAAATAAGCTTCCATACTTCAAAAACCGATTTGTTTCGAAAAATACTGGTAAAAATAAGACTTCAAACAAAAATTCAGCCATTTCTAAAAATTTTTTTTTAAAATCGGTTTTTTGAACAAAGAGGTACCTCTTATGAAATTTTCAATTTTCGCTTTTGTCCTATAAAATTAAAAATAAGCTTCCATACTTCAAAAACCGATTTGTTTCGAAAAATACTGGTAAAAATAAGACTTCAAACAAAAATTCAGCCATTTCTAAAAATTTTTTTTTAAAATCGGTTTTTTGAACAAAGAGGTACCTCTTATGAAATTTTCAATTTTCGCTTTTGTCCTATAAAATTAAAAATAAGCTTCCATACTTCAAAAACCGATTTGTTTAGAAAAATACTGGTAAAAATAAGACTTCAAACAAAAATTCAGCCATTTCTAAAAATTTTTTTTGAAAATCGGTTTTTTGAACAAAGAGGTACCTCTTATGAAATTTTCAATTTTCGCTTTTGTCCTATAAAATTAAAAATAAGCTTCCATACTTCAAAAACCGATTTGTTTCGAAAAATACTGGTAAAAATAAGACTTCAAACAAAAATTCAGCCATTTCTAAAAATTTTTTTTTAAAATCGGTTTTTTGAACAAAGAGGTACCTCTTATGAAATTTTCAATTTTCGCTTTTGTCCTATAAAATTAAAAATAAGCTTCCATACTTCAAAAACCGATTTGTTTCGAAAAATACTGGTAAAAATAAGACTTCAAACAAAAATTCAGCCATTTCTAAAAATTTTTTTTTAAAATCGGTTTTTTGAACAAAGAGGTACCTCTTATGAAATTTTCAATTTTCGCTTTTGTCCTATAAAATTAAAAATAAGCTTCCATACTTCAAAAACCGATTTGTTTAGAAAAATACTGGTAAAAATAAGACTTCAAACAAAAATTCAGCCATTTCTAAAAATTTTTTTTTAAAATCGGTTTTTTGAACAAAGAGGTACCTCTTATGAAATTTTCAATTTTCGCTTTTGTCCTATAAAATTAAAAATAAGCTTCCATACTTCAAAAACCGATTTGTTTAGAAAAATACTGGTAAAAATAAGACTTCAAACAAAAATTCAGCCATTTCTAAAAATTTTTTTTTAAAATCGGTTTTTTGAACAAAGAGGTACCTCTTATGAAATTTTCAATTTTCGCTTTTGTCCTATAAAATTAAAAATAAGCTTCCATACTTCAAAAACCGATTTGTTTCGAAAAATACTGGTAAAAATAAGACTTCAAACAAAAATTCAGCCATTTCTAAAAATTTTTTTTTAAAATCGGTTTTTTGAACAAAGAGGTACCTCTTATGAAATTTTCAATTTTCGCTTTTGTCCTATAAAATTAAAAATAAGCTTCCATACTTCAAAAACCGATTTGTTTAGAAAAATACTGGTAAAAATAAGACTTCAAACAAAAATTCAGCCATTTCTAAAAATTTTTTTTTAAAATCGGTTTTTTGAACAAAGAGGTACCTCTTATGAAATTTTCAATTTTCGCTTTTGTCCTATAAAATTAAAAATAAGCTTCCATACTTCAAAAACCGATTTGTTTAGAAAAATACTGGTAAAAATAAGACTTCAAACAAAAATTCAGCCATTTCTAAAAATTTTTTTTTAAAATCGGTTTTTTGAACAAAGAGGTACCTCTTATGAAATTTTCAATTTTCGCTTTTGTCCTATAAAATTAAAAATAAGCTTCCATACTTCAAAAACCGATTTGTTTAGAAAAATACTGGTAAAAATAAGACTTCAAACAAAAATTCAGCCATTTCTAAAAATTTTTTTTTAAAATCGGTTTTTTGAACAAAGAGGTACCTCTTATGAAATTTTCAATTTTCGCTTTTGTCCTATAAAATTAAAAATAAGCTTCCATACTTCAAAAACCGATTTGTTTAGAAAAATACTGGTAAAAATAAGACTTCAAACAAAAATTCAGCCATTTCTAAAAATTTTTTTTTAAAATCGGTTTTTTGAACAAAGAGGTACCTCTTATGAAATTTTCAATTTTCGCTTTTGTCCTATAAAATTAAAAATAAGCTTCCATACTTCAAAAACCGATTTGTTTCGAAAAATACTGGTAAAAATAAGACTTCAAACAAAAATTCAGCCATTTCTAAAAATTTTTTTTTAAAATCGGTTTTTTGAACAAAGAGGTACCTCTTATGAAATTTTCAATTTTCGCTTTTGTCCTATAAAATTAAAAATAAGCTTCCATACTTCAAAAACCGATTTGTTTCGAAAAATACTGGTAAAAATAAGACTTCAAACAAAAATTCAGCCATTTCTAAAAATTTTTTTTTAAAATCGGTTTTTTGAACAAAGAGGTACCTCTTATGAAATTTTCAATTTTCGCTTTTGTCCTATAAAATTAAAAATAAGCTTCCATACTTCAAAAACCGATTTGTTTCGAAAAATACTGGTAAAAATAAGACTTCAAACAAAAATTCAGCCATTTCTAAAAATTTTTTTTGAAAATCGGTTTTTTGAACAAAGAGGTACCTCTTATGAAATTTTCAATTTTCGCTTTTGTCCTATAAAATTAAAAATAAGCTTCCATACTTCAAAAACCGATTTGTTTAGAAAAATACTGGTAAAAATAAGACTTCAAACAAAAATTCAGCCATTTCTAAAAATTTTTTTTGAAAATCGGTTTTTTGAACAAAGAGGTACCTCTTATGAAATTTTCAATTTTCGCTTTTGTCCTATAAAATTAAAAATAAGCTTCCATACTTCAAAAACCGATTTGTTTCGAAAAATACTGGTAAAAATAAGACTTCAAACAAAAATTCAGCCATTTCTAAAAATTTTTTTTTAAAATCGGTTTTTTGAACAAAGAGGTACCTCTTATGAAATTTTCAATTTTCGCTTTTGTCCTATAAAATTAAAAATAAGCTTCCATACTTCAAAAACCGATTTGTTTCGAAAAATACTGGTAAAAATAAGACTTCAAACAAAAATTCAGCCATTTCTAAAATTTTTTTTTTAAAATCGGTTTTTTGAACAAAGAGGTACCTCTTATGAAATTTTCAATTTTCGCTTTTGTCCTATAAAATTAAAAATAAGCTTCCATACTTCAAAAACCGATTTGTTTCGAAAAATACTGGTAAAAATAAGACTTCAAACAAAAATTCAGCCATTTCTAAAAATTTTTTTTTAAAATCGGTTTTTTGAACAAAGAGGTACCTCTTATGAAATTTTCAATTTTCGCTTTTGTCCTATAAAATTAAAAATAAGCTTCCATACTTCAAAAACCGATTTGTTTCGAAAAATACTGGTAAAAATAAGACTTCAAACAAAAATTCAGCCATTTCTAAAAATTTTTTTTGAAAATCGGTTTTTTGAACAAAGAGGTACCTCTTATGAAATTTTCAATTTTCGCTTTTGTCCTATAAAATTAAAAATAAGCTTCCATACTTCAAAAACCGATTTGTTTCGAAAAATACTGGTAAAAATTAGACTTCAAACAAAAATTCAGCCATTTCTAAAAATTTTTTTTTAAAATCGATTTTTTGAACAAAGAGGTACCTCTTATGAAATTTTCAATTTTCGCTTTTGTCCTATAAAATTAAAAATAAGCTTCCATACTTCAAAAACCGATTTGTTTCGAAAAATACTGGTAAAAATAAGACTTCAAACAAAAATTCAGCCATTTCTAAAAATTTTTTTTGAAAATTGATTTTTTGAACAAAGAGGTACCTCTTATGAAATTTTCAATTTTCGCTTTTGTCCTATAAAATTAAAAATAAGCTTCCATACTTCAAAAACCGATTTGTTTCGAAAAATACTGGTAAAAATAAGACTTCAAACAAAAATTCAGCCATTTCTAAAAATTTTTTTTAAATCGGTTTTTTGAACAAAGAGGTACCTCTTATGAAATTTTCAATTTTCGCTTTTGTCCTATAAAATTAAAAATAAGCTTCCATACTTCAAAAACCGATTTGTTTCGAAAAATACTGGTAAAAATAAGACTTCAAACAAAAATTCAGCCATTTCTAAAAATTTTTTTTGAAAATTTATTTTTTGAACAAAGAGGTACCTCTTATGAAATTTTCAATTTTCGCTTTTGTCCTATAAAATTAAAAATAAGCTTCCATACTTCAAAAACCGATTTGTTTCGAAAAATACTGGTAAAAATAAGACTTCAAACAAAAATTCAGCCATTTCTAAAAATTTTTTTTTAAAATTGATTTTTTGAACAAAGAGGTACCTCTTATGAAATTTTCAATTTTCGCTTTTGTCCTATAAAATTAAAAATAAGCTTCCATACTTCAAAAACCGATTTGTTTCGAAAAATACTAGTAAAAATAAGACTTCAAACAAAAATTCAGCCATTTCTAAAATTTTTTTAAAATCGATTTTTTTAACAAATGAAATTTTCAATTTTCGCTTTTGTCCTATAAAATTAAAAATAAGCTTCCATACTTCAAAAACCGATTTGTTTCGAAAAATACTGGTAAAAATAAGACTTCAAACAAAAATTCAGCCATTTCTAAAAATTTTTTTTTTAAATTGATTTTTTGAACAAAGAGGTACCTCTTATGAAATTTTCAATTTTCGCTTTTGTCCTATAAAATTAAAAATAAGCTTCCATACTTCAAAAACCGATTTGTTTCGAAAAATACTGGTAAAAATAAGACTTTAAACAAAAATTCAGCCATTTCTAAAAATTTTTTTTTAAAATCGTTTTTTTGAACAAAGAGGTACCTCTTATGAAATTTTCAATTTTCGCTTTTGTCCTATATAATTAAAAAGAAGCTTCCATACTTCAAAAACCGATTTGTTTCGAAAAATACTGGTAAAAATAAGACTTCAAACAAAAATTCAGCCATTTCTAAAATTTTTTTTTGAAAATCGATTTTTTGAACAAAGAGGTACCTCTTATGAAATTTTCAATTTTCGCTTTTGTCCTATAAAATTAAAAATAAGCTTCCATACTTCAAAAACCGATTTGTTTCGAAAAATACTGGTAAAAATAAGACTTCAAACAAAAATTCAGCCATTTCTTAAAATTTTTTTTGAAAATCGGTTTTTTGAACAAAGAGGTACCTCTTATGAAATTTTCAATTTTCGCTTTTGTCCTATAAAATTAAAAATAAGCTTCCATACTTCAAAAACCGATTTGTTTCGAAAAATACTGGTAAAAATAAGACTTCAAACAAAAATTCAGCCATTTCTAAAATTTTTTTTTGAAAATCGATTTTTTGAACAAAGAGGTACCTCTTATGAAATTTTCAATTTTCGCTTTTGTCCTATAAAATTAAAAATAAGCTTCCATACTTCAAAAACCGATTTGTTTCGAAAAATACTGGTAAAAATAAGACTTCAAACAAAAATTCAGCCATTTCTTAAAATTTTTTTTGAAAATCGGTTTTTTGAACAAAGAGGTACCTCTTATGAAATTTTCAATTTTCGCTTTTGTCCTATAAAATTAAAAATAAGCTTCCATACTTCAAAAACCGATTTGTTTCGAAAAATACTGGTAAAAATAAGACTTCAAACAAAAATTCAGCCATTTCTAAAATTTTTTTTTGAAAATCGATTTTTTGAACAAAGAGGTACCTCTTATGAAATTTTCAATTTTCGCTTTTGTCCTATAAAATTAAAAATAAGCTTCCATACTTCAAAAGCCGATTTGTTTCGAAAAATACTGGTAAAAATAAGACTTCAAACAAAAATTCAGCCATTTCTAAAATTTTTTTTTGAAAATCGATTTTTTGAACAAAGAGGTACGTACCTCTTATGAAATTTTCAATTTTCGCTTTTGTCCTATAAAATTAAAAATAAGCTTCCATACTTCAAAAACCGATTTGTTTCGAAAAATACTGGTAAAAATAAGACTTCAAACAAAAATTCAGCCATTTCTAAAAATTTTTTTTTAAAATCGATTTTTTGAACAAAGAGGTACCTCTTATGAAATTTTCAATTTTCGCTTTTGTCCTATAATATTAAAAATAAGCTTCCATACTTCAAAAACCGATTTGTTTCGAAATATACTGGTAAAAATAAGACTTCAAACAAAAATTCAGCCATTTCTAAAAATTTTTTTTGAAAATCGATTTTTTGAACAAAGAAGTACCTCTTATGAAATTTTCAATTTTCGCTTTTGTCCTATAATATTAAAAATAAGCTTCCATACTTCAAAAACCGATTTGTTTCGAAAAATACGGTAAAAATTAGACTTCAAACAAAAATTCGGCGATTTCTAAACAAATTTTTTAAAAATCGATTTTTTGATTGATTCTTATGAAATTTTCTATTTTCGCTTTTGTCCTATAAATTTAAAAATAAGACTCCAAACAAAAATTCAGCCATTTCTAAAAAAATTTTTAAAAATCGATTTTTTGAGACTGCTGTTAAAAATTTTTCCTTTTCTATTCTTCGAGTTCGTATCTTTTGTAATTGTTCTTCTGTTGTACTAGTTTTTTAAACACAAGATTTTGCTTGTGAATATATTTTTTATTATTGTTAGTAATTTTTTTTAGTTTTACAAAAGAAATAATCACAATAATTAGGCGAAAAATATATATTTTATATAATTAAGTAGTTGTAGTTGCATTATATAATTTCATGGTTTTCAATTGCTTAAGTGTAATTCTATAATTTAAATGGTTGTTAAATAGTTGTTTATCTACAAAAAAAAAAAAAAAAAAAAAAAAAAAACTAACAAATTGTTATTGTGTAGATGCATTAGAGTTACATTAAAAGGAGTCTTGGCTTCGGGGGTGTCATATTTTCCTGTTGTATCTTATCTTACAAACTAGTTTAAGTTTAAGAATTTGTGTTTTATTTGTCAACTAAATAAATGCTTAAATATATCCTAAAAACTAGAACTAACTCGCTTTATTATTTAAATAGAGTTATAGCCCTATTATGGCGTTCATAGGTTTCACGAAATCTTTAAAATGTATTCAATATTCGAGTCGTTTCATTTCGACTGCGGAAACCGTAATAAGGACCAACATTTAGTGCTCTTCTGTGTTCCATAAGATATATTAACATTTATATTGATAACACCGTGAGTTCTCTTCTGGATAACAGAACAGCAGGGCTTGCGTGTGTGTTTTAACTACGTTTAATTTAAAAAAATGTTATGCTTATTATTATTTATTTTTTAGTTCTATTTCAGATAACTTATATTAAGAAAATTGGTGTTTTTTCTAGTCTAATATTAATTACGATTTCTATTTTAAGTTTGTTTAACTAGATAAAGAAATTATTAATATTATTCCATATGTTGCACATTTCATAGAAATTTGTTTTCAATAATTACTAAAATATTTAAATATCTGCTTGCATCCGTACGTGTTGGAGTTAAATGGAGAATAAATTTTATTATTTACGGATTAGATTTAACCAAACATATTTTATAAAAAAAATCCCTCTTTCTTTGCATTGGCATTAGTAACATGCGCAAAGGATTTTTTCACATATAAATTTGGAAAATTCAACACAATAAATTTTAAATTTATTGTTATACAACAATTCCCTCTGACGTAACTTTAGTTTAGATATATAAAATAGTGGGTTGTAATTTGCAATAAATAATTACAAAAATTTCGATACGTAGTGCTTTTGTATTAAACGTCCGGCTTTCTTCTTCAGCACACAAAATCGTATTAACTGCTAATCCGTGCAGTTGGTTGTCTGCGGCGGCACTCTAGGATAGAGCTGGAAATAGCATAAATAATACATATGAAATAAAATCGCTAAGAATATGCATTTCCCAAAACTTACTCCCAGCAGATTCCTTGGCACGTAGCCCTCTTCGTTTTGGTCATTCTTGGCCCACCACCATTCACTTTCCGCATCATCAGCCTTCCGCAAAATGATTAAATGCTCATTGACATTGAATGTCAGTTCGTCACTGTTCTGGGCCTCGTACGAAAATACAGCGTACACTTCACCATTATGAAGTATCCCAAGCTTTTCTTGGATGCCTTAAATAAATAATAATATTGCAACGAATTATTTAAAGGAATTTATTTATTTTGAAATTCATTATATATCTATTTTGAAATTCATTATATATCTACAGAATTCAGAATTACAATTCCAAGAAGAAAATAAAACAATAATAAATAGCAGCACTGACTTCTAAGATGTAATAACAATATTTACATTGATTTATCTTTATTGACTTCATTAGTTTATTATAATATTAATCAAGCTTGTGGTCGTTTTTTATAAAATTTTATTTAGTCAAATTTTTATTCAATCTTTCGTTAACAGTTTGTTTTTTTATTTCCTGAAGATGTTAACAAACTGTTAACGAAATATTGAATAAAACTTAGAGTAAATAAAATTAAAAAAAAAAAATCTTGATTAATATTATAATAACAATATTTATGTTTAATATTTTTCAAAATTCAGTTGCCAGCAAATATTTATTCAGAGTTCCCTATTAAAAAACATCGTTAAATTTTTTCTGAATGCCCTACAGCGTAACTTACTGTACAGATATTCTGAACAACCATCAAAGCCCTCTTCGTCCTCTTCGCACTTTTCCGCTGGTGTCTCATGATCCGACAGAGTGGCAGCAAATAAACAGGCACCATTTTCTACTAAAAACTTGACCATCGCTAAATTATTGCAGCTGGCAGCACAATGCAGGGGAGTCCAGCCGTCCGAATCCTGGGCATTGACATCACAACCAAATTCCACCAAGAACCTTGAAAATAGGGGGAAAAATCGCAATAGAAATTTAAAAATGATTTGAGCGAACACGATTCAATTAAACTCACTTGACGATGTCAAAATGACCGGCACAAATGGCGTTGTGCAGCGCTGTGATGCCCTCATCGTTGGCCGCACTGGGATTGGCCACCTGCATGGCCGTCTTTTTAACCAATTCCAGCTCACCCTCCAAACTGGCATCGAGCAGTAGAGCCAAGGGATCAAAACTAACTCTTCTGGCTAGTTTGGGTTTGCCATTGCTGGCGGTGGTGGCGGCAGCGCCGTTGCCGGCGGACAAAGAACGCATTCGCCGCTTGAGACTGTCAGGCGATGGTTTATCTTGTGGTGAATTGTTTGAACTTTGACTGCGGTCGGGCTCGTCGGTGCTACTTTGAGATTGAGGTGATAGAGTGTTGGGCGTTTGGGGAGCAAGTTGTTGCTGCTGTTGTAGTGGCTGCTGCAGCTGTTGTTGTTGCTGCTGCTGGTTGGGAGAGTATTGCGCTGTTGAGCTGGTCTCACTGTTGCTCTCCGAACACGGCTCGTTGTTGTTTGTTCTTTTGTCGCTGAACAAATAACTGCTGCCGTTATTGTGATCCAGTTTGCGTGAAGCTTGTTGCTGACTGGAGGGTTTTGTTATGTTGGTGGAGGACTTAAGACGTGGTTGTTCGGAAAGCGGCTGCTTGCGTATGGTTAAAGGTTTTGCTTTGATGGGCAAATTATCGTTGATGTTTTGCAGGGGTAGCAGAGATGCTGATGCTGCCTGCTCTGCGCTGACTTTTTTCGCAGATGCCGAACTGTCTGGAGTCACTTCGTTAGCTGACATTTTATGGGGTTTCGGCGGCAAGGCTGGTCTATCACTGTTGTTATTGCTGTTATTGTTGGGGTTGCTGCTAAGTGGTGCGGCTGTCGAGGACACCACATTGGGCGCCACTCTATTGACCTTGGGACTGTAGGTGATCATTTTGGGAATGGCACTAGTGACCGATGTGGGCGCCACACTGCTTATGGGTTTACGTGGAGGTACTACTAGGCTGCCAGCAGCTAAACTCTTTGATTTGTCATTTAGGTTTGTGCCAGAGGCGTGTGCGTTGTTAGTGGAGGGGGGTGGAATGGCATTGGCCACTCCGGTAGCCACCGATTTGTTAGCCGTTCCCAGGGGCATGCTGTGCACAGTCAGTTGGTGGGCATTCTTTTCTAATAGAGTTTCACTTGCAACAGATATTTCGGGTTTCTTTTCCAAATCCGATTTTTCTCTTTGCGGTATGTGGGACGGTGACGTTGGCGTTGTTTGATGGCTAGAGGCGGCACTATTTATTTTGCTTATCAGCGCCGAGGCAGAGTTATTGGTTCCTACGCTTTTGGGTATTTTACTGGTGGATTGTTGTGCTGCGCTGCTGCTGCTGTTATTGGTTTGACATTCCAGGCTGGCCGTTACCTCTTTCACCAGGTCCCTCTTTTTTGGTCCCACTTCGGCATAAATATGATGGGAAGTATCTATCTTGGTTGGTTCCGTATTGTTTTGATTGTGCTGTTCCGTAAGACTATTTTTGTTAGTGATGGCAGCCGTTAGCATTTTCTTGGCCAACTTGGACTCATCACTTTCGGCTGTAAAAAAGTTGGGGCTGCTATTTGGGCCACTTAAGTGATTAGCCGTTGTTGTGGCATGGCTTAAGTTCAATTTGACGTGGGCATGATCCTGAATCAGCTGATTTTGTTGATTGGTATTGGCCGTTGCCGCTGCATGCTTCAAAATGTTACCCAAATAGGAGGAGGTTTGTGTGATGGTGGACTTTTGGGGCGTGTGTATGTAGGGCTCTACGGCGGCCACATTGCCACGTGGTATATTGCGATTTTCACCACGATTTATGATGTTGGCAAATTTATTATTGTACGCCTGACCATTGGCGGCCGCTTGATTGGCTTGTTTTTGTAAAAGTTGTTGTTTGAGTGCTGCTACACCGGTTTTGGGTGCCACATTGCTGTTGCTGTTGTTGCTGCTGTTACTTGTGTTGTATGGGATGTGATTTTGGGTAGAAGGTGGCTGCTGCTGTACCTGTTGTTGTACTTGTTGTGTGTTTTGTTGCTGGTGCTGCGGTTGAACCTGTTGCATTAAATGTGTTGGACTCAGATTTTGTTGATTGTTTTGTACGTTTGCGGCTTTTTTACGTTGCAAACGTGTTTGCAACTCATAAATTCTTTGATCGACAGATCTTAATTCCGCTTGTCGCTGTTGTAAGGCTTCTCTTTGTAAATGCAGACGTGCATCTTGTTGCAAAGACAACTGATTTCGGTACTGGGTGTTTGATTAATTGCATTAAAAATGGCAAAATAATATTATCAATAATTTGTTTTGCTTAAATTAAAGGATTTTTCTTACCATCAGTTCTCTTCTTAGTTTTTCTAATTCTCTTGATGCTTGTGGCGGCAGCGGTTGGCTGGTAGTGCTGCCACCATTTATTAGATTTATGGGACATCTTCGGTCTCGCCTCAAGTCTTCTAGTTGTCTAGTAAGTGCTTCTACTTTAGCCACAGCCAGGCTCAACTCCTTTTCTTTCTCACTGAACAAGGCTCGTATGGAGTCCAAATCGTTGCCTGGAATAAAATTACAAATAATTTCAAATAAGTGTGTGAATTGTATGTAGAGAAAATGTTTAAAGGTTTTGCTACTTGAGATTTTGCTTTGAGAATGCAGTTCCTAACATTTATACAACTGGCAAGCGAACAGTAGTTTTGCTATCCTTTTCTTGATCACACCATGAATCCTTTCCCTACAAAGCGTATGGTATTTTGAGAATATTTATTTCTAGATGTGCACAATTTATATTTCATTGAAATGAGTTTAGTAATTCGAAGTTTATGGGCGTTTAAGCGTAGAAGCGTATTTTAGTTTTGGGCAAATTTGAATATTCAACATATTTTGTTAAAATTGGGCGCCAAAAATGTTGCATTTTGACTGAGTTACAAGACATCAATATATATTGTAGTGAGGCAAAGTTATGATGGCAAAGTAATTTGAAGTTTCGGAATTCACACTTTAGAAGTTCAAAAAAAAGGAAACTAGTTTTAAGACCTTTTGCAATGAATCGGAGTCACATTCTAATAGCCAACAATATACTGCCTTAACCCTACAATTGTTGCAAGTACAAAACAAATGACAGTTAGAAGTTGCTCCACAAACGAATTTGGAACACTTTTTCACCACTTTTGTGAACTATAAAATTTCCAAAAACTTCCTTATAAAAATTAAAAAAATAATAAATTTTAGTATGTTGTATATCTACATGAAAATGCCTTTCAGTTGATATATATTTCGCTTATAGTTTTTGACGATACGATCCGTAAAAGTGTACCACAAAACATGTGTGGCATATTAATTAATTAATGCTCGCTTAATGACCGTTTAGTACTCGGCTAATGCCTGTTAAATTAATTTCTCACTCGTATATTGATAGTTCTATCATTGGACCCATGATATTTCTGCTACTTGTTTGCCCGAATCTCATTAACAGACTTTAAAAATGGGAGAATGTTATTGACTGGTTCGCATGTTTTCGTCAGAGCTCTATCGCAAATAGGAAACCATTCAAGATATCCCACAAATTGGCGTATAACTACTTATTCTTCAGTTGCCCATCGTTCTGCATTCAAGTTTTTTTTTTTTTAAATCCATCTAGAATTGTAGTAAATCTGAAAGTTTGTTTTAAAGTTCTTGCAGCCTCACAAACTAAAACGCATTAAGATATATTTTTTTCCATTCTTTAAATCATTTCCCAATTTAATTCATTCACAACACCGTCTTCTAATGAGCCATAAAGTTTTCTGTAAAGGGAACAAAAGGGGCACTTTGCTACCTGAGTTTAACCTGGCATTAACAAGAGCAGCAACAACAAAAGTGAAAAATTTACACTTTAACCCCTCCTTGAAATCGTAACATGTAAATACATCTAATATTTTCAAACAATTTTGCTGAGTCTTCACTACAAAAACACACAGCCACACACACACTCCCACTCATGCGTGTCGTCATCATAAAATAAAGATGAACTGTGCGCTACTTGTACCTGCAAGTGTGTGTGTGTGTGTGTGTGTGTGTGTATGCATGTGCCTATTTAAATGTTAAGGGCTGCTTTTAGTAAGCGAAATAAGTATATGCTTGAGCATGATTATGCCTGTCCGTCCGTTCGTCCGGTTCTCTGCTCTGCTGTCTATCTTCATACATGTTCTATTTGAATTTAGTTAACTTGTCCTTTAAAGGAAATGCATAAATTTTATTCATCAGTGCTGGCTTCCTGTAGCATTCACTAGAAACTTGTACAAAATTTAATTTCAGTTGAACGGCAATTTTAGGCATTTTGGTGCAGATTGAAATCTGGATGTTTTTAAACTCGGTTAGTATGTAAATCCCCTACTTGAGAAAATTAGAAAAATAGGCTGATGTCTCATGGATACAGAAATACAGATGTTATCTAAAAACAATTGATAGCGATAAAGAAAAATCAAACGGCAAATAATCATATTGAAAATCTGTTAAGTAAACAATTTTGTTAGAAAGTCTGGCAACTACCTGCCGATGAAAATATTCACTTTTATTGTGTTTGGCTGTTTTCGAAATATAAATTGTGTGATATAAATAACTTGAATTTAAATGTTTAGTATTTTACAAATTTTCGGAGATGACGGCGAACAACGCCAAACAGAATAAGGGTTGTTCATAGTAACGTTCTTGAAGAAGTATGGTTCAATGATGCCACCGGTCAGTTGACCATACTATACGGTAAATTTTTCGGTATACATTCCCCGTTTTTGTGAAGTTTCAGGCAGGTCTTTACTAGAAATGTGGCAACTTTGCTTGTTCGAGTATTCATTCAAATAAAAATTTGTTGCCTCGCTGAACACAATTTTGAGTTAAAACTGCACGATGCAATTTTTTTTAGCCGTTCATGAGTTTAATAAAATTATGAGAATTGCTCATTTGTAAAACGATTCTTAGACCAAACTGATCATGTTTAGCTGTAACATGTTGCACGATAACAGCTGAGCTGCCGACAATAGTGTTGCCACCTAGAAAGTTGCTAAAAAAAACACTTTTTAACTTTTTGCCATCGAAATAGTTTTCGAAGTCGAAAGTGCAGGAGGCAAATTACAGCCTTCGATGCCGATCGAAATTTGTATTTAAATTGTACTGAAATATCGATCGTTATCGAATGTAGTAATTCGGCCCCTGAATGCCATTCATCAAAAACACGCACATCAGTCATATTTTTAATATTATTTGGAAAATTTAGATCGAAAAATAATATTTTTTTAATGTACTGCAGCGGCCTTCGAAAACAGCACTATTCTGCTGTGCTCTGTAAGTTGAAAATAAACTGGATATTAACTTTCCCTTATTAATTGGAATTTCTAGCGAGTCTTTCTGAATACAGTATTACGATTTTTAGCCTCTTTCTGGCTTTAAAAAACGCTACTTAAAACCGTTAGTTATACACTGGTGATAGCATGTAGTCCTATTAACGATGTAATTGTGCGGCAATTTCTGTTTTTGCAAATCGTGCGATTTTGAAAAAGTTATTTTTTTTTTTTATTTATTTTATTAAATTTTCCTAAAGTACAGTTTCAATGCGATCATTTTAATGTATTTGTTAGTCGTTATTATTAACGTTCACTTTTATCAAATCAAAAGTTTTGGTGTAATCGGTTAAATACTATTCTATTGAGAACTAATCGGTTAACCGATTAAAGAAAAATTTATCATTTTATATTTTTCATTATTTTGAGATTTCGGGAGTAAGAATCCCGATTCTCGTTTTAATGATTTGCGTTTATTCATCGTATCTCCATTTTCCTATTTGAAAGATATTTTCCTACTTTTCTTTTAATTGTCAATTGGACTACTGTTTCAATTTCTTTTTAAAGATCTTCAAAATCGATTATTTCTTTTAAGAGATCGTTTATCTTTTATCCTAGCAAGTCTGCAGTGAATATTCAATAAAAGCAAAACAATTTGTTTTCTGCCGAAACTAATCGGTTTAACCGTTAATTAAAGATAGCCGATCAATTAAACGATTAACCGATCGAATACCCTAATTTTAATATATATGGTGTTTTTTATAGAGTGATACAACTTTGAGTTGGCATCACTGCTTTATTTGACCACCCATTTAACAGCTGATAGTTGTTTTTTGTTTAGTTTGCTTTGACATTTTATTAAAGATCGACTTACAACCAAGCAACGCGTGCAAATTGTGGAAAATTTTAATCAAAATAATGGTTCTGTTCGTCAAACTTATCGTGTACTTCGTCCTTTCAAAATTTTATTATCCAATGAAGCCCATTTTTGGTTGAATGGGTACGTAAGCAAACAGAATTGTCACGTTTGGAGTGAGAAGAGTCCACAAGCTTTTGTCGAAACACCACTACATCCACAGAAAATTACTGTTTGGTGCGCTTTATGGGATGGTGGAGTCAGTGGATGTCTTCAAAAACGATAATGGTCAGAATGTTTGTGCAAATTGGTGTTCCAGACTGCGCCTTGTACGCGCCACCCGTGGCGGTCACATGGCCAAAGTCATATTTAAACATTAATGTCATAAAGTTTTCTATCCAATAAAGACCGTTTCATTGATATCAAAAATATATCACTATGTTTTATTATGATTTAAACTTGTATCACTCAACAAAAAAACACCCTTTACAAAATAAAAAAAATTTGAAATGATTTTCAAAAGTCTATCTGACTTCTGTAAAATTTTCTCATGAATGAGTTATGATATCGTGTACAATAGCGAGTGAGTCATGGGCCTTTAATTGCATGGCTAATTGTGTACAATTCGCCATGCAACCCTTGTCACAAGTTTATTTAGTAAAAAGTATGTTCGGTGTTAGCGATAAGTCCGTACCATGACAACTCAAATCTGGAAACTAATTAAGCCAAGACGACTGATGTTGTTTTTCGGCTGCAAACTGCAGAATTTAATTACTCAATTAATGTTAAATTGTAGCCATTAAGATGGTACGTCTGACGACTTCATTACACTGGCATGTACACACAAAGAAAAAATAGTACCGCATTGAAAATTAGTACTATTTCTTAAGTAGTTGAAACATGTTGTCACTTTCATTGAATATCCCCGACACGTAATCATATATCCCAGGTACGTACGCAAATATACATCAGTGTGTTTGTGTGTGTGTGTGTGTGTGAGTCTTTACACATTTCATTAAAAATGCTCTTTTCATTTAAAGGTGTGGTGTGCTCGTTCTTATGAATGTTAAAATAGGAAAATTAATTGTGTCATTCCGAAAACACATACCACACAGACATTTGTTTGTCTGTATGTGTGTGTGTGTGTGTGTGTGTGTGTGTGTTTTAGTTACTGTATTTTATACATTTTTATATTCTTAATGTAAAATATTCAAAAAATTTCTATACTTTATTACAGCTCCGGTGTAATTTTGTTTTCGTTTTTCTGTTTTTCTTCCCTTCACTCATGATTTGTGACCTTCAATGAACAATTTTAATTGATTTTTTTTTCTTTTGCTTCTACTTCTTTTTCTGCTCAAGTTGGTGTTTAATTTTGGATGAGTGTTGTAATGAAATAAAGACCAGAAAAAGAACAAGTTAAAATACTTATTAAATTTGTGTGAGCTGAATCTGTTAATCCCTTCTTCTAATTGCTATAGACAGTGTAACATCATCAAACACGGTACAACGCAAAAAAGTGTGACTAGACTTTAACGACTAATTCTTGTAGAAAAGAGAGAAAAAAAAAAGTTTGAACAGGTGTTTTAAAACTTTAAAGGCCGTTATTAAATTTTCTCGTTAGTTAAAAGTAGGATTTCATGGGCCAAAACCTTGCCTATTTGCTGTGGGGATATGTGACATCGCTAGTCTACGCCGAAAAGCCCGAAACCATTCACCACTTCAAGGACAACATTCACCCCGTTATTGGCGTTATACATCCCAATATATTGTCATTGAAAATTTGACCTCCAGATTACAAAAGTCACAATTCAATTATAATGCCAGGAAATTAACTTTCGAAATCAGTAAATTCCATTTGTTTTATTCCACTTCAAACTTCTATACCCCTATAAAAACACCCTATACACTTTACAAATCTGCAAGTAAAAATGCGGTTAAAAATTTAAATTTTTAAAAGATTTAATGTTGTCTGGTGTATATATCGGGTGTTTTTTATAGAGTGATACAACTTTGAGTTGGCATCACTGCTTTATTTGACCACCCATTTAACAGCTGATAGTTGCTTTTTGTTTAGTTTGCTTTGACATTTCATTATGGATCGACTTACACCAGAGCAACGCGTGCAAATTGTGGAAATTTTTCATCAAAATAATGGTTCTGTTCGTCAAACTTATCGTGCACTTCGTCCATTCAAAATTTTATTTTCCGATGAAGCCCATTTTTGGTTGAATGGGTACAGAAATAAACAGAATTGTCGCATTTGGAGTGAGGAGAAAATTACTGTTTGGTGCGCTTTATGGGCTGGTGGAGTCATTGGCCAATGTGTTACTGTCAATGGTGGACGGTATAGGAACATGATTCGAAGTTTTTTCGTACCTCATTTTGCATTAATCTTGCTGATATGTGGTTCCAACAGGACGGAGCCGCATGCCACACAGCGGGCGCTACAATTGATTTACTCAAGGAAACTTTTGCCAACAAAATAATTTCACGAAATGGCCTAATTAATTGGTCCCCAAAATCGTGTGGTTTAACCCCATTGAATTATTTTCTTAGGAGTTATGTAAAGTCACTTGTGCACGTCGATGAACCACAAACAATTGAACACCTGGAAACCAACATTCGAAGAGTTCTCGGCGAGATACGGCCGCAAATGCTGCGAAAAGTTTATGAAAATTGGTGTTCGAGATTGCGCCTTGTCCGCGCCAGCCATGACAACCGCATGGCCGAAATCATTTTTAAACATTAATGTCATTAAATTTCTTATCCCATAAAGGCCGTTTCATTGACATCAAATATATGTTATTAAGCTTTATTATGATTTAAACTTGTATCACTCTATAAAAAACACCCATTATTTCATGTGGATTTGTAGGTTGCGGTTTTGAGAAACGGGCCAGAGGTGGGACGCGCCAGCTTTCATGTTGTTTGCACGTTAGTTTTAAGTTAAATTGTAATTACGGAAAACTCTATACGTGCGATAAAATTTTTTTACTGACATGAAGTTGTAATAACGGATCTTAAGAGGTCCTTATTTTAGAGCGAGTCGATCCTTGAGGATTAAAGTGTTGCAGTCAATAGGCAAAGTAGATCCTTTATTAGCAGCATTCGATATATAAAAGACAATCAGGTTAATACTACGCGTAAAATATTTCGTACAGAATTACAACTCTTTAAATATTCGCTTTATTTGTCTGTTTGTTATCCTTCTACGTGGCAGGAGATCGCGTGTTCAATCTCGCTCTCAGTCATGAACACGATATCGAATTTCACCACTTGCCCACTTTTTTGAAATTCTAATTTTAGCAGTGGGGATCTCTTCCTTAAATTTTATGATGTTGAATTGTAAATAATTTTTGCCGCAATTTCGATTTTCGCTGCAGTGATGCACTGAAAGAATTTCCTTCATAAATATTCAATAGTCGTTCGATCAAAGGCTTCATTACAATTCAATCAATGCCACAATTGTTTTCATTAATAAAATGATTGTCATTAATATTATTTCAATGATTTGATGTCGATTCTTTGCTTTGCACAATCGAAATAATATGTGTGAAACATTTTCCTTGATCTCTGGCTGACACCAGCAATTCGCGTTTTATTTTATTTTATCTCAAATTCAATTTTATTTGATTGATTATAAATTGTATTTGCAATTCTTTATTTTTCCCAATATTGATGGCTTTTGCTTGACAGCTGACGAAATACTACGTTTAGGGTGGGGTGGTGTTTTCTGCGAAAGCGGATCTATGCGATTGAATACGTGATTTATTTAATTAACTCAACCATCATGAGAATATTTCATTGAAACAGAAAAAATTAAATTTTTTATTTAAATTAAGAAGTTCTTCAGCTTTTGCATTATTAATTTCGACTAAAAATTTTTCATTCACATTTCATTTTATTTAATTGTGATGAATTTGCTAAGACTCCTGATTAATATATATTTTAATTGAAGCGATGTAATTTTTTTCAGTGTAATAGAAAATAAAAGACTAAATATTTAGAGTAGAATCTCGGTGAGTGTGTCATTGTAAATTGTAATTATGTTGACATTTTGCTGGCAAATCTCTTCAAGTGTTGCGTTGTGTGTAACGCCGGAGGGAAGCAAAACCATTAATTTTTAATATTCGCTGAAACGGAGCTTAAAGCAAAACATTAAAAGAATTTATCTTTTCTTAAAACCACTTTGTCGATAGCGATTAACTGCAAATCAGAGACCGCAAATAATAATTATTTTCGAAATTCAAACGATAAATATATCAAACTAAAATTAAAGTGCTACCTGCACCAGCAATACCCCAAAGTAATCCATGTTGAGTTTTATTAGAAAACTCAATGGGACCGATTATTTTTGGAGTTTTATTTATTTCTCAAGAAATAAATTTTTATATTTTTATTTATTTTTGAAATAGTAAAAGTTGTTTCTTGATTTATATTTTTCGATCAGAAAATATGCGCTCTTTCTTGACTTTTATTTTACGTTCAGAAACTAAAATTCATTTCCTGACCTTTATTTCTTGATCAGTGAAAAAAATTAGTTTTTTGACTTCTATTTTACGATCAGACAATAAAAGTTATTTCTTCACTTTTATTTTTCGATCATATAATAAAAGTTATTTCTTGACTTTTATTTTTTTATCAGTAAATAAAAGTTATTTCTTGACTTTTATTTTTTTATCAGTAAATAAAATTTATTTCTTAACTTTTATTTTTCGATCAGCAAATAAAAGTTATTTCTAGACTTTTATTTTTCGATCAGATAATAAAAGTGATCAGAAATTAAAATTCACTTCTTGATTTTTATTTTTTTATTAGAAAATAATAGTTATTTTTTAACTTTTATTTTTTATCAGTAAATAAAAGTTACTTCTTGACTTTTATTTTTTTTATCAGTAAATAAAAGTTATTTCTTGACTTTTATTTTTCCATGAGCAAATAAAATTTATTTCTTGACTTTAATTTTTCGATCAGAAAATAAAAGTTATTTCTAGACTTTTATTTTTTGATTAGACAATAAGAGTTGTTTTTTGGCTTTCTTTTTTCGATCAGCTAATAAAAGTGATCAGAAATAAAAATTCACTTCTTCATTTTTATTTTTCGATCAGCAAATAAAAGTTGTTTCCTGATTTTTATTATTCGACCGGAATATAAAAGTTATTTTCTGACTTTTATTTTTGGATATTGTCTCACTAAATAATGATTGTAATCTGATTTTTGAAATAAAAGTTATTTTACGACTCCTGCCATAAATAAATTCATAGCTTTTCTATGGTTTTGCTGAATAACCGCGTATGTTAATTTCAAATACCCTGAATAATTAAAAACATGTAACCTGGGAACAATTTGAACTTAAGTTTTTCATGTTATTGTTGCATGTTCCTAAAGTAAAAAGTGCAACAATTCGTTTCATTAAAAATTCATGACATTTCTGGCAAAATGTTTAATTGACTGTTCTTTGGAATTCCCATTCATTCAATTTCTGCAAACTTCTGATTACTTCTTTCCGTTTTGTTAAAAACGCTAATTAAATGGAAAATGCTTGGAAAAAAAAGCAAATCATGAAAGTAAAAAAAGAAAACTCCGACTTACTCAGTGTAACGTTGTAGGTCTTTTGCAAGTCAACTTGACCCCGTAGAGCACGTAAACGTCTTAATTTTGATTCTTGAGCCTCGACACGCTCACGTAGACGCCGCAAACGTTCACCCTCAGCATTGGCAACGGCATTTCGTACCTCCTGTTGTTTTAAAAAGCGTAAACGTTGCTCCTTTGTGGCCAACAGTTGATGTTGTGAATCAATTTGTTGCTGCTGACGAAGTGCCATCGCCCTTAACTCGGCTGACGTCAGTCTGCCAGGCACCTGCAATCAAACAATTTTCAAACATACAAACGTTTATTATTTTTGCCATGATGAAGGACAAAAGTGTGGAGCATTTTCCAGCCATAGAAAATTGTGCGGAGAATGGAGCAACAAACCAAAATGCTTCAGAAATTATAAAAACATTATAAATCAAAATCTATTTAAAAAATGATTAAAGGTTTTCATGTCATAAAAAAATTGTTCTAAATAGAAGAACGTTTAAAGAGAATTTAATAAAAATTAAGAAAAGAAAAATAAATTATGTACGAGCATTAAATCTTTGAAAAGTCAAGCAGCACAACAGCAACAACGTTTAGAAAATTATAATGAAAAATAAACACAAGACGAGAAATTTCCCTTAAAAAGGGTGAGTTTCACAGGAAGAAATCTCGAGGGAAGACCCTTTCGACATGTGGGATGTTAAAGATGAATATATTGAAATGCCCAGAAGAGAGCATGACAGACAGGTCTTTCAGCTGGGATTTCTTCATTATCCAGAGTAGGGAAATGTTTGTGTCAATATTTCCCATTTGCTTGCAACGTTTTTGTAGGAACGTTAGTCATAGAATTAAGAGGGATCTTAAAAAGTCCCTGCGCTTATAAAAGTTTGGTTTTATGTGATTTTAAAAATTTCAAAGTCATTTGCAACAGCAATTCTTTTTTAAATTATCCTTCCTTATCTTGATTGTATTTCATAAAAGTACTTTTATTCTAGGGATGACGTTTGAGAAAGTTCATTTCTAGATAATTTTTTTGAAATTGTATTTTAAAAAGATAATCCATTTAATAGCTTATTTTAAAAAGGTTTTTTTCTAAAACCCGCTTTTATCTTAAAGATACTTTCACTTGAAAGGTGCTTTGATTTAAAAGGTACTTCTATTTACAAGGTACTTGCACTCAATATGTACTTTTAGTCAAAAGTTATTTTGTTTAAAAGTTCTTTTATTTACAAGGTACTTTATATTAAAAAGGTGCATCTATTGAAAAAGCACTTGGCATAAAAGGTACTTTTTTTTATATATTAAAATATTTTAGGTACTTTATATCAAAAAGGTACATCTATTGAAACAACTCTTGGCATAAAAGGTACCTTTTTACAAATTTAATTTTTTTTATATGAGATGGCATAAAAGGTACTTTTTTATAAACTAAAATTTTTTATATGAGATATTTTTTTAAAGCTTCTCTTTTTATATCAGGCGTTTTTTATAGAAATTATATTCTGATAAACTTTAATTTTCATTAATGCTGCTTTTTGATACAAATAAATTTTTTACTTAAGTACTTTTCTAGAAATGGTACTTTTTTATAAATACTTTTCTCGAAACCCGTATTTTTAATATGGTACCTATTTTAATTAAACTTTTTTAAAAATTGTGCTTTTTTATATCTGATTTTTTTTTACAAAATAGTACTTTTTACCAAGTACTTTTGATGTTAGACACTTTTTCGCAAAATGTGGTTTTAATAAGTCGTACTTTTTTATACAGGTACTATTTTAAACAAGGGACTTTCTCATAAAAAAAAATTTTTTATTTTTTTATTAAAGTTACCTTTAAAGTACTTTTTAAGTTAAGGTACTTTTCAATATGTGATAATTTTTTGTCACATGATTTTTCATAGTCTTTTAAGGAGATCATTTATTTGAGAGGACATGCTACGGAACTACTTTTTATTATAGGTTTTTTAATGGAATACGTTTTTAAAATCTCCTGCTTAGAAGAGTGTTTCTTTAAGGCACTTTTATTACGAGGCTTGTTTATTTAAAACGGTACTATTCTTATAAGGCACTTTTTATAATAGAAAATTTTCTTTCATGTACATTTTTGATAATCTTTTTTTTATAAATCCCATTTTTAAAAAGTGTTTATTTTAACAAATTTTTTATTTGTTAAACAACTTTTTTAAAACGGCTTCTTTTTTCAAATCAGTTTTTTTTAACTCTTTTTAAGGAACTGATTTTTTTTTTTTTAAGAATTTCATTTTGAAAACGTTTTGTAAAGCGATTTATTTTAAAAATTGATAGTAGTTGTCAGCAGTTTATAAATTTTGAAACGATTTATTTTATAAAATATTTTTTTGACTTCCAAAATTTGCTGCGTCAAAGTTACCATCATTTGAATTTTGTATGGAATTTTGTATGGATCCTGTTGCTTAAATTTGACTATTTCCAAGCAGTTGTACGCCTGTTCTTTTCTTTTGGTGTCGTTTGTTTTTGAGTTCGTTTCATTTGCAAGACAAATTGGGAATTTTTTTGTATTTATTGAAAATAAAAATATGTTCAGAAAAAGTTTTTTCCTTTTTAAATACACACTTCAACTGTTATTTTATATATAAAACTCCCCATATAAAATATAACTTTATTTTCCATATGAGAACTTTAAACAAAAGCAAAGAATAAGTTACAAAGAAAAGAAGAACGTTCTTCCTTTCTTTTGTTGTTGTCGTTGTCGATGTAAAATTTTGGATAAAAAAATAAAAATTATGCCATGAAAAGTAGACGGGACTTACTTTAAGTTTTGGTTCGGCTGTCACTACAACCATATTATTGTTGTTGTAAATGTTGTTGTTGTTGTTGTTATAAGTAGAATAATAATTATTATTGTTATTAATGTTGTTGTTGATGTTGTTATTATTCAAAATGCTTGTGTTATTGTTGTTCCATAGCAATAATCTTTGTTGTTGCTGCTGTTTTGTTGTTGGCCTTACGGAGGGTGGCATTTTAGGTAGATTTCCCGACACCGGTCGACAAACACAAGTTAACATTTTACTAACGTTCCTTTCTATCGCTGAAAACGCCACGTACTCAACTGTTTTATTGAATTTCTTTTTTTTCTCGCTTTATTTACTTCACTTTACGAAATTGTTGTTCACATGGTTTCCAGAATTTGATTGGATTTTCGTTTAAAAATATTTTTTACAATTTAATTTGTTGTATTAATTGTTTTCTATTGTGTGCAGTAGATGTTTTATTTTTTCCATATTTTCCGACTTTATTTTAAAAAACTTCTCTCTATATAATTTAGCAGATTTTTTGTTGTTTGCATTTATAACGAAATTTCACTAAAACGTGTTCGACTGTCAATCTTTTTGATAGTTTTTTCTTTTCATCAGAATTTTTTTATTTTATTTTTTCCGTGTTTTATTTTTATTGTCTGTTGCACTTGTGTGTTTCATGGGAGTGTGAAAATTTTAAATATTTTCAAATTCCTAAAAAAGGAAGATGTTACAGAAATCATTGCATGTCTCTTGTGTTGGTAGTGGGATATTACTTTTTTTTTTTCTACCATCATGCAATTTTCTCACTGACGATTTCAATGGTATTTTCAAGTGTTTCAATATTTTCCAAACACAATTCTCTTCTTTTATTGGCATGTGGTTCCGTTAGTTTTTTTCCCCTCTCTAATTTAGTATTCGATGTGTGTCTGTAAAGTGACTATGTGTTGTGTCACATCCTGCCTTCACTTCAAACAGTGGGATTGTTTGGAAATGTTGCATGCGAGTGTGTGAAGGTTTTGTCGTATTTGTAAAAAAAAAAAAAAAATACTGAAGTGTTCGTGCATGCAAGTGTATGGGTGGTTTAATGATTCCATGTCAGTTTGTCTGTGTTTGATTTGGTATTAAAGTGTTGCCAATGACAACATTGACAGCACCAAACATTGGAATTTTTTGTTTGTTGTTTAGTTGTTGCGTTATTTAAATTACGAAGGGTGGGTTGGGTACACACAACTTTTACAATATAAAATAAAAGGTAACTTTTGAAAGTGGTTTTCCGCAGTCATTTTTAAAGCGTAGTTTTTTAAATTTCTTTTCCATAAAGTGTTTGAGAGGTACTTGTCAAAAGTTGGGGGTATGAACACAAAATTTATGATAATAGAAATATATTTTATCAATAATATTTTGTAAAATTGTAGGTAGTGATTTATTTAACCAATGGGTCACTCGGCAATACTTTTAAGGATTGGGAATTGTTGTTGTCTTATTGGCGGGCTCAACTTTTTTTTAGTAGAGCCCACACTCTGACGGCAAACCCTACATGTGCAGTACATTGAGACGGCACTAGAAAGTGGGAATAGAGTTGCGAGGGTAGATGAGAAAACAGTCGTAGAATCTAATTAAACATTATACAATTTGGTTATAAAAAAATTATATATTCTTTAAGATTTACTACCGCTTTATTGATGTCAACAGACTTCTCTCTTTCATACAGTAACATTTGAGAGAAAAACTATTTATGTGATTTTGTTTGAAATGTTATTGTAAAGCATTAAACACAATAACGACAGCAGGCTACAGACTACAACTTGTCAAAAAGAGAATACATGTGCGTATATGAGAATGAATATTTTTACTACCACAGGCAACACGGCTACGGGTTGTTGTCCCTGCTGTTTTTGTGGTTGTAGTCAAACTAAATTCATTTCTATTTTGGAAAGCGGCAATGAGTAGATGCAATGTTGCCAGTGTAATATAAATAAATTCAATTATTGTAAACTTGAAAAAACTTTATTATACAAAAAGGACTAACAAACTATATTCCCAAGCTTATGAAATGATTTATTGTCATATACTGTGGACTTTATATATAATTTATTGGAATAACACTATTTAAGAGTATTAAATATATGAAAGCGGCTACACTGGCGTATGAAGAGAATTCTACTACAAACAACAACTCATGGTTATTGATGTGGTGTTGTCGTTTTTAAGTGGCTGACTACGAGGCGACGATTGTAGTCAACGACTTTTGTAGTCGGTGTTCGTGTAGCCTACTGTCGTTATTGTGTTTAATGCTTAAGAAATAAAGAAGTATTTCGACATTAAGGAATAGGTTGTTGTGTAACATACTCCCAATTTAGTTTCATAATTAACTGAGAATTATTCTTCCACCAAAGAAACAAATTAAATTATTAAATATATAAATAAATTGGACTCATAAAAACAGTTTTAAAGTTTCTGTTCTATTGTAAAAGATAATAAAAAATGTAACACTTTTTATATGTCCACTTAACTTTCCACTAATTTTGCCGCATTTTCTGTAACGATTTCTATACCCAAATATATTTTAGCTAATCATTTTTAAGAAATATTTTTAAAACTAAAACTTAAAATTTATCTGCACCTTTTTTATTGAAATGCATCTAATAAATTTTTGAAGTTATCCGCTCCAGTCCCATAGTGTTTTCGCTTTGTCTAACACTTTTACTCCTGCCTTTCTAATACATCATTTTACCTTTATTATCGACTTTTGGCTGCTTTGAATTAAAGTTTCTTTTTGTTTTCCTGACAGACTAAATATTTAAATTAAAAAGTGGCCTGTACTATTAATGAATCAAATTAGTAGTTTTTTAAGTTTTTATTCCGCAGTCACGCTGTGGCTGGGAGGCTGGTAAAATCCTGTTCGTGAGATAGTCCTGGGTTCGAATGCCACCAGAGGTGTTGAGTGTTTTTGGAAGATGAGTAAATCACTTTGCGGGTTGTATTATTATAAAAAAATATAAAAATAAATAAATAAAAACTTTTAAATCATTCGATAGGGGAAAGCAAAACAACCTCAAGGATGAGCAGCCAGATTACGCTACGAAGAGTACCAGCAATATATTTATTTGATTGCAGTTGTGACTTTTATGAATATTTATTGTTGAGTCACGAAAAAGTAGTTGAGATCTTACTTTTGCTCAGATTTCATGCGGCACACCCCTGGGGCACAACTGCAATCCATAACGGCTTGGGTCAACTTGCTGCCTCTCTGTACAACATAACCGAACCCAACCAACAGATGACCAGCCTGATAAAAAAACTAAATTTTCGAATTTATTCAGTAAAAATCGAATACCTAAAGTTACTTTCAATTTATAATAGAAGACCTGCAACAGAAATCAGACGTAATAAATTTTCTCTTAGTGTAAAAGAGAACACCAACTTGGCAACATTTCAAATTATAAAATGTTTTAATAAAATGTATTAAAATGTTCTTTTATTTAATCAAAGTCATAACGGCTTTCTTTCCAACTCAATCAAAAGTTTGGCCAAGAAAACCAGGTGCTGTTAACCTAAAAAAAATTTACTTTAAATCATTCAGGCTTAACAAACTGCCTGAAATATGTTTCACTACATAAAACAGTTCCTTTACTATCAACGATTTTTCTTGAAAACAGAAACACCAAAAAGATAAAACAATTTCAAATTCTAATAATTCCAGTAGAGAAAGGAAAATCTAAGATTTAAAATGTTCCCACAAGGAACCAGGCCCAAAAGGAGGTACACAAAACAGGTAACAAATCTTAAGGCTTAAATTATTTGCTTTTGTCTTCACACAAATATCGCAGGTAGTTTTTGTACGTGGGATTGTTTGATTTTACAACAGTTTCACTGGCGGCGATTTGAAAAGGCGATTGAATAATTTTTCAACAATAAATTTTTATTTATGTGTTAGATTTTCTTTTCAAAAATATAAAATATTTGTTTTACAATAGAATTGACGAGTTGGTTTTTTTATTGGGTTTTAACTCACAAAACAATTTTGAAATGATGCACTGAGAGAGAAAGAGAGAGAGAGAGAGAGAGAGAGAGAGAGAGAACATCCGATCAGTTACAACGCGTTTGTTTAACTAACAATCGAGTACTTCACACAGTGCTGTAAGTGATATGACGCTAGATTTATGTGGGATGTGCTGTGTTTGTCATATCCTTGCAACATGTTGCCAGCAACATTTCAAGAGGTTTTTGAAAATATCTACACCTGCAAGCGCTGGTGTGATTTATTCTGTTTACAAACAAAAGAACTAAAAGAACGCACTAATTTCGTAAAGGGTCTTCCAATAAGATGTTAAATTTTGATAGCTACACCATACGAGTGGATTATAGGGCTTTCACACTCAAAGTTAAAGCCTGATTTTAGCATTAAAATCATGAAGTCAAACTAAAAAATATTAAATGAAAAAGAAACTTGGCACACAGAATTGAAAAATATATAACATGAAGCAAAATAATTAAACGGCAACACAAGGACTTAACAAAAGAGTGTTACCATAGTTTTGAGGCACTTCTCGTATTCTTTTTCATAATATACAATTTATACAAATAGAAGCTGATAGTTCGATTTGCACTAATTTTTTCTCTAATTTTTTGCATCTGTTTTCCAAAGAATACCCCCTTTTTTCGCAGTTCCAGTACAATGCGTTATATGAGTAGAGGGTTCCTCCCTTAACTAAAACTAAACAAAATGAATTTCTTTAACTTATTAATAATATAATTGTTGAAAATAACACGATATGCAAAATGTTTCCAAAAATATATATTTTGTTTTGTTTACCGGATATAAACAAACTTTTTGGTCATGCCTTAACCCTTTCAGGCATTCAGGATACACTTTTTCAAACCCATCGAAGTAAGAAGATATTGTATTTCTTTGCTTTCGTTTTGATTTTTATTATGATAAAGCAAAAAGCTTTTGTGCTTTATATTAAGGCCATATTTAATACTTATAAGCTGTTTATATCACAAATTATCTATACGAAACTTGTCTTACAAGCAGCTTATAAGCATAAAATATATTTTTATGAATACAGTCTTTAGTGTCTTGCGAGTTAAGGCTAAACAATTATTTTACTGTCTATGTTTTCATTATAAAATATTATTAAACGATTTTGTTTAAGCCATAATATTGTAAAATATATATAAAATAGTCTGCCATTTTAACTCTTTAAGCGCCATGCTGTATTTTTTCAACGTTTATTTAATTTTTGTTTCTTTTTAATTTTACTATTTGACCCTAATAAAGTTATTTTCAATTTAAGAAAATTAAATGCAGTTATTAATATATAATATAATTTTTCTTTACATTTCTGTTAGGACGATTATGCCATAAATAAATATTAACAATTAATATGATGGGAAAAAGAAAAACGTATTTGAGCTGCCCATTATTTTGTTGAAAATTGTATTGATGTTATTTGAAAATCATCAAGCATCAATATCTCACTTAAAATTTGTCAAGTGTAAAAGCTCTAATTCACATAAAAACAGTGGCCAGCAGAAAGGGACCATCTTTCAAAAGGGTTTTGCATGAAATATTTCAAAATACTGCGACTCCAGCATCAGTTTTATCTTGCCCAGCTTAAGGCTAATGAGCTTCCTTTTTGAAAAAAATGCTTTTTAATTTAAAATGCTTAAAAAGTTTGCCGCAGGCTTCAAGAAATAAATTGGATTATATTTGCAAGTGTGTAAGTCGCTGTCTTGAATGTGTAATTGCCCGGCAGTTCATTTCGAAAGATTTTGCTTCAACGTAAAATCGAATCTGTCATGCAAATAATTATGACTGAAATTGTTTTATTTCCTTTTATTTACTTGAATTTTCAAAATAATTTCAAAATTGAAGGTATTTTTTATAAAGAAGTTTTGTTTTAAATTTAATTTGTTGCACTCAATAATTTGCCACGTCTTTGTATTTTCGTGAAGAAGATATAAAATTATAGAATTTATTTTATGTAAAAAGAATTTGAACTTAAAATATTATTGAAACCTCAAGAATAATTCGAAATCGTAAATAATTTTATTCGATGTATTTTTAGTTCGAATAACTTTTTTCTATTAAATTTTTGTTTGAAGCGTTGCATTGTGGTTGGTGACGTTAGATGAACTGGATGGGATTCTTGACAAAAATCCTGGCCGTTACTCTCCAGGCAACGGTTGTGCGGGTTGTGCTAGTGTTTTGTGTTTTGTGTTTTGGCTTGTTTGACTCATTTCGAATAAAGTTTTTTTATATTTAATAAAACTATACGAATAATTCCTTTTTGAATTTGATTAATATTCGATTAATTTTTGCGAATAATATTCAGTTAATCTTTTTCGATTAATATCCGATTAGTTTTTCTTTTTCGACTAATACTCGAATAATCTCTTTCCTGCATTAATTTTTTTCGAATAATATTCGATTTTTTTCGAATAATATTTGATTAACTTTTTGTAGAATTTTAGATTAACTTTTTTTTAATATTATTCGATTAATGTTTCCCAATAATATTTGATTAGTTTTTTTCGACTAAATTTAGATAAATTTTTTCCACTAATATTCGATTAATTTTTTTTACGAATAATATTCGATTAATATTTTTTCCAATTATATTAGATTAATTTTTTTCAAGTAATATTCGGTTAATTTTTTCGAATAATATTCGATTAATTAATTTTTGAAATTACATTTGATTATTGTTTTTTTAAAATAATATTCGAATAATTTTTTTTCGAATAATATTTCATTAAATTTTTTTGGCTGATAGTCGAACTATTAACATTTTTCAAATAATATATGAATAATTCTCTTTTTTTGAACAATATTCGATTAATTTTTTCGAATAACATTTGACTAATTTTTAATAATATGCGATTAATTCCTCCCAATAATATTTGATTATTTTTTTCCGACAAAATTTCGATTAATTTTTTTCCAGTAATATTCGATTAATTTTTTTAGAATCTTATTTGATTAATTTTATCGACTATTTTTTTAATATTTTTTAAATAAAGTAAATGCTTTTAAGTTGTTTGAAATAATATTTAAGCAGTTCTTTTTTTCGAACAATATTCGATTATTTTTTTCGAATAATATTTGATTAAGTTTTTTTTTCGAATAACATTTGACTAGTTTTTAATAATAATCGATTAATTCTTCCCAGTAATAATTAATTAATTTTATTTAAATTTAATTGTATTCGATTAATTGTTCGTTTTTAAATAATATTAGATTAATTTGTTTTACGAATAATATTCGATTAATATTTCTTTTCGATTAATTTTGTTTTAGTAATATTCGATTAATTTGTTTTGCATAATATTTCATAAAATTTTTTTGTATATCTTTTAATATTTTAATGAAATAATTTTGTCCGAACTGTTTAATTCGAATTCCCTTTTTAGAATAACATATTTTATGTTATACAAGTAATTTCTTAAAATAATTCTAAATGAATTGATATTTACAGTAATTTAAGGTCTGATAACGTTTTCCCTTTCACTTGGCCTCTGTACTACACGGTCTTTATTGGCCGAAAATATTAAGGGTGCTAGAAATGCAGGCCTATTCACATGCAGGCGTGTGTGCAAATACAACACGAAAGAACGCTGTTTGGCGTTTAAACGATTCCATGCGAATGTTTGCCGTTGCCATGCAGAAGAGAAAAGCAATTTAACTGCCGGCATTCATTTTATTTCTATTTGGAAACACAAAAGGATCTGTTAGACATGTGGATTGACAGGCAGTCGTGTTCTGTTTTCTATGTTTCACTTAATAGTTTCGTGTAGTTTTTGCCAAGTTTTTCTCTGTTCGCAAGTATTAATTTGCTGTTGTTTTTCGTTATTGTTTTCTGTACTCGCAAAAACAATAGCTCGCAAAATCATACTTTGCTAAATATTTCAGCTAAAAATATCAATTCGTGCCAGTGATGGTGCAGTGAATGTGTGGCCAATTTTGCCAAAGAGGATTTGCATTGAAACGCTGAGGCGGTTTGTTTGTATCCTTTGCAAGCAGCTTCAAAAGCTGTTTGCATTCAAGTGACATGAATAATGTTTTTTTCTTTTCATACCAGCATTATTTTTTCTATAGATAATGATAAGCATTATTAATTCTTTACATTTCTTGCATTCTTTTGCTCTTGCGATTTTTACTAAATACATATTTAATTGCAGCCTTGATTTCGGAATACACTCTTCAATGAATTATAAAAATGTGTTGCGATTGTGGCGCAAATTCGGTATTAACATGAAAAAGAAAGAAACTGGCACAGTTTGCAGCATGCTTGTAAATAATACAGAGTGGCTGCATCTGTGCCGCAGATCTACATGAATACAACAAAATAAAAACTATTTCAATTCGGTTGCAAGTATGTGTCCTTTGCTATTGTGAGTGGTTTTATCTTTGATTGTTGTCGTCGTCTCTTTTGGCTTTTAGTGTGCAATTTAACTTTCTTTTGGTGATTGAAATGTCTAATAGAAAAAAGTTGCGAGATGATAACAATTTTACAAGTCCTTGGAGTCATACCGCTGTTAGTTGATTGGCTGAGTAGATGTGGATGATATGGATGGTGTTGGTTTGTACTCTCTTGTGCCGTTTCGTATTTTCTATCCCAGCATTCATTGCACTGCTGGCATTGATGAACTGTTTTCCTCTCTCCCAACAAAATGTTAAATTGCCTTTTGTACTCGTATAAATACAATTTATTTTCCCTAAAGTATGCAACAAATATCAATTTTGCAATAGCAAATATGTGTGAATGACGTTTGTCTGAAGATGTGGTTGTGTGCGTGTGAGTTGTGAGATATAAAACAGCTTGTAACTCAGCATGGACATTCATCTTGGGACATTTTGTGTTGCACATTTTGCTTTCTTGGCATTCTTTTTGTGTCTTTTTGTGACATAAAAAATAAATTATTTTTTAATTTAATTGGCTAAGAGCGAATGGTTGTTGTTATAAACTGAGTTATTGTTTTAATGGAGGAAGAATAATGCCCTGCGATGCTATTTAAGAACAAGTTACTTTAGAATTGGTCTTATGCAGTCGAAAGCAATTGAAGAAGTTATTTGATTAATGTTCTTTCTAAGCAAAAATTATGTCCTCATAAGGATAATAGGACTTTAATGGCAAACGCGGTGTTTTCCGTGTGAAGAACAGATTCAAATAAAGTACTTCTAGCAATTTCGTAACTATGGGAATCAAATTCCCGCATAAAACATAATAATCGAATAATATAAATCAAATTATTTGAATAAAATTTCCACATGATTATTGGAATAGAGTATTGGAAAATATGTTGTTGGAGAAAATTATTTGAATAAAATATTTCGATAAAATTAATTAAAATAAAAAATTATTTAAATATAATATTTCGAATAATATTATTTGCTTGAATTTATTCGTCTAAAACTGAATAATTATGTATAATCGAATAAATTTATTCGAATAATATTATTAGATTTAAGTTAACTTAATTCATATAACATTATTCGAATAGAGTTTTAATAAAATATTATTCAAAAATATAAAACGATAATATTTTTCGAATAAAGCAATTCTTACTAATTTAATCGAATAAAATTATTTGAGTTATTTGAATTCGGATAAAATTAATCAAGTAAAATTTTAATAAAAAAAATGTATTTAAATAAAATTGTTTGTACAAGATTCGACGAATATAATTATTCTTTCAAATTTAAAAATTATTCGAATAAATTTATTCGAATAAAATTATTTACATATATATCGGAGAATAAAATTATATCAATAAAATTTGTGTTTTATATTTATTCGAATAATATTACTCGAACATACTTATTCGAATAAAACTATTCTTAATAATTAATTCGAACAAAATTCGTTGAATTAAGATCTTCAATTTCGATAACATTAATCGAGTGAAATTGCAATAGATAACTATTACGAAAAAGTTTATTCGAATATATTTGTTCAAATAAAACTATTTTTACTAATTTTTTTTCGATAAAACTATTTGGGTTAAATTATTTTGATTTGGATAAAATTAATCTAGTAAAATTTCAACAAAATATTAAAATTACGAATATGTTTATTCGAATAAATCGACTTGCACAAATTTATTCAAACAAAATTATTTGTAAAAGATTCGACGAATAAAATTATTTCATATTCAATCGAATATAATTATTTTTATAAACTTCGACGAATAAAATCATTCCAAAGAAATTATTCGTTTAAACTTGTTCGAATAAAATTATTCGAGTAAAATTATTTGCACATATTTATTACAATAAAATTATTCGAATAAAATTAGTGTTTAATATTTAGTCGAATAATATCTCTAATATATTCGAATAAAATTATTCTTTTTAGTTTATTCGAATAAAATTATTTGAGTTAAGTTATTTTAATTTGGATAAAATTAATTCAGTGAAATATTGTTAAAAAATATAAGTACGAAAATATTTATTCGAATAAACCGATTTGTACAAATTTATTAAAACATAATTATGTGTTTAAGATTCGCCAAATAAAATTATTCCAATGAAATTATTCTTTTAAGCTTATTCGAATAAAATTATTCGAATGAATTTATTCGTATTAAATTATTTGCATATATATCGGCGAATAAAATTATTTCAATAAAATTAGTGTTTTATATTTATTCGAATTATGTTACTCGAATATATTTATTCGAATAAAATTATTTTTACTTATTTTTAAGAACAAAATTATTGGGGTTAAATTATTTTATGAATACGAATGAAATAATTTGTAAATCCAATGAAATTATTTTTCTAAATTTATTCGAATAAAAAAAAATTTCTTTGAATTGCAACGAATGAAATTATTTTAAATATTTTTTTTAAATTTATTCCTATAAGATTATTCGAAAATATTTATTCGAATATATTTATTCCAATTAAATTGTTCGGGCATATTAACTTATATAATATATATTGGTAGCGGTGATGTAAAATTATGTAGATTGGCTAGACCAGAACAAATTATATTCGAATAATTTTCATGAGGTGTTTCTACTATAAATTCTGAATGCAGAAAAAAATTTCATGAACAATATCCAAAGCGGCAGCACTGCTCAGATCCTAGAATCTTTTCATGGATTCCTTTGCTGTTCTGTAAAAATTTACTTCTTCTTATTTAAACTGCAAACAGAAACTATTTTTTTTCCTACCCAAGAATTGTTATTTTAGCTAAAATTTCTTTTGCTTGATATATTGAACTGACTGACAATGTCAAAGTTGATGGCTGGAACAACAAAGTAAATGTGTTGTTGTTGTTGTTGTTTATTTTTTGCTTCATGAATATTTAAATACTTACAAGAGTGTATTGTAAGTTGTAACAAACACAGGCACACACACACACACACACACATGTATTTGTCGATAGTTATGTGTGTATGTGCATGATTAAATAATATCTGATTTGGCCGTGGCCTAAACTTAATGTCTATGCTTTTGTTTCCTTTTCATATTATTTTGCTGCTGTTTTTGGCCATGATACAAAATTTGTTTTCTTTGCCATTGTCGCTAGTGTGTTTACTACTCAATCACACACACACACACACACCCACACACAAGCACAAATACAAATGAATAGATTTCATGGCCTGGAATAACGAAGTGTTGCTTTGGGCGTGTTAGTATGTGTGAACATATTGCGGGTGGTTGTGGTACGAGTAGGTGTGAGTGTGTAACGTGTAATCCTGTATGTGTTAATAGATTTTCATATTGTTTTGTGTACTTAAAGTTTTCACCTGTTTGTATGTGTGTGCGTGTGTGTGTGTCATATGCACTCGTTGTTGTACTGGAGTTGATAGTCTTAACAATATTGTCACGTTTATGGTGTGTTTTAAATATCGTTGCTGTCGCTCTATTATTGTTGTTGCTTCTGTTTTTCAGGAATCCATTGCTCTTGTTGTTGTGCACTCACACATACACATACAGACATATAAATTGATGTGTTGCTTGTGGCAGCTACTCCTAATTTTTTATTTTTCAGTGAAACGAGAGTTTTTCGATACAATTTTTTTTCTTTCGTTGTTGAGTACAATTATTTTTATCACTCAATAGCCGTTAGATGCAAGTGTTTTGCCTTAAGAATTGCAAATTGTGTTCTCATGTAGATCAATGAAACAATTAGAATTAAATTAAAGGAAAAAAACTCAGCATTAGTTGAAGCAAATAATTTGAATATTGAAAATTCAGTGGAAGTCTTAAGAACATAAAATGCACTGCAGAGAGATCATTTGAGCAGCCCGACAACAATTCACGCAGATAAGAAAAATTCAATTTTATATTATTGACTGAATGTGGGATCGATCCCACTGCGATCTGTGCATTAACCACTTCAGCCAACAGCATTCAAGAGTCAAAAATGTTTTTAAAAATAATTCTAGTACATCGAGTCCATTTAGATTTTTTATCACTGACACAAAATGATCCAAGATTTTTTTCTTTAAAACAATAGAAAAATTAATTTTAAAAACTGCAATTTTTTACTGCCCTGCTCAAGACGACTTTTTCTGCATCTAAAAAGAGTTACTGGATGTCCCACCTGAATATTTATATATTAAAATTTACCGTTGACTTTCCCTTCTGCCTTGAAATATTTACCACGTCCTTCTGAACTGACTATCAAAATTACATTTGAAATTTAATTGAATAAAGATCGCGGAAGAGATGGCGTAGCTGCCTCAAAATCAGTATTGATCCGTTCTTCTCTTAATAAAAAGAAAGAACTGGAATTTAATAAAAATTAAAAATAATTTTTAAATTATTGGTTTTGAACATGAGCCTGAATATTTAATTCTTGTCTTTGTAATTTATTTTGTTTTCACTTTTGCGAAGTGATTTACACAATTGCCAACTGAATTACATTAAGAGAACAGCTAAAGTGCAGACAGTTTTTAAAAAAATCGGTTTAAAAAAATTATAGCAAAATAAATGAAATAAAATTGTTTCTCGGCAAGAAGCAGATCCGACTGACATGATGAAAATATGTTGAGGTTGAGTGTGTGTGTGTGTGTTAATGCGAGTCTACTACACGGAGCTCCAATTACACTTAAAACCAGAGCAAAACCTTAAATTATTTTTTTCTTTTACATAAAAATATTCTTAATAAAAACTTATTTCGACATCCTGCAACATGCGGTATGAAATCATTTATAATTACTTTTCGTGTTACCCAGTGTTATTTTGCAAGGATGTTTTGTGTGTTCCAGCCCACTTTTAGTGACACAATTGAGACTCAAGATAGTATTTCAAAAGGATCTCTAATGCCACAACTTTTGTGGAAAATTTCTTGGACACAATTTTGTGTTGCACTTAATCCTGTTAAGGAAATTTCTATCTAAGGACTTACTAAATGCTTAACATTTGGCTTACTTCATCCTTTTGTTCCTTTTGCTTCCAATGCAGCCGAGCAACAAGACATGGGATTTATTGATTTTAGTAACTCCACCCTTGATTTTTACATTGTCTTGTTTTTTTTCAATTTTTTTCTCTCTCTTCTGTTCCTTCTTATCCTACCAAATATTTTCCACACTTGAACCTTTTGAACACCATCCCCCTTTAATAGTATTTACAAGCCAGCAACAATTTGATTTGTTTTATTTTTCCAGTCTTTACTGGCAAGAACTCGTTTGCAATAAAAAAATAAAAAATTAAAAAAAAAAAACAGGGAAGAATAAAAGGTTTAAACTCCTTGAACGCTGTAAGTTCAACATGCACAATGGCGCTGCAAAAGAAGGTCCTTCACATTTCGATTGAATAGTTTCTGTTGAGTCATACTAAATTTTTAAGTTTTTGTTGGCAGTTCTTTTTTGCTGTTGTTTTTCTTGTTGCTTTTTCTTTTTTTCTGCTCTTGTTGCACTTTTGTTGACTCGAGTTGTTTAACAACGTTATGCTCTTTTCAATTTAGGAGTGTGTGTGTGTGTGTGTGTGTGAGAGAGTATGTCTTCCGCACATCATTTTGCCAATATAATACACGTTATTTAGCAGCAGTTATAGAGTGAAGGTCAAGAATGTAGCACAAATGAACTGTGGCTGGAGTGAAAAGGATAAGAAGAGTGACAAAGTTTTGAAGGCGATTGTTCAATTGTTTTTCCGATAAAACATATTAAACGAGTGCAAAGTTTGTTTTATTGTTACTGAAATACACATGAAAAGCCTTTTTGAATAAGAAAAAAATTGGTTTTGGAACAATGATTTAATAAAATATATTTTAATAGTTCGATGAATTTTTATAAAGTAAATGCTGGGTTTATTACTCTTCACACAAAATGTTTGTAATAATTATTAAAAATTTGCAATTTTGCTATAAAATTGCTCTCAGCTGTTAACGTAATATTCGCATAACAGTCAAAATAATCGATGCACAATTGTATGTCTGATGTCTATTTAAAATAAGCGTGCAATAAATTCATCAATAATCGTTTGCTGGCAAATTGTTGGTTCAACTGAAAATTTCTTGCTGACTAATAGCTTTTCAGTTGCTGTTGTTGTTGTTGTTGTTGTTGCAATAAATCTATATAAGCACTTTGCTTAAAGAAGACGAATATCAGGAATTTATTTCATAATATTTGCCTTAATAAACACAACAAAGTTCACGGTTTAGTTTTAGTTTTATTAAAATAAAATGTAACAATTTCATCAGCGAGTTGGTACAGTGGGTCTTAAGTAGGGCATAACATTCACGGTGACTAGAGGCATAGTGATTTGTGTTACAGGCATAAATAAATTTATGTAATTTAAATTTGAAAAATTAATTAAGTTCGGAATCGTTGCGATTTGCAAAAGATATTTTCAGGAATTTATGCCACAAGCGAAATTTTCAGCTAAAATTTTGGAAAGATTTATATGGTTTTTGTTTTCGTTAAATTCTTGACTTTTATTGAAAATTTTATTATAGAAATATTTAAACGGAATGCACTCGCTATTTTCGTACTATTTAATGCATAAAATATTTTGTACAAACAATTTTTCATTATCGTTTATTGCAAGTTTCCTTGCATAATTTTATACTCTATTAACTTTTGTGTGTGTGTGTGTGTGTCAACAAGAACGTGTTTACTTTTAATTATTTTAAACGGCAGAGCATTTTTAATTCTACCAGTTTCACAGTCGTCTTGTTTTTGTCTCCTTTTTATTTAATAACTTCTTTTGACAACTTTTTTCTATCCTCTTTTAATTTTAATATGTTAATTAAGTGCAACAACTTTTAACCGCAGCGCACCAAACATTCCAGCTATTCATCTAGTTTTTTTTATTTGTATTTGTTTTAATTTCTATTTTTATTCCAAAGCAACAGCCAACAACCATGAACATAATCATCGGAAGCATTGCCACCAGCCATCAAGCGTCATTGTAATTATTGCCACCCTGAGTAGTAACACTTTGATAATGTTAAAAGGGATTTGTAACAGTCAGATAGACAGACATCCTGCTGGCGTGTGGCAGTGGCAGTGGCAATGAAACATTAAACCCATAAACATCCTCATCATCATCGTCATCATCATTCATACCACTAGACATAAAGTTATTCGAAAGTGATCTGCTGCGAATTACTCCTGCATTTGTTGGGTTATTTTTATGGAAGCAAAAGTATCGTGTCTGCTTGTTCTTCTCAACAACCCAGTAAACAATTTATCTCACCGGTAAGCAGTTTTGTCAGCCCTTTCTGTTGCTGCATTTGTCAGCTTGTGAGACAGCAATTAATTATATATTCGCTATTTTGAAAGCAGACAGCAGCAGAATACAAAAGACAGGCAATGCAGCGTTAAAAGTACACTAAGACATTTTGTGTTTTCGTAAGCAAACACGATAGTGTACAGTAGTGTATACCACTGGTGCACTAATGCACTCCCCGGGGGCACAATAGGCAACTTGGTCAGTCGTAACGCCTTGTTGCAGTGCTTTCTGGGGAAAAGATAAGAAATACAGGTGGAAGGATACTTGGGTCCCGCCATTACAAAGGATCAAAAATAAATAGTAGGTTACAAAAAGGTTTGATCTGCAAGGCGTAATAAGTTTCTTTACACTGGTACCACGGGATCTGTTTGAGCCCCCACAGATGTGAATTTGGTTGATTCTGTGGCCATCGAGTCCACGTGGTGGTTGTGGTTTAATACAAAGAGTCGCTGGGAAAGATGTCAGACAATATTTGTACACTATTGCACATCTAGTGCATTCTACTGCACAGTAGTGCTCACTTTTGTATTTTCTTTGTGTGGCATCGCCTTCCCAAATGTAAATTTCTAGATGACAGCACAAATGCGGTGTCACAAAACGCTCTATTGTGTTTTTAGCTTTTTAATTAAGTCTGTTTCTAACTTGTAAATAATTTGTATCGAACTATTTATTTGCTAAATTGAATTAAATTTTAATAGGAAAATTGTTCGAAAACTTTTTTTAATTCAGAAAGACATGATAAATATTGCAAAAGCTAAGAGAAAGTCAGCATTAGATATTAACTAGCACAGCAGAGCAGAACAGCTGTTTTCGAAAGCCACTGCACTTTCATTATCAGTATTCATGTGTCTTTTTGTTTATCGCCACTTGTTCCATGGCTTCGTTGAATGTAATAACAGTTGCTATTTGTAGCAATTTCATTGTTAAAACGAATACGAGAAGTGTATCAAACCGAAAGTATCACAGATTTGCCAAGTTCCTGAGTTGTTGTTTTTAACAAAATATGGGTTAGTTGGGTTAACGCACAGCGCACGTGGACTTGAAGTTCTTAAGGAAGTATTTAATTGAATAACTTTTAATCGGATAACCGATTAACTAAACGATTTATTTTCGCAGACAAACAACTGAGTTCGCTAGTTATGTGGCGTTATAATTATAATAAAATACAACGCAGGTCAACACGAACTACTCGATCACCGGTAAACATTCTTAAGAATCATTTACTTCTATTCAGTACTTTGTAGGAAAGTGTAGCGTACATAAAGTAAAAAACTATTAACTGGGTTCGTTTGTTTAGTTGGTTAAATTGTTGCTTTTGTTATCAAAATATTACTTTGCGTTCGGGCTTTTGTTGCAACGAGTATTAACCGAATGAAAGAGAAAAAAAGAACTGCCAGTTGTTGGTGGTTTAATTTGTTACTTCACTCAGAACAGAGTTCTGCTTCAGCTGAATCTATAACTTTTCTAATGCTGTTTATTTAAGTTGTAATAAAATGGCAACAATCACTTCCCTTTTACTTCCTTCCGTTTTATCAATTGTTAAATGTTGTTTATGAGTTTCTATGCTGGATGAGGCTGCTGCGTATGTATGCTGCTGTTGCTGTTGCTGCAGTGACAGCGTCGTCTGTATGAACAGCTGCAATTCAATGAGACAAGAATTTGTTTAAACAACTTGTACTGTTTTATTACAGTTCTAGGTTCTTTTGTTATTGTGGCTGCTGTTTCTGTTGTTGTTGTTGTTGTTTTTGCTGTTGTTATCTTGCCAGTAACGACAGCTATTGTCTGGCAGCATTTTACACAAAAGAACCGAATACGACTTGTTAAAACAAAACTTCTATTGTATAAATTTTCTTCAAACTCAGTCAACAATACAAAACAAGTTTATATTTAAAATAAAGAAAGCAAACAAACGAAAAAGTAATTTTCATTTGCATTCAAAAGTTCTTTTCTACTCGCGTAACTTTATTTTTCGGTAACAGAAACAACAACTCGAAAACTCAAAGTATTCAAATAAGAAAGAAATGGCCAGTCTGTCAAGGGAGACCAGGCAATACCCTGCATCATGCTGAGAGTGTGAGGACCGATATAGGAATGAATTAAGGAAATCCAGTCTTTAAAAACAAGATGCTGTAAAATATTTGTTTATCAATATTTTCGGCTGAAAATTCTTGCTGAGATGGACTATAAAACTTGCTGTAAAAATCCCTACAATTTCTATGTTAATTTCCTTGTCGTGATTTCAGAAAACAGAAGGCGAATTACAGCTTTCAATATCGATCGAAATGCTTATTTAAATGTTTGTGAAATTCCGATAGATATCGAAAGTGGTAATTTTTTTCCCAGGCCGTAAACTTGAAATTTCCAATAAAAATAGTTCTATTTTCATCCTGCGAAACTGAAGATGTCATTTTCTTTTTTATGAAATATTACTTTTTAGATAAGTATAAATAAGGAAGAGGTGTTATTAATTTTTTTGTAGTTCCGAAATATTTAATAAACTTTTTTTTCGTAAAAATGGAAGTTTTGGTTGTTAAACATTTTAGTTAAATGTTTGACTGATTTTCTTTATTATATTTTGAATTTTAATGAATTCCTCAAATAAAGTAGATTTTTAAAAAGGTTTAAGACATTTTGAAATTTCCTTTCATTAACCTGTTATAAATCAAAAGGATAAATTAAGCCCGTAGACTTTTTGATTATACAAATTTAAAGTGTCGGCTAATCAGTCTCCGTTTTGCTGTAGGCCGTAACGTTATTAAGAACTTTTATGTTAAGAATTTAGAAAAATTACTTATATCTAACATATCTACACAATAATAGCTTTCATAACATATATTTTTCAGGAATATTATGGAAAGAAAAATATACTTAAAAAAATACGTCTTTTGGGTAAATGAAACAACCAACGTTGTTGTCACTTTTTACTACTTTTATGTTAGGGTTTTAAAAAAGTCACTTATTTCTTGTATATCTACACAAAAATATCTCTCGTACTATATATTTTTGAAGAAAATTGTCTTTTGGGAAAATGAAACAAACAACGTTATTGTCACATTTTACTCTTTCTATATTAATAATTTAGAAAAGTTACTTATATGATGCATATCTACACAAAAATATCTCTCGTTTCATATATTTTTCAAGAATATTATGGGTAACAGAAATACTTAAAAAAGTACCACAAAGATAAGCGTAACGTGCTTACAAACTATCTGTCTATTCGCCGCTGTCGCAGGCTATTGTTCGATCGAATAAATAACATTTCAAACGAAAACTCGTTTTAAAATTGCTTTTTGGTCTTAAATATTATTTATTTTGTAGAACCATAAATTATAAAATCAGTGACCCCACAGGGTATAAACTTTCTTCTGATCCAAGATATTGTAATTATTTTCTTTAATTACATGCAAAATCGAATTTTGAAACGTTTGTCAGTGTGTGCATTAGATTTTCAATTACTCACGCAGCGTGTATGATTGAACACATCCACTCAAGTTGCATGTTAAACTTTTGTCATTATAAAATTACAACCGTAATTGTGTGTGTTTAAATTTGTGACTTTATGTTGTTGGTGTGGTTACACATGTATTCGCTGGTGTATGTGGGATGTGAGTATGTATGTGTGTTGGCTTTAGAGCACTCAGTTTGTAGTTGTAAAGTCACTTTTATTTTCTTAACCACTTCCTTTCATCCAAAACAATGGAACAAAGAAGAACTAAAAACGAAGGTTACATTCAACGTAGACATGAGAAAACAAATCTAAAAACTAAAGATGCGAGTATTACGGCCATAAGGAATGGTAAATCTTTAAGTCTGACAGAGGCAACGTTTTCAAAAAGAATAGTAAATGTTTGGGAATACGAAGGAAAATTAAAAGAACATAAAAGGTTTTCGGATTAATTTCAAATAGTTGAGGCATTAAAGTGAATCACTGTAATTCTAAGCAAGAGAAAAATATTTCAATTCGAACTGGTTGTCAACCTGAGGCAGAATTATTTGTTGGGTGTTACGCTGATTTCTTTTCTAGAAAATAATGCAACATTTTTTGCACTTTTTAATGGAAAATTTAAGATTCTGCTATTTGAAATACAAGTAGTTATAAGAAATGAACCCAAAATCCCGTAAAAAAATAATTTCTGTTTTGAAACTTCCGCAAACTGCTACGTTTTATAAAAGGTGTGAAAAATGTTACACGTTTTGGAGAAAAGAACGTACCATTAGCTTTGCTTTTTGATGGCATTTTATTTTTTTTTTAATTTTATTATAATTTTCACATCTCCATCATACTCTGCGCAAAATGAGATGTTGGTCTTGAATAAAATAATGAAAGAAATTATTTTTGATGATGAACATAATATTTCTGCTTGACCCTCTTCCTGTTGTTTTATTTTGTGTGCTGGCAGATGGTTTTGCTTTGCAAAGTTGGAAAACTAGTTGCTTGCCGGAAACGGAATATTATGAAAAGCCAAACACACATCATGCCACTCAGTGGAATCACAACATGCAACAATAGATTTATGTGGCGTTTAATAAAAACTTTCAAACTCTTTGTGGGTTCCTGTCTGATCTCCACTTAATCAAAATAGAATTTTCGACAACCAAATCAAATATCCTGCCAAATGCAAATATACTCCTCCACTCGAACAACAATTTTGTTATATTTTTACTCTCTTCCAAAGAGCATATTTGACTCAACTTCTGCTTTTTTTTTTTGTCCCCAACAAAAGACTGTGAACAGGAAGCACAAGTTGACAATGAATAGAATAAACAATTTTGATGTAACAATTTGCCACAAAAGGTGACTTAACAACAGGATCTATTTCGGTTTATGTTGTTGCTTTCAAGTGGCAATAATGCAAAATACAAACGTTGTTTGTCATACCAGTGGAGTGGTCAGTATGGATGAGTAATACATTTGCAACATTAACTTTATGTAAATGGGACAAAGGAAACGTTTATGCTGACAATGCAACAAGAGTCTGAAATATTATCTACTCGTACAACAACACCACTAAACATGTTTGAGGGCATTAAGAAATTTTTTTTAAATGGAATTTATGTTGGGTGATAGTTTTCTTTAAAAACACACTTCAAAAAAAAAAAAAAAAAAATAATAATAATAATAATAATAATAATAATAATAATAATAATAATAATAATAAAAATAAAAAAATTAATAAATAAAAAATAAGTAAATAAAAAAAATTTATATAAATTTTTGTGTTGTTCAGTGTATATTGATACTGTTGATAGCTATAAGCGCTAGCCCCTGTCAGTCCCGGAGATTCTGCGTGTTATTCTTAGACAAAAAAAAAAAAGGATGCGTGGGCTGTTTCGTTAGATTTGCTTATAAATACTTTTTCGGAGTCTTTTTAAGATATATTTTTCGACTTACTTGATGAAAATATTGATTTTTTTCGAATATCTATCCAAGTTGAAAACACTTAAAACTTTCGGAGTAAGTCCGAATTTTATTTAAAAAAAAAATTCGGAGTAACTTTTCCGCATATTATCGTTTTTTAGAGGTAAAATTTAGAGGTACAATAACGGATTTTCCCTGCACTAAAAGCACTTTTATTACATTTTCGGAGTAATTAATGGTACTCGAATTTCCGGGTTAGCTTCGGTTTTACAACTTTTCCACGCCTTTGGTGGTATGAAGTCAAGTAATTTTGGATAGATTATATAAACAAGGGCCAATTGTAAAGTTTCATAGGCTTTTCGTTAGGAATGGGATCGTATATATATCCAAATTACAGAATCCGATTCCGCAGCGAAATAATTTTCGATTTCTCAGAAAACAAAAATATGAAACAATTTTTAATTTTATAAATTAATCCGTTCATGACATTAAAAATAATTTCATTCCGAAAAAATTGTTTCATTCATCGTTTTCTTAGACACGAGAGTATGAAATTAATTTTGTTTCCGAATCCTGTGATATGGCTGCTTATTTCATTATTTAATTCCTTTTAGAATATTGCAAAAGTTCAGTATTCGTATTCCGCTTTCTGGGAAATTAAAATAGGCCAAGAATTATGCTTCCTAACGGAGTTTAGCTCTGAGACTTAATACAAAATTTAAAACTTTTCTCAAAGTCACATCGAGTCCTTGTTGCGCGTATTTATTGTCATAATAATTAATATGGGACTGGCCTCCGTTTAAAAACAGCAGGTAAATTTGCCGTTGCCAAAAGGCAGACATAATAATCTAAATACATACACATATACGAGTAAATATGTGTGTGTGTGTGTATTGTAACTGTGTGTTGCTTGTTTCGCATGGAGTACGTCTGCCAGGTATTTTTATTTCCCTTCTTAACTCGTGTGCATATGATTTTATAAAGCCTGAAGCTCATTGTCATTTATAATTTTTGTTGTTGTTTTTTTTTTGTTCTTTTTTTGTTTAGCCCTTTTTTCCATTTTCCATGATGTTATTTGTTTTATTCTGGGGACTCTAATACAACACGCCTGAGGCTCATTTGCTTGACCCTATTCAACCACTAAAATTTAACAATAATTGCCACAGAAGCAACTTTTCCAATGAACATTAGCAACACAGCAACAAAAGCAAAAAGGGAAATAGTAGCAACATTAATAACAACAACAATAATAATGAAATTGTCGTAAAACAGGTGGGGGGAAGTTCTGCAATTAAATATTCTTCAATATCCTTAGTGTTCATAATTTATAAATGTTGATCTGATGTTGTTGTTGTTGTTGTTGTTGCTTCCGCTTCTTTTCCTTATTTTACACTCTGCAATTCTTCTCCCATCACACAAGAAATATATTCAGCAGAGGTTGTAGTTTTCGTTCGGCTTAAATTAAAATTTCATTCTGAAATGATTGTTGGCTAATGATAACAACGCATTTGGTTGCCTCTACTGCTGCTGATTTTGCTGCTTGTGTGATGTGCTGCTTTTATTTTAACGAAAGCGGTCTTAGTCAATATTTTATTGTGTGACTGTTTATTATCCGTAATACGCCTGCTTGTATTGGCCTGCGACTGAATTTTATATTTGGGAAATCACCATTCAATTATTTTTGTACTGCTGATAAATTTCTTTTTGCTTTTCTTGCTTTTCTCTGTTTGTTTAACAATTTTCACCAGGCATGTTTTATTAATAAATTTTTAATTCGTTACAGTCACTGGTTTCGGTTTCATAAATAAATAAAAGGATGTTTGTATTTGGGGGAACTTTGGTTCTTCGACTCAATGTTTAATTGCATCATTGGCCACATCTTTAAAGCGGGGCCAAGTGAAAACGGTATGGCCTGAGGTTGGCATTTGAAATGAGAAGAAAAGTTGAGTAAACAGATATATTATAATTGGCCCAAATACATGCATGCACAAACATGCTGCATCTAAGCCATTACAAATAAATGCTGATATACGAGGGATGTGCAGTGAGAACTGATTTTGTTTTATATATACAACAAGGATGATTACGGTAGAGCAGCATGTTGTTGAACAACATTTTATCTTTATGTGGAGTTCACATTGTGAACGTAGCGCTCCATGCTTTCCATATTTAACATTTGCCGTAAAAGAAATGACCAACAGTAAAGAGATCTTTTTTGTTTGCAAGATCACTTTGACTAAAATTAAAAATTATATTGTTAAACAACAACTCTAAAATATATAAATTGAACTGCCACTTAATTACTGTTCTCAATCCTCTTTATTCTGTAACTACTTGTCAAGGTCACCTTAAGACAATATCCGAAATATGATACTTCAAGACACATTTTGTTCAGCAATTGATCCTTTTTAGCCGCCTCTTTTTCTATTCAAGTCATTGAAAACTTTGCTAAGATATCAGAAGCAGTTGATTGTTGTCCTTAAATAGTAGAAAATGTTCTATTGCCTTCATGTGACGTTGAAAAACAGTTACAGAATAAGGGGGAGTATAAAATCCTGAACGCAAAGTTTTTTTTCTTAAGAAAATGAAATAAAATTATCTGGCTGTTAAACGATGTTGTGAGTTATAGGCCGATCGAACATATACAATTTACAATAACAACAACAAAATATTGAAAATAGTTTTTGTTTAAAATTTCATTTGTTGGCTGAGAAGACAGTGAATTTTAAGGACTTTTTAAAAATATTTACAAAATTTTTAAATCCAGTCTATATATTTATTTTAACAAAATTTAATCTCTCCAGGAAATATTTCATGGCTTTTAGCTCTTCCACAACGATCTGAAGTCGAAATCCTGGTTGATTTGAAATTAAATCAAAACTATTCGTATTTTGTTTTTGTTCGTTTATAAGTCGATTGGGAAACTCTGTGATAACATATAATTATCTATATAATAATAATTTTATGCTGCTTTCTTTTCTTAAAAAAATGCAACATTTTTCACTTTTCCTTTTTTTGTTGTTGCTAAAAACGGGCTGTTTGCAGGAGCTTTAAAACAGAAATAATTTCTTTGCGAATGCTCAGCTAATTTCTAATAAATTCTTTAGTTTTCAAAGACATAATTTTGCTATATTCTACTGAAAAGTGTAAAAAATGTTGCATTTTTTTTTTTAGAAAATAAAACGATATTAAATTTATCACAACTTGCTGAACCTTCTCAGCCAGCCTTCCTGCTCGCAGAACTATTTATTTACTTAACATATCAGCAGTTATACTGCCAACATTCAAAAAGACTTTACAAATTTAAACTAATTAAAATGTTAGAATTGTAGCAAATGTTACTTCGGTGCTGTTGCATCGTGTTCGTATGGGAATGTTGCTCTAGTCTTGCTTTTACTTAAAAAAAAAAGAAGAAGAAAAAAAGAATTGAAAGGGCTGAATATTTTATGAAGGAAAAAACCTCTTCTGCTTAATATGAGAAAGAACTCGATGCCTCGATGCAGTGCAGCTACTCTTCGCCCTCGAATAATATTTGCTAATGTGACATGTTTTTTATTTGTTCAGCCAGAGTTGCCAGGAACTCCTGAAGGAAACTTAGGAAGTGTGGTGAGATAAAAAAAAATTGCCATTAAGTTTAAAAATATTTATTTTAATTTCTGAAGGACACACATCGTTTCGATTAGCCAAATGCTTTTAGAACTCCTGCTTGTTTCATCTGCAGTTGATGGAATAACTTTAATTTTATTGAATTAAAATTTATTGCATTCGTCCTGCTTCCTGTGAACCGAAAGAAAGATGCTTTCGAAACACTCAAAGAAATAAATTCAACCATAAAATTAAATAAATTATTGTGTCCACAACTAAAAGTGCTGAAATGGCAAGCCTGTTGGGTAGCTGAGTGTGCGTGTGTAGGAGTGTTATGAAGGCGGGGTGTTCAAGTGGTTTCACATCAATAGAGAAGAAGTGTTTCCATTATGAGTGTTTGTTTATGTTCGTTTTTGTTTGTTTTTCTTCAGGACCTTCGGGTATATTTTCTTAAGCAAATGCTGCATGTCCTCGTTTGTCTAAACAGTTCAGCATTTAAAATTTACCATTCATTCCATCTTTAAGTCCTTACATTTTAACCATTTTGTAAACCATCCAAAACAACATTATTTTTAGCTGGTCGGACAAGTAAAAGGGCAGAAGAAGAAGGAGCAGAGAGTAAAAAGGAAAATAGTTGACTCAACTAATTGACACTTATTTTACGGTCGTTATAATATTTGAACGTTTGTACTAATTTAACACAATCGTTTGCCTTAAATTATCAAAATAAAAGGACACCAACAAAAAAACTTCTGCTCGGGTCTGCTTTTTTTCCTTTTGATAAACATTAATTAACGTTTTAGTTTCGTTTAAATGAAAAGCTTAAGTTTGAAAATTAATTGAGTTGTTGGAAGTCTTGTTTGTTGTTAAATTTGAAATATTTTCAATTTTGTTTTTGTGAAGTTTGTGTGTGTGTGGGGGGGTGCAGCCGTTTACGAGTGCTGTTTAATCAACAAAATCTCGGTTTTGTTTGTTTAGCAGATCATCAAGTAAACTTTTGCCAACAGCAGCAGGTATAGAAGTAGTTGTTAATTGTTGGTTTGGGAAACGCAATAATTTTCATTTAATTTTCAGTTTCGAAGCAAGAAAATTGAATTATAATTTTTGTGATTATTGAACTGGATACGAACGTTGTGACTAGTGGCGTTTTCTTTTCTGGAAAACATGTAAAATTTTTTTACTTGTTTTGTGAATAGGCCAAGTTTCGAGCAGTTTTTAAACAGAATTACTTTTCGTAAGTGATGTTGGATTAATTTCTAATCAATTCCTTAATTTCAAATATCGGAATGTTGCCATTTTCTGCCAAAAAGTGCAAAAAATGTTGCACTCTTTTCTAGAAAAGAAATCGGCCTAAGTGTTTTAAATTATTTCAATTTCGCAAAACTTTACGAATCACTCATATTAAAAGGAGATGCAACTGAAAACCATATGAGACAGAGTGTATTAAGATTTCTTCAAGCTCAGCGGGCTTAAAGGATTCCATGGTAATAAAATAATTTATTGCAATTTTTAGGCAATTTCTTTAGGTTATTTTGCAGTTGACGTTACATTAAAGCCACATTGAAGTCTATTCAAATTAGAGCACGGAAATGGTTTGACTGAAAGTGTGTATCAGGACCGAAAACGTACAATTGGGGATTTCCCTCCACTCCAAGTGAATTCTAAATATTTAATAAAAAAATTAAGTACTTTGGCAAGATATCAAAAACAATATAATATTAACAATAACAAATTAGTAGCAAAGCAACTCTCAGTCAGTCAACACCACGCTTCGCTGGCAATTATTTTTTAAGTGCAGCCAGTCCACAAATAATTTTTAAAAAGGGTATTTTTTTTAGGAGTACGTTTTGCTTGCACTTTTTTGACACAAAAATTTTGAAAAAAGAACTTTTTGCAATATATTTTTAAGGCATATTTTTAAAGAACTTTTTTCAAAGTAAATTTTTCAAAAGAGAGTTTTTAACAAATACTTTTTTAAATGCACTCTTGTGAAAAAAGTACTTTTTTCAAACACCTTTTAAAGGGCATTTTTCTCTTTTTACGTGCAATTTTTTGGAACATAAATTTTTAAAAAGTACTTTTTTTCAAAATGAGTTTTGGGGCATACATATTTTTTAAGAACTTTTTCAAACTGAAATTTTCAAAATAAAGTTTTTTAACAAATAATTTTTAAAGGACATTCTTCTCAGGATTAATTTTTGCATGTACTTTTTTAAAAGGTAAATTTAAAATAAAAGTACTTTTTGCATGCACTTTTTTGGAACGTAAATTTTTAAAAAGTACTTTTTGTAAAATATTTTTTGGGACATATTTTTTTAAGAACTTTTTCAAATTGAAATTTTCAAAATAAAGTTTTTTAACAAATAATTTTTAAAGGGCATTTTCTTCAGGATTCATTTTTGCATGTACTTTTTTAAAAGGTACATATATAAAATAAAAGTACTTTTTGCATGCACTTTTTTGAAACGTAAATTTTTAAAAAGTACATTTTTTGCAATACATTTTTTAGGCCAACTTTTTTAAAAGAAAATTTCCCAAAAGAGAAATACTTTTTCCAAGGACATTTTTTTAAGATGACATTTTTTTATGAAATTTTATAAAACACAAATTTTTAAAAAGTACTTTTTGCATAAAACTTTTTGGGGCACATTTTTTAAGAACTTTTTTAAAGTAAATTTTTCAGGATTACTTTTTACATGCACTTTTTTGAAAAAAGTATTATTTAGGCCACATTTTTTAAGAACTAAAATAGTTAAATAAAGTTAAATTCTCAAAACAAAGTTTTTAAAAAATGCTGTTTTAAATTACATTTTTCTCAGGATTATTTATTGAGTGCACTTTTTCGACACGTAAATTTTTAAAAGGTACTTTAAGCAACATATTTTTAGGGACTTTTTGAAAAAAAGTACTTTTCGCAAATAGGTTTTTAAAGAGCATTTTGCATGCACTTTTTTAAAAAGTAAATTTTTAATAAGTACTTTGTGCAACATATTTTTTAAAAAGTACTTTGTGCAACATATTTTTTAGGAACTTTTTGAAAAAAAGTACTTTTCGCAAATAATTGTTTAAAGAGCATTTTGCATGCACTTTTTTAAAAAGTAAATTTTTAATAAGTACTTTGTGCAACATATTTTTTAAAAAGTACTTTGTGCAACATATTTTTTAGGGACTTTTTGAAAAAAAAGTACTTTTCGCAAATAATTTTTTAAAGAGAATTTTGCGTGCACTTTTTTGAAACGTAAATTTTTAATAAGTACTTTTTGCAATATATTTTTTTAAAACTTTTTTAATAATAAATTTCTCAAAAGAAGGTTTTCGAAAAATTAATTTTTAAAGGGAATTTTTGAGCGCACTTTTTGAAACGGAAATTTTCAAAATGTACTTTTTGCTAAATATTTTTTAGTACACTTTTTAAATGCTTTTTTTTTAAAGAATATATTTTGGAAAACTTTAGCATAAAACTGGGTTTTGAAGACTATTGTTCTGAAAATACTTGTGTAATTTTTAAGAGGCCCCTTCAAAAGGTACTTTTTTCTTGGTGTTTTTGTGGAGATACATTTTCAATAAATTTTTTTTTTAAATTAAAAGAGATATTTTACACAGCACTTTTACTACAACAAAAAAAGATCCTTTTTAATTAGCAATTTTTTCGGAAGGTACTATTTAAGAATCACATTTTTATAAAGTACTTTATAAACAAGTGGTATTTGAAAGATTTCTTTTGTTAACTTGGTTCCGTTTTCAAAAGCCTTCCTATTAAACTATTAAAATAAATATATGAAGTTTCCTAAGCTGCTTGTCTTTGATATTCTTAAAAACAAAATATTTTTTGTTTATTTTCTGGCACTGAAAAAGAATAACCTCTGATTTCCGCAATAAAATAATGATGGATTGAATTTATCTTACAGTGATTTGATTTATAAGAAATCATGCCTCCCAATTGAATTAAGCAGGCCAATTTACAACAACTCTGCTGCACGTCAGCTTAATCAAAACTCAGTGAATTTGTAATAAATTTAAAATCAATTTGATATCATTTTTCATACATTTTGTGTCAAAGTTTCCTTGATTATAATTTCGATCAAATAAATATTTGAAAAACTCATACAAGCGTACAATGAGCAGGATAACGGAACTGTTTGCTTTCGAATAAGGAAAAGTCACGCACACAAACACACGTTTAGGGAAGGGAAGGAGGGCCTGCTACACGAAGTTGACTTTTAATCTTCATTTTATTCTTTTATAATTCCTTTTTTTTTTTTTTTTTTTTGATATCTAAGCGAAAGCATACATTCATATTTAATCCATATTGATTTATGTTTTTGTATTTCTATTGAACAAGGCCACCGTGTCCCACTCTGCCTTCACAACTGTTTGCAGTCACACTGGATGGGAGTGCATGTGTGTGTAGGCAGATACATTTGGGTTAGTGCGCGTACATGTAGTGCTTTGTACTGGATATCTGTCAACTGTCTTGTGTTTATTTATTATAAAGAAATAAGGAAATTACAGATGACTTGAGCACACAATATTTAAAAGTAGAATGATTTTTAATCTCAAATATAAATACTTTGCACCAACAGGGGCATACGTACACGCACATGGATGCGTATGTGTAGGTGTGAAATGCTTAAAAGAAAAAAATTTTATTTAAGCAACTTTCTAAGAAAGGGAAAATTCAAAAAATGTTGAAAAATATTCTACTCAGTATTGACGCAAAATCTATAAAATAAAATAAATATTGTATTTAAGACTAAAATCATGCACACATTAATCATGAGTAAAATTTTCCTAGAGATAAAAACATTTTTATATGAAAAATGAAGCTCAAATTATGTTACAGGAGGTATACTGCAGTCAGAGCTGTCGAACCTGCATCAGCAGAAATTGAAAGAATATAAAAACCCTTTGGCTAACAAGGAGGTGAGATAAATTCTGATAAATAGGAGAATATAAAAACCTTTTAATTACAATTCGGTTGGTCACAATTTTATTATGAACAAGTATACGAGAATTGTAACAAATCGATGATTTTAAGATCCTTTTCAATGACTATTTCCAGAATTTATTCCTTTTCTAATAAACTTGGACAAGATTTCCGTTTTTGATGTAATCACACTTTTTATTTCCCCTGTATATTTATGATATCCTTCACAAAAAAGTAAAAGGGTTTGCCATTCCGTGTGCAATTTCTACAATATTAATATGGGACCCCATGATGTATATATACACTGGATTCTTATAAATAACGATGACGATTGAACGATGTCCGTCTGTCTGTCCGGCTGTCTGTACGTGAAATCGGTTTTCCCAAGTTCCCAGATGAGCTAGAGACTTCATTCTTGGACTGATGGATTGGAAATGAACTTCAGTAGAGTGGTATTTATATTCGGTTCCAGAGCTGGGCAGTTTACAGCTATTTCTCGACGCAAAATTAATACCAAACACCAATTATTTGTTTGTTTGTTTGTAAACTGAATCTATTTCATGCTTTGGGAAGCCTCAATTGTCTATTAAAAACTAAAAAAGTAAAAAAAATCCAGGGATGGAAAATTAAGTTTATTTTTTGAACATTTATTATTTTGTAGTACATGTAATAACTAAAATGTTTGAAAAATTTTAAGTTTTTTTTAAATAAAACCGTTTTATACATCATGCAGATTTGCATTGTTAAAAAGAAACAATTAAAATTTCGTTACCAGGGTTGTAAAATTAATTCCTTTTCATTCATAAAAGTAACAAAAAAGGTAACTGACGTTTTTTTTTGGTAACTGAAACTATTTTATAATTTAGGAAGCACAAAATTTATACTTAAAAATATCTGTAACGCCAGGCGAACGTTGGTGAAGGGTATATAAGATTCGACATAACCGAATATATAGGGAGTTTTTTTTATGAAGTGATACAACTTTGAGTTCGCATCACTGCTTTATTTGACCACCCATTTAGCAGCTGATAGTTGCTTTTTATTTAGTTTGCTTTGACATTTTATTATGGATCGACTTACACCAGAGCAACGCGTGCAAATTGTGGAAATTTTTAATCAAAATAATTCTTCTGTTCGATAAACCAATCGTGCACTTCGTTCATTCAAAATTTTATTTGCCGAATAAACAGAATTGTCGCATTTGGAGTGAGGAGAATCCACGAGCTTTTGTCGAACCACCATCCACAGAAAATTATTGTTTGGTGCGCTTTATGGGCTGGCGGAGTCATTGGCCCACATGTCTTCAAAAACGATGATGGTCAGAACGTTATTTCTTGTGACAATTGGTGTTCCAGATTGCGCCTTGTACGCGCCCGTGGCGGCCGCATGGCCCAAATCATATTTAAACATTAATGTCATAAAATTTTCTATCCAAGAAGAGCCGCTTCATTGATATCAACAATATATTACTATGCTTTATTACCATTTACACTTGTATCACTCTATAACAAGCACCCTATAGTACTTTTACTTGTTTGATTTACTGTTTGGTTTAATTTACTTGCTCTTCCTGTTTTTTCGCAGTCACAAATTGGCAGCTGTCAGCGGAAAAATTCATTTTTACAAAAACGGCCTCTTAGAGGACTTTTAATTTTATTTGGAACAAATATTTTTCTTAAGACTCCGCATTATGGAAAATGTAAAAAAAGTGATGAAAATGTTACAAGTTTTCTACAAAAGGGAACGTTCTTATTCAGACGTCTGAAAGTGAGGCTGTTTGTAGCTGATTAAATTTATGCTTCAGCTTCCACAGTTTGAATGGAAAAATTATAGCTTTTTTGAGCAACTCCACCATCGAAAGTTGCTCTTTGTGTACGCTTGTCCCAAAAATATTTTTACTTTGCGCCCAATTTTCCTTAAAAAGCTTTTAAAATGTCAAATAACTTTAAATAGAAAAAATATCTACAGTTTAATGTTTATTCAGGACCTTCCCCAGCGCAGTTGCTGTGCTGTTTTAAATAAGAAATGGAAACTTAAACTTCAGGGAGCACTTCTTATCTCCTTTAAACATCGCACTCGTTCCTACCACACAATGGAAAAGTTTTCGTATAAGACTTCTTGCAAGACATAAACAAACAAAAAAAAAAAATAATAAAATAATAATAATAATACAATTAAATAAAACTGAACAACCGATAAACATTCTAAACGCCTGATGATGGTTCTTCTATTGGCTTGAAGTAGTTCCTTCCTTCCATTTCTCCGAAATTGAATTTCATTTAGTTTGTCATTTCAGTTTTATTTCTCTCAACGTTTGTTGGCTGTTTTAAATTAAATATATTTTAATAGGATAACGACTGGATATGGCTAAAATAAATGTGGGAGCACCATTTAGATGTAAAACTTATCCTTATGAAAATTTATTGGGGGAGGGGGGGAGAGCAGCTGGAGAGACCATGCGATTATACGTTTTAGAGCAAAACACAAATAGAAAATAACATCAACAGGACTTGACACTTTGCAAAAACTTTCTCATACGCAGGAAACTAAAAATTATATATATATTTTTTAGAAAAGTATTTAAAAGGGAATGACAGTTTGACGTTTGAAATGAAGACGAGCAGTTTTAATGAATGAGTTTGTGCTTTTTAAAAATTTTAAATATTTATTTCGGTTTAACGCTTCATTTGAATTAGTAGCTCTGGTTAATAAAACTATTAAACGATAATTTGTTAATATATACAGACAGTAAAATCAGCCCTCAAAACACTGATTTAAGGCCTTCTTTTATACGCTTATTTTTACATATAAATTTGTTCTTATTTGTAATCCTTTTCCCTTAAAAAATTAACAAGAAATAAACAACTTAAGTCCGATTTAACAACTTGCGTTTAATCCTCTTGTTTTATTAAGACTTTTTCGCTTAAATTTCCAAACACTAACGAGTTTTTGCTCCCAATTACTTCAGAGGAGACAAGGAAGTTTTCCTAACTAATCATTTTATGAAAGGGTTTGCCAACAGAACTAGTGAAATTTAAAGAAACTGCGAAAATAGAAACAACAACTAAAAGTAACTTAAAACTATCTGTCACTTGTAATAAACGTCTCTCCTTCAACAGTGTATTTTGCTACAGCTGTCGCCAAGTATTTGAACTAAAATCCGACAATCTTATAAGCGGACATGATTAAAATTTTGTTTGAAGTGGCAAGAATGCAAGCAGCAACTGGCAGACGGTGTTGCAAGCTTAAATGGAATTGTTGAATGAAAGAAAATCGTTGTCAACATTATCAGCAGCCACAGAAAAATATATATGATTTTGAGCACAAAGAAAAAAATGGTAAAAATTCCACATACACTCACACATACAATGAGCACATACACATATGAAGGGTGTAGTTTGAATTAACGCAAGATTTTCATCCAGTAGGACACAATAGTTTAGAAAAAAATGTTTCCCAGATTCTCAGAATCCACCGGAAAGTCAAAGGAAATATTAAATTTTATATGGGCGGGAGGGTGCACCAGGATAATTGTATAGTTCTTTAAAACATTTCTTTTGCGATATTTTTTATAAAAAAAAACAGTCAAAACAAAAAAGGGTATTTCTTGCCTTATGGCATTTTCTTTTATGGAAAAAATGTTACCCTTTTTCACTTCTTTTCTTAAAATTGGCAGTTCGGAGGAGCTGTACAACCGAAATTATTTTTCTAAAGAATTTAGGATAAATTTTTAGAAACGAAGTCAATATCAGTTTCGACAAAAGGTCTTGCCTAAGTGGAGGTTTTAGTTTGAAAATTTTATACATTCTTTTGCCTCTTTGGCCACACTGTGCCACACGAATAGCAACATATTAATATCTTCAATGAATTCCGAAACACTCTCCAAAAACAGTAAAAAGTGATGTAAGAACCCTTTTTATTTTTTAAGATTTTTTTTCGCTAAAACAATCATTAAAAAATAATAGATGCTGCATTTCACTCCAACCATCCAGCCATCCATCACCAACGTTTTTACACTCACAACTGCAAATAATCTTGAGTTGAAAATGTAATTTTTTACAAAAAAATAGCAAAAAAAAAAAATAAAAATATGAGCATCTCTATTGATGCTGTTGAATATGCTCCAGCAAATGAATGCTTTTAAGCACTCGACATGCTGCAACATGTTTCAGATGTTGGGAATTTGAAGGTCAAGCTTTCAAGTTAAGCGACCATTAAATATCTGGCATTTAAAGAAGATAATAAGATTTCAGTTTGAGTTGCGGAAAATGTTGCAAGACTCTTTTGGCATTTTGTGGGAATATTTTTGGTATGAAAATAAACACCAGCATTTTAAAGGACATCAGGAAGTGTGAGTGTTACAACAAAAATTGTAAAACTATTTTCTTGAGCATCAAAAATATTATTTATAAAACTTTTAATTTTTTAAAATTGAACTTGTTAAACTGTTAAGTTTTTAAAAAATAACAAATTGACTTTACTGGCGATTTTGTTGTACAGAGTGGCGCAAAATAAATCCCCGTATCGTAAGATGTAATACAAAAAGACGGAAGTTAACCAAATATAGGTAATAAAAATTTTTACTAATTTTTCGATCTATTTTTTAAGCAATCAAACTATTTTTTAAACTTTATTTTTACACATTAAAATTTTATCCTATATCATTAATATTTCGATAAAATTTGGCAGCCTTCTTCTGAAAATCTTACAAGTTGTTTATAATAAAAATATTTCTTCAAGACGTTTAAACAAAATATTGAAAATTTCACTTAAATAATTTATATATAAAAAGTAGAAACAAAGTTATTAAAATAATTTAATTAGATGTATTGAAAAAGATGAAATGAAATGAAATTAAAATCAACTTGAAATAAAGTCCTTCCAGCTGCATTTTCATTTTTGTATGATTTCAATTCTTGTCAAACATTCCCGCTAAAATAATCCTCTTCCGGCTGACAATAACAACTTCTGCTTCTCTTCTTTTGCTGCAGTAATTGAAAAAGTTTTCGCAATAAACATTTTAATTGACATTAAACTTGAATGCCAAATCTGATTCTTCAGAAAAAACATTTTCAAAATAAATCTAATTAATTTCAAATACGCACGTAACTTTATGACGTTTAAGCGACCGTATAAAGACAAGGGATTAGGAAAAAAAAAATCTGAAATGCCTTTTCATCTAAAAGTGTTCATTTAAAGCAAAATAAATTTTAATGACACAATCCTTTTTCGTTCCCTGCTCATCGCTAGACGTTGCTAAACATATTAAATGGAACCCAGAGTTGGACAGTGGAACCAGATTGGAAAAATGCGTAGGACAGTAGTAGTTTCTTAGTTGAGTTAAGGAATTATATATTAACCAGACACCAAAACGATTTGATATCTATAAAAAAAGTTGATGTGTTTGATATAGTCGTTTTGTTAGTAGTTTTCAAATTGAATTTCAATATTTTTTTTCTAACTTTTTAGATAAATTTATCTTCACAATCCTATTATAATATTTATACTTTATCTTTTAGTTTATATTTTAATAGTCAGTCATTTTCTAATCGCTTAAATTTCATTGTCAAATTTGGTTCACATTCTTCCAAACGACCATTCACATCTCTTCTTTAGATAACATCTCTATTTTAGATAACAACCGATTTCCTGATTTTCCTTAAAATACTGAAAATAATTTGGCAAAAGGATAGAAATTCAAAATCCATTTAATGCCCCAAAATCCAACAGCAGTTTTTGCAAAATAAGATAATGGCTACAAGAAATTATGTCTATCCTTGTCTGCTTCCATCACGACGGACTTCGCTCTTTGACAGACTTCGGAACCGAAGGTTAAGGACCAGAGAATACCAGGTATGTTCTGTGAATAAGCTCTGGACCAGTTAACAAAAATCTCAAAAATATAGTAGAATTAGAGACGATATTATTGCAAATGAGATGAAAGAGCGTCTAATGCATCCTGAATAGTTATTCTTTGGTGTGAATTTCGGGCTGGTCGCTTCTTTGGTCCACAGTCTCAATGCCAAGTGCTTTACATCGATGATGACTAACTTCCTTTGGTCTGAATCAGATGATCTGGACATTGGCAAAATGGGATTTTAACAGGACACTGCTTCCCATGTCACACAGCTCATGTCACATTGGATATTCTGCGACAGCAGTTCGAGGGCATGGTCTTCTGATGTAAACAGACCACTGAGATCGTGCAATTGGATCTCGTTAGTCTTTTTGTTAAGGGGTTTTCTCAAGTCTTTAAATGAACCACTGCGGTACTAAAAGCCAACATAATCCAAGTCATCGAACATACCCAGCCTGATTTATGTGTAGCCATGGAATATTGGATATTTTAGATGTGCCAGAGAAGCCGCAGAGGACATTTGAAAACTTTTATATTCCACTCTTAAGGACATCAACAGCCTTTCAAATTAATAAATCCTTTCCATGATACCACAAGTACACACTTTGTTTTATTGAAATTTGAAAATAGCACCCGCTTAATCAAAATATATTCAATTAATAGATTTACAGTGAAAGCTCAGTTTGTGGACAGCTCTTATAAGCGAACATCTCTTTAAAACGGACCATTCTTAAATCTCCAGAACCGATTTCATAAAATTTTAAATATAATTGTTTTTTATTTCGTTCCAATAACCAGACATCTCCACCTCGCGGACAAAATCTTCGTCGACGAAGGGTGTCCGCCTATGAGAGCTTTCACTGTAATTGGACTTTGAGGTTATTTTTATTTTAATTAGTGATATTCGATATTTCGGCAAACTATTTGTAATTGTATCATTAAGAAAATTAATTTACTTTTTATTTTTTACTTAATTTTATTAAATTTTTAATTTAGTTTATTATAAATTAACTTCAGGATAATTTTTTATGGGCCTATGAGTCTGGCAGAGCGGGATAATTTTTATTAAATTCGTATGAAGACAACTTTTGTGTTTATGGTAAACGTTTTAATTAGTTCCTTTTAATTTAAATACCGCGGCTATTTATATAAAAGAAATTAATTAAGTTAATTATTGCTTAAAGGAAAGTTGTTTACATTTTAGCAACTGGTTTTTTTAATTATCATTAAAATAATAAATTTAAAATGTTTTCTAATCGCTACTGGTTTTGTTCTTTTGGCCTTTTGATATAATTTTCACAGAGTACCAAAGTGCGTATACGCTATATTATTTACTTAAGTGGGCATTTAATAACGCATACGTAGCAGTGCACCGCGAATGCACTACAAATCATGGACTTTCAAGAAATATATTTCCAGTTATTATACATGGAATTAGAAAAGCTTTTCATATCCACAGACATTTTAATTACTTTCAATTTTTATTTTGTTTTATTACCACTTCCCTTGCCACTAATCCCACTGTGCTTTGAGGATAACAAAAGCGATGTCTGCAATATAAAGATTTTTAATCTTTTTATTGTTTTAACCTTCTCTAAAAACTAAATAAAAAAAATTTATGCTGTAAAAAGAGCTCGAAAGAGAAAACAAACTTTAACAACAATTTTGAAACTGATGAGATGATGTTCATCATGAAATTTGTTGTTGTAAGTTTATGACATGTTTCATTTTACGGCCGGCACCAAACTTTCCCAAGTGTTGACAGTTAAATTTAAAATCAATTAAACTGACCGCCCTTATCAGTTGGCCATATCCCCAGGCTTTTTAAAAGTTATAAATTCACAAAACCATCCATCGTCTATCAAAAGGGAATTCTAAGCTCGTGTGTGGCAAAAATAAAAAAAGGCCGAAGAAAAGAAAGAGTTCGCTCTGCTCTTATAAAATAAGGTAAATAATAATAAAAGCTAATAAAAAATAACACCATAAAATACACTCAACAAATTGCACAAGACAACAGCAGCAGTCGAGGCTATAAAATAAAAACCCAACCCCATAAATTCTACATTCAAGGAATTCTCCATGGCCGCTGTATTAGAAAATAAATTCCGTATTGGGGAAAACGTTATTGCACTGCTGCTGAAATATTTCACAACAATTGCAATGATTCTTGCCAGCAATTTCATTAAAAATGTAAGAAGCGTAAGTGTCAATAGAAAAAATAAAAAAATGGACAAAATGAAAAATAAATTATATAAAAATAGTGTCGACGCCAACGCCAAACTCATTTACATTCTTCCAACCGCTACACCTAATAAAGCCCTAAAGTCACGAACCAATTTAAATGTATTAAATAATACAAAAACAAAAACAAACAAAAAGTACTTCTTTCTGAATTCGAAGTACAGCGCATTTAAACAGAGTCTGGCAGAGCGGGCTAATTTTTATTAAATTTGTATGAAGACAACTTTTGTGTTTAGGGTAAATGTTTTAATTACGTTCTTATTTATTTAAATAAAAGACATTAATCAAGTTAATTATGGCTTAAAGGAAAGTTGTTTGCATTTTGGTAACTGCTTTTTTTTTTTATTTGTTTTAAGTAACCCTGTCCAACTGTCTGCATGTCATGGGCTGTAACTTCTGGCCATCAGTAGGCGTCCACTTGATTCTTAAAACATTCGCGAAGTTCAGCACAAACTCTCAAAGCCCGTATTTGTATTTAATTGGGCTGGCACTCAGAGGATGACCTCTAGTTTTATCGTGCAAGTACCGTAATTACGAATGGAAGTGATAGTTTTGAGAGGACACGTGGAGGATGATGAGAAGAGGGGACGATTTTTTTACCGATTATATTCTTTCTAGTAAGAAACCGAGTTCAAGTTCTTCTGTTTCGTAGTCTACATTTTAGTTGCTTCAGACATCAGCTGATTTGAGAATTATGTAGATAAAAAGAGCCATAAAAACTTTTAAAGTTTTTCCAAAACTCAAGGAATGAATTTAATTTTTTCTAAAAAATTCCAAGTTCTTTAAAGGATATTATTAGAATTTTATATGATTTCTTTAATAATTTGAGCAATAGGGAGGCTCAATTGTGTAATCGAATAAACTTGTAATCCTTTTCATATAAAAAGGCCTTGAGCTCAATAAATAATGAAATAAAATATTAAAAAGGATCTTCCATAAAGCGCTTCTCATTTTGTGTGTGGGATAATACCGAAATGATTTCTTTGAAAATCCGTTGTTCGTCCCGCCTTCTCCGGATGAAGTCTATCTGAAATGTCAAATTTCCCGTGACTCCTGCCCATAAATCAGGATGAGTTTGAACGATGTCATGAATTTAGTTGGCTTCGGTAGCCGCTACAGGTTTTGGCTTATTGCCATGCACCTGCGGGGATAAAGAAACTCCCACAAGAAAAAATCGAACGGAGTTAAATCGCATTATCTCGGTCGCCAGTTCACATCTGGCATGACATGGGATGAATTGCACATGGCGCTGTCCTGTTGAAACCGCCTGCTGTTGGTGTTCCGATCATCCGATTCAAGCCAAAAATAGTTGGCACCGTTCTACCTATTGCTCTCGCCATTAATAACGATAGCCTGGGAACGTCCTCTGATTCGTGTGCATACGCTCAGGAACAGCAGCCATCTTTTCTATAGCGCGTACATTTCTTTGATCTGCGCGTGTAGGTCGATCGTTCACCAAATCAAAGGACTCAAATTTATCCATCATATTGAGAGTAGTCCTCGCGGTAGGACGATTATGGTCATCGTAAAGAGGGCACGTTAAGTTGCCCGAATAAAACACTCATTTTGATAAAACAATTTTAGTAATTCCAAGTTGATGATGAAGTCCATATCCGGCACTACAGACTGAATAAATAACAACAATTTTGGCCGATTTATCTTCAACAAGATGGCCATTATCAACTGCTAAAGTTGAGAAGTCCCTATTGGAAGACCCTTTACACATAAGTTTTTATTGTAGTTGCTCTTCATTTTGATTGCAATTTCTGTAGTTCGTTCTGTGGCGATTTTTATATCCGCCACTCAATTTAATGACATAGTAAATTAATCGATTAATTAGCTAAATTTGCCATCACTAGCAACAACTATTGCCTGCATACACTCTTCTCCATAGTAACCAACAAATACATGAATGTATGAATGCATGTGTATGTGTATGTGTATGTTTGTGTGTGTGTGCGTTTGGCAGTTATTGCTATTCCACATGCATGCTGGGCTATTAATGTCCCTGATATTGTTGTTGCGATTACTTTGGCTGCCGTGATATTGTGGTACGTTGGTGATATATGAAGTCACTGTTCAACCATCCGTCAAACCAACAAAACTAATGAGAAACAAACAGAGCGCAGCAACGACAAAAACAAAAAGGCAATTCATTTTCATGTTGTTCGTTCGTATTAGGAGAGAGCGAGCATTCGCGTGTTTTTGCCAAAGAGAAGAAAAAAAAACAAGTTAATTACTAATTCCAGTATTCCTCTATTAAGGGACTTAGGCTAATGTAAAGGGTGATTTTTTTTTTGGGTAGCAGAATGTTGAAATGGAATATAACAGAGATGAATTTTTTAAATTGTCATGAAATTTATTTCATTCGAAAAATAAACTTCTGGCGTTATAGTTTCAATGAGACTTTCGGCATATGACCGCACGGCTGGGCACGCCTGTAGTGTAATCTGGAGGTACTATTTTCGATAACTCTTTTAAGCATAAGCGGTAAATGTTATCGATGAATTATTAAATATTCTGAGTCAAAGTATCCCCACAATACAGATGAAAATGTCTTAATATTTCCTTGAGTCTAATGACATTTTCTTTTCTAGAAAAAATTTAAAATTTGTGCACTTCATTTCCTTAAAGAGTCAGATTTGTGGAGCTCTGAAACAAAAATTATTTTGCGTCAGGGATTTAGGATTAATTTCTTATAAATTCTTTATTTACAAATGATAGAATGTTGCCATTTTCTATTAAAAAGTGCGACAAATGTTGCACTTTTTGCTAGAAAATAAATCAACATAAACGATTCCTTAAAAGTTAAAAATAAACTAAGCTTGTTTGAAAAATTTTATGTATAATTTTACAGGGCGCCCTTAATTTTTTTTTTTCGCCCTCGTCGATGCCATTCAAAAACATGGAGTTCAACTTGGCGCACATAATTGTTGGTGCCCTGCTTACACACATCAAGCTAAACGGATAAATAAATTCATATACATGAGCTGTGTATGCGACAGCAACCTACGCTTCCTTAAACAAACACTAAAATAAATAAATAAACACATTTGAGGAGAACAGCAGCCACCAACGACTGGCAAAAAAAGGGTTAAAGGTTTTATGGTGTGACGAATCTGTTTATTTTTGTTTGAGTGCGTGTGTGTGAGTGGCTGGTTGATTTGCTGCTTTTAATCTCGGAAAAAAAAAAAAACACACGCACACAAACTAACAATATTATAAAAATAGGCAACACATCATTTGCAGTGGCCACACAAGTGAAAAATTTCCAACTACTTTTTCGTCCTTTTTTCGGCCTTGTGGCTTGTGCCAGCCGCCAAATGGAAATATTTGCCAAGACTATTAAAAGTTATGAAGTGCCAACAAAGAGTTTAAGTGATTTAGTGAAATCGCAGCGATTATTAATAAATAGATTTATTGAATTCTCAAGTTCTTTTCTAAAAAAGAATGCAACATTTCTTACACTTTTTAAAAAAACAAAGAATTTATTAGAAATAAATCCATCATTTAATGTGGTAAATTACTTTCGTTTTAAAACTCCTCCAAACGGCTACTTTTTTTAGGAAAAAAAGAGGGTGAAAATGTTACACTTTTTTCAGAAAAGAAAGCGCCATTCGAAAAAACAAAATATAAGTAAATAATCTCTTCTATTCCCAAAGAAAAAAAAAAACAAACTGTCTATAGTTTACCATTTCACATCCTCAATATTTTTGAAAGCAAAACTTTTAGGAGCGATTTCCTAAACTTAACACTGAGTATTTAAAGGTCAAATGTTTGACAAGTGTGAATGCGGCTTGAGAAAACGTTAAGGTTAACTGCACTGGAAACATAACTAACAACTCTATATTTAATATATATATATGTATATTTTTAATTTCAATTTAACAGTTAAATTATAAATTCTTTGACACGAAGTTATTTTTTTCAGTGCATTTTATGTAACATTAACAAACCTCGTATTTATTGCCAAACAGTTGACACGTCAAAATATTTTTATTTGTGTTCTCTTAATTTCTTTTATAGTCTTTATAAAACTGTAACTGCCACTTTATGTTTCCCCGTGAAAAAGGGTTTCCTCAAACTCCCATTCCCATGTTGCCGGCACCATCCTCATGATTATTTGTAATTTATGTGAGCAAATGTTTGTGTAAATGATTCATTCCTTCATGATCTTTTTTTCCACTTTATTTATTTATCTCTTTTTGTTGTATATTTATTTTATTGTAACTAGACTGGCAATATGTTGTAAGTATAGCTGCTGTCAGTAATATAATCTCCTGCATTGTTGTCTGTAGTTTTTCTATTTTGCGTTGTTGTCGTTGTCAATATTCCAACGAAATAGATTTAATGCTAAATAAACAAACTGTTCGGTAGTAATTTATGCGGTTGTAAGTGGCAACAGTTCTGCTGGCAGCATAATTTATTTGGAAAATATGTTCCCCGTTGGGGATGAGAGATAAACGAAAAATAATAACCTCAAGTACTTTTTCAGACGAAATTGTTTTTATATGATTTTGTTTGTCTTTCCAAATTTGGCTGCCTTTTTTCACAAGGATAGAGCGAAGTTGAAGAGTTCTTGAGTCAATGATTTCTAGTTATTCTGGACTTTTTGATTTATTTTAATTACAGTATTTCAAAGCTGGGGGTCTTTTTACATAAAATCCTTTTAACTTCCCGCTAGGAAAATTGAAAATTCTCAAACACCGGGAAGTTATTGGTTTTGCCCCCTTTTTCCTTTAAATGTTAATAAGATCTCGACATTATGAGTCCCTGGGAAATGTTCCTCAATAAATTTAGAGAAGGTGTCAAAATGTCTGTATAAATGTGTGGTTGTGTGTCTGTGTGTATGTACGTGTGTGACCCGCTAACAACCTCTGAACGACTGAGCCGTAACCATCCAAACTAAAAGACTTTTAGAGAGCCTTCCTGAACATAAAGATGATGTGATTTTGAATCTATTCCAACTGGAAGATTTCAAGACCTCCCAAAATAGTTTTTTCAAAGTGTTTGGGAACATTTATTAAATCGGGAAGTTATTGATTTAACCCCATTTTGAAATAAAAAACTAAATTTCTTATCAGATCGCGACATTTTGAGTCTCAGAAAGAGTCTCTAGTTTCTGACAAATTTTTAGAGGTTCTCACTATTGTATGTGTGTGTGTGTATGAGTGTATATGATCCGCTTTTAACTTGTGAAGGACTGAGCCAAATCCCCTCAAATTGGAAGATTGAATGCTTGATTTCAAGACATCCCCAAAAAGCTTTTACAAAGTGGTTTTGAAATTTTGAAAAACTCGCGAAGTTATTGGTTTTACCCAATTTTGCTAAAACTGAATTCTCAAGAGTTTTCGACAATTTGAGTTTTGAGGTAGCGTTTCTGATTACCTACACGATCGTGTCACTATGTCCCCATTTATGTGTGTGTGCGTGTATGTCGTAAAAAATTATATTAAAATTTGTTATAGTTTGTTTTCAAAACAAGTTCTTGAAAGAAGCGCCAAAGGAACTGAATGCCTACAAAAATTTGAAAAATATTTATGAAAACCACCGGCCGGCCAATGGAAATCAATAATTATCAGTCGGCTTAGAGAAATCGCCATTATTAAGTAGGTGTAGTCGGTGATTTGCAGGTCTAACCATTTGGGGACTGCACATTCAATTACTGAGACACAAAAGGACTCGAGAAGCGATCAATTAAAAATGACATCAGAGTAGACATTCTTCCTACTTTTAAGTGAGAAAAAAAATATAAAAACAAAATTTTGAAGCCATTGAAACTCAGGTTTTGTATTCACTTTGCTCTTGTGATTTACAAAATTGCGCCTAAAGCTGATTTATTTTGCCAACCGGTCCGCAATCGAGGACTCATAACGAATTCATGCCATCACTGCTGACAGCGAGAGTGTGTAAATTATGCATGTAAACGTATTTAGATTTGAACACGGTTAAGTAAATTGATATTTTTCTTTGTTGTTTTATTAGTTTTCTCTGGGATTTGCGGCATAAAATGCTGCTGATACATTTCAATTTATCTATTTTGCAAAATGTTCATGTGAAATGTTGTATATCGGCGATGACTACATGAATTTATTTGTGTGTGTGTGTGTTTGTGTGTGTGTTTGTGTGTGTACATGTGTTGTTATGTCACGATACATGAACAATAAAATAACCTCTGGAACAAGATTTTGTATAAAAACATAAACATTCAAACACATTCAGGCATGCATGAGACATGTACGAGTACATTATTTGTGGTTTTCATGAATAACCACGTATGTCGATATATGCAATTTGTATCAGGCAGCAACCGTAATAACTCTTTTGTAGGCTTTATGCAAATAAATTAATTGGTTATTATTGGTTTGCGTTATTAATTATTTAAACACTCATAAATTATAACACCGGGCAACAAAATAATATTATATCTTCAATGAAATTGTAATCGTGTGTTTTAAAAAATTTATAAAGAATTCGAACTGATCATTGACGGCGAAATGCACACAAAAACTAGCACGAACGCTTTGATTTTTTTTTTAAATAAAACTTGAGAAAAAAGAACCAGCACCATCAAAATTATATTGAAGATTCTGTAATATTTTTAATATTCATTTAAATTTATATAATTTATTTATTATTTTTTTAAATTTTGTTATTTATTTATTTTCTCTTTCGGAAATTTAAAAAAAAGTGGAAAAAATTATGCTGCAGAATTTTTTTTATAAATAAAAATAAAATCAAAACCCGTAACGTTTATAAATTTTATTTGAAACATCACATTTCAATCATTATTTCCTGAGTTTTATTTTTCTCCTAGAAAATAAAACTTGTTTTCTGAGCTTTATTTTTATCCTCAGACCCGACTTTTCTTTTTCGTTCATAAAATAAAAGTTATTTTTTGATTTTTATTTAATTCTTTAAGAATTAAACCGGAACTCCCGTTAGAATCCATGCATATCGTTGCCGCAATGTTGCCTGATATGTTGAAGTGGAAGCATGATTTCACATGTCGTATGACGACTGCAATTAAGGACTTGTTGAAATTTAAAACCCTTGAAAGTTAAGCTGTCGGTCGACTCGACTAGTCACTATTTGATGCCGACAAACCAGGCAAAAATGACACCATGAAGGCCAAAATTGTTCGTGATGCTCGTGGCATATTGAAATATGTGGCCTACAGTTTGATGATGCGAATAAAAATATTTTTAGATTGAAGTTTAATTTTTCGTTTTTTTTACAATTTTAAAAACTATTAAATTTTCATTGTCTTCGTGCTATTTTCCCCTCTTATAATTTTGGGTCCTACATGCCTGGCATTTCCCCTGAGATGTTCCTGTCACTTGTTATAAAGTTTTATTTCAGGAATTCGTGGTACGAAACAAGGCTTAAGATATACTGGGCAAACATTTGCTATAAAATTTTTTAGGAAGTTTATGAATACTTTAATGCTGAGAATTTTAAGGGACAAGTAGGAAAAATAATCAAGCGGTGATTTAAATTTCTTAAACTAAGAAACAAGTATTTTTTTGTTCCGAGTATCACAATGAACCGTCAGTTAAGCCACGTTCACACTTTTCAAATGTTTGTCGGAAATAACGTAACCACTACATTAAAAAATATTTGTATTTGTTTATCAAATACGCTTTTTAAGTAAAAAAAAATCCTTTATAACGAATATACACAGGCATGCAGCCCGATATTATTGGGAACTGTTTAACTCAATAAAAAAGGGTTTCTCTAATAGTTAGTGGTTACGCTTTTCGGAGTATATATTTAACAAGTGTTAACGTGCCTTTAAGTTTTGTTAATATTATTTTATTTTTGCGGAAATGAAAATTATTATGCATTAATTTTATTTAAAAAAATCATTTTAAATAAAAACTTACAAAAACCTTTCAAAATATGTCAAAATATTTTGTATGAATAAAGAAAAATGCACATACGCCGTTATCCATGAGAATAATAAATTGATAGAAATAAATAAAACATTTTTGCTGTGGAAGCGAAAAGGAAATAAAAAAAGTGAACAAATCACGAAATCCACTGAGCAGATTTAACTCCAGCGAGAGAGTGTATTTCGGTTTAGGGAGGAGAGCTGAAATGAATGTCGTATTTTGTGATTCTCGTGTTTAATGATTGTTAAGAGTACTTTTGATTTTGTTTTGTTGTTAATCTTTTGTTTTTGTGCTCGTTCTGGTAAAATGTGTTGGTTGTTGTTGTTGTTTTTGCTGTTGTTATTCTGCGGCTAATCGTTTGAATTAGAATATTGAAGTAATTTATTTTGTATTGGTTACATTTTTATTTGGTATGAGTATTTAATTCCAACTACTACTGACTGACTGATACTTGTGTGGGTGGATGGGTGTTTGGTTTAGCGCTTAGTTGATTTAATATTCCTGTGAGTGTGTGTGTGTGTGTGTGTGAAGAGCTGACTTTTGTTGTTAACCCTGTTGGCCAGATTTTCGAGTGTTTAATCTTGCTTGATTTAATTGTATTTTGATGTGGCAATACCATTATAAAAACTGAAGCATATAAAAGTGGCATCACTGGCACATATTTTTACTATAAACAGCTGATCAGCATTATTGTTCTAGTAGGGTCGTTTTCGAAAGAATTCCAGAGGCTACTACACGCCGGCAGTTGTTCTATAAGTCGGTAGCCTGCTGTGCTGAGTACGAAAGCAAAGCTGAATACTTATTGACATCGTTTTAAATTTTTTTTTTTAGAATTTGAAGTAATTTTACAAAAAAATTTAATATTTTAATAAAAAGTTTTTGATGACAAAATAAAGGCAATTTTTTAGCCACGTTATGATTAGAATTAGAATTAATAAAATCGTACTGAGTTACATTGTAGCTTTCCATGCCGTACAGCTTCGGCTAGATGTTATAGAAATTATAACACTTCAAATAAATGCGCCAGCTGATACGTAACATTACTTTACGATTTTACTAATTCTATCTTAATGACGAAATAAGAGTTCGTTGTTGTATTTTACTGTGTGGTAAAATGCCTCCAAGGACTTTTACAGTCTGGGTCTCATGTGTTGCGGCATGTTACTGTAGCTGTGTATTGCGGGCGTGGTCAACTGGGCATAGTCTCAATTAGTTTAGATTATGTAACTTTTTGGTTTGCTTTTAGGTCGATGCATGAAATATTCGTAATACTTGAATTGTACTTCTGTTTAGTAGTTCACTGTGTGAGTATGTGTGTGAGTGTGTGCGTGTGGCAAGAGGCTGGTCGTAGTAACAACAATATCCATCAGTGCTTAATAACGTTAATAACACCAAATAAACGTTTGTAAATGGTATTTGTACGTGGTTTATACTTCTGAAATTCACATCTACGAGAGAACGCACAACAATTATTTGCGGTTCTCTTGAATAACAGCACATTTTCATTTCTACCCATTGGCTGCGTTATTTTTGCCATCATATTTTATAGTGTAAAAATAAGCCCCGTTCGTTATATATTCTTGTATCTGCACAATCTTTCAGACTATTTATTTCAACACGCATAAAACCAGTCACGTCTGCTATGGCTGGCGCTGGCAAAGGTGTTGGCTTATAAATATTTGATTAATTTAGAATCATGTCATCTTTAGAAAAAAAGGCAAATAGGAGTAAGAAAAACTTATAAATTTATAAAAAGTTATAACAACTTCAGATCAACTTTTTTGCTCTATTAATAATTATTTAAATATAATTCAGTCTGACACCCACTCTTGATTATTAAGCAAAAGTCTGCGTTCCAGAAAGGCAATCATATTCAAGGATGGGGATGATAAAAGAAATTATGAATAAAAAAAAAGGTTTCCCATTCATGGAGCCTTTTGGTTTTATTTGTGATGAGGAGTAATTCTTTATGACGTTTTGCGTAAAAACAAGCGGATAAAGACAATTAATTAAATAGAAACCTTTTTCAAAAAATATCGCATGCGAGATTTTTACTTAGACATCCGTACAAATCCTATCAGAGAACTAAAGAATTAAAAATTTGCTTGAATTAATAAATTCAAAAGATATAAAAACTTCGAATCAACTTTGTTGCTCCGTTACTAATTATTTAAGTATAATTAAGTCTGATACCCACTCTAGATCATTAAGCAAAAAGTCCGTATTTCAGAAAGGCAATCGCAATCAATTGTAGTCCTACAAAAAAGCTTAACCTGGAATAGTGCTGCTCCGAGCTCTTCCAATAGCTCGTTTTTGCTTTTCAAATCACAGTGTAATTTAAATGGGTTTGATCAGAGGCTTTTGTCAAATATATGCGATCCAAACAGTTCGTAGCAACCATTAATAATTTTGCCAAGCATGAAAGGATATAAAGTTCGGTCTCAAGCTCCCCTATTTTATGGCGCTGAATAAGTCTGAGCCTAGTTTATTTTTTGTTCCATCCTGCTACCCAGATTGGAAGCTGTTTTCCCTGCTAAATATTTAAAATGATTTACACAATTAAGGCCTATTGGAAGGCCACTTTATTTATTATTTTTACTGCCGTTTATCCGTTTGAGTTGTGTTTTCAGTGGCAGCATTTGCTGCATTCGTTGTTTTGTCATTTAATGACTGCAATTAGTGTAATAATTATCTCTGGTTTTACTTCACAACTGAACCAGCCAAACGGAAGGAAACTTAGACACACAGACATAATCTAATTTGCAAAAAAAAAGAAAAAAACAAAACAGAAAAAGACGATAAAAACCTTGTAGAAAATAAAGAACAAAGAAGATATTTTTTGATGCTATAAAACAAAAATTTGGCCACTGAGTGTGTTTTTATATCACAAGATAAAAAGCATTATAGTAATAATATTATTTAGAAACAAAAAGAGGGTGTCCTTGTTGAATAAAACCGTCTAAATAGCTCAACCCTGATTACAAAAAACCACAAAACTTCTCGATGTTTGTCGATGGCGAACTCATTGTCAAAATATAAAATATTAGAGTCGAACTTATTTGTTCTTTTTTCTTAAGGTTCAGTCTGTTATTATTTTTCTCATGTAACTCTCAATGGGTTTGTGAAAGTTTGTGCACAAACTATGAGATTTTTTTTTTTTACTTACAAGTTTTTATAGAATTTTGTTAAACATTTTTAATTTGTTAAAAAAAATTTACTACGCCCCGAGGTTCTTTTTTTTTTTAAATTAAATGACTGTTTATTTTAAGATCCTATTATTTATATCTAGTGCCGTTGAAAATATGTTAACGATGTATCAAATATGAATATATGCGAGGTCTGTTAGAAGCATTAAACAAATTTTGAAGTTGTGTGGGTTACATAAATTTGATTAGTGCTCTTTTACAAAAGCGATATTTAAAGCCAGAGCCGAAAATTGACTGGACATATTCTCTCCTCCGTTCTCTGCTACTTTTCGCAATATAAACGCAAATATGGGGTGTTTTTTATAGAGTGATACAACTTTGAGTTGTCATCACTGCTTTATTTGACCACCCTTTTAACAGCTGATAGTTGCTTTTTGTTTAGTTTGCTTCGACATTCCATTATGGATAGACTTACACCAGAGCAACGCGTGCAAATTGTGGAAATTGTTAACCAAAATAATGGTTCTGTTCGTCAAACTTATCGAGCACTTCGTCCTTTCAAAATTTTTTTTTCCGATGAAGCCCATTTTTGTTTGAATGGGTACGTAAATAAATAGAATTGTCGCATTTGGAAAGAGGAGAATCCACAAGCTTTTGTCGAGACACCATTACATTCAGAGAAAATGACTGTTTGGTGCGCTTTATGGGCTGGTGGAGTCAGTGGATGTCTTCAAAAACGATAATGGTCAGAATGTTACTGTTTGTGAAAACTGGTGTTCCAGATTGCGCCTTGTACGCGCCAGCCGTGGCGGCCACATGACCGAAATCATATTTAAACATTAATGTCATAAAATTTTCCATCCAACAAAGACCGTTTCATTGATATCAAAAATATATTACAATATTTTATTATGATTTAAACTTGTATCACTCTATAAAAAACACCCTATACTAAGTAAACAAACTTGTCTGACCAATTCGTTTCAAAATAAAGAGAGAATTGTTCAAAATATTATTTAGTATGTTGGCAGTGGACATACGATGATTATGATTTGAGTCAGAAAAATGCCAGCCAGGCGCACAAGCTTTTTGAAGATGGTCGAGTTAATGTGACCCAGTATAGACTCGTTAGATACAATTTTTTAGAAAATAAAGAGTTGCTGAGGTTATCGGCATATCGCTTGCGGATGAGTTGATCCATAAATTGCTTGAGTTCGACCAACAGAAAAGGATGTCGTTTGCAAAAAGGCTCAGGAAGCGTTAAATGACGTTTATGGCTACGCCATCGAAAGGGTGGTGGATCTGTGGAACAAAAAAAGTATCAATGAGGCAACTTAATGCCATCCTAAGAACAGCTTAAGTAGTGGTTTTATGAAAGAAAAACTACTTCTAGATAAACGAATACGAAAAAACGAAATAAATAAAATGTTTTGAAATTATTATAAATTTTTTGCTTTCAATAAGAACTTCACTAACGTGTCGTGATTTGCACAATCAGGACTTTAGTAGAAGTTTTTTATAAAGATTTCTATGGAAGTGGACTTTGTTGTTTTCAAAGTTAATTAATCTAAACATTTTTTTCATCTTAAAGTCACTTTGAAAAATTAAATAATTTGCATCATGTTGTAGTGAACAGTGCCACTATTTCCTTGCATGCACATGTGCGTGCTCCGAGATGGAAAGAAATCATTGTCGACAGGTTGAGGTGCCACTTCTAATTGCCCTGTCAGATGGCATTAACAGTTTTGCCTAAAATAATTTTTAGCATTTTTATATTAAATATATTTATTCCCATCGCAGTCGAACCAACAAAATAAAAAAGAAAAACGTTTATGCTTGAGAAAACAACTTGAACACAATTCACCCTAATCACTGCTAATCCCTCCCCTCCACCCCTTAAGCCATCATATTCCAATTGGGTCATTGTACTACTGCCTGCTATCTATCTGCTAAATTGTGTTTCTGCTACCGTTTTAGCTTTTTGTGAAGTGCTTCGTGACACAGAAATAACCTAAACAATTTGCAGAAGAAGAGGAAGGAGATGAAGAAAACAGGGAAAATAATAATAAAAAGCAAACACATAAAGAAATAATGAAATGTGAGAAAAGATGTAAGAAAATGCCGGCATTCAGGCTTTAACTGATTTTTTCATCACTCGCAGAGATGTTTGACAAACGCTGTCGTTAGTCATCCTTCAACTTTTCATTTCAGCCACTCATTTTTCATTTGACGATGTATTTTTTCTTGTTGTTGTTGTTGTATATCTTTTTATCCTTCCCTTGTTTAACTATCAATTATAATTTTTAGCTAAAACTCATTATGGTTTTTTGTTTGTTGGCGTTGTTCGTGTTTGTTTATGAGCCAATTCCGTGCATGATGTTTAAAAATGATTTCACTTGGAAACATTTTTTCACAAAATTCCGTGGGTGGTTGGAGTTTTGTGAGGATTTTTAAGAAACTGAAAATTCAAGACAAATAATTACTGACTTGTAAACTGTTTAAGGACTCTTCACGAAACAAACAAACAGAGTCGCTCTGGCCCACAATCAGCGGCAATACTACGAGACATTCGTGGACTCAAAGCTTTGCAACTTAAATTTCATAAAATATTTTTTCTATTCTATATAATTCTCTTATAAACTTTTGACAAACAACAAAATCGTTGGAGGGATGTCAACATCAAGTCTTTAACAAAATTCTCAGTTGGTGAGGGAAAATATTGTAAATTTTACGTTTTGAAATTTGAAGTTCATAATTAATGATGCCAACAAAAATTTGATTAATTGCCTGAGGTTGCTTGGATATGTGTGTGTGTGTGTGTGTATGTGTTTGTGTCAATAATCCTGGAGGGGGCATAATTAGATTTCAACACTTAACTAACACTTTTCGCTTGCACTTGAAACAATTATAACTTCTTCCACATGCTGAAGTAATTTATTTTATTTTTTTTATTTTAATATTTTAATTTCCTGTTTAGATTGAATATTTTTTGAAACACAATTTGCTCCTCAACGCTCACAGCTGCGTTCTGACTTTAATTTTATATACCGACTTTGTTTTCGATATCAAGTGAAATATTAAATTCATAAACTTTTGCAAATGAGATCCACGATACGTAAATGTAAATGATGTTCTCTAATGGAACGCTGACATGAGAGGAGTTAGTAAATCACCGCGGATGTGTGGCAAATGTGACTTTTTTTCTTTGATAAATTTGCTATTTTCCCTTCATGCATGCTTCGGCATGTCTGCTTTACGTTTCTCTACGACTTGTAATATGTTTCAATTTGCAAGACATTTTGAGTGCAGATAACGAATGTTTCAGGCAGAGTGAAGTGGGTATTAGAAGACTTATAAGGTGAGCGACATGGAAACACAGGAACTCTGAGAAAAGGAGTACCTGTAAGTCAGATTGAATACTAGGGGGCTGACTGGAAAGATAAAATAATGACAGACGCCTCGAGAGCTGCACTAGTGTGGCCTCCAAAGTTAATGGTGATCACTCCACTTTTTAATGTGTTAAGAGCCCGTTACTTCTTGAAATTTAAAAAAAAGGATATGAAGGAATTATCCAAACGGCACTACGGGAGCTAAAACAAAAGTGTGTTCCCTTCAGTTTGGTACACTTCTCGTATTCTTTTTTTTCATAATACAATTGCTACAAATAGAAACTGTTGTAGGGCAGCGGTTTTCGAAAACAGCTATTCTGCTCTGCTGGGTAAAATGAATATTTGAAATTGATGTTCGATTTCTCTTGTTTCTAAGAATATTTATCATGTTCTTACTGAATCTAAAACACTCTTCAAACAATTAGACTATAAAAATTAGATTTAATTTCGTAAGAAAGTTGTTGCAGTTGTTAAATACAATTTATCGTATCATTGTTATTATGACGATTATTATTATTATTATTATTATTATTATTATTATTATTATTATTATTATTATTATTATTATTATAATTATTATTATTCTTTATTACATTTACATGTTCAAAAATCTACGCTGGTCAAATATAATAATTTTTATGAATTGATTAATAGAATTTGAGGTATTTTCCATTGATAAAAATCATAATTTTTAAATAAATATTTTTTAAAAAATTTAGTGACACCCGCTACTAAGATAGGGAGGGGAACCTGTGGTCTGAAATCTTAGTTTTTAAAACAAACACGCTTGTAAGAGAAAAGGGGAATAACATATTTCCAGCTCATATTTATAAGCCCCGAACCAAATTGTGACGCACGCTACATATTCATTAACCACGCCAGCCATTCTTATCTAGTTATGACTTAGGCAATACATTTCATTAGTCTCCGAAACCCTTGTTTATTCAGTTCCTCGAGCTGTTTAAATTAAGCAAGAAAGCTTCAGACGTTTTTAATATAAAAGGGCGTAAAATAATGTTTTTAATAACCTTTTTTTTGTTCTGTTACACAAGTGTCGTTATAATACCGATAAAAATTTATTTAAACAAGTTAATTAAATATTTTTCTTTGAGAGTTTGTAGTGCAACAACAATAGAAGAAAATTCTTTTTCTGCTTTTAAAATAAAATTCAAAACGAAAATTTTTATTTAATTTTACTAAAAAGTGCACTATTTGTATCCGAAATTTTTACTAATTTTCTATTATATTTCTTTGGCTTATAAAATATTTACCCCTATTCCATAACTATTTGTCGACGTCAACGTCAAGACAATATCAGAAATTAGACAATTAATTACACTTCTCTTCTTTTAACAGCCTCTTGTTATTTTCTAGGCGTTACGATAAAGTCAGAGACATCAGCAACAGTCAATTATTGTAAGCAACTGTTCCCTTTTTGGTATTATCTTGACGTTGACGTCGACAAATTGTTATAGAATAAAGATTATTATAAAATCGACTTAGGCTTTTTTCGTATTAACCCATGGATTTTTAGTGGCTTTAATGCACTTGTTGCATTACCCTCGTCATAAAAACTTCCTTGACTTTGTCACAGCACACTTTGAATAAGTTTTAATTGTGGTTAAAGTTATTTGGGAAAATGGGTGGCCTGTACAGCAGCTCAGCTGACTATCAGTGTTGCTCTAGTTGGACTAATAGCATTATTTAAAGTATCAAGAAATTATAGCGGAAGAAATGTCAAATCCAAACAAACACTTTTTTATACTCTTTTGCATAAATTATTTTCCGCTAAATCGTTTGGCTGAACTGTTTGTGACATTATCAAAGGACGCCTGTTTTTACTGACTACCTGCAGTGAATACTGAATGAGTTTTAACTGTCCAGATAAATCAAATGGACATATTGTATCGCCGGTCTATCCTCTCGAGCTAGGAAATTATATCAAGAAGCGATAATAAAATTGAATGTGGCAATAAAATCAGAAGTATTTTCAATGACTGTTGATTTATGGATCACAGCACTAAATGGTTGATTAAACGTTAGAAAATTAATATGAAGAAGTATTTCAAATACTTTGAGTTTTTTTTTTATTCACTTTTTTATTAAACAGTTCCCTTAAATAAATGATAATCCATAACATCTGGTCATGTAACAGGGGATGCAATAAACAATTTTAGCTCGGGAGTCTATAATATTTACAGCCATTTATTTTGATTGCCACAGCCTTTAAACTCGCAACAAACATGTGCTGTTCGCCGGCGTAGGGCGCATTACAAAAACGCTCCAACAACTTGATAAAGAAAACATAAAATCCGAATGACAATAAAATAGTGAATGTATTAAATTCAATAACATCTTTTAGCAAACACTAAATAAGTGTAACAGCACAGAGAATAATGAAGGAAAGACAATGAAAAAATAGAAGAAAAACAAAAACAAAAAAAATAATAATAATTTCCTCTACAACGGCAACATATAAAATGGAAGAGGAAATAGCGTTGAAAATAAAACTGAATATGGAAAGTGAAAAAGTGTGCACGTGTAGGATTGTAAGCCAACGGTAATTTGCAGCAGATGTTTCAGAGTAACGCTGCAACGCTTTGTAGCGCACAGCACAAGTCAAAGCAGGCAGACAGACACAAGTTGAATGAAACTACAGCCAAGAAAATAATTGCATTATTAACGGGAGAATTATAGAAACGGAAAGTATAAATCGGAAAAAAGAAATTTGTACACACCGACCAAAAATATATCAACCAAATTTGCCAGCCATTAATAATCGAGAAAATAAATCAACAAATTTTCCTTGAAATTTTTTCCAGTGTACCCACTCGTATTTGTATGTGCTGCGGCATTAATATGGAAACTGATATTATAATACGGCTGGTGTTTTCAGCGGAAAGCAGTACTGCTGCAGTGCCACTACCACTCCACTACCACTGCCAGTAGGTATTGAAGTAACAAAAAGCTCTGGCAAATGTTAAGCCTGAGAAACTAATTCTGTTAGCCCTTTCAAGGTTTTTAAATAACAAAAACAAAAACGAAAACGAAAGAGAAAAAGATTTAAGATTACAAAATGTAACAAGACACTTCCCAAGTAATACAAATGCAAACTATAAGAAATACAGCACGAAATAAATAATTAAAAACTTTTAAATAGCAAGAAACCAAACTTTTGCAACACGAAAAACTTAAATAATTGCCTTAAATATTTCTTGGCAGTGAAACAAGAAAGTTGTCTGTCTTGAGCAGTTAACAGGGGAACTTAATAAATAATCCAGAGCATTTATAAGTTTAAGCAACTGAAATTGTATTTATTGTTTTGAAGAATATTCAACAATAAAGTTGAGGCATCCTGAATAAATTCGAAGTAATGCGACTACGCTTCAGTTGCAATGAGAATCAGCAACGAAATTTATAAATAAAAAATGATTTCTTTGAAATTGTTGAGTTCCCAGTCAGTCACTTCTTTCGAACAGTGAAACAGACTTTCGGCCAGTTGACATTTACAATTAATATAAATATTTGTTTTACATGGGGTAACCCGATGCTTTCTTCAGTTAAGGACTACTGAAATTGAATGGCTTTTCTTTTCAGCACAAGATTTAAGAAAATGTCCTTATTTTCTCTTAGCAGATTATGTTAGAGCGTAGTTACTCGTGTGTTGGCAAATGCAAACCAACTTAAAAAAATATTTATTTTTACAATTTTTATATTAAAAGTTCAAACAAAAATATTTATATCTTGCAGATACACGTAAAAATACCTTCTAAAACATAAATCTTTCAGCAATATTGATGTATCATAAGACACTTGAAAGTGTACCACAAATATATGTCTAGTGATTTCTATATACAAAAATTTATATTCTTCACATCTACACAAAAATATCTTTCAATTCTTATACGCCTCAACAATATTGTTGAACATTAAAATACTTCAAAGTGTACCACAACTTTATGTCCGGTATATAAGGCTAAGCACCTGTTCTAGGACATGCTTTACTATCATATATGTATCCGTAATTTTAAATTAAAAAATCCAAGTTTATAATGCCACCATAATGCTGAGGATTTCTCAACTAAGACTTTGCAACTTTCATTGCAGTCGCTAAAAGGACATGCCCAACTTCCAAATATCCTTTGTACTAAATAAGAAATTATATGATTATTAGCAGAGCATAAGAATTATTTCTTGTTCATAAAATTCAATTTTAAAGTTTTAATGTAGATCCTAGTGTAAACAGGATCTCTTTTCTATGTGCTTCATTTTAAATAACTCGTTCACACTGCAAATGCTCTCAGAATGCTAAGAAACTCCATATATATTTGTAAAATTGTACTGCAAATCCGAGTTATCAATTTCACGACAAACGTTGCAAAGAAATGTCCTTCTCCCATATATCCTTTTTTTAAAGAACTAAATTTTCACTTTAATTATTATCCGATTCCAGCCAGAATCTACAGCTACAAATCAATAATCGCATGCTGCCTAAGTGTGTGGTGTTCTAATTACAATTGCTGCAAAATAATATCAAATAAAGGCGTGTATCCTTTATTTGATATATTAGACTTTATTAGTCATTTTGATCAGAATGAATACAAAATTAATTGTTATTTATTATAATTCAGCTATGCGCTGCCGTGTTTAGTTCTATTGCAGTTAACAGAAAGTCTTACCCAACCTCCACATATCCTTTGTTAAACATAATAATGGAATTCCAGCGACATTTACTTTTAAGAAAGCAGCGAAAGAGTATAGCGACTAGTGGAATTGCGTTGTTAGTCTCTGTGTTCAATTTCATTACAATCGGTGATAATATTAGCCTGCCGCCCTCATATCCTTTATTTGATATACAAAATTTCATTGTGAGAATACAGCAATAGTTGTCGTTTCTACTTAAATTCATATAACTTTAATCCCTATTTTAGTTTTAAATGCAGTTGAATATGATATAAGACCATTTCCCTTATGTCCTTAAACTTGATCATTCATATCCTTTATACCATTTAAATTATCACACTACTAGGTAAACTTATAACTATTTATGAAATGCATTTGTAAGTAGTTATGCTGAATTTTATTATTATTACCTCAGGAATATATCAATGTCCTGCATGTCCTTTATTTTAAATGTTAGATTTTAATATAGAGAAAATCATAAAATATATTTGATATTTCAATATAACTTTTTTTAGTAAGTTTGATTGATATTAAGGCACAACTATCATGCCCATCTCCCATATATCCTTTATTTCATGGTACAAACAAGATTTTAGCTACAATAACCACCAGACATCAGTGAAACGACATAACAAGTTATGAAATCGTGCTGTTAGTCACCGCGCATAATATCATTGCAATCGGTGCTAATATTAGCCTGCTGTCCATATATCCTTTATTTTGTATTAAGACTTTTATTATCAGATTAACGCAAAAATTGCTTCTAATACTTAAAACATTGTGATTTCAATTCGTATGGACGATTTCGGTGATATTCTAATAAAAGGTATGACCAAGTCCACTGTGTCCTTTATCAGAATGCAGAGAAAGTTCAGTACTATTTGTAAAATACATCGGAAAGCCATTCTGGTAAATTTCGTGCGCACTGAAACACTCATAAAAGAGCGTCGCGTATATCCTTTATTTTTAATATTAAATTGCAACAGAGTACAACTGAAATTGCTAAATATTAAAATAATTAAAATCTTTTAGTACATTTTACCGCATTCGTTGCACTAACATGCCCCGCGTATATCCATTATTTTTTATAAATTTTAAATTTGGGCTTTAGTTATGATTAGAACGCATAAAGAAATTAGTGCTACCAAAGAAATGGAGCTGTTAATCGTTGTAATATGTTTTACTTAAAAAGGGAGAAGAAATTGGATTAACGTCCTTAAATGCTTGGCTTAAAGGAGTACAATTTTGCTAAAACTACTATCGGCATGCGGCGACAACTTGTAACTGCTTACAGGATATTTCATATTCCAGTGGTGTCATGACTTTTATTGCATTCGCATATATCCTTTATTTGATATATTAACTTGGGGCTTAAGTTGTTACACAACATGGTGAAACTCATATAAATATTCATAAAGTTGTGCTGCGGTAAGTTTAACTGGTATTATGGCAAATAAAAAAAAAAACTCCATCTGGCTCATGTCCTTTATTTTAAATGCTAAAGTTTCGCTGCAATTATTACAATTCATAAGGACATGAGAAACTGCGCTGCTACTCGCTAGTCGCTCTGTTTAATTTTACTCGAAATTGCTACTTTAATTTGTGTGTAACTAAAAAAAGAAACTTACAAAAGAATTGATTCTTTAAAAGCTATAGTTTTAGTGATAAATCAATTTCAATGAATATCCTTTTTGTCGAACATTTGATGTGACATTTAACCTTCTATAGCAAATTGGTAACTTGTTTTAGCATTCACAAATCAAGTGATTGAAAATGTCTTCCCCGATCAAGATTGTGCGTTGCATAAATTAAAAAACAACATCTCTTTGAATCAAAAATCCCTATTGTCTAAAACTCTATGCAGCAGATTTGGAACAATAATGACAATGAATTAAAGCAGCTAAAATGAAAATGCGAACGCATGTCAGCGACATGCTGACAAAAAATGTTGCATTCCAAAAAAATGAGAAATGAAAAATTGGGAAAAGTAAAGAAACCAGTGGAGTCTTGATAAAAATGTCCTCAACACTAATTGGAAACTAAATGAAACCGTTACAATGTTTCCGGTGGTAATTAATCATACACACATACACAAATACCTGCATATATACACAAACAAATAAATATTTATGTGCCATTTACTCAGCCACATTTCACATGAAGCACAACAGACAGGACCCTTTTAAGGCGCTGTAACAAAAACTAAACGCAGACACGGGGTGTTGCGCTAGAAACCTTAATAAGGGAAATAGCTAAACAGATAAGAATATTGGAAAATATAATTTTTTTTTTGCTTCTAGCAGAGGGCGTGGCTCTACCAGTAAAATGGTAACTATTTTATATTCAGAACTCCACACAAAAACAGTTGGATTCGAGTTTTCTGTAAAGGTTTAGTTTGATTTAATTTCATTTTTTCCCCTAAGGAGCGTATTCAAAGCAAATGCGGAGTTCATTAGGGGCGAATTGTTTCCCTATAGTCCTAGCAATTTCTTACATTTCCATTTACCATGGCTTTAAATTGTATCCAATTTGATAGCAATTATTTTAACAAAAGAGTTTTTTTTTCAACAGGTTATAATTTTTTTCTTTTTCTATTTTTGAAAAAATTTATGTGACCTTTTAAAGTCTTGTCTGTCTTCTATTCAAAGCAGTTTAAAATCCCGAATTTAGAGAAAAGGCTACAAAGTTAAAAATTATTATGTGATACCAGTTAAAAAAAAATCGCATTTTATCGATAACTTTCGATTTGGTGATTGGAATCGAAATTCTAAATATTAAAAACTAATTTACACAAGTCGCTCCTCGCCTTAAATTGTGTCCTTTCCAAGGTATTTCTTTTTTAACTGTCACACTGTGCAATTGTAGCTAACAAACTGTACGCCTGATTGCTTTTCCAGTGTAATAAAAATTAAAATAAAAAAAAAAAACAGCTGCATTTCACTGTATTCAAAACCGATAACAACGAAATGAAATGAGCCGCATGTGTGAGGGAAATAAATTAACTCGTGTGTAGCTGCTGCGAACTTCCACTACATTCTGCTAATAATTATAGCTAAAATTTAATTTGTATTTAAAATAAAGGATATACAGGCGATGGCCATGTCTTTGCAGCGATTACAATGAAATTTGTCACAACAATTGACAGCTCAGTTTCACAAATTGTTATAAATTTGCGCTGTTGTCTGACAATAATTGCAGCAGCAATTTAATTTTGATATAAAGGAAACACGGCTTTACAACGATTGCAGGCTATTGCAATTACCGCAAAGGCTATTTGGAAATAGATTTTATTGTACACTGACAGTAATTATAGCCAAAATTATATTCGTTCGCATGAAGGATACATGGTACGTATGGGTGTCCTGGCATCAATAGCAATTATTTAATTAATTGGCAAATTTTACTACAAATTGTTTATTTTCGCTGCACTCCGTTGAAATGTCTGGCTAAAATGTCACTGATTAATATGAAGCAGATATGCAGAGGTAGGCATGTTGCACAGTGGGATGGTTTCACACATTTTTGTGCAGAAGTTTAATCAATAATTAAACAGTCGTATATGTAGGAAAATAAGAATGACCAGGCTGTTGTTTAACATCAATCAGCCTTCTGCAAGCCCTCCTGCGCACATTATTTTCGCCTCAGGAAATCTTTTATATTATTTATGTTCAGCTTTTTGGGGTCTCATGTTTTTTATCTTCTACACATTCAAATACGACCAGCACATCATCGTTTGAGAAAATGCTACACATCGTTAGATTTCTATTTTCGAATCTCGATTTTATTATGTATTTATTTGCTGCCACACATCATCGTTTCTCAGCAAACAGTTGTTGCAATTTGATTAACCTACACTTTTGATGATTCCTTTTTTCTTTCTTTTTTGTTTTTTTGTTTTGCTTCTTTTATTCTTGGGTCTTTCATGGCATGAATGTAGTACTTTCATGCCTTTTTATCTGCCTCTGTCTTCATAATGCAGAAGCAAATAGAATTTTATGACTGCTGTTATGCCGCCTAATACACCGATAATATCGCTGAAATTAGCAATATTTTTTACAGGGCTTTAATAATGCGCAGTATTTGTGTTTATAGAAAAAGTTTAGTACTTATAAAAAAAAATATTTGGTTTATTGCACATTCATGTTTCAGTATAAATCCTGAAATATTTAAGACAATATAATGGAAAATATTTGTTTAATGGAAAATATTTATTTAATGGAAAATATCTAATGGACTGTTTTCTTGGGGGAACATTTGTAATTCAGCTGATGTTTCTTGGCAATTTACGATCTTATTTCCATATCAAAATGATATTAACTTTTTAGCCCACAGATTTAATGCGAATTCCCTATTGGCAATATTAACACTACGTCACATACTGCTCGCTAATTTTCTTGGGTGTTAACATTGTTTTGGGGCTGAATTAAGTCTCTGCAGACATGCTTAACGATGCTAATGTCAAGCCATTTATGTTATTTATTAGTTTTTCATTTATTTTTTATTTCAATATTACAAAAAATTAAGTAAAAAAATTGCCAGATTTGAACTTGGGTCCTCAAAAATATCAGCAATTCAGTATTGATTTAATTTCATTGTGTGTATGTGACCAGGAAAATAATTGAGACAATAAAGAGCATATTGACTCAATTAAATATAAGGGTGTTTTTTATAGAGTGATACAAATTTAAATCATAATAAAACATGTAATATATTTTTGATATCAATGAAAATTTTATGACATTAATGTTTAAATATGATTTCAGCCATGTGGCCTGAAACAGCAATTTTCACAAAGAGTAACAATCTGACCATCATCGTTTTCGAAGACATATGGGCCAATGACTCCCTCCGCCAGTCCATAAAGCGCACCAAACAGTAATTTCCTGTGGATGTGATGGTGTTTCGACAAAAGCCGGACGACTCTCCTCACTCCAAATACGACAATTCTATTTATTTACGTACCCGTTCAACAAAGAATGGGATTCATTGGATAATAAAATTTTGAATGGACAAAGTGTACGATAAGTTTGACGAACAGAAGCATTATTTTGATTAAAATTTTCCACAATTTGCACGCGTTGCTCTGGTGTAAGTCGATCCATAATGAAATGTCAAAGCAAACTAAACAAAAAACAACTATCAGCTGTTAAATGGGTGGTCAAATAAAGCAGTGATGCCAACTCAAAGTTGTATCACTCTATAAAAAACACCCTACATATGTCTGAACACTGCATTAATTTATATACTACAAAATAAATTTAATTTCCAACCCTGGAACCATATTTCTTCATTTTTCTGATCTTAAATTATTATTTTTTTCTTTTCAATACATAATAAAATATGTTTGTTTACCAAGGAAAGCATTAATTTTATTTAATTAATTTAATATCCCAAAAGGAAATTAAGACTCTCCAGCTCTAGAGCTGGAATTTCTTTCAAGCACATTAAATATGCTTAATGTGAAAATAAAGAGATAAATTTTATTTCATTTGGTTGTGTTTATGTAACGAAAAATGTGTGTTGTCCAACCCTGGCATCCTCTTTTTGCTTTTGCGTGATTTTTAATACCAATTGAATTCCTCCTGAAGCATTTTATAGGATTTGGTAAAAGGCAATAAAAAAAATTATTTTTATTTAAGCTTTCCAGCTCTGGAGACGCAACTTACGACTGATTCTAATACAAACAGTCCAACTATAAAAATTGCTAGAACTCAATTTTTGACATAATTTAAAACATTCATAAAACATTTATTTTATTAAAAATATATGTAAGTTATTTTGTGACGGTTGCTACAAATATTTTAACACTAGATGGCACATGTAACTATTCATCAAAGCTCGGCAAAGTCCGAGACTATCAAAATAAGACAACGTATTATGAATTTAATATGAGTACACTCATTATTGTGACGTACACTAACAAATTTGTGACGGGTGCAGTCATAAAATAAAGTCTTGACTTTAATTAAATAGAATCAAAACCAGTTTTTAAGTTTTATTTTTGTTTTTTTTTTTTTTACAATTATTCGTGTGAATATACACAGAGTGAATTCCGGTGAGAGGTAAAAAAAATATAAATTCTTGCGTAGGATGCATTTATGTTATGATGCGTACCATAACATAGCTCTGATATGGCGACATCTCAACAGTCCAAATTTTCTTATATTTAAAAATTGTTTGCCAACTGATCACTTTGAATTTTAATATAACTTTTGGGAAAAAAGAATCCACACGAAAATAAAAATTAAGGAGTATTAAATTGTTTACTTTGACCCGATACTTTGTCTTGCCAACCAACGATATTGAACAGGGAATTATGAACAGTAAAAACTCACTATTAACACAATTAAAAAATAAATAAATTTCTTATGCCCACCAGAGTTTGTTCAAAAAATGTTTAATTGCATTAATTACCAGCTTCATTGTAAGAAAATAATTTATGAAAAGTTTTAGAGTTGTGGCCGCTTTTGGTTTACGGTGCGATATGCCCATTTCGATACTGTAATGAAAGCAGCAAAGAAAGTTATTTCGTGCTTATGACCATACAAATTAAAAATTGCAACGCCCTTATTAGGGCTATCGGTTATATTAATAATTCGTTTAAAAAATTCCCAATCGCTTTTATACACATACACACACACACACACACAGACACGGAAAGAAACTTCCAATAACGCATTTGCATACAACAAGAAAAATATGCTGTTAAAAGAAACAAACAATAAAAAAATATCTGCTGCTATTTGCAGAAGAAATTAAGGGACTCGGTAAAGTGCTTTAATGTGTATTTTTTAACACATCAAGCACACGTACACACACACACACACACACACACCTACACGGAAAATATCCATCCGTCCTTTACAATATTGAACACAATAAATTGGTAAACGCATTCAGTGATAATGATGATGTTGATGTTATTGATACTGATGCCGAAGTTGATGCTGATGCTGATATAACTACCGCACACACTCACACACTCACACACACACACACACTTAATATTCACTCATTTTATGCAAACATACAAGGATAATTTAAATACACGCCAATATTTACTCATCAAACTTCAATGAACTTTATTAACACAATCACTTATAACACACTCTCGATTACAAAGTTCAGCTTCGATGCTTTTTTTTTATAACTCAATTATTTCTTTGTAAATTCGATTATAATTCGCACACATAAATTTTTCCAGTTCAACTTTGGCGTGAAAATTATACGTATTTTTTTTTGCTGATTAAGAATATTTTTCATACAATTTTGTTGCAATTTTTCATTAAAAGTTTTTTCTTTCGAAATTGAAATGAACTAACGCGTGCGAAAGACTCGTTTCAACTGGATTTTGATTTGAAAAATATCAAAAACAACAACTCAAATTGTACTTGACTGACATTCAAATGCAGTTGTTACAGGAACATGTTGTGGAGCATGTCAATTACCGATGGCGCAACATGTTGCCAGTGATGGAGCCCAAAGAATAGAAGAAGGAGCACCAACATCTGAGCACAAATAGGAAACCAGATGTGCTGGAATCCGAAGTTAAATGTTGTAACAAGTGCCACAGCAACATTGTTGCAAAGCTTATGTTGCGGTGATTTAGCACGCTTTCTTATGTTCCATTTATCACCCGATTGAGTGTTCCATTTATCAGAAATGTGACCAACTGTGCTTGTATGTCCACTACGAAATAAAATCTGTAACTTCATTAGAAATCGCTTGTTCTAGAATATTAATAGTTTTAAGTATTAACTATAATTTACATTTATGCGTTAAGTAAGAATCGGAAGGTAGCGCATAAGACTATAGCGATTATTGGTGGGTGTATTCTCTTAGGGGACTACCCCGAAAGTGAAAGAACACGCAGTCAACTAAAATCATCATAATTTCCTATGGCCGAAGAAAATTTAAATATCTGATGGAGCCCGTTTGCATACAAGTAGAAGAGTTGGGGCTGGATCAGCCACGCCTACCAACCTTCAGAAAAACTGGTCATTAATGTCTTTTATAAAAGAATATAATTTAATAATCGTACATGTATTTTAAAGGTTCTTTCGGAAATGGTAAATCGTACTTTTAATTATGTAACACTTTCGGAACAGTACCTTTCTAAAAATAAGTGTACGTTTTTAAAGTAGTAGTCTCTTGAAAGGCACAATTTTAAAAAAGTACCTTCTTAAAAAAGTACTTTTCAAAAGAACTTTTCTCAAAAGTACCTTTTTATAGACGTTCCTTTTTATTAATACATATTTTTTACAAATTATATTTCTATTAAGGTACCTTTTCATACAAGTACCTCTTTGTAAAAGCACTTTTAAATAAGAGTACCTTTTTATAAGGACGTTTTTTATAGAAACACCTTTTTTTAAAAATGTGGTTTTATAAAGTCGTTTTTTATAAGGCCAGCGTTTTATACAAATGCCTTCTTACATAAGTAGATTTTTATAAACGTCCATTTTTTATGGAAGTACCTTTTTGAGAAATAAATTTTTGCAAAGAGGCTTTACAAAAATGTTATATATCAGAAAAGCATTTCAAAAAAATTTATAAAATATATTTGAAAATTAAAATAGTGCTTTTCAAAAGTATTAGATTCGAAAAAAAAGGAATTATATTTCTGAAGAAAAGTCTTAATGAAATATGCATTTCGATTAATTGCAATTTCTGAAAAACATGCAACATTTTCTCACTTCTTTTCTTAAAATTGGCAGATTGAAGGAGCTTTGAAATAGAAATAATTTTTCGCAAAATATGTTGGATTCATTTTTAATAAATTGTTTATTTTCAAATGACATAATTCTGCCACTTTCTATGAAAAAGTGCAAGAAATGTTGCATTCTTTTTGAGAAAAGAAAACAACTTAAGTACTTTTTAATAGTACTTTCGATAAGTACTTTTTAGAGTTTGTAAGGTTTTTTTTCCAAAGTTATTTTTGAAAAAAATTTTTTTTCAAATTCTTTTTTGCTACAAAAGTAAGTCATTTAAAAGTTCCTTTTTTGAATGGTACCTTTTTATTATATACATACAAAAGCGTTCGCCATTTTAATTAAAAGAAAACATAAATCTAGAATCTTGTCTGAGTAAAGAAGGCCTTTAAAAAATACCCCGTATATTTAATTGCTAAAAAGAAATTATCCTTAAATAGAAATACCATAAAAGAAGTATATTTTTCAAAAATACCTTTTAAAAAATCTCTTAACAAATAATTTGTAAAAAATCAAGTGTTTTAACAAAAAGACTTTTTAAAACTTCAAAATAAAAATTCTTTTAAAAGCAGAACTTTTAATATCTTTTCAAGACTTTAATTCGTTTACAAAAAAATAAAACGAATTGGTGCCGTTTTTCCCTCGAACAACACGTTGCGCCAAAGGTTGACACGCGCTCTTTCAATCATATGACAGCCTCCTGTTGGCATTATGAACTAACCTATATTCGTCAACAACAACAGAAAAGGGGGCCAGTTGGTCGTTGGTTGGGTTGCAGAGCACATCATCTGAGTTTCGTTGGTGGGTTTCAATATTTATTTACTTTACACTTGCTGATGTTGTTGCTGCTGTTGTTGTTGCAGTTTTTGTTTTCGTGCTTTGCAATTCTCTCGGCAAAGAGTTGCCAAGCTTCGACTACCCTCTACTCATGTCCTCTGGCAAGAGATAAAACGATTTAAATACTTATAATTGAAATTTATGTGAAGGACATTTAAGGAAACGTACGAAATGTAGTTGTTGTTAATGGCAGAAACTCATAATAACAATAAACCAGAAGCAGAGGGCAACTATAGAAATTAACACTAATGGCAGGAATTGTTAGCAGGACTTGGGAACAGGAATAAAAGCATCAACATCAGCTTAAGATCCAACAGCAGCAGTAGCAGCATTAAAGGAAATCAAATGGTTAAGCGTCATTAGGAGGAATGTTTTGCCATAAAAATAACATCAAGTGCAAAAGCACAATGGCACGAGCGGAAGTGGAAACCCCACAAGAATGTGTTTTGTTGAAGCGCCAATTCTTAGTCCTGGTCTTCTTGGCAGCAACAGCAGGAGATAAAGCAGCAAAAAATTACAAACGAATAAACAAACACATGCACAAATCGGACTGATGCCAATTTGCCAGCACTTGTAGCAGCGCACTCAAACACTTTAACACTTTCAGGCAGCCCTCCAAAAAACACATGCTGAATGTGAACTCAAACTCTTAAGGAGAATGATATAAAAGAAAGAAGAAGGAATTTGAATAGCATTTTAGTTTTCTTGTTTTAATTCTTCCTCGTCCAGGAAACAGATGTAAAACTTTGCCCAACTAAGAATTCCAAGAATGAGTGACTGACTGGCTGTTGCAGAATATTCCAAATGTGATATTTCAGTCGTCATCTGACATTAAAAAGTCAATGGAGGGGAAGAAGTGCAAAAGAGCAGATGTTCAGTTGTACGAAAACGTATCCAGCAGATGACGATTCAAGTCATGGCACAAGTGAGCATGTTGGCAAATATGATTTGTGATAAAATTGCTTTCAACATATTGACCATCTTGCCAAAATGATAACTGACAGTTTGTTAGGCGATTAAAATATTCATTTTCCTTTTTCAAACAACTGGAAGTTGGCAGGTCATTTCAGATTATTGCCAATGACTGGCGGAGTCTTTGGTCCAAAAGCCTTCAAAAACGATGATGGTCAGAATGTTACTGTTGGTGAAAATTGGTGTTGCACATTCCGCCTTGTACGTATCAGCCGTGGCGGCCACATGGCCGAAATCATACTTAAACTTTAATGTCATAAAATTTTCTATTCAATAAAGACCATTTCATTGATATCAAAAATATATTACTATGCTTTATTATGATTTAAACTTGTATCACTCTATAAAAAACGCCCGAAAGTAAAAATAAAAAATTAATTTATTATTATTTTCACTCATAAATTAATGAAGATATTTTCAATTCAACAAATCTACCGAAATTTACTATTTAATTTAAAAGGTTATTAATTTAATTTATCAAGAATTTCGTCAACTACTTATATTGCAGATCGTTGAGAGGATTATTGTCCTTCAACAAATTTTGAAACAGCCTGTAACTCCAATTGCTTGCAAGTATCATTCGGGCCATTTTCAATATTTTTGATAAATTTATTTGTCACGCGATTTCACTTATAGACGATAAATTGCTGCCACAGTGCTGCTTATTGTGATGCGGCCGAACTCGCTTGTTTGGTGCACTTCGACAATACAAATTTATTTATTTCTCTTGTCTCATTTTTAAGGTAAAAGGAAACTTAAATTTCCAGTCCTGCATTACAATAATTGAAGAACGTGAATCTTGAATAAATTTTATAAGACTCCCATCACACTTAAATTTAGAATTTTACATTATAATCGAGAATAGAACTAAATTTTACACCAGACCTTCGCTTCATATTCATTATTTCCTTATTTTACAGCACAAACAGTAACAAACAGTAATTCAAAATACTGATTTAGCTTTAATGTCTTAAAAGCTCTTCACAGTCTCCGGACAAAGTGCTTCGTTAAATCCTTTTCTAAAACGCATTAGCCGAAGAGGCCTTATTATCGTTGTTACCTACCCAACCCCTGCATCCTGCAACAAAGTGAAACCGAAAGAAAAAATCAACAAAGAAAACTTGTTGATTAACGTTCGTTGAAAAGTTTTCCCACATAATTGAAATCTATGGATTTTCTAACTCGTAAAATATGTCTACGGAAAATTTCTAAACATTTTCCATGGAATGATAGATGGACAGAACTTTTCAGCCAATTACGAACAGTTGTTGTCTATTTAAAAAAAAATAAGTAGCGAAAGCATATTTGCAGCTCCTCTGCTGTATTTAAGTTTCCCAGTTTATGTGAGTAAACACACACACACACCAGCATATATTTATATTCCATATGGTTCATATAAATATTGATGCATGTTGCAAATTTCAATTCCCTTATATCCGCTCCAGAGTTGAAAAATGCAACAGCAGCAACAAAAAAATGGAGAACAGCAAAACAGTGCAGTTTCATTACTTCGAAACAAAAGTTAAGCTGCTGGAAGCCATCCATCCCTTTTTGTTGTTGTTGCTGTTGTTGTTGCTGCTGAGTCCATCCATGTATGTATTGTTGTTGTTGTTGTTTGCTTTACATTAATAATTTAACATTTGCTGTTGCATACTGTTCTGCGCCATTGAGCTTTAAACGTTCTTTAGTTATTCCTGTTTTATATATGAGTCTGCCTGAGCGTATGTGTGTGAGTTTGTGTGCGTGTTTGTGTGTGTGTGTACAAGTGTGTATAATTGCTACTTGTTTGTTTGCAAAATTAATTTAAAACTACAATTGACATTGAACTGAAAAAACAGCAACAACAACTACACACACACACACACACTCAAATATTTATGCATGAGTGTGAATTGAAATGCTTCAATAAGAACGGCACACACGTTGCATACAAAAAGTGCCCTCCAGGAAATGCAAGAATTAAATTGGCACAGAATCACTGCTGATGTTGTCATCAGTACTACTGAATTACAATATCTTTTGCACTGGGCGCTGTACCACAGACATTTAACATTAAGAATTTAGTGGTTCTGACTCAGCTATTCAATTTCGCTTAATAGGAGATATTGTAATCAAGGGTTTGCTAGTGACGAGGAGCCTTTTTTGGGTTAATATTAAGAGATTGAGTTACTGGACGTTTCTGAAGGAGTCCTTAAATTTATTTTATTATTTTTGTTATACTGCGATTTGCTTGGCTTTTATTTCTGCCATTGAAAAGAGTCTACAATTGTGTCAGTTCACATCACATCTGAGTATAAAAAATTTATGGAATTTTTGATAAAAATTTTTTGTTGAAGTTTTCACACAAACAACTTTTTTTCCACAAAAAAGAAAACTAAAAATATATAACAAAAAAAAATTATTTGTCCTGTCATTGAACGCATCAGAAACCTGCCTCTAAAACTGGCCTTAACATAATATATGCAGACCAAGTGTTGACTTGTCTACCCTCGAACCCTGACTCCCTACAAAGCCGTGACTTATGCGCACACATAATTGCACACGTTCGTTCATACATGGTATTTAGGTATTTATATGAGGGTGCAAATGCATATCTGTGTATTTCGTATATGACTTGGTAATTTACGATTTAAACACTCACATTGACTCACGTTAAATGTTTTGCATGGATGGGGTGGAGTGTATGAATTTGTAGAAGAGCACTTGAAGATTATTTATAACTAAAACAAGATGAATATTACGATCATTTTGTTATTTGAAACTGCAATAGGGAAACGTATGGTCGGAGCTCTTGCTCAACATTAATTACTGTGAGTGGTTAAATTGTGGTAAAATCAAGCACAATTAAATTCAAAGTTGCCAGCTCTGCTACGAAGATATTGCAGCAGAAGCAGAATCTTTCTCAAATAGTTTACGAAATCAACTCGATGGATTAAAATGAAATTGTTGCTACCGTTTCAATAACAAAAAACTGCTTGACAATCTTGTTTTTAATTTATTTTTATTTTGAAAAAGGTTAACTGTTTTATATCAGCAAATAAAATACCCCAGAACTTTATATCAAGAGCACAGAGGTTAGAAACTTATACTTTCATATGAACGTGGTATTAGTGCCAGCAAGGACGTGGATGATGATGATAAAGTTGTTAAGCAATATAAGGTTGTTGTTGTTGTTTGTTTATATCTTAGTTTTCTGTTTCTTATATTTACAAATAGTTTAAATACTAAAATTGTTTTCAATGAAAGTTATATGATATGGGGAGAAGATTTGATAAGGCCGTAGGTTGTTGCACCACAACAACTTTAAATACAACTTTAATCTTTTTCCACAATTTTTCAGATTAAAGGTAAATGTTTTCGTTTGATTTTGACATCCATTGGAACCCAAAATACGACATGATTATATCTGAAAATTATTTTTAAAAAATTAGCTACAGCTGGTGTATAACAATGACTTTTGACAATCATTATAAAGTCGCAAAAGCCACTTGATGAATCAGCGAAATCCATGGAAAGATACAGGACGGTCTGTAAAATGCTGTTTAGACATTCACCTCAATTGAGTAGATCGCAATAAACGTCATTTTATTGAAACTCTTTAACTTTAATTATGTGCTGATTCTTTTTTCCCAAAATCTTACTGTCATTTTATTGTGCTGAACTATGCCTAAGAAATTTCAGTTTCATTATTGTTCAATTAACACAAAATTGTTATAAAATTGAGCTAATTTACTAATACCAGCTTTTCTACTTAAAAAACGTATTTTGCATTCAGATCCAACGGAGTTGATATAATGCAGGCCCAGAGATAGGGTATGATCAACTAAAGCAATTATCAAACTGCCTTTGTAAAGAATAAGAATAAATAACGCACGCCGAAATTGTTAATTTTTATTTGTAAAAAAACTCGGTTCACTGTTACTGCGTGTGTGTGTGTGTACTGCGTTGTTAATTTGATTATCGGAGAATATTTATTTAAAAAAATATTTTCCCAATAACTTAATTAAGACAATTTTTTTTAACAATTTATTGGATTCCAGAGATGTTTTCACATACAAAGAAAATTAAAAAAAATATTTCAATGGACTATTTTTTAACAGCGGCCTGCAGAGACCATTGGAAATGACTGAATATCCATTTTATTGGACAATAACTTTTGTTGGCAATAAAAATAACTATTCAACAGCTGTGAATAAGTGAGCTTAACAGCAGCAATGCGTTTGAGGTATTGACATTTTAAGAAGGCAAATTTCTTTTTATAATTTTACAAAATCGACAAATAAAAGTTATATAGTGAGACTTGTTACAGAGTTCAATTTAGTTCCGAAACGAAATTGAGCACATTCTGTGTTTTGATTCTTCAGAAAGTTAAAAATTCACACAATTTCATGTGAGTAGTTAATTACGTTTCACGTACTTAAACCAGTTCTGTCAAATTTAAGACGATCTTTGACAGTTCATTTTACTTTTTTTGTATTTTTAGTTGAAGTATATAAAAAAGGGATAAGGAAACAATTTTAATTAAAACTTGCATGATATATAATCGGTCTAAAATAAAATTTTTTTAAATAAGAAAGACTATAAAGAATATAACACTTTTGTAAGCTAGTGATTTTTTTCAAAACTGTGGCAGCTTTATGACTCTATACCCTGCGGCATATTTTCTCTTAATTGCGAGACATTTTTATTTCAACAAAAACCCCAGACCTATAGATCTCGTACTATTTTATAATAGCTTGACTATTATGAAAAAATTCTACATCATCCCGTATTTCAAGACTTTGAGCCGGCGAGGGAAATTCGCCGTTGGACACCGCCTCCGATCAAAAAACTCGGCGAAGGAGTAAATTATACCTTCTCTAGTTCGAATGTAAAAACTAATTAAAATATTAATTGAAAAGATGTCCTTTCCCAAGGATTAGCGCATTGAAAACTCTGAAAGCTTTTAAAAAAATTAATTTTATACTTCCAAATTGCATATTTTCACAGATTCATGTTTATTAAAAAACAATTTCTACCTGCTGTATCTTTCAAAATATAATTTTCACAAAATATTCATTTTAAAATCTTCTTCCAGCTCACTTTATGTTTTCTAAATACGTCCTTTTGACTTGAAGGATTTAATTTAAAAAAAGTGGTCCACATTTATAAATTAAAAATTGTCTATTTACGAAACGTTGTGCCAGTTAAACAACTAAAATAAAGTCCTTCCAAATAATCACTCTCCAGCAAATGTTATTCAGTTTAGAATTCTATTTATAAATGGATTTGCAGTTTTTCTTTATGCATGTCCTTAAAAAGCAAAATGTGCAAATATTTACAAAAATACTCATGGAAATTGTAAACATTCCATTGAGATCAAATTAGAAAATATTAAAATGAAACAAACAAAAGTGAAACCGAAAGGACTAGAAGACAACGCTGGCAGAAATTGCAGGCAAAAGCAACAGTATAAATAGCGCCAAATTATTGCAGTGGTATTTGTATTCGAAAGGATATCCACGAGCACACACACGACTGCAGTTTTGTTGGTACTTTCAAGAGAATATTAAATGAGCTGGGAAAAAAGGAAACTATTGCCAGAGTGTAGCAGGGCTGCTACAACAACATGATTGCCTAGTTGATGGCAATATTTGCTCGAGTTGTGTCTAAATGTTGAGAAACTTTTGTCAGTTGGATATTTTCTTCTTTTCTGAATTTTTTGTTGTTGTCTGCTATTTGGTTAAATGTTGCCATTTACTGGGGAAGTGTTCAATAGGAATTTGAAAAGAAAATAAAAACTGTTTAGGCTGGGGGGCCGTATTATTTTGTGAATAATATATTCGCAAAATAATACGACTCGAAATTATACGCCAAAATCGGTGCGGCTCGGAAAGAAATTGTTTTAATTAGAATATGTTTTTCAGAACCGCCACTCAGGGCATGGTAACAAATTATGTTATCGCCTGTGGCTGAAGTACGCAAAAAAAGTTGTTATAGTACCTTGTGAATAGATGAAGAAAGTCTAGAAGAGTGTGTGTATCCCACATTATTTCACTCAGACGGAGAACCCGTATTACCGCGATTGTGTTAATAGTTGGCAGTACTGTTCACGACCCATAATATCGGGTGTTTTTTATATCATAATAAAACATAGTAAAATATATCTGATATCAATGAAACGATCTTTATTGGATAGAACATTTTATGACATTAATGTTTAAATATGATTTCGGCCATCTAGGCGCCACAGCTGGTACGTACAAGGCGCAATCTGGAACACCAATTTTCACGAACAGTAACATTCTGACCATCATCGTTTTTGAAGGCTTATGGAGCAATGACTCCACCAGCCCATAAAGCGCAACAAACAGTGCAAACATCTTTGGATGTAATGGTGTTTCGTTTCGACAAAATCTTGTGGATTCTCCTCTTTCCAAATGCAACAATTCTAATTATTTACGTACCCATTCAACCAGAACTGGGCTTCATCGGAAAATAAAATTTTGAATGGACGAAGTGCACGATAAGTTTGACGAACAGAACCATTATTTTGATTCGAAATTTCCACAATTTGCACGCGTTGCTCTGGTGTAAGTCGCTCCATAATGAAATGTCAAAGCAAACAAAACAAAAACCAACTATCAGCCGTTAAATGGGTGGTCAAATAAAGCAGTGATGCCAACTCAAAGTTGTATCACTCTATAGAAAACACCTTATATATACAAGAACTGACTTTACGGCGCATAGGAGCCCATGAACACAATTCTATCCGTCTGCTGCAACCAACAGCACCCAGAATCATTAAACTGAAGAATTTAAAGTTTTATAAACAAAAGAAACATTTTGTAAATAAATATTTGACATCCATTCATCTGGCAACGCGTTAAGTTGTTTGTTTAACTAATTTAAATGCCAGCCAGTGCATATCTGCCATCACACATGAATGTTTGTGTGTGTGTGTGTGTGTGTGTTAATTTGTATTATTCATAGGCATGTTGTAGGTATTAAATTGTATGCCATTTCATATGAATAAGTGAATGAACCTCTTCAAAACAAACAACATCTGCGTCTATTTGTGTTTCTGTAGCCAACATTTTCGTTTGGCTGTTCGTTTGTGTTTTATTTAACAGACAGACGAATGAACGGACGGACGGACTTATCGCTGCTTTTATTTATGTAGAGCTTAACACAAACATAAACCCACACACACACACACAAACACAGAAACACCAACAGGCAGACAATACAATTTATGTCAACAATGTGTGTATGCGTGTCACAGGTTGCTGTTGAATTTTTGAAGTAGCAATTGTTGCAGCCATCTCGGATGTTGTAATTGTTGTTGTTATTCTTTATTTTTGCCAACAGTTAGTTATTTTAATTCGGGTTACTGGTTTTTGGTTAAATATAAGTATAAAAAAAAACTATTTGTGTTATTTAAGCATTTCATTTGGGTTTCATCCCCACAAACATTTTCTATGAATTGTGTTTTATTTATAATAACAACTTCCCCTGGCAAAAACTCTTTCTCTCTATTTTGTAGTATTTTGTGTAAATAAAACATGTTGTCACATGCAACTAAAGCAGCCTAATCAATGAGTAGCGCCATATAAAAAAAAAGCACATGAGTCCTGATAATGGGTTGATCGGCTTACGTGGCTGCCCCTCCATGAAAACATTCCAGGGGACGCAGACTAGTAGACGTCTTGTAAACTTGAACAGGATAGTGCTCGGATCCAGTGATTGGTACTACATGCAACCGAACACATTGAGACATCTAAAAAGCTCATTTAGAACGATCTCTGATAATTTTGAAAGTTTATCCGGAATATGGTTGCATTTAAAGTTCTGCCTTAAGAGATGCATGACTTTCCCAAGACTATAATTTTCGTTTTCGGTAACAACAATTCATCTGACACACCGACTTAGAAGAGAACGTTTGCCCACAAGTGCTTTCCAAATGTTTACTGGGATGCTGCTATTCATGCTCACGTATGAATGAGCAAGTCTGTGTCACTATTTCACACACACACACACATGAAATTTGTTTTCTATTTTAAAATTTATCTGCTTCCGTTTCCCTTTTTTGCATGGCTTAATTGTAATAGTGTGCGGATAATAAATTGTATATTTTTTTTGTCAATGTTTTGTCGTATTTTAAAACAACATTTTAAGCAACGCAGACGCGGCTGCTGGGATGTGATTGTACCACAAGATCTTTAAAAGTGCTCTTCTTGATGTTTGACTTTTTCAATGTTATAATTAATTTCTGTAGTTACAAAAATTAAAATCATGTTGATTTATAACTTGAAAACAGCTTCATTAAATTCTTTAAAATAAAGGACGTGACTACAGTTAAACTGAGCATGTGGCAGACCCCATGATCTGTCTAAACAAGGAAAAGTTGAGTCTGTACTTTTTTTGACTACTTTTAATTATTTTAAACAACAAAAAATATTTCATCGCTTAATGGAGAAATATTGCAAACATTGTACCTGATTTTTTTTTAAATAAAATTTTCATTAAACTTGTTGGCTCATTTTTTTTTTGTCTCTGTTTAAGGAAGAACTTTTTAGCAGTTTCCTGCCATCCCTTCCAAGTCCTCTACATGAAGTACAATAGCCCAAATATGACACATAATTTATTGCAAATAAGCCCAAAAGTACCAAAATTCTCATCTCTAGTTTGTAAATCGTATTTAACCTCCTAAAAGTATGTGTGCCGATGGTAGACGTTTGTGCACAGGAAAGTATGCCATGAAGCTTTTGTTTGAACTGTTTTCGTTTTACTTTTTTGCTGGATATTGTTTATTATATAAACTTTTGTGAAAACATATTAGATATAATAAGTTGGGGTTGCTAAAATTTAAGAAACAAAGAAATAACAAGTGGAAGGCGTAACGCTTACGTTTATGCTACCTTAAAAGAGAACTTAAAGGTTTGTATATCTTCAGGGGTGGTGTCTCTTCTTTGCAGTCATAAATAACAATTTTTAAAAAAATGTTTCTTTCCACTTTTAAACATACTTTTTAATTAAAATTCGTTTGTATGCAACGATCTTTTAAGAAATTGTTTGTAAAAACTATTTCACTTTGCAGTCATAATAAGAATAGGAAGAATGTTTCTCATACAATCACACGATTATTTCTTTTTACATGAGCTTGAAAAGAGTTCAGAAGAGATTCTGATTTCTCCTCACTTTTGTTAAATTTCCAAGCCAACAACTTTTCATTATCTATTTATTTAATATTTTTTTTTTGGAGTGCAATAACAAATATTTTGAATAGAAAAAAGTATTTTCCCAAACTCTGCTTAATCACACCACTTGCAGCCTATTTAACATTTAAATAAATGCCCTGGCCAAGTTAAGAATATAAATTTTACCGAATATAAATAAGAAATTAAAAAAGTACTCACAATATCGTCCAAGTTGTTAGTAGTCGGTTCCTTCATACCATGACGCAACTGGGAGGACTCTGCAAATAAATAGAAGAAACAGGACAAAATGAATTTACAAAACAATATAAAATTCCAATTCGTTTGATTATAACTTTTTGCATATAAAATATATATTAAAATATCAGAACATTTTTTTGTTGTTGTTGTTGTTGCTGTCGCTGTTTTAGAGTATTTTGTATTGTAATTTTGTGTGTTTGGAATAATATTCATAAGAAAATAAATTATCCCACTTTTTTTTTGGTATCGTTTATTGTTACAAGGATTTTAAAGCACATTCAGTTTAACAAATTTTCTTACAGCACACACACACACACACACAGTGACACACAGAGCTCACCCACAATCAAATGTTTAGCTCCAATAACCACTTTATATAAATCTACTCAAGAGCATACAGACACACTTCAAGCCAAATATGCAAAAACATTTGCAGCTTTTCTGAAACAGTGGGCTCAAACTGCTTTCAGTTGTGGCTTAAATATTTTGAAAATGGGAAGTTGCCTCAGAGGCAGTCTATTACTTGCGACTGTTTTGAAATTTGAAATTTATTTATTTACGTACGGACTGTTGCCAATGCTGGACAAAGATCATAAACGTCTTATTATATGACAAGATAGTGGCCCACTGTAATTGACAGTGATTGTTGTTTAAGAATTAACGCCACGAAGACACCATACAAACAATGATTGATGATATTATTTACGAGTCTGAATTTAAAGAGCATCTTAAGAGCCCTACTCAGGTGTAAAAATCGAGTTTGAAGAGAAGCTGAAGACCCCTACTCAAGTGTAAAAATCGACCTGTTTTTTTATGGTCTCAGGAATACTTTTCACATTTCTTAAGCTCAATAGCCTTCGCCTTAGGGTCTGAATTGAGTTGAAAATTATTCGTAAAATAAAAATATTGTTGATATTTGAATTCAAGGCCAAATTCATAAGGAAGAAACTATTTTACAAAACAGTAGCAACAAATTAAAATCAATAAGGTTTTAAAATAAAAAAGAAATTGTCGGCTTTTGCGATTTCGCAAACGTTTTTCAATCCGACTGACAGTGGAAAATAGTTTCTCAGATGCAATAGAACTCGTTTAAGTATATCAGAGTACTGTTAAGCATGAAATATCTGGGTGTATATATTCCACATGCAATAATGACGATATTTTTGGACCAACTTTGGAAAAAATTAATGGATCATACAATCAGATACGTAGCTTTCACAATATATTAATACTTTGGTGTAGCTATGCCGAAAAGCTCTGAGTTTTTGCATACGAAAATTTCAAGATTCTGGTTTAAGATTCTAGAGGTCTTGTGGGATCCTCGGAACTTCTTCTGAAATCCTATAAGAATTAAGTTTATTGGAATTTAAGATTCTTGGTGGAGTTTTATATTATTATTTAATTTTTACTAGATTTATTAAGAATTATTCTAACAGCAATAATTAAATTGGAGTAATTTTTATAAGTATTGTTGTTGGATTTATAAAAAGTTTTATGGCAAATTAAAAAAAAAATTTCCGAAAACAGCTGTTAATTGACTTATTATTTTAATAATAATAAGTTAATTCTTAATAAATTAATAAAACGTTTTATTGGTATTATAAAAAAAGTTTCCGAAAACAGCTGTTAAATAATTAAGACTGAAGTGTACTTATCAAGTCCTTCTAAATTAAAAACACTTTCTGAGTAATTAGCCCATAATTTAATTTTATATAATAATGGGTTTCTTTATGCTCTGGATTCGCGATTGCATTATGTTAAAGGACTGTCCTTTAAGTATTATAATTATTCATATTCGAAAGTCCACTGTTTGGAAAAAAAATCTTTGAAAACGATTTTTATTAACTCCACACTTCTCTAAGCAGTTTGTCCCACTGTAAAATTTTTTATATTAAATTTATAAAAGTATATTTTTGCATAATATAAAAATTTAAATAGTCATCAACTTTATTTGCATTTGAATGTGATTTAGGAGCTGGAGTTTCTTTTGTCATTTCATACCATTTCAGCCAACAATTTTCGCTCCTTTTAAAGCGCAATTCTATGCATTTCATACAAACCGATTTCAGAACAGTTTTTGCGGCACTTATTATGCCAGTGACTGCGAAGTTATTATTCTTTTTTTCTTTAGAAAAATTTTTTATCTAATTGTATGGTTTAAGGTTTTTTTTTATATCATGAAAATATAATAACAAGAGAAATTTACTTTCAAGTATTAAAGCCAAATTAAAATCGAAAGAAAAAAGTTTGAGGAAAACGGAAAACTTTGGGTGCCAAACTGAGAACTTGAGACGAGTGCAAGTGTTTTCTTATCAATTTCAAGAATTTCCGTAGTTTGAGTTCTTTTTTTTTTTTGGTTAAGGTTTTAAGAAACTTTATGGGTTTTTATTTTTATCTTTTATTTTATAGTAGATTTTTGTGGGTCCTTAATTTTCCCTACTGTTACAAAATTTAATATTTTTTATATTTCTCTCTGGTCTTTTCGCTCAGTTCAGTGCCAAATTTAGTTCTGCTTCGACTTTTAGTTTCGTTTTGTGGTTGACTGTTTTGTCCGGTTATTTAGTTTTAATGATAATGGGCGCTGACTGACTGACTGGCTGACTGACTGACTGGCTGACGGACTTGCTGGCTGATTTAGTTGATAATGACAGTGTAAAGCTGAATATTTAAGTATATTATTATAACATTATGTGAGATATTTATGAACACAGTAAACTGATTATAACGAAATTAAACACAATTATTTGGCTACTTCTTCTCCCCTTCCAACAGCAGCGTCATTTATAACTCCAGAAACAGAAATACGCAATAAAAACAAAAACCCACAGAATCGAAATGAAATTGAATAACACTTGCTAAATGCTTTTGACGATTTATCACAATAAGAAGAAAAAAAAAATAAAATTTTATATAATTTTTGGTAATTTTTGGTTCACTTCATAATAATTATAAAAAAAAGCTGTGCAAACAAAACCAAAAATAGCCTTGTGCTTTGAAATCAACACTTTTTATAAAATTTTATTAAAAAATACAGGAAAAAGTTTTTTTGGTTGAAATTAACTACTCGTGGTTGTGTTGTCGTTAGAAAAAGTACAGTCGCCTTTAAGAACCCAGTAGGAAATTTCAACCCACTATCGACATATTTGAGAATGTAAACAGAAGACCTGTACTGTCGTACGACGTTATCAAGGGATAACGTCTACTCGTTCAATGAATTATGCCGCTGATGTGGAAAGGATGGACTAGACTTGCAGCGAGAGCTAACACATTTTTAAAAAATTAAATTACAAATAATAAACTAGTGTCTGAAAGACATGCTGAATAATCTAAGGATTAATGGAGGAATCAGCATCAATTTAGTTTGAAGTTTACACAGCAAAGTAGAAGAGGGATGTTTTCGAAAGCCACTACACTTTCTCATCAATACTCATGTTTGTTTTATATTTACCACTGGTTGTGTGTTTTATTTGAAAGTGAAAACAGTTTGCATTTCTAACAATTTTTACGGGAAAATGTCATACGAGAAGTGCTCAATACTAAACGCATGTGGAGACCCGGGATCAAATCCTTGTGAAGTTTGTTGATTATTTTTTTTTCTTGTCTTACATTTTATTTTTCTTTGATTTCTTTTATATTTTACTCGCTGGTATAGTTTATATATTTTATAATTAAGTATAAAGACTTTTTTTTTAAATTTGTTTTTAGCTCAAGTCTCAGCGTTATTTTGTAACTTTTTTACGAATTTATATCGAACTTTGTGTCATTTAATCCAACTACGCAATAAGTCACAAAAGAAAGATTCAACCATTTTTTTCCATTTCTAAAAATTTTTATGGGAAAATGTCATACGAGAATTGCTTTAATGTTAAACGGATGTAGAGACCCCGGATCAAATCCCCGTGAAAACGGTTGATTATTTTTTTCTTGTCTTATATTTTATTTTTCTTGGATTCTTTTTTTATATTTTAATTTTTTTTTTTATTTTTACTTTTAATTTAATTTTTTTACTTTTAATTATTTTATAATTAAGTATGTTGATTTTTTTAATTTTATTTTTAGCTCAAGCCACAGTGTTATTTTGTAATTTTTTTACGAATTTCTATTGAACTTTCTTTCATTTTATTTATTGTTTTACTTAACCCAACTACGCAATAAGTCACAAAAGAAAGATTCGATCCCATTACCCGAATGATCCAAATCGATCAAATAATTTCTTTTTCGCTCTTTCGCCCATTAACTCTAAGTAAATTGTAATAACGTCAGTTTTGTATTCTTACACTTCTCGTTTACTATTTCCCAATAAAATTTATATATAACCCGGTTCGAGGAGCAGCAGTACACATGAGAACTGATGATGAAAGTGTAGAAACTTTCGAAGCTACAGTTTTTCTCCACGATAATTAAATTTATAATTTTCACTTGTCACCTGGAATATTCATCATGTCTTTCTGAATCATATATTGCGACTTCTGGCAACTGAAATCTTAGATCATTAGTTTTTGTTTAATATTGGAAAACATTATAATTATTTATATATATTATTAAAAATAAGCATTTTACACAAATGAAATAATTTTATGCTAAAAAGGCAAAGACTATTCATACCGATTAAGTGAAATATCCCGGCTGTAAGCTTAAGTGTATTAACGATAACTAAAAAAATAGTTGCATACATGTTTATTAATGTTTATGGACTTAAGGACTTATGGAGAAGAAGCCTGTTTTTTCTTACTGCACAAGTATTTGCTGACACATAAATACAAATTTAACTTAAACAAGGATTTACGAAATTGATTTTTATTGTGTATTTTTCTTGTACTCCAAACAATTTTGGGTCCCTTTATTAAATGATTTAGTAGAGAAATCAGTTTTGAGCAGAAACTAATTCGACTGGGGTTAATCAAATACTATAAAGTAATTGATTCTCACTTTGTGTGAATTTGTTTGTGTCTGTTGGGAAAAAAGTGGAGAAAAGTTTTAACTGAAACGAAAAGTATACGAAAATTGAAGCAACTCTGGAATGATTGAAAATACTCGTATATGATGAAAGAAAATACTAGAGCAAATTAAAATATACTGGAATATCTCTTTTGATAAATTTTAGTGAAATATGTGTTGTGGAATAGGGGTCTTGTATTCCTTTTGTGAAAAACTTTTATTTAATAGTAATAAAATTTTGTGAAATATTCTACTAAAATCGTTGTCAAAAAAGTTTTTATGTAAATCTGTCTATAAGCGACATGTAAAATGTATTATTAAATACTAGAAACTGCTTTCATTTCAGTCAAAGTTCTTTAGCAGCTTAATTGCTGGAAAATATTTTTAAAACATTAAATGTACACTAAGAGAAATAATTGGTTGAGGCATAGCGACAACAAAAACGCAATTTTTTCTGATATAATATACTGATCTGGAATAGAGTTTTCATAGTTTAAAAATAACAAAGCAAATAATTATAACAAATTGAAAAATGCAATATAGAGTTAAAATTTTTTAGCAAAATGTTTTCTTTTTTAATATTTTTGCATTTCAGAATCTATCATTTAATCAAACAACTAAAACTCAAACACACATGCACTTAAGCTCAGAATCATCAGCAATTCCCACAGTTGTTTACTCCCTGGAGAAAATATTGCACTAAATATTCTTAAATTGTAAAGAGAAAAGCTTTTAAATATATTAATTTCTGCACTAAATTTACAAGGGAATATTTGCTCGTTATCTTCAAATTACAAATGACATAATTACCACCAACTAAATACGAGAACGAAATCAAAAAATTATATATGATATATAAATATGTCCTGCAGCTGCTTATTAACACACACACACACACACACACACTCAAACACACACAGTCTCTCACTCACTTAACGTTCAAACTGTCTGAATATATTCGACCGCAGTTGCACTTCAAAGTTTTTTTTTGTTGACTGGTGGTCTGGCAGTTCTACCGCAAGTGTTTGGAAAAAAGAGATCATTTGAAAAAACCCTGTGGTCCACAAACTTCATAACTTTTTATTTGTTTTATTTTATATTTTTTTCATAAATCGTTTTATCATTTCATGTGTCAGTTGTAAATTAAACAAAAAAGTTATTGGGATAAATTGTTAGACAGGAAGAGATAGAGAGAGAGAGAGAGAGAGAGAAAGAGAGGTGTGATGGCATATACCAGAGTATTAAATTATTTGTTCTTTAATATTTCCAGAACTCATGAGACCTATTCGTTGGCACTGGATTATGCGGGAACTAGGAAAACTAAAGAAGAACCGCTTCTTAATATTCGATTCCAATCTCATCAAATTGTACGCAAAAAATAATTTATTTTCGGACAGTTTGTTCCACATTCGAACCGTTCCACCACAGAACGAAATTTCTCAATAATTCTCAGTGCGTTTTCCTTGAAAGATCGACCACAAGTGGCTGAACTCTTAACAAAAAACGTGTTGTTCACCGAAAAAAATATGATTCTGCCCAATAGAGTGAACCTTTTCCACTACATTTCTTCGTCCTCTCCTCAATGCGATCAAGCATCTTCAAAATATGCTCTAAGGCATGGGTTTCTTTGTCAATAGATAAATCACTTGATTTAGAAATCCAAGTGTTGGCTCTATGACACAACTTATGATTTGATCCCTGGTAATTTCCCTGAGTACACCGACAGTTTCAGTAATTAATAAATTTAATTAACTTCAGCATCAGGAAGCGAAATAACAAATTTTACACATGAAAATTTGACAATATAAATATTACAATTATTTGGTAACTATTATTAAAATAGTGGGCGTGATATGCGCCATTTCCTTGTAACCCAATTATCTTAATATTTAGCTGATTAATTAAAAAAAAAAAGTCAATCAGCATGGCTCGATAGTGGTTGCCATAAATAATTAAGGGGCAGTTTAACCAGAAATATTTTTTACGAAAACACAATATTTTGAAAAAATTTCCACAATTTCGATATCGATAATTTTCATGCTCTAAAAGAACACCTGATGCTATCACTTCTAGCACTACTAGTGCAAGGCATTATAATCTTTGCAACAAATTTTATTGCCGTTTCGAACTTTAACTGAATCTTGGTAAAACGTCAAAAAATAATTTTCGGGGCCAAGGACATGTGAAGATCGGATATTTTGAAATTCACTAATATTTTCTTAATAAATAATTATCTAAAGAAAACTTTACATAATTTTAAAAACAGTTGGGAGCAAATTAAAATAATTTTAACACAATTTCTCACAAATTACCCCTCTCACTTGGCTCGTCTATAGTTCAATTGAAATTTGCAACTTTTCTCTTTTCTGCGGTGCTGCAACGAAACATTTTCCACTCTCTCACACTTTCATTTTCGTTTTACATTTTATCGTGGCTATAATTTATCGATTTAAAATCAAATTAATTTTATTGTTTCTCTCAGTACCCTGATGTAAAATCAATTGTGATAAAATATTACTTTTCGTAGGATATAAAAAATTCATTCGATTTTCAAGTTGTGTCACAATGTTTTTGCAAAAAGAGAAAAAAGTGTTTTAAATTTTTATGAAACCGTTTATTGGCACCATTAAACGTAATTCAATTTCTATGCCATCAAAATGCTATAAAATTATGCAATTTTACGCAAATTTACAACTCGTTATGGTTTCAGGTTTCAGCGGCAAATACAACCACGAATAATGAAATAGTTTTCAGGGAAATTTTGTTGAATTTTCATTGAGTAGTTTGAGGTGTTTTAGGAAATCAGTAAAAATAAACTCCTGGTTTGGGTGTGTTTTGTATTGCCATGGTTTGCAGCTGCAGCAGTATCGGTACTAATTGTGAGTACTCCTTCTGCTCACATTGAAACTCTAATGTTGATTTCTTTTCTGGAAAAAAATGCAGCAATTTGTACACTTTTTAATACAAAATAGCAACATTTTGCCATTTTATATAAGCAACTTATTAGAAATGAGTCCAACATCCCCCACAAAAAATAATTTCTGTTTTAAAACTTTTCTAAACCCCCACTTTTTCGAAAATAAGTGAAAATTTGTTACATGTTTTTTAGAAAAGAACAGCAGTTTTTAATTTGTTGTTTGATTTCCAAAAAGTACTAATTGGTTTCCCATGAACGGGCCACATTAAAAGTACATTTTTTCCCCGAATTGGGTTTGCGACAAATCTATTGTTAACCGCGTAATATATGCGCCAATTCCTCAGAACCAAACGACATCCATGTGTAGCTGATTAATTTAGAAAAAATAAAAGAAAAAAGCTCAGTCACTACGGCTCGATAGTGGTCGCCATAAATAAATAACCAGAAATAAGCTCTATAACGAAACACAATTGTTTAATAAATGGAAACAGTTTCGTTATCGATGATTCAATTGCTCTAAAAGAACACTTCTAGTACTACTAGTACATGTGCTACTGCTACTACAAATGCTACTAATAATGCTATCACTTCTAGTACTACTAGTACATGTTTGTTGGTGCTACTGCTACTAGCACTGATACGGCTTTTCATACTATTTTTCGGATATTGCATTTGCTACTAATATTGCTACCCCTACTAGAGCAAGTTTGTTTGTGCTACTGGTACTGCTACTTCTTTTCATGCTATTTTTTTAATACTACAACTGCTAGTAATAATGCTACCCCTACTAGTGCAAGTTTGTTTGTGCTACTGGTACTGCTACTTCGTTTCATGCTATTTTTTTAATACTACAACTGCTACTAATAATGCTAACCCTACTAGTGTAAGTTTGTTTCTGCTACGGGCACTGCTATTTCTTTTCATGCTATTTTTCGGATACTACAACTGCTACTACATAATAATGCTACCCCTGCTAGTGCAAGTTTGTTTGTGCTACTTGGACTGTTACTTCTTTTCATGCTATTTTTCGGATACTACAACTGCTACTAATAGTGCTAATGCTCATACTGCAACTACTACAGCTACTACAGCACTATTATTTCCGTTATTGCCACCGCTGCTACGAGTACAACTTTTACTGTAAATACTACTTTTTACTACTAAAATTTTTTGTCACATACTGATGCTGATACTACTACTGCTAGCAAGACTACCACCACTGCTACTAGCAATGATGCTCCCACTTGTATTATTAATAGTACTTAGACTACTATAAACACTACTACCACTTTTAATCTTAATATAATTTTTTTTCACTGTTATCAAGAAGTTTTTTTTTCAGATACTGCTACTGCCGGCAGTAGTATAGTCTAGCGAGGAAATAATATAAACATTAAACTTAATTTTCTTTTTAACAAAACTTCCTATAAAATGCTAGCTTTATCACCACGTCTATAACGACAATATGTACACCAAATTTTTTCTTATTGCTATTGTGTTTTCTTTTTGATTTTACTGTCGACGTGTTGATTTAATTTAAAGATGAATTTATACGTAAATGGAGGAGAGATGATATCTTATTACCAGACTTCTGTGGTTTATTTAGTTGTTTGTTTTCGTTGTTATTGTTGCTGTTGTCTTTTTATTTTATTTGGTGGTATTTTATTACAATTTTCCTGTTGGCTGTCTGCTATAATGATGAATAAATTGTTTTTTTTCTTCTTCTTTTTTGTAGCCACAATGTTCATCCTTTTATTTATTATTGTTATTTTATTATTATTATTATTGTGTTTCATCAAACTTGGTGTGGTGTCGTGTTTAAAATAAAATTAAAAAGTAGAGAAAACACAAACAAAATGCTGCATTAAATAAACTAAAATGTTATACAATTAATTTGCATAAAGTCCTCAACAAGCCGAAACAAAGTCACAAGATGTTACCGGGCCCCCAGACTAGTAGGCTGGGTTCGAAGTCACTTAACATTTACAAGAGGGTGGGATTGACAAGAAGCTAATAATCTATGAAAATAAAAAGTTTTCAGAAGAGAAAATAATTTTTTACTTTTGCTAGTTTGTTTGTTTGTTTGTTTTCTATTGTGTTAGTCAGTGTGTGTGTGTGGAAGCAGGAAGTTTTACAACCGCAAATTTTGGTTTCAGCTTATTTTTCTCTTGCTTTGGCTAAGCAAGTTAATGGCTAAAAAACGAATAAATAAATTGAATTTTGTTGTAAATATTAACAATAGCAATTTGAAATCTTGTTATTTACATTTTTATATTGTTTTTGTATTATATTGTTGTTTGTACTGTATTTGCAATATCGATTTATTTGCAGTAACTTCTGTGATATGCCAAACACCGACAGCAAGAATAGAGTTTTACTATTAAATTGAAAATAGTCTTAAATTAAACTCTATCTGAAATAAAAAACTCTAAGAAAGTCTGTGAAAAAATAGTGTTCGTCGAATGGACATTAAGATTTGATGCTGAGGACTAAAGGGGTCTATACACGCTCAATATTGTTAACAAGCACGTTCAGAGTATGTGGGTCACTGAAAAAATTTTACAGTAAATCCGATAAATTTTGTTCTATTGATTGTATGTTTGCTTTCAAGCCTTATTATTTGCCTAAGCTTTATTTATCAAACAATCGAAATTGTGTTTGTTGGGTTATTTATTGTACAAGCAAATTCATGTATCGAGAGATGCACATTTAAATAAATCAATTTACTTTGGCAAATGTGGCCAGAAACCGCAACTTAAGTATAAATAATCTTAATTTGATTTGATTTGATTTGATTTAGCTAAATAAGTTGATTTAGCCAACAAAGTATTTGATTAGTTTAAGCAAAATTTCATTGTAACAATTTCAATTGCTTTAAATAGGTTTTTGGTTGCTTTCAAAAGCTGGCTAATATTCGTTTAATAAAAAAAATCAATAATAAGAAACATGCGGATGAATGAAATTTTGTGCTACAAAATAATTAAATATTGTAAATGACAGGAAAAATATTTAAGAGAAATTCTCGAAAATAATTCTATTTCCTTTTTATCTAAAATTATAATTTTTTTAATTTATTTAATTTATTTAAAAAATGTCTGAGCAATTTTTCGTGTTCTGAGAGAAAAATCTTCAGGTTAGAATAATTGTGATGCGTCATAAAAAAATTCGTAGACTTTATATAGAACCGTTAATAACTTCCAATTATTTCTAGGTTTCCAATATTTTCTTTGAATAAGAAAGTGGAACAGTTTTCAAAAATGCATACCTCGTCCTAAAAGACAATCCGCAGCGTTGTAAACTTTAGAATTTCATAAATCACTGATCTTTAAATGTATAACTTATTACAATAAATATACATAAAATATAAATACAAAAAAAGTATACATAAATAAAAATATAGATTTGAATCTTTGTTTATTTTTTTAATTATTAAACAACATTTAACACTGGAATTGCAGGTATGAAAAAGGAACAACATAAAAATTATTTCATGAGAATATTTTTGGCCTTTAAATTCAAAGTGAATATCGGTGTGCTAAAGGGTGTTTTTTATAGAGTGATACAATTTGAAATCATAATAAACCATAGTAATATATTTTTGATATCAATGGAACGGTCTTTATTGAATAGAAAATTTTATGACTTTAATGTTTAAATATGATTTGAGTCATGTGGGCGCCACGGCTCGCGTGTACAAGGCGCAATCTGGAAGACCAATTTTCACAAACAGTAACATTCTTAAAATCATCATCTCTGAAGACATCCGGGCCAATGACTCAGCCAGCCTATAAAGCGAACCAAACAGTAATTTTCTGTGGATGCAGTGGTGTTTCGACAAAAGCTTGTGGATTCTCCTCACTCCAAATGCGACAATCCTGTTTATTTACCATAAAATTTTGAATAGACGAAGTGCACGACAAGTTTGACGAGCAGAACCATTATTTTGATAGAAAATTTCTACAATTTGCACGTGTTGCTCTGGTGTAAGTCGATCGGTAATGAAACGTCAAAGCAAACTAAACAAAAACCAACTATCAGCTGTTAAATGGGTGGTCAAATAAAGCAAGGATGCCAACTCAAAGTTGTATCACTCTATAAAAAACACCCTATATTTGTAATTATCATATTCAGAAAGAACTAAAAAGGATCGGCACACAAAAAATTAAAAAAAAATTAATAACAATTTATTTATGAAAAACAAACAGTACAAAAGAAAAACGAACTTCTCGGAAGTCACCACATTCCCATTATCAGTACTCCTGTGTTTGACCCCTTCCGTACAGGCATATAAATGGGGTGTGAGTCCAAACTTGGCTGCTCTTTTTCCTTGAGTAATTGTGCTGCGCCAACTCTTTATTATAAATTGAAAGATATTTTAGAAGAAAACCGAAAAATCTTTGTTCCGCCGAAAATCATATTTTAGTTGATTTGATCGTTTTTTTTTCTGCAGATTTTTTTTATTTTTCTTTTGAGTTTTGGTTTGTGTGCCACAAGCAAAAAAGTACTAGAATTAATTATAAAAAGTACTGATCACCAAGTTCAAAAAAGCACTAAAAATGTTGGCAAAAGCACCAAGTTGACAACACTGCCAAACAGTTTGCACGTCTAAGCCTGGACTAAGTTCTCTTTGAAGGTCATCTCATTATTTGGATCTCTCAACTACTTTTATTTATGGATTTTCATGTTAAATTTATTGCCTGCAGAGAATTCTATTTGGCAGTAAACGCCAGAATGTTTATGTCGAAATCATACTGACATTCATCCTCTTTTTATGCGTATTCAATACAAAAGCTCCCATAAATATTTATGTATATGTATGTAGATGTACTCATGTGTGCTTGTATGTGTGCACATACATAAACATTTCCATATGTAAATCTGTTATTAAATCATATTTTTGCTTTAGACTGGTTTTACTTTTGTTTTCATTTTGTTGATATTTTTTATTAAAATAAATTTGTTTTACATGTCATTTCGCCATTTTTGTGCTTCAACAGATTTTATATAAAAAGCGCATGTAAATAAATTTCATATACATACATAAATATTTCGTGTTGGAGATTTTTCTATTCAGTATATAAATATGAATCGTTTTGAGTTAGTTTGCAAACAAGTTCAGCAATTGAATTTGATTAAACAAAAATTGACAAAGAAATGATTCAGTAGCATTCAGGCGTGAAATTGTTTCGAAAAGGGTGGGGGATATTATTCAGTTTGTGCATTTTAATTAAGATTTAAAACTAAAATAAAATTAATTTTCCATATACATTTTTACTAAAGTACACTTTAATTATAATAATTTTTAATAAGGAGGCAGAAAAAACTGTTTTTTAATTTGTGTTTCAAATTATTTATTAAATACTTAAATGTCAAATATATTATTTACTTTATAAATAGAGTGGAATCGGTTGAAAATCTTTAGCGAACGCAGTTGCCTACTCTACCGCTGCGTAAAATCTGACTTCCTGGTTCACGAGGAAGAAATTCTTCACTTTTATGTATGACGATATCGATGTCACATCAACGTGACAGGAAAATATTGTCACTTGTCCACTTTTTTTGTCGGCAACAATTGACTACTATTAGCATGATACGACTTAGAGAATACCAACAAACCGCCTATAAAAATTACTTGTTTTCGACAACTTAGAGACACGCTGCTACTTTATTTTTTGGTGTCGTGCTTGCGTGCTATCGTTGTCGTCGTTCATTATAGAAGGAATTATTCTTATTTATTTAAATTATTTCTGTTGTCGTCATTCATTATAGCAGGAACTATTTTTAATTGTTTTTATTTATTAAAATTAATTTAGCGGAACTGACTTATTCTATCCAAAGATTTCACATTTTTCTGCTTAATTTTCTGGTTACTTCTTTTCAGGGTTTAATCCCCGGATATAAATGATAAGAAAGAGTTTCCGGTAGCCAACTAAATTAACTTTCGAATTAATTTTTTCCATACTTTAATTAAACAATTAAAATATTGTCTTGTAGTCATAACACGTCTGCTACATTTGCTCAAAATATTGGCAGCTTAACTACTTTAAGAGCAGCCCTCGTAGTATTGCCATATCGGCTCTAAAAGTATATAAATCATAAAAGTTGTGTTTGGAAGAAAAAAACTGTCAACCAAAAAAATCTAAATCACTCAACCGGCAATGCCATTTTTCATTTTATTCGTTCAATTAATTTATTTGAGTTTTAAATACTCGCAGCAGCAACATTTTCATATCAGACAAATACCGATGCCAATCGGTATCAAAATTCCAGCTGACCAGAAAATTTATAATCAAAATAATTAAATTGCTCCTCCTCCGTTGCGCTAATTCACTCCCCTTTACCCTCAAGCACGTACAAATTCATGTGCAAAATTTGTTATTCGTCTTTTATGTGCTTTTATTTACAATTCCACATGCCGAAATGATATTTTATTAATTTCTCCCCAACAATTCTCATTAAATTAAAACGCGAAAATTATATTTCCCATTCAATTGGAAAATTTAATTAAAATGTTGATTGTAAGCAATTGTTTGTGTTTGTATGCGACCACTGAATCTGTGGTATTGATACATTTGGTATCATTTTTATTTGCTTTAACTAAATAATTGTTATTAAATTATTTAGCAATTGACAAAAAAAAAATTTTTTTCAAGTGCTTGTGTTGGCCTTTTAAATTTAAATCGTAATTAAATTAATACCAAAACCGTTTAACGTTTAAGTGTTTTTAATTCAGCCCTCTACAAACTGCAAACTGTTGGGAGAAATAATTTCATTAAATCGTTATCCGTATATTTATTATGATTTTCTAACGTCAAGTTACACGTCAGTTTAAGGACTTTGATTATACCAGAGTTCTAACGTCATCGTGTTGAGCCCGAACCACATGCATGTTACAAGCTGTTGCCTAAACTGCTTCGAACGTTGCTATAAATTGTGTTCGCAACATGATTTTCTGTCACCTATAATTTCGTCAAGAAGCGCAGATTAATTCAAAACAATTGTTGCTTAATATTTTGCATTAAATGGCATGTTGCCAACAATATTTCTTAAGTCATACCACAAAAAACTTAATATCAACTAAAGAAAAGTGTAAATGTGTGCGTTTTAACTTGAGAGTTGGTTTATTTAAACCTTTTAAGTTGAATTAGATGAGAACAAAAAGTGGTTTTCATACAAGATTGCAAAATTGTGTGCACACTCGCTTTTAAATACCTGCTGCTGACATTCATTTCTGTCAAGTAACCAACAACTTTTTGCTGGTTTTGTTGTTTTATTTTAATTATAAAAATGTTTTCCTTCTCTCTCTCCCTCTCTCTCTTTAATAAAATAGTAATTAAAAAATATATATGCTTGTGAATAATAAAAAACAAATCAACAAACCAGCTATCAAAAACAGTACCTGCAGAGCATGTACTTGTGTTTTTTTATTTAAAAAATAATGAATAGTTTTTAAAATTAAAAATAGAAAATAGTTAAATAAAAAGAGTAAATGTTGCAACAACAACAACTTATGCTGGTGTGTTTCAAAGGAAATTTTCCAAACCTTAAAAGAAACCCCAACAAACTGATAGTTGAGGAAACAAGCAGTAAAATGGGTACAGTGGGCCACAACAGTTTGTGTAAAAAGGCTAAGGAATTTTATAGTTTATGCAATTCAAAGGATTTTCTCTTTAATAATTCTATTTAAATATGTTTTACTTTTATTTGATTGAAATAAAAAATGTAAACGACTGCGGTAAGTAAACTTTTGGCAGCCACTGTTTTATTTTTGCCATTATGCAGCTGTTTAATGTTTCGAATTATTTACATGATTTCAGCATTTCATTATTTTAAAAGTTATATTTTATTTTTTTGTTTATTTCTTTTATTTCGTTTTGAAACTCTTTTCCACTTCAAATGTCAGACTGTTTGTGACAAATTTCAACAACTCATATTAAAACGTACTTAAACTAAAAATTCATATACGAGGCAAGAGTAAAACTTTATATGAGGCATTAAATTGGTAGTGTTGTGTGACTACTGGAGAAAACAACAATTTCTTTTTTCTTTATTAAAATTTTAATTTGTTTAAAAATTATGTTAACAGCCAACAAACAACAACATTGTGATTTAATTTACATAATAAGGAACGACGGCGTGAAGTCAGTCGTACTGATGCTTGTCACGCCAAGATTGCCACAACGATAGTGTTCTTTTATAGAAAAGTGTGCCCCTGTAGAACGATGAGAATCAACGCCTTCTTTTATTGGCAATATTAATTAAATTTATTCTTTATTGTTAAGTAATTATGTTGTTCCCAACGTTTTTGATATGCACAATTGAGTAACAACCTGATAAATAATTAATGTTATAGCCTTAAGCCATTAATGGCGATTTCTTTTATTAAATAATTTATTGTTTTTTTCTGGAAAAACTGAATTTCGTGCTCGTTGCTTATAAATGGTTTTTGCCCTAAAATTAAGTTGTAGTTTTGAACGAAAATTCACTCCTATTAATGATGCAAGAGATTGTTTTTTATTCGCTATTATAAAGGGTGTTTTTATAGAGGTATAAAACTTTAAGTTAAGGGCACTTTTTCAGCTATCGGCCATGGTGGTCAGAAGCGATGTATGTTTAATTTGGCTTGTCATTTCAAACTAACTCCTGAATAACGTTTTTAAATTGTGCGAATTGATTTTTAAAATCATGGTTCCATTTAAGGCAGCCGTAGCAGCCGTATGCCTGCTGTCATTATTAAATTATAAGAAGAAGAAAATTTATGTGATTTTATTTTTATTGAACATTTTTATTTTGCTATATTAATATTTATATAGGCTAAATTGTTCTAACTTAGTTAAAATCTCAGAAAGACATGATGATAAATATTCCTAGGCACAAAGGAAGTCAACATCAGTTTTATTCAACTTACACAGCAGAGCAGAACAGCTGTTTTCGAAAGTCGCTACACTTTCATCTTCAGTGCTCATGTGTATATTGTGTTTATCACCACTGTTTAGGTGGTCTTTTATTTTAATAGATAATGTTTTGAATGAGTCCTGGAAGTCAGATGGCTTTTATATAGGGTTTTTTTTATAGAAAGATACAAGTTTAGATCATAATAAAACATAGTAATATATTTTTGATATCAATGAAATGGCCTTCATTGGATAGAAAATCTTATGATATTAATGTTTAAATATGATTTCGGCCATGTGACCGCCACGGCTGGCGCGTACAAGGCGCAGTCTGGAACACCAATTTTCACAAACAGTAACATTCTGACCTTCATCGTTTTTGAAGACATATGGGCCAATGACTACGCCAGCCCAAAGGCACCAAACAGTAGTTTTCTGTGGATGTAATAGAGTTTCGACAAAAGCTTGTGGATTCTCCTCTTTCCAAATGCGACAATTCTATTTATTTACGTACCCATTCAACCAAAAATGGGCTCCATCTGAAAATAAAATTTTGAATGGACGAAGTGCACAATAAGTTTGACGAACAGAACCATTATTTTGATTAACAATTTCCACAATTTGCACGCGTTACTCTAGTGTAAGTCGATCCATAATGAAATATTAAAGCAAACTAAACAAAAAGCAACTATCAGCTGTTAAATGGGTGGTCAAATAAAGCAGTGATGCCAACTCAAAGTTGTATCACTCTATAAAAAACATCCTTTAAATCAGCCTGATTACGATGGGGATATTCGCTTATAAACTTCATAGTTTGTAACTGATTAAAGACAAGAAGCTGGATTTTACTTTAATCTTTTAAAAATTATCGAATTTGAAGGCGAAAAACGCCAACCGTGATCAGAATGAATATGCAGACCTGCCAGATGATCATACGTGAAGTTGGAAAAAATACCAGAGAGTTCGATCGGTGGTAAGGAAAACCAAGAAAAAGTTCACCCCAAATAGAAAATTTTTAAACTATTGCTGAAAACATTTCGCCAATTTGGCAACTATATTTTCATGTTCACATTCACATATTTTAAATAAGAAACTACAGCGATTTTCGAAGAACAAGTTTGCGAACTAAATTGCAGTTTTTTATTAATTTTATTTTATCTCTATTCTATTCCAACTTAAAGCAAATAATTCAGGTTCTTTTCTTTATGTGTTGTAGAAAAAATTTATCAGTCAGCTGTTGGAAAGTTAAACGCTACACTTTTTAATAATTTAAGCGTTTATTCTCGGCATGTAACAAACGACATTATAACAGGGCCGGAAAGGCATTTAATCCATTTAATGGTAAATGGTATTTTCAATTTTATATTTTTAGAAGAGATTTCTAACAGATTACTTTAGCAAAAGTAACAGCTGCACTTACACATACATAAATATATGCATGTTAAATAATACAAATGCAGTTTCATAGAAGCACAATACAATTTTCCATATCCCCCATTTTACAAAATTTTACAAAATGCAATTTTCACAAATTAAACAATAAATATTAAAATTCAGTTTTAAGCATCCTTTACATGAAGCCTCAGCTGCCAATTGACAATAACATTATTATTTTCTATTTAAGTTTCTTTGCAAATAGAAATGCGTACACCAGCTTTCTAATGTAATTAAATTTAGTTTCTTTTTATTTGAGAATAAAATAACATCTTGTAGCTCTGTGATGCAGTTAAATTACTTAAATATAAAATTTATTTACTTTTAACTACATTTTTCCGCTCTTTTTTTTGTTATCTTTTGCTGGGAGTGAAGAGAAAAGAAACTTTATGTGTCAACACATACTCGAGTTTACACAGTTATTAAGACACACGCACACATACACAAACCAACACACATACACAAACCAATACACATATACACACGAGCACATCCTTACATGAACTCGAGCAAACTTACACACGCACTTAATACAGCCACGACCCCGTTACAAATACTAAATTTAAGAGCATTTCAAATTTATGCATGTCATACGTTGTGAACTCTTGCATTTGATATACTTATACAGCGGTGTATGTGTGTGTGTGTGTTTGTATCTATGTGTGTGTACATGTGTGGTTACGTTTTAGAATGTGGGGCATTCTAGAGGATATTGGAAGATGAGTTTAATAATATTATTTTATCGTGTTTAACAATATTATTTATAGGGTTTTTTAATTTTTTGGATAATGAGCGTTACCATTTTCAATATAACTTAATGTCAGTTATCTATTATAATGTTATCCATTATCATTTATACGTCCGACGTTATTACCAGTTTAAGCATCATGAAGTGTTAATAATGCGTCAAAGATGTTATTAAGAACAGAGAGAGAAAGAGAGAGAGAGAGCTTATGAGTGGTTTAGCTGTCAAATTTGCTGTCATTACACATTCGCTATTTGGCATTTATGATCAGTGCACGCTGGCAATTAGTGATGAATATATTGGTCCTTGATCAATGCTACCAAATTGTCTATATTTACTTTAAGAAGCAGTCGTCGATAGTCGCAACTTTTAGAGGAGTTTCTAAGTTACATGGAGCACAGAATCGCTTATCTAAAGAAGTCAGTGGTCTAACTGAGGAGAGATTACATGCCACTTTATAAAAGCAGCGATAGTTACAACTCTACTATAATGAAATAATAGTCGCAAGAATGAACGTACCAAAGAGAATATCGCCATTGGAAATGCACGTGTGAGGGAAGAGCGAAATTTGTCGGCTCGTTATCGGTCACATGACTTGGGACTCAGTGACTGGATGCAAGTGAAAAAATTTAGCTTAAAGATCTTGTCCTTAAAGGTTCTGTTGGTTCTGTTGGTGCATGAATGCAGGTAAAAAAATCATGGCATGCCATCGTTCTTTGAGCTCTACAATAGTTGGAAGCAGCAGAATTCTATTTAACCAGACTCCTCTTCATCGAAACGGGTTTGTTAAGCTTTGATGCTCATACAGAGTGCAACGAATCCACAACAGGTACTACAGAGTTGATTACATATGAAAACTTAATCGTTGGACGTTGATTCTTTAGAAATAACACTGGAGCTAAGGTCTCGATCAGTAGAGATCGTTACCGATTTATAAATTTATTTCTATTTCGAAAAGTTAGTCCCAATAAAATAGATATAGAGAAGAGAAATAAAATAACGCCAGTCGGCTCGATTGTATGCTGGTTAAATAGCACTGAAACCAATGTTTTTATTAGCCCTCTCTTCATATGGAATAACCCATATAGCTTTCAAATATTAGTTAGTTATGCCACAATACGGTATCTGTTAGTAGTTGTAAAAAAAGGTTTCATTTATTTTATATTCCTTTTCCTATTTTTTTCATATACATTTTTGCAATTATTTAAATGAAAAACAAATTTTATGCCTACTTGAGTTTTGTTAAAACATGTCCTTTATACGAAATATAATTTATGTTTTTAGTTTATTCATAAACTTGTACGCACACGGGAACAGCAATTCTTTTTTGTGTACTTCTACACCAAACGCATGCATACTTTTTTGCACCACATGCTGCCGCTAATATTTTTCTGTGGTCTTTCCGGCAGAACCGACTAAATGTCCTGATAGCGAAAAAGGGTCTTTTCGATTTTATAACCGCGCAAAGTGAATGTAACACACTAACTGCGAAATAGTGTCCCATGGAACCATCGAAATTACTGGAACATGTTGGCATATAGCCTGGCTTACAAGCCACAATAAACAAAACTTTTGCAAGACGTTTCAGCTAATACAGGGTGTCGCAAAATTATTTATTCACTTTGTAGGAAGATATTCTGAATAATAAACAGCTGTAGTATGCAAAAAGACAAGGATTGGATCGACATATTCCACAAGAGCGGGATATAATAATGTAGATTTTAGCTCATGGAAAGCTTATTCCTAAGCGTGCAGTGCCAACTGGCCCCCAACAGTTCGCTGTTTATTTGCACGACTTGTGAAAAATGGAAATGTAAAATAAAATGCAGGGCATAGCAGCCACCGGACTAAACGTGATGTTGACAATATTACGGCTTTGGCTACGGGTGAACAAATATGTCAATTGTTTAACGCCAGTGCCTGACTTGCGGCCCAACCTGACGGTGCTCTTAACACCGGGTGGAATCAATGCTTCTACCAACGCCCCCACTGTTACGCATGAGTACCAATTCGAAACCATGTATTTGGACATGACCTCCCCCTTGGTGAGGAACGGAGCCTATCTAAAACTCTTTCCGATCTTTGGCTCACGGCACCCGGTTGCGATTTGGGTTTAAATCACAGCCACCACGAAGCTCCCCGAAGGTCCGCACCATTGCCGGCTACGGGTGAACAGTGAAACTAGACATTAGCAGACTTATCCTGAAGCAAATTTTAGTAAAAAACTTAGACAAGTCCAAGCTTAAACCAAGTTCAAGCAGCGCTTCAACTAATGACTGATTACAGTCAGTCGTTTGTCAACTACTGTAGAGCCACCGACAACAGGATTACTGCTACTGGAGAACGTTAAAGGTCCGTGATAAACGAATTTTCACAGCTGGAGTTTAATGAGTGGGGGTTAACGAATATGAGGTTTCATTGAGACGCTGCAGTAGCAAACTCTAGGAAGGGAACGTTTCCTGATCATGCAATAAGCTGTTTGGGCATGCCCAAGCAAGACCAGCCCAGACTTATTTTATTTATGGGGTATTTGTGGTCGTGACCCAAACAGCCCGTAAGGAAAATAATCGACAGGAGTGTTTATAGTTGAAGGTGTGCATCAGAAAACATCTTAAACGTCCAAGTAGGGCTTTCCTTCAAAATTCTTTCCGGGTCACAGTATCAGTTTTAGATATTAGAAACGCTTAAAATTAGTTTTTCTTCTTTACAACTGACGATTGTACGATAAGAACGAAAAATGTATTAAGAAACGTGCGTGGCGCAGAGTAACATATAATTTCAAAATTAAGCGAGTTGAACATCAACTACATTGGGAACCTATTTTCAAGGCTTTCAAAGGCAGGGAAGGACTTGTTATTTCCAAAGCAGCACTTTTGTGAGTTTGGAAACAGTTAAAAAAACAAAAGATTTAAAAATTTAATAAAGAAAATTGCATAAAAGAAAAGCAAATACGCTTGAAGGTCAACGCGTACAATTTCCTACAAGACAGTTCAAAGCAAAGAAAATTATTGAGGGATCCCTGAAGTTCTGAAAGTGTGGGCTTATAAAAATACATGCCGGCATTAAAGGATGCCACTATGGGGCAATTGAATAGAGCACGCTGATACATATATTTTTTTGAATATTTTTTTTTTTTGTATTGGAAAACTTGTGAAAATATCTTTTAGCCGAAGAAAACAGGTTGCTGAGAAATAACACCATCACGAACATTCCTAGTTAATTTCTTACGATCACAGTCATTTAGATTTATTATTATTATTATGTTTCTTTTATTTTTTTGCCTGCGGGCTTTGCGCCAAATAAGGCAAAGAAAATGTTGCTGCATATGTACAGTAAGAGTGTATGTGTGTGCACGTAAAGTACATGCATGCACAGGCATGCCTAAAAGTGGTGCAGTTCTTTTTGCTAGTATGCAATACGATGCCATATATAAACTATTTTGTTGCCTTATTTGTTGCAAGTAGAGAGCAGAACTTGGCAAAAGGAAAAACAAGTGGAAGAAAGAACATGGCAGAAACAAATAATCGTTACAAAAGTAGTCAAGAACCATTTAATATGCAACACCGAACTTTTTCACTTGATATTCTTCTCAAACATACAAGCATTAGTTTTTGTACACACAGACACACACACACACAAGTGCATACATACACATATTCAAAATGTACTCTTGTATAAATGAAATACTTTCCCACACGCACTTAAAACTAACGAACAGAATTCGTGTACCAACAACTAACTCTCTGCATCATCAAAATAATGGCAGCTGAAGTTGTTGCTGAGGAATGTTCATCAAGCGAAAATGTCGTTTCGTTTACTTTGGCATGTTGGCTGATCTTACAAATCAACAAATCATATCGTTGTTGTTGTGATTATTTTCTGATATTTGATTCAATTGCGGAGCTGCAAAATATGTGAATGTTGCAGTTATTAAATACTTCGCTAAAACCTGGCACAATTTTTATATACGACTTTAAGAATTCCACTCTGCAAAATACAAAGATATTGTATCGTGTGTTACCTATAAAACTCTGCTTGTGTTTAAGTGACACGTGGAGTGGTCTGACACAATTTCAGTTCGAGTGTGTTCTAGGTTTTTCTAATCAATTATATTAACAGCTGTTCAGAAAAAAAAGATTATGGAAATAACTGCAATTTTTTGAATGGTTATTGTCGAAGTCGTAACCCAAATAGCAATCGAATTGAAATTAGTTCCCACAGAGAATAGGTTTCTACTGATTCTATTCGTTAAATGGTGTAGCTAATGTACAGTGTTGTAAGAAAATTAGCTCAATACACTAGTCAACACTGCAAATATTTAAGCTAAAAAAGCATTCATATGTATTAGTGATGTGCAAGTATTCGTATTCGTTTTGGAATTTAGATTGACGAATATTTTGCCATTTTTATATACCCGCCAATTGCATTCGCTAATCAAGTGATTGTGTCTTAAAAGAAACCAAATCAGTTGACTTTTTGGTTGCTTTTATTAATGAAAAACTATAAATTTCCTACCCCTGGAAATGAAATTTTAATTTTTTTAACAAAGCAAATCTTCATGATGTATAAAGCGGTTTTAGTTGAGAAAAATTCACAATTTTTAAACATTTTAATTATTACATGTACTACAAAATACTGAATGTACCAAAAAAAAAACTTATCATTTTCCATCCCTGGAATTTTTTTTATTTTTTAAGTTTTTAATAGACAATTTAGGCTTCCTGAAGCATGAAATGGCTTCAATTTATAAACAAAGAAAAGAATAATTGGTTTTTGGTATTAATTTTGCGTCGAGAAATAGGTGTAAATTTTCCAGCTCTGGAACCGTATTTCGATACCCCACTATTTGAGTTCATTTCTAATCCATCAGTCCAAGAACGAAGTCTCTAGCTCTGATGGGGACTTGGGAAAACCGATTTCACGTACAGACAGACGGACATCGGACAATCGTCATCACTATTCATAAGAATCCAGAATATATATAATTTATGGAGTCCCATATCAATATCGAAGAAATTACACACGGAATGACAAACCCTTTCACTTTTTTGTGTAGGCTATAAAAGTAATAATAATAATAATAATAATAATAATAATAATAATAATAATAATAATAATAGTAATAATAATAATAATAATAATAATAATAATAATAATAATAATAATAATAATAACGCAGATAATTATAAAAGTATTAAATCCATCCAGACTTAAATACATTTTTACAAAATCATTAAGACTTTTTTGTTTTATAAAAAAAAGTTACTCTATTTCAACCTGGATTTTTGATGCCAGAGATCCACACGTCTCAATATGTTAAGAGGGTGCTGTTGGCTGAAGTGGTAAGACACCAAACTACAATGCCTTGGGTCCTGGGTCCCAAGTTCTACTCCCCATTCAGTCATTAATATATTCTGAACTGAATTAGTGCAGGATTGATTGTGGACTTGCCTCAATAACGAAGGCATAGCACCAACAGCGATTAACAACACCGTCATGTACGAAAAGCGCAGAATAACAGCAGCCCTCTTTGTCGGTACCTGCAGCAAAAAATTCATCGGCGAAGTAAAAAGTAGAAATTTCTATACCGAAACTCTCTATCCTTTAATCTATCTTCAACTGTCCTCTTAAAACTATCCCCTCCTTTCCCGGTTCCAACACAAAACACAGCATATATAGGGGTCGTCCCCTAAGTGCTGGTCCTACTCATAAAAAAGGCGATCACAAAATTTAGTTTCCGATTGAACTATTTTATTCCCAGTTTTATTTAATTCATTTTCGTTGCTTATTTTTGCATTCCCTCCCTGATAATAATATTATATACAAGGTGTTTTTTATAGAGTGATACAAGTTTGAGTTGGCATCACTGCTTTATTCGACCACCCCTTTAACAGCTGATAGTTGCTTTTTGTTTAGTTTGTTTTGACATTTTATTACTGATCGACTTACACCCGAGAAAATAATGGTTCTGTTCGTCAAACTTATCGTGCACTTCGTCCATTCAAAATTTTATTTTCCGATGAAGCCCATTTTTGCTGGAATGGGTACGTAAATAAACAGAATTGTCGCATTTGAAGTGAGGAGAATCCACAAGCTTTTGTCGAAACACCATTACATCCAGAGAAAATTACTGTTTGGTGCGCTTTATGGGCTGGTGGAGTCAGTGGATGTCTTCAAAAACGATAATGGTCAGAATGTTACTGTTTGTGAAAACTGGTGTTCCAGATTGCGCCTTGTACGCACCAGCCGTGGCGGCCACATGGCCGAAATCATATTTAAACATTAATGTCATAAAATTTTCTATCCAATAAAGTCCGTTTCGTTGGCATCAAAAATATATTACTATGTTTTGTTATGATTTAAGCTTGTATCACTCTATAAAAAACACAAACACCCTATATTATTAATATATAATATTTTTAAATCTGCTTTCAGCTGATTGGCTTTAAATGAAATCCTCATCATGTTGACAAACTTTCCACCAGCGTGTTGTACAAGTAAGAAAATTAACTCCGATTTCGTTATAATATTAAATGAGCTGTCACATGTGGCCTTTCTGTGTCAACCCAGCATCCATCACATTTGCCCTGTGACATTTGCAAAATGAGCATTTTTTTCCGTACAAAAAAACATTCCCTTCCTCCGTCATGTCAATTGTCCGCCAGGATATATTGGCGACTATTTTTTGCAAAACAAAGATCAGGAATGTGTAACATAAATTAATTTAATACACACACACACTAACTCACACATGTATTTGTAACAACTTTTTTTTTTACATCCTTAATTTGCAATTATGTGTGCGAGCCATAAATCGTGATACATAATAAACATAAAAATCACATTCAAGCCCATAAAATAAATATTTCATTTTGCCCTTCAAGCATTCAAGTAAAAATATGTCATATTAAGAATAATTTTTTGGGTGCGTTTGTCTAATTTTAGTTGTCTCTTTTTCAATTAGCATACGTGTGTATGCAGAACACACACACACACACACACTCACATGCTACATATGTTTGTGTGTATGTTAATAATACCAACATAATCGTATTTGTATGGATAAATGTTTGGGAATACGACCGTGTGTATGTTATCATGAGTGTGCGAGGATTTTTTTATTGGAGGCGTTAAATAAACAAAATCTCGTGCAGCACATTCTCGCCAACAGTTTATTCAGACGCAGATAACATCGAGGGCTTAGCGCCAAATTGTCATAAGTGAAACATTTTTCAAACTAGTTTTACTAACTCATTGAAATAAAATAAAAAGCTGAGACACAAAATTTGTTAATTTAATCGAACTAAAAAGATGCAAATAAATTTTAAAAAAAGCTTAAAACAATATTTATTTGTTTATTATTATTATTATTATTATTATTATTATTATTATTATTATTATTATTATTTTTAAAGTGAGACATGAAGCACATCAACAAACTTGTACAAGTGCAATGTGACGTATGAGTGATATTATTAATAATATTAAGTATGCCCGTGGAAGCGCAGTTCAAAAGGAGAATTATATACATCCAAACAAACATACAAGCGTATGATATATAAATTCTCTGTATTTATATTGTATTTATCCAGAGGGAATAATAGAATTTTAATATTTTCATACGGACAAATCAAGATCAGCTGGTTATCAGAATTCGACCAGTTATACTATATATTAAGTTGAAACAAGAATTTCGTTGTAACTTCCTACAAAAATTCAAGTCCCTTTTTTATTACAATTGACACAACAACATTTTGGAATAAATATTTTTATTAGTGAACGCAAAAATACTTTAAGGTGGACCAACAAACGAGTGTAGCGTAATTTTATATGTCGATTTTGCAATACAAGATTCAAAACTCTATGCTTGGTTGACTACACTGGTTATAAAATAAATAAATAAATTATATAAATAACAATAAAGTAAGAAAATCGAATCAAACAAATAAGTACAAAATATGCAAAATAAAACTTTTTGGCAGGCAAATATGTACATACATATTTTGTAAGAGTTCAACAAACACCAGCGGCCTGATAATAAATTAAAATCGTGAATGAAATTATATAAATAAAAGTAAAATAAGAAAAGCAAAAGGATTTCAAACAAATAAGTAAAAAAATACAACACAAAATGAAAACTTTTTTTATTTTCCACACGACGGAGTTAAAAATAAAATAAATTCCCTTGAAATTACTGGACATCTGAGATCTTTTAATTTAACAGATTCCCTACAACAGTCGAAATTGCCGGGTTTGGGCAAAACATTTTTTTAAATTAATTTGTTATTCTAACGCTCCTGTTTTCGGTCACCGTAAATCCCATTCAATCTTTTACTAATAACAATCAATAGCCTTATTATTATTATGTTCTTTTGTAAAAAAGAAAGCAGCATTTTTTACACTTTTCAATAGAAAACGACAAACTTCTGCCTTTTGAAAATAAAGAATTTATTAGAAATTAATCCCACAGCTCTTGAGAAAAACTATTTCTGTTATAAAACTCCTCCAAACTGCTACTTTTTCCAGAGGAAGGAAAAAAATTTTGCATTTTTTCCAGAAAAGAAATTGCCATTAAATGAATGTAAAGACGGGGGGGAGCTTTTGGTGGCAGTAACATTTGCAAAGGCATCTCTAAATATATTTTCGAAAAACATTTTTTACTTAAAAAGGACACGGCATCAACAATGATGAACCCTTTAAGGATTTACTTGCTACAAAATAAATAAACGATTTACTAAACAAATCTTTAACAACTTTTTGTCAAAATGTCAATCCGATAGTCTGTAGTTGCTAATGCCAACACGATTGTCACGTAAAAATCTTAAGATAACAGATTTTTCCGTTGCGAATATTGCAAAAGATGCGTAAAAATCCAAACCGCTGATATACTATTTTGCAGTTTTATATCTGTAACTTCTACAAGAATCTATAAATTAGCACGATATGATTAATTGTAATTTGAGTTTCAGATTTAAAAAACTTTGAATGGGCTCTTTATCTCGCCAAATTTCTAGATTGACTCACACATACAGACATACACGGATATGAGCGTAAATAATAGTTGTCGCTATAGATTCTGATGACTTGAAAACTTCGAGATCTATTTATCAGTTTCTTTGCTACAACATTTCACACGATCGACAAAATGAAATATTTACTTTGATTAAACTCTATTCCCGCCTCTATTTGTCACAAGATAACAGACGACTATGACAGACGGCCACCAAAAACACTAAATTTACAGTCACACTCTGTCATGAGGCTCCCTAAAAAGAACAGCTCTCATGAGTTATTCACTTGCAGCCGCTTAAGACATTTTCAATTTAAGGGATCGAAGAAATTAAATAAAAGAAAAATCTCAACGTTACACATGTTGGACAGCGGCAATATAAATGCATGTGTGTTGACTATGAATTTACTTTAATTTGCTTGTACGAGGGTGGTGTGTCAAGTCGAGACATTTTCATTTATTTACTCATCAATAGTTATTCATTATTGTGGAGTGTTATTGTACGCTACGGAAATTTCTTTTAGACAACAAATATCTTATAGAACAGCAACTCCATTTTAACTTGTGTTGAATTCATTTAAAATCAATTTGTTTTTCAAAGCAAAAATGTGGTGGGATGTTCTAGAAGGCTGTGGAGTAGGGGCATCAAGACAAAGCGTTTGATTGAGAAACAGTTTAAATAAAAATTCTATTTGTTGTAGAATTAGGAGGCATGTATATGTGGAAGTTTATTAATTGTTTAGAATCAAAGTTATTCAAATGCCGGCATAAAGACATGCTCAATCATGTCTGTATGTCTAAAGTCTACGGGAGTGAGAGCTTATAGACAAAATAAAACAACAATAACTGTTTGCAATAATAAAGTGAGAGAATATTTCAAATATGTTCTTTTTTTATAATAAGTGATATTTTTTTCTTCGAATCCTGACTTCTTTTGAATGAATCTAACAACACAGTGCTACAAAATAAAAAATAAAAAGCAGCATCATTGTGAACTGCAGGATCATTGTGAACAGTGATAAAGACCTTCCGAATCATTGACTATATTTGAGAATATGAATTTACCACCTTTAAATTAATAATAACTTTTACAAATGAAATATTTCTTATTTAATTATTTACATTTTATTCGTTTTTAGTTTGAACTTTTTTTTTTGTTCTTTACCAATAGCTTTTGTCAGAAGCGGGTGAATATCCCAGCATATTTTTGTTTCTTAAAATCGAAGACTTAAAAATTGTTGAGAAAGAACAATTTCTCAATTATAAGAATATTTGATGTCAAAATGATTTACCAAAAAGTCTTGAGCTAATTTCACCAATTGAAAGTTTCAATAACAAAACCGCCCCACCTGGGTTGCAATTAGTAGCGCTGCGTTACAACGCCCTGGCAACACTTTCTCTTTCAATACGTTGCATTATTTCATTAAAAATGAAAATTAAAAAATAAGTCATCCATATATTTTTTCATATAAAAAAAAAAACTTTTACATTTCAAGACAAACCCAGACAACCCACGTAAAATAACTATGTTACTAAGCTAACATTAAAGCAACAACTGCTATCGCTAAAACTTGTACAACAGCCAGGAAAAAAATTCCACACTTCCAGCATTTTGTAACACCCAGAAGCCAAAATCAGCAGAAACAAAAACATTCAAATTAACTTTTCCTATCTTTTTAGTTTTATTTCAGTTTCGTTTTGTATTTCATACTTAAATCCCCGTTTCCCCAACTGTTTTTAGTTTATAAACAGCACCAGGCGAACAAAAAACATTTTTCTATAGAATTTAACAAAACAAAACAAGTCTCCTGCGTATTGGAGTTTGGAGTAAAACAAAAAGAAAATATTTACATCGAAAATAACTTTATAATGCAGTCACAAGCGAATCCAGCGGAGACCAACACACCCACATACCACGTACAGTGGGTGTGCATTTTAAGTGAGTAAAATAAGAAAATAGTTTGCAACAGAGTTTTGGCAAATAGAGGCGTTGGTCACACTGTTAGCAGGGGTGCTTATTTATTTGGTTTTGGTAATCGATGAAATAAGAGGCATTTATTTGGACTCACTGATAAGAAAAGAAGTTATTTGACCACTTATTTGTTATTACCGATATAAATAGGCATGACTGTATTTATTTATGAAATGAAAGCAGGAGTCTACTGGCCCTGTTGGAAACCTATTAAAAGATGTACGCGTATCGACGGTATTATTATCAGTGAAAAACAGAACAAGTGTTAGTATATTTTTAATTTTTTTGTAATTTCATTAAATTTATAGGACAAACATGTTAATAATATTTGTTTTTATATGAAAACTATCTACACACTCCCTGCTCTGGAAACTGATATTGCAAATTATTTTTCCAATATTTTTTCATATCAATACCGCATGCATATCAAATAGCAAACAATACTGCTCATATATAGGGTGTTTTGTATGGAGTGATACAACTTGTGAGTTGGAATCACTGCTTTATTTGACCACCCTTTTAACAGCTGATAGTTGCTTTTTGTTTAGTTTGTTTTGACATTTCATTATGGATCGACTTGCACCAGAGTAACGAGTGCAAATTGTGGAAATTTATAATCAAAATAATGGTTCTGTTCGTCAAACTTATCATGCACTTCGTCCATTCAAAATTTTATTGTCCAATGAAGCCCATTTTTGGTTGAATGGGTACGTAAACAAACAGAATTGTCGCATTTGGAGTGAGGAGAATCCACAAGCTTTTGTCGAAACACTATTGAATCCACAGAAAACTACTGTTTGGTGCGCTTTATGGGCTGGCGGAGGGAGTCATTGGCCCATATGTCTTCAAAAATGATGATGGTCAGAATGTTACTGTTTGTGAAAGTTGGTGTTCCAGATTGCGCCTTGTACGCGCCAGCCGTGGCGGCCACATGGCCGAAATCATATTTAAACATTAATGTCATAAAATTTTCTATCCCATAAAGACCGTTTCATTGATATAAAATATATATTACTATGTTTTATTAAGATTTAAACTTGTATCACTCTATAAAAAACAGCCGATATATTCAGATCTGAATTGAAAAAATAAAATACTTTTATATACATTTTTTTCTTATACCTGCCAATAAAACTAATAAAATACACACAAAAAAATCATTATTTTGGATGACTACAATATAAAATATGTATATATGAAACGAATTAATTTCAGTGGAGATTTTTTTAAAGCTTTTGTCGGCGGGTTATGTTTGATCCTCATAACAATTTTATCTGCATCATTATTATTATTATTATAGTATTAAACAAATCATCTCAGTTAAAGTCACAGTCAAACACTCAATTGTAACGTCCACTTGAGCACTGACGCTGCAGTTCTTAAGCTTGTGGACATTCATCATGTTTAACATGATGCTAAACGTATTGTTTCAAGCAGGTTTAATTGTTATGAATCAATAATAATATGCACTTTTATTCTACAAAAAAAATCAGTTTAATTCAACGATTTTAAGTTATACTCTTGGGAATATATTAATAAGACCTGCTTTATTACATACCGGCACCATGTTTGGCAAGAATTTCGCAGACCATTTGAACTGCAGGGTTGGAAATATTAGCCACCTAAAGTCCCTACTTATTTCATTTGCTTATATTTGCAAATATGTTAGTATAGCATCCAATATTGAAATTATGCACCCACCAGAATTACAGGGCATATGAGATAACACAATATTTGATATATCTTACTAACACAACCACCCCACAACAGTTGTACACTTTTGCACAAGTTCATATTCGAAGTTAAAAACGCTCCGAAAGAACTCAAAGGAAACTTTTGAAAATATGAAGTGGCAGGAAAACAAAAGTTGCTAAATATTTCTCTTTCAAAGTAAATAATATTAAAAAAAACCTAAGAGATTTCTTTGTTGCAAACAGGAAAAGTAAGCAAGCACTTGAATAAAAAGAGATATCCTTCACAGGAAAACAACCGGAGAGTTTTTCATTACCTGCACAAGGCTGGAAAATTAGACTGGAGATAAAAATGTAACTCAATAAATAAATTCAAAATATAAAGGCGCATTTAAAAAATAATTGCCAGGTAAAAGTGTAAATACATATTATTTTGTAAGAGTTCAACAAACACCAGCGGCCTGATAAGAAATTAAAATCGTGAATAAAATAAAAGTAAAATAAGAAAAGCAAAAAGGATTTCAAACAAATAAGTAGAAACTATAACGCGATATAAAAACTTTTTTCATTATCCAGACGACGGAGTTAAAAAAAAGATTCCCTTGAAACTACTGGAAATCTGAGATCTCATAATTTAACAGATTCCCTACAACAGTCGAAATTGCCGGGTTTGGGCAAAACGTTTTTTAAATTATGTTGTTATTCTAACGCTCCTGCTTTTGGTCACCGCAAATCCCATTCAAACTTTTAATAATAACAATCAATAGCCTTATTATTATTATGTTCTTTTCTAAAAAAGAATGCAGCATTTTTTACACTTTTTAATAGAAAACGACAAACTTCTGCCTTTTGAATATAAAGAATTTATTAGAAATTAATCCCACAGCTCTTGAGAAAAAGTATTTCTGTTATAAAACTCCTTCAATCTGCTACTTTTTCCACAGGAAGGAAAAAAATTTTACATTTTTCCAGAAACTAAAACGCCATTAAATGAATGTAAAGATGGGGAGAGCTTTTGGTGGCAGTAACATTTGTAAAGGCTTTAGAGATGCCTTTAGCATCATTTGTAAAGGCTTTAGATATACATATATTCGAAAAATATTTTTTTTTAAGGACTAGGCATAAATAATGATGAACCCTTTAAGGATTTACTTGCTAAAAAATAAATAAACGATTTACTAAATAAATCTTTAACAACTTTTTGTCAAAATGTCAATCCGATACTGTGTAGTTGCTAATGCAAACACGATTGCTTCGATAGAATCTGTAACTTTTGCTGGCGATGTTAAGAACACACAGACAAACATCACAGGGAACCCCATTAACTTCGCTTAACTTAGCAAAATTAGTCCAAAAGAAAATAAAACCCTCAGTAATTGTTTTTGTCTTGTATGTGAATTATTGAATTCTATTACATCGTCAACAACATTTACGAAAAAGGCAAAGAAATCAATTTAATTATTTCACCCAAATACCGCAGTCATTTCGTTCAAAGGCCTGATAACACGAATTTCAAATCCACTATAAATAAATTTTACAATAAATCGCTTCATCCACAAAACATTTAGGCATTTTAATGCCACCAACAACAAAACGGTTACATAAATATACAAAAAAGTGCATAAAAATATATGTTACTGACCTCACATCACAACATGTAGAGAGCGATTTATCACAATTAAAATCCAAAAACGTACGAGGCAGCAACAAAAAGCGTTTTCAATGTTGAAAATGTACGATCAGACGAGTAGTGGCAGCAACAGCAGCATAAACATACACACAAACACACACTAAAAATCACTAAATAATGAAGACGGGTATTGAATTTAAAACTTTTTACTTTTTTATAGTCCGATTGGAGTATTAAATCACTATTATATCACACACACACACTCGCAAACATTAAAAACCGGGCAGCAATCTTTATCAAATCAGACGCACACCCTTTTTGGAATATTTCTTTTAATTATATAATATGAAATTTCACACTTTTAGAAAACTCTCTCACATTTCAGGCTTTCAAACCACTTTTATTATTTTCTTGAATTTTATCTTCATTAATTTTGAATTTTACTCCAGCAATTTCCACGCCTAAAAAGAAAACAAACAAGAAATAAACTCCAATTATTAAAAATTTCCCTTCTTGGACAAAAAAATAAATAAATAAAATATATAAAAACAGTAGTCATATAATACACAACAACAACAACAACAAACAAAAAATTTCTTTCTTTTTTTTCTTTTAATTTAAATTCTTTACTTCTTCAATGAAGTGCTTTTTTATTTTTTTTTTCACAATGCAAACGAAAATTACTTGTGCACAAAAATATCTTAAAGATACAACAAACCCACCATAACAACAACAAAAAATAAATACAATAACTTAAGAGAGTTTCATTTTGTATTCAAGAGTCAAAAAAAAAGAAACACGACTTTTGTAACCGCCAAAGTCGTGGTTAATTATTTCACAACAACTTAATACGAAGTTTAACAGCCGAATGAATTCCAGTTTGAAAAAACTTGAGCTTAAACTCAAATTGTATCTCAAACAATTAACTGGAGAACAAAAATAAACGTTTTCGAGCCACACAAATCATTGAGTGGAAAAACAGCGCGCTTAAAAAAATCCACGTACGCTGACTTGTTTGGGTTGGTATGACGTTTAAAAAAATAATGTGAATAAAACTTAAAAAAACAACAACAACAACAACAAAAAACAATCAAGTCTCCCAAAAGAATGTGGTCGTATCCAGTTTGAAAATGTGAACAAAAAACAAAAAAAAAATTAAAAATAAATAAATAAAAAGCCAACAGCGTAAATACACACTGACGATCGCTACAAATACTCGCTCACTATGAAATTCGTATCGAAAATAAATATATCCAAATAACGTGAAGCCTCAAAATACTGCAGGGTTGTGGCCGCCATGTGCTAGCGCTACACCATAATTTCAATGCGCGTTTTTCGGAGTACTTTTAATTTTTTTTTCAAATTGTTATTTCCTAGAATGGCTTTAATTTCCAAGATATTTAAATATTTGAGGGACGATTCTCTCAGATATTAGAATATTTAGTGATTTCTGGGTGGGGCACTGCCCACTTTTTTCAGCTTTAAATTTTGCGACAAAAAGAATTTATAATACAGGAAAAGTTAGAAGTTAAATAATATACGTCCTATATTATGGGCGTGGCAGCTGCCCACTTTGTAACCGCAAAATTAGCTTAAACAAAATTGTATGCTCTGCTTGAAGCAACACTTGTCAGCAATGAAAATTGCTGACTGTAGTGAAATTCACAAAATCACTAACAACTCATGCCACAGCCGTTGGCTTCATTCCATTATTCGAAATATTGTCCTTTTTCGCTTTAATATATTTGTGTGTGTGTGTGTGTGTGCATTTTTATATAAAATTTTTTTTTCAGAAAAACCGGAATTAACTATAACTTCAACTTCATTCACAGTGATGGATGAAAATTAAGAAAAAAATGTCTTAAAATTAAAAAGAAAATCCAATCCAGCTAAAATACATTCAACACACTCATTCACACACAAACTGCTGATCGCGAAAATGAAAAATTGTTAAAAACTTAACAAACAAAAAAATTATTATTCATAAAATAAAATCAGACGCCACAACTGAAACTGGTTGGTGGCTGCGGCATGTGGTTATCGGATGCTGTCGTCACAACGATAACCAAACACGAGTACAACAAACAAAAATCTTTGCCTAAAATTGCTACAAAAACAAACGCCAAAAAATATTAAACGTCATTATTACTTGACATCTCAATGAATCACAAGAGACTTCGGCAACGACACAAGTCGAGCCGAAGTATTTATTTACGCACTCGTTTTAGTTTTATTACAAAATATATCTCTACGTTTGTATTGTATGAACTGAATAGAGATGGGAAACTTAAAATTTTTTTAATTTTGCTGAAAGTGGTGAATTGATTCTAAACGAATTTCGAATAATTATGAAATTCCCCAAATGCTGAAATATTCAATCAAAATTTCAGTTCATAATTTCATGAAAAAAATGAAAAAGTTTTGAAATGGCGAAAATTCACCTCTTCATTAGGAATTCTAAACAATTTTTTTAAATTAATTTCAAAACATTAATCGAAGGAAAAAAAATTAATATAATTGATGGATTCGATATTCACCATACTTTCAATTTGTTATGGTTTTCAAAATAGGCAAACTCACCAGCTTAAATTTTTATAAAATCTTTAGAATGTTACCAAAATCATAATTTTAAAACAATAACTCGACTATTTTAAGATTTTCAAAATCCACCACAATTTCAAATATTCAATAAAACAATTGGAGAAAAATTATTACAAAATATTTGTAACATTTGAAAACTAGAAAATTTAATTAACTAATTTAAAGACCTAAAATCTGGCATATTGAAGAACTTCAAAACTCACCACACTCTTAATAATTTAACCACTGTCTTAAATATATTAAAAAATTATGATATTATAGAAAATGTTAGAAAAAAAAGATATACTGACTGGCCACAGTTCAAACAAAAATTATGGTGTCATGAAATGAGTCCACAAAATTCTTCAGCAACTTCTTCCGAAGAGAGCAAAAACGTGCTAAACCAAGTTTTTATATTATTTTATATTTTTAATTTTATTTTATTTTATATAAATTATTATTATTTTATTTCATATAAAATGAAATTTCCCCGCTTTTCCTTCATGACAATTTTTTTTCTTTTTTAGAAAAAGTCACCGAGAGAAAGAGTCCAACTTGCTTAATTCGTTGTGCCGGAACTATGGCAGCAAAGGGACAGGACATATTGAGAAATGGAAGACGCAGGAAACTCACTTTTTTCAATTTTATTAAGCCGGCGAATCGCCATTTACAACACGAAGAAGGAGGATGCTCTAACGCGGCTTTTACTGCACGATTGTGCCAACCGACTGCGCTTTTTAAAAAGGCCGACAAAAATTACAAAAATCCCTCAAAAACCCCATGACTTTCGCAGTCCTGTTGTTAACTACTTCAGTCAACAAAAACAATTCTTTGGCAGGGTAAGTGCAATCCTCTCCCACTATTTCCCATGTATCCAAATTATTCGTGATTCATGACAATCGTATAGGAAAAATAGTACCAATACTTAACCCAAATGGTACGACTAAAATTGTACCCACACTTTTGCATTTCATATGTACGCCGGCCTGGCTGATCGTAATTTTTAAATTGCCTTTGCTGAAAGCCATGCATGATTGCTCGTGCTTCGTTTTTCATGCGATCTTTTACGAAATTGTTACTAAATTCAACATCAATTTATTGTTAATCATCATCAACATTCGCCATTATGCTGTTGATCATGCTGAGATCATGATCATTGTCAACATGATTATTACTGCTGTAATTATTTGTCATACGAGTATGATTTTTTTTTAATTTAAAGTTTTTGCTGTATTCTTGTCGTTTACTTTTCAAGTCTAACGATTAGCAAAGAAAGAAAAAAAAAATCCATTCACGATCAATAATTCCAGCACTTGGAAATGTTTGTGTGTACGAGTGAATTACGTTGTCAGGCCTGCAGTTTCATGCAGTTGTTTCTTTTATCTAAGACCAGTTAGTCAAAATAATTACAATTAACTACATAAACATTCGTGGTTGTGTGATTGCTTTGCTGGGAAAGAGTGTTCCGAAAAATATCGTTTGATTTGATTTGACACCATTTTGCAGTAGAAACTAATTTGACGAGCTGAAAGTTTGAATTTAGTGAAAAGCAGATGCTACACGCTGCAAGTCCGTGGCTTTATTATTAGAATAACATTTGAAACAAAATCAAAGTCCACATTTAAGAGGTGATTTATTGTCAGCCCTGAAGCCCCTGTTCATTCCAAATGGTTTTGCTAATCACAGCTGCAGCCGTATTGTGGAGTTGAGAGGATCGTATTAGTTTAACTGTGATCGCCTCAAAGTCTAGTTCTCGTTACGGCGACATGCTGAATAATTTCCTGAGATCCTGAAGCAGTTTTAACAGACTTTGAAACATAAAATACAGCGGACGCAATAATTATATACTGCAGCAGACATTTCCTGTACATGTACTCTTCCCCTTCGATGATCGCAACTCGATCCCAATTTTGGGAATTTAACACGGTTAAGATTTTTCTAGGAAACAATTTGAAGGAAAAAAATGAAATGAACATGCCTCATGATGGAAATTGTCAACACATCGCTCCTTTACTAAAACAACGTTATAACTCCAACAAATTTAATTTTTGACGTAATTATACGGAATTAAAATTGATCACAAATCTCATAATCAACTTTTGAAAGTAAAATAAAATTTTCTTTTTCCATAAAATAGTTTGTAAATTATGAAATTTTTAATTTTTAGATTATTTTTTCTGGAATTATGAAGGTGTTTTAGCAAATGATCCATTTATTTAATTGATCCATTGTTAATGATTAAAAATTTAAGTTACTTTAGCGATAACAGCGTATTTTTTTTGAGAGTTCATATTGATAAAAAAAAAAGATTGCAAACTCGATGGTGGTTTACCAGTTTAGTCGATATATTATTCCACAAATCGCCCCATCGAATGCTTTTTTGTGATTCATTAAACATATAAAAATCTGCAGTCTAGTGTTTATTCAATGAAAATCTCAATTTTGTGACACCCTTTACGACACTTCGACGAAGAAAACTGTACATAAACTAAAAAGCAAAAAAAGAGTGCAGATCACAGTTAAATGTTAGTGGCATTGCAACAGCACTAAAAACAACAACAACAACAGCAACAACAACAACTAACAACAAATTTAAAACTGCGATGCGACATTTAGTCAGGTTTGATAAATGCAAACAACATATTTGAAAATTTTCCTAACGGCTTTGAATTGTTGCAAGCAACAGCAGAACAACGAATTCTTTGGAAAACTTTACAGTCGTAGACAGAATTACATTAGACAGTGTTACATTAACTGTAAGAATCATGGAGAGGAGGAGATCCTCAACTGGCAAGGAAAGCTCATTAAACACAAGCTTTTTTAATAATTTCCTTTTTCAAGTTGGAACAACTTGCCAGAATTAAATCAAGTTCGTGATCTGTTGGTAGATCATGTAAAAGTAGCCTCTGGTATTTGTTCGTTGAATGAGGGAAATGAGCCCTTGCGTGCAGCTTTCTGATGGCATGAAACCTCCTCTGGTATGAAAACGACAAACTCCTCAAGAGGAGAAGATATTTAGCGATGGTATACAAGCGTAAGGCGTTCACTCCATAAGCGCGGCCATGTGTTTGAATATGTATACGAGTGAGTGCTTCGCATCATCGGTTTATTAAACGCCATTTTTGCCGCTGGGAAGGAGCGCTTTCAGGCACACTGGTACTTCCTCAATAATGTAGCAAAAGTTCGCCGAAGAAGTATAAAAATTTAATAACTGCAATTGATTATCTCTTTCTTTCTCTCTATATCTCTAACTCTCTCTCTCTCTCTCTCCCTCTCTCTCTCTGTCCCTCTTTTAATTTTTCGGCATTTCTTCTCAGCGCTATCCCCTCTTTTTCATACTTCTAGCACAAAACATTGCGTGAACAGAGTCTGGTAATAAAAACATTTAGGGTGCCCTTTTTAGAGGCCTTTGAACACGAATTCGACTGCGCACTCAGTCATGAATATGAGGTCGAATTTTTCTGATCTGCTTCAGTGAAGGCTCGGTGTCGTCCTGTCTCAATGACGAAGGCATAGCGCTCCGGATGCTAAACATTAGCGACAGCGTTACTCGCCGTCATGACAAAAAAATAGCACAGCACAGCAACCTCCTTCGTCGGTCCATCCCAGGCGAAATAAAAAACACACTACCCTGCATATGGAGGCGTCATTCCCTGAGTGTCGATCCAAGACGAAAATAAAAAAATGGACGACACTTATTCGAGAATATATACTCACAAAAAAAGTCCAACAATTTATTATTCGTTTCTCATTTTGAACAGATTTTTTGCAGCACAACATTAATTTTGTACGTTTAATTTTGTTGGCTGGTTGAAATGCCAAACGTAATATCTTGATAATATGCAAATACTTTTCGAAAACATGTAATTTCACACAGGCCTAATAAACAAAACGAAATGGCGGCAACAAATATTTCAAACTCTAAATTCACTCTTGCAGGGCTAAAAAAAAAGAAACAAACAAAATAGTTGATCACCAGTTCCCACACAGCGAAATGTTTTCTGTTTCCCAAAGTTTTGGTGTGCTTTTTAGGGAAACCTTTTTCTGCCAGCCGGCAAGTGAACGCTTGAATGCGACTGCCACTTATTTCAACCGTCTTCGTTTGTCATAACATTTATTTTGCGTCTACATTTATTTTTGCCCTTCTCGTAAATAGATTAAATGTCTGGAGCTTTTTTAATAACATTTTTTATTTTTCTTTCTTTTGTAAACGGTTGTGCGTCGAACTCTGTTTTCTATTCCGCTGAAACAAGAAATTGATACAGAGAATAAACGTGGAGAAATAAATTGTGGATGCAATAAAAGCCATGAGAATAACAAAAATATTTCAAGCAGAACCACTGGATGATGCTGGAAATTATGTCGTCCATAATGATGAACGTTAATGATGATGACCAACCGTAGTGGAGCAAATGATTATCAGAATAAAAGTATCAAAGAACAACTACAACAACAGTTAAAAAAAACTCGAAGCATTATAAATTTTATATAACAGTTTTCATGACGACGTTTGCACCCTATAAACAGCATGAGTCCAAATGATTTTGCTTGTTTCAGAACCGTCCGTCAGGGGACGGAACCATCCTCATGCAAGCAACTTCATTGCTTCCTCTATATTGAGTTGAATGATTGTATGACCGTATTTCGGCATAGTCTCCCCAGGTAGTCCTACCCCATTAAGACAGTGGGGTAGCCTTAAAGGTCGCCTGCAGAAATGTTGAATACGGACTAAAATGCTCGATCAGTTCTACTGGCTGCTTGGACTTCCAACTAACCGACAGTAGGATCTGTAGTCTGCTTTTGTCTTGCTGCTAAATCATTGGCCCCTGGTAGCGTGGTGCGGTACGGATACCTCAAGAAGTTGTTTGCGCATGTGCAAATACTCAGATGATATTATGAATAAGACCTTAATGGCAAATACTCTTTTCAACTCATTTGACGTTTCCGTGCTATGCCTGTTTCAACCACGCCCTAAGAGAGACACAACCAAGTAAAGGTGCTATATTCGGCTGTGCCGAATCTTACATACCCTTCACCAACGTACGTCTGGCGTTACATATATTTTTAAGTGCCAATTTTGTGCTTTCTTGTAGTTCTTAAAAATTATTTTTAGTTACCACGAAAAAAGAAACAACTTCAGTTGCCTTTTTGGTTACTTTTATGAATGAAAAATAAATTAATTTCCCACCCCTGGAACGAAATTTAAATTTGTTTTGCTAATCTTCATGATGTATAAAACGGTTTTATTTAAGAAAAAATTTTTTTTAACATTTTAGTTGTTACATGTACTACAAAATACTGAATGTGCCAAAAAAAAAAGCTTTTAATTTCTCATCCCTGGAAAAAATTTTAATTTTTTTTACTTTTTAATTAACAATTAAGACTTCCAAATGCATGAAATAGATTCAATTTACAAACAAACAAAAATATAACTGCTTTTTGGTATTAATTTTGGGCCAGAAACAGATGTAAGCTTCCCAGCTCTGCAACCGTACTTAAGCTCTGCACTCTACTTAAGCTCATTCGCAACCCATCAATCCAAGAACGAAGTCTTTAGCTCTTCTGAGGCTTTGGGAAAACCGATTTTACGTGCAGACAGACGGACATCGCTCAATCGTCATCGCTATTCATAAGAATCCAGATATCGAAGAAATTACACACGGAATGACAAACCTAAACCTTTCAGTTCTTTTGTGAAGGGTATGAAAATTCGTCGATGTGATCGTCTGAGGGCGGGATCGAACTCCGAATATTCGATTATTTTATTCGTGTATTGACCACTTCAGCCAGCAGCACTTCAGTGCGACCCATTAAGCGTTCGTCTCATAATTAAAAGCTATTTTCGAAAGACTTTTTTCCTGAAGTGTATTGATTGTTTCAAGCAAGTGTAGTGTGTGTGTGTGTGGCACAGAATGGCATCGCAACTACAATTAAATCGAATGTCTTATTAATACGAATAGATGCTCCACCCAGATCGCTCAAATTTGCTGACTTGTTTCGAAAATGATAATCATACGCAAGTTATTCTATTCCTCTTCTTCATCTTCTTTCAATTAAATAGAAGAGTAGAAGACAAAATAAAAAAAATCTGTTGTTGCTTATGACGATGACACTGAACGATATTTGTCGCAAATCGTGACTATAAAACAAAATTACTTTTATTTCCAACATGTTTTGTCATACTCTGCTGCTGCTGCTGCTGCTGCTGGGCCGCACATCTTCCTTCGGCATTCAATATTCCGCTTGAACATCATCGCAACTGCCAAGTCTTAAAGTATCATGTTGTTTGTAGCATCTACGATTACAACTAGTTGCCAGCAACTGGAGCTGGCAAGAATGACAACAACAGCAACAACATCAGTAGTAGAAACAGCAGCAGCGGCAGCAGCAATAAAAAGCGGCTTCAACAAAATATGGCAACAACTACAATCGGAATATAATATTCTATTTTTTTTATTGTTGTTGTTGCTGCTGTTGTTGTTTGGTTGTTCCTACTTTAAAAAGGAAATTCACACACTACAAAATTGACCATAATTTAGATTTTTTTCTTCTTTTTTCTTTTATTGTCGTTGTTGCTTTCGACATCTTCTGCTTCGTCGTCTCATCGTCATCATCGTCATGCTGTGACCATCAACATTAAATAGTTGAGTACTTTATTTTATGTTGCTTGCAATTGCACAATGGGTTGGAGTTGTTTCAAATAAGTGGGAAATCGCTACAATGAAATTCTTTAAACTGCCGAGCAATTTGTTCTTAAGGGAAGTGAAAAAGGCAAGAGGTATTATTTAACAAGAAATTTGTTCAGAACAATGTTTTCGATGATCTCCGCACTTAAATATTTCGTGTGGGTGACTCTGTCAAAGTAATTTTTGAAATAAGAAAAGTTACGTTTTTCTTGTGAATGTTTGTTGCAGTTGAATAGAGTGATTTTTCGAAGAAACTATGACAAAATGAATTGAAATGGTTACAAAAGTTTACAAGTCAAGATTATGTACAGCGTGGTTTTCTAGAGTGCCGCAAATGCTGCGAAAAGTTGCACGTTAATTTCATTAACTTTTCTTTCAACTAAAGCCCGTTTCATTGATATTAAAAATAAATTTTCTTATTTCATTATAATTTAAACTTGTGTCACTCTATAAAAAACACCCATTAGAATTAGAAATTAATTAGCAACTATTATAAAAGTTCGTGGCAAATGGTGAATCATTTTTGAATTCGAATCCTCCTGGAAAATGTTGCAACAAATTGGGAAAAACTTCAGTGTCGGTAAAACAGGGGAACACGCACACACATCACGCAGCGTGAACACTCCAGTGAGTCAGAAGAGTTACCTCGCATACTGTCCTGCATAAGTTGCTGCGCTCTCTCCTCTACACGATCGATTAACTTCAAAATATATTTTAAAGCACCAGCTTATGAGAGTTGTATTCCAATTACGGTCGCATGCAGATCGCGCGTATGGAGGGATCAAAAGGTCTGAATTTTCTCCCGTCGAGGCTTCTTTTGAGACATGGAACATGTGATCCGTCCATCGAACATGGCCCTGTATTTTTATCCCAAACCAAAGAGCTAATTTGACTCCTCAATACCTAAACCTCGAATGAATGCCGATGGGACACCCTGCGCCTTTAAACGCCTGCAAGTGAGTCCGCAGCACCGCGTTTTAATTATATAAGAAACTTGAATTTCCAAACATTTTCAAATGGGTAATACATTTTCATACACTTGATTGTGCAATTTTTTGTCATATTTTGCTGTTACTTTGTATTTTAATTAAATTAATTAATTGATTAGGTCTATTTAAGCAAAAGTTCTATAATTGTTTTGATATAAAAATTATGAATAAAAACATAATTTTCATATCAAAAATGAAAAATAATAGACCTTTTGCTTAAATAAACCTAATAAATTAATAAAAATAAGGTCGAATAAGTTAATAAAATTAAATTCATAAATTTATTTTAAAAGTTTTTTCAAAATAATATTGTTAATCGAAAAAGAAGCACAAGGATTTTTGACAAAAATTGACCAACAGTCAAATATTCCATTGACTGATTAACAGGGGTTACACTGCAGTCTGCTTGTAGTATTTTCGATACGAGACTTTCAGAAGGATTTTTTTAAGAATGAACTTCTAGAGTTTTATTTGAAGCGCCCTTTTTGCAGTTATTTTTATACTCTGCACAAAAGAGTAAAAGGTGTAGGTTTGTCATTCCGTGTGTAATTTCTTCGATATTGATATGGAACTCCATAAATTATATATATTCTGGATTCTTATGAATAACGATGACGACTGAGCGATGTCCATCTGTCTGCACGTGAAATCGGTTTTCACAAGTCGCCAGAAAACCTAAAGACTTCGTGCTTTGACAGATGGATAGAAAATGAACTTAAATAGAGTGGTATTGAAATTCGGTCCCAGAGCTGGGAATTTACACTTATGTCGTTTTCTTTCCTAGAAAACATGTAACATTTTTTCACTTATTTTCTAAAAAGTGGCGCTTTTTAAAAGTTTTAAAACAGAATTTATTTTTTCGCGATAGATATTGGATTCATTTCTAATAAATTACTTTATTTGAAATGGCAACATGTTGCCATTTTCTGTTAAAAAGTGTGAAAAATGTTGCACTATTTTCTAGAAAAGAAATCGACATTAATTTCTCGACGCAAAATTAATATCAAAAACCGATTTTTGTTTATAAATTGGACCTACTTCGTGCTTTAGGAAGCCCCAATTGTCTATGAAAAACTAGAAATAAAATTTTTTTCCAGGGATGGGGAATAAAAGTTTTTCTTGGCACAGTCAATATTTTGTGGTACATGTGATAACAAATATGTTTAAAGATTTTAAGTTTTTATTAAAAAAAAAAACCGCTTAATACATCATGAAAATTTGCAACGATAAAAAGATCTAAAAATTTAGTTTCCAGGGGTGGAAAATAGGTGTTTTTCCAATTACAAAAGTAACCGAAAAGCCAACTGACTTTTATTTTTTTGGCTAACTAAAACTATTTTATAACTTAAAAAGAAAAAAAATTGGTACTTAAAAATATATGTAACGCCAGTGGTACGTTGGTGCAGGGTATAGAAGATTCGTCACTGCCAAATATAGCACTTTCACTTGTTAAATTTCGAATTACGCAAGTATTTTTTTTTATTTCAGGTTTGGCCAGAACTCAAAATGTCGCAACTAACAAATAATTGTAAAAGGACTTCTTTTGTTATAATTATTAATATTTTATTTTCTGCGGCGATAATGGCGGTTTTCTTTACATCAATTACACGGCAATAATTTGCATTAAACATTTCAATATTTTTTGCATTTCAATATAAATTTTTCGATCTCTAATGAAACAAGGGAAATATCGGAATGTGGCGTTTTATATGTATGTGCGATAACGCTGACTTGTGTCAGTTAGTCAGCATGTCTAAGTATTTGTCCGTGTGATTCTTTTTCATTCGATTCTACACTCAGCGAAATAAAATATCACTTCCCAGGGTCATTCGCTGTGAAATATAATTCAAAATGAGCGAAATACTTTTTTAGAGAACTATTTCCAACATGATTTTTGAATATGAACTAATTTTTATATCATTTTTTCAAGTTGCCGACCCACTGTGATTCTTGGTATTGTTATTGTTGTTTTCGATGTTGATAACTTTTTTGTTGTAGATGTTTTATTTTATTTTAGTTTTTTATTAAGAAACCAAACAAAATCACGTTTATACCGTTGATGAGAAGATGGTTGTGGCATTTTTTGTTGTTTTGCTGGATAAACGCTTCAATTGCTTTAGAGGAGAAGAGCAGGAAGAAGCAGCGGCAGCAGAGTAGCAGCAGCAGCAGCAGCAGCGGAGTGGCCAGAACAACTAAATATAAAATTCACCAGCCATCCAATAACGACGACAGTGTGGAATTTATTATATTTCTTATATTTTTCTCTCTTTCCCTCTCTCTCTCTCTCTCACTCTCTTTTGGTTGTTGGTGTTGTTGTTGTCGTATCTTTTAGTTGGTTAATAAGACTTCTTTAAAGTTTATGAATAGATTTGGAGCAGAATTAGATTCTTTCTTTTTATTATTTTCAAATTGTATTTGATGGCGTTTTAATTTTCTCCCCTCGACTTATTTTTTTAAAATCTGTTGTATCTTTAAGATGCCTGCCTGTTCAATAAAATATTAAAAAAAAAAAACCAATTGAAGGAATTGTTTTGCTTAAACAAACACACTTACACTCTCTTTTTTATTAATTAATTTTTTTTTGTTACAGTCACACACAATTTTTTTCTTGTGGCGTTTTCTTGATTTTTGGATTTCGAGCACTTTTTGCAGCTCTAAATGCCTGCAATAAATTCTTTTAAATATTTTTCAACTATTTCAATGATTTTTCTTTAGCAATATTTTATATTTCACACAAACTAAAATTGTTTAGTTTGTTTTTATTTGAATTTCTTATGGGCCACAATTATCTACTTCTATTTCTTTTATTTTCCATTAAGTTGGATAGATTTGTATGCATGTGTGGTTGTGTTGTATTTATTGTGTATTGAAACTCCTAAATTGGTTCGCGATTTCTTTGTAAATTCACGTCCACAATAAGATAAACTCTTAGCAAAACTAACTCTTTGTAAAACTGTCTTTTCTGTTGTATCTACTCCACTTCAACGATACGTATTTTCACCTTTAACAGCTTTTCAGTCTGTCTCTTTCTGACTTACATCAAGTCCGTTCAAACATTTAACGATCGTTTATTTACTTGTTTTTGTTTTTACCACGTTCAGCTCTCTGTTATGTCGTTCTCAATGGGTTAATTTGGCTGTATGCGAGTGTATTTCTATCGATTTCTACTCTTTATCGTTTTTAATGGTTTCCATTCAATTAATTCAGGTGTTTTCACCAGTTCTCTTCGTAGGCACGTTCACATGTGTGCGTGTGTGTGTGCGTGCGTGTAAATGTGTTGGTGTCATTGTTGGAAGAGAGTGTATAATTGAGTTTTTTATTTTTTACCTGTTTTGATAACGTTGCTACAGTTGTCTTTCTTGTACAATTCAAATTAGGAACTTTTTTTTTTTGGTTTTTTATAGTGGCTGCAAGAGTAGTTGGCAACTCGATATAACGCCGCACATAAGGTGTTATTTAATTTCGTAACAAAAATTGCTTTATATATCATTTCAGAAATTTTAAAATTTGTAATATATTTCACGTTAATTATCGTGAGTTAATGTTTTATTCACCTCTTCATGAAGATGATTGGAATACATAATCAAATGCTTGTTGGGAATATATTTTTGTTGTTGCGTATTTAGTCTTGCAATTGTAAAACAAAAATGACAACGTTTTGCGTTTGAACTTCTGCAGAAAAAACATTTCAAACACTGTACTCCACCATGAATTTTTCACAAACTCACCTCTTTGTACAAAAGGTGTGTTTAGTTACACCATGTCGTTCTTGGCAAATTCAAGCATCTTAGCCGATTTTCCATGTAGAAATTGTCTTGCAGTAATGCCCGCCATGATTTATGTTCTTAGTGCTGTCAAACACCCCACATTCACAGAGTGCTTCATTTAGGTATAAGTTTCTACGCAAACATTTCACTGTATCATCCTGTGTTTTGTATGGAGTGTAGCCCCGCTTAAACTGCATGACTAAGTACAGAACAACACCATTGAGTGCTACTTCGAAGTCTTCGATTTAAATAGTAATCAAAAACGGTATATGTTATATCGTAAATTTTAACTAAACGATATAAAATTTATCTTTTTTGAAAATGATGTCGTTTACACATGCAAGACTCTGCGATATACATGAAGTTTTAATTGATGTTGTTTTTTCGCATGGCTGGAAATATTTTCTATATCCTCCTGCATTTAATATTAAGAATCTTAGCCCATAAATCCTTATTGAACTTAGAGGTAATATATATTTAACCGTTTTTAATCCAAAACGTCCTAATGTTTAAGTAAATTCTCATGAGCAATTTAGATGTCTTGGTTTCGTTTGGCAAAGATGTGAATTTTGCATGCCCTCAATATGTCCCACTTGAGGGTCTCTTTAGCTTCGTGGCTGAGCTTTTAGCTAAGCCAATGCGCTTAAAAGGAATTGCTGGCGATTCCACTTTATGGGCTAAAATTAATACCTCAAAATAACCCCTTGAACACTAGAAAGGAACATTCTACTGTCAGGAGAATAGAAAGGTTGTGGTGAACGCACAGAGACTTAATAAATAAAACAAATTCATAGTCAATTCAATTGTTTCAAGAAACTAAAATTTCCATAAAAATGAGGAGACGAAAACATTTACGAAAACACTTGTTCGTCAAGGCCACGTAAGAAGCAATTCCCAATAAAGAACTGCCTTTAATATGGTTGACTAAATATTACTGGAAACTAAAACATTGAAAATATTTATTCAAGAGTTTATCAACGTTTGCGTAAGAATAAGAAAACAATTTGTTTTATAACGCGACTGAATTAGAGTCTGCGAATTTGAATAAACAACTTTTTAGGGCTTTCCCCGCAGTGGCATTTTGGAGTGTTCACGCATTTGCTTAAACAATACGACGGTGATATAATCCTTCAAATAGATGTTATGGCGCATAAAGAAATTAACGCAAATAAAACTATTGTTAGCAGCAAAGTTTTTACTTGTTTAACCTATTTAATTATATTATTGTTCCTTTTTATTGTTTTCTAAACACGATACTGAATATCGTCGGTTGCATATAAAAACCCGCCGGTGGGAACATTAACACATCATTCTTCGTGGATCGGTTCACAAGTCTACAATTTGAAAGATATTGTTTTCGGAAGCAACTAAAACAAAAACAAAAAAAAGGATTCGAATATGCGCCAATTAAAGTTGTTATTAATTGGGCTCGCTGCGGTGTGCGTTAATGTTGGCATGGCCCAGACTGGTAAGTGAATTTATAAAACAACTTCTTTTTGTTCTTCTCTTTTATTCTAAAATTTTTTAAATTGTTTGTAGAAAAAGAGGTCCTTTGTTATGTGGGCACTTGGGCCAACTATCGTCCTGGTTTAGGTGCCTTTAAGCCTGAACACATTGACCCGCTTTTGTGCACTTCTGTGGGCTACTCGTTCTTTGGCATTAACGATGATGGAAGTGTCAAACATATAGACACCTGGGTGGATATAGACTTGGGTAAGTGGTAAAAAGAAATCATATGAACATACACCCATGTTTATACATATAAACCCCAGGGAGAGAGACGTAGAGAGAGAGAGAGAGAGAGAGAGAGAGTTCGAAATGTCAATTTTTGATCATAATGATTTATAATATTTATTTTTAGGTTATATTTCTAAAACAGTGGCTTTGAAAAAGAAAAATCCCAAATTGAAGGTATTGATGGTTGTGGGCGGTTGGAATGAGGGTTCAGCAAAATACTCCCAAGTGGCTGCCAGTTCATCTAAAAGGAAAATCTTTATCGACTCGGCCCTGAAAATGATAAAACAATTCGGTTTTGATGGTCTAGATTTAGATTGGGAATATCCAACCGACCGTGGTGGTGCCCCGCAAGATAAAGCCAATTTCGTGACATTCCTTAAGGAAATACATCAGGCGTGAGCATTTTCCTACCCTCCACCAACGTCCTGGGAGAAAATAATATTATTAACGATTTCCTATTTGCAGATTTAAGTCTCAGAACTTGGTATTCAGTATTGCAGTCGGCGCTTCAGAGAACCTAGCCAAGAAGGCTTATGATATACCCGGCATTGCTGCAAATGTAGACTATGTCAATCTCATGACTTATGATTTCAACAACGCGGATGCGCCTGTTGCCGGTTCGAATGCACCGCTTCAAGGTTCAGGCCCAAACAATGTGAAGGCCTCTGTGGAATACTGGTTATCTCAAGGTAAGACACATTTTGCGTGATCCTGTTTAAATTTTGTGCCAAGCGTTGGTTTTCTTTTTAAACTTTAGGCACACCCGCTGAAAAACTGATCTTAGGTTTGCCCTTCTATGGTCGCAAATACATATTGACTAATTCTGCTCAACACGGATTGGGAGCACCTATTAGTGGAGCCGGTGCACCTGGACCTTTTACCCAACTAGCAGGCTTTCTAGGTTACAATGAAATCTGTACTGATATCGGGAAGTATACCCGCGAGTGGTCGAAGGAAGAAGAGAGTGCCTATTTATTCAATGACAGCGAATTCATAACTTATGACGACGAAGAAAGTATTGCAAAGAAGGTGGCTTACGGCCTGTCTAAGAATTTGGGTGGTTTCATGGTCTGGTCCATCGAAACTGACGACTTTCATGGTACTTGCGGCACCAAAAATCCTCTACTGAAGGCCATTAATAAAGGACTTGGTAAATAATAAGGCCTGTAGCTGGAGTTGCGAAGAGTAGAATTAAAATATTTCTTGTATTCTTTTTATATAAAATTGACTAAAAACGAAATTGTAAATTTCAAATAGTTCTACATAAACACGCACATGCTTTCATGGATTTTTAAACAAAAATCAGTAGATTCAACTTAATTCGAAAATAAATTCATGAATAATTCAAACAATATATTTTTTTATTTTTAATGGCTGCTAAAATACCTAGAGAAGGATAGATAATTTGCAAGTCGATATAAAGAAATGCTTTGCTTTGAGTTGTTGATCAACTCTTCCAGGGTTAATGGCGTTGCGGCATGGCACATACTGAAGCAGGAAATCTAATGAAATTTTTCATACAAATTTTTATTTCAAAACTGATTTTTTTTTTAATTTCGATCAGCTAAAAGGTGGTTGCCCATACTTGTGGCAAATCGTATTTTTCGACTGCACCAGGAACGGGATAAAAAATTTTATATTTTCTCTCAACTCTTCACATACAAGATATTTAAAAAAAGTATATTTAAGAAGCTTAAAAAATAAAGTTTTGGAATCAATGGGATCGCCTTTAGTTTTTTTCAGGGATTCAATTATAATTATTTAAGGACGCTTTTTCAAATACCCGTAAAAAAAATTTATGAAACATAAATTTCAGTTCAAAAGTGTAACCTCAAGTCGGTCCCGATAATTTTCTTAGGTATTCACTTGAACTAGATTTTATTTTATTCAAACGACTGATGTGCCACACGTTGCACACTGGGACCGTGATAAATAAAACTAAATATTAAATACTAAAATTGGCCTCTGCAGTAACGCGTGGAAATAAGAACTTGTAAAAAGAAATTTGAAAAGAATGGGCAGATAAATCCTAAAAAAATTATACATAATTAAATCCTTATTTCGCAAGTCGTTTTTAAAAAGTGACAGAAGTCCAGCAGTTTAGTAAAATGTTTTACTTAAATTTGTAATAAAAGAAAATGTTTCTTTTTATTGGAAATGCAAAAAGTTATTTGAATTGTCTCAGTTTAAGTTGTTAATTGAGCTCAATTAAGCAGAAATTTCCCAGAAAAATTATTCCGCTTATCGAGGCGAATAGTTGTATTCGAATTAATAGCAGAGTCACGCGTTGAGTTTCTGAACGAGAAGAGTTTCGCACTTTCTGGTAAGATTTTGCGAAAATGTTTGAAAAGTAAAGAGTGAAATGTTTGATATTTGCCATACGTGAGTGGTGGGTGAGTCACGCGTGAGTGTTTTAATACTGCAATAACGATCTAAAAAAGCGTGCGTGATTCGAAAACTTTACTTTTTCTAATAAAATCGATTTTTAGATATCTCGTATCTAAATGACAGGGACGTATGCGTGAGTAAAGAAATCATGTTGGTTAATTAATTAATAATTGAAGTTCTTTCCTCTAATTATTTTATTTTATTTATTTTTTATATTAATTCTTGTTTCGCATCCTTCTTCCTATGATTTTCGTTGGGAGTAACAGTTTAGTGTGGGAGAAATATAAATTGATGGAGGCTTTTTGGTCCCACTGTAAAATATTTAGACACCTCTAGTGCTATATTAACTTTGAAGTTAACAACTTGAGGGTAGTGTAAAGCAAATTTACTGTGTGATAAAAATCAGTTCGCAACATGCAGGCCACATTTGAGGAAACGTTTAATGAGAATTCATTAAGAATGAAAACCCATCAGCCTGATTTTCGTGGGGCTGATGGGAGACCCCTCCTGGTGTTTTTCGAAGACATGAAAACGATTCGTGGGTTGCTTTGAAAATCAGCTGATTGTGTTGCCAATTTGGGACGACTATTTCGAAGTCTATTTGTTAGCGAATAAGAATTATTATTTATTTGTACGTTTTAGCAACTTTTAAAAACAGCTCAAGAACAGTTTTTCTTTATGGATGTTTAAGAATTTTTAAAAACCTGCCGGTTACTGCAAAACATTTAAGACAAAACTTTAGGAATAGAAAAATTGAATAATAACAAGAATATAAACTTTTGCTAGACTTCAGCTATTTTTCCTAGACAGATTTAAGAATCGTTTAAATTTTGCCACTTAAATTAAAAAATATGATCATTTCCGCTGCTTAATATTTAGCAACTCTTTGCACTATTTTTTTCCTCAAAGAATTAAAAATCATTTGAAACTTATTTCTCTGTTGAGGTAAATAAACTTAGACTTAAAATAAATAAAACAAATACCTGAGCATTCATAATCATTTCAATTGTTGCGAGAATTGAAAAGTTTGGAACAATAAAATATTAGAAGCATTTCAATGAAACACTTGTATGTATTTAACTTTTTGCTATCAAGTCAAGGTCAGAGAGATGGCAGCTCTAACTAAAGAATTACGTTCAATAGAATTGACTAAAATAATATGGGAAATTAAAAATTGAAAATATTTATTCAAGAGTTAAGTAACGTTTGCGTAAGAATAGGCAAACAATTTGTTGCGAAAGTGAATAAATATCATTTTGGGGGTTTTCCCACATTTTTTTATTAGTGGCACTTGAAAGTGTGCACACATTTTCAAAACTCTTGCTAATAATTAAACAATAAAACTCTCGTATTCTAGTCTCAGGGAAATTATTACAACTTGACTTGAAAATACCTGATAGTAGAAGCTGATTTTTGGATAAAAATAGGAGTGCCAATTAGAGCTGTTAGGAGCTCCCTCAAAGTAGTTGAAATACGCAAGTCCAACGAAGAATTATATTTCCTTAAGCTTTTTAAAAATGTGCCATGAAATCCTTTACCCGAAAGAAAGTTTTTATCTTAAGGAAAACTTGGGCAAAATTCATTATCTATCGTTCAATTATGAAAACTGAAGTGATGCCAAAGAACGACTAGCCCACGGAAGTGCACGAAAAGGCGTCAATGTGTTCGGCTTTAAAGTGACCTAAACCAGGACGATATTTTGCCGCAGTACCAACATAATAAAGAACCTCTTTTTCTACAAAAAAGTAAAAAAAAATTGCATAAAGGAAAGTAAGAAATTGTACTTGATCTGTTGAAAAGCCATAAATGAACTCCATGCGTTCATACGATTATAAATGAAAATATTACAAACTTTGTAAAATATATTTTAAGAATTTACATTTTTAGCCCAAAAGTTATTGCTTCTTGTGTAAAAAATAATATTTTCTTCTTCTTTTGTTTATTAAATCCGCAAAAAGATTGCGTGGAATTGTCTTGCTTTTTAATCGTTAAAAGCGGGTCGCAATTAATTTCCTCCAGGGGAACTTCAAAATAAGTTGGGGGCGCTTGAGGCGAGTATAAGTTTAAGGTGTTTTTTATAGAGTGATACAAGTTTAAATCACAATAAACCATAGTAATATATTTTTGATGTGAATGAAACGGTCTTTATTGGATAGAAAATTTTATGACATTATTGTTTAAATATGATTTCGGCCATGTGGCCGCCACGGCTGGCGCGTACTAGGCGCAATCAAGAACACTAATTTTCACAAACTTTTCCCGGCCATATCTCGCCGATAACTCTTCGAATGTTGATTTCCAGGTCTTCAATTGTTTGTGGTTCATCGACGTACACAAGTGACTTTACATAACCTCAAAGAAAATAATCCAATGGAGTTAAATCACACGGTCTTGAGGGGCCAATTGATTGAGCCATTTCGTTAAATTATTTTTTCGTCAAAAGTTTCCTTGAGTAAATCAATTGTAGCGACCGCTGTGTGGCATGTGGCTCCGACCTGATGGAACCACATATCAGCAAGCTTAATACCAGCTAGTTGAGGTACGAAAAAACTTGCAATCATGTTTCTATGCTGTCCACCATTGACAGTTACATTCTGACCATCATCGTTTTTGAAGACATATGGGCCAATGACTCCGCCAGCCCATAAAGCGCACCTAAGAGTAATTTTTATGTAATGGTGTTTCGATAGAAGCTTTTCAATTCTCTTCACTCCAAATGTGACAACTCTGCTTATTTACGTAACCATTTAACCAGAAATGGGCTTCATCGGATAATAAAATTTTAAATGGTAGAGTCTGACGAACAAAACCATTAAGTCATCAAATTTGAATGGTTAAGTTAGATTTTATTTGTCATCTGTGATGGATATATCCATCAAGTATGACTTAAAGCACTACTTGCCATATATTCATGATCTATTAGAGTGAATAGTTCCAAGGGAAACAATATTTACAAAATGGAGAAGATTTCATCCTTGACACGAGCACAACAACTTCCATCACTCTTTTTATATGGGATTTAAAAAACGGCTAAAACTTTGTTCAGCACAATGACGGTCAAGTGATCATCACTGTTCTCATATAGTGATCAAGTAGATGTTATGCCGCATAAACAATTTAAAGCAAATAAAACAATTGTTTGCAATAAAGTTTTTATTTGCTTAACCCAATTAATTTATTGAAGAGAATAAACCAAATAAATATGTTCGTTTTTATTGTTTCCTAAAGTTTTCAGTATCGCCGGTTGCATATAAAAACCCCCCGATGGGAACATTATCACATCATTCTTCGTGGATCGGTTCACAAGTCTACAATTTGAAAGATATTTTTTTCGGAAGCAACTAAAACAAACAAAAAAAAAGGATTCGAATATGCACCAATTAAAGTTGTTGTTAATTGGACTCGCTGCGGTTTGCGTTAATGTAGGCATGGCCCAGGCTGGTAAGTGAATTTATAAAACTATTTTCTTTTGTCTTTTTTTATGCTAAAAATTTTGCAATTGTTTGTAGAAAAAGAGGTCCTTTGTTATGTGGGCACTTGGGCAAAATATCGTCCTGGTTTAGGTCAATTTAAACCCGAACACATTGACCCGTTTTTGTGCACTTCTGTGGGCTACTCGTTCTTTGGCATTACCGATGATGGAGGAGTCAAACATTTGGACAAGCCGCTGGACATCGATTCGGGTAAGTGTTAAAAGGATATCAAGTAGAGGAATTCACAGCCGCCTCCTTTTTAAGATTTTCAAAATCTGCAGAAAAAGAACTTCTGTCTTGTTACTCATACAATAAAATTGTTCAGAATAGGGCTTCGCATATATAATAGGAATTGATAAGAGTTCCATTTGGAATTCTATTGTGAAAAGGGATGCGAGAAATGTCCCTGTATTGCCGTTTGATTATTTTTTAAGTTCAACTGCTGATGGAAGAGGGCTGAAACGTATTGTTTTGTAAAATTTATTTTCAGGTTATCTTACCCAAACAATAGCTCTGAAAAAGAAAAATCCGAAATTGAAAGTTTTGATGGTTGTGGGCGGTTGGAATGAGGGTTCAGTAAAATACTCTCAGATGGCTGCCAGTCCCACAAAAAGGAAAAACTTCATCGACTCGGCAGTGAAATTGATACAAAGTCTCGGTTTTGATGGTTTGGATTTGGATTGGGAGTATCCAGCTCGCAATGGTGGTGCCAATCCCCAAGATAAACAGAACTTTGTGACTCTCCTCAAGGAAATATATCAAGTGTAAGAGTTTTCCCACCGCCCATGGCAGCCGCCTATGGGAAATCGATATTATTAACGCTTACTTATTTGTAGATTGAAGCCTTTGAATTTGGTATTCAGCATTGCAGTCGGTGCTACAGCAGAAATAGCTCGGGATTCTTATGATATTCCAAATATCGCGCCAAATGTAGATTTTGTCAATCTCATGACTTACGATTTCCACGGATCGTATGACGGTTTTACAGGCTCAAATGCACCGCTTGAAGGAAATGGACAAGTAAATGTGAAGGCCTGTGTCGAACACTGGTTGTCCAACGGTAGAAGAGCTTTTGAGTGGAGTTGCTTTGTTTTATACCAACTCTGAATTTTCTTTTCAAATTTTAGGTACACCCGCTGAAAAACTGATCATGGGTTTGCCGTTTTATGGCCGCAGTTACAAATTGGCTAATTCAGCACAACATGGTTTGGGAGCACCTACCAGTGGACCCGGTACACCCGGACCTTTTACCCGAGAAGCAGGTCTTCTAGGTTACAACGAAATCTGTGTTGATATCGGGAAGTATACCCGTGAATGGTCGAAGGAAGAAGAGAGTGCGTATTTATTCAACGACAGTGAATTCGTTAGTTATGACGACGAGGAAAGTATTGCAAAGAAGGTGGCTTATGGCCTGTCTAAGAATTTGGGTGGTTTCATGGTCTGGTCCATCGAAACTGATGATTTTCATGGTACTTGCGGCACCAAAAATCCTCTACTGAAGGCGATTAATAACGCTTTAGGCAAAAAACAAGACATGAGTCCGAGTGGTAATGAGTTGCCTAAAAAAACTTCTTCATCGGAAAAGACTCGACCTTCTGAAACACCCAGCAGTCCTAAGCGAGCGGAAGCAGGAGACTGTTCTGCAGATGGTTTTTATGTTAATAAGGACGATTGTTCCAAATACACTCGTTGTGTAGGTGGCATTCGGTACGACGACAGCTGCCCGGACGGTTTACATTTCGATACAACTGCCACAACCTGCAATTGGCCGAATCTCGTAAAATGTTGATTTAACATAACATTCAAATTTAGAATTCTTATTAACAACTATTTGCGAGTTCGTAGATTTCAGTTTGGCTTAATAATTAATTTTAAAAAATATGTTTGAATAATAATAATTTTTGTTATTTATCATGTTTGTTCGATAAAAACTAAAAGATGTCTTTTATTTTCATTTTTCCTTCATTTTAAGTATGCACGCGTACTTCCCTGGAGTTAATGCAGATCATCAGGGTGCTTTTACCCAACATTTCTGGGATTAACTGAAGATATCAAGTTAAGCTTCCGACAAACTGATTAAGAAGTTTAAATATGTTGGGTAAAGGTTCCCTGATGATCTACATTAAGCCCAGAGAAGTGCGCATAGAATTTTGCTAAAAACCTCTCCATGATCCATTTCAAATTTTTCGCAATAATTTGAGAAAAATTGAATCACCACAAGTTTCCCTAATACATAAAGTTAATATCTAAATTTTCCACTAATTAATTTACAGCCACAACCATCAACGCATTTGCAAAAATACAAACGACAGGAATTACTTATTAATTCGGATTCCATTAAGAAATAACCTTGACCGGACTGTTCTCGTACTTCAAACTATCAGAAATGAGCCTGCATGCCTCTACGCTCTTTATGAAAACTTTTTCTCTTTCCTAGGGCTTTATTTTACTAATTTGACATCGACGCTTTAGTAAATATTATCTAATTTTAATTATTTTATAATACCCACTCACATATCGAGCCTTTGCTCCAATAGAACCCCACAACTCATCATCAAATAAGAAAAGCCGTTTAAGGATTTCAACTCCCAGAGATGTTTTGCTCTTATCGCCCGCTGGGAAAATAGAACACGAACAAATCGGGGAGTTATTGGTTTTAGCTTGGGTAAATATGTGGCCCTATTATAGCATTTCAAAGGTGGGACCAAATCTAACGCCGTTCCAAGGAGTTAAATTCAGATTTCTTATGATTTTGAACCGTTTCGAATCAATAGATTTCAAAAAAATCCCAAAACAAATTTTTGAAAAACTGCGTCGTTGACTAAAAACAGGGCCGAAATCGTTTAGTCTGTTCATGAGATATTCGAAAAAATATTTTTTTTAATCTCCGATATTATATATCTGGTCAGGCAGTGTTCCCGATTCTCCTATGAAACAGCTTAATAGAGTGGGATACGACATCGTTGCGGTTAAGGTTATCGGGAAGTTGCAGGGATGGTCTTTTTTTGTTTTCATTATTTTTTCATAGAATTCATAATGAAATGGACAATTTTATCGCAGAGCATTTTCGTTATATTTAAATAGTATTTTGAACATTTCGACTTATGATTCTATTGCAGCAAATAAACTGCTTTTGGCAGGGCAAATATAAACGGAATTCCAGCCCACAGAGTATTCGAGGTCATTCATTTTAGGTCTGTTTTACTTTAGAGCAAATAAAATTACTGGTTAGATTAAAGATTTTATTTATTTTCTTTATCTACTATTTAATTACAGAGAACTGATCAAATATGTTTTTGATTTGTTTATGTTGCTGGGACCTTGACTTTTTATTGTCTCATAAATTTCTCAGTATTTTCGATTGCCTATAAAAACCGGCGCATTCTCTGTTGGGCGTTTCATAAGCCTACAGTCGTAAAGTGGTTTTAAATCGGGTGGATAAAAATATTAATATTATTACATAAAAAGGATAAAAGGATTGAAATATGCAGCGATTAAAATTGTTATTAATTGGCTTCGCTGCGTTATGCGTTGATTTTGGCATGGCCCAGGGAGGTGAGAGAATTTTTATAAAACTATATTTTTTAAACTTTTTTTTTCAATATTTTTTCACTTGATTTTAGAAAAGCATGTCAATTGTTATATTGGTACTTGGGCAAATTACCGTCCCGATTTCGGAGCCTTTAAGCCCGAACACATCGATCCCTTTTTGTGCTCTATTATTAGTTACTCGTTCTTCGGCATCAATGGCGAAGGACGAGTAACACATTTGGACACATGGTTGGATATAGATCTGGGTAAGTAATAATAAAAAAAAAAATCAAGAGGACATGTGAACTTTAGAAATGGTTGGCAGCCTGCAGCCTTCAATCTTCAGAGATCCAACGCTGCCAATTTTCTAGCAGCAGTCCTGTGAAATACACACACGAAAGCGCTGAAATTGATGTTAATTAAAGTTTAATTTTCGCTACAAATAAAACAATTATGAATAATACTCCTGGTAAGGGGGGACATTATTGGAAACAAAAACTTCACTGGACATGGTGCAAATCAAACGGCACTAAAATAACGACGGTTCAGATAAATGCAGGATTTACTGTTCAATAACTTAAAGTTTTCGGTTCATTATAACTTGGCTGATATATAAAAACAAAAAATAATAATTTCAACTGCCACCATTCGATATATATTTCAACAGTTCACTTTAGAGAAGTGCAATTGCATTTCGATTACAGTGGAAACTCCAAATATGCTGCTTTGCGAAATCTATTTACAGGTTACATTGCGAATATAATCGCTTTGAAAAATCAAAATCCCAAATTGAAAGTTTTGATGGTTGTGGGCGGTTGGAATGAGGGTTCAGCAAGATACTCTCAAATGGCTGCCAGTCCTGCAAAGAGGAAAAACTTCATCGACTCGGCATTGAAAATTATAAAACAATTCGGTTTCGATGGTTTAGATTTAGATTGGGAATATCCAACTCGTCGTGACGGTGCCACTCCCCAGGATAGAGACAACTTTGTGACACTTCTCAAGGAAGTGTATCAAGTGTAAGCAGTTTCTTACCCTCCTTGTTGGAAAAGCTATAGTTTTGAAATTCTCTCATTTACAGATTTAAACCTTCGAACTTGCTATTTGGCATTGCAGTGGGTGCCTCAGGAGAATTGGCCAAGATAGCCTATGATATACCCGGCATTGCTGCGAATGTGGATTTTGTCAATCTGATGACTTATGATTTTCACACCGCTGGAGAGGGTTTTACCGGTTCGAATGCACCGCTTGCAGGACCAGGACCAAACAATGTGAAAGCCTCCGTGCAATACTGGTTAGATCACGGTAAAAGGACTCTATTCGGAAGTTGTTTTAATTTTATTCCAACTGCGTATTTTCATTTTACCGTTTAGGTACTCCCGCGGAGAAACTGATTTTGGGTTTGCCGTTCTATGGTCGCAGCTACAGACTAGCAAATCCTGCACAACATGGTTTGGGCGCACCTGCTAATGGACCCGGTACGGCTGGTACTTATACCCGAGAATCCGGTTTTCTAGGCTACAACGAAATCTGTTTAGATATTGGAAAGTATAACCGCGAATGGTCTGATGAAGAAGAGAGTGCGTATTTATACAACGACCGTGAATTCGTTAGTTATGATGACGAGGAAAGTATTGCAAAGAAAGTGGCTTATGGCCTGTCTAAGAATTTGGGTGGTTTTATGATCTGGTCCATCGAAACTGATGATTTTCATGGAAGATGTGGCACCAAAAATCCTTTACTAAAGGCCATTAATAACGCTTTGGGTAAACCGCAAGATATGAGCCCGAGTAATAATGAGTTGCCAAAAATAGCTTCTTCATCGGTTCAGACGCTACCATCTGAAACCTTCAATAGTCCTAAGCTTGAGCAAACAGGAGACTGTTCTGTGGATGGCGCGTTTGCCAATAAAGATGATTGTTCCGCCTTCATTGAGTGTGTGCATGGCAATCGTTATGACAAGGTCTGTCCTTCTGGTTTGCATTTCGATTCATCTTCCAAGACCTGCAACTGGCCTGAAGATGCCAATTGTAAATAGTAATTTTCTTGTTCTTCTTGGCCTTTTTGAAGTTTGTGCCAGCTTTTAGAGTTATTCTAATCTTGTTTCATTTGAATTCTTATGTGAAGAGGCTGTTGTCAAGACTTTTATAAAATTCAATAAAGATTTTTCGAAAAGATTTTTTTTTTTTTTTTATCCTATTTACTAAGTATTGGACGTTGCTCGTAGTCCAAATTATTTAACGGAAGAATATTCCGGGAAAACGTGCAACATATTTTCACTTCCTTTCTCAAAAGTTGCAGTTTGTAGGAGTCTCAAGACAAACATTATTTTCGTTAAAGCTGTTGGCTTAGTTTGTCTTCAACTCGGTATATATTGGTAACAAAATATTGCCGTTTTCTATTAAAAAGTGCAAAAAATGTTGCACTATTTTCTAGGAAAGAAAACAACTTTATATATGAAACTATTATTAAATGTTGTCTGTAGCTCATTGATTGCTGCAAAACAAATAGTTGAATATTTACTGAAACTAATTTATTGAATGATTGAAAAAGAATGCTAAAACAAGTATTTCAGCCAAAATAATTTAGACGATGTACAAGCCGATATTGCACATCAAGATACTTCCATCGTTGGCCTATTTGTTGCAAAGTTATTAGTGCTGCGGCTTGCCACAGAATGAAGTATGAAAAACTATAGGATTTTCAATGAAATTTTTAATTGCAAATCTAATTTAGTTTATTCGCAATTTTACAAAATATTTTCTGGGAGAAATATTCGATCAAGTTTGAACTTAAAGACAAACTGAAAGAGCACAAAATAGTGTGCGCAGTGTGAACACGCAATAAATTCTCGATTCTATTATCATAATAGAAATGATGGTGCGGAAATCTCAAAAAGAATTGTATTGGGAAAACGGTTTCATATGATCCTATTCAAAACTTGCTGGAAAGAGGGGAATGAAAGCGACAATTGATGTGAACTACTTCGAATCTAAACATACCGTTGTCATGTATAATTTTCTTAAATAAATTTTTAATCAATTCGTTCTGTGTAAACGGTTATACAATTTAAAATTGAGCTGAAAGAGATTGTCTAAAAATTCATAATCAGTTTAGTTGTTTGAAAGATTTAAACTTTCAGGAAATTGCGTAGATATTTTATGAAACACTTGTCTGTGTTTAACTTCTTGCTAAAAAGCCAATTCTATAGAAATAATTTTCATATCATTAACTTAATATTATTAACAACTAAAATATTAAAAATATTTACCCAAAAGCTGAATAATATTTACTCAAGAATAAGCAAAGAATTTGTCAAAGAATACGATTATATATAAGGGTATTCGATCTGCGAACTCTTGATTGATTAACTGGTAAGAACTGATATTTGCAGTTGATCTGATATTTGATTTGAGCTGATGAAGGGGTGAACTTCATGCTGCCTTCTGCTTAAAAACAGCTTCTTTAAATGTCATGTTTATTATAATTTATAATGAATTGCTGACATGTTGTGTTGTGACTTGAATTTTATTTATAAATCTTTAAGCTTCCATGCAAAACATATTGAAAGTTTTGAATTATAAATTGTATATAAGCCGCCATTATTAACAGAGTTGACTAAGAAACGAGAGTAGAGATGCCCAACTACATATCAGCATGTTCAAAACTTTATATTAAAACTAATTAACTGATATAAATAATTGAGGAAATCTTACATCAAAGGATCTGTTTTTTATTCTCATATTCTATTTGGTTGAAAGTATTTGATATTCCCACTGACTGGTACCACTTTGAAAGATAAAATAAATTAACTAAAGAACGCCAATGAGATGTCATAAATGCCCCGAAATCAGTACCCATTCGCCAAAATGATCAGCAAAAATTGTTTTCTAAATATTTCACTTTGAATAAAAATATCGAATTTAAAACCGACTGAATATTATTTGTAAATTCGCAGATTTCAGCTTCAGTATATTTTATAATTCTTATATTAAAAATTAATGTCAAAAGTTCGAATAATTAAATTAAAAATTCATGTTTATTCAATGAAAATAATTATGGCGCTGTTTTATATTATTATTTACATAAATTATTGAGATCTGTACCGTTTGCTTGCCTGGCACAAAAGATCAATTAAATGTCGTATGAATTACATCAGCTTCATTTCAAACGACAACACATATTTTCAAAAACCAATTGAGAATTATAGAAGCATAATCTATAAAATTCATAGAAAATACAATAAGCTTGCAATCTGCAAACAATAAAAGCATTCAAGAAGGTAAAGCGATATATATATAATTATTGAAAAAAACATTAAATGTATATTATTTAAGATATTGTTTTAGTTTACTGTGGAATAAGTCTTTAATAGACTTCAATCTAATTCTATGAATTTCAAAGCCTGCTAATTTACGGTTGCGTAGTTCTCCATTTATTTATGAGAAAGTGTTCATTGGAAACATATAAAACAGCCAAGTCTTATGATATGCCAACACTGCCGGTCATATGATTTGTAGATATGAAATCTTTATACACAAATTTACCGCTCCCTAAAGTATGCATTTGTTTGCCAAAATATATTTTATGACTAAGTGTTTACACTAGAGACGAGCACGTGAGTATAATTAAGCTCACGATTACCCACGAAAGACTTACATGTTTTGGCCGGTACGAAATTTTTACAATCACGCACGATTATAAACGCAATATTTTTAATTGCATTTCTTGCTTGACTTAAGCGTGAAAATTATATGACTGAATTTGTCTCACGCACGCACACGCCACGTTTTATTGATTTGTAGTCGTGACTTTTTTAACAAGAATATATCACGACTTTTGCCTATCCCTTGATTTTCGGAAAATGGGGTGAAACCGAAAACTTCCCGATTTTAGAAAATTTTCAATTTTCTTAGCGTGAAGTTGAAAATATTTTACAATTTTATTGAATTTTTTTGTAAATTTCTGGTTAAGAAATTGAATTAATTACCGGGTGTTTTTTTATAGAGTGATACAACTTTGAGTTGGTATCACTGCCTTATTTAAACACCCATTTAACAGCTGATAGTTGCTTTTTGTTTAGTTTGCTTCGACATTTTATTATGGATCGATTTACACCAGAGCAACGCTTGCAAATTGTGGAAATTTTTAATCAAAATAATGGTTCAGTTCGTCAAATGTATCGTGCACTTCGTCCATTCAAAATTTTATTTTCCGATGAAGCCCATCTTTTGTTGAATGGGTACGTAAATAAACAAAATTGTTGCATTTGGAGTGAGGAGAATCCACAAGCTTTTGCCGCAACACCTTGATATCCACAGAAAATTACTGTTTGGTGCGCTTTATGAGCTGGCGGAGTCATTGGCCCATATGTCTTCAAAAACGATGATGGTCAGAATGTAACTGTCAATGTTGAACGGTATACGAACATGATTCGAAGTTTTTTCGTCTCTCAATTAGCTGGCATTAATCTTGCGGATATGTGGTTCCAACAGGACGGCGCCACATGCCACACAGCGGGCGCTACAATTGATTTACTCAAGGAAACTTTTGAGGAAAAAATAATTTAACGAAATGGCCCAGTTAATTGGCCCCCCCAAGACCGTGTGACTTAACTCCATTGGATTATTTTCTTTGAGGTTGTGTAAAGTCACTTGTGTACATCGATAAACCACAAACAATTGAAGACCTGGAAATCGACATTCGAAGAGTTATCGGCGAGATACGACCGAGAAAAGTTTGTGAAAATTAGTGTTCTTGATTGCGCCTAGAACGCGCCAGCCGTGGCGGCCACATGGCCGAAATCATATTTAAACATTAATGTCATAAAATTTTCTATCCAATAAAGACCGCTTCATTGACATCAAAAATATATTACTATGGTTTATTGTGATTTAAACTTTTATCACTCTATAAAAAACACCTGATACATATTTGAAAACTAGTAGCGTTTTCTTTTCTGGAAAATATGTATATTTTTCAATTTTTTTTCAAAAAAGTGCCAGTTTAAAGGAGTTTTAAAACAGAAATTATTTTTCGTACATCATGTTGAATTAATTTTCAACAAATTCTAAATTTTTAAAGGGCAGAATGTGGCCACTTTTTATTAAAAAGTGCAAAAAATTTAAGAATAGTTTCTAGAAAAGAAATCAAGATAAATTTATTTTTTTACAAAGTCCGTGCAATATTTGGATAGGAATTTTTTAATCATTTTAAATTCTTAATTTTTCTGTATGGCAAATATCAATATATTTTGTAATTTCATGCCATTTAAATTATTATGTAAATTAATAACTTCAAAAAGCTTTTGTATTTGTTGCAAAAAAAAACGGGCACTTTTAAAGGCTGAGGTTCAATGCACAAGATTTTGGGTCATCAAATATTTTCAAAACTTTAATATTTCCTTGTATAACGCACATCAAATGCTTTGCATTTTGTACGTGTAAATAAATTGTTTGACTTCTGCATTATTTGGGTTAATATTTGTGACAAATATTTTTGTACCGTTTCTGAGAAAAAAAATTTAATTATTTCTTTTCAAATAACTTTAAAAAAATATATGATTAAACAGATGTTTTGGAATACAAACATTTTGAAATAAATGAAACTGACGCTTGTGGCAAATCGTCTATTTACTTCACGTATTTATTTTATTAAAGAGAAGAAACATGTTTGTGTCTGTTGTTAAATTTTTTTTAATTCAGTGTTTTCGACTGCATATAAAAGCCTGCATTTGAGATCAATAAAACAGCACTCCTTGTTAATCGATTTGCAAGTGTACAGTCTGCAAGTGGTTTTCAATTAAAGAGTTTTCTAAGATCAAAAACAGAAGGGAGTCCAACATGCACCAATTAAAGTTATTGTTAATTGGACTCGTTGCAGTGTGCGTTATTTTCGGCTGGGCCCAGGGTGGTAAGTCGAATTCTGAAACTACTTTATTTTCTTGTTTTCTTTTATTGGAATGTTTTCCATTTACTTGCAGATAAAGAGGTTATTTGTTATCTTGGCACTTGGGCGTATTATCGTCCCGATGACGGTTCCTTCAAGGCCGAACATATTGATCCCTTTTTATGCACCATGTTGGCCTACACTTTCTTCGGCATCGATAATGAAGGAGCTGTGAAACATTTGGATACCTGGTTGGACATTGATTTGCGTAAGTGTTAAAAATATATCACAGGCGTTTTTATAAATTTCAGAAAGAGTTAGAATTGCCTTAAGATCATAGTTCCAATGAATAGTAGAAACCACTTTTTTCTATTAATTAATTAAAAACTCAATAACTTTTCAGTTCTATCAAGATTTAAATGATCCTTGTTAAAGGTCTGGATATTCAGAGATAACATTCTGTTCTATTACTTTTAGGTTACATTCCCCAAATCGTGGCCCTGAAGGAAAAGAATCCCAAATTGAAAGTTTTAATGGTTGTGGGCGGATGGAATGAGGGTTCAGTAAAATACTCCCAAGTGGCTGCCAGTCCCACGAAAAGGAGAAACTTTATAGACTCGGCCTTGAAAATCATAAAACAATTCGGTTTCGATGGTCTAGATTTAGATTGGGAATATCCAACCCAACGTGGTGGTTCCCCGCAAGATAAAGCCAATTTCGTGACATTCCTTAAGGAAATACATCAGGCGTAAGCATTTTCCTACCCTCCACTAACGTCTGGGGAAATTCATATTATTAACGTTTTCCTATTTGCAGATTTAAGTCTCAGAACTTGGTATTCAGCATTGCAGTGGGTGCTTCCGAAGTATTGGCCAAGATGGCTTATGATATATCCGGCATTGCTGCGAATGTAGACTATGTCAATCTCATGACTTATGATTTCCACACCACGGAAGAGCCTGTTGCCGGTTCGAATGCACCGCTTCAAGGTTCAGGCCCAAATAATGTGAAGGCCTCTGTGGAATACTGGTTATCTCAAGGTAAGACACATATTGCGTGATCCTGTTTAAATTTTGTGCCAAGCATTGGTTTTCTTTTTAAACTTAAGGCACACCCGCTGAAAAACTGATCTTAGGTTTGCCCTTCTACGGTCGCAAATACAAACTGGTCAATTCTGCACAACATGGAATAGGAGCGCCTACCAACGGAGCCGGTGCACCTGGTCCGTATACACAACAACCCGGCTTTCTGGGCTACAACGAAATGTGTACTGCATTTGACAAGTACCATCGTGGATGGTCTGATGAAGAAGAGAGTGCGTATTTATTCGATGAAACTAATTTCATTAGTTATGATGACGAGAAGAGTATTGCAAAGAAAGTTGCTTATGGCCTCTCCAAGAATTTGGGTGGTTTCATGGCCTGGTCCATCGAAACTGATGATTTTCGTGGCAGATGTGGCACCAAACATCCTTTACTAAAGGCCATTAACAATGCTTTAGGTAAACCGCAAGACATGAGCTCCAGTGGCAATGAGTCACCTAAAGAACCAAATTCATCTCATCCGACTCCTCGTCCTTCTGTGACCTCTAACAATTCCGGCTCGGGACAAGCCGGAGATTGTTCTGTGACTGGTTTTTATGTTAATGAAGATGATTGTTCCAGCTACATTCAGTGCGTGGCTGGTACTCGTTATGTCCGGAGCTGTCCTTCTGGCTTGCATTTCGATAAGTCTTCCAACAACTGCAACTGGCCTGAGCTTGCGAAATGCCAATAGTTATTTCCTTCTGGTTACAGTTGTTCTTGTTGACATTTCGAAGTGTCTGCCAGCTCTTGCTTTTCTATAATCTTGTTCAACCTCAATACTTATTCAGATATAATTTCGTATGAAAATAATAATTTTGAAAAAACTATTGTCCAAAATTTAAAATAATTCAATAAAATGTTATGAACGAGATAGATTTTAATAGTGGATTTTCGTCTGAGGATACATTTTTTTCATGCTTAAGATATTGTGAAGGCGGTAGGATATACATTTTCCTATATTAAGTTGACACAATTTTTATTACCGATTGATATTTCTTAATGGATCAATTTCTTCTTGTTTACAAATTTTAAGCAAATTGAAGTGTGAGTTTTTGTGCACAAAAACTAAATCACAATGAGAAATGCTAAATAGAGGGTGTTTTTTATAGAGTGATACAACTTTGAGTTGGCATCACTGCTTTATTTGACCAGCCATTTAACAGCTGATAGTTGCCTTTTGTTAAGTTTCTTTTTTTGACGTTTCATTATGGATCGACTTACACCAGAGCAACGCGTGCACATTGCGGAAATTTTTAATCAAAATAATGGTTCTGTTCGTCAAACTCATCCATCCAAAATTTTATTTTCCGATTTCCATTTCTGGCTTAATGGGTACGTAAATAAACCGAATTGCCGCATTTGGAGTGAGAAGAATGAACAAGCTTTTGTCCAAACACCACAGAAAATTACTGTTTAGCGCTTTATGGGCTGGCGGAGGGAGTCATTGGCCCGGATGTCTTCAAAAACTATGATGGTCAGAATGTTACTGTTTGTGAAAATTGGTCTTCCAGATTGCGCCTTGTACGCGCCAACCGCGGCGGCCACATGGCCGAAAACATATTTAAACATTAATGTCATAAAAATTTCTATCCAATAAAGACCGCTTCATTGATATCAAAGTTATATTACAATATTTCATTATGATTTAAACTTGTATCACTCTATAAAAAACATCCTTTACAAAATAGTTGCCTTTAATTTTAGAAATTTCTCCCACTGTGCAACATTTGAACATCAACTACTTTCAAAGTTCTTTTAGTTAAAGTACAAGTTCTCTCTTATCTGAACGGAAGAATAGTATGCAGTTAATATGTTTGTATAATAAATATTTAAAGAAAAAAAGTTGATGAAAAGTTTTCTTGCCTGTCCTCAATACGTACGAGTACGAGCATGTAAGTTTTAGTTTCTTAAAGGAAAAGTTGTTTCATTTCCGCTTTCGTAGTTGCATCGTTTGTGCCAATACTTTTTGGATTGGAGGACAGTGTTGGAGCAAATTTAGCAAGTCTCCATCAGTTACATATCGCACTCGTACCTTTTGGCTGTTCTAGAGGAAGAACAGTGAGTAGGTACGAATTTCATAAAATTTAAATGTTAAGATATTGGCTAGACATCTTTTTATGAAAATGCTTCTATTATTACAAACCAGACTGTGCCGTCGTTAGGCAAAATTTAAATTAAATTTGGAGACTTTGGCGGCATTTATTTCTCCTGTTGCAGCGCAGCAGCTAAAGGCACAAACACCAACAGACTTGTAGTAGAAAATGTTTTGTTCTGTCAGCATTAATTTCCTCAAGTCAGTGGCATGAATAATTTCAATTTGAAAAAAAAGCTAAAAGAACACTAGACTTCAAGCGAAGAGCAGCATATAACGATGTCTTTTATTTTCTGAAGAAGAAAATCTCATAGAAAATATGAAATCTATTGATTTAAATATTTATTTAAATGAACGATTTATTTTGAATCAGTTGACGAGATTTATAAACGTTCAAGTATTTAAACAGTTGCCAAGAATAAGAAGATGAGTTTTTAAAGAAATATTTTCAGGAATAAAATTTTAATTCGTAACTTTTTTACCGCTGCTCTAAATTGAAAGGACATTTGCTCTCATTTGACTTGGTATCGGGTTCACTATGGATGAAGTGCCGGGCAGATTGTAGACAAAATAATTGACTATTTTGTAACACAAATATTATTACAAGAGTTAGAAGAATCATTATTTTTACCCCAAAAATGTTCGTTTATTTTAAATTAACCCTGGAAGAGTCGTCTGTGCCTGCAACATAGTTCTTGTTAAACAGGACGTGTGTCAGTTGATAAATGAATGAACGAAGGGAGGCAGTCGTTACTAACAAGACTTGAACTTTTTCACACAACATGTATTTCCTTCCTGTAGATTTAAAGCAAAAGAAACCAAAAACTCCTCAACCATTTAAAAAAACAGTTTGTGCTCTTTATTTGGCTCTGAGAATTTGTATGTAAATCATTTTAATTTTTATACACGCGTTTGGAATTCATGCGTGTTATAACATTTAAAATGCAAGAAATCGTTCACAAATGCCATTATGAAGTAAATGAGTAAAAATAAGAAATAAATAAATATCGTATTGTTACATTTTGTATGACATTCAATTGCGATTAAAGGATAAAGAATGTATTTGATAGCGCAAATAGTTTCGACAAACATTCTTTTTCACACACACACACACACTGATGAGTATGTAAGTATATGAGGGATTCATATTGTCACATCTACCACATCAGCGTTAATATATTTCCAAACAGCCAGTGCGTTGGCAATGGTAGTTTTATGATCTGGTATGAGCACCAGTAAATATTCAACATCCTGAACCCTTCACCTCTCAACAACTTCATCGACTAGGCAATAAATTGTGAAAGGGGGGGGGGGGGATGTACCATGACTTGTATAACCTCAACTAAATGCTATCATTAACTATCTAATAATAAGTTACTCACACAATTGGGGTACTCACACTGCGTTCTAATTAGTTATATTGTCATAAAGTCTTAATATTTTAAAACAGTTTTAAAAAGTTGTTATTGTGCTGCCTGCAAAAAAGTCACAAAATAATAGCACTCATTGCGACATGATTTTGTTTTGTCATAAAATAGCTCTAGAGATCTGAGTCGGACGGCGATAGTATATATTCCCCGCAGTTACTAATGTATAATTCGCGTCTGAGAAACGGCTAAAAAAGGATTCATACCTGTACATTAAATCACATTTTTATAGCACAAAAAACAAAAATTAAAAGAAAACTTAATAATACAACTGAAAAATTTTTCTCGTTTAACTTACGTAGCTGGCAGCCACTGAAGGTTTTTCCGTAGGCCGCCGCAAAAAAAAATGTATTCAGCTCATACTAAATGTGTTGTTATCTTATCAGCTGATCGATGTTTGAAATAGCATTATAAGTTATAACGGGTTGTTCACACTAGTCATATTTTTCGTGCTATTATTTTATGACTTATGACTTTAGGACTATAGTGTGAATCCCCCAATTCAAAGATCTTTAGTTATAGTTAATGAACAACTTATGACAATTTGTCACAGTATTTAATATTGGGAATTTTTTTAAAAATACTTCTTACCTTAACATATACGACATCTTGGCAGCCCCCTTTTTTTTTTTTTTTTTTTTTTTTTTTGAAAACGGTCCAGCAGAACGTCGTGGCATGATGGGTGTTCGAAATTCTGAAAGAAAAAGACAAAAAGGATTATTTTATTATTTTACTATTATTTCCAAATATCTATTTTATTTATTTCAACTGAATTATTGCAATAAAATGTTTATGAATAGTTTTGTATTTATATTTCATATAATAAATTGCAATTTATTAATATTCTTGCAGGGCATCATTGATTCATATATGTAACGAATTTCACATTTTTTGCAACAAGTCGAGATAAGCAGATAAGGATAATAACGAGAGTTATTGCCATGAAATGCAATAAACGAATATAAAGTAGATCTAGCAGAAGTTACTAGTGATTAGGAAAAACTTATTTCCAAGACATTTTAAACGAGTGCCAATAAAAAATTACACAGACGTTGGAACTTTTATATATGTGTGTACATACACATACATGTCCGTTTGCAGGTAAAAATTGAAAATAGATTTTGTTATTTTTTAATAAGTTAAAAACTCTTCGTTAACATTTTGATTTTTATTTTGCATATCTGCACAGAAATACCTTTCAAACCATATACATTTGAGCAAAATTGGTGAATGATAAAATAGTTAAAAGCGCACCACAAAAAAGTGCTGCAAAGTTTCAGCATAATGAACAAAAATGGGACATTTCAGCTTTTACTAAAATCCGTCGCATATGAAAACTCTCAATATATCGGTGGTTTATTTGTGGTCTCCACCACCATATAAAAACACATGAAAAAATTTTTTGTTGCACAGTGTAAGCCTGATATGTGAAACTAGTTTGGTATAAATTGATATTACTTAAAAAAGAGTTAACTGGAATATCTCTTACATTTTATTTTTCTGCAGTTTGGCCTAAAAAAAAAAAACATAAAAGTGATTAATTTTATGCACAAAATGTACAGGCCGTGCCTCAAAGAGTTAATGAACAAGGCCTTATATGACATCATGGTCTTACAGAAGAATTTGTGGATAAAGCAGAGGTAAATATTTCAAGTATCGAAATATATTCCCCTCCTGTTTTATTGCCAAAATGTTGGTATTTATTGACAAAACTATGAAGAACACGTTTGTACACTCACTGCCAAAATATTGTATCCAGTTTTTTTTATCTTAATCCTCAATATTGGCAAGCGGTAAATGTTTTGCAATCTTTCAATTACAGTGGGACAAGAACGTCACATTAGAAGCTCATATTAAAATCAAATTCCTCATGTATAAAAAGCGTCACCGTGGTGCAATTTGAATGACAATTTTTCACTTTTAGTGCCCTTCTTTTCAAGTATTCAACTTTCAGAGTTGCTCAAACGAATGAAAACTAACAGAATCTTCCTGTACTATTCTCCCGCCTCTGAACAAATACCAACGTGATATCTACAAATACAAGCACATTTTTAATTAACGAAAAGTCAAGTTGAAAAAAGGCTGTTATATAATGAAATAAAAACAAGTAAAATTCGGCCGTGCCGAATCTTATATACCCTGCAACAATGTACGTCTGGCGTTACATATATTTTTGAGTCCAATTTTGTGCTTCTTATGGCGTTTTCTTTTCTCAAAAACATGTAACACTTGTTTACTTATTCTAAGAAAAGTAGCAGTTTGTAGAAGTTTTAAAACAGAAATTTTACTTCAAAGCGGGTGTTGGATTAATTTCTTAAACATTTCTTATTTTCAAATGACAAAAAGGTGACAATTTCTGTTAAAAAGTGTAAGAAATTTTGCATTATTTTCTAGAAAAGAAATCAACATTAAATTATGAAATAGTTTTAGTTGGCAAAAAAAAAAATTACAGGCGCCCTTTTGGTAACTTTTATGAAACATCAATTTCCCACCCCTGGAAATGAAATTTTAATTTTTTTTCTCAATAATAGTTTCAGTTAGCAAAAAAAACAACGTCAGTTGCCTTTTTAGTTACTTTTATTAATGAAGAAAAAAAACTACCCACCCCTGGAAATGAAATTTTATTTTTTTTATTAATGCAAATCTTCATGATGTATAAAACGGTTTTATTTCAGAAAAATTTCAAATTTTTAAACGTTTTAATTATTACATGTAATACAAAATGCTGAAAGTGGCAAAAAAAAAACTTTCATTTCCCGTCCCTGGAAATTTTTGAAATATTTTTTAGTTCTTAATAGACAATTGAGGCTTCCCAAAGCTTAAAATAAATTAAATTTACAAGCAAACAAGAAAATTATTGGTTTTTGGTATTAATTTTACGTCGAGAAATGGATGCAAGCTTCCCAGCTCTGGAACCCTATTTTTGATTTTTCCGAATTTCCATACCACTCTATTTAAGTTCATTTCCAATCCATTAGTTCCTTTCTCTTGTTTGTAAAGGGCATTTGAAGGCAGTTATATAATGAATAGTGACCGATAAATGCTTCTCATGACTTTCATATTTCTTTACACTTCTTATTTAGTTCAGTGGAAAATTGATATAATATCTTTAGTTATTTTAAAAATTTTGAATGAAATTCGCTTAGAAACTAGTAAAAAAAACCACTTCACGATTTTACTTTGAGTACAAAAGAAAATACGACAGTCCAGGTCAAACAGAAAACGATAGAATAGATTTCTAAACTTGTGACACTGCAGGACTGCAGAGTCACAGAAGAAACACAATGCATCCTGATGACCCCAGAAGGAGCATCAGCATTCTTTTTAAAACTGTTAATAACTGCGTGGTTTTGAGTCCACCAATTAATAGTCGAGTGCTCTCAAATATTTTTCATAAATTAACAGGGACCATCTCAGTGCCGCTTTCCTTAAGCACCTACACTTTAATCAAATTTGACATCTCCACTAAAGAAATGGCCACAACATTTCATTGACATTCAGCCAAGCAGTACATATGAAAGCTAAGTGTGGCGTTTTACAAAATCACATCCTTTATCATTTCCACTGTACGAATAATAATTTTCCCTTCGACTTTTCAAGCAAAAAGAGAATAAATATGAAATTGTCACAAAAGCATAGAAAAGATTTGCTGGTATTCTATAAATATCCTTAAAAAACAATAACCAAGAATTAAAAAATTTTATAAGAAAAAAAAAGATTTGCTGTCTTCATTGTCAGGCTGTTGTGTAGCCATTTTGCAAGTAAACGGACCGACTTGTAGACAAAACTGTTTATCTTGACCTTTTTATTTGGCCAAACACATGAGTTTGAGTCTCACGGACGTTTTGGCAAGTGTTTCGTTTTATATTTTATTTTTTGTATTTTTTTATTTATTTCTTTTATTTCTATTTCCCCCCTTTTTTTGGTAACCCTGTGCTTTTGATATCTGCAATAACTTTTATTCGAATGATGCATCAATTCTTATTAAAATACAAACGCTTCTGATAACAAGTATTTTTATTTCAAGAGCTTAGAAACACAAAAAACGACATTCGAGGGTTATTTTCATTTCTGGTTTCTTTTCGAATGGTACAAAATATTTAGATAAATATTTCAGATAAAATATCTTCTTGATGCCGGTAGCAATTGTGTTGGTTTTGGCTGTTTATTTTATTTCTTGTTTTTTTGTTAAATATCATTGGCTGCAGTAAAGGGACAAAAGGAAGAACCATGACATTTTGGCCAGAAAGGAAACAAGTTTTGAATTTATAAAAAATTTATTGGTAGACACAATTAAGCTAAAGATTTATTTTTGTGCGGTAAAAATAAATTTGTCCTACATTTTTTATTGAAACTAATTTTATGTCACTATTGCTGTTGATATATTTCGTGCGGCAAATTTTATAGAGTCCATGTATTTGGGAAACTTTTGCTATAAAACAAATAGATACTTTTGTTTAAGATATCTTAAATAATTTGGTAATATATCCTTGTTCGTTGCATGTTAAGCATGACTATACGACTGCATTTAATTGGTTCGAAGTCATCAGCAGACTTCAAACTTAATTTGCAAAATCTTACAATACAAGACATGATAAAAGAAAACTTGTTGGCTCCGATTTAATGTTAAACGCATGAATAAGTGTTACGGCGTCTTATTCTTTTCGACGGATTTTTAATTTTAAAAATATTGCTAAAATCACAAGAATTGTTGTATCGTTTGAATTTCATTGGAAATTGTATTTTCATATAAAACTTTAAAGCAACTTTTGAAAGACTTCAAATAAAGTCTCTCAATATCAACATATTCAACCAGGGACCCAAAAACGATTGGTTTACAAATTTAAGCAACGAAAAAAACAACAAAAAAAGCTAAAAGCGAAGTGATACGTTTGCAATCAATATATGCAGAGGAATTCCTTGTTAGCTGGACTACTTTCAGATGCGTTAATTTTTAATCATTCGAGTTTTATTTTAAACTTCGCCAATTATCTTATCAATTTCATTTCATCATCAGATAATAAGTTTTATTTTTTGATTTTTATTTATTCGTCAGAAAATAAAAAAGTTATTTCCTGACTTTTATTGTTCGCTCAGAATATAAAAGTTATGTCTTGATTTTTATTTATTCATCAGAAATAACAGTTATTTCTTGAGTTTTATTTATTCAACAGAAAATTAAAGTTATTTTTCAAATTGATATTAAACGATGTGAGATCGAATATTCCGTGTAAAAACTATTATTTGACATTATTTTTTTATATTATATATGAGAAATAAATATAAACTGAGATATAGTTTTAATTATCTGATGAATAAAAACCAATCAAGATATTTTCTGAAGAGTAAATAAAAATCCGAAAATAACTTTTATTTTCTGAAAAAAAATATTTTAAGAATCAAGCAACAATTTTACTTTCTGAGGATTAAATAAAAATCAATAAATAACTTTTATTTTATGACCGGAAAATAAAAGTCAATAAATAACTTTTATATTCTGAAAAGCAATTAAAAGTCAATAAATAACTTTTATTTTCTTCAGAAAAGCAAATAAAAATCAAGAAATAACTTTTATTTTTGGAAGAGCGAATAAAAATTAAAAATAACTTTTATTTTCTGAAGAAAAATTATAAAAAAATGATTTTCAAAATCAAAAAACAACTTTTACTTTCTGAGGAGTAAATAAAAATCGATAAATAACTTTTATTTTATGACCGGAAAATAAAAGTCAATAAATAACTTTTATATTCTGAAAAGAAAATAAAAGTCAATAAATAACTGTTATTATCTTTAGAAAAGCAAATAAAAATCAAGAAATAACTTAAATTTTTGAAAGTTTATATAAGAATCAAATAATGACTTTTATGTTCTGAGGAAACAAATAAAAAAATTATTTTAAGAAACAACTTTAAGTTACTGCGAAATAAATATTAAGAAATAACTTTTAGAAAAAAAGAATTTTAGATATAACTTTTATATTGTGGAGAAAAAATATATAACAATTACTATTTAAGTGAAGAAATAACTTTTATATATAAATAACTTTTATATATAAATAAAAATTAAGAAAATATTTTGATTTTTTGATATAAGTCAAGGAATAACTTTTATTTTCTGCAGAACGAATAAAAATAACTCTTTTACTTTCTGAGGAATATATAAAAAATCAAGAAATAACTTTTATTTTATAACCGAAAAATAAAAGTCAAGGAATAACTTTTATTTTGCTGAAGAGTAAATAAAAGTCAATAAATAACTGTTATTTTCTTCAGAAAAGCAAATAAAAATCAAGAAGTAACTTTTATTTCATAACCGAAAAATAAAAGTCAAGAAATAACTATTATTTTGCTGAAGAGTAAATAAAAATCAAATAATGACTTTAATTTTCTGAGGAGCCAAATAAAAAAATAATTTTAAAAAACATCTTTAATTTTCTCTGGAATAAATAAAAATCTAGAAATAACTTTTAGGAAAACAGAAATCAAAATTTAGGAAAACAGAAATAACTTTTATTTTGTAGGGGGAAAAATATGGTCAAGATGGAACTTTTAACTTTTATTTTCTGCAAAATTAAGAAAAGATTTTTATTTTTTGATTAAAAATATAAAAGTCAGCGACCAACTTTTATTTTCTGCAGAATTAATAAAAATCAAGAAATAAGTCTTATATTCTGAGGAAAAACGATCAACTTTTTTAAGCGAAAATTAAAAGTCAGGATATAACGATTAAAGTGTGATTTTTAAAACAAAACTTATGACCGCGCTACGATCCCTGCATTGTATTTAATTTTCTTATTTATGTATTTCTTTTTTGAGAAATTTGTTTGAAATGGTTATTTCAAATCCAGCGATAAACGTTACAAGAAAATTTGAGAATATTTTTTTGCTTTTTTTTTGCATCAATTTCATTACAATCATGTTTAAATTCATGTAAAGGAAACGTCCGCACACACACACACACTTACATGTGGATATGTAAGAATCACATGTACATACATTTAAGCAGGGGGGACTGTTACTTCGAATCGAAGATGAGTGTGTGTTAGTAAATGGCTTTTGTTTAAGGACGCATTTATAAAATTCTTCTTTTTTTGAGGTTTTTATAGTCACGCTTATCTGGCTTTTTTGCCAGATGTAAAATATATTAAATTATTTTATTTACAATTTCAATCTCGTTGCTTGTCAACGGCAGTAGATTTTAAAAACGAAAACAACTACTTAAACTCACGAGATTAATCGGTATTGGAAATTGATTGTTGTTAGTGTTTGAATTGATGTTCTTGCAACTGGAATATCGGCTTCGATTGCAAAAGTGTTAGCAAATTTATCAAGTGTTTTAGATATAGAATTAAAAATTTATAAAAGCCTTTTAGGGGAAAAGAATACATTTTGCGAATTGCTTTTGTTTCAAATGTTATTTATTCGACTGCAACGTTGGGGAACAGGCAGTAAAAAACATTTTGTAAAATGTAAAAATTTAAAAATGTTTTTTTAAATTTATTTTATTTGCTTTTGAATATAAAGAACGACTGAACTTGTTTTTCCAAATATTTAGAAAATTTCGTTAGTTTTATTAAATTTCGTTAATTGTTATAACGCCGGTTTTCGTTCAATGAAACACAAACAAAAGTTAGTATCACTATATGAGACTTATAATTACGGACAATTTATGAAATGCGGAAATATTTGCTGCACTTAACCTCACAAATTGTTCATTTAAATATTATGTAGTGGAACAAGACACGAAACAACAACAGCAACAACAACATGTTGTTATACTGTGGCCAGAGCAACAAACACGGCACTCAATAGATCACAATGGCTGATAGCAACGAAAATAAAATCGTTAAATATTGATGACACACTCGCGGAAGCACAAAAGGATTAATAAATAAAATCCAATACATTGAATTTTAATTATTAATCCAACTTCAGTTAACATGAAACCAATAAATCAAATAATAGTGAGTAGAGAACGACAGTACAAAAGCGTTGTTGGATATAACCAGACAACAAGCGATAAGAGTGCGCCTGCCATGTTTTTCAATTCGCATGAAATTGAAAAGAATTTGTCACTACAAAAAGACTGCAGAGTTTTAATATTTTCAAAGTGAACAAGACAATTTAAATGTTTCGGTGTTGCCAGTGCAAATTATTTTCAATTGATTTAGTTGGGCTACAATTAAACCGTGTGTTGTCAATTGAAGATAAATCAAATAGAATATGAGCGCTTGAATTTGAAATTTTCGAAAGTATTCGGCTAAAAATTATAAAACATTAAGTTCCCACACTTTCAGAATGAATCTCTGATTTTCTGTTACATTAAAAAAAAAACACACACACATTTTCGCTTGAAATAAAACTCAAAACGACGACAACATTTCTACAGTGTGATTTTTAACTGAATTTTCACAACATGTTCTCCATCATGTTTTATGCGATTAAACGACGACAGACTTTTATTCAGAATATAAATGAAATTGCCAATCATTGACTTTTTTTTTCCCCCAACTTTTTTACACTCACAAAAACCACTTCTACCCTTCATGTTCGCATTTAACAACATGATGGCATAAAATAGCTGCACACACATCCACACACGTATTCCGTTTAATGCCAGGACGACGGCATTAAGTTCTTGAAGCCAAACAACAAGTTGACAACAATGTTGTGGCATGACGAAGGGTAATAATAAATGCACTACAGGAGCACTTCGAAAGTAATTAAGTGGATTGATTTACAGAATATTGTTCCTGCAAACGACTTGTTAAGGGGAAAAGGCTGAGGTAAACCGAATGAGTAAAATAGTTGTAATTAAAAGTGGGAATAAAAATTATTACTTAATGTGATTGGATTAATTCCATGAAATAACAGTATTGGAACAAGCCAAGGATGAGTCCATCGTTTAAATTTGAAATAAAAAATTCTATACGGCTTAAGGCTGTTTGAGGAACTTCATACTTATAACTCTTTGTTGTTGTACATTTTTAATCGAATAGCTTTTATTCGAACAACTTTTTTGTGCTTTTATTCGTACAACATATTTTTGAAAAACTTGTATCCAATAATTTTTATTCGAATGAAATTTATTCGAATAACTTTTATTCAAATGAAATTTGATTCGAATCGTCATAACTTGGATAATTTTTATTTGATTTATTTTTATTCAAATAATATTTATACGAATTTTTTTCAATTTTAATATTTATTCGAATAATTTAGTTTTTAATCGATTACTATTTTTATTCGAAAATTTTTTATTCCAACTGTTTTTATATGAATAATTTTTATTAAATTTTTACTTAATCAAATAAATTTTCATCCGGTAGTTTCTATTCACATAATTTTTATTTTCGAAAAATTCCTATTCATTCGACAAACTTTTATTCAAACATGTTTTATTCGAATTATTTAATTTTTATTCGAGTAATATTCTTATTCGAAAAATTTTTCCTTTGGTTGTTTTTATTCGAGTTATACTTAATCAAATAAATTTCCTTTATTTTCGAATAATTTCTATTTATTCGAATAACTTTTATTCGAACAACTTTGAATCGAATCTTGTTAACTCGAATAATTTGTATTTGAATTATTTTTATTCAAATAATATTTATACGAAATTTTTTAAAATTTTCATTGTTTTTATTAAAATAATATTTATTCGAATAATTTAGTTTTTAATCGATTACTATTTTTATTCGAAAAATTGTTTTCCAACTGTTTTTATATGAATAATTTTTATTAAATTTTTACTTAATCAAATAAATTTTCATCCGGTAGTTTCTATTCACATAATTTTTATTTTCGAAAAATTCCTATTCATTCCAGAAACTTTTATTCAAACAGCTTTTATTCGAGTTATTTAATTTTTATTCGAGTAATATTCTTATTCGAAAAATTTTTCTTTTAATTGTTTTTATTCGAGTTATACCTAATCAAATAAATTTCCTTTATTTTCGAATAATTTCTATTTATTCGAATAACTTTTATTCGAACAACTTTCAATCGAATCGTCTTAACTCGAATAATTTATATTTGAATTATTTTTATTTCAATAATATATATTCGAAGAGATTTTAATCGAATAACTTTTACTCGAATTACTATTAGTGAAATAGTTTTTATTTAAATCATTTTCATTCAAACAATATTTATTTCAAAAATTATAATTTTAATCGAATACAATTGTTGTTCGAAATTTCTTTATTTCAACTGTTTTCATTGGATTTATTTTTTATCGATTTAAGCTTAATCAAATAAATTTTTGTCCAGTAGTTTCTGTTTGCATAATTTTTATTTTCGAATAAATCCTATATATTCGAATAACTGTTCTTCGAATAATTCCTATTGATTCGAACAACTTTTATTCAAACAATTTGAATTATTATTACTCGAATGATTTGTATTTGAGTTATTTTCATTTATATATAGATTCAAATACTTAAATTTTTAATCGAATACTTTTTTTATTCGAATAATTTTTATTTCATTTATTTTTATTCCATGAAATAAATGTTCATATAGAAATTTCTATTCGCGTGGTATTTATTTTCGAATAATTCTTATTTAACTAAACAACTTTTATTCGAATTATTATTTTTAAGAAAATATTATTCGAATACCTTAATTTTCGAATCAAATAAATATTTATCGGGTACGTTTCGAAAAGTCTGTCCTGCTGTAAATAATATTTATTCGAATCATTTTTATTTGAATAATATTTATTCGAATAACTTTTGTTCGAAAGATCAAATAAATTTTCATGCAAAAATTACTATTCGCATGATTTTTATTTTCGAATAATTCCTGTTTATTGTCAATTTTAATTTGTAAGATTGTTTTCAAAAAATATATGTAAATATAATAAAGTTAAATAAGATTCTAAATACTGACATTGTTAAAAAGTGCGCTTGAGAAAAAAAAGAGTATCGTGTCATACCCAACACTAATTTCGTTTTTGTTTTCAAGGAGTGTGCAGCTGCAGTACATCCTTCCATTTACACCATTTTCCATGGGCATGTAATTTAGAATTACTACTCCCTGATTTAAAAAAAAGCAATAAAATCATGCACATAAACACAATGAAAAATATGTTGTGTATTTACGAACGCAACAGTTTCGTCGAGTACGTGGAGTCTTGGAGTTATTGTTTCCATGGCCTGGCAAAAGGACAACGAAGTAATTACTCCGCCACTTAGAGGAATAACGAACTAAATTATTTCACTGCACTTGATTTGCAAACTACGAAACAATCTTTTTAGCTGCTGTAGTGACTGTTTGAAAAAAATTTAACAGTTTTACGAAAATTCTCTCGAATTAAAGAGCTTTTTTAATGACGTCATCGATGCATATTCAGCACAAACTCTCACTGTACGGTTTTACAGTCTCCGCTTTCTTTTTTCAATGTTCCATAAGATCCTGTTGGCTTTTTTCTTTTTTCATTTCTGCGTATGATTCAGCTGCATCTCTTTTCTAATATCAAATATTTTGTTTTTTATTTTTTGTGTGGTTTTCTTGAAGTCGGTACGTTTTCGGAATTAATTATAAGTTGAGTTCAGAAATTATGTTGATGTAAACTAATCAATATTCTGGACAATATATAAAACAAACGCAGGTTTGATTTGAATATGTATGAAGGGTATCGTTTGACGCGAAGATTTATTACAATTTGAAAGTCTGTAGAATTAATTTTCTCCACCAACATGATAACAAGTTTTTATTAAAAGTTCCTCTACTGTTTTGTGGCAGATGCTGATAGTATTAATTCATAATTTATTTTTTCAGAAAACGTATCACAAGGAAGACGTAAAGAAAAGGCCATAATTTATTTTTATGTTTGCAATCGTTGGGATATTTTCACTTTGCACGAATAATAGCCAACAGGATAAATTGTTCTCCCTTTTCCATTCATCACACTCATCTGATTTGAGAAATTGATATACCGATGTGTAGACATTATCCTGCAGATGTGCACAATTAATATCACATTGAAATCGGTTAAGCATTTTAGGAACTACGGGCACTTACAATCGCTACCATTGATTCCCATTTGTTATTAAACTTTCGGTGTTATTTTAATTTATTTCAGTTCAGTGTTTAGTTAGTTATTGATTCCTATTTAAATTATTTCAAAATTAAATTTTTGAACTTTTTTTCTTTTTATAGAAAAATGTTTACACTTTGAATAACACGCTACGAATAACTTTTATTCGAACAACTTTTATTCGAATCGTCTTAACTCGAATAACTTGTATTTGAATTATTTTTATTTAAATAGTGTATATTCGAATAGCTTTTAATCGAATAACTTTTATTCGAATTATTATTGTCGAATAGTTTTCATTTGCATCATTTTCATTCAAACAATATTTATTTCAAAAATTAAATTTTTAATCGCATACAATTGTTGTTCGAAATTTCTTTGTTTCAACTGTTCTCATTGGATTTATTTTTTTCTTTATCGATTTAAACTTAATCAAATACATTTTCACAATTTGTATTTTCGAATAAATCCTATTTATTCGAATAACTGTTCTGCGAACAATTCCTATTTATTCGAATAACTTTTATTGAAACAACTTCGAATTATTGTTATTCGAATGATTTGTATTTGAATTATTTTCATTCATATAATAGAGATTCGAATACTTTAATTTTTAATCGAATACTATTTTCATTGAAAAAATTTTAATTTCAAGTGTTTTTATTTGAATTATTTTTATTCGAATTATACTCAATCATATAAATTTACATCTAGAAATTTCTATTCGCATGATATTTATTTTTGAATAATTTCTATTTAATCAAAAAACTTTTATACGAATTATTATTTTAAAAATATGTATTCGAACACTTTAAATTTTAATCGAATACTATTTTTATACGAAAAATTTTCATTTCAATTGTTTTTATTTGAATCATTTTTATTCGAATCAAATAAATATTCATCGAGTACGTTTTGAAAAGTCAGTCCTGCTGTAAATATTAGAATAATTTTTATTTGAATAACATTTATTCGAATAAGTTTTATTCGAAAAATGTTTCTTTGATTTAGTTTTATTCGAATTATATTCAATCATATAAATTTACATCTAGAAATTTCTATTCGCATGATATTTATTTTTGAATAATTTCTATTTCATCAAAACACTTTTATACGAATTATTATTTTAAAAATATGTATTCGAATACTTTAATTTTTAATCGAATACTATTTTCATTGAAAAAATTTTAATTTCAAGTGTTTTTATTTTAATCATTTTTATTCGAATCAAATAAATATTCATCGAGTATGTTTTGAAAAGTCAGTCCTGCTGTAAATAATATTTATTCGAATAATTTTTATTTGAATAACATTTATTCGAATAAGTTTTATTCGTAAATTTTTTCTTTGACTTATTTTTATTCGAATTATATTCAATCAAATACATTTTCATCGAGAAACTTCTATTTGCGTGATATTTATTTTCGAACGATTTCTATTTATTCGAATAACTGTTCTTAGAATAATTCATGTTTATTCGAATAGTTTTTATTTAAGAAACTTTGAATTATTATTACTCGAATCGAATGATTTGTATTCGAATTACATTCATTCACATATTAAATATTCGAATACTTAAATTTTTAATCGAATACTATTCTCTAAATTTTAGACTGCTCTGCTCTAAATATTGTAAAATTAAACTGAATATTGTTGTTTTAAATACTAAAAATTCATAACTCCAGTCAAACAATCGTTTTAAATTTAAAATTAAAAAAATGAAAATTAATTACCTCAAGAACTCTTCATTTTAAGAAAAAAATTAAATTCCATGAATAGTTTCCCAATTATGTACCTGTAATTCAAATAAGGCATGACAATTCATACCAAAAATCCCCCTACAGAAAATTTCCTTTCAAAATTTGAAACTCAAGTGGGCAAATGTTTTTAATTAACACCCGCACTTTTGCCAATATTTCATGTGATTCAGTTTTGTTGCATAAATTTTGCGAAAAAGAAATGTTATGCAGCAATTAAAATTCAAAATGTTATTTAAACCCCCCACTCATATTTTAAGCTCCAAGCAACCATAAACTACTAAACGAAAGCAATTAATTTGCCATTTCAAAAGAACACAAAGAATTTGCTGAATAAAAAGAAACATTTAATTTCATTGTTTTTTTAAGTTAATAAATGCAGGCAACTTTTGGCTTTTGAAAAAAGAAGTACTCATTTAATGCAAAAACATAATGGATTTTAATTACGTTGTGCCATTCCTTGGCAAGGGAATTATGAAACCAAGAGATTTTTAAATTTTATTACAACCGAAAATATTTGCTAAAACAAAATTTTTTAGTTCGGGTTTCCAGGGAGACCGAAAATGTGTGCTGAATTATTTATTTTGCCGTCATAAAAAGTCCCGAAAAATATATCACAGCGCATATTTGCGGTTTCTCTGCTTATGACCGAAAAGTTTTTGTGAATTTTAAGCCATGATGTTGTCCAAAAACTGATAGCAGCCAGGACGCACACATGCGTCCTGTCATCCAGCAGCAGCTTTTATTTAATAACAACCAATCAAGTGTACGAAAATGTGTTGGTTGCACACAAGCAAGCAAACAATTTAATAATACGACTGATCAAATTACGTGTACCAAAGCCCACAGCATAGCCTGCCATGTGCTGTAGAATTTTGTGCATAAAATTCTCAAAAAATTATATTATAAAACATTTTCTATGGCCTTAAACTTTGAAAGGTTTTATTTCGATAAAACTAAATTAAGTCTTATCGAATTAGCAAAACTTTCTTTGTTTAAGAGAAAAACAAAATATATTTCCATGCAGCCCCCTCCCCCCCTCCACCCCTCTCTTTTTCTAATTGATTTTTCTGTAAAAATAATAAATAATAAGTTATTGAAAAGAATGTAAAACCTTCACACTGGGCTGCCACAAAAATCATGGTTCTCAAAAATGTTTGAGGGAGCGTATGATTTATTTGCATGCAGAGTAGGGAAATAAATATTAATCATACGTCCAAGTGACCTTTTCATATTAACACAGAGGAGGGATTAATTTTTGCTTTTAATAAACTTCAATTAATAGGCACTGACGAGAAAGGGCAACAGCTTCATTTTTGTTTGTTAAGACACAGAACAACATGTAAAACCGAACATGTTTGCCCGTAAGACATGAATTTAAAGCAAGAAAAATTAATTTCTGATTGTTTTTGGGAGAACTGAAATAAAACAAGTAAAAGTGCTATACTCGGCTGTGCCGAATCTTATATACCCTTCACCAACGTACGTCTGGCGTTGCATATATTTTTAAGTACCAATTTTTTGTTCTTCCTGAGTTATAAATAGTTTTTTTTAGAAAAAAAAACTCAGTTACCATTTTTGTTACTTTTGTGAATGTAAAACAAATCAATTTCCCACCCCTGGAAACGAAATTTTTAAATTTTTTAATCAAAGCAAGTCCTCATGATTTATCAAGTGGTTTTATTTATGAAAATCTTAAAGTTTTTAAAAATTTCAGTTATTACATGTACCACAAAATACTGAATGTGCCAAAAAAAAAAAAAAAAATTTCTTTCCCATCCCTGGAAATTTTTTATATCTTTTTTTACTACTTAACAGACAATTGAGGCTTGCAAGAGCGTGAAACGGATTCAATTTAAAAGCAAATAAAAAAAATAATTGGTTTTTTGTATTAATTTTGCGTCGAGGAATTAAGTGTAAGCTTCCCAGCTCTGGAACCGTAGATTCGGATTTGCCTGAATTTCAATATCACACTATTTAAGTTAATTTTCAATCCATTCGTCCAATTTTCTAGCTTTTCTAGGAGCTTGGGAAACCCGATTGCACGTGCAGACAGACGGGCAGATGGACGGACATCGCTCAATCGTCATCGCTATTCATAAGAATCCAGAATATATATATATATATATATATATATATATATATTATGAGCTCCCATATTAATATCGAAGAAATTACATGCGGAATGACAAACCTAAACCTTTCACTATTTTGTGCAGGGCATAAAAATATATGAGCCCAAAGTCCATCCCTGCAACTTCCCGCTAAATTTAATGGCAAAGTCAAATTAACATGGTTTTGAGCTCTTCGAGTTAAAACACTTTGATTTCAATATTGAAATCAAGCAAATCCCTAGAAAAGAATCGAGAATACTAATTGATCAGATATCATTTTATATCTGATGGATTTTATATCCGATGGATTCTATATATCTGATCGATTTTATATCTGATGGAGTTTAAAAAAAAAACAGTCTTTGCGAATTGTTTTCGTTTCCGACATCTCACGAACGGATCAACCGATTTTTACACCCGATTTATGATGACCGATGCAGTCAAGAACAGTTTTATATCCATCGGTGAGGCCGTTTAAAAATTATTCTACAAAAAAGAACTATTTTAAAAATTAATTTTTTTTTCTATCTTTTATAATATCTTCAAATCTACCGGTTCGAATCGGTTCACATTCGCAGGCGGTGGAAAATCGGGAACGTTCTTAACAACCTTGACTCTGTCATTTCAAAGTTATAAGCGGCTTACATTCTCGCACACACACAAACAGACACTCGCACGGACACACACACATACACACACAGCCTTACACACACAGCCTTACACACATAAACACACAGGCTCGCACACAGACACTCACACACATATTGCAACATAATGAAGTCTCTCAGAACTAGTCAGAGAAGCTTCCAACAACCTGAAAACGTGCAGAACTGCTGAGAACACGGTTTTTTTTCAAAACGTGTTACAATCAATTATTTTCCGATTTTTTTTTATTTTGGATTTTCCTAGTGGGAAATAAAAAAAATGTGTTTCATACTGATTTCTTTTCTACAAAAAAAAAAATTCAATATTTTTTACACTTTTTAACCGAAATTGGCCAAATTCTGTCATTTGAAAATAAGAAATTTATTGGAAATTAATCCATCATCCCTCACCGAAAATAATTTCTATATTGAAACTCTTCCGAACAGCCACTTTTTAGTAAAAAAAAAGAAAAAATTTTGCATGTTTTCTAGCAAAGAAAACGCCATTAGATTAATGCTCAAGGGATGGCAACTAAGAAATGCCTTCTGGTAACTTCAACTCAGAAAATTTGGCATGAGAACGAGGTTTTGAGCTTTCCTAAACTGCCACGGTTGAAAAGAGCCTCCTGCAGCTAGTACATTTCCCTTGCGAGCGATTCACACATCTCTCGCACTTCCCTGTAGCAAGATGAAGACTTCGCTGGTACTTCAACTACAACTAATTTTAGGAAGAAGCGTTTAAATTGAAATTAGAAGAGGTTGTGATTCTTTGACGATTCTTCACTGAATTACATTTTGTCATTCGAGCCGGTTGAAATTCTCATGATCGCGGAGCTTCAAAACAGAAATTCAGACACCGATCCATTCACAGAAGCCAGATGAATAGAATATAATTAAACATTTCCTGAACAACTTAAAATAACAAAAATACAACTCATTGCGGCTCTCTGCCACTGACTGCCAAATTTTTAAACACTCGTTTTAAATGGAGACATCGGCAAGTTTTTTAAGTGGGCATTTGCTTTAATTAATTTTCCTTTTTCTCATTTTTAATCCAAAAACACTTTCGCTCTGCCTGCATATTTAAAATGCTTCGAAGTGATTAACAAGTGCCCAAAATTATTTTGCAAAGAATAATATTTTTAAAAATGTCCCCATTTTGTGGTGCTACAGGACACTCCACACCATAATGAAAGTTTCCCAAAGGCCAGAACAAATTTGCTGCACAACAACTTGTTGCTCATAGAAATGCCAGGCATTATTATGTTGTTCTACTTGTGTAAAGATTAAAATAGTGGTTGACATTAGCAGCGGTATTATTATGCGTTTCACAATGTTCAAATCAAATTTGGCGGTTATATGACGCACTGCAGAACCATAAATATATATATATATATATATATATATATATATGTATGTATGTGTGTGTGTGTGTGTGTGTTTATACGCCCCTACCCACAAGCACAAAGAGCCAACAAATAAGCGTGGCTGCAGTAGAGACGCAGTGCTGCTGTCATATTGGCAAGAACTTAAGCAAATTTTGTGGTTTTATATTAACGTTTCAAATTGTTGCAAGATGGATGATTAAAACTTATGGCAGCGTTGAAATATATTCGTTGAAATGCAGGCGTAGTACACGGAGCATGAAGTAGTTTTAAGAATTTTATAGAAAAGTTCATGGCGAATTTTAACTGGAATTTAATAAAAACACCAGCCATTTACTGCCACTAACTTTAAAGATATTTAATCAATCAAAAGATTATTTTCAGCCAACAGGTTTTTATTCGCTGCTTGGAAAAATAGTTTTTCATGAAACCAAATAAGGCACTAAACACAATAACGACAGCAGACTACAGACTACAACTTGTCAATAATAGAATCCATGTTGGCTGAAATCAATCAAAAGATTATTTTCAGCCAACATGTTTTTATTCGCTGCGTGGAAAAATAATTTTTCATGAAACCAAATAAGACACTAAACACAATAACGACAGCAGACTACAGACTACAACTTGTCAATAATAGAATACATGTGCGTATTTAAGAATTATTATTTTTACTACTACAAGCAACACGGCTGCTGGTTGTTGTCCCTGCTGTTTTTGTGGTTGTAGTCAAATTAAATTAATTTCTATTTCGGTGAGCGACAATGGGTAAATGCAGTGTTGCCAGCATAATATAAATAAATTCAATTAGTGTAAACTTGAAAATATATTGTCTTATTATACAAAAAGAAAGAACAAACTATATTTCCAAGCTAATGAAATTATTTCTTGTCATTACAGTATGTAGATTTTAAATATATTTTATTGGAACAACACTATTTAAGAGTATTGCCTACATGAAAGCGGCTACACTGACGTATGAAGAGAGTTCTACTACAGAAAACAACTCATGGTTATTGATTTGGTAGAGTCGTTTTAAAAATAATTAAGTAGCAGGTGTTCGTGTCGCCTGCTGTCGTTATTGTGCTTAATGCTTAAGGAAAGAATAAATGGTGTACAATTTAAGCCAAGAAATTTATAAATTTTTCAAATTATTCTCCCACCTACTGGCAGTAGTTGCTGGTGTTAAACAAACTTGACTGCTGCTACATATTTATGAATATCGTTACGTGGAGGCTGTTGTCAATGCACTTGCCCCTTAAATAACAAAAAATCCTAATAATTCTTAACCTTTTTATAAGGCTGAATGTGTGAATGTCGTTTGTTGTTAAATGGCCCCCTTTCAGAAGAGTACATTCAGCTTATTCTACATAATTCTGTTGCCATCTTAGCAAAATAATCTGCATTCTAAATGTCATAGTTTTAGTCATTAAGTCCTTTAACTGGGGCATTAAATGCATTGCAATGCACATACACACACACGCACACACACACACACACTTACACATATTCATCTTAATTGTGTTGAAGGCAGAACAGATTACAAAACAATTATGAATTTCATTCGACATCTGTTTGCTGTAGTACTTATTTACTTATGCACTCTTGTGTGTGTGTGTGTGTGAGTGTGTGTGTGTGTGTGTGTGTGAGTGTGTGTGTGTGTGTGTGTGTGTCTACCTGTGGCTGGGTAGTCATAGTATTAGTGAATTTAATCCCTGCTACACATCATTTTCATAATCTTCCGAAATTTAAATGTGGCATTTGTTAGTAAAATGTCATGACTTGTTTCACATGGAGAGAGAGAAGGCACTTGCAGTGACATGAACTAGTTTATATTGCCGCAGCTGTTCATATCGGATAACTCTTTGCATTTATAAATTTCAAAAATATCAATATGACAACGTTATGAAAGCAAATGAATCTGTTAGTTTATGGATAAAATGTGTCTGATGAATGTTTATGAATTAACAGGGTTATTTAAACTTTGTTCAATAATAATTCCAAATTCCATAACACGTTCTTCTAATAAACGTTAGCAATTAAAGACATAGAATTGTACTATAACAATTTCGAGCACGCTACAGCCAGCTGTCCAATGCAGTTACTTTAATTGTGCCATAAAAAACAAAAAACTTGTTTTACTGCAGTCAAAGAAATTTCATACTTATTACAAAATAATACAAATAACTTAAGAAAAAACTATATTAAACAAAAAAATTTTATACGAAATATATTATTCGATTAAAATTAATCGATTAATACTATTCGATTAATATTAATCGAATAATATTAAACGAATAATGTTATTCAATTAATATTATTCAATGAGTAGTATTTGATTATATATTATTCAATAAAAATCTTAGAATCCAGTTATTCGAATCAAAAGTTTTAAAATATTTTATTCGAATTAATTTGTATATATAAAATAAATTTTTTATAACATCATTATTGAATTAATAACCATTCCCAATCTTATTCCATTTACATTATTCGATGTTTTATTTCAGCGGAATTAATCGATTAAGACTATGCGACTAATCTTATTCGATTAATATTATTCGAATTAATATTGTTTTATTTAATCGCTTAAGACTATGCGACTAATGTTATTCGATTAATATTATTCGAATTAATATTGTTTTATTTAAGAAAATATTAACCGATTAAAACTATGCGAAGAATGTTATTCGATCAATATTATTCTAATTATTATTGTTTTATTTAAGAGGAATTAATCGAATAAAACTATGCGAATAATATTATTCGATTAATATTATTCGAATTAATATTGTTTTATTTAAGAGGAATTAATCGAATAAAACTATGCGAATAATATTATTCGGTTAATATTATTCGAATTAATATTGTTTTATTTAAGAGGAATTAATCGAATAAAACTATGCGAATAATATTATTCGGTTAATATTATTCGAATTAATATTGTTTTATTTAAGAGGAATTAATATATTAACCCTATGCGACTAATATTATTCGATTAATATTATTCAAGTTAATATTGTTGTATTTAATAGGAGTTAATCGATTAACACAAAATGTGCAGGAATTCTTGTTGTTAGAATTTTTTTTATTATAAATTTTTCGAATTCGAATAAACTTTATATGAAAAATGTTTATTCGAATAAAAGTATTCGTTGAAATAAAACTTTTTAAAAATATTATTCATATTGAATTACTCAAATAACGAGTTGGAATACGTTGTTTGGAAAAAACATTGTCCGGATGAGTTTAATCGTGTGAAACTTAATCGAATAATCTTAGGGGAATATAAACTACTTCATTAAAATATTATGTATTCGGGTATAAATAATTATGAAAAAACAGCTGCTACGTTTTGTTTAATTAAGTTTTGAAATTGAAACGAAAATTTGATTAAAAAATTTCAATTGTTGAAATTTTTAACGAACGTTTAAATTTTGTTAAGAAAATGTCAAGAGGCCTTCAGTGACGAGACATTTCTGCGTTCGGTCGCCACAATTATTTAAATAGTTGTTAAACAATTAATTGTTTTTCTATTTTAGTTCTTCAAAATTATTTCTTTTTTTTTTTAAAGTCAATTTTAATTATTTTTAAAACAGTTTTTTTTCTATTTACCGTGTTTATTTTTAAACAAATAATACCATCAAGAGACATTAAGATATAAACCAGATTGTCATAAACTATGAACAAATACTCGACAAAGAATTATAATTGTTTTGAAAAACATTTGTATAAAATTGTTAGTTTGTTTTTTTTTTTTGTTCAACGACTATGGATTTATGCCAACGCTAGAATATAATTTTATAAAATATTTCTGTGTTTTTCTATAAATAAATATTTTACTAATTACGTGCCGGTATGTTTGAGTAAATAAATAAACAAATTTCAAGTTGAGAATGTTTTCATTTTGTATTATTTTTATTATGGTTTTCGTTATTGTATGAAACCATTTTTACAAGCAATTTGTAACGCCATAAAAAGCTTTAATTCATTTTCAATTAAACTCGTATTCTTCAGGCAGAGGGTGATGTAATAACTTTAAATTAGCAGCGAAAATCATATTTGCAATGAACTGAAATTTATCATAAATTTATTGAAACGCATTTCGTCCCACTAGAGTGCAACAAAGAGTTAATAAGAGAAGTCTTTGTGGCCGTGTTTAACGTCACAGATGTCTGATTCGATGCGATAGTTTTTTTAAGCTCAACAACATCAATCACTTGCAATATTTAACAGCAGGCTTTTTTTTGTTAAGGAACAATGACACGTAACGAATAAAAATATTTTTCTCTTTAACAAAGACAACTTTTATTATCCGTATTTTACGTTTTCAATTGTCTCTTTCTTGTATTCTTTCACAAGCTGCTGCAGCTGATGATGATGACGACGATGATGATGCCAGTAGTGACCATGCCACGCAACAAAAGCAACTGCAGAATCTTTGTCTTGTAGTCACAAGTTTTCTTTTTAGTTGCATTTGTTTTGCCATTTAGAATATGAGAAAACATTTTTAGTCGTGAACTGAAAACTCCGACCTTCAATTATGGAAAGTTGGCTTAATGTCAATGTATTGAGTAATAAAATGTATGGCCTCAAACTTTATTGTGTTGTGGGCACAGATTAAAATTTTCATAAAACTTTAAAGTTTTTTTTGCAATTTTTAAATAGATATAAATTTATGAAAGTTAAATAGAAAGGTTTCGTTTATTGTGATTGTTAATTATTTCCATACGATTGCATTTCACAAGTAAACTTCAACAGAACTCCAATATGACGTGATATATATTATAGATATAAAAGTTTTTCGAAAAACTATCCCTTTAACGAACTTATAAAAATTCATTATTCGATTAAAATTAATCGATTAAAAATATTCGATTAGAATTAATCGATTAAATTTAATCGATTAAAATTATTTGAATAAAATTTAACTCAATACAGCCAGTTATATAAATTATTTTAAGTAATTTTATTGTTTTTTATTATTATAATTATTTCCCTTCAAAAATTATTTTAATAAAAATTTATATATAATCAAAAAATATATATAATCAAGGAAATTTTTTAAAATATATATCCTCTTATTATTAGATGAAATAATCGTTGTGAGAAAATTATTTTTAAATAAGACCCGAATTTATAAAATTTTTTACATAAAATAAGTCGCATAACTCAATTTAACTTTTTTTAAAATTATATTTCTTAAATTTGTATCAATGGACTACAGACAGTGTTGCCGTCTTAATGTTGCATTAAAATTATATATCATACAATTTCAGAGCAGTAGTCAAATTAGGGCATTTGAAATCGATCCAACTTTCCATTTAAATTGTATTGAAATTATACGATGGATAGCGAATGCGATAGTTTTACCCCTGCATAGAACTATTTTCGAAAGCCGCTACACTTCCATCATCAGTACTCATGCGTAGTGTTCTCTATGGCTATATGATTTTACACTACATTATATTCGAATAAATTCGATTCGAATGTAACTCAATCGAATTTGAGCTTTTTTTAATATCTATTTAAATGAAACTCTATCGAAGTTTAATGAACAAAAAATTACGGCAACAAAACTATTTGATTTGAAATTATTTATGTTACACTAACGAAAAATATGTATAAATATTCGAATAAAAGTTATTCGAATATAATAAAAATGCAATAAAATATATGTGGGCACATATTTTTCAAAGACTATATATTCGATTAAAATGGTGCCGAGTTCTACTCATAAAGATTATTTAATCGAATAGAGTTTAATCGAATAAAAATTATTTCATTATTGTTATTAAAAATAAATTGAAGGGACTTGCTACAAAAACCAATTTTTTCGAATTTCTGTTATAATAATTATTCGAATACAACTTAATAATATATAAATTATTCGAATAATCGTTATTTGCATCAAATCAAGTGAAATTTGATCTAAAACCATCAATCGAATAAAATTATTGATGTGATATAAATGAGTTATATTTATATAAATATTAACAAGTTATATTTTCTAACAACTATTTTGCGTGTTTTCAGCTACAAAAATTTTTTGGAAACTAATACTCGCTGCGAAGTATTCGCTATGCGTCCCCAATTGTGTTGGCAGCAGTATGCAAAAATGACTATATAATTTTGCGAAAAGCTGGAATACATTCGGGCAACATTCAATTTAAAAAATTTATATTCGAACAAAATTTACTCGAATATAAATTATTCGAATAAACTTAATCGAATTTAAAATTTTTTATATCCGTTTTGAATGAAAATCGAACGATATTCAGTCGCGTAAAATTATTTCAAATAAAAATATTGAAAAGAACGCTGCTGAAATGAAAAAAACTAGTAAAACAACAACAGCAACAAAAAAAAAATTTTTCTCAATAAATTTTAACGAAACATATTTTATTTGAATCCGATCATAATTCCCAACAAACACTGTCGCCATGAAATTTTTATATTCTGCATTAAAAACTCATGCCGAATAGTTAAATTTTTTTCCTTCTTAATTTAAAAATGTTTGAGAAATTTTGATTTATTCATCTTGGCCACTATCTGAACGAAAAAATTCCCTCCTAATTCTCTTTAGATATTCCAGTGGAATGGCAAAATTTCGCTAGAGAAATTTATTGTTATTCAGTGTAAATAATCAAAATCGATTTGGTTTTATAGCAGCCCATAATTTTCCTATTCCAATCGTTAAATTTATTTGAATTCCATTCAAATAGTTTCAATTTTGTAATAAATTCGCTGCTAAATAATTAATTGTTTTTCCCAAATCGTTATTAATATTTTTGTGGATTTATTTTATTATTTTGTTGGGCTTTTTTGATGTTCACGAAATCATAAAAACTTTTGCAGCTTTTGCGGAAAATTTTATTTTAGTGTTATTGTATTTTTAATTATATTTTTTTTGGTACCATTTTCGAATAAATTTCGAACTAAAATCAAGTGAAATTAATCAAAAACGATGTTTGTTGTGGAAGATGCTTTTCACTTATTTCGTTAGATGCATACTCATCGAAGAGCCATCTCTGCTGAAGAATGCGGCCAGAGATTTGAATTCATCCACAAGAAATATCAAAGTTCATTGATTTTTGCTAAAAATAATATATTTTTTTTTGTTGTTTTCAACTGAGAATCTCCGGAGATCAGTTTGAGTTTCTCATAGCGAATGCAGATCAAAGAGATCTGCAGGAAGAAGAAATATTTTCATTTGAACAGCACAGAAGTCGTGGCCGTCATGGCTGAAACGATGATTTCATATTTAATTATTGCAACTCCGGCAGCCATTCCAACAGTTTTCAATTAAATATAACAGCTCATGCTATTTCTCTTATACTGCCAGTCTTATAAAATCAAGTCAAACAGAAGAGAGGCAGGCGTCAGCAGTAACAACAAATTGTTTGCGGGAGTGAAAGAAGACACTTCACAAAAAAGTGAGAGGTCTAGGTTTGTCATTCCGTATGTAATTTCTTCGATATTAATATATTATAATATATTTATATGAGAATATATAAATCTGGAATATATATATATATATATATATATATATATATATCTTGATTCTTATGAATAGCGATGACGATTGGGCGATGTCTGTCTGTCTGTACGTGAAATCGGTTTTCCTCAAGCCCCCAGAAGAGCTAGAGAATCCCTTCTTGGACTGATGCATTCGAAATGAACCTAAATAGAGTGGTAACGAAATACGATTCCAGAGCTGGGAAGCTTACACCTATTTCTCGACGCAAAATCAATACCAAGAACCAAATATTTTTTATTTGCTTGCAAATTGATCATATTTCATGATTTGGGAAGCCTCGATTGTCTATTAAATAGAACAAAAATAAAATAAAAAAAATCCAGGGATGGGAAATTAAAAGTTTATTTAGCACATTCGTTATTTTGTGGTACATGTAACAACAAAAATGTTTAAAAATTTTAAGTTTTTCTTAAATAAAATCGCTTTATACATCATAAAGATTTGCATTAGTAAGAAAATTAAGATTTCGTTTCCAGGGGTGGGAAATTGATATAATTTTTCATTCATAAAAGTATCCAAAAAGGCAACTGAGATTTTTTTTTTTTGCTAACTAAAACTCTTTTATAAATTCAAAAGAACAAAAATCGATACTTAAAAATACATGCAACGCTAGACGTACGTTGGTGAAGGGAATATAAGATTCGGCACAGCCGGATATAGCACTTTTCCTTGTTTTTTTTTTATAAAAATAAATGACTTTTCTTTACTGGCCCGTAGCCAAGTAATCAACATACGCATCGAATGCATCGAATAAATGTGTGTTTATGGTTTAAATAAAAATAAAATAAAACAAACAGAAACAGAAACAGAGACATTAAGAAATTAAAGAAAAAATACTAGAGTTAAAAAAGCTATTTAAAGTAAAAATTCTATAGGTCAGGAAAATAAACTGGCAGCAAATAAGAGGTGACAATATTTTGTATCGTCCATTAAATATCGGCCAGTTTCACTAACAGTTCAATTTATGAAGTCCAAACATCGAAATTCGTATTATAAATTTTGGTTACAAACGGCATCGGTAAAAGGGAAAACTGTTATCAGTCGAATATCGATTTCTTTTCTAGAAAATAATGCAACATTTTTCACACTTTTTAACAGAAAAGGGCAACATTTTGCCACATCAAAATAAAGAATTTATGAGAAATGTATCCAACATCTCTCACGAAAAATAATTTCTGTTTTAAAACTTTTCCAAACCGCCACTTTTTAGAAAATAAGTGCAAAAAATGTTACCTCTTTTCTAGAAAAGAAAACGGCGTAACAGTCCTCATAACATTCCATTCTTATGAGATCACTAAAATAACTTTAAAATTCTTGGCCATACATGCTAAGTGATTAAGTCGACTTAAGCTAATCTTGCTTCAACACGGTCTTATTCCCTAAATTCAATTGCATGCAATTGAAGATCACGAGTACACCAGGAAACAGTTCCACAGGGAACAAAACATTTCAGCTTCGTAACGCAAAAACAAAATTTTATATATTAAGTAAACTCCCCAGCTCTGTGTAGCAGCGTAAGTATTTTTTTAATTATTTTATTTCCATTTATTTATAATTTTGTATTTTTAATATATTTCTAAAAATTTAATTTCTTTACATTTTTAATTCTCACACGACTTCTCATGTCCCCATTATTTATTGAACAGATTTTTCTCAATTTAATTTATTCACTTCGTACAAAAATCGTTTTATTTTTACAAGCATTTCCCAAACAATTATCGTAAATCTCTTTCAGTGCACGTACCGTAAATGTTTTTGTATATTTTAAAGAAAATATTTTTGCGAAATTGCATTAAAAAAATAATATGAAAATATGATTAACACGACTACATGAATTTAAATTAAAAAAGTTATATAAAAATTATTTTAAAAGAAGAAAATAAAACATGATTAACACGACTACATGAATTTAAATTAAAATAAAAAAGGATGTACAAACATTTTTTCAAAAGAACAAAATATATGAATTTTCAGTTCAGTTGTGGCAGAATTTCCGCATTTCAGATGATGAGAATTCTGATATCATGAGCGTTACACTGTGACAGCATATTTATAGAAAACGATTATCAATTTTTTATTTTTAAAAATTTTTAAAAACTTTCAAGGTAAAATTCAGTTAGAAATTATTTTAAAAAAATCGTTCAATCACTTAAAATTTTAATTAATATTTGAAAATATTGAACCGGCAGGATTAAAATTAATATATGAAGTGTTAAAAAACAATTCCCAAGTATAAAAATTTTAATGCAAAAATATTATCTCGAATTTCCCTATCATAATGACACCATAAAGAGCTTGACCTGAAGGCTGAGTGCAGCCCATTGCAAAATAATTGATATAAATCCTTATACAGGACATCATTATGTTGTAAAATGATTTTTAAAAAAATCTAACCAAATGAATCATTTGATTAGACTTATAAAAATAACACAACAACAACAAGTTTTATTCCAATAAAATTCTTTTACAAGTAAAGAAATTCTTATAACTCCAACAGTTTTTGTGCGATTATAATCCTTAAGGCGGCAATTGAATCACTATTAGAAGTGCTTTCAAATAAAATCAAAATAAATAAGTTTCCTAATAATCTGTTAAAACAAAATGGGGCCAAAAGTCAAACATTTCAAAGCAATATTTTTTTAGTTTACAATTTTTTTGATTCGCTTAAGATAATTTAGAAGTCATTTGGAAGTTTTGAAATCAGTGAAAAATTATACAAAGTTAAACATTATTTTGTTTGGGAAAATAGGCCAAGATAATCGTAATTTATTGATCACCTCCGATGTTGAGGGTTTAATCGGAAAGACTGAATGATCCAGTCACGTTGCTCTGCGGGTTAAATTAAGTCATTTTGAAGCTACTTTTTGACCAAGATTTTAATTTAATTGTGTTTCCCAGCTAATAATTTGAAAGAAATCTAGACGATCATTTCAGGAGTTTTTTTATTTAATCGAGCGGAAGAGTTCAAAAAGACTCAAAAATGTTTCACAAACACTGACTGGGTACAGCCTCTTGCAGCACATCTCCCACCACACACGCTACAAATACATTCGCCAAACAGCACCAGTATTATTTTCAAAATGCATTTTATTTATATATTCATTTATTGCTGTTGTTGTAGTCGTCGTTTTTATTACTAAATTGTCTTGTAGACAAGATAGTATAACAACTGAACACACAAAAACCAACAACAATTGCAACTATTCTAATACGAAATTAGTATGCTAAAAAGCTTTTCTGTGACGTCACTAGAACAAAAAAGCAAATAGAGCTTTAGCATGCGCATTAGCAAGACTGAAACTCTTTGTTCGCTGGCACCCATTCAGCCATTCAATTGTGCCTGTTCCAACACTTTCCGTATTTCCAAATGAAACATCAAAAGCCAACGAATTTTCTGCATGAAATTTTATATAAAAATTTATATGGAAAATTCAGTGCAACGCGGACATTGGCCCCTTTAGCAACGGAATACGATAGAAGCGGAAAAAGTATATAAATTTTCCTAAAGCTGATTAAACAAAAATATAAAAAATAAAATAAATGAAAACCATTCGAAAATAAGAAAAATATAAATAAATTCAATGCGAATATGGTGCGATTATAATATATATATATATATATATATATAAAAGTGAATATCTTTTTTTTATAAATGAAAGAAACAAGTGAAATTTGTGGTTTCTTTTTTTGAGTTTGTTAAAAATAAAAGTTTCAAATCTTGCCTCTTCACTTGGTCGCTGTGAGTGCTTCGAAGTAAAAGAAAATTTTAGTGCAACCGTAAATACACTGGGGCAAGGCGGCACCTGACTGCAGTTGAGAAATTTCAAATCAATTGCATTTTGTAAAACGGAATAAAAGGTGTGACAAATAATAATTTTTAAGAAAAGTGAAATTTATAATTCGCAAAACAAAAATATAAACGATGATTATTTCAGTTTATTTCGCTATTTTTATTTTTATTTAATATTAAGAGACAAATTTATCAGTAAAAAAAAATATTTGAAAATAGTACAAGAAAAATAGCAAATCAATTCATTTCTAAATTCAATAACTAAATGCTTAAGATTTGTAAATTGAGAAAACGAAATTTCACATTTCGAAAAAAAAAAATTTTGTGTATTAAAACATAAAATTATGAAAATGTAAAATTAAAAAAACAAACAAGTCACAAAAAAAACTAGAGAAATCATGGGAAAAGAACAATTTCATTATTAATCGCATGATTATTTAGGTGAACGATCGTTGAACATCTGAAAGAAATATTATATTGTTTTGGAAGGCCGCTACAGCCTTCAGGCGTCTGACACATTCTCAGCTTGTGCGAATATGTATTTTTTGGACATGTTGCTCAACATGTACAATACGATTAACGAGGGTGGTTTAATAATTCAATGAGTTTTTGGATAAAAAAAATTTACTGTCGATATTTTATTTTAGGAAGGAATGTAGGGTGTTTTTTATAGAGTGATACAACTTTGAGTTGGCATCACTGCTTTATTTTACCACCCTTTTAACAGCTGAGAAATGCTTTTTGTTTAGTTTCCTTTGACATTTCGTTATGGATCGACTTAGGCCAGAGCAACGCGTTTAAATTGTGGAAATTTTTAATCAAAATAATGCTTCTGTTCGTCAAACTTATCGTGCACTTCGTCCATTCAAAATTTTATTATCCGATGAAGCACATTTTTGGTTGAATGGGTACGTGAATAAACAGAATTGTCACATTTGGAAAGAGGAGAATCCACAAGCTTTTGTCGAAACACCCTGACATCCACAGAAAATTACTGTTTGGTGCGCCTTATGGGCTGGCGGAGTCTTTGGCCCATATGCCTTCAAAAACGATGATGGTCAGAATGTTACTGTTTGTGAAAATTAGTGTTCCAGATTGCGCCTTGTACGCGCCAGCCGTGGCGGCCACATGGCCGAAATCATATTTAAACATTAATGTCATAAAATTTTCTATCCAATAAAGATCGTTTCATTGATATCAAAAATATATTACTATGTTTCATTATGATTTAAACTTGTATCACTCTATAAAAAACACCCTTTAGTACTGAGAGCACAGATGAGGAATATTGAGAAGATAAATAATTTTCTTTTAGACATTTTATTCTTCAATTCGGCGACAGATTTTTGCTTCAGTACCTCCGTCTTTGAAACTGGCCGCCCATTACCAACACAAACATGCACAGATCACCCACATGCTTTCCGAAAATTTTAAAATGTGATATATTCCAAGCTTATTGCAGTTGTCGTTGTCGTTACGAAATACATAAAATGTGGCAACTTTATCCCTCATTTAATGGGACGACTAATACAACAACTACTACAATAGTTATAAACTTTCAATTCACAAGCCACTGGAGTACAATAAAAGTCTGAATATTTTTGATGCACCGCAAAAAACTCATCTTTAAATAATTTGATTAACAGGAAATAGAAATCGAATTTATTGCCACAAAACCCAGCGAGTTTCTTCTTCAGTAGAATAAAAGTAGAGCGAAACTTAATTTTTCTTTAATTAACCGCAAACAAAAACAATCAATTGTGCCATTTTAAAAGAAGGTTTTCTATTTAATTGAGAAAATGTTGTAGCAGTTGGCTCATCAACTCATTAGCAACATTTTTGCGTGAACACCACAATTATACAAAAGAATTGGTAACAACATCAGCCGGCTGGAAAACCCACTGAATGGATTTCACTAATTAACTGTCTGCTAATTGTGTCATTAAATTAAGAATTTCTCTTTAATGTCTGGCTAATTGTAAATGTTTTTGGATTTTTTTTTCCATTTGCTAAATAGTATTCGGGGTTGACCTAAAAAAAAAATTTGTTAAGGAAAAATTTATTTACATCCGCCCTAATGGAAACGCAAAACAAATATTTCAATTAATATTTACATGATACGAAACAATTTGATAGAGGCATTTAAGGTAAAATTTTTGTTTTTGTTTTTTTTTTTGTTTTTGTATAATTTAATTTCATTTTATGGCCAGCAAATACATACACACAAACATCGTGAATGCTTTAGTCAAACCAAAATGTAAATTAAATAAACAACAGCAGCAACAACATTTATTCAACAGTCGTAAAAACCAATTTCCATAAACGGCATTTTTTTTTTGGAGGAACGACATATTGTGTTGTTGTCGAAAACAAAAACTTTGAAAGGAGAATTTAATAGAAATCAAAAAAAGAATAGATAAAAGATATTATCGTTGAAGGATCTTTTGCATAAAAATTTTTTTAGATTTTGTAGATTTTTTTTTAATTTGGAGATTTCATAAAAACTGCTGATTTAATCGCACAGTGGGACCAAAAGCCAATTTCACTGCTGATCATTTTATACTCACACAACTGCTACAGTGGGGCTTACTAAATTAAGAATCTATTTAGAAACAAATAAAAGTGGGCTAAGCCGAATCTTATATACCCTTCACCAACGTACATCTGGCGTTACATATAATTATTTTTAAGTGTCAACTTTTTGTCCTTTTAAAGTTATAAAACAGTTTTAGTTAGCAAAAAATAAAAAAAACACGTTAGTTGCCTTTTTGGTTAAATTTATGAATGAAAAAAAAAATCAATTTCCCACCACTGGAAACGAAATTTTATTTTTTTTACCAAAGCAAATCTTCGAGATGTATAAAGCGGTTTTATTTAAGAAAAAATTGAAATTTTTAAATATTTTCATTGTTACATGTACTACAAAATACTGAATAGGCCGAAAAAAAACTTTTCATTTTCCATCCCTGGACAATTTTTTAATTTTTAGTAGACAATTGATGCTTCCCAAAGCATGAAATGGTTTCAATTTACAAACATACAAAAAAAAATAACTGGTTTTTGGTATTGATTTGCGTCGAGAAGTAGGTGAAAGCTTCCCAGCTCTGGAACCGAATTTAAATACCACTCTATTTAAGTTCATTCCCAATCCATCAACTCAAACACGAAATCTCTAGCTTTTCTGGGGGCTTGAGAAACCCCGATTTCACGTACAGACAGACGGACATCGCTCAATCGTCATCGCTATTCATAAGAATCCAGATTATATATACTTTATTGGGTCCCATATTAATATCGAAGAAATTACACACGGAGTGACAAACCTAAACCTTTCACTTTTTCGTGAAGGGTATATATATCCCTTAAAAATATAATGATCCAAAATACAAGTATTTTAATTGAAAAGCAGCGTCAGTCCTCGTTATATGTAAAAATAGGGCCCACCCGGTCCATTATACTCTTAATGATTATTTTAAAACTTATTCTTAATTTTTTAGTTGGATTTTCGTAAATATCTTTAACTTTTGTTAAAACTAAATTAACTCTTAATTTAGTTTCAACTTTACGACACTGCAGCACCCGTTACTTTACGTTACAAATTTTATTTAAGATTTCATGAAAGTCAAAATTATTCCAACACGATAAGAGGAGATAATTTTGTATGATTTAAAAATCAAAGTTGTTTGGTAATTAATAAAGTTCTTTATCTCAAAAAATGTTGCCATGCCATCGCTCTTGTTGTCCTGCCAATTCTGGTAAAATATTTTTAACTCCTTCACAGATTTCGTGCATTAAACATGTGAAAAGCGTGTAAATCTCGTTGCCCAAAAACCGTAAAAATTTAATTGGCAAATAATATTGGAAATCATTTCGTTTATCAGATACAATAAAAAGATATTTTTCCCAGAATTCTTGTATACAGAAAATACGACGCGAAAATTTGTCACTTTCACTTACGAGACAGTTATTTATCAGCAACTTTATTTCATCCCAGCAGTCGCTGATTGATGTCTTTTAAATATTTTGTATCTCATGAGACCTGAAAATGGTGTCACACAAAAGCAGGCATGAATTGATGGTTATTTCTTTCGTCTGATTACAAATCAAAACTAAATATCTCTTTTAATTATCAACTTTTCAGCTTGAGAAGGCGCACTAACTTTTGATGTGTGATTTTTAGCAAAAACAAAAAAAAAAAACAAAAACAAATCACGCTCATTTATGTCACCATAAATTGGAAATATTTTGTGTCGTAGTTTTTCGTAGTTTTTCTTTTTTGGCACAATCAACAACATGAACCAATAAAACCCAGAGCAGCATACGTAACACAAAGACACATGCGTCTTTAATAAACTTATGTAATTTAATATATTTATACAGGCATGTGTATGAGTATGTGTGTGTGTGTGTGTGTACTAGTGTTAGGGATTCGCAGAACTTTTTGCTTTCCATGAAACCGAGGACAAGTTTTCTAAATCAAGTGAAAGTTTCGATTGCATCTTTGGCAAAATATCTGCACAAGAAATTGTTGTCCCAAACTAGCGGATCGTATGGGTGGTGTAAATGATAGTCGCTGAAAGTTTATCGAAAAAATTTCATTATGAATCCCTGTTTTTATACACATTTTATTAGCTTCAATTGTATTTTCGTGTCCAACTCTCCTTTTGTATTAGACTTGTACTGTTGCTCATACGTCACCAGGCTATGGTGCGACTCATGTTCTAGTGTTGTCATAAAGTGTAAATATGTTTACACTATTTTAAAGAACATTAAACTAAAAAGAAAAAAGTATGAATACAGCGGGCGTATGGGCCCGCACACACACACTCTTGCATACAATATATACATAAGCATGGCACAGCACAACACTTGCTGGATAGTGAAGAAATAATAAACGCGTTATATAATTCTCATTTAGTTTATGTTTCGCGAAGCACAAGTGACCAGGTTTTGCTCTTAAGGGCTGAAACGATTCTTTTAATTAGTGGTTCCATATATTGTATTGCTTGTGATCGATGGGTATATGCCATTCGATTTCAACAATAGTTGACCGACTGTTATCATTTCTCCGAAACGAGGAGACGCGTCGAAATAAACTTCCACGGCCACAAAGACCAAAAAAGCTTTCGATATCAAAACCAAAGAGTTAATAGAATATTTGGAATAATAGTCGCCAGGGTTGGGGACTTTCATACCAACTAAGAGTGAGATGATTTAAAAATGAATGCTTTGGGGGAAAAGGAATCAGCACATAATTAAAATTAAAGAGTTTTGAAAAACGACAATTCCCCAAAATATGTACTAAATGAAAGAATAATTAACTCTCATATTCCAATTCGTTGAAAAATCGTTAAAACAGGTTAAGATACCCCTATTGACTAGCACCACCTTGAAATGTGGAAAAACTTAACGAAAAGCACTAATCAGATGATGCAGCGAGCGCGAAAAAAAAACATTTTAAATATTCAAATAATAATAATAAAACAAGTACTATACTCGGCTGAGCCGAATTTTATACACCCTTTACCAACGTACGTATATTTTTAAGTACCAATTTCCAGTTCTTTTTAAGTTATAAAACAGTTTTAGTTAGCAAAAAATAAAAAAAACAACGTCAGTTGCCTTTTTGGTTACTTTTATGAATGAAAAAAGAAACAATTTCCCACCCCTGGAAACGAAATATCAATTGTTTTTTTTTACCAATGCAAATCTCCGGTTTTATTAAAAAATTTAAAATTTTTAAACATTTTAGTTAGTACATGCACTACAAAGTACTCAAAAAAAAATTTTACTTCCCATCCCTGGAAAATTATTTTAATTTTTTAGTTTTTAATAGAAAATTGAGGCTTCAAGAAAACACGAAATAGATTCAATTTACAAACAAACAAAATAATAATTGGTTTTTGGTATTAATTTTCTGTCGAGAAATAGGTGTAAGCTTCCCAGCTCTGGAACCGTATTCTCATACCACTCTATTTAAAATCATTTCCAATCCATCAGTCCGAGAACAAATTCTCTAGAGCTTCTGGCGGCTTGAGAAAACCCGATATCAGTTACAGACAGACGGACGTCACAAAATCGCCATCGCTATTCATAAGAAACCAGAATTTATAGACTTTATGGGGTCCCATATTAATATCGAAGAAATTACACACGGAATGAGAAACCCCTTCACTTTTTTGTGAAGGGTATAAAAAAAAACTTGAGTATAGGAGAACATTTTACAGTAGAAATTTATTTATAAATTAGCAGCTTTAAGGCTGAGCCGAAATAATAATTCGCCGTTAACAAATGAATTAATTAAATTAATGTAAGGCATTAAACACAATAAAGACAGCAGACTACAGACTACAACTTGTCAAATATAGAAAACATGTGCGTATATCAGAATGATTATTTTTACAGCTACAGGCAACACGGCTACTGGTTGTTGTCCATGCTGTTTTTTAGGATGTAGTCAAATTAAAATAATTTCTATTTTGGTGAGCGACAATGAGTAGATGCAACGTTGCCAGCATAATATAAATAAATTCAATTATCGTAAACTTGAAAATATTCTGTTTTATTATGCAAAAAGACACAACAAACTATATTTCCAAGCTAATGAAATGATTTCTTGTCATATATTCTGGACTTGAAATATATTTTATTGCAATAACACTATTTAAGAGTATTAAATATATGAAAGCGGCTACACTGGCATATGAAGAGAATTCTACTACAAACAACAACTCATGGTTAGTGACTTAGTGGTGTCGTTTTAAAAATAACTAAGTAGCTGACTACGAGGCGACTATTGTAACCAACGGCATTTGTAGTCGGTGTTCGTGTAGCCTGCTGTCGTTATTGTGTTTAATGCTTGAAATGTTATACCCCCAAATATGTTGGTCTTCTTCTTTTGTTATATCGGTGGAGCCTCAATACACATACGCCGCTGTGGTTGCGCCCATTTAAATAAACATGATCGCATTAAAATTATTTATTTCATGTTTTTCGCTTTATTGAAAATTTTTCTTTTGATGTATTTGTACGCTCTTGAAATAATTAATTAAAATTTCTAGGCCTTTTGAATATATCAATTTTACATATTTCACATATTTTTATATCCCATCGAGACAAAACGACTAATAAAAAACATGGCAAAAAAATAGTTAAGCCATAGAAAGCCTTCTGACTAACAAAGTTTTGAATATGTTAGAAATTCGTTGGTATTAGTTTTCCCTCCAATATGTTGAGGTGTGAGAAATAATTTTAAAAATTGAAAAAACATGGGAAATATAACAAAAGAAAATAATATTTTAGCGAACAGAGATCATATTGATTTTGTTTTTTAATCATAGAAATAGCGAACTGGTCGGTCAGGTTGTTTTCTTAGCAAAAAAAAAAAAAACAAGTGAAAAATAGAAAAATTCTTTTATGAGGAAAACACTTTTCCATTGGAAACAAGAAAACGAAAAATCCACGGGCATAAACGGAGATGAAAGCAGAGATATTCGTATCGCATTATGGAGCAAACAAATGGCCGCCGCATTTGAAATCGCACAGGAATTTGTGGAAAATTCACAATTTAGTGAAAAATACACGTACCAAAATGAATTATAAAATTCATTAAAACTCAAATTAAATTTTTTTTCTTCCTCCAAATTAAACATAAACAAAAATACCATTTAAATAAAATATCAATTTTCTTTTGTACTTTAAAATAAATAACGAAAATTTATTGCCTTTTTGTTTTGTTTCTTTCTTTAAAAATTAATTGTTAAATATTTCATTTATGATGAAATATTTTATTTATTAACGCGGGCAAAAATGTGTGCAGTAGCCGAAATAACAAACAGATATTTAATGCACTGGCGGCCTGGTTGGAATATCCCATCAGTCTGTTTGTTTGTTGCTCCAGTTTGTTGACACTCATCATGTCAGAGACGTCACAAATGATTTCTTGTCAATTGTTGATGTTGTTTTCGTTTTTGGTTTCTTTTTTTCAAATTTTTAAATGACGGATATAATTAAACGTGCCAAAAGAAATTTTACTTAATTTGTTTCCCATTTTAATGGCAGCATCAATAATTTAAACAATTTTTCATTTTTGGAAAATAATAAAGAAATTTCATAATTTTTGGCAAATTTGTCGTTTGTGACAGAGAAAATATTTTTGCGCAAATTTTGTTGACAATCGAAAATATAATCTCATATTTATTTGTGCGTCGAAATATCTATTCCGAATTTGAGTGTTTATCGTAGGGCGTCTGTGTCAAGATATGACACCCTGGCACGAGTTGAATAAGTCAAGAGCAAAAATATTTATATTTTTTTTGGTTCTAGAAGGAGGCTTCAAATCATTGTGATGTTGAGTTGGCAGGATATCTCTCAAGTCTGCATTGAAATAATATTTCATATTCTTATATCAACGGAACTGTAGGGTGTTTTTATTGAGTGATACAACTTTGAGTTGGCATCACTGCTTTATTTGACCACCCATTTAACAGCTGACAGTTGCTTTTTGTTTTGTCTGCTTTGACATTTCATTATGGATCGACTTACACCAGAGCAACGCGTTTAAATTGTGGAAATTTTTAATCAAAATAATGGTTCTGTTCGTCAAACTTATCGTGCACTTCGTCCATTCAAAATTTTACTTTCCGATGAAGCCCATTTTTGGTTGAATGGGTACGTGAATAAACAGAATTATCACATTTGGAGTGGGGAGAATCCACAAGCTTTTGTCGAAACACCATGACATCCACAGAAAATTACTATTTGGTGCGCTTTATGGGCTCTCGGAGTCATTGGCCCATGTGTCTTCAAAAACGATGATGGTCAGAATGTTTGTGAAAATTGCTGTTCCAGATTTCGCCTTGTACGCTCCAGCTGTGGCGGCCACATGATCGAAATCATACTTAAATATTAATGTCATAAACCTTTCTATCCAATAAAGGGCGTTTCATTGATATCAAAAATATATTACTATGTTTTATTATGACTTCAACTTGTATCACTCTATAAAAAACACCCGATACAAAACTAAAGCCGTGTTTTCGTGATGTAAATTAAGTTTAAACTTAGTTTAAACTTAGTTTAATATTTAAATAGCAGCATTTAAAGCAGAACTAGACTGTTCCATTAAAATTTTGTCTGCAGTGCTGGCAAACGGCGGCATAAATCTTTTCGCAGATTAACTAAACTAAGTTTAACTGAGCTCTCCAAAACTTAGCTTAATCTGATTAAACTTATGCTGAGTTCTTTTATAGAAAAAACATTTATAGAAAAACATTTTATAGAAAATACATTTTTTACACTTTTTTATGGAAAATAGCAAACACTCTGGAGTTTGAAAATCAAAAATGTATTAGAAATTAATCCAACATGTCTTAAGAAAAATACTCTCTCTTTCAGAACTCCTCCAAACTGCCAATTTTTAGAAAAAAAAAAAAAGTCGCACATTTTCAAGAATAGAAAATGCCATGAATGTGGAAAGCTCACGAGCCGCATTTGAATTTTTTCTAAGTCTAAATTCGAAAATTTTTTATATTCACAAAACAATGAATTAAAATTCAACAATTTTTTATATTTACGAAGCAGTTCACATGAAAATGCACTTCCTCGGACTTTTTTTTCGAAAAATTGCTCCATAATAAATGCAGTGAATTGCCGGAGCTTTCCATAGACTGCTGGTTATTTTTGCAAAGCGTTCAATTTTTATCATTCCCAATAAACATGTGTGATAGCTGTCAAATTTCAGAGTTGCCACTTGTAACAACATAAATTAACACCAAAAAAGCATTTTGACTGAGTCCGAGTTTATAAGGAAGTTAAAAATAAAAAAAGTAGTACAATGACTTTTGCTGTTTTTGTTGTTGGGTATTGTTGCCTGAAGTAGTAAGACACAAGACTACAAGGCCTTAGGTCCCGAGTTTCGCTCCGCTTTCAGTCATAAATATGGTGTCAAATATTTCTCTGATCTGAATTAGTGCAGGATTGTGCCAGAGAACTGGGCGCTGAACATTATCGACACCGTCATGTACTAAAAAACAGAAGAGAGCGCCCTGCTTCGTTGGTATCACCGGTGAAAAACAACGTACAAGTTTTCCATCTTCTAATTCGTCTTCATTTGTCCTCTTAATACTATCCCAGTTCCAGTTCCAAAATGTAGAGGTCGTCCCCTGAGTGCTGCTCCTACTCAGAAGAAGATAAGAAGACATTCGTTATCCTTTTTTTCCCCCTAAGCATTTCAAGGATTAAATCGTACGATTACAACTCCAGTTTATGTCACAATTACCAAAAAGCAAAATACAATAGCATAGAATTAGGCGATTTAACAACGCCTGCGACCTTAATGCAACCCTTTTGATTTGCACAATTCATTTTTATCACACACCGCATATATTTATAAAATCATTATCCTTTTCTATAACAGCAACAATATTTCATAAACTTTTTGCTGTTTTAAAACACTTGGAATGTTCACTTCTAATTTTGGTTATTGTTAAGAGTTCATTAATATCAACATATTTATCCTTTTAAACAGATTGTAAATATTATTCATTATTAAAGTGCTATAAATTTGGGATTTAATGTGTCTCTGCGTGTGTGTGTGTGTGTGTGTGTACAACACTTGTGTACTCGTTTTATAAATCCCCAAGCTGTCAAAGACATGCATTAGCAATATGTGAAATTTGAATATGAGAGAGTGTGTGTGTTTGTGTCTAAATACTTTTTATACTTTCATCAGCAAGAATACATGCATGTGAATATGTTTATGAATATGTATTTGTGTGTGTGTGAAGTTAATAGATTTTTTTGTTGCCACAAATTCAACAATAACATCGATATCAAAGAGAGAAGAAAATATCAACAGGTGTCATGTTTCTACGGCAAACATTTATAAAAAACAACTACAACAACAACTACAACAACAACACAAAAAACTGTACAAACAGAAGAAAAAACACATAAACTTTGATCAAATACAAAAATAGCAAAAACACAAGCTTTTAATAAATGCAAATATAAAAACACTTTTAACCTCACACACACACACACACACACACACAAACAGAAACACACACATACGAAAAAAAAGATTTAAGAGAATTAAGTGATTTAAGGGGTGACAGCCCCAAGAGCCAGTTTAATATTAACAAGTAAAAGCGCTATATTCGGCTGTGTCGAATCTTATATGCCCTTCACCAACGAACGTCTGGCGTTGCATATATTTTTAAGTAGCAACTTTTTGTTCTTTTTAAGTTATAAAATAGTTTTAGTTAGCAAAAAAATGTCAGCTGCCTTTTTTGTTGCTTTTATGAATGAAAAATTATATCAATTTCCCACCCCTGGAAACGAAATTTTAATTTTTTTTACTAATACAAATCTTCAGGTCGTATAAAGCGTTTTTATTTAAGAAAAACTTTAAATTTTTAAACATTTTAATTGTTACATGTACTACAAAATGCTGAATATGCCAAAAAAAAAATGTTATTCCCCATCCCTGGAAAAAACTTTAATTTTCTTTTTTGTTTTTAATAGACAATTGAGGCTTCCCAAAGCATGAAGTAGTTTCAATTTAATAACAAACAACAAAATAATTGGTTTTTGGTATTAATTTTGTGGCGAGAAATAGGTGTAAGCTTCCCAGCTCTGGAACCGAATTTCAATACCACTCTATTTAAGTTGATTTCCAATCCATCAGTCCAAAAACGAAATCTCTAGCTCTTCTGGGGGCATGAGAAAACCCAATTTCCCGTTCAGACAGACGGACATCGCTCAGTCGTCATAGCTGTCCATAAGGATCCAGAGTATATATATATATATATATATATATATATATATATATGTATATATATATATATATATATATATATATATATATGTATATATATATATATATATATATATATATTCTGGGGTCCCATATTAATTTCTTCGAATTACACACGGAATGACAAACCTAAGCCTTTCACTCTTTTGTGAAGGGTACAAAAATATGTTTTGGATTTGTAGGGCGCATCTGTCTGCACTATGGCAAATTAAAAATATATATCCCAGAAGGGGCATAATTGTTGCACAACCTAAAAATATTACAGGCCGTGTTAATTTAGAAAAATATCTATTTAGGCCATTTACGGCTGCATGAAATCTGGTAAATTTCGGTTGAAATATCCATCCATTTCCATATATCCAGATTTCACTACAATACCGAAAATGGCGATGCCACATTTTTCTTCTTCCCGTGTCAAAGTCCATATTCTACAGGAGTAGTCATGGTTGCTTCCTAGGAACTCAGAACCTCGCGATTTGGTGAGAACTAGATTTTTACGAATCAGAGAACAACTAATAGGTTCGGCAATTTTAAACATTTTTAATTTTCTTAGCGCGGAATTGAAAATAATTTTTATAAAAAAATTATTTTTTCTAGCACTTTTTAGGTCCACTCAGACACAACTTTAAGGATCGAGGTTAGAGATTAAGTGGTGCTCGATCCATGTTTTTGATTTTTAACTAGACAATTAGCGACTTTTGAATTTTACAAAATAATCACACAATCACACGCGTATGAAAAGGCAGCTGCCAACAGGGAACTATTTTGCACATAATTTTTATGTTTCAGAGCCGAAAGTTACTATTTTTGTATTAATTTTTTATAAAGGGTGTTTTTTTTAGAGTGATACAAGTTGAAATCATAATAATATATTTTTGATATCAATGCAACGGTCTTTTATTGAATAGAAAAATTATTATGACATTCATGTTTAAATATGATTTCGGCCATGTGGCAGCCGCGGCTGGCGTGTACAAGGCGCAATCTGGAACACCAATTTTCATAAACAGTAACATTCTGACCATCATCGTTTTTGAAGACATATGGGCCAATGACTCCGAGAGCCCATAAGGCGCACCAAACAGTAATTTTCTGTGGATGTCATGGTGTTTCCACAAAAGCTTGTGGATTCTGTTTATTTACGTACCCATTCAATAAAAAATGGGCTTAATCGGAAAATAAAATTTTGAATGGACGAAGTGCACGATAAGTTTGACGAACAGAACCATTATTTTGATTAAAAATTTCCACAATTTAAACGCGTTGCTCTGGCGTAAGTCGATCCATAATGAAATGTCAAAGCAAACTAAACAAAAAGCAACTCTCAGCTGTTAAAAAGGTGGTCAAATAAAGCAGTGATGCCAACTCAAAGTTGTATCACTCTATAAGAAACATCCATTATAAAAATGCACGTTTCGTTGAATTGTATTTTCATAAATGTCTTGAACAGAATTTCTTTTTTTGTTCAGAGCTGAATTGGCTGAAATTTGACATTTGAATATTCAGTGTTGCCACACTTGTGTTATTTAGAGGGGCGATTCTACCAGGCTTAAGGTTCAACTTATAGCGGCAGAGTATTTTACCACATTTTGTAAAATATTCTTGAGCACAAAATTTTATATTTTTTTTTTTGTTTTTTTTTAAATCTTCTTTTATTTTTAATTTTAAAAAGAAATTTTCAAAAATATATCCTTATTATTTGTCCTATATAATTTTTTTTTACTCCAACTTTTTTTAATCAATCATTGAAAAACCGTTTTACGAATCTATTGCCTAAGAAAATTGTTAAACAAACTGAACTCGTTTTTCCGCTTGAAATCATTTTTGTCTACATCAGCTTTTGTGTGCTTTCATTTAAATAAAAGTGTTACATCCCATTTTGTGTTTTAATGCTGTCGTTTAGTTCGTCTCGTTTTAGTTTTGTAGCCAAAGTCAACATCGAGCCTGGTCAAATGCAGCCAACACAAAAACACATTCATTTAGGTGTTTCTAGTCCAGCACACAAGGATGTCCTGCCACACACACACAAACACCAATGATATCTAGTTGGGACACAAATGCCAAATGCTCTAAAACACACGATGTCACAAGTCAGGAAATAGCCAGAGGCGCGCAGTGCTTTAATGAAACAATCCCGCTTTTTTTTTTTTTGTTTCACAATACCCTGTTGCACCTACACACACACACACATTTGCATGGAAGGTTATGCAACAGTTAAAAAAATTTAAAATTTTCCCTACGCCTATTTCCCAGCGACTAACTTTTCTCGTTGATTAAAATTCATGTTACGCTTCTTTGGCAAAGAGTTCGGTCATACGAGAGCATAAAACATTAAATAAAAAATCCTTAAACAAAAGAAGAAAAAAAATTAAATTATTCCAGCCGGAAAGTTTTTTCTGGCTGATGGTCGAAATATGTTCATAAAAGTGTGCACTCACACGCACCCGTGGTGTGTAAATGTTACGCCTAAAACTATGCAGGCACGAGTAAATACAAACACTTTTAACAACAGAAGGGTGGACTCGGTTTGCATTTACACATTCACGCTCAAATAATATCTCAAGGGGTGGGTGGATGGATGGATGCATTAATTATAAAAAAGCGATGTACACCAAGCCTATACAAACACACCAACCAACAATACGGTAGCACAAATATCGCATAGTCAAATGTGACACGGGATTCACACGGTGATGGTAAAACCGTGATATTTTTCTGTTCATCTTTAAAAGCATCATTTAAATTTTGTTTGCAGTTACAAAACGACTTTTTCATGTATTTTGTGGTCACAATTTTAAAAAGTTCTCTACTCTTTCTTTCTTTTCTATTCAAAACTCGTGTAATAACAATCGTGTTATAACTCTCTTATAAAACGCTTTTATCTAGTGGAAAATTATAAAGAGAACAAAATTTACAAACCAGAGTGAAAATTAATGCAAGAAAAACTGCACAAAATATTAAGAAACACCCAGATCCTGATGGTTTTTCTACGTCTCTTCTCTACCCGTAAAAAAATCGCGATTTTAAGTCCTTGTGTAAATTGGCAGGAAACATGGTTTATTGATTATGTGTTTGTATTTAACAAGGACATGATATATATTGCAAGACAAAAGGGAGACTCACCATTAATTTAATTATTAAACTTGTGCAGCACAGCAGAACATGTGTTTTCGCAAGCCGCTGCACTTTTATTAACAGCAGGCATGTGCAATTTTGTTAATCACCACTTATTCGGCGGCTTATTTATATATGACAATAATTCTTATTAATACAGATTTTATTATGAAATAAAATACCCAACAGAACAGGTGTTTTCGCAAGCCGCTACACTTTCATGATCCGCAGGCATGTATATTTTTGCTAGTCACCACTTACTCGGCGGCTTCGTTGCATGTGATAACAATTCTTATTTATACAGATTTTATTATGTAAACGAATACACAACAGAACAGAACATATGTTTTCGCAAGCCGCTGCACTTTCATTAACACCAGGCATGTATATTTTTGCTTGCCACCACTTATTCGGCGGCTTAGTTAAATATGATAATAATTCTTATTTAAACAGATTTTATTATCAAATAGAATACACAGCAGAGCGGAACGGGTGTTTTCGCAAGCCGCTACACTTTTATCAACAACAGGCATGTGTACTTTTGTTTATCACCACTTATTCGGCGGTTTCGTTGCATGTGATAACAATGCTTAGTTAAACAGATTTTATTATGAAATAGAATACGAGAATTGTATGGAAACTATTTCGTTTATTTTTCGACCAAATAAATGTACATATTAAAAATTTTTGTTTTTCATAATAAAAATAGATCTTTAATTAAAAACTGAATTATAAAATAAAATTGCCTTTCCTTACAGCCCACCCTTTTTCGATCTTTCTGATTTTAAGGAACTGATTTATTTAAAATACTTAATAAAAAATTAATTTTATTTAGTTTTGAGCCGATGCTTCGGCTTTTCTCATTTTCAATAGCAAATGAATTTCAGTTAAAGAATGAAAAAGAAAAAGAATTAATTTGGTTACTCTTATGTACTAAAAAAAATAGTTTCACTTGTCCATCCCTGGCATCGAATTTTTGATTTTGTTTGATTTTTAAAACCAATTCGACTGACTCTTGCGGAAGCACTCGATAGATTTTAACAAAAAAACAAAAATTATTTTGAACTCGTTACTATCATATACCAAAATTAAGTTTCAATTTTCCAGCTCTGGAAAATTTTGCTGATTTTCAATCCACATCTGTTTAGGACTATTTCCAACACCAAAATCTCTAGATTTTTCTGGAAGCTTTGAAACATCGAATTCACATGCAGACAGACGGATATCGTTTATCCCAGTTTCCCACTCACAAGGATCGAAAATATATATAATTTATGAGATCTCATGTTAATATTGACAAGAATAAAAACAAAATAACGATTCTATAAAAAAGAAGACATTCAAACCAATTTAAAAAACTTTGGCAATTAAAATATTAAAATTTTAAATTGAATTGCTGAAATTTGAGAATTTTAATTGGTCTAGCGCATACAGTATGCAACTACTCACACAATCAGCAGCATCATCATCAATTTCAAATCAAAAAAATCAATTTACATGACTGGGAGATAGAAAAATTATTATTTTTATGTTCAGAAATTTATTGGCTGAAAGAGTTTTATGCTGCATTTTATTTTATTTTTTATATTTAAGTGCCACTTCCTATTCTATAGCAAAACAAAATGAAATAAATATAAGAGCCGAGTAACAAGTTGGTGGAACCTTTTTGGCCAAATTAACTTCCCTGTTGAATTTTACAAACAGGAAACTGTTGCCGCAGGCGTGCATCCTCTTTCTAAACAAACTTTTACCTCCACTTGCGGAAAATGATTAAAAGGATATGGAAAATATAAACATATAAAAGAAAAATTTAACAGCATATACAAAATTATGTATGTGCATATATGGTATGCTGAATTAAAAAGGGCGCAACTGCCAAAAAAAAATTTATAAAGAAATTGTTTTTTTGATTATAAATTAATTTAACAAAAATCGTTAAAAAAACACTTTACGGCCTTATACATTTCAGATGACGATATGATTTAGTGCAATATTTTTTTAAAGCTGCTTTCTCGAGAGTTGTGGAATATGTCAAAAACAGTCTTGATGGATTACACTGTGCAACAAATAAAAAAACGAATACTTTTTTTTTGCAAAACAATTTTGACGTGCGGGTCATTTGGGAATAGCAGAAAGAGAGTGGGAGAAAGAACACTATTTTGCGGTAACCCTGAGTTCACTTTGAATTCACTTCATGAAATCTTGTCTTTAGTAACTTCCACAGCGCGTTTTCTGTAGAAGCTTTTTGTAAATCTAGGGTAGACATCACCGGCACTATGGCCCTATTTTTCTAATTCACTTTGCGTTAATTGAATTTATGGGAGAGCCAAAAACGAATTGTTAACAAAATTATTTTTGTTTCATCTGCAATTTTTTCAGCGAAATTCTTTCGTTGCTTTTTCTTTCGAAATGTTGGAAATTTCATGACAACTAAAAGCGAATCGAATAGAAGCGGGCAAAAAGAGAGTATGAATAATAAGAGGACAGTTTTCATGAAACGGTTTTACTACAGATATTTTAATAGGATACAAGTTTACGTACTTTCCATCACTTTAGAGATCGCGCCAAATCCTCCTCTCAACCTCAACTTTCCAGTGTAAATGCGAGAGTTGTTACAGAGTTGGCCAAGTCTAAGTTCACTCTATGAAACTTTTGCTGCATCGGTTTTTATTTTGTGTGAGAGGGACAAAATGAAAAAAATTTTATCTTAGCATGTCCCTTTCTCTCTCTCTCTCTCTCTCTTTCTCTGTCTCTCTTATTCGAAAGTAAAAACTGCTGCGGCCAAAAGTTTTATAATATCAAGGGGGTTTAAAGCACGTTACCGAGCACTAATTCAAGACCAGCTCTGGAATTATATTCAGACTAGGAGATGAGATAGAATTTAGATCTACAAAGATTTTTACAACTGCAACTCAAACATGAAAAAGATTTTCATACATCCCTAAATCATTTTAATAGTTGGAGTTCTTTTTTATTAAATTTTAGGGAGGGTATAAACTCCATAAAAAAGTCAAGGGGTTTGTCATAAAGTATATATACATATATATATATATATATATATATATATATATATTCTGGATTCTTATGAATAACGATATCGATAGAGCGATTTCCGTCTGTCTGTCCGTCTGGTTTTTCAAGCCCCCAGAAGAGCTAGGACTGATGGATTAGAAATGAACTTAAATAGAGTGATATCGAAATTCGGTTGCAGAGCTGGGAAGCTTGCACCTATTTCACGACACAAAATTAATACCAAAAACCAATTATTTTGTTGTTTGTTAGTAAATTGAAACTAATTCATGCTTTGGGAAGCCTCAATTGTCTATTAAAAACAAAAAAGAAAATTAAAGTTTTTTCCAGGGATGGGGAATAACATTTTTTTTTTGGCATATTCAGCATTTTGTAGTACATGTAACAATTAAAATGTTTAAAAATTTAAAGTTTTTCTTAAATAAAAACGCTTTATACATCATAAAGGTTTGCATTGAGAAAAGAAAATTAAAAAAAATTCGTTGCCAGGGGTGGGAAATTCATGATTTTTTTCTCATCAATAAAAGTAACCATAAAGGCAACTGACGTTTTTTTGCCAACTGAAACTATTTTATAACCTAAAAAGAACAAAAATTTGGTACTTAAAAATATGTGCATCGCCAGACGTACGTTGGTGAAGGGCATATAAGATTCGGCTCAGCCCAATATAGAGCGTGTACTTTTTTTTTGTTTTTTTTTTGTTTTTTGTTCTACAGCGATGTTTCTCCATAAATTTTAGTTTTACAAGTCCTCCAATTCATTTGGTTTTAATTTTTTTATTTTTTTTTCTTGGTGTTCTTTCAGTTTTTTATTACACTTTTTTACTCCTGCCAGTTTATCACCGACTTTTTTGTCATGTTATCGATTTCCTTTTGACACATAAAAAAATCATACGAAACAGCAAATGAAGTAAAAAGTTTGCTTCTTCTTCTTCTTCTCTATCATATCAAGTCATTGATGGGGCAATAAAAATGATTTTTCAATATCTTTTTTTCTCTGGCACACTCACACTCACACACACACACACAAACACACATTCCGCTTTACTTAAACACTTTTAGTCTTATCGACTTGCATTATTATCATCATTGTAATTTTTATTATCTCCACAGATGTTTTGCTTCATGAAAAAAAATTTAATTTCATGGAGTGGAATACATGTTGACTCAAGTACTACAAAAAACCCACTTTTTTTGTTGAAAAAAAAAATAAACCAGAAATTCTTGAGCTGAAGTTACCGAGAATTTTATGCAACATTTTCCAAACACTTTTAACGTGTATCGTAATCAGTCGACGAAATATTTTATAAGAAATTATTTCATTTTACTCCAAGTATCGGCATGTTTGTGTTATTGTTTCCTGGCTGTTTGTATAAAACCAAGAAAAAACAAACACAACAAAAGTTTTATAAATTTATATTCATAACAGAAATAAAAATTATCATTATTTTTTGTAAATAAAATTTCCCACCCGAAGTTTTTTCGCGTTAAAAAACAAACAAACAAGTTAAGGTTTTGTTGAAAGAAATTTCCTCAACTCTGGAGCTGAATTCTTTTTTTTTTTTTTTGTTTTTTTTTTTTGTGGCAGAAAGAATTTTTATCATTAAGCTGAAATAAATTTTCAATTTGCCACAAAATTTGGAACGAAAAATTTTATGAAAAATATTTTTCTTAATACGGAAATTATCCTGTAAATGTGAAGCATAAACAAGGACTTCCTTTAAGCCCGGCAGAACTTTGAATTTTAAACCATGAAGCGAAATATGAAATTTGAATTAAATTAATATTTGAAAATAATTTTCTGCCTAGGACGACAGCTGCACTGTGGGCGAGTTTGCAAAAAATTATATAATAAAATAAAATCATTTTAGCCGCAAAGATATCGCTGTTTACTGCTGTTCTATGAGCTCTGCTGGGCTCTTTGAGCTTAAAAGTCTTATGAGATTTTAGTAACAAAAATTATTTTAATTTTCAAATCGTTTTAATATTTCCATGAATCGAGCGATTGTCACATTATTAGCGTTGATATCTCACGAACTAATTAATCGATTTTGAGCGCCAAAAGTTGAGTCTATATAAATCCGTAATCCGCTTAGTATTTATCATTAAAAAAAATAATTTTAAAAATAAAATGTTTCAAGTTTTTTTATAATTTCTGAACGTTAACCTGTCCGAACCGGTTCACAGGGTATCTAAAATTGATGGAACTCTTTGGGACGCCACTAGTCCGATATGAATTCAGTCAAGACGCCGAGAATCGGTTTACAGACTTAAACGCACATACACATAAAAACACATACACACACATACTCACACATACACACGGAGATCTAGTAAGACCTTTCCAGGATTGGTAAGAGACGCGATACCTGATTTTTTCAAAACGGGGTAACATGAATAACATTAAGATTTTTTATACTTCTAATTTTCTTAACGGAAAGAGGGAAATATTTCTGGAGTTTTCCGAAGTCAGATGATGATAGAGATTTTATATTTATCAATTAAATTGGATTCTATTAAAAGCGATCGACCTTTTTAAAAGCAGCGGAACTATTTGCATTTTTCCCCAAAATACCCCATTCTCTTAACTGGAAGTTAAGGAGGGAAATATTTCTGGAGTTTTCCCAAGTCAGATGATCAGAAAGATTTTATATTTATCAATATGACTATATTAAAAGCGATCGAGGCATTTAAAAGCAGCGGAACTATTTGGACTTTCCCCAAAATACCCCATTCTCTGAACCGGAAGTTAAGGAAGGAAATATTTCTGGAGTTTTCCCAAGTCAGATGATGACAGAGGTTTTATATTTATCAATTAAATTGGATTCTATTAAAAGCGATCGAGCCATTTAAAAGACGCGGAACTATTCGCATTTTTCCCCAAAATACCCCATTGTGCGCGTCTGTTTTTGCAGGAAAACAACGCAGCGCCATTGTGAATGTGTAACTTTGAGCTGCTTTTTCGAGCGTTTCTGGCCGTGTACGTCGACATGTATTGCCTTGAGATAGTAAATTGTCGCTGGTTTATCAGACGGTTACCGACAGGCGCCAAGTCCCACGGCCTTGGAGGCCTAAAGACGAGGTATATTTCTCTAATCGCGAAATTTTAAAAGCCAACTATTCTGAAAACGATTTGACATTTAAGGACAATAAGACCTTCACTTCTTTTTTTCAATGTTATGAAATCTTTTCCTGCCCTGCTCTTAAATTCACTCTTTAGCACAAAATCCTGCTGAAGCTTTTCAAAGTTCCCAAGCGAATGCTGACTCAGAAAACACTAGTCGTCGGTGTTTTTTTATTTTAACTTTTTTCCTTAACATTTCGGATTGACTGCGGATCGCCAGGGACTAAAACGATTTTCAAAAACTTTTTTTTTTTTAATTTTCAATAAATTGTTTGTGTTTATTAGCTGTTGAAACAACAAGACCTCCAGCGGATTGTTGAAATTAATTTTTAATTATTTTCCGCTAAATTTATAATAAATTCAACGAAAAATATTACTTTTGTTTTAATGATAATATTGAAATGAATTTTAATGATTTGTTGATTTTAGCGAAAAATATATTGAACATGCGGTAGTTTTATTGCCACGAAAAAGAATTATTTCTCTATAAATTAAACAAAGAAATTAATAACAAAATCGGATGAAATCAATTTACCACTAAAAATAAAAAGAATGTGAAAAGAGATGATGGAGGTTAACATTTCCACCCGCACCTTTTTATTTTAATTGTTTCTTCTTTTTTTCTTTTTTTTATATCGCAACGAAAATCATTCCGCTGTTTGCATTTGAGGAACACGATTTAAGTTTAATTTCACAAGGCTTTGCAGGAAGCGCTGCTGAGGTGTTTAGTTTTGTTTGTGAAACGTATTAAGTCTTAGAAATTTGTATCAAAATTTTACCGAAAACTGATACTTAAGTAAAGGCGCTATACTGCCCAACCCTGGAATTATTTTTTTTTTGTTACTTTTTTCTTTAAAAATTATTCATTCATTTTGGAGTTCAAAATAGGTTTCATAAGAAAAAAATAACGAAAAATAGTTTTAAGTGGTTACTTTTAAATGCCCAAAATAAGTTTAAATTTTCCAGCTCTGGAACGCTATTTTAATGGTTTTCCATTGAAATATATTCCGAACATCAATCCAAGTCCGAAATTTCTAGCTTTGCTGGAGGCTTTTGAAAAGCGATTTTAAGTACACTGAGGTGGACATCACTTATTTCAAATCCCTATTCATAAACACCCAGGAAATAACAGTTATTTCTTGATTTATTTATTTATATTTTTTATTTGTACTTGAAAATCAGGAAATAATTTACATTTTTTGAGAAAAAATTAAGAGCCAAAAAATAAGTTTTATTATCTGAAGAGTGAATAAAAATAATTGTTGTCTGAAAAATAAATAAAAGTCACGAAATAACTTTTATTTTGTGAAGAATAAATAAAAGTCACGAAATAACTTTTATTTTGTGAAGAATAAATAAAAATCAAGAAATAACTTTTATTTTCCAAAGAATAAATAAAAATCAAGAAATAACTTTTATTTTGTGAAGAATAAATAAAAATTAAGAAATAACTTTTATTTTCCGAAGAATAAATAAAAATCAGGAAATAACTTATTTTGTGAAAAATAAATAAAAATCAAAAAAATTACTTTTTTGTGGAGAATGAATAGAAATAAAGAAATAACTTTTATTTTATGATAATTAAATTAAAACCTAGAAATAACTTTTACTTTATAATGAATAAATAAAAATCACGAAATAACTGTTATTTTCTGAAAAATAAATAAAAGTCAAGATATAACTTTTATCTTCTGAAAAATTAATAAAAATCAAGAAATAACTTTTATTCTCTACAAAATAAATAAAAATCAAGAATCAACTTTTATTTTATAATGAATAAATAAAAGTCACGAAATAACTTTTATTTTTTAAGCAACAAATTAAAAACAAAAAATTTTTTTCTGAATAATAACTAAAATAAAATTAAAAATCAAGAAATAACTTTTATTTTTTACGGAATAAATAAAAGTCACAAAATAACTTTTATTTTTTGAAGAATAAATAGAAATCAAGAAATAACTTTTATTTTCCGAAGAATAAATAAAAATCAGGAAATAACTTATTTTGTGAAAAATAAATAAAAATCAAAAAAATTACTTTTTTGTGGAGAATGAATAGAAATAAAGAAATAACTTTTATTTTATGATAATTAAATTAAAACCTAGAAATAACTTTTACTTTATAATGAATAAATAAAAATCACGAAATAACTGTTATTTTCTGAAAAATAAATAAAAGTCAAGATATAACTTTTATCTTCTGAAAAATTAATAAAAATCAAGAAATAACTTTTATTCTCTACAAAATAAATAAAAATCAAGAATCAACTTTTATTTTATAATGAATAAATAAAAGTCACGAAATAACTTTTATTTTTTAAGCAACAAATTAAAAACAAAAAATTTTTTTCTGAATAATAACTAAAATAAAATTAAAAATCAAGAAATAACTTTTATTTTTTACGGAATAAATAAAAGTCACAAAATAACTTTTATTTCCTGATGAATCCATAAAAATTAAGAAACAATTTTTACTTTCTGGGATCGAATATAAATATTTCGAAAACTACACACGGAATGACAAAAAATATACATGAACACTGATGACGAAAGTGTAGCGGCTTTCGAAAACATTGCTGTGCAATTTGAATTGGTATTTGTTTTTTCTTGTTCTTGGCCGAGTCCTTCGAAATCTGATACTAGAAAACGTAACCAATAAATTTCAATTGAATTGAATGAATGACTTGTTTCATCACCTCTCGTATAAGTTCCAAAGGTTTTAAGGCAAATATTTTTAATTGTAATACAGGGAATAGCAAACTGAAAGAAGTAAAATATAATACCCTGATTAACCACTGATTTTCGAAACAACAACAAAAGCGAGACTATAATTGCCACTTAAATCCAGTTTAACTGCTGCCCTTAATCAAAGTTGCTGTTTATCACAGTATTTTCTTTCTGGGCAGGAACACAAAAAAACAAAAAAGAGAAGAGAACACGTTTGCACCGTTAAAATCCTTAATTGCTGGGGCGCACCCATTCGATTCAACACCCAACCAGACTCATTTTATTCTTTCAAGTGTGTTCGTTATGGCATTCGTTCCTTTAAGCTGGGCGGATATTTTCACAGCCTGTCTTTGGCACTGAACACTTTAAGTTTTTCCACTTTTATTCCTTCACTTTTACATCCCCCGTTTGTTGTGTTAATTGACACTAATTGAATTTAAACTAGATTTTCTCTTCTACTCCGTCCAGCTTTCAGTTGGATGCAGAAGAAAAGAAGAAAAGAAGAAAAATGCAAGAACTGGACAGCAAAAGAGGAAGTCTTTGGAACACGATTTTAATAGATTTTATTATGGAACCAACGGGGGTGCACGACGGTATGAATTTTTCTGCTGGAAATGTCAAAAGAAACTGCAGCAGAAAATTTATTTCAAATAAATTTAATTGTTGATCAATTTGCAGCGCTTGTTAAATGGAATAACATGAAAAGAGAACTTTATTACACCATGCAACAAAATTAAATGATTTTATAACTGTATTTCACCATGGAAAAATTATTATATATATATATATATATATATATATATATATATTTTTTTTTTTAATTTCATTCTATTAAATTTTCACGCCAGAAGTAAAAAATATATTAAAACTTTTAAATTCCATTAAAAGTTATATAAAACAAGTTTTTCTTGAATTGTTGGTCCTGTTTTTGTAGCAGCACTTAAATCTATTATTTGCCACTGAATTACAATTATTTGCTTGGAAGAATTTGTCTCAATTCAAAATTTTCTACTACGAGTAGAATATTTTCAAAATTTCTCATGATTATCTAACCAGCAGAACGGATCACTGCTGACCAGTAATTCAATCTGTAATGTCTGATAACTAAATCATATCAGAGTTTCAAATTTTTTTTATAAAAACATAATTTTATTATTAAGATTTTTTAATTTAAAAATTTCATTAGAAAAATTTAAAAACTTTTTGTATAAAAACATAACTTTTATAAAAATGTAAAAATTCTTTTAGAAAAACACCAAAATTTTCTATAAAAATTTTAAAATTTTTCTATAAAAATTTTTTTTTTTATAAAACTCTAAAATTTTCTTGATTATAATTTAAAATTTTCTTATAAAACCTTTAAAAGTTTTTATAAAAATTTTAATTTTTTTTTCTATAAAAACTAACAAAAGATCTTTATAAAAACCATAAAATTTTGCATAAAAATTTCAAAATATGTTTATAATACTTTAAAATTCTTTTTATATAAATTTCAAAATTCTTTTATAAAAATTTCGACAATTGTTTATAAAAATTTCAAAATTCTTCTATAAAAATTTCAACATTTTTTAAATTTCAAAATTTTATTGGAAAAATTTTTTAAGTTTTTTATATAGATATAACTTTTTTGTTATTGAAAAATGTTTTATAAAAAATATTTATACAAAAATTTAAAAAAAATTTTTAAGAGATAACATTTTTTTATAAAAATCTAAAATTTCCTTCACAAAAATTCCAAATTTTTTTTAATTTTTATTTTTTAAAAATTGTTTATTAAGACATTAAAATATTTATATAAAATTTTAAAAGTTTGTTTGTAATAATTTAAAATTTCCTTATAAAAACTTTAAACTTTTTATAAAAAAAAATTTTTTTATAAAAACTAAAAAAGATCTTTATAAAAAAACATAGAATTTCAAAACATGTTTATAATAATTTAAAATTCCGTTTTATATAAACTTGGAAATTCTTTTATTAAATTTTCAAAATTTTTTTTAATAAAAATTACAAAATTCTTGCATAACAATTTCAACATTTTTTAATTTTAAAATTTTATTAGAGCAATTTTGAAATTTTTCTATAAGAAGTTCCAATTTTTTTTATTAAAATTTTAAAATTTTTTTATAAAAGTTTCAATTTTTTTTTTTATAAATATTTCAAACTTTTTTTACCCACACTTAAAATTTTCCAAACCTTTTTTTATACAAGTTTTAAAATGTTTTTGTAAGAGTTTCAAAATAAACTCTGTAAAGATGGCACAAATCTGCTGTTGGTTTAACTAAACTCTACTTAACTGACCTCTCTAAACCCAGCCCAAGTGATGGATTTACCGTAATTGAAAGCAAATTCTTCGAAAACATTTTGAAATGAAGCTCATATCGTTTTAAAAAAATATGCAGCTTTGAGAACTTTATAAAAAATTTTTGTAAAAAATCTTTGTAGAAAAGAGAGAATTATTTTACTGTCGTTAAATATGCACAGAGATTTTTTTATTAGAATAATTTTACTATAATTTTTCTTCTCAGACGTTAAATGCTTTTTAAATAAAAAATACTAAACTTGAAGAAAATTCAAATTTCAATAAATTTCACATAAACCGTTTGAAATTAAATCAAACCAGACGAAAGTAAATAAAATAAATTATTTCAATATTTATTTGCATAAATTACATTTTATGGTCCTGTCGTTAAATCAGCCGCAGTGGCGAGAAAGTAAAACAAAATAAACTGATGAGAAGCGAAAAACAGTTCTCCACCGCAAGTTGCTCGTACTTGAAGACACAAAGAAAGTGGCCATAAAACTTGCATGCCCCCCACTCGGGGCCATGCTCAAGAGAACAAGAAATTCTTGCCACAACTTTCCAGTTGCACAACAACGACAACATTTTGGTTTCATAAGACAACTCAATTGAAATAAAATTGAAATAAATAAATAAATAAAAACATGAAGTGATCTCATGCGGCAGTAGGAAAATATACTGCGGCCATGCACATCAGGTCCAAAGAATGTTTCCTTTAACACCTTTTGGGGGTTGCAGTTTCTTCAAACTTGTTGCAAGTGTGTGTGTGTGTGTTTTTGTGAGACTTAAATAAATTTTATTATTGTAGTGCAGGAAATTGTTAAAGAAACGAACGCTTTCCAACACATTCTTTAAGCAGATTTATAAGACTTTAAGGCTGTTGAATCCTGTTAGGAGAGAATGAAAATATAAAAAACTTTCTTGCTCCTGCTGCAAGTGTTGACGAGTGGTTTCGTGTCAATGTGTGAGCCGACTACTGTTGAATTCGCAAGCCGCTTATAATTGACATGTTAATTGTGCAATTTAGAAGTAATTTGTATTGTTGCAACAGTTGTATTGTTGTATTACTTTACGCTGGTTTATGTTTTTTTGGTTAGTAATTTTTATTACTAAAACTCAGTACATTTTCACAACTAATTTTCAATTATATTGGCTTTTTATATTGAGTGAATTCATAAGAAAAACTATAGGAATTTTTAATAGTTGAAGCCTTAAGAAAAAAAAAAAACTTTAAAGCTAAAAGATATAATTTTGACAAAACTTTTTTATTACTATGGCGCAACTCATTTTAAAACTTTCCCAATCAAAAGCCTCTGAAATATTATGGGATTTGTGGCGGGCCATCTGGCAACCAGCTGTTTGTGATGAGCTAATCTGGCAAGGCTGTCAGCTGTTGAATTTCCGACTTCTGAAGTGTCACTATTTTTAATAAAAAAAAAACGTTGGCCTTTCACGAATATGGATCGTAGAACAAGCGAAGAGCGCATAAAAATAATCTGTTGGCGTTTATTTAAATGAAACTGCCTGAGGGTCGCAGTTTTTTAAGCATTTTATTTAAATTTACTTCCGGTCCAACTCAGTTTGCTGGTGGAGTTAAAAAGGAGTTTCAAACTGATCCATTTCTGTTAATGTCCGTCTGCTGACAATAATTTTATTCCAGAGTGCCGTCTACTGCACTTATCGTTCATATTGAGTGTCATGCCTCTGGCTTGAGTTAATTCACGTCATAAATCCAAATAATGATTTTCTGTTTTTCAGTTTTCTTCTCTCCAACTTTGTCATTAACTGCCGGTTCACAATTTGCAATTTTAACTTTGAATAAAACTGCAAAAAGCAATCTTTTTTTCGCAGCGATAAGGAAGCCAAAAAGGCAACAGACCGGAAGAAATGAAATTTCAAGTAACACTTGGTCACGAGTTCATATCCTCTAGAATATATAACGACACGAGCCATCAACATATCGACGAAATATGTACGAGTATGCAGACATTTTTGTTCACTATAACAATTATTTTTAGATGCTGCACTCGTGATGTGAGACAACGGCAGCACTTAACAAAAGAAAATGATTAAAAAAAAAAAAAAAATGTGGGGCACAAGAGAGTCGTTCAAATTGAAGGAGAACTGGAACACCTTGTCAACAGCTACAGTGTTGGCTAAAAGCTGTTACACTGATAATATCATTTAGAGTGTTTTAATAATACAATTCATTCGTTTCAAAATTGTATTGATTGTAAAAGCGGTTGGTGGCAATTCTTTGCTGGGGTTAGAGGAGTATCACTTTTTTCTTACTACAAATTATTTCGTGGAAATAACGCTGGAGCATAAAAAAGTTTTCTAAACACAATTTAACGTTAATTGTGCTATTTTTTTAATAAAAAAAATATATGCAACTGAAGGATAAATTATTGTTACACAATATGACACTCAAGATAAATGTTTCTCCTATTTTTTAAATAAAAAAAAACCTGTAACTGAATGAGAATTATTGTTATGCGATATGAAAGTGAAGAGAACTTGTGGAAAAAACTCCAAGTTTATTTTAAAATTTATAAAATTAAATTTATTCCGCAATTACACTGCACAACAAGATTATGCTACACCTGCGGTATTCGACTATCACTACCCTTTTACGCAACGGTCCAATAAGTGCTACAAGTTGAGTTTAAAGCACCAGTAAAATCCGCATAATAACTAATTAAAAGCCCCTCACTGACGACTTAAATATTTCCGAAAAAAATAAGCAGCAGGCAGAAACATTTTAATTCCCTGGATTTAATATTATTCGTCAGGCTGAGTTCAATTCTCATCAGCGTTATTTTTTTCAGTGTTTTTTTTTTGTTTAGCGATTTTCATAAAAATTTTAGGTTGAGTTCGATTCTCATCAGCGTTATTTTTTTCAGTGTTTTTTTTTTGCGATTTTCATAAAAATTTCAGGTTGAGTTCGATTCTCATCAGCGTTATTTTTTCAGTGTTTGCGATTTTCATAAAAATTTTAAAATTTTTTACTTGTTTTATTTTCATTTATATTATTATTTTTTGCAAATAATTAGTGTCCAACCGTATTTCCTTTATCACAACCGAGCCCGGAGCCGAGTCCGGACAATGATAAATTTTGCAGTTTGTCCGGACCCTGACTTTTTCTTTAGTTGTAATTTTCTTGAATTTATATTTTTTTTAACAAAAATCTTATTCATAAAAATAAACAGAATTTTTATCGATATAAAATTTAACTGTTTTTTTTTGTTGTATTTTTTAAAGACATTTCAAATTGCTATGAAATATGAACAAGTTTCATCGTATTATTTTCTCATTCTCGAATTTTTTTCGTACTAAAATTGTTTTCCTATTGTTTAACAAAATAAATGAAATTTTAAAATAATCGGTGTTCCATCAAGTTCGGTAAAACCTTCGAACACGTAACTTTAGTCGAAACCGAACATTCGGTCGTATACAACAAATAATTTTTCCTTGTGCAATATTTTCTTAATAAATGTTAAATGATACAATTAACTATTAATTGCTCAATTTATTAATTCCACTTGAGTATTGAGATATTTTTAGCCAGTTTCCGCTCAGACTGGGAGGTGTAATGCAGGCGTTATTGAATCTTAAGCGAAAGTGTTTGAGAAAAACTAAAATTAGTTTTAAGCTTGTTTCTAATACACTGAGAAAATACCATCATTTTGATGAAAAATTTTACTGTTTTACAACAATTCCTGGACGTAAAAATTTTGATATATAATTCAATTATTATTTTATCAAGGAATTAAGCCTACGTTATATAGGGTATTTTTTATAGAGTGCTACAACTTTGAGTTGGCATCACCTGCTTTATTTGGCCACCCATTTAACAGCTGATAGTTGCTTTTTGTTTAGTTTGCTTTGACATTTTATTAGGGATCGACTTACACTAGAGCAACGCGTGTAATTTGTGGAAATTGTTAATCAAAATAATGGTTCTGTTCGTCAAACTTATCGAGCACTTCTCGTCCATGCAAAATTTTATTTTCCGATGAAGCCCAATTTCGGTTGAACGGGTACGCAGCAAATAAACAGAATTGTCGCATTTGGAAAGAGGAGAATCCACAAGCTTTTGCCGAAACACCATGACATCCACAGAAAATTACTGTTTGGGGCGCTTAATGGGTTATGGAGCGAGTCATTGGCCCATATGTCTTCAAAAACGATGAAGGTCAGAATGTTACTGTTTGTGAAAATTGGTGTTCCACAGGGCCGATATAATATTTAAACATTAATGTCATAAAATTTTCTATCCAATAAAGACCGTTTCATTGATATCAAAATTATATTACCAGGTTTTATTATGATTTAAGCTTGTATCACTCTAAAAAAAACACCCATTAAAACTAGAAAGGAGGGCGCATAGACGAAAAATAAATGAAAGTATAGAGAATTTGTTGCGGCCATTTTACTTCGCCGACTCAGTTATTGCTACAGTTGGAACATCTTTTTTTTCTATGTTGCACAGTGTACTTTATTATCTATTAAAAGGATTCTTATCGTTTCATTTAATTTAGAAGGCCAACAAACTTCGGCCCAGTTATTAAGAAACAAATACAAAGAGATTGAAAGCAAAACGGTCGTTTGTGGAAAATTCCACAGATAAATAATAATTATTTTAACAACATTTTCCAAAGAAATCAATTAATAACAGTTGACTGCTTCCAAGCCAACATTCGACAAGCGGAGTGTGTCAGAGAAAATCCCGAATAGGAGCCCATTGCAGCGCCAGCCTTTCCTCTATAACATACTAAAAAACGAACTTTTAAAAATAGAATTTCCAGTGAAAACTCATACATCACATTTGAAGGAGAAGAACAAACAGAAAATTATTTTAAATTTTCATTATTCATTTCAAACATTTCGAGACACTTATGACCCACTTTTTGCGTAAATTTCAAGATTTATTTTTAAACATATTCTTGGGTTATTTATAAAATAAACTACATGAATATACACCGACCAAATAAAAAGACTATAAACAACTTTCGGCTGCATGAATTCATGCATAAGAAAATTAAAAAAAAAAACTTTTTTTATGTTCAAAAGAATTTTATTGTTTATCAAAATCATGTTTCTATAGAAAAGCTTTTCTCTTTTGCTTGCAGTTGGCCGTTCGCTAGATGCATATTCATATTCATATTTAAGTATTGAAGAGGCTAAAGTACAACAAATAAAAGCAGCAACAACAACAACAACAACTAAAAATTTCTCAATGTTGTAAAAGTTTTCAAAAGTTATACAAGAGCCGCCCTGCCACCCACGCAATTCATTGATCGTCCGGAATAGTTATTTCAATTTAAACACCAGCATGGCTGACGACTTGTCATCACCTTTTCGCATGCAAAAGAAAACGAGAAGTGCTTCCATATGTGCCACCGGTGGCAGCATAGAAACCGTTATATACAACATGCCCTCGGGCAACAATACACCAGACTCGCAGGGTACACCGAGCTACAGGAGACGACGACCGGCCACCAGATCACAGAGTGCACGTATAACGGCAACCGCGGGTCGATCGGTAAGTGAAAAATCATTTCGGGTTTGTTTTTAACGATTTTTATTTAATTTATTTATTTTTATTATTTATTTAATTTATAATTTTTACACAAGGCATTAAACACAATAACGACAGCAGGCTACAGACTACAACTTGTCAAAATCCATGTGTGTATATGACTACTGGTTGTTGTCCCTGCTGTTTTTGTGGTTGTAGTCAAATTAAATTAATTTCTATTTCGGTGAAATAGAAATTAATTCTGGCAGTGTTGCCAGAATAATATAAATAAATTCAATTATTGCAGGCATGAAAATATACTGTTTCATTTTACAAAAAGGATTAACACGCTATATTTCCAAGCCAATGAAGTGATTTCTTGTCATATATTCTGGACTTAAAATATATTTTATTGTAATAACACTATTTAAGGGTATTAAATATATGAAAGCGGCTACACTGGCTGGTTATTGATATGGTGATGTCGTTTTGAAAATAATTAAGTAGTTGACTACGAGGTGACGATTGTAGCCAACGGCTTCTGTAGTCGGTGTTCGTGTAGCCTGCTGTCGTTATTGTGTTTAATGCTTAAATTATCTATACGTTGGAGTGCGTGTGGAAGTTATTAAAGAGCAACAATTCCTTCACGTATCTCTGCATCGTTTTGTGTTATTCATTTCTATCGAGTACCTGCTTTTTATTGCAGGAGTATTTCATACTCCTCCGAACTTTGTGGTCGAAATCATTATCAATTTCCTCACTTCACTAACTAATAAAACAAACGATTTAATTTTGACAGAAATTTACAAATAAATAAATAAAAATTCACAGTTGACAGCTGATTGACAGACTTGTCAAGTGTGACAGATTTTAGAGACGGGCGATTCTTTTTGAAATAAGTTTTTGGCAATTTTCCTAGTGCTATAAAGCGGTCTTATCTAGAAGATCAATGGGAGGAGATTTTATTCAAGTTGTTCAGTTTCTAGTCAATGAACTGATTAAAATGTTTTTTAAAAAACAATGATGCCAATTATTTTGCAAAGAAAATTTTCAGAATCTGTTGGTACCAAAACCTGAAATACAACAAAATTAAGCTTAAGTACCGACTAAAAAAAACATAATCAGGCGATTAAAGTTGTTTTAGCTTAAACACCATTCAGGGTGTTTTCCCATTTTCCATTTTTCCCTCAACATGAACTTCGAACAAAATAAATAGTTTTCTCCTTTTGCATTCGAGTAGTTTCCTTTCATTTCTGACTTCTGTCCGCATGAATGACTAACCGGATGTTTGTTTGGCGATTCGTCTGACCGTCTGTTTGTCAGCAAATCTTTTTATGGAAGCGTGTAAGTGTATTCATGTTTGACCACTTTGATATGGTTTTTATGCGAATGTACTCCCCAGTGTGAACACTCTCTACCATCGACATCATATTTATTACATTATTTTTTATTTTCCTTTTTTATATGTGTGGGTCTTTGCACACACACGCGTTAAATTGATGAAACAAATCACCCAGCAAACATAATTTTTTCAATTACTTTTAAAAGTGGAAATAGAACGATTGGAACTCCTAGACAAAAAGAATTGATATAGAAAATGGAAAAATGGTGTTGCAACAGACAGTTGGCATTGAATAGATGGCCAGCGGGTATAACGATTCTTGTTCTAGACGAGCTTTTTTCACACACGAATAGAAAGAATTCGAATAGGACAGAAGACAAGTTCTGGTACTTCAAATAATTCTCATTAAAAGATTTGAGTCGATTCCTTCAACAACTCGTGACAACAACAAAATTATGTATTCTAGTTCCACCCACATTTTTGTGGTACCTTTTTAAGTATTTTGTCATTCACCAACAGTGATGGAAGGTACATAATTCAAAAGGTATTTGTGTGTAAATATCCTTAAAACATTAACAACGCTGTTTACAAGCCCAATACTCCAACGAGTAGTTCCGGACTTTGTCGCTTGATAACCTCCAACTAGTTAAAGCTTCATCTGTCAAATTAGTCTATTTTACGAAATCCCCATGGACAGATTAAGTTCCAAAATAAGCGGAAGTTAGAAGAATATTTTATCAAAAGGGCTGTTTTGTTCGGATAAAGTACCACGAAAATTGTGCGGTTGGCATTAGCGCCTACCATGGCGTCTTTCGTAATATAGCGAATAAGTTTGAGTCCCCTGCTTTAGTAAACGATTCACCACCATCAAGATTTGCCTAAAACATCCCTTCTGTCAGTGAGACCGCGTGGGAGATTCGGAGACCGTAAACATCACGTCGCTCACAACAATTCTGTCTTTCGCAGATCACAACTTGGCGCATTTAGCGCCATAAACTGCTGATGTACCCGTATAAAATTCAGCTAACCCAGGAACTGAAAGTAAACGGTCGCAGACAAAAATCTAGGATCGCTAAATGGACTGTGGAGCAGTTGGCAAATATCCGTAATTTTCATCGAAAAATCATTTACACTTATGAGGATCATGTCTGGATGAATGGGTACGTGACCAAATAAAATTGTCCAAGAACGTCCAAGGGATTTCAAAAAAGTCGCTGATTGGTGTGGATTTAGGAGTGGTGGCGTCATCAGTCCATAGATTTCGGATAACGACGTTATCGGAAACTGGCAACATGGGGCGCTATAAATTCACGGTCACTTAATTTCTTTGGCCTGAGTTGGTTGATGTGACCACGAACGACATGTGGTTTCAATAGGTCAGCGTACTTGCCACACTACTCATGCCACATCGCATATTCTGCAGGAGCGATTTGGAGGTGATGGTGGTGGCCACCGAGATCGTGCGATTTGACCACTTTAAAACATTTATTGCAGGGTTTTCTTAGCCACAACGATTCTCAAATCCGATATAAAACATGAGATCCGTCAAATTCAACGTGATTCATGCTCCAGTCTTGGAAATCGGTACATTTCGAATGTGTTCACCTGCGCTTTATTCCGCCCATAATTGATCCCATAGGTCTTCCAAACGAATAACAAGTTTCGATTTTCATATGTGACATACACGTTGTTTCATTAAAATTTTAAATTAAGAAGCGCTTAATGAAATACCCTTTATTTTGCCGATTCCATTTCTCAAATTAAGCGCAAATAATTCTCCAACTTCTTGTTAGATAGTGAATAACACGCCAAAATGTCTGCTGGGTTATACATGTATCACTACATATTCATTACAAAACTTTCGTTTGAATATTTGATTTAATTTATAACTTTTTTGTCAGTTATTTGTATCGGTTTTTGTTACCAGCCCTGCAGCTATACAACAAAAAAAGACAGAAAATTTTAGTTGTTGTTTTATTAAGGCATTTCACTTATTTTTAAAACTTACAAAGAATTATAAAAAAATTAATTTTTGAATTAAGTTTTAATCGGGCTAATTTTTTCCCCAAATTTGAAAAAAAAAATTTATAGTGGCCAATGAGGGAATTTTGGGTAGTTCCTACACATCATTAATGAGGGAAACTTCCCCCAAAATTTCTTGGGTTATTTTACTTGAATCATTTCGGTTGAAATTAATTTATTTCATTAAATTAATTAATTAACGCTCATTAGAGTGGGCTAAAACAATTTTGTTGGAAATAGAAAAATTATAGTTATAAATAGAACTATAAATATGATACAATTTTAATTATAATTATAATTAAGAAAAATTTTTAAACCCATTATAATAGGCGTTAATTAATTAATTTAATGAAATAATTTGATTTCACAATAAAAATGATGATGAAATAATAATTGTAATTATTAATTCTAATTTTAATTTTAATTTAATTATAATTTTAATTTTTAAAAATTATAATTTAATTAAAATTTTAATTAAAAAATAATTATAATTTTATATATAATTATAATTAGCATTGTAGTTATAATTATAATTAAAGTTATAACTACAATTATAATTATATATAATTATAATTATTTCTTATTTTTATTTGTTTGCTCATATCTTATCAGAAAATTGTACTTAACGTTTGTAAATACATGAGAGTTGCAGTTACACGATACAATATTTGTCTCAAGTAAATATCATAAGCGTTTCATAAGAATTTCATAAGAATCGTTTAGAAACAGTTGAGAAATTGTATTCGAGTCACATGGAATAGATATTTTTCCATTTATTCCAATCATATTATCATTTAAAAAGGGAATATTATTGAAACCCACTGTAATCTATATGAAATCCAGGCAACAAGATTTAATCAAAATGTTTGTTGCAAATCGACCAAATTAAAATGTATTAAAAGCGAAAATCATTGATAATAATTATCCCCTCATTTGAGGTACAGCCTGAAACACATGAAACCCACACATTAATTGTCTTCAGCTGTAGTGTCACATATTCCTCTGCTTTCTAATGAACTTAATTAGGAAGCCTAATTAACATATTATTATTTGGCTCAAAAGAAAATCATGATCGTTAAAACACATGACACGTTCACAATTTTTGTTTTAAAGCCAAAAATGTTGTGGGTGTTTTTGGGGGAAATTGTGTTCCCATTAAAAGCTTTAAAATCAAGTCAATAATTGAATTTAGCCAATAATTAATTACGGCTCGTAATATTGTGTCAAATATGTCAAAATGATGACAACAATGAAAAGTGTTATGGAAGAGTTGTTTGAAAATAGGTCAACTACGAGTTCGTGACTGAAATGTTTAATTAAAAGTGGAAATGAATACACGAAAATTTATTCAAATCGAACGTTAAATTATAAATTGAGAGAGTTATCTAAACAATGGCACAGTGCATCAACAACGAAAAAAGTTTTAATGAAAACTGCATCTGCTGTCAATTTCAAAGAAACTATTTTTAAAAGCAACTTCTTGAAAGGCTGAGATAATTAAAATAAAAAAATGTCTCTCCTCAAATACTCCTGCACACGAAAAGTGACAAAATCTACAGACATTTAACAAAATTATTCGGCATAAAAAAATGTTGTAAATCAATTAATTTATACGTCGACTGCAGTGAAGCATTCAGAACTGTATTTGCTAAGTGTCGGATAGTGAGAGTGCAGCGGTTTCTGAAAACATCTCTGTTGTATGCCTGCTGCATAGATTGCAAATTAAATTGATAATGATTTTTCCCTGTGACTTGGAACATGTGCGAAGTCTTTCTGAAATTAATATCACAAATCTTAAGATACGATCGCATTTGGGCAACTATTTTCTCATAAAAAAACGTGACCACTAAATGATAATAAAAAACTTTTTTTTATTTTAGGCGACTGTTTAATGCGTTAAGCAGATTCCAATTATGATGGATTCTACACCGCTGACTTTGAATCTTGTATGAAATTGTTTCTAAACTTATTGTTTAGTGGTTACGTTTTGTTGGGCAAATATTTGACAAGTGTGACCGTACCTTTTGGCCTATAAAACTCAATTGAATTAATAATATAGTGAAACATATTTTTTGGGGGATTTTTCTTCCTCAAAAATAGAACTACTACTTCTATTTTTAAGCATTCAGAGCTTTATTTGCTAAGTGTGCTACAGCAACTTCAAATATCGACTTATTGAAATAATAATTTGGCAATAAGTCCATCCCAACCTGCCAATTCGTCTCCAGGGTCGTCTGTTTTAATACCTCATGGTTATTTGTTGTAGTTACACGCCATTTTAAAGGCGAAAAAAATCAACAACAATTCATGTCTCTAAGATTTTTTTTCTGTTATTCGTAACATAAAGAAACTCAGCGATCGAAAAATGTATTTAAAATTTAAAGATCTGAATGTTTTTCATCAATAATAACTGCGCTTATCAAGTGATCGAAATCATTTTCAAATATTATTGATATTAATTGTTCCCTTGAATGAAAATTTTTTTGTATTGAAATCTAGTTTTTTTTTTGTACTATCGATAACAATCGGATTTTTGTGGTACACTTGGAACTACCTTAAGGTCCACTAATACTGTTGATATATAACTAATATAAAAGGCGGTTTCGTGCACATGTGCACAATATATTTGGTTGAAGAGAATTAAAAGTAAAACCAGTTTTTAATTTCTTTTCAAGCCAACAACAAAATCGTTTTATTTCATTTAACAGACTTGAAGAGAACTAGAACACAAGAAACGAGTAACTTTAAAAGTAAATTCTAAGTGCGATCCTATTATAAAAATTAACTTGCGTACAAACAAATTAAATTTTAAAATAATATGGAAAACGGTTGACCCTAAAGACCCTCCCTGTAACCGCCGGCTAATTTTAACCACAAAGCGATCGCAACCCAGTTTTTATACTTTTCTATGCTTTTGAGTTCTTCGATCTTGACACTATTATTTTCATTTTCGGTTATTGTGAAGGAATCCACAAAATTAACTGATCAGTTATATAATTTCAGAGTTTTAAAAAAACACTTTTTCGAATTTTTTTTCGTTCATGATTTCTCACGAATGGACTAACCGATTTTGAATGGATTTTTCGTAGTCCAAGTTCTTTTGAAGTTTTAAGAGCTGATTAGATTATTGAACCGATCTATCTGATCGATTCAATAAAAGTTAGGAAAAAAAACCATTTGAAAAAGACTTGTTTATTTTTTGTTTTAGGTGTCTCGAAATCTACCGATTGAATTCGGTTCGAATCTAAATTCAGGAGTGCACTTCAGAAAGCAACCAATTTTTGGTTTATATCACTATTAAATGCTCGACATTATTCAAACATTTGATGGAAATTGAGAGACTTGAAATCGCTAAGTCGCAAAATATAGTGAAATTTTCAATAAGTTATCTTGCAGCAGTATAAGTTTTCTGAAATCGCACGAATTGCAATCAAGCGATTCGCATCATGTACCAGGGGCCAAATTACCCCATTCGATATCGAACATAATTTCAATACAAATTAAATGGAAATTTCGAATGACATCGAATGCCGTGAGTCGTTCTCTAATTATTTCATTTATTTAAAGATATCATTTAATTAAATATATCAAATGTCTGCAGTCCTTTAAAGATATTATTTCATTAGCTAAAAGTATCCTTTCGAACAAATTTTCACTACTCCACTGGATTTTAATGAGCCAGAGAACAGTTGCAGAATCCGAAGAAGAAATTCTTTGAGTACAAAAATATTCACTTTCTAGTAACCACTTGAGGGGAAACACTCCCGCACCACTATGCTCATTTAAAAAAAAACTAATTTCTTTTAATTTTAATTAAAAATATATTTTGAAAAATAGAATGTTGCTTTTTCTACAAGTTGACACTAATTTTTTACTTCATTTCTTTGCAGGTACGAAGACGTCCTCAGCAGCAGCAGCAGCCAATCCAACACAATCTGCAGGAGACTCGATCGTACTGCACCAGTGAACCCAGACTTAGTGAAACGGAAACACCACCGCAAAGAAGAAAACTTTCACAAAGGAAGCCACAGCCCCAACAACAACAACAACAACAACAACACCGTAAGTTTACAGAAATAAATTGAAAGTGCTACGGGTATTTAATTTTTACTACAAAAAACAAAAAACAATCTGAAGAGGCTGGGGAAAAAGAAATGCAGAAATAAAAGTTGTTGAAGAGCTCAAAGACAAAGCAAACGTTCGCTTTTTACTTTCTGAATTGCAACAACTACAACAAAAACAATATCGAACAAAAAGTCAAAGTTCAAATGTCGCTGTTAAAAAGTACATGAAAAAAAATGTTTTTTTTAAATTAAATAATTAAATAGAAATAACTAGAAGTGCAATACTCGAAATGCAAATCTTATACAATTCTCGTATACTAATTCATGAAACTGAATTTAAAAAAATTCATAATTTTTTTAAGACACCTGATAGATGATTCAAAAATTTTAATTTTCTGTTCATAGAAATTTTAAGCAACTTGCGAGTTTTCCAGGAAAATATTTAAGAAGAAAAATCTTGCCCTCATATTTCTGGTATAGTACCGGGGAGCTTCTGGGATTTTGGGGATTTCGACCAATCTTTTTGGGAATCATAAAACGGGCGAATTTCTACACTAAGCGAGTGTTGACTTTGCCCGGTGGGGTATTATGGCTATACAACACGTTTCAACAGATAATTTCTTAAGCTGCCTTTTTAGCTGAGCCTGCTCGTTTGCAACCGACTCCTTTAGACTCGATTTTGAGTTATGAACAGATTTACTTCTAAAGAACCGGTGAAAACAGATTATTTTGATAAGATTCTTCAGCGTTGACGTAGTAAATTTTTGCTAAGTAAGGGGTTGCCATTGTTTTTCCAAGGATTTGACGAGAAACCTTCGCTGTGAGAGGTTTTCAAGAAAAAAATCTTGCCGTTATATTTCCGGGATAGTGCCAGGGAGCTTCTGGGATTTTGGACATTCCGACCAATCTTTTTGGGAACGACGAAACTGGCGAATTTCTGTACTAAGCGAGCGTTATATATACTCAGTGGTGTACATTGACTATACTTCACATTTTATTGCGATTTTAACAGAAAATTTCCAAAGAAAATTTTTTTGGTGCGCCTACAGACTCGATTTTAGTCCACGTTGAACGCACAGATTTTGTTTAAAATACATTAAATATGATCCGGCGACAGTATAAGATGATAAATTTATTTCGTTACTGTGATGAGCGGCAGAAAATTTACTTGAGGCTACTCGCTTTACACCTTCCCGAATGGGAAGTGTCAGAAAATTTCTCTCCTGCACTATCAAGCTATTCGGCGAATATTTAATTCTTTCTTTATGAAAATCCATTAAGTGTTAATAAATTTGAAAACAAAGCAAAATAATCTTATGTATTACACGAGAGACAACCCTCGTAGCACACTCGTGAATTGCTGAAGATTTATTTCATTTATAAGACTGATACGTGAGCAGATTTAACAACGCAAAGCTACTGATTTTATTAAGCGCCTGGTATTGCATCTCTCTTAAATTTATACGAATAATATTTTATTTTATTTCACATGATTTAGATGAGAACATAAACCTAAAACGAAAATAATTTCAAACAAAATTTATTTGAATCATTTCACTGAGACTCGTTTATTTCACGCCATTTCAAATGCTTAAAATTAAACTCTGCGTGTTAATTTTTCATCGTTATTTTACTCGACTGCCTGCAGCCTATATCCTGCCGAATTCCGCGGCAGTTAGTACGGCTTTCTTTAGCTCTCATTATCTACAAATAAAATATTGTAGTTCAAACGAAAATGTCTGAAGTTGAGCTGGAATTGTTGCAAAAATCTGATACACTTTCAAACGAATGCTGTAACTGTTTGTGTGTGGTTTTTGTAACTAAATATTTTAAATAAATTATGGAAAACAAGATTAACTGGCGCACACACACACACAAACACACACACACACACAAACACACACACGCACACACTTACACCCAAAACTGTAAGCGGAAAATTCAATTATAAACGCCACATGTTATCGTTGACTTTAATTATATTAATCAGCCACAACATGTTCATCTGCTGGCTTGTTGTTGAGCTTTCGTTGACGGTTTTATTAATACGAATTAAATATCAATCATACGCCTCAGTAAGAATTAACAACTCGTATTAATCATACGCTCCAGTCAACTTTTTTATTTTATTAAAATTAATGTTTTTGCATTAAAATATGATTGAATGTGTGACTCAGTGAATATCGTTATCTGAAATGTAAAAAGGCGTAAAATTATTTTGCAAAAAATTACAAGAAAAGCAAAAGATTTTATAAAATGGAAACCATTTGGAATATTGAAAAAATTTTTCCAAGTCCAGATCAAAATGAAACTGTTTAATTTTAATGTAGACCTGGAAATTTTGTTTTCGCATTCCCAGCACTTCGAATTTTAAAGCATTTTCTGCTTCTTTTATAAACTTTGGAAAAATTGTGATACGCTATTTTGCATTTAAGGTGACGATATACGAAGTGAAGAAACGGGAGTGCAAAGCGGAACACAAGAAATGTTTAACAACCGTAACTTTCGGTTGATATTTAATAAAAATCTGTTTATAAAAACAATAAGAGAATTTTGTTTAGAACTTTAAAAATAAATTGTCATCACAGAACATGCCAATACACGGTCAAATCGTGCGTGACGCACGCTACATTCGCAATTTTTTTCACATTAAAGCATGTGAAAAAAGTTAATAATAGAAATTACTTTTGATTAAACGCTTCTTAACTTTTAACTTAAATAAAGTAAAGTTTGTGTGTGTGTGTGCGCGCAAGATCTCATTGTTTAAATGTCCAGCCACGTATTGTGGAGTACAACAAGAATCCGCTTTTAAAAGATTTAATAGCAGTTAAAAAACACCAACTTCAGGACTTCTGGCTCAGTAGCTGTTGACAACAGCAGCAGGTTTTCAGTTTCTTAATAAATTTCGAATAACTAAACAAACACCTTTTGAATAACATTTGAAAAAATGTAGCATCAGCTATAAATTCAATAGCATTAAAATAAACACAAACTGCAGATTTCTATTTCCACTTTTTTGCATTTTCATCCCATTGTGCACTCCAACATACCACAAAGTGTTAACCCCCCCAGTGAGCAATAAAATAGTCTTTATTTACCAACTTTACCTTTTTGCTAATATTAGTAAATATGTATCTGTAAATGGTTAGTGTGTGTGTGTGTGTGCGTGGGTGGCACAGATATTTTTGCTAAATCTCATCCTGCTACGAGCACCTTTTTTACAGATTCAAATCTTTCAGTCTTGATTAAGACAGAAGGCAGTTAATAAAAATTGAAAGCCCCCATGTGTAATATTTACATTAGAAATTCTTTTTAAATTACAACAATTTTTTTGTTTGTTTAAACAAAAAACCCAAGACAGAAGAAACCAAGAAGATCCCTGCAAACAATTTGAATAAAATCATATACAAGAAGCTGAAGGTGGCAATAAAATAAAATATGTTTGAAATATTAATATCCATGTTATTCTAGGAATATTAAAATGCTTCTCCATTCATTTTTCACTTTAAGTTCACTATCCTTTTTATGATTAACTTATTCTTGGAAGATATTCCCTGCCATTCATGCCCGCATGTTTTTATAAATTTCTATACACTTGAATCAACTGTTACCATGGATGTGGCGCACATGTACTTACGTTCAGTCATCAGCCTGCAAGAAATGAAATATAAAATTGTCTGTTAGTGCATGAAAATGTTTTCAATGAGTGTGTGTTTAAAAAATATAATTCTATATATGCATGCATGTGTATGTATGTGTGTGTGTGTGTGTGTGTACAAAAAAAACCACTTAATAATTCAGTCTCGCAACACCAGCAGCAGCAGACATACGAACTGTTGCAAGCCACAGACGCTGGTAAACATCCGTATACATTTTCTATAGAATTAATTTTGTTAAAGTTTTATAGAAAAAATTTCAAGCTTTTTAATAGAATAAAAGAAAACACAAAAGCTTTCACGCCACCAACAATGGCAAGGGTTCACAGTGGGTGCGATCATAAATATAATACAACATGTTATACGCGTGCATGTGTATGTGTGGTGTGCATGCCATTGATCCCAGGCAGGATTTCTTTTTATTACGGGATTTAATCTTGTGGAGTGAGACGCAAAATCAGGAAGTTTTTTTTAACACTCTCTCACATTTTATTACAAAGTTAAGGAGCAAAAAATTTTATACATATTTTTTATTCAAATAAAAGTTGTTCAAAGAAAATAAAATTTATTCGAAATTCCCTACACAAACACAAAATTATTCGATTAAGATTAATCGATTAATGTATACATATATTTCTTATTTTAATCAATTATTCGAATTCTATATTATAAATATTAAATTATTCGAATAAAAATTATTATGTTATTCGATTAAAAATTAATCGATTAATATATATATATATCTTTTTTATTTTATTACAATTATTCGAATACAATATTATAAATATTAAATTATTCGAATAAAAATTATTCGGTACTGTATTATTCGATTAAAAATTAATCGATTACTATATACTTTTTTTATTACAATTATTCGAATACTATATTATATATTATATTTGGATATTTATATTATATATATTATTAATCGAATAAATATGATTAGATACTGTATTATTCGATTAAAAATTAATCGATTAATATATATTTTTTTATTTTATTACAATTATTCGAATATTATATTATATATTCTATTTGGATATTAATATTAAATGTATTCGAATAAAAATTATTGGCTACTGTATTATTCGATTAAAAACTAATCGATTAATATACATTTTTTTTTATTTTATTACAATTATTCGAATACTATATTCTATATTCTATATGAATATTTATATTAAATTTATTCGAATAAAAATTATTTAGTACTGCATTATTCGATTAAAAATTAATCGATTATTATATATTTTTTTATTACAATTATTCGAATACTATATAATATATTCTATTTGGATATTTATATTAAATGTACTATTTTTCGATTACAAATTATTAGGTACTGTATTAGTCGATTAAAAATTAATCGATTATTATGTATTTTTTGTATTACAATTATTCAAATACTATATAATATATTCTATTTGGATATTTATACTAAATGCATTATTATTCGAATAAAAATTGTTCAGCAGTGTATTATTCGATTAAAAATTAATCGATTATTATACATTTTTTTATTACAATTATTCGAATACTATAATATATATTGTTTGGATATTTATATTAAATGTACTATTATTCGAATAAAAATTATTAGGTGCAGTGTTATTCGATTAAAGACTAACCGATTAATGTATACTTTTTTATTTTATTGGAATTATTCGAATAGTATAATATATATTCTATTTGGATATTCATATTAAATGTATTCGAATAAAAATTATTAGGTACTGTATTATTCGATTAAAAATTAATCGATTAATATATATTTTTTTTAATTTTTTTGCAACTATTCGAATACGTATATATTCTATTTGGATATTTATATTAAATGTTTAATTATCCGAATAAAAATTATTAGGTACTGTATTATTCGATTAAAAATTAATCGATTAATATATATATTTTTTGAATTTTTTACAACTATTCGAATACCATCGTATATATTCTATTTGGATATTTATATTAAATGTTTAATTATTCGAATAAAAATTATTCGGTACTGTATTATTCGATTAAAAATTAATCGATTAACATAACACTTGAAAACTTTTTGAATTTCATAAATAACACAAATTTTGTTTTTCCTACACAACACAAACCCACTTAAAATGTATACAGGGAAAAACCAACCACGAGAAAATACACCCTTACTATACACACACACAGAGCATTAGAATCTCGCTTAACCAGCGTAGCATACGAGTATATTGGTCGGTGTTGTTTGCTTTAATTACTGGTGTTTATGATTCCCTAATTGATTCTGATGCCCATAAAATTTATGATCGAAATAAAATTCAGATGCCATTTTTAATGCGTTACAAAATGACCTCTGAAATTGAACAAGAATAAACATGTTCTAGACATTTATTTTCTACAAAAAGCTGAAGGTTGAATATAATGAAATTTGTTATTAGAGACCTGCTATAACTTGCTTTTATAATAAAAATTTTACGAATAAACAATAATATCATTTTTGATACGCAGTTGTAAGAATTTAAGGACTATTTTTATGTATAAAAAATATATATCATGAATTTACTTTAACTACTTATATTTATGCGACATGTGATATGAGAAATATGTTATTCGGCCTTTAAAGGCGGTTTCTTTTATAACACTTTTTTAAAACGCTTGAGTATTTTTTGAACAATTCGATAAAAGCAGAATTTGTCTACAATTATAACTGCTTGCATGCTTGTGGCATTTGTTACGAAAAACATCTCCTAACTTTATCTTTTCGATGGATCGATAATTTAATGCTTAGACTTAATATTTTGCATGGAAGCACTGGTTTTAAGCTCCTAAAAAAAGCTGCATTTATGAATATGATTATGGGCGAAAATTATTTTCAATAAGTGCAATGCGATTTAGACGCACTGTAATATGTATTATAGAGCCTGAAAAATACTTCCAACTCACTACGTAAATATTTTTAATATTAAATGAGATATTTGCCAGGACAGGGTCGAATAAATAATATTGCTAATGACGTGGCGTAGCGTCCTACGTAAACAGCATGTTGTTTAGCAGAAATTAGTTGTTTCCTTTTCTCTTTCTCTCTCTCTCTCTTAATGGAATCACTTAGCAAATATAATTTATATTAATGATTTCATGGTTGATAAAACAATTTAATTTATGTGATTTTATTGCAAAAATTTTCAAAATTAGCAATCACGCAAAGCATCCATATATAACTATTATTCAATGTAATTAAGGGAAATGAAATTTTCTAACGAGCCAAAAACAAAAATACGCGCCCCACCACCTCCTACATTTTTTATGGTTCAGCTATTAAAAAACTCAAATAATTAAGTCAATGATGAAGCGTTCAATAATGATGTTTTAGGAACATAAAAAAAATTTCCACAAAACATATTAAAAAAATGAAATTAATTACAACTGATGTAGACATTAAAAAATATTCCGTAGAGTAAAAATTTATATTTCAAATGATAATAATAAAATGAACAGGCATTTTTTATATTTTCAATAATTGTGTTCAAATTTAAAAACCGTTTTAATTATTTGACTTTAATTTGCGGCATGTGTAACATTTTTGTTGCGCTTTTAACATAAATATCATCCATTAAAATATTTATATCCCCTGGGTTGGCATGTGCTAGTGTTTGCACAAACTCACTTAAATTAATGGATGACTGGCAATTTGCCATTTGCAACGTCTAAACTAATAAAAGGCTTTTTTTTGCTTTTATATATTTATGCAAGTTTTCAAAGAGTTCATTGTATTATAATAAATAGTTTTATAGATTTTTTGTAGGCGATAGTAAATTTAAGGCGATTGATTAGCTTTTAAATAATTTGTGTCATGAAAGACAAAATGTTTATTTTGCATACGAGTGTGTTTGTTGTCATAATGAAGTATAATAATGAAGTTCCTATTATTTATTGTATGGGGACTTAAGAATTAAAATTCAACACGACACTGTAAAATTCAACATGACAACATATTCATTCTCCTCGATTGCAAGTAACTATTTCTCGAAATTTCTTACCACTTGCTATTGTGAATGTTTTGCTTAGTAAAACTTTAGCTGCAGCAATTCTTGTATTGTGAGAGGGTGGTGAAATAGAAATATATACCTTTTCTATTCCTTTTTCCCCTCTTTCCCACTATATAAAGTCCAGAATTGTTGCAATAAGAATTACAAGTGTTTTTGGGAGCGAATTTACAAATTTAAAACATGTGGCATCGCTCTTGTGTACTCCCAGGAATTATTTCACAGAATAAAATCCCAACTCGCGTCAAGAGGAAAGAGAAGGGAATATCTACTTTTATAACTCTCATTTAAGGCACGACTTTATTGAATTTAATTAAAACAATTATCTAGTGGACGATACCAGGCGACAGTTTTTGAAAGCTTTTACAATTACAATTTTTATTACATTCCACTGAGCCACCTAATCAGTGGAATGGTGATAACACAAAATTACCCATGAGCACTGATAATGAAAGTGTGGCGGCTTTTGAAAACAGCTGTTCTGCTCTGCTGTTTAAGTTGAGCAACTAAATTGTTCTCATGTCATATTCATGATGTCTTTCTTAATTAAAGACATATTAAGAACATTAACCCGTCACTGTTAACTGAATTTAAGAACAACATTTTTAATACAGGAGTTAAGGTGGATAAATTTTTCCCTCAGCCATTCAACTGAATGTTGTCTGAAGCAGTAAGACGCTTGAAATTAATTGTTAATCGAATTATAATTAATTATAAAATTATATATTATTATGTAGGCCCAAGTTCGATTACATGAATTCACAAACAATTTTTAATTTACATTGAACTTTTAATGATAATTATTATAATCATCACACTAGCAGAAAGAATAATTACAATAACTCATGGTTTAAATTTTAAGTTTTAAAATAATATAACAATACGACTAAATAGCACATTGTTTAAACACTCCAAGTATTTACAAGACTGTGGCAAAAATGTCCCACTAAAAACTTTTATTTCCAAACAATTCACAAGGAAAGTTTTTATTCCCAATATATTCACATGATACCGATTGATTGGGAATGGGAATAAAAAAGTGTGTTCACAGAACAAAATTATTCACAATAGCGCTTTAACTTAATTCAATATAAAATTAATTAAATTTAATTTAATAAGTCCTCTCCCACTTACTTGAATTTGAAACTTGAAAATATTTAAATTTAAAAATTTTACTATATTAATATTTATATAGGCTAATTGTTCTAACTTAGCTAAAATCTCAGAAAGACATGATGATAAATATTCCTAGGCACAAAGGAAGTCAACATCAGTTTTATTCAACTTACACAGCAGAGCAGAACAGCTGTTTTCGAAAGTCGCTACACTTTCATCTTCAGTGCTCATGTGTATATTGTGTTTATCACCACTGTTTACGTGGCTTAGTTGAATGTGATAACAGTTTTCTATTTACACAAATTTTATTGTGAAAAACAATCCGAGAACTGTATCAAGCTGATGTTAACACTTGTGTGTTATGATACCTGTGTTACCATTTGATTATTTTCTTCATGTCCCATTTTTCTGAATTTTTTGTTCCATTATACATTAACTCAAACTTTTATGGTTTGAATTGAAAATTTAAATTTTTTCATTTAAAACTAACAAAAAGTGTCACATAATTTGCTCGCAAAAATATGTTAAATGCTGCCACAAAATAACTCTTATAAAATCAAAAAGGAAAGAAAAACCAGTCTGTGGTTTTCCCTTTGCCTTTTTTCCAATTCCAATTGCTTCCCTTTACTAACAATGAACTAAATAGAAAAGTAAACAAATTTAAGAGTCTCACTTCCTCAACTTTGGTGCGTAACTTTAGTAAGTAGAACTCAAACAGTTTTCAAAAAAGACAAACAATCGTTCAGGAAATTGTTCACCCAACAACAGATTTTCTGTTCAAGTCTGTTACACAAACACGCCAAAGGGTCATTGAAATTTCTAATACAAGAATTAATTTCCTGTAAAGATTCATCGTTTCGTTTGTTTGCTTGTGTTTTTATTTATTTTTTATTTTTTCTTCTTCTTCGCTTATTATCGATAGTAAATAATTTATAGATTTTTGCCAGAGATTTAATTGTGGAGCGGTAAAAGCCGTACGAATTTGAATGACTCCCCGGATATTATTTTATTGCCCTCAAGGAAAATATATTGATTTCTTTTTGTTCTGCTAGAATTTGAAAATATTATGCCACACAATAATTTGAACTTCTTTTAAAAGAGAGTTTAATTCAAAGGCCTGCTGTTAATTATTTTTTCACCACAAACAATTTTAGTACTCTTGACATTTTGCTCCGAAACGTTTCCCCCAATGCAAAGAATTGCAAACGAGTTGCCATATGAAATAGGAAAAAACAAAGCTGCCATATGAACTAACTTTGCAAACGAGGCAGCACAGTGGCAGATGGTAGCTCCACGCACATATTTTTGATTTTATAATAAAAACGTTGTAAATTTAGAAAAACAAATCATAATTGAATAAACTGATGAATAAAAGTTAAGTCTGTATGCTAACAGCTATTGAATTAAATAAAACGTTATTGCAATTTAATTTTATATTAAAATATTTATGGAAACAAAAAGATACAAAAGGAGAAATTTATTCTTCCCCCTAATTGTTACTACCACTTTTATTGTAGGCCCACTGTGCATATTATTATTTTCTCATATCGCTTTCTAATTGCAGCGCATCGCCGATCCAATGCATTTCTTGATGTGCCCACCATGAATATGCATCACCTGAGGGTGTGTGATGATGAGGATTTAGATCGTTTAAGGACTTTCAGTGCTTCAAAAGGAGGTAAGCAAAAACAACAAATTTTATGCAAAAATCTATAAAATTTCATTGAACAGACCAGAGTAAGAAATTTAATTTAATAACTCATCATTTAAAATTTGATATAATTTAAAACGTTTGCATGAATATTTTAAATACACTAGGCTACAAAATTTAACTTTTTTTCTTTTCCAAGTGTTTTTATTTGTATTATATTTGTTTTACTATCTGTTCCACGATCTCTCTATATTTAGTTGCGACCCCAAATTATATAAATAAACAAGTTCTAAATTTTTTTTCATTTATGATATTCAATCATTTGACAGAACGATATCGAGTGTCATCTTGAAACAGGCAGTTAGTTAGTTAAATATAAGCACTTTCAGCTGCTCATTTAACGAAATATGTAGCAAAATCATTTAGTTATCAAGAACTTAAGATTTAGCAGGGGTTTTGAAAATACAAAAACTCTTTTTACAAAATAAGAAGCAAAATTATGTTAAACGGCATAAGTAATTTCATTGTTGTGTAGTCCATAAAATTCCTTATTCAGAAAAATATTTTGTGGTTATAAGCTGTTTATAAGACAAAATTTCTATACCAAATTAATTGATCTTATAAATAGCATATAAGCCCAAAGTATTTATTAAGAAATTCTGTAGGAAATTTGTCTTATAAACAGTTTATAAGCTAAAAGTATTTTTTATGAATTTCTGTATGAAATTTGTCGTATAAACAACTTATAAACACAAAGTATTTTTATCAATTTCTGTACGAAATTTGTCTTATAAACAGCTTATAAGTCCAAAGTATTTTTATGAAATTCTGTACGAAATTTGTCTTATAAACAGTTTATAAGCCCAGAGTATTTTTTATTAATTTCTGTACGAAATTTGTTTTATAAACATCTTATAAGTCCAAAGTATTTTTTATGAAATTCTGTACGAAATTTGTCTTATAAACAGTTTATAAGCTCAAACAACTTATAAATACAAAGTATTTTTATCAATTTCTGTACGAAATTTGTCTTATAAACAGCTTATAAGTCCAAAGTATTTTTTATGAAATTCTGTACGAAATTTGTCTTATAAACAGTTTATAAGCTCAAACAACTTATAAATACAAAGTATTTTTTATCAATTTCTGTACGAAATTTGTCTTATAAACAGCTTATAAGTCCAAAGTATTTTTTATGAAATTCTATACGAAATTTGTCTTATAAACAGTTTTATAAGCCCAGAGTATTTTTTATTAATTTCTGTACGAAATTTGTTTTATAAACATCTTATAAGTCCAAAGTATTTTTTATGAAATTCTGTACGAATTTTGTCTTATTAACAGCTTATAAGCCCAAAGAACTTTTTATGAATTTCTATACGAAACTAGTGTTATAAACAGCTTATAAGCCCAAAGTATTTTTTATGAATAAGGCCTTGACTCACTAACTAAATAAATCACGTCGCGTTATTGAAATTTTTAAGGAACGTACAACTTTTTTATAAGACTTGTTAAGTTTAATAAATTAGCGATATTATAATTACGTTAATCTCCTTGATTTACAACTTTTGATTTTTTAAGCAAAATATTCACTTCTCATTCATTCCAATATTTCGTTGGAAAAAAAAAACTTTAAATATTAAAATTGTTTATTAATTTACTTTTTTATTTGTTTATTTATTTATTTATTTATTTATTAAGTTTCTAATTTTTTTTATCTAGAACATTTTTTGTTAATATGAATGATTTTATTTGTTTCTTGAGTCGTTAACAGTTTCTTTTTTGCATACATTTCACTTAAGTGATGTGATTTAGAAAACTTGGCTCTAAATGCAGTTTTTAATTCCCTCAAATTAATTCGACAACTCACTGTCAACTTGTAATAACTTCAACAAAGTAGATGCTTTCAATATCCAATATTTAAAATTACTATAAAAAATTTAAATTATTAACTATTTAATTTTATAGTTTACAAAAATAATCTTTATTATTTTTTTCTTGTTGCCTAGTGTAACATATTAGTAATTGTTCATTCAATACAGCAGATTTAGTTTGAATGGCATTTAAATGAATTCATCTATGCCTTTCAAAAATATTTTCATACAAAAAGAAGAAGAAGAAGAAAATATTTGAATCTTCTGAAGATCCTTTTGAACTTTTCAAGTATTCGCTCTAATTTTAGAAAATATTTGCATTAATAATTCATACACTTTTCTATTTAAGCAATGAAACGTAAACTTATTCATAATGGCACTACAACGTCATGCTCAAGTAGCCCTCATACTTGAAAACATATTCCATTCCCCAAACCCTTCCGCACTTGCCCCTCTCTGCCCCCCAACCCACTCATCATCGTTCATTTTATAGTTGTTCGTTCAGACAAACACATCAGGCAAACAAGAACTAAATTATTTGATTTTCGCAAATAAGTTACTTTCAGAACTGTTCAAGTGTTAAAGGGAAACGACATCTGTGGGTGTTACTTGTGCGCTGCGGAGCACTTTTGATTTCGTTTAAAGCACACGAGAAGAAAATGAACACATCAAAGTACGAACTTTCATAAAAAAATATACGCATGCATGAACACTCATGTGTGTGTGTTTAACTCTTTTCCTTTTGAAAGATATCGGGTGGATTTTCAAGGTGCAGCATTTTAAATCAGAGTCACAGAACGTGCGCAAAATTTCCAAAAAAAATTATTTTGTAAATGTGTGACTTTAAATAACTCATTTCGAATCTTTTGAATGAGATATTGAAGCCCGCTAAGTCCATTAATGCTGCTGGATATATGAAAACATGCAGTTTTCGAAGGTCGCAACACCCGATTTGAATTGCTCGGAAGTATTAGTGTATTCCGCACTCCAATTCCTGGAGACCACAGCCAGCTTTTCTAGAAACCGCATAATAAATTAAATTACTCCGGCCTCCAAGAAAAAAAACACCCGTTACATGTGTTTCGCTTTAAAAAGTAGTTTGTAACTCGCACAATTGCACAAACGCTTCAGCTGCTAATTTTATAGTTTTATTTGATCCTAAAATAAAACGAAACTGCTTGAACTTATTCCAGCGTGACACATTCATTCTCGATTTCTTGGAATCGAAGCAAAAGTTGCAATAAAACGAATCCATTCGAAAATATTCATTATTCGCACTGAAACTTTAATTAGACAACTTGACGCACAGATAAAAAAAAGGCTACAAAGAATTTTAAGTTAAAAAAATATATATAATTTTTTCAACATTTTCGCTACACAAACTGCGCGGCAACATTGTTATTCCTGGGAAGCATTTCCGCGTTTCAGGTTGGCTTTTTCATGACTCCAAATCAAGAGAAAATATTTTGTTGAAAATTGCATTCCGAGTAGCAAAACAAGTAGACCAGCCAATATTTTTGTTGTTCTAGAAACTCAACGCGAATTGTTGGCTTAAGGCTCTGCCGCCTTATTGCCTTGATCGGGGAAATATTTCGTTGTTAAATAAAAAACTTTCTTTGATCGAACTCATTTGATGGAATCATGACTGATGGGGAAACATTTTACGGAACAAAATTTTATTGTAGACGATGTTTTCAAAGAGGTACAAAACTTGGCAACACTTCTTTAACAATCAGCCATTTTGTCAGCTGTCAAGCGTTTCATGTTTAGTTCGGTTGGGCATATTAACATGAATAGACTGAAGCATTAAACACAATAACGACAGCAGACTACAGACTACAGCTTCTCAAAATTAGAATACATGCGCGTGTATGAGAATGATTATTTTTAATACCGCAGACAATACGACTACTGGTTGTTGTCCCTGCTGTTTTTGTGGTTGTAGCCAAAATTAAATTAATTTCTATTTTAGTGAGCAGTGCTGCCAGCACAATATAAATAAATTCAATTATTGTAAACTTGAAAATACGCTGTTTTATTATACAAAAAGAAGCAACAAACTATATTTCCAAGCTAATGAAATGATTTCTTGTCATATATTCTGGACTTGAAATATATTTTATTGGAATAACACTATTTGAGAGTATTAAATATATGAAAGCGGCTACACTGGCGTTTGAAGAGAATTCTACTACAAACAGCAACTCATGGTTATTGATTTGGTGGTGTCGTTCTAAAAATAATTAAGTAGCTGACTACGAGGCGACGATTGTAGCGAACGACTTTTGTAGTCGGTGTTCGTGTAGCCTGCTGTCGTTATTGTGTTTAATGCTTAAGGCATATATTTAATACTCTTAAATAGTGTTATTCTAATAAGATCAATATATCACAAGAAATCATTTCATTAGCTTGAAAATATGGTTGTTTGTTTCTTTTTGTATAATTATATTCTTATATTATGCTGGCAACATTGCGTCTACTCATTGTCGGTCACCAAAATAGAAATTATTTTAATTTGACTACAACCACAAAAACAGCAGGGTCAACAACCAGTAGCCGTGTTGTCTGTAGCAGTAAAAATAATCATTCTCATATACGCACATGTATTCTATTCTTGACAAGTTGTAGTCTGTAGTCTGCTGTTGTTATTGTGTTTAATGCTTAATTCTTTATTTTTAAATATTCAAATAAAACTCAAATAAACTAAACTAAACTAAACTTTTTTATTATTTAATATTTAAAAATATTGAAATTTGGTTTGTAGAGAGACCGGTTTCAGGTATGAGACATATTTCATATTCTATTTGCTACTTCACTGACGGATTGTATAAAAATCACATTAAATCATATGAAAATCTTTAAAAGGTCGCAAATAGATATTTAGGAAAAAAAAAAGAGAAACGCAATTAAAAGGTAAAAATTCAAACCATTCCACTTGTATGAGAAATGAGACCAACCAACGCTATTAAAAATATATTTCACACATAAAATATTTCATGCAAGTATTTTTTTTCATATTTTTAATCGTTAAGGAATTTCAAAGAAACATATAAAAAAATAATTATAAATTACTAGACAAGGTCTTGTTTTCCAAATGCTCACAATTAGATGTTAAAAAGTCATAAACGGTCCAACAATTTCATGCGCACTTTATTGAAAATCCCTTAAGAAAATTGTTGCAAATATATAACAATTATAGCCCACTGTGCACTGTCACTTAAATCGGTGTTTGAAACGTATAATTTCATTTTAATGATCAAAACTATTTAGTTGCCTCGACCATTAGACGCGTTTCCCGCTGCCACATTCATTCCCTTAAGTTTTAATATTTTACTGTAACTGGCATTAGAGCGTGCAAAATTAGTTTTGCTTAAGCAAAAAATTTAAAATATGCAACAACAAAAATAAAGAATTGAAAATAATGCAAACGATATATAAAAAGTTAACTACTGAAAATATCAAGAATAACAAAGTTTTGCCCAATATACAACAACAACAACAACACTGAAATAGGAAACTCCAGGCATTTATTTTCACAAAGCAAGCATTTTTGGCAACAGCAACAACAACTATAAGCAATTTGTGGAAAAATTATTGCGAGGATGTTCCACAAGCCCACTAAAAAAAGAAAAGGAGTGGAGTTGAAAAGAGAAACAAACAAACAAACAAAAATAATATTTCACCACATTCGCAATAAATTGCAGCCAATCATGCAATTTGTAGCTTTTAGCAGATAAATTTAATGGATTAATGGAAGACGAAAAAACCAGCTAAAATATCTGCAAGAATTTAAAAATATCTGTTAGTTAAGTGAGAGGTTATTGAAAAGATGGAACAACAATCGAACCAGCACTTTTAAAGCAACGGACTTTAAAAGTTTCTGACTAAAAACCGTGATTCCACTATCCTGCACAGTCGTGCGATGTGCCAAATATGTCAGGTCTGCTAAAAAGTTTTAATAGCTGTGGCCTGGGCATGTAACGCTAAGACACACTTTTTTATTTTGACAAAAAAAATATTCACAAAAATGTTCATAAAATTATCTTTTCCGATGTTTTTGAAGTGATTTTTTATATTCTGTCAGATTTCATGAACAATTTATTCTGAATGAATCGTTAGATAATCGATGGTGCAGCAGTAAGTTTGCCAACAATTCGTTTGTTGTGCGAGAGCGCTGAAATAGAAATATATTCGCTGGGTATTCCGATTTCGTTCTTTCCCACTGAGAATCAATAATAAAATATGGCCACACTTGTTGCTGCGTGGGGACGTGCAGTTGAAAGTGTGTGCTGGCATAACAGAGCAACAGAGCGTATGACGAATATGAGATACAATTTTGTATTGACACTCATATTAAGTATACGCCACCTCATGTTTATGAAAATATTTACGTACAAAAGAAATGATGTAACAAAATTGGAGACAAATTTCGACTCTCGATATCGATTGAAATTTGTATTTAAATTTTATTGAAATTTTTATAACGAAACGATTTGTGGCGCACATTTTAACATAAAATTTTTTCAGAGTATGCGTTTTTTCTCTTCTGGTCTCTCATTCGATTTATTCCCACAAAAATGTTGCCAGACTTTAATTTAATTTCATACACTTTGAAAAACAGAACAAAAAAAAAAAGAGAAGAAGAAAACTATATGAGACGACTTTTAATGTTCCTCGAATTAGTTATGAGCCTTATTTGTCAGACAGCATTTTTCCCCGTTTCTACTTTAATGTTGATGTCTTTTCTGAAAAAATTTATTAAATATTAATCGAAAATCTTATAAGAGCATTAATAACTGTTTTAAAACTCCTTTAAGCTTCCACTTTATACAAAGAAGGTGAAAAAATGTTACAGGTTTTCCAGAAAACCTTTAACTCTTAATCGAGGTTACAGTTTATTCAATTATTAATCGATTAAATTTGTAATAATCGTTTATTAATTGATTAGACTTGTATTATTCGATTAATTGATCGGAATTATAGTTTATTCGGTTATTAGCTGGTTAGACTTGTATTAATCGATTAATTAATCAGGATTATAGTTTATTCGATTATTAATCGATTAAATTTTTAATAATCGATTATTAGTTGATTAGACTTGTTTTAATCGATTAATTAATCGGGATTATAGTTTATTCGATTATTAAACGATTAAATTTGTATTAATCGTTTATTAATTGATTAGACTTGTATTATTCGATTAATTAATCGAAATTATAGTTTATTCGGTTATTAGCTGGTTAGACTGGTATTAATCGATTAATTAATCGGGATTATAGTTTATTCGATTATTAATCGATTAAATTTTTAATAATCGATTATTAGTTGATTAGACTTGTTTTAATCGATTAGTTAATCGGGATTATAGTTTCTTCGATTAGTAATCTATTAAATTTGCATTTAAGGATTAATAATCGATTAATCAATCGGGGTTACAGTTTATTCGATTTTTAATCGACTGAGTTTGTATTCTATCTGTTGTTAATTGATTAGACTTGTATTAAACGATTATTAATCGATTAATTTGAAATTAATCGGTTAACCGGTTAGCTGAAAATTTTCATAAAAACATTCAAACGCTTATTTTTTTAATTATTCTTACATTTAGTGACAAAAAATATAAGCAAACAATTTTTTATGTGAAAAATGCATGTCGATTAACAACTCCCAACAAGTTTGTGACAAAAGAAAACGCTAGAAATTTGCAATATTCTGTTTCGACATTGAGGTATTCAATTATTAATCGATTAATCAATCGAAGTTACCGTTTACTTGATTATTAATCAATTAAGCTTATATTGATCGATTATTAATCGATTAAATTTATTTAAGATGAATTGTATTAATAAAAAGGACAACAGATCCTTTTACTATATGAATTCAAAATATAACAGAGACTTCACAAACTGATCTTTTCGAAACACGACTCCGTTTGAATTTAGACAACTTTTTCCTTAACCTTTTCATTTAACCTGTCATTTATAGTCGATGTTAAGCTGAAAGAAATCCATGGAAGAGAATATCAAATTTCCTAGTCCTTTTCCTTGTTTTTCAAAACATTATTTTCTCTGCTGCAGACAATCTTCGATCCTTTGCAAACGAAAATTTTTTTATTTTCCTCAGTTAAATTAACTTGAAAATGTCTTCTCTCAATTTCAACAACAATTTAATTATTTCGTTAAGCTTGAGCGCACTTATCAACATCTACGTTCGTTAAGAATTATTTGCTGCGTCACCGAAACATTTCCTTGCAGCACGACAACAAAAACAAAAACGAGGTCTTGTTATAAAATTTATTTTTGTCTTAACCGTTTTGATGACTGTTAATTTAAAAAAAATAAATTTCTTTCTTGTTAATATTCCACACAAACACATACACAAATACACACACACACACACACACACACACAACACACACACACTCATACACACAAACAGGTATCATCAATCGTGGCGACTCCTTCAGACGTCGTCGTTCACGCAGCAACAGTTTGGTTCCCGTTAGTCCCATCCATCCACGTGTTGGCGCTTTAGCCGGCTGCACAGATGCCGATGCCAACTCAAACGACGGCAGCCAACAGCAGCAGGTAGACGTTTATCATGTCGAAATGTTGGGTGCATCGGGTGTGGGCAAACAGGCACTTGTCTCACAATTTCGCACGTCAGACTGTATTAACGCTTACGATGGACCAGGTAAAGAGCAAAATATATATAATCACATTTTATTATATTATCTTGACTTAAACGACATTAACGATAGTGACAACTCTTTCCGCTAAAATAAGTCAGACTATTTATTTCTCTTTTTTTTTTGTCTTGGAAATTTCTTCAAGATTAACTCCAAAGAAGTGGAGGGAGGATTTTTGTTAGTCAGCAGTACGAAGCAACTAAAAGTTAATTCCCTCATATTTAGAAGGCTTATTAAAGTGGTAGCTGTAAAAGTGTTTAAGCCACAGAGACAAAATATATTAAATCTGTTGGATACATTTTCACCAACCTCAAGGGCAAGGGACGGAGGGACGGACTTGTTTAACATTAAAAATTTAAATTTGCAACCCTCCGGTTTTTTTGTTTATACGAATTTATTGTTGTTTCAGATATATTTTTGTGGCCAAAAAAATATTTCACTTTTTTTTTAAATATCTTATTGAAACTGCAATTAATATTTCAATTTGATTTTTCCAATTTCTTTGCAGAATGTGATGAAGCCGAGCAAAATATTTCAATTATTTTAAATGGCATCGAATCGGAATTGAAATTCGCGATAAATGCACGTGAATTGAAGGTAAAGAAATTCAATGATTGATAATTTTCATTATTCCCAAATAAGGCATTAAACACAATAACGACAGCGGAGTACAGACTACAGACTACAACTTGTCCAGAATAGAATCCATGTGCGTATATGAGACTGATTATTTTTACTACTGCAGACAACACGGCTACTGGTTGTTGTCCCTGCTGTTTTTGTGGTTGTAGTCAAATTAAATTGATTTCTATTTTGGTGAGCGACAATGAGTGGATGCAATGTTGCCAGCATAATATAAACAAATTCAATTATTGTTTTTTTATACAAAAAGAGACAACAAACTATATTTCCAAGCTAATGAAGTGATTTCTTGTCATATACTGTGGACTTGATATATATTTTATTGCAATAACACTATTTAAGAATGTTAAATATATGAAAGCGGCTACACTGGCGTATGAAGAGAATTCCACTACAAGCAACAACTCCTGGTTATTGATTTGGTGGTGTCGTTCTACAAATAATTAAGTAGCTGACTACGAGGCGACGATTGCAGCCAACGGCTTTTGTAGTCGGTGTTCGTGTAGCCTGCTGTCGTTATTGTGTTTAAAGCTTAACTGTTTGATTTTATAAAAAAAAAATACGAGTCTTTAATTGTTATCGTGTTATAAGTCTGCGACAATTTCTTTTGTAATAAATTTCATAGATTTATAGAATGCGCACAACACGAAAATAATTTAGGAAAACAGAATTTGGCAACAAACTATTTTATATGATTCAGAATAAAATTTGATTTATCAGACAAATTATTTTCAAATGCCGAGGAAAAAATATGACAACATTTACAAAATATAAAGCAGATAGTTTTTGGTGATAATGCGAGTAGTTTTCTTCTTCTTCTTTTAAACAGTGCACACTGGGGGATTATGCTGCAAAAATATGTAAGAAATTTTAATGTTTTATGGTGGTAAAAAAAAATTCAAACACCCGGTTTGTACAAAGAAGAAGTCAGTTTTTCATAAGGGCCAACTGCGTTTTGAATAAAGAAATGTTTCTGTTATGAAAACAATAATTTTCATTGAAATTCCCCAGTGTAAAATGCCAGTGATTATTTGATGTTTTTTTTTTTTATAAAACGAAAACTGTTTATCGCTTTTTATTTTGGACCGATGCCAAATGCGAAACTAGAAGTTCCAAATGAAAGAGATTTCTTTGAGTGTGTATGAAAAATATGAAAACTATAAAAACAAGTACAGGGATAAGGAAGACGAGGAAATAATTTGTATGTGTAATAAATTATTTCATTTGTAATATATTTTTTATTTAAGCAGGCGCACGACAAAGTGATAAGGTTACGTTCATTTAAATTTATTTCAAAATGGATACTTAAAAATTTTTTTTTATTGTGAGAATAGTACTCGGTTAAAGAAAAAAAATTGAGCAAGTGCGCGACAATATGATAAGGCTGCTTTCATTTATACTTATTTCAAAACGAATATTTTCTAAAATTTAATTTTAATATGAGTTTTGATTAAAAATATAAAAATAATTAAAAAATAAAAAATTAGGCAGGCGCACGACAATATGATAAGGCTGCTTTCAATTAAATTTAAAGCGGGTGTTTTATAAAATTTATTTCTAAATATGAGTTTTAACCGATTTCATTTAAGGGGAAAAATTTAGACAAGCGCACGACAATGTGATAAGGCTACTTTCATTTAAATTTATTTCAAAACGGATACTTAAAAACTTTTCTGTATTTGTGAGAATATCAGTTTTAACCGAGTGCTTCTAAATAAATTTAAAAATAAATTGTGCAAGAGCGCGGCAATATTATAAGGCTACTTTGTTTTAAATCTTTTTCATAACGGACATTTTATAAAATTTATTTCTAATTATGTGTTTTAAATGAGACAAAAGTTTTCATTTGAAGAAAAAAAATTTGGCAGGCGCACGACAATATAATAAGGCCGCTTTCAATTAAATTGATATTTTTTGTGGTCTTTCGAACCAGAAAAAAAAATATTTTTATAAAATTAACTTAAAAAATGTTTGATTGTTTGTGAGGAAATCAAAGGATATGAAAAATATATTTAAAAATATAAAAATTTTTCATTTGTATGCCAACGCTACAGCGAAGCCGACCACTGTGCACCACTGAAGCGGAAAATAGCAGTTAAAGACGTCTGCTGAAGATGTTTTCTTTCTTTTATTTTATTTTATTTTCTTTAATTTTTTTCCTTTTGCACGACGCGAACAAACAATTTCTAACTATTCATTTCATTGTGCTCTCGATTTCTTTGCCATTTTATATGCCGCCACACACACACACACGCCCAACTTTAACACTTGAAGGATGAACTTGAAAAGGCAGATGCTTTTTTGGTTGTATACTCGTGCGTGGACAAGGAATCATTTACACGCGCTAAACAGATTTTATCACGTCTACAAGACATGGATTTAATTAGGACAAGGCCAATTATTTTGGTGGCAAATAAAATTGATTTGGCGAGGTCACGTGCCGTTTCCGCCCAGGGTAAGAAGACCACAAATAATTGAATATGATTTGATTGAATAATTTGAAAGCAAAAAAAATTGAGCAACAACAACCCAAAATTTGGTTAAAACTTGTGTTTTCTCTTTTAGATGGCAAATGTTTGGCCTGCACGTTCGGTGCCAAATTTATTGAAGTGTCTGTGGGCATAAATCACAACTGTGATGAATTGTTGGCAGGAACCTTAACGCAAATACGCTTAAAAAAGGAACAGAATTTGTTGCAGGTGGGTACATTCAGATGCTAATAAAAAATAAACAAGAAAAAGCTGCTCTTTTTGAATTAAAAGTTTCTACACTAAAAGAAAATATTTCTAACAAAACGGCTTATTTTTTCAAAATCTCGATTTCAAAATATCTGCACACAAGAATTTGTGTTTCATTTAATTGGCCTAAGCTTTTTCTCTCTTAACACGCCCACTACCTCTGGCTCTCTCACTCTCTCTCTCTCTTTCTTTAAGCTGCTTTCTTTTCTATTTCATAAGCCAACTCTTTCATGTTGAATTTTTTATTTTTACGCATAATTTCTCTCATCTCATTATTATTATTATTTTAATTATTATATTGTTGTTATTGTTCACTTTAGCCTAAAGCGAAAAAATTGAAAAATAAATCTAAAGATAAACCAAAAGACAATTCGAGTAGCGACAATAATTGTCATAATAAAAATTGTGATTTTGATCAGGGGGAAAAGTCTTTGAATGATAAAAATTGCGAAGTTACGGTGAGTAAACTGAGTGTGTGTGTAAGTGTTTTATAGATGTCTTTTTCTTTTCCCAAAATATAATTTAACAAAATTCCAACTAAGCCCCCCCCCCCCACTTCCCCTTGGTCCCACCGTTATAATGTTGTGCAATTGTATAAATACGATTTGATGTATCATTTTCAATATTTTGTTATTCAATTTAAATATTTTAAGCAAATTTCTTTTGTTACGATTTCCTTTGTATTTATAAGACTCCTGGTTATTAACCCTGGATGGTTACTTTTCGCTGAATCGGCGAACAATACCAAAAGTCAAAAATCAACAAAAGAGTTTTTATTTAAAGCATTAAACACAATAACGACAGCAGGCTACAGACTACAACTTGTCAAAAATAGAACCCTTGTGCGTGTATGAGAATGATTATTTTTACTACTACAGACAACACGGCTACGGGTTGTTGTCCCTGCTGTTTTTGTGGTTGTAGTCAAATTAAACTGATTTCTATTTTGGTGAGCGACAATGAGTGGATGCAATGTTGCCAGCATAATATAAATAAATTCAATTATTGTAAACTTGAAAATATGCTGTTTTATCATACAAAAAGAAACAAAAAACTATATTTCCAAGTAAATGAAGAGACTTTAAATATATTTTATTGGAATAACACTATTTAAGAGTATTAAATATATGAAAGCGGCTGCACTGGCGTATGAAGATAATTCCACTACAAGCAACACCTTATAGTTATTGATTTGGTGACGTCGTTTTAAAAATAATTAAGTAGCTGACTACGAGGCAACGATTGTAGCCAACGACTTTTGTAGTCGGTGTTCGTGTAGCCTGCTGTTGTTATTGTGTTAAATGCTTAAGTATTCAAATCAAAAGATAGTTTAATAAAATGTATTACATAAATTAAAAGTCGATACGAATTTGAATAAAATTGGAAGAGTTGTATGATAAAGAGTAAATGAGCAGTAACCATCCAGGGTTAAATACTTCTCCTGTAGTACTTAGACAAACCTACGGAAAATATATCAAAAGCAAAGTCCCGTCTAGTTTACAACATTCCGCTTACTAAACTAACTAGCTGGTTGTATAGGCCCAGACAGTAGTCATAGTCCTTTGTCGTTATCATATCCTTCGTAGCAAATATATTGACCGGCGAAGTAAACAAGTAAAAATAACTACAACGAAGTTCTCTATCTGTCTTCATGTGCCAACTCCAGCGCAATGCACCGCATATGCGACGATTGTTCCTCAAGTGTTGGTCGTTCCTCAAGGAGGCCTTTTCGCAAAACTACAAGTTAATTTGTGTCATTTTTGAAAATATTCCAATTTGTTATTCAAAGTGAAATAAATTAACAGATATTAAAGAAATATTTTTAAAACATTTGCCATGAAATAATTCAGAAAAAAAAATATGTTAGAAATTAAAGTTGAGGTAAAGCCCGTGTTCAGCGGTAGAATTTGTCAGTTGTATGCGTGGCCCTTTTAAACTCAAAATTATTTTACAAAAAATTTCTTGCTATTTTTTTTTGTTTTTTAATTATCTAATTTAAAATAAATTTAAATGACACAATAGGGCTTGTGAGTTTCATTATTTCTTGTTGATTTCTTTTCCACAAAAAATGCAACATTTTTCACACTTTTTAACAACAATCTGCAACATTCTGCCTTTTTAAAATAAAGAATTTATTAGAAATTAATAGAGCGCTTCTTATGAAAAATAGTTTTTATTGTAAGACTTCTGCAAACTGTTACTTTTTAGAAAACAGGTGAAAAAATGTTACACGTTTTCCAGAAAACAAAAAAAAATTATTTCCATGATGAAACTTCATACAAGGTGGCATCGCTACGCCAGATGACCGTTTTTTGCTTAACCTTTATTTGGCAACATTGATGACAAGTTGCCTGGTATGAAAAATTCCATTAAGGCCACCTAACAAGTGGGCATAAATAAGACTACACATGAGTGTTAATGATGAAAGTGCAGCGGCTTTCGAAAACAGCTGTTCTGCTCTGTTGAATATATAAAACTTTCTCTTGTGCTTTGGAATATTTATAATTTCTTTCTGAATTATCTTCTCAAACAATTAGCCCATAAAATTTAAATTTTAGTGTATCAGTAAATACTTGTATAAAATTTACCTGCAATTAGAAAGTCCTCCTGGTATGTGTTTGTTTATTATCGGATTACAACAAAAATATCTTAACTATCTGTCGTCTAAGTTTCTTTTAAGACTCAATTCATAAAAAATATTTTATGCTTAACGCCTTCTTGTTTGATAAATGTTTTTAGCAAACTTGTTCATATAAGCGTTTAATAAACACAAGCTAATTTTTTATGAATCGGGCCATGCAATTTATTATAACACCTGCTTACTATTCACTAGATTCGCATAAATACGTATAATTAATAAAATTAAATGTTTAATCTCTGCTATTTATTTGTCATACAAACACGATTTTCAATTATTCATTTATGTTGCACTTTAATTGTAAGAAGAAACATTTTTTTCTCCCCCACTGTAAATATTTATTGCCACCCAAGAGAAAAGATGAAAATTAATCTTTTAGTAGAATAAGTTTACTAAAACCCTAATAAAACAGTTGAAAAATGTCTCAAGTTGAAAGCGAATTAATCAAAACGTTGTGATTTTATTTGACTGCAGGGTCATCGTGACACCTCACCCTCGCCGGCCCACTGGTATAAGAGTCGCAGCGTTATGATGGCCAGCATGAAGGCGAGACAAATGTTGACGTGGATTTTGGGGAAAGAGGATTCCAAATTCAAACACTGTGAAAATTTACAAGTTTTGTAAGAAATACTGAACAACTCCTCTTCTTTTTTATTTTTTATTTTTTATTTTTTATTTTTTGCCAAACAAAACAAAAAACAACAAACATGAAATATACAGGAAATTAAATATATTATAAATAAAAATAATTATTTATTTTATAAATATTTCCCAAAAAGCAAAGCATTTCTGTCAAGCAACAAATATTTCAAACAGATTTAACAATCCAAAAGTTTAATTTCAAATAACTCGTCGGCAACAGTTAAGCAGATAAACAAATTTATACAAAAATATATATAAAAAGAAAATATTTTTGTAAAACATGTTCTTCTTCTTTATAACTTTTATTTACATCCAAAATAAATTTATTTTTTCTAAGCAAAGTGTGTATGGAAATTGTAAAAATTATTTTAAAAATGTATACAGAAAAAAAAAATAATAATATTAAATAATAATATAAAAGCCTGATAATCAAAATTAAATCAAATTTAATTTTTCGACAATTTTCCAAACAACCAAATACAACAACAACCATATTTAACGTTACTGCTGTTGAATTAGTAAAATTTATGTAAAAATAAAAAAATAATGAACAAGAAAATCTTCCAGGCGGGTTTATAACGATTACAAAGTCAAAAAAAAAGTTTCATTTAACATTGAATGCAACTCGAATAGCAGTTGCATTTGAAACCGATCTGTCAATTTTATTTGTATTTGTGGATAAGTCACTAGCAGTTGGGCAAAGCTTTTGCAAGTTTGATTTTCTAAGGGAAATAAGAGAGCTGAAGAGCATTTCAAAGTTTCACATAATTTTGAAGAGCTTTTGAAAGCTGGCTAACAGGTTTTGTCCGTGAATGTTTAGAGCTTTGAAAGCTTATCCCAAATCGGTTTTGGTTCCATTAATTTTGCAAGTTTATTTTATAAACACAACAAAGTTTAATTTAGCCTCCATATTCATAAAAATATTAAATAAATTTGACAGCTTTTTAAAGATAATTTTTTATGAAAAATGTTTAATGAAACACTTTTTAAAATCATTTTACATATTACAAATACGGCAGTATGAGTCTGCTTTTAAGCTCTAGGAGCGACTGAGATTAGAGACTTGAGGCCTTATTCATACAAACTATTGCATGCTTATAAGCTGCTTATAACACGGATTTCATAGGGAAAGTTTTTTATACGAAATTTGTGTACGAAATGGAATAAACTCCACTTGATTTGTTAACAGGGTTGGTTGTACTCTGAGTCACAACAAATTTTTACAAGTAGCACAAGTTTTTCCATACGAAATTCGTCTTGTAAAGGGTGTTTTTTATAGAGTGATACAAGTTTAAATCATAATAAATCATAAAAATATATTTTTGATATCAATGAAACGGTCTTTGTTGGATAGAAAATTTTATGACATTAATGTTTAAATATGATTTCGGCCATGTGGCCGCCACGGCTGGCTCCTACAAGGCGCAATCTGGAACACCAATTTTCACAAACAGTAACATTCTGACCACTATCGTTTTTGGAGACATATGGGCCAATGACTCCCTCCGCCAGCCCATAAAGCGCACCAAACAGTAGTTTTCTGTGGATTCAATAGTGTTCCGACAAAAGCTTGTGAATTCTCCCCACTCCAAATGCGACAATTCTGTTGATTTACGTACCCATTCAACCAAAAATGGGCTTCATCGGAATGTAAAATTTTGAATGGACGAAGTGCACGATAAGTTTGACGAACAGAACTATTATTTTGAATAAAAATTTCCACAATTTGAACGCGTTACTCTAGTGTAAGTCGATCCATAATAAAATGTCAAAGCAAACTAAACAAAAAGCAACTCTCAGCTGTTAAATGGCTGCTCAAATAAAGCAGTGATGCCAACACAAAGTTGTATCACTCTATAAAAAACGCCCTACAAATAAAGCCTTTAGTCATCCATAATCTCGATTTTTGATTTTCAAATAGATTAACAATAACTTCTATTTGAAAGTTTGAACGCTTAACGCTGGTGGTTTGAATTTCACGAATTATATTAATAACTGCCAAAGAAGAAGCATAAGCAGAAGCGTGAAGTTTTTTTTCAGAGCTTAAAAATTGCTAATTTTATATTTATTTTTACCTAAAAAAGCACTACGCGCCAAATTTAGTATTTAGAAGTGTGTTAAACTTAATTTGTCCTTCTAGCAAAAGTTTGACATTTCAGTGCACAGTGGTGCCATTTTTGTGTTATTTGGAATAACAACTCTATGAGGCTTAAGCTTTAACTTTGAAATAGCAAACGGATAAATTTTATAAAATCAATAAATTGCGATTAATGTCATGTGCTAAGTATAAGTTAGGCCTTATTCATAAAAAATATGTTATACTTATAAGCTGCTTATAAGACGAATTTTGTATAGAAAATCATATAACCCGATCACTTCTGATTTTTAGGAATGTCGCAAATAATATGGACATGATGAATAACCAAAACTGTTTCGAGAACAGTGTGCCAACTCGCAAAATTGATTCGTACATTCGAAATTCGAAAATTCATGCTATTTTTAATAAGATCTTGTTATGAAATTGTTGTTCTATTCACAAAACTTGTTGTTTTCTTTAAAGTTGTATTCGAAAAGACACTTTCTCAAAACAGATAAACATAAAAACAGATAATTTATAAAATATTTAAGTTTTTGAGAGATTTATTTTGAAATTATTTTTTTCACTTCATCATTAAAAGGCCCAAAAAAAGCTTGTGAATTGGGCAAATGTTTTGGGAAAATTTTATATTTTTAATACTGTTTAAAATGTACAAGCAATTTTATTTTAAAAAAATGCATCAAGCATTAAACACAATAACGACAGCAGGCTACACGAACACCGACTACAAAAGCTGTTGGCTACAATCGTCGCCACGTAGTCAGCTACATAATTATTTTTAGAACGACACCACCAAATCAATAACCATGAGTTGTTGTTTGTAGTAGAATTCTCTTCATACGCCAGTCTAGCCGCTTTCATATATTTAATACTCTTAAATAGTGTTATTCCAATAAAATATATTTAAAGTCCAGAATATATGACAAGAAATCATTTCATTAGCTTGGGGATATAGTTTCTTGTTTCTTTTTGTATAATAAAACAGCATATTTTCAAGTTTACAATAATTGAATTTATTTATATTATGCTGGCAACACTGCATCTACTCATTGTCGCTGACCAAAATAGAAATCAATTTAATTTGACTACAACCACAAAAACTGCAGAAACAACAACCAGTAGCCGTGTTGCCTGTGGTAGTAAAAATAATCATTTTCATACACGCCCATGGGTTCTATTTTTGACAAGTTGTAGTCTGTAGCCTGCTGTCGTTATTGTGTTTAATGCTTCAAATGGCAGTTTTCAAGAGATTAAGATTTTATAAATCACCACGTCAAAGCAAAAATTCTATTGACTAGCGAAAAATAACTCTTTTCTCAATCAAATATTTCTTATTTCTTCTTTAAAGATATTAAAAAAAACTAAATAAGCCAAGCGCTTTTTAATCGTTTATTAAACAGCCTGAAGATATAAAAGAATTAAAATACAAAGAAAATCATTGATAAAACTATGAAACAATATGGAACCAAAATTTTTAAGAAAATTAAAATTTTCATTAGTTGTTAAGATAAATTTTTAAGTAGTTATACGAATTAAAAAATAAAATATTTAATTAAATATTGTAACAATAGAAACCAGATTCTATAAAGTATTTATGTATTAGAATTTAAATTTATTTATCAAATAATAATTCGTAAGAATGTAAAACAATTAAAATTTCTACTTAATCTGTAAACATAAATTAATTAAAATATAAATTTATTTTTGTTAAAGAATATTAAAAACTATTTACTCTGCAGTCAGCGACAAAAAGGCTTTACGGTTGAGTTATTTCGCAATAAGAAAAGAGTAAAAAATGTGTGCCTTTTTTAAGAAAAAAATTATATCGACTGCTTAAAGATTGGATCAGGTGCAAAAGACAGTTCTTCCCGCCCAAAGATAATTTATTTTAATGTTCAAGATCAGAAAGAAACTTATTTGTGCTTGAAAATAATTTATTTTATTGCTCAAAATCAGTAGGAAAACACCGGTAGTAAAAGAATTTAAAAGCTTCAATTTGAAAATAATAATTAAAATCTTACAAATATTTTTGTGGTACAATTTTGAGTATCTGATCATGCGTCAATATTAATGAAAGTTGTATGACATAAAAGGTGTGTTCGTGAAGATATGCGCAATAAAAATATAATATCTTTTTATTTAATTTTTTTCGCCATTAATCAATGATTTTGTTGCTGTGCAATTAATAACATGATATGGGAAGAGCTATTATTTTTTATATATTTCCGTAGCCCTAATTTGAAAAAACGGTCGAATTTTGAGCACCGGGCAGTCCCAGTCACATATAAAAAGGAGCCAAGAATTTAAGTAAATAAATAAAGAACAAAATTTAAGAGATATTTCTTTTAGTAGCTGAATTTTTAAGAAAATTAATGGAGTTATGAAATGTAAAGAAATTAAAATATCTTCTTTTTTTTAAATAATCGGAACAGTCGAAATTTGAGAGTGAAGTGATCAAATTTAAAAATTTTTAATAAACTATTTTAGTACTGAACCAATAGTTCTGTAGACCTCTTTTTGACTTCTTATTTAAGCTACTGAAATTGAGCACGATTTTGTTACTGACTGTATTATAAAACTAATAAAAATGGTTTCTTAAATTTTAAGAAAAAAAAACTAACAGCAACTAAATTAAAGAAGAAAACTCCAATTTATATCATTATGATTTAATTTATCTGAAACTAAACTATATAATGCTTCCATTATAATGATACTTTTTAATCGTATTCAAGATATACAGTCTGTCAATAATGAGTTTGCACAAACACAGTTTCGTTAAAATTATTAGTAATTCCATGATACTTTTATTCAAAAAATACATTTATTTACATATATCTTAAACTTATAGGTATTTAGAGAGATCGTATAAAAAAAATTTGTAATCAATCCTAACAAAAAAAAATATTTAACAAAAAAAAAAAAAATTACTTCATATCACATTGTCAATTAACTCTTTGCACAAAAATTTCATTGTCTATTTGGTTTCAGTAGAAAATTTTAAAATTTAGTTTTTTGAAAGTTTAATATTTGGTATGAAAACCTTTAGCATCTACCACACACTGGAAACGGGTTTTCATTGAACCTACTAGCTTCTTGAGGTCATAGTTGGTTGGTATTTTTTGCCACTCTTCCGATATTGCAGTTTTCAGCGATGTCATATTTTTTGGCTGGCGTTTAGCGACTCTTTTTTTCAAAAACACCCATAGATTCTCTATTGGATTGAGATCGGGACTTTGAGCGGGTGTATCGATGACGTGCCCACAGTTGTATAACAGCCACATCCGCACCATATGCGACTTGTGTTTTGGATCATTATCTTGGTAAAATTTAAAATTTGGCCTGTTGTCCGTAATAAATCCAAATTTCTGCGCACTGCTAACCAAATGGGTCCGCAAAATGTTTAAATATTGATGTGCGTCCATTGTTGAGTCTATGAAAGCAAGGTCACCCACTCCTTGACTTGAGATGCAGCCCCAAATCATAACAGACATTTTTCCAAATTTTACGGTTGGTATGATATTTTGTGGATTTAGAGATGTTAACGGCTTGCGCCACACCCTAGGTGGTCCATCGTTGTAGTATAGCATCATCTTCGTCTCATCACAAAATATTACATTGTCCCAATACTCATTCGGCTGTGACACGTTATTAATAGCGAACGAAAACCGCTTTTCTACATTTGCTGCTGACAGGAGTGGTTTTTTTCTTGCTGCTCTCGAGGAGTACTTATTTTTAATTATAGTCTGACGCACTGTCTCATGGCAGACAGTAATGCCAAGCTCTTCCTCTAGCTCTGCCGCCAGTGCTCTAGTAGAAACTTTTGGGTTTTGAGCCAGTTTTCTTATAATAAAGCGCTCGGCACGTTTGCTAATCTTATTTTTTCGCCCACATCCTTGCTTTAATTCTAGTCTATTCTCTTTTTCAGCTCGATTTATGACGTTGTAAATTGTTCTCCGTGATACTGCAAACATTTCCGATAACTCATCTGCACTTCTTCCTAGTTGGCGATTATAATAAATCAACTGAATATTATTGTACGATAATCTTTTTCCAGGCATTTTTGAATCTTTTACTATAATAAATTTACGACGTGTGCAATGCAAAAGTTCATCACAAATTGACCTAAAAATCAATTGTCATGAACAATGTACGTAAATTATAACGGGAAATCACCGTTTTGTAGAAAAGAGATTAAAAATTGCACGCTGAGCAAAGAGTTCTTTAACATAAAGAGAAAGAGTGCAAAGAGTTTATTGACACAGGGAAATTAAGTAAAAAAATTTTTTTTGTGTGTTTCTTTTTTGTTTACAACGTATTAACATTTTTTGCGACGCCATTCCTATAAATACCCATCAATTTATGATAAAATACATACAAAATTTTTTTGTTGAATGAAAATGCTATTAAATTACAAATAATCTTTTATTAAATCGTGATAATTTGCAATGTGCAAACTCATTATTGACAGACTGTATTATTTTATAATTTTTAAAGTCTTCCTCTTAAGAATTTCAATGTCTATACTTCATATAGTTGCATGTATGTATACATATGCCTGTGAAATATTATATACCTATAAAATATTTTCATAATTATTCTGTATTTTATATAATTTGTCTTGTTTGATTACATATTCGTTTAAAACTCTTCTAAACTTATAACAAAAACGCTCATTTGTAATAACAACAATTGTAATAATAAAAAATGGAAACAATAAAATAAAATATTTATAACAAAAAAGCATCATCTATATTATAATTAATAGATAAGACGATTTTTTCTATGCGTCTTACAGTCGAGCTAGACAAAACGTATACGATATTAGCACACGATATTACATCCATTTACAAATACAGGAAAAATATGTTTCCACAAAGTATTAATTTTTGGTGATAACGAAACGCTGGCTTAAAAATTCCCAATTATAGATAATAAACAATAACATGTGTACACACATCTTCATATATTAAATTGTCAGGAATTTTCCTTTATTCCATTTGAAAAAAAAACATCTAACCAAAGAACACTTCTTAAAAAAATATGCAATTTATTTCATGTAAATCGGCTGAATAATTCAAAATTTCAAAACAAATTTATTTCGCCATACATTCCCCATATTGTAAATTCCCAACCCCTCTAACCCAATTATCAGTACATCACAACACAAACACATACATGCACCTACACCAAAACAATGTAAACAATATGCAAAAGCAAACTCAATTTCATTTGCTCATGCAAATAAATAAACGGTCCCTTAATAATGAGCAAATCTTTAATGATCATTGACTCACCTTCTCCATCCAACCACTCAACAAAAACGAAACAGAATGCCGGCAAACAACAAACAACAATAACTTTTTTAACAACAGTCGGCACTCGCATGTATAAACTAAACTCGTTGGTGACGTGGCATTTTGTTATACACACAAACGAAACACTTGCACTTTTCACTTCTTAGGGAAATATTTAAACGCCCATAACTTTTTCCACACAAAACGTATCGCTTTAATTTTTTCACAATTCTAATCAGTGGAAAATTCTCTTCAAAATGACACTAATTTCATTAAATACCCTGCACATTTACTATATTAATTATTAATTACAAAACTAGTTCCACGACCACGACCGAACAGCTTCAACAAAATACCAGAACTGAAAACACGAGCATAATTTCAAATAAGCTCTCACTGCAGTGATTAACATTCTGTTATGTTGACTGCTGTTTGTTTATGTTTTTGTACATACATACACACTGGTGTGTACATAATGTAGGCAAGATTACCAACCGAAAGAACAAAAACAACTTAATTATTTAATATAGATGACTGTGGGCCTGCTTTTCAAAAAATACGTGCAAAAGTTCAATAAAACGCTTTTTAGCTTTGGAATATGGAATGTTTGCCGAACTATATTTGAATTTTAATTTTATATTAATTTTTTTTAAAACATTAATGACGGACGGTAACTGTTATAAGTTTTATATTAAAAATTATATTTCGTTCGCTTAAAATATATAAGTTATTCTTGAGTTCTATTTATTATTCACAAATTAAGATTTATTCTTTGTTAATTTTGTTTTTCAGTCATTAAATTATAAAAGTTATTCCTTGAACTTTGTATTTTGCTTGGAAGCAGTTTCTTGTTGAAGGTAATTTTTTTAGTTGAAAGAGCAGGCATTTTAAGCAAATCGCAACAATATTTTTCCACATAAAATTCATTTTTAGTAGGACAACCAAACGCTGGCTTAAAGCTTTTAATCATAAATAATACATATTAACATGTATACACACGTACACCCACATTCATATATTAAATTCGCAGATATACATATATTTTTTTGGTTCCATTTAAAAAAATTTCTAAAACACATCTAAACACAGAGAGCTTCTTATAAAAATTTCAATTTATTTCATATAAATCGTCTGAGTAGTTTTAAATTTCAAAACTAATTTATTTCACAACACATTCCCCATGTGCTAAATTCTCAAGCCTTCTATTCATTGAGCTGTAAATCACAACACGAACATACATACACCTAAACTAAAAGAATGTAAACAAAATGCAAAAGCAAATTCAATTTCATTTGCACATGCAAATAAATAAACGGTCCCTTAATAATGAGCAAATCTTTAATGATCATTGACTCACCTTCTCCATCCAACCACTCAATAAAAACAAACGATAATGCCGGCAAACAGCAAACAACAACAACAACCACTTTTCCAGCAACAGTCGGTACTCGCATGTATAAACTACACTCGTTGATGACGTGGCATTTTGTTATACACACAAACGAAACACTTGCACTTTTCACTTCTTAGGGAAATATTTAAACGCCCATAACTTTTTCCACACAAATCGTATCGCTTCAATTTTTTTACCATTCTAATCAGTGGAAAATTCTCTTCAAAATGACACTAATTTCATTAAATACCCTGCACATTTACTATATTAATTATTAATTACAAAACTTATTCCCCGACCGCGACCGAACAGCTTCAACAAAATACCAGAACTGAAAACACGAGCATAATTGCAAATAAGCTCTCACTGCAGTGATTAACATTCTGTTATGTTGACTGCTGTTTGTTTATGTTTTTGTACATACAACATACACACTGGTGTGTACATAATGTAGGCAAGTTTACTAACGGCAAGAACAAAAACAATACATACAAATTTATTGTGATTTAATATAGAAGAGTGGGGGCCTGTTTTTTGTTAAATACTTGCACAAGTTCAATAAAACGCTCTTTAGCTTTGGAATATTGAATGTTTGCCGAATTACTTTGGAATTGGAAATTTATATTAATTGGTAACAGGACTTTAAGCAGGGACGGTAACTCTTATAAGTTTTATTATAATAATTATATATCATTCGCTTAGAATATATGAGTTATTTCTAGAGTTTTGTTTATTTCTTAATATATAAAAGCTGTTTCTTGAAGTTTGTATTTTGCTTGGAATATGACAGTTATTTTTTGAATTGATTTTTTTTTTATATAAAGGCAATTTAATTTTGTTCAATAGTATATAAATAAATAAATAATCCATTTGTTATAACAAGTAGAAACATGGAGTTTAGCGCATATTTTTAGTTTGTATTTCAAATTTTTATGTTGTTTACAAAAGAATTCAGTGCATTTTTCTTGATTTTCTTATATTTTCAGTTTGAAAATTACTTGTTTAAGCAAAATAATAAATAAATTAAGAAGCAGCTGTTGTGTCCTAAGTAAAAAAAAAACTCTCGAATAGACTTGCATTTTCTGAGAAATTAATGAAAATCGAGTTATAACTTTAATGCTCTGAGGAATCGAGTTTTTGAAAAGCAATGACACAAATAAAAATTAATGCATGTAAAAGTAGTCCATGAGACAAGGACGACTGCCTTTGTGACTCGCTCCTGCAAGTAGCAGTTCTCTTTTAATTCCATTTTTTATTTTTAATATGAATATTAATTGTTATTTGAGTTATTCTACTTTAAAACGGAATTGCAGCAAATTATTTACTTATAATATATTAAGTGTAACAGCTTGTAGAGCTGTTATTTGCTGCAATTGATGATGTAATTTAAAAAAAAAAATCAATTGCTAATTGAAAATTCCGGATGCACTGGCAATAGTTTCGCATTATTATCAGCAAATTGTTATTAATTGTTAACTATAATAAACTATTTTTATGAAAATAATGCCGTGACGCACAACAAAAACAAATAAAAGATGGAGGGATAGAGAACTGATATATTTTTTATTACTATTTTTAACCAAAAAAATGCATTCACGTTTTCGCATCATGTGTTAATCACTCAAAGCAAATATTTTTCAAATCAATTTGATTTGTTCAGCTGAAATAAATTAATAGAATAGAAAATTATTCATACACTAAAGAAAAACACTATGTCACAAACTTCATCCTGGCAAACTTCATACTGGCTGAACAATTTGGCACCCTCCCAACCATGTGCTTGCAACAAGCTGACGGCATGTGTTACTGCACGTGTTACTATTAAGAGATTGGCAGGTATGCTGAGGGACGCGTTTATTTACCCGCAGATCGTGCAGGTATTGGCAATCAATATGGCTGCCATTATATAACAAAAACATTTCATGTATTTTTGTATGTGGTATAAAATTCGCTTCATGAATTTTTATGAATATAAAATCTATTTGTTATTGTCTACCATGTGTTAAGTTTTATATTTTTCTCAATGTTTTGTTTTTAAAATATGGTAGTCATATTATTTTCAAAGTTGGTACATTTAATTAAAGCTATTTTCCATCCCTGCCACACACTCTAAATTTCCCGGAACTTTGTCTCTCTGCCGATCAATTTCGTGTTTATAAAAGGAGACAAAGAAAAATTCAGATGTGGTGGAATTCATTAACAATTCCTTCGACACTAGCAGTTGCTCTCAATCTTTAAGCTGGCAACACCAAATTTAGTACAGCTAAAACAAGGGTTCCTAAAACCTATTCTAAATATATTCACAAATTTATCTGTCATCTAGTCTGGGCTTCTTTCAGTCGTACATACACTTCGAAAACACTATCATTAGAATTGTATTACAAAAATGATGGCAATTGTTTTCGTTACCAAACAACAAGCACGTTATTAATTAACACCGTTTATTAGAAGCATGACAAAAAGTGCGTATAACTGCAGCAATAAGTGCAACTATTCCGTAATAAAAAAAGGTGTTACTCGTAGACTTGTTTATCTTCTATTTGTTTTTTTTAACCATTCAGTTATTATTTTGCATTTAGCATATAAAAGCTAAATGATTTATTCAAAAGTCCAACATTTCAATAAGTGATTTAACAAACGAAAGTTTATTGGTTTTTGTGCATTCGAAGTGAGTGTACGATAAGTTTGATTAAATTGTTTTAACCTCAATAGAAGATATTAAAAACAAAAGATTAAATAAAGTAAGTAAAATAAACCTTTAAAAAATTAAAGTACTGTGCTGTACTATTTTGGAAAACGGGTATTGAATCAATATATAAAAGTGCATTAAAAGCAAGTGTATAGTGTTGAAAGATCATGTATCTGATTCTAGCAAATTTAAAATAAATATTTGTGATAATATTCAGATTTACATACCTCGAATATATGTGTCGGTTTTTGAACGATCACTTTTGATAAGAGTTGGCCTTATTTGGAAAGTTTCAAACACTTAGTTATTTTTTCGGAAAATACTTCTTAAGATATCAACGATAAAAATTGCTTATATCGATATATTTCTCAATACTAAAGTCATAATTTTCAATCCCTCTTACAGCATGTATCTCTCATCTGTGATTGCCTTGGTCCTGCTGACAACAGTAAGTCTAGTTGCTACAACTCCTTTTGATTTTCCTGCAAATGAGATTGTTGTGTTCCAAGTAAAATCTCCCCTGATACGAAAATTATATAAAAGAGAGTTGACTGCATTGCCGAAGCCCGCTTTAGTAGAAGATCCCAATGATTTTGCTGATAAAGACTACGACATGGAATTGGCTGAGGTGAATGTTTTTCGGCCAGTCTTTCGCTATCGTGCTTCGTATGCCAGGAGAGGCCGGTGATTCTAATTCTACCTAAATCAATTTTAATCTTAAGAATTTTAGTTTAAGGTTTTGTAGTTGAGAATTAAAGAATTTAAATACATGAAAATCTTTCTAAAAACTCTTTTGCTTATTTGAAATTTATTTTGAAAAAGAAAATTGTGCATTTCTCTCTATTCTTGTAGTTTCTAGGAACTGTGAGCTCAAGGGAAAGCGATGTTTTCAAGCGTATTGTTTGTAGTTCTAGTTTGATATTATTTTATTATGATACTTTTTTTTGTTAATGACTATATTTTGGCATAGTCTCAACATATTTGTTTAAGCTAATTGGCTTAATCATTCTTGTGCAAACATATGTCCGATATATTTTGGAATACCATAAATAACTTAAGATACCGGCAACATTGATTCCTACAATATTTTCTTTTACTGCCATCAAATATACCGCGCTCTAACGTTTTCACCACTGTACTAAAAACAGTGTCATCTAATACTCTGGCAGCACTCCATTATATCTTTTCTCACCTTTTCTTTGTTTGCTTTGTTTATTGCTATTCTATTTTTCAACAAGCTTCTGAGAAGACTACGAAAACGATTAAAATATTAAATACGCATATATTTATAAAGATTACTACATTTGTTTGTATTTGTCTGCATATAACAAGTAATAAGTTGTGTTTTATACTATAAAAAATAGTATGTAAAATTACGATTGTCATGTAACAAAATTAAAGAATTACATATTGATTCGTAAATACATATAAATGAAATAATTGTGACGAAATAAAAATACAAGGTAAGATTATATCCGAAAGTGGGTAATCCCCTAAAAATTAATAAATAACATATTTGTATATAAAACTATTTATCTGAAATGTCTAAAATAATTTGTTAATATTGCTTTTGTCTTTTTTTTTTTTTTTAATTGATTTGAAGTCTAATTCATGATTCGGTGTACGAACCCATGAAGGGCAAACAAGTAGACATACTTAAACTGTAACATAAAAAGCAATATTAAGAAACATTTTTGTATACTGAAGCTAATTTTTCTGGCTTAGCCTTTTCAGAATTAATAAATAACGAGTAAACTATTTTACACAATGTCCGACGAAGAATCTTTTGTTATATTGGGATCGTCCCCCATGTCATCGTTAGAAAACGATGGCATAGAAGTCAGCAAAATCGACAGCGAAGTATCATTATCAAATTCCGATAATTCGGGAAGCCGATTTGCATCCTTGGGAAGTAGTCAGCTAGTTGATATAAAAGATGCTCAAGAAAATGTTGGCATTCAATTGGTGCCACAAATGGAAATTCCCGTTTCGATAAAATCCACATATATGCAAAAAAGTTCGAATAAAATTACAGACTCCTTGAAGGAAACTGTACAAAATTCTGATTATAGAATATCTGATAGAGATATTGCTGCCAGCAAATTATGGAGCAGACAACCAGTTGTGGAAGTGGAAGAAAATATGATGCCATTAAGTTTAGAAGATTGTGCTCTAAAATCGCCCCTTGAGCAAAACTCAAAAGAAAGTAATAAGAACATGCGTTCATCAGTATATGAACAGCAGTCATTTAACAAAACTTCACCTCTTAATTGCGCTGATAGAAATCTAGCAGCAAGTTTTTTGATGGGGGAAGTCAATTCAGATGTTTTAAAGGTTAGTAACACAAATTTGCATCTAATTAAATTAAGCAGATTTCGAGTTTTTACCATAAGTCCTTCAGCTTTCTTATTCCAATATAATAATAATGGGTGTAAATCCTTTCCTTTTATATATTAGACTAGTGTCTATTCACAGTTTCCCAGTATTTCCATGGAGGCTTGTGCAGAGGATGTATTGAAATTACAAAATTTGGTAACAGAATACTCCGATCTTAAAGGTATGAAAGATAATTTTTTTTATGGAAATGAAACTTCAAATTATATCTTTCTTCTCTTGTTCTAGCCACAATCAAAAAAGCTAATAACACCATGAAACTTTTCTACAATAATTCCTTGCAATGGAAAGAAAAAATGAAAACAATGGAGGAGCAACATAAACAGCAATTGCAACTTTTTCAAATAGAAATTGAAGAGGTAATTAAAAAATTTATAATTTCCAGACATCACTTGATACTTGTTGGGCTAAATCGAAATATATGCAAAAATAAATGTCCTTTTGCAGTCTGTGTTTGCAAAAAATTCTTTTAAAATATTAATTACTAATTTATCAGGCATGTGTTAAAAATCACATGTTTTCAAATCATATTTAGCTTTGAAATCAATCGTGTGATTTTTTTTCGATATGCACAAAACATGCCTGTAAATTTGTTTATAAAAAGGAACATATTTAATTTTTTAATATCTTGTAAAAAGCTGCGTATTCGGAATATGAAAATGGAAGATAGTTTTAGATGTCAAATTGAAGCCTTGGAAATTGCTCGAAAGAAGGACCGGGAGGAAAATATACAAGAAATATCTGAGAAGAATGCCTTGCTCGAGAATATGAGAGCCCAAATTGAAAAAATGGAGCAGCAACAGCTGGTAAATAAATATTGAACTATAAGTTTTTTTTTTTTTTTTTGTTAAATATATTATTTATTTCACAGAATTCGTTTGAATTTGTTCTGCAGAACCAAGACGAAAAACAAACTGAACACTTCAATAAATTTTTTATAACGCATCGTGAACATGAACTTCAAATAAAGAATTTACAAAGACAATTATCTGAAATTCTGGCTTCCAATCTAGATTTAAAAGATATCGAAAAACAGTATATAGATGAACTAAATTGCCTGAAGGTTAATTTGGTATCTGCTGAAGAATTGATTAAGAAGAATACCCACGAAATTACACAACTCACTGCTTTAAATAAAGAGAAAGATAAACAAATAGAAACTTTAGAAAAGAGTTTAAAATCATTACAAATTGCTTTTGAGGAACAAAAGGAGCGCGTTTCATTGCTAGAAACTCAAAACGAATTACATCGCTCAGACTTCGAAATGGAAAAGCAAAGCCATGAAACTGTCGCTAAAGAAAAAATCCAAATTCTTCAGGATTTACGCGCATTGCAGAAAAGAAATCAGGAACTCATTGAAGAACACCAAAAACTGGCAGACAATTTTCAAAGGAGATTATCAACAGCGGCAGCAAATAAAGGAACACTAATAGCTGCCGCTTCAGCTGCTCAAAACTACTTCAATAATCCCCAAAGACCCATAAGGGTAAGAGCCATATTAATTCTAAGTTAGAAAATGTTTTCTTATATTCGATCACTGTCATCTTTTCAGGTTTTACCTTCACCTTCGGCATCCGTTGCCACACCCCCCACTGCAACGCATATGTGTCCTGTTTGCAACAAAGCGTTCAAAGCTTTGCATAAATTGGTAGATCATGTTAATGACTGTGTTGATAAATGCTAATTAATTACATACATACTTATTGAAATTTTAGTTTTAGTCTCTTTAATTACCTGCATAACTAATATGATGGCCGTTGAAATTATGAAACCTTTTATTTAAAGCCATTTTCAGTTTGATTATAAACAAATCACAAAAACGAAATCATGTGAGCATAAAGAAAGAAATAAATACATACTTATATATTATACTAATGCAAACGCATTATAGAACTTTAAGCTTAACTTTGGTTTTCCAAAGCAGGTTTGTAATGGGGGAAGCAACAATAGCTAAAAGCTACAATATTTTTCAGTACCATTTGAATCATTAATTATTTAAATTTCATAATTTAAGCATCGGCAAATTTATATTAACATTGCAGAGTATTCTTATGTGATGCATTTTCGAACAGGCCCGGGTACATTTATAATATCTACCTGATTAAAAACCAGTAATTTGTCTCTATAGAAAGTTCTTAATTTTGAGTTGACTCTCCCTTGGAAGGAGCAAATATATGTAAATATAATTGTATTATTCAAACGAAAAAAAATTTTTTTTAACATTGAAAACAATTTTTTAGACCCTTTCAATGATGCGATCACAAACCGCTTCGAATTTTGACTTTTTCCACTTTTTTAAATTGTCACTTTGATTACATCCCCGAATTATTTTTTATAATTAACCTTGGTCGACAAATCAACTAGTCACGAAGTTGCGTTTATGCATAAAAAATGTTTATTGACCTTAAATAATTTCTAAATATAATCACGTGTATAAAAAATATTGTACAAATTTATGAAAATAACAGCTTAATTATTTGCTTGCATTTATTACAATTTACTCATTAAAGGAGGAGGAGCTAGCGACCAAATCTTTTGTATTTCCGAATTAGCCACTAAGTTGTTTAATGTCCGCACATCTTAAAAACAAAACACAAACATAAAATTATTCTCATATAAAAATTCAACGGGTGGCTTTGATACAAGTGCCTTTTGAAAGCATATGCTATTTCGATACTGGTACATATTTGCTGACCGACACATTGAATCTGTGAAGATTTACCATCGTAACTATTTTACGAAATAAAATATACCAATGTCTTTTTCAAAAAGACATTTGTATCTGGACCATCCGATACATCCACGGTCGTATGGTATATAAAATCTTACCATTTGTTTTAGCAAAATCCTCTAAAATGGTACGTATTGATATTATTGGGACCGCACTGTTTATATTTGGATATACAACATTATCCTTTTTAATATTTGACACACAAATGCCCATTATGCAACCATGCTCATCGAACATGGGCCCACCACTTTGACCAGCCTGGACACAGCCGTCAGACATAATAACAGCTGCTGTATATTTAATAATACGTCCTTGAAATATTGAAGGATTAAAATCATATTTCAAATTGAAATTAACGAAATAAGGAAAGCCCGCATTATAGACGGTTTGACCCAAGCAAGGTTTCGATTGAGCTAAGCGAACACAATAGCGTTCGGGAATGTTGTCCGGAGCGGAGAGTAGGGCCACATCGAATGCCGTATCGTAGTGTGGATTAGACCAAAGAAGATCAGCCTCGAATTCGCCATCGATGCCACGACACGATACTTTCGAATTCACCTGGCAATTGCAACAATATAAAAAACAATACCTAGTATAAATCTGAACAATATTATAAGGGGAAGAAGATAATAAATGAAAATGTCTAAATATGCATGAAACTATTATTTAATGTGGTGAAGAATGGAAGGCGAAATAAAACTCCATATTAGGAAATCAATAAAATTTGTTGATTAGTTTACCTGAAATACCACATGGGAACAAGTCAATATAAATTTCTTATTCTGAACTTTAACAAGTGTACCCGTGCCCTGATTTCCGGCAGCTTCTATAACAACCATGGTGCGCTCCCCTTGAAGAAACAAGATTTTAGTGAAACCTTTTGAAAATCTAATTTTAAATGTATGTTGTAATTACAAGCAAAATTTGATGGCTCCCTAGGCATCATAATCGTAGTTATCCTTACGCCCAATTGATTCATAAAATCTCTCAAAAGATGAGCGAAATTTGCACATATGGTCATCTGAAGACTCTCATTGTTACGCTGAAAGGCCGTGCAGATGATAAGACCAATCAGTCTTCTGTTTTAAGAAACATATGGTTAATAGAATTTAAACTGTTACTTACAATCTATAAGTAACTATTGTATCGCTTACAATTTGTTATTAAACACCGCTGAACCTTCACATCCCTGTGGCAAATTGTTGGACAAAAGAAACAACGAGCCATCCTTTCCTATAACGTTGGATATCTTGCCAATGTTAATGGTTTTGTAAAAATTTTCCATACCAAAAGGTGTGGACATTGTCAAGACATCATCTAAGGCTCTGACAGGATATCTATATCTTAAATAATGTGCTATATGTTCTAAAAATCGTTCAAAACGATCTGGTGATTTGCTAATTTTCGCTGGACGCATTGTGAGGACTAAAAATGAGGTGAGCAGAACCTCGTTATGATGTTTTGTGTTATAGTCATTAAAAGTTATAGGATTTAACATTTTATGCAGATTTCTCGATATTTCTGGGGAACTAAAAACATAAAGTAATTTGGCTCGGTATCTGCTTAATATGTGCGGCACATTGGCATTACGCTCCGTTCTAGTGCTAGGCAATTTGCGGCGATCAAAAGTTACCTGATAGCTAAGAGAGTTTAAATGTTGGGCTTCTTCGCTTTGGCCATCCTGGGCATTGACCAATTTACATTGTTGAAGTTTATGTACAATTTTTGTGCTTGAGCAAACATTTTCGTTATTGTGGTCAGCCACAAAAGGCAGCATGGGCCTCACGTATTGTTGCAAAATACAACCAGATGTTATAATAATTTCATTATTGATTATTATTGCTGACTGCTTCGCATTTGGATGATTGGTGACCTCCAGTAAAGCGTGGCGTATTTTTAAGAGCATAATTTATTTTGAAGCGTACGTTATTTATATGGAGCTAAAATTATATAATATAAAGCACAAAGCTTAATATGGATGAAGTTGTGTAAGTTGGAGAACAATAATTGTGTTACTTTTACTTAGTAGTTTTTAAATATGGAAATCCTGTGCCGTGCTTTATAGGTTATTAATTACAAATGACAATTAACTGATAAAATATTTATTAGATTTTATTTTGAACTCAAAATTAAATGCATTGTGTGGTTTTAGCTATTTGATATCCCATACTTGTCAGGAAACTAACAACTGGTATTAAATATTTAATAATGATTTTTAAGTTAAATAATATATTTAGGCGATTGGAAACACTCACCTTTTAGCAAATATTTTTATTTCATCTGCTAATATTGGGTCCATAAGTCCAGTCGTATGAAAGAAGTTTGTGCGATAACAATTTATTTTATATGTATCACTTTTAATAAATAATCCGCACTACAGTCAGAAGTGTAAATCTTTACAAGATATTTTTTATATAAACAGTTTTTAAAAATGTTAGTTTTTGTACTAAATAATGCAAGTTAATTATAATGTAATTTGTCTTTGTTTTGAGCTTTTCTTTATTTTCTATGCTTTTTGCCTTGTTCCTCATTCCGCAGAGCTTCCACTTTTCTATTATGTGCTACAATTTGCTTCCGATTTTTTATCCCCTAAATCTCCGAAATACTGTCACTTTCATGCATTAATATATACATATATGTATGTCGTACACATAGAATAGCGAACTTACTATTTGAGACCTATAATATACTCAATCTAACCCTGAATATCCATACGTGCTCTCCACGTAACTTTTAAGAGCATTCACGCATTATATATCCGATATGAGAACATACATACACGTAAACTAGAGATCCGACTTCTACTTTTAGTTTTATACAATTGGCAGCCCTTACGTCAGCTGCATATTTATTTACAAACAAATTTTTTCACACCAGTGACACAAACGACAGGAACGAAATGTTAAAAATTTTAATTGTAACTTATTTATTAATTTCTCTAGTCACTGGTGTAGCCCATGATTGCACTACTTTATTAATGGGACAATATCTATGTCCAGATCCCAGTAGAAAACAAATCGATCCACAAACTCAACAATATTACGGTTGTCAGCAATCAGGAAAGGCTAAAGGTAATCGTGCTGAGTTCTTTAGATAATATTTGTAATTAATATAATAATTGTTATTTCTTTTAGTCTGGTGTATAGCAGCAGATGGCATCGAATGCTTGGGCACAAACAACAATACCTTTACCAAAGATTTACCTTGCAAGTGGACGTAAGTTCTGCTACCATTTGTAATTATATATGAAAAACTGTAAAAATCCACATTTTCTTTTCTGTAGAAATGGTTATCATTTAGACACAGTGCTTCTACTTTCTGTATTTACGGGCATGTTTGGCCTAGACCGTTTTTATTTAGGCTATTATGGCATGGGGTTGCTGAAAGCCTGCACTTTGGGTGGCTTTTTTATTGGACAATTGGTAGATATTATATTGATTGCTTTACAAATTGTTCGACCAGCAGACGGTTCTCACTATATTATACCATATTATGGTGCTGGTGTCGATATAATAAGGAGCAATAATGAAACATACAGAGTACCGCGAGATGATTGGTGAATTTCGTTTGAATAGAGCTATCCGCAGAGAATGAAGGACTGTTAAATATTTAGAATTTATTGAAGCTTATGCTTTCTCACAATAAGAAGCTGTTTATTTTCTCAAAATAAAAATTAAAAGTTTATACGGGTCTCATATTTTAATTATTATTTTCACAGAAAAGTGTGTTGCATCAATTGTCTTGAAGTTCATATTTTGTTTATTTAGAACTTAATACAGCAGCTGTTTATAAATTAACCACTAATAATTGTGCTGCCATACCTTTATAACAATTGTATAGTACCCTTTCACAATGGCCATATATTTAGTACACGTAGCCTCTACACCTCAGATAACTGTTTGATATTAGAAAAACCTTTTCTTTCCTGCAATTACTTTTGAAAAACAAACATGTATATTGATATGTAAATTGATGTTATTTGTAATGTAATTCTATAAAATAGTGGATCCTTTCATTCGCAGTTTTCACAGTTTTAGGAATCGCAATTTTTGTATATTTTCTGTAAAGTATGGCAATACTCTTATATATATTATGGATTGCCGGTTACGTAGAGTAGAATTGTTAATTGTAAACAGATGAAGTTAATTTGATAAAATTTTAAATTCTTACCAAATGTTTGGATCAGTTGCACTAAATTTTTTTACAGACTCAAGTGATAGTGATAGCGATGATGCTTATTATATCACGGTGCCAAGAAAGCGTTATGTTTCCAAGAAAAGATTGGAGGAGTTGCAGCAACAGTATTGTTCCAACAGCAACGGAGACTCCCGTTTGCGACGTAGAGTTTTGAGGGATGCAACAAATGTTTTTGAGCTTTCAGATGAACAGTTACGTTAACAAATAGAAATACATATCAATTTAAATAAGTATGTATTTGTTTTTAGGTTTTTCCGCAATTTTAGAGTTAACAAACTAGTATTTTCAAAGTTACTTGAGGAAATCAAGCCCGGGTTACAAATTACGTATAGATGTACACATGTTCCAGCGCCAATTAAGCTGGCAAAGTTTTTAACATTTATTGCAACTGGAGTCGCAACAGTTGACAAAGAATTTGCCACGATCATGAGTAAATCTCAAGTGTCTAGAACAATAACCGAAATGTTAAATATATTCCAAAAGTATTTGTTCAGGAAATGGATTGTATTGGAACAGAGCGAGACATCTGAAAGAGCGACAAAGCAACATTTCGAAAATATATCCGGTATAGATGGTATTATTGGATGTGTGCGTAATACACATATACGTATAAAGAAACCAGACAAAAGTGTTAGAAATCTTTATAATAATAGTCAAGGATTTCCCAGTTTAAATGTGTTAATGGTGTGTAGAAAATGTCAGAATAACGAAATTATTAGCTTAAAGAAACTATTAATTGCAGATTTGTGATCATAATATGATCATTAAATATGTAGATGCTAGTCAACCAGGCAAATATCAGGATGCCCACGTTTGGGAGCAGAGCAGTGCAAATAATTTATTCAGGACAAATTATATAAATGGAAAATCGCACACTTATCTAGTTGGTAAGCTTATATTACATTATGTAGGTAAAGGTATAGTTATAGACAAAAGGTAGGACTAAAAAAATATTGTAGATATAATATAAAGAGTTACGCCCTTCCTCCCGAGATTAAAAAACCATATCTTGTATTATGTTATAAATATTTAAGTAGCAATTCATTTTGTTAATAACTAAATTAATTTGGAAACTTTTCGTAAAAAATCTTAAGAGTACAATGCATTGGTAAAAAGACAATCATTTCAAATTGCAGTAACTTCACGAGGCTATAGAAAGAATATAACAGACAAAATATCGAAATAATATTAAAAACATACCAAAAACTTTTTAACCAAAGTTGCTATAAACACTCCAGTAATTTATAAGATCTGTTTACAAATTATACAATTATCTAAAGTTATGGCCTATTTTGCAACTTTAATTATAAACCCTAAAAGTTGCGACTCTGGATATTAGTAATATATAAAAAGCTGATTTTACATATAATACCAAAGTATTAGTAAAATATTAGTAAAATATAAAAAGCTGATTCTACATATAATACCAAAATATGGGCTTATTTTTTTCTAAGTAAATTATATGCTCTGCATTCTGACTGATTACATTCTGGGCCGAGATCCAGTTAACTTAAAAAAACCAAATTACGTATATTAAAATCGAGCCTGAAGTTTAGAAAGTATCTGACCTTCGAACACTCAAATATAGCAAATGCAGCTTCGAATTTATTTTAATAAAGCACAGTATGAATATTTCTATAAATTAACCACTTCTTTTAAAGCACTTTGATTTCGAATAAATAACAGATTAAATTTTTAATAGGCAATTCCTCTTATAAACTGTTACCATATCTTATGGTGCCTTATAGAAATCCAAAAGAAGAACATGAAAAGTGTTTTAATGAAAAACTTCTTAAAACAAACGATATAACAAAGCAGTGCCTAAGTATTTTGAAAACTCGATTTAGTTGCTTAGTAACTCCAAAAGGATTACATTTTAGTCCGGAAAAGGCAGTCAAAACTATCAACAGCTGTTGCATATTGAATAATATTTGTATTGCATACAAAAATAAGTGGCTACCCGCCTCTGATGCTACTTCTGAAGATGAAGATAAATATAGCAACGATGATGGTGAAATTCTCAGCGAACAAGATAGAGATCCGGAGTCCATTTCGATAAGAGAAGAAGTAGCACAGCAGTCGTTTCTACTTTCTAAAGCTCGACAAAATCCTAAAGAATCTAATGACGAAGCCAAATATAAACATTTTAATTTGCGGAATACCATAAATGTTTTGGATATGCCGGATGATAAGTACGTAGATCCAGCCGTAAATTCTTTTTTATTAAATTTTTATTAAAAATTTCATTAATTTAGATTTATGAAAACCTTTGGTGTGAACAAAGAAGTTTTTTCCGTGCTACTTGAAGAAATAACACCCAAATTAAGGGTTACTTATAGAATAACACACACTCCTGCAGATATTAGGCTGGCAACTTTTTTAGAATTTATCGCAAATGGTCCAGAACTGTCAAGTATTAAACATGAGTACACTACAGCTATGTGCAAGTCACAAATATCTAAATTAGTATGTGAAATGTTGGATATTTTCGAGGATCATCTTTATGGAAAATGGATAAAGTTGGAACAAACGGAGGAAGATGAGAATATAGGTAAACAACACTTTTACAATACAACGGGTTTGCCTGGGGTTGTAGGCTGTGTCGACAATCTACATATACAAATTAAGACACCTGGCAAAGATATAAAGAAACTTTACTTTAACCGCAAGAATTTTTATAGTTTAAATGTAATGATGGTGGGCATTGATATATTCTATTTGCAGTATACAAAATTTTGTTTAAAACTTCATATTTCTATTTAAGATTTGTGATCATAAAATGTTGATAAAGTATGTGGACGCTTATCAACCGGGATCTTATCACGATGCCTACGTATTGGACCAAAGCTCAGCAGAAAACTATTTCAGCCAAAAAAACAACACTTGGATTGTTGGTACATGCATATACATATTTAACTTTACATATTTGATAGTTATTTGATAGACTTGCTTTACTTCTTTTAGGTGATTCAGCGTATAAACTACAACCATATATAATGATTCCCTATGAAAATCCAAACATGCCTCATGAGTATAAATTCAACCAACAACATATGAAAGCCAGACAAACAATTACTAATTGCTTTGATATTCTAAAACAACGTTTCAAATGTTTATTTTCAAGCACTGGTTTGCAATATACACCAGAGAAAGCGAGTAAAATTGTCATAACTTGTTGTGTCTTGCACAACATTTGTATTACTTACAAAAACTATTGGCCTTCGAATGATATTAGTTGCGATGATATTAATAATGATGGAGAGGAAAATGTACTTGAAGCCCCAAATATAGAACATTCAGATACCTTAAGACAAGAAATTGCAATGGACTTATAGTAAATAAAAGAGGTGTTATTGTTATTATGACTGCCAGTGTCGCGATGAATTGATAAATGCGGAAAATATTGTCATATATTTAACATTGGAGTAGTTTTATTTCGATTTCGAATTTTAACACGTTAACTATAATAAGGGATAATATTTTTTAGAAAAAGTGCTGTATTATATATCTCTTTTGCAAAGTGACTGAAATCACTAAAAACTGCATATAAAATATTAAAATTTCATGATTTCAAACATTTCACTGAGTATATAAAATAATTTGTTCATTAATATTTTATGCTTTAAACTGTTTTCTTTTACAAAGAAGTTATTTATATTTCAATTGTTTTTTCATATTTCATATCACATATTGCTGAAAACTGTTTCAAGGCTTTTTATTTACAGAAATAACTATCAAATTGCTACATTTGATAAAAATGTATATACATATATGAGTTAGTTTTGTATTAATATAATTCTCGTATTCCTAATTAAAGTTTGTAAAAATAAACACCATATTTTTAATTAGTACTTAATCAAAATTAAAGAGTTTAAAAACTATATTATTATTTAAATATTGAACACTGCTAGCAAAGTTTGGGGCAGGAATCGACTCCACTTCCATTATCTGACTTTTCAAAATGACAAACTTTTTTATTATAGTATTTAGTTATACTATTCAAACTTTTTGCTACCGGTTCGGAAATTTGAGTTCAGTTTGATTCGGTTCAGCCGCTCAAAAGCTAAAATGAGTCTTACACATACACACACATGCACAAAGAAATAGTAACATCCTCTAAAAATTGTTCACAAATTGTTCGAGATCTGGTTAAAACCCATTTTTTCAAGTAATAATTTTTTTAAAATAAAAAACTGCTCTTATTGCATAATAACTTACTAATTGAATTGAAAACCAGCATGTTTCAGGACATTCGAAATCTTAAAAGAGGTGTTTTGTAGATCGCAAAATATTAAAGTAGTATCCTTGAGTGATTTCTTACACTGGGCATCGAATACAAAATAATTTTATTTGAATAAACGCTAGTAAACTTCGCAATTTAATAGCTCCTATTAACAGTAAATCTAAAGCGAAAACAAAAGTGTATACCAAAGGCATCGTCCACTATTTTTGTGCATTTCGCTCTGCGTGGCATTGTCTTTCAAACTGTGAATTTCAGATTGACATCACAAATGTCATAGTCTGCTCTCATACACAAGGGCAAGAGGTTCAGAATAGAATAGAAGCAGAACATGTGACGGTTTGTAACTCGCATGCGCATTGACAATCGTGCGAGATTGAATGAATTATAATAAGTGAGAAATTAGAATATAAATCATAATATGATATGAATCCAACAATAAAATTGTTCTGAAACTATTGTCAGCACAATCATATTTTCGTTGTACGAAGATGTGTAATGAAACGATTTGCTTTTTTTGTTTATTTCGAACGTCTACTTATCGCGAATTATGTATGACTTCGAATGTGTATTTAACTCATTTGTTCGCATTTGAATTGCAAACATTATTAATTACTTTGATTGCAATTATTTATTGCATTAATGTCCAAACACCTCATTCCCACTTCATTTGCGTGTTTGTAATATCGTTTTAATTTTGTTCGTTTCTTTTTTTTCCATTTCTTTTGTGTTGGAAAAACTAATTCGTCGGTTTGCGCGCGTACTCATTCTGAATGTGTAACTATTTTTGGAATGCAGTTTAAGCGCCCACTAACATTTGCCCTGTGGAATTTCAAGTGGTGCTTTTGGTTCAGCAAATAATAAATACAAATAAATGCAAGTTAATGGTGAAGGTAAGCGAAGAATAATTTCTTGTTTTTATTGACGAGGGACAATAGAAAGGCGACCGTTGAAACTTTCTTTTATTTACCAGGAAATTCTATATAGTTTTTAATTTAACAACTGCTTTTCTAGTTTCAAAATTTCATTATTTAATTAAAATTTTAAAACTTTTTATATTTTCTTCTCCTTTTCAGATTTTGGTTTTATAGCACTAAATGTATTTGGTAAGACGTACCGAATTAATTCAATTAAATTTAATATTTGTAATAAAAATTAAAAATTATATATTAAAGCTGCGTTCATATTTACCAAATATTTGATGAATTAAGCGTAAGAACATTTTCTTTAATATATCGAGTGTATGACCGACGTTAAAAGCCAATACTGGTTAGATATTGATTTTTTTCTCCAAATAGATACACTCCTTTTAAAAAATTGTTTCCTAATATTAAAATAACTAAATCCTAAATGAATGATTACGCTTATGTCATCAAATATTTGAGAGATGCGAACTTTTCTATCAAACAATTAATTTTTTGTATTTTATTCGACGTTACTTTTAATTTAAATTCTTATTTCATGCCTAAAGAATAATTAAAACAAGACTTTTCTATTAAATTAAAGAAGAGAAAAATGTATGTATTTTGAATATGAAAAAAAATCTTCATTTTGGGGTCTCCAATTTTCCTGTTAAGTGGGAAAGATGACATCTGCTGCTGTGTTTGTGCCCACTTAATGACATTTTCCATGACTTTCCAAAAGACTTACGCGTTGCTGTCGTTTATTTTCATTAAGTACTGCACCCTAAGGAAAGATGGAGTCTTTTTTATTCTGGAAATTGTGTGTATAAAATTTAGAAAATTTGCTAGAAACTTCATTTGGTTTGCAAGTTGGATGCGATTGATTATGAATTTTTTTTCTTAATTTGATTTGGTGCAACTTTCGGTGGAATTTTCAGTGATCTGAGACCATTCCTTTTCAAAATTTTTTCTTTACTGGGACAGTTACTCAGGGAATGATCACGAATTCCATACAAGTCGGAGAAATTTGCCACGATCAGCGCGACATCTTTGGATTTGTAGCTTAAGCGTTAACTACTTCAGGCAACAGCAGCCATAATTATGTATGAAGCCTTCTCACTGCTAGTCGCCGTGCAGGTCCTTTCACCAGGAGACAAGTTAAGAGGTTCGCTATCGATCGCAGTTTTCGATTAATATCGATAATTTGGCTTCTGCTCATTCTTTATGAATAAATTTTGCAATTCCGAAGAAAGTTTTAAGGCTTCCATCCCCAATTCGTGATGCAAGCGATTTGTATCCATGACTTACAAATTGAAAAGAAACAAAAAAGCATACTTCTACTTGTACTACCTGTTGCGAGCGACAATTAAACAAGCAAACAAACAAATAAACAGGCCCATATAAACGATTACAACAAGTAGCAACACCAGCAGCAATAACAAAGTTAGCAACAATTGTTGCATATTAAAAACATTTCAGAATAACAATGTTTTACAGTAGTTCTTTAAGGTTTTGTAAAATGCTTTCAGTATTTGTTTTTGTTTTTGTTTTTGTTTTTGCTGTTCTGAATACATTTTGTGCACCACCACACAACAGCGCAGCGCACATTTCAACGAGACATGTTAATGCGAATCCGAAAATTTATTCCATTATGTATTTCAGATATATATTTTTTTGTTTGTTTTTTCTTTTTTGTTTCGTTTCATAAACATACAAACGCGTGTATTTTATACGTACTCGCATTAAAATTGTTGAACAAGATCGATGTGACACATTAGATTGACAATTTAAATGATAAAAATCAAATTGAAAGCAACAAATGCTGAGATTGCAGTCTAATAAACAACAAGAACAAGTGCAACGACAATAACTGACTTTTTTCTTCTTCTTACACTGAATGCGATATTTTCAGATGATTTATTCGATGAATGACATTTTTCCATGGACTTTTTGCCTCCACCCAGCGCAATACGAAAAGAAATCGGAGAGAAATAATAAAAACAAGTTGGCGCCTAATTTGAATGAATTGCACGTGTGTAAAAAGAAAAAGTGAAGAGAATGGGGGGGGGGGGGGGGGGGGGGGGGCTGATCTTTGGAACAGTGTTGGGAAAGGATGTCTTCACCAGATGGTTGAAGTGTATAGACAAGGCAAGGCAAGTGGCACGTTTCATTTTGCATGAGCGTGAAATAATTATGCCGATATATATTTTTTTTATAAGTAATTGGACGGTGGGGTTAGCGCAGAATGAGTTTCGTCGTCGATTTCTTTATCGTGCAGTGCCAACTGGTTAAACATTTTCAGCTTAACTGCAGACTGAAATCACAAGAGATATTCTCAGATCCTCGTTTAATAGAGAATATCGTGGCTGCCAATATCGCTAAAAACTGTGAAACATCAACCAGACGCAATACTAGGCAGTTGATCAGCTAAGAGCCGTTACATGCTCTCAAAGCCACCGGCGAACGGTACGGGGTCTGGATAAATAACTTCTAACTCGCGGAATTGAAAGAGAGGCTCGGTGAAATAGAGATTTCGGCGCGGCGTTACAACCACACGAATACTGGTCGCAAGATCGCCTGAATTATAGAGTGATACAAGTTTAAATCGTAATAAACCATAGTAATATATTCTTGATATCAATGAAACGGTCTTTAATGGATAGAAAATTTTATGACATTAATGTTTAAATATAATTTCGGGCATGTGACCGCCCCTGCTGGCGCAATCTGGGACACCAATTTTCGCAAACAGTAACATTCTGACCATCATCGTTTTTGAAGGCATATGGGCCAATGACTCCCCCAGCCCAGAAAGCGCACCAAACAGTAATTTTCTTTGGATGGAATGGTGGTTTGACAAAAGCTTGTGGATTCTCCTCACTCCCAATGAGACAATTCTGTTTATTTACGTACCCGTTCAAGCAAAAATGGGCTTCATCGGAAAATAAGATTTTGAATGGATGAAGTGCACGATAAGTTTGACGAACAGAACTATTATTTTGAATAAAAATTTCCACAATTTGAACGCGTTACTCTAGTGTAAGTCGATCCATAATAAAATGTCAAAGCAAACTAAACAAAAACCAATTATCAGCTGTTAAATGGATGGTCAAATAAAGCAGTGATGCCAACTCAAAGTTGTATGACTCTATAAAAAACACCCTATACTCTATTTAGTCCCCGTGACTAAACAAAATGAAATCGAAATACAGACAGACGAAGTTTGCTGGAACACGACTATTTGCTTTTCGCCATAAACACAGACAAACATCAATCAATCAAACTCGTCAGTCTGCCTGTTTTAATAATGTTTTTAATGCATTAAAAGTACTAGACGTACTTGCTACACCCTGTAACATAAATATTCAACTTTTATTGACGACATTTCTTGTAACTTCTTGCGGTTGGAAAAAAGGAAATTTGAAATGATTGCAGTTTTAGAAAATATAAATTAAAAAAAAAAACAACCATCTGTCAAATGAATACACTCTTGCAGGCCTCTGCCCTCAGGGTCGGCTGGTGTTATTCGTATCATTCATATTCGTATAATCACAACAAACTGGGGCTGGGGTTTTAATTAAAAAAAAAGAAATGTTTTCTCCATTTCAATTTGTTTTAACTGTTTGTGTGTGTGTGTGTGTATGTGTGTGTGTGGTTGTTAGTTTGTCTGTTTGTTTGTTTTAATTTAAGCAGAATTTTTCTATTCCAATCAGATGGGTTTATCCACTGCCCTGTCAATCAAACCGTTGCAATATTTTGTCACAATAGAGGTGTATCCTTGTCACATTTGTTCTCTAATAAATCACAATTTTATTTTCAAAATTGATTTATTTGCCAACAATCTTAACATGACACTTCTTCTTCTTCTTCAACTAGTGAACAGAAATTGACGGGGAAATTTTGCACATTCGCAAGGAATTTCGCCATGTCGGTTCTTCGAACGGTTGGTTATTAAGAGAGAGAGAGAGAGAGAGAGAAAGAAATAATAAAATAAAGAAAATTATCGAAAACACAATGACAGACAATTCTAGAGAAAATAGTTTGTGGGTGCTTCTGGTAGCAGATTTTCCGCAAGCAAAAATATGTACTCGTTTACGAATTCATTTTTTTTTTATTTATTTATTAAAGCGTTTAAGTCCGTACGTTCAAGTGTAAGTGCCAATTTGGTGACTGTATTTCTTTGTTTGTTTTTCTGCTCGCCCATGGCCAAAGTAAATGTGCTGCTGTGCGGTCTAAAATTAAAATTGAGTATCAACTATTTTTAATTGTTTGGCATTAATACTCTTGAAATAAAATGCCATCACGTTTTGTTTCCAACAACACACCAAAATAAGACTCTTGACATAATTTTTGAAAAGAAAAAAAAAAAAAAGAAGCAAAAATAAAAAAAAGATCTGAATTAACAAAGAACAAGAGAAGCGTTGAATTATAGCGACAGACAGACAACACACTTATGCAAGTGGTGCATTGGAATTATAATCAAGATTTTATGCCCATTTTTTTTTTTTTTGGTAATAAACTTGACCCCAGAGGAAACAACAACACTGATCGTTTATTATACATCTTGACCTGCCGTTTGGAAGACTTCAGAAAAAGGAAAGGGTTATCAATTGACATGCGTTTTCCTACGTTTGTTCCACGGTGCAGTTTGCAAATGAATTGTAGTTGAAATTTTATAGAATTTTTAAGCTACTTTTTAAAAACTGACAAAGTGAAGGACAAAAAACTGAAATTCTGCCACGTTCCAGGGAATTTAAAAAAACTTATATTTTATTAATATATATTTTTTGTGAATTTTACGGATTTTCTGGTAAATTTTTTTTAATAAAAAAATTACTAGATTTTTTATTTAATGAACTACTGAAAAGTCTTGTCCAAGCAAATTTAAAGAAATTTTAATTTGATTGATATTTAGATATTTTAAAAAATTTTTTTGAATATTTTTATAAATATTTTTTAATAATAAATTATAAGATTTTTTTACTTTGGAAACAACTCAATAAAACTGAATAAAATGGAATAAAAATTTGAAATTCAGCCACATCCAGGGATATTTAAAAAAATTTCATTTATTATAGATATTTTGTTTGGAAATTTTATGGACTTTTTTTGCAAATTTTTTTATCAATAAATTATAAGATTTTTTATTTTAAATTTTCAAAAATTTTATTGGATTTTTTACAAAATTTGTTTAAACTAAATTTGTTAGTTTTCGAAAAACTAACAAATTAGATAATAAAAAAAAGAAATTCAGCCACATCCAAGGATATTTAAATAAATTAAATTTTTCTGATATATTTTTTTGAAAATGTTAACTTTTTTTGTAAATTTTTTTATCAATAAATTATAAGATTTTTTAAAATTATAAACTACTGACTAAGTCTTGTCCAAGCAAATTTTAATATATTCTAATTTGATTGATATTTTTTGAATTTTTATTGAATATTTTTTGTAAATTTTTTGTAAATTTTTTTTGTTAATAAATTATAAGCTTCCTTATTTTGGAAAAAAACTGACAAATTAGATAATAATAAAATTTGAAACTCAGCCACGTCCAAGGATATTTAAAAATTTGTAAATTTTAAAAATTCTAATTTTATTGATAAATTTTTTGAAATTTTGTGCACTTTTTTATCAAGTTTCTTATGCATAAATTATAACAACTTTTTATTTTATAAACTATTTACAAAGTTTTGCCCAAGCAAATTTTAAAAAACTTTATTTTTATAGATATTTTTTTGGAAATTTTATTGAACTTTTTCTTATAAATTTTTGAATTAATAAATTATTTTGAAAAAAAAACTGAAAAAGTGGAGAATAAAAGTTTTGAAATGCAGCCATGCCCCAGCAAATTTTAAGAAATTTAATTTTTATAGATATTTTTTTTGGAAATTTTATTGAATTTTTTTTTTATAAATTAGTTAATAATAAAAACTGATATACTGCCACGCCCAAGGATATTACAAAAATTTATTTTTTATTGATAACTTTTCTTTAGAAATTTCATGCACATTTTTATAAATTTTTCTATTTACAAATTATAAGATTCTTTATTTTGAAAACAGCTGATAAAGTGGAGGATACAAAATTGAAATTCAGCCATGTACAGGCAAATTTAAAAAAATTTTATTTTTATTGAAACTTTCTTTTTGTGAATTTTATGGATTTTTTCTAAATTATTAAATTAAAAGACTTTTTAGTTTGGAAAATAAGAAAAACGTGGAGGATAGAAAGCTGAAATTTAGCCACGTCCAGGGAAATAAAAAAAATTTTTTGCAAATTTGCTGCACTTTTTTGATAAAATTTTTAAATTAATAAAGTATAAGATTTTTTGTTTTAGAAACTTGTGAAAGAGTGGAAGATAAAAAAATAAAAATTTAGCCGTATCCAGGTAAATTTTTTAAAATATTATTTTTTTGTGAATTCTTTTTTCAAATTTTCAAATTAATAAATTACAACCCATTTTTATTTTAGAAACTAGTGAAAGAGTGAAGGATAAAAAACTAAAATGCAGTCAAGTCCAAGGGAAAAAAAATTAATTTTTTATTGATGTTTTTTGGAAATTTTCTGCACTTTTTTATCTATTTTTTTTATAAACAAATTTTAAGATTCTTATTTTAGAAACTACGAACAAAGTGGAGGATAAAATATTAAAATTCAGCCGTGTCCAGGGAAATTTAAAAAAATTTTATGTTTATTAATTTTTTTTTATTTTACGGATTTTTTTTCGTAAATTTTTTAATTAATAAATTACAACCTTTTTGATTTTAGAAACTAGTGAAAGAGTGAAGGATAAGAAACTAAAATTCAGTCAAGTTCAAGAAAATTAAAAAAAATAAATTTTTTATTGATGTTTTTTGGAAATTGTCTACACTTTTTTATCTATTTTTTTTATAAACAAATTTTAAGATTCTTATTTTAGAAACTATTGATAGAGGGGACGGTAGAAAACTGAAATTCAGTCACGTCAGAAAACTGAAATTCAGTCACGTCCAGGGAAACTTTAAAAAGTTAATTTTTCATTGATATTTTGTTGGAAATTTTCTGCACGTTTTTTACAAATTCTTTTAAATTAATATATTATAAGATTTTTATTTTAAAAACCACATAATAGCAAATTTAAAAATTTTTAGTTTGTTTGATATTTTTTTTTGTGTGTGAATCTTATAGATTTTTTATAAATTTCGTACTCAATAAATTACAACCTTTTTTATTTTGAAAACAACTGACGAAGTGGAGGATAAGAACTAAAATTCAGCCTTGTCCTAGAAAATTTTTTAAAATATAAATTTTAATTTTTTATAATTTTTTTTTAAATAAATGAAGGCTTGTGAAACTCTTCTTGTTTGTTAATAATTTTTTATAACAGAAAATATATGGAACAAGATCCTGCTCCAATGCCAATTACTCTACAGACAACTGGTGTCTACTTATTTCGTTTCGTTGTTATTTGAAATAATTGTTAACCCACAACTCTCGAACTGCTCAATACAGTCACTTTCTTTCCCACCATTGATTTGACTGGTGTTGCTGTTGTTGTTATTGTTGTTATTAGAAAATAATTTATTACAATTAGAATTTTTCTAAGTATCAGATATATGTGTTTGTGTGTGTGTGCATGTTCAGCCGAGTGATCGCCAACTAATCAACAGGCAAGTCAGCTAAATAACACCAATCAGCCAGCCAACCGACGAGGCAGTGATGCATTCATTCATTCATGCATTCACGCATTCTTTCACTCATTCCGTTTGCGTTCGGTTCCGTTCACACTTTGTCAACAGCAAACTAATGAGGACTAGATGAAAAGTTGCTGTTTTTGTTATTGATGCTGTTGCTGTTGGGCTTGCATGCTGCGTGTCAATTGCGATTTGTTTGTTGTTGTTGCTGTTATTATTATTATTATTATTGTTATTATGTGGCGACTTTTAGCTAATAAAAAAAAAAATAAAAAAAGAAACACAAAACTGGCAACATCAGCAACAACAAAACTGGCCAGAATACAAAACAGTCAGTGTGTGTGTGTAAAACTCAAGCAACGGGAGCTCCAACAAGCGATCGGCCCACCGACCGAACGATCCTACAAGCGATCGAAGCAACGAAATAGTGTGTCTGTATCGGAAATGCCAAAAACATTAAAGAACCACTTTTAAAATATATTCCGGGCCAAGTAAACAATTTTTTTATTTAGATGAATAAAAGTTAAAATTAAATAAAGAACACAAGCCTGATTTTACTTTTTAAATTCTAAAGTTTAAAATAATAAAAAAAACAACAATTTCACAGGCGGTGCATTGAACGACTGAAAGATGCCTTGCAAATATTTTTCCATTGATTGTTCATGCATTTAACCCTGAATGGTTACTATTTATTTTAGTACATTAAGATTCGTTGAATAGAATAACAACTTTTAAAAATAGTTCTAAGTTTTGGTTAGGTTTTTTATTATAAAAAATAATTTAAGAAATATTAAATTCAACAAAAAACTTTTTTCTCTCTTAAAATGCGGTACGAATTGGAGCAACATAAAGGAGTTATATCGGATGTTTTTTATAGAGTGATACAAGTTTAAATCATAATGAAACATAGTAATATAACTTTGATATCAATGAAACGGTCTTTGATGGATAGAAAATTTTATGACATTAATGTTTAAATCTGATTTCGGTCATGTGGCTGCCACGGCTGGTGCGTACAATGCGCAATCTGGAACACCAATTTTCACAAACTTTTCGCAGCGATTTGAGGCCGTATCTCGCCGATAACTCTTCGAATGTTGATTTCCAGGCGTTGAATAGTTTGTGGTTCATCGACGTACACAAGTGACTTTACATAACCCCAAAAGAAAATAGTCCAATGGGGTTAAATCACATGATCTTGGGGGCCAATTAATTGGGCCATTTCATGGAATTATTTTTTCGTCAAAAGTTTCCTTGAGTAAATCAATTGTAGCGCCCGCTGTGTGGCATGTGGCTCCGTCCTGTTGGAACCACATATCAGCAAGATTAATGCCACGTAATTGACGTCCGAAAAGATTTCGAGTCATGTTCCTTTACCCTTCACCATTGACAGTAACATTCCGACCATCATCGTTTTTGAAGACATATGGGCCAATGACTCCCTCCGCCAGCCCATAAAGCGCACCAAACAGTAAAAGCAAAAGTCTGTTTATTTACGTGCCCATTCAACCAGAAATGGGCTTCATCGGCAAATAAAATTTTGAATGGACGAACAGAACCATTATTTTGATTAAAAATTTTCACAATTTAAACGCTTTGCTCTGGTGTAAGTCGATCCATAATGAAATGTCAAAGGAAACTAAACAAAAAGCATTTATCGGCTGTTAAATTGGTGGTCAAATAAAGCAGTGATGCCAACTCAAAGTTGTATCACTCTATATAAAACACTCGATATGATGAAGAGTAAATGAACTTTGTCGATTCGATGAACAGTAACCATCCAGGGTTAATTAAGAAAATATACCATCATAGAAGCCCAGCTTGGTTACACAAGTTTTTCAATGGAACGGTTTCAGCGTTTAACTCACCAGTAGAGATTGTAATGACGTCTTATTTCTTATATAGATTCTTATTCCGTAACTCTCAGACAAGAATTGCTGAAACAAAAACTTTTAAATTTTGAACCGATCCTAATCGAACCGTTAATAAACCTTAAATGTCCCGTAACTATTTTGTAGGGATCTATTGAGAAACAGATCTTGAGGAGGCAGAGTGGCTTGAAGCGCATGCAAGCATTTTTTATTTCTTATTTATTATTCTTTCTTTTTTTTCGTTTTTGCAACAGTGGCGGTCGTTTGTTGACGTTAACGGCGTCAATGTCTGGCATGAGAATTTGTTTGTTGAACGAAGCAAAAAAAAAAAAACAAAAAAAAAACAAAAAAACAAATAAGAGCCAAAAACAATGAATTGCGTTGTACCTCTTGTTGTAGTCGGAGTTAAACCCTTAACCAATCATCTAAAACTATATGGATTGTAGCAACACGGTGTTGTACAATTTAAGTGAGTCATGCATCACCCAAAGTTCATAAAACAACAAACAGCAACAACAAACAGGCATACAAAAAAACCTTAAATTATACATACTTTAACTGCCACAATTGCCACAGCTCCGGCTACAGCCGTGAACAAATAAATAAAAACTGCAAACAAAACTGAACATTAAAAGAAACCACAATAAAAAAAAAACAAGAAAAGAAATTAAAAAAACTTCTATTCCACACATAAAAAATTCCTTCTGGAACAAAAGTATTGCAAAATAAGGAGAAAAAAAAATTATATGAAACACTATTATCGAATTGTAGTGGCTCTTAACGTGCAACTAAAATGGGCAGGCGAAGAAGAGCCAGCAACAATAACAGCCCAACAACAAATACAACAAAGTGTGACCAGTGTTTGTATGGTTGTACGGATTGTTCGTTGGTTCGTTGGTTGGTCATCGAAAAATTGCAACTTGACGATGGTCTAGCAAAAGTTTGAAGTGCAATTTGGAGAACTTAAATAAACAAACTAAAATTGAACAACTGAAACACAACATCAACACAAAATAAATTCTAAAAGTCCTACAGCCCCAGGAATGTTTGTTTAATTGCCTGCTGCCAACCAAGCAAATATTCGGATGATAAAATTAACACTCAGAAAAATGTTGTTAGTAAAAATGAGCGCTGGTTGCCCTTTTTGGTTTGGTTTTTGAGCCGAAATTTGCTTTCAATATAATTTCAATGGTGCTGATGCTTTTATTTTGTCCAAATTGTTTTAAAAATTAAAACTGATCATGAAGGGGTTTTAACCAGCTTTAGGAGTTTTATATAGGGTGTTTCTTTATAGAGTGATACAACTTTGAGTTGGCATCACTGCTTTATTTGACCACCCATTTAACAGCTGATAGTTGCCTTTTATTTAGTTTGCTTTGACATTTTATTATGGATCGACTTACAGCAGAGCAACGCATGCGAATTGTGGAAATTTTTAATCAAAATAATGGTCCTTTTCGTCAAACGTATCGTGCACTTCGTCCATTCAAAATTTTATTTTCCGATGAAGCCCATTTCTGGTTGAATGGTTACGTAAATAAACAGAATTGTCGAATTTGGAGTGAAGAGAATCCACAAGCTTTTGTCAAAACACGCTCTATGGGCTGGGGGAGTCATTGGCCCATATGCCTTCAAAAACGATGATGGTCAGAATGTTACTGTTTGTGAAAATTGGTTTTCCAGATTGCGCTTTATACGCGCCAGCCGTGGCGGCCACATGGCCGAAATCATACTTAAACATTAATGTCATACAATTTTCTATCCAATAGAGACCGTTTCATTGGTATCAAAAATATATTACTATGGTTTATTACGATTTAAACTTGTATCACTATAGAAAAAACGCCCTTTATATTTTCGATTTGTAGAGGTATAATTTTTCTTTATCATCCATTTCCGCCTGATGCGTTTTTTGACGACGCTTCTTTCAATGATTTAGTGTAAAATAAAGCAAATATAATGCTTAATAAATTTAAAATGATCTATTAGGGTTTCTGAAAGGTTTTTTTAAATAATTAAATATCGTATCGTTTACACAGAAAATATATTAAAATCGTGTTTTAGAATGTTCGAAATGTTATTGGGAGTGGGGGACAGTATAACCAATTAGTGCAAGTATCGTGACTACAGAAGAAGGAAATTGGGATTTTCGAAATCTCTTTTAGGAATTAGGGAGTGTAAAATATATTTAAGCATGTGATCTAGAAATGTTGGGAGCGTTATTTTATAAGATGGGCAATTATGGAAAATATAATAATAAGACATTTATAAAACTCCTTTGCTATGAATTTTTCAAATGTTTTTAATCCTGGTAATTAAAAATATATTAATTTTAGTATTTTATTCGACCTTGTTTTTTAACTTAAAATATATATTAAGCGTTTTGGAAAGTTTGTTTTTTTTTAATATGTATTGTAAATGCAGAATGTATTTAAAATCCCCGCAGGGGACTTTGGAAAAGTTTTTTGGAATTTGATATATTTCTAGGAAAGTCTAAAAAATGGAAAATGACTTAAAAATACCATGTTAAGATTAAATCGTTTTGAAGTATTTGGATCAAGTAGGGTAAATACCAGGACTAAAACATTTATTAAGATCCCACCCCATCAATTATGATGCGAGTAAATGAAGGGAAAGCATTATTTTAAAAATTATGTGGGATTTTTTTCCAAATGCAGTCGTCCCCCGTTTTATAACTGTGGATGGAATACCAATTTTTCCTTTTAAATCTACCCACCATCTTAAAGTTTAACGCTGTTATTCATATATCATTATTAAAAATTAAAGTTGCTTTAAAGTAGGGATTTTATATGGTTAAACATCCCTTAAAGCATTAATTAACTTTAACAATCGTTTGTGAATAAGAACGTAAAGCTGTTGTAATATTAAGTTTATTGAGAAAGGAAAAAGGAGCAACTTTGTATGTCGAAATCCTTTTAAAGTTAAAAAGAAACTTTTTTGACATGTTACTTTACTGTCCTCTTTCTTCGGGTGTAACAACTTGACTAAACGGTTGCACACACACACACACACACACGAACGTGCATGTGGCAAGAGCAAGTTCATAAACAATAAACAAACAGCCAAACCTTCATGCATGCACACCGACACATAAACACGTACGATTTTTATCGGCCAAGTCCCGCATGTGCTTAAAGAAAAAAGTTACAAACGATCTACTGTTAAAAGATCGTAGGATTTATCAGCGGCAGCGGCAGCAGCAGCAGCAGCAGCAACATTAACTACGACAGGCGGCAGGCTGTAACTACACAATTGTTCATTCATGCGATACGTTCCGATACGATACCAATTCACTTAGTACTCTCGCATTCGCATCCGTCAGTCAGTCTACACTGAAGTATGTATGTAAGTCAGTCACTCAGTCATGACCATGTTAAGATGTGGTTTAACGAAACAAAAAAAAAAAAAACAAATTCTTTATAAAATAAGAAAAAAATGTAACTCAAAGATAAGATGTTAACATGGCCAAACGTTAACAAATAAAAAAGAGAGAGAGAGAAAAAAACTATTCAACAATTTTGTCATGATATTGACGTTTTTTGTTTTTTGTTGTGTCTGGTGTTGTTACAAAAGCCATGTATTCGTTTCGTATTTAGAAAAAAAGTAATTAAATTAATGAAAATAGACAAGAAATGGCTTAACGTAACGAAAACTAGCAGAGTATGAAGAAACATTTTTTAAAGTATTATTTTTTTCCCTTAGATAACAAAAGTTTAATAGTTTTTTGATATTTAAGCTTGAACTTTGATCGGCATTAAAAAACAGGATTAAAATAAATAAAATAAAAACCAGCGATTTGAATTTTTATAATTTTAGAATTATTTTCAGAGCTCGAAAACATGTTGCAGAGCTGCAAACAAACAGCGGCACTCAAAAATTAAGAGAAGACACAATTTTCTATTTTATAAATTCATCTTTTAAACGATAAGAATGCATAAACTCGGCCCTAATCAATTTCCATTAATGGTTATTCCCAAAAATTTGCTTATGGCCATATAACTAAACACACATATTCTCATTCTGCATTTACACTTTAAAACATTTCAAGTTGAAAAGAAAAAATAGTTCAAAAGAAAATTTGCAAAAGTTTCCAAATTTTATTCATGATCATGATGATCTATACGATCATCATCTACACGATTCTGTAGATGGAGATCGTTATTAAATTTTTTTGTTATTAATTTCTTTAGAAAATAAAACGTTTGAAAAATATCTTCTTTTCTAACAATTTAGCCTTTAATTTGAAACTATATTTTCTAAAATAAAAATTTTTTTTTGTATAATTGATCATAACAAAGTTTTGTAAAAAAATAGCAAAGGAAAAAATTCTATTAGCGGCCGCATTGAATCTTAAGCACCCTTCACTGACGTACATCTGCTACTTCTATGTATCAAAACGAGTTGCAATTATCCAACCCTGCAAACGTCTTTTTAATTTTAATTAATACTTAATATAAATCAAATTCTTCCTAAGGTCAAAGATTGGCTTAATAAAAAAATACTATATAGGGTGTTTTTTATAGAGTGATACAAGTTTAAATCGTAATAAACCATGGTAATATATTTTCGATATCAATGAAATGGTCTTTGTTGGATAGAAAATTTTATGACATTAATGTTTAAATATGATTTCGGCCATGTCGCCGCCAGGGCTGGCGCGTACGAGGCGCAATCTGGAACACCAATTTTCACAAACAGTAACATTCTGACCATCATCGTTTTAGAAGACATATGGGCCAATGACTCCCTCCGCCAGCCCATAAAGCGCACCAAACAGTAATTTTCTGTGGATGTCATGCTGTTTCGACAAAAGTAAAAGTCTGTTTATTTACGTGCCCATTCAACCATCGGAAAATAAGATTTTAAATGGACGAAGTGCGCGAAAAGTTTGACGAACAGAACCATTATTTTGATTAAAAATTTTCACAATTTGCACGCGTTGCTCTGGCGTAAGGCGGTCCACAATGAAATGTCAAAGCAAACTTAACAAAAAGCATTTATCGGCTGTTAAATGGGTGGTCGTATATAGCAGTGATGCCAACTCAAAGTTGTATCACTCTATAAAAAACACCCTATATAAGTAAATAAAAATTTGCATTTCCAGCTCTGCAACTGCATTTTAAATTTCCCTGATTTTCCATAAGAAATATATTTCCGACTATTTCCAATACGTCCATCCAAGGCCGCAGTCCTGGAAAAATCTATTTCACATACAGACAGACAAACAGTCGGACATCGTTTATTCGATTCGCCTGTTCATAACGACCCCAAAAATATATACACTTTGTGAGATCGCCTATTCTTAATACCGTGCAAACGGCACACGGAACGACAAGCTTTTTTCATACCCATTTTTGGTGAAGGGTACAATAAACAATTAAATATATTTTTCACAATTAAACTCGTATTGGGTGGAAAATGATCAATTAAAAGTTATTGGCCTGTCCCCCCTCTCCGCCGCCACACATGAATTCGCAATGAAATTTATTGAATGCTAATCAAATAAAAAAAATAAATAAATAAATAAATTTTATATTTAAATTAAAATAAAACTATTCTTTATCTGAACAAATTGTTCAGTGGCAGAGTGTTTGCAAATTATATTTAATTTGAATTACTGATCTAAACAAATACGAGTAAAATTTATGATTTTTTAATGCAAATAATGGAAGGAAAAAATGAGCAATAAAATATTTTATGGCGAAAAAAAGTTATAATAATAATAAAAAAAAACAAATACAAAGTAACATAATTTTAAGCACAACAATAACAACAAAGAGGCTGCGGGATATGGAGCGTTAACAATTGTTTAAAGCTCAACGTCAATTTGTTAAGAAATAATTCGTTAAGAACTAATTAATTTGAAGAGTTTCTAATAGAATCGTTTTTAGCATCAACTAAGTAAAAGCGCTATATTCGGCTGTGCCGAATCTTATATACCTTTCACCAACGTATGTACGTCTGGCGTTACATATAATTTTAGGTACCAACTTTTTGTTCTTTTTAAGTTAGAAAATAGTTTTAGTTAACAGAAAAAAAAACAACAACTTTTATGAATGAAAAAATGAGTTTCCCACCCCTGGAAACGAAATTTTAATATTTTTAATGCAATTCTTCATGATGTATAGAACGGTTTTACATAAGAAGAACTTGAAATTTTTAAACATTTTAGTTTTTACATGTACTACAAAATACTGAATGTGCCAACAAAAAAAAAATTATTTCCCATCCCTGAAAAAAATTTCAATATTTTTCAGGTTTTAATAGACCATTGAGGCTTTCCAAAGCATGAAATAGATTAAATTTACTAACAAACTAAAATTTAATTGATTTTTGGTATTAATTTTGCATCGAGAAATAGGTTTAAGCTCCCCAGCTCTGGAATAGAATTTCAATACCACTTTATTTAAGTTAATTTCCAAGCCATCAGTTCAAGAACGAAGTCTCTAGCTCTTCTGAGGGCTTGGGAAAGCCGATTTCACCTACAGACAGATGGACAGATGGACAGACGGACGGACAGACGGACGGACATCGCTCAATCGTCAGCGTTATTCATAAGAATCCAGAATATATACTCGTATACTTTATGGGGGTCCCATATTAATATCGAAGAAATTGAACGTGGAATGACAAACCTTTTCTTATTTTGTTGTGAAGCGTATAATTAATATTTTCTGAAATTGTTTTTTAAATATTAATTTAATTCAAAAATAATTTTGAAAACGATATTATTGAAATTACACACGGACAGACAACCCGTAGAAAACTTTTAATCGCGAAAAATTATTATCACTTGAATTGGCCATTTGAAAGACTGAACCAAAAGCCATGAATTTTTCAACAAAAAAGTCATGAGGCCCATTTTCAATTGGCCGCAACGTCTTAATGATTTAACGCCATTCTTGGAGGCCATTTGAAAGACCGGGCTGACGAGAACAAACCACAAACAATTGAAACTTTGAAAGAGGAAATTTGAAGAGATAAACGAAGTTCTGTTGCCAAAATTTTGTAAAAAGACCGGACGTTTGTCGAAGTGCCAGCGATAAACATTTGCCCGACGTCATATCCTATTATTATTTCCCAGACATCTACTTTCCACTGACATCTACAAAACTGAAATTGTCAAAAATAAAGTGCGGTTTCAAGCGAATTTACTTCCTAACCTCAAATTTGCCCAACCTTCACTAGACACTTTGCGAAATACTTTTATTTTATGCTTTGGAAAAAATACCACAAAATATGCTGAATTGGCAACACTGCTGGGCGCTTTAATTAAACACTAAACGTTTTTCAAGAATTGATTGATTAAATTTAATTGCAGTCGTATAGAAACTTGAGAATGTGTTGCAATTGCAGACATATTTTTGCATGCATCGTCATGAATACGAGTATTAAAACGTTTTTATGGTCGATTGTTATGCCATCATGAGTGAAATAAAGTCAAGCTTAGCGCCATGTTATTTATAAATGTGCGCAATAACAACAATGGCAACAACAGGAATAATAATAACAATAAATTAAAGACTTAAAAATGCGATAATTTGCGCAGGTAACGACAATTATAATGAATTGTTGATTTGGCTGAAAGAAAAAAATAATTCTAATACACACAGCAAATTTAAATGCTGTCAATATTATTAATATTATGAATTAAGATCAAAATGAATCGGCAGCCTCAATAACATCGTTTCCGAAATTAACAGTTTATATTTTGTAAAACCCACTGCCAGGTGAACCTATTTAATAATGTTTTCTGTTACTGAAATTTTCCCATATCTGTTACATCTTTTAATGTAAAGACTCAAATATAAATTTTAAGAAAATTTGCAACAGAGATATTTTATCATGGAAATAAGAAATCTTATGTAAAATATGCCGCATATTTTTGTGGTACATTTTTCAGTATCTCATCGTCCACCAATTATAATAAAATATATATCGTTTGAAAGGTATTTTTAAGTAAATAAGCACAATATAAATATTTATAACCAAACTTCTTGAAATAAAGTTGTTAAGAAACGTTTAAAAGTTGTTTGGAGTGCAACAACAAAATCTCTCCAGTTGTCTTGTTGTTTCTACCCACAAAATACATGTACACACACTTTTTAGTCGCTGGTGTAAACAGAAATATATATAATAAGTTATGAAACCTTTTTTCTTATATGTAGATCGGTAGTGCAAACTTGAGTGTAGAATTACAAATACAAACGTACAAATAAAACGTTTTTTTTTTTAATTTAAAAGTTAAGAACCATCCAACCTATTCTATAGGGTGTTTTTTATAGAGTGATACAAGTTTAAATCATAATGAAACATAGTAATATATTTTTGATATCAATGAAATGGTCTTTATTGGATAGAAAATCTTATGACATTAATGCTTAAATATGATTTCGGTCATGTGGCCGCTACGGCTGGTGCGTACAAGCCGCAATCTGGAACACCAATTTTCACAAACTTTTCGCAGCAATTTGAGGCCGGTAACTCTTCGAATGTTGATTTCCAGGTGTTCAATTGTTTGTGGTTCATCGTTGTACACAAGTGACTTTACATAACCCCAAAGAAAATAATGCAATGGGGTTAAATGACACGATATAAGGGGCCAATTAATTGGGCCATTTCGTGAAATTATTTTTTCGTCAAAAGTTTCCTTGAGCAAATCAATTTTAGCGCCCGCTGTGTGGCATGTGGCTCCGTCCTGTTGGAACCACATATCAGCGAGATTAATGCCACGTAATTGAGGTACGAAAAAATTTCGAATCATGTTTCTATACCGTTCTCCATTGACATTTTTGTTTTTGAAGACATGTGGGCCAATGACTCTCTCCGCCAGCCCATAAAGCGCACCAAACAAAAATTTTCTGTGGATGTAATGGAGTTTCGACAAAAGCTTGTGGATTCTCCTCACTCCAAATGCGACAATTCTGTTTATTTACCCATTCAACCAAAAATGGCCTTTATCGGAAACTAAAATTTTGAATGGACGAAGTGCACGATAAGTTTGACGAACAGAACCACTATTTTGATTAACAATTTCCACAATTTGCACGCGTTACTCTGGTGTAAGTCGATCTGAAATTAAATGTCAAAGCAAACTAAACAAAAGGCAACTATCAGCTGTTAAATGGGTGGTCAAATAAAACGGTGATGCCAACTCAAAGTTGTATCACTCTATAGAAAACACTCTATATGTAGATCGGTAGTCCAAACTTGAGGGTAGAATTACAAATACGTGCGTACAATTAAGACTTTTTTTTTTAAATTTAAATGTTAAGTGTTCGACTTCGGGCCATTTAATGTATTCTAGTAATAATTTCTTAGTTCCCTTTATGCTGTCCAGGTATTAAGTAACTATGCACAGTGGGTGGATTTCGAGAATAAAGTGGTAATAGTTGTGCAGCTTCTAGACGATAGTACTGCCTGTAAAATAATTTGTCTGAACTTGAGTTTAGGAGATATTTGAGCTAAAAATTAAAAAAAAGTTCATCAAGTTGCTGGGAGTCTATGACACCGTACGAAGTCAAATCAATTTTGATAAGCAGTGCAATTAAATCTAGTCATTACAATTTAAAATTTTGTATTAAAAATAATTATAAAACACTAAAGAAATGTTGGGTTAAAGAGTGGGAGAGCAAATGATAGAATTAAAAATTTAATTGACTTATTTATCCAGCTGCTGGCTGCAGTTTCATTTACCATCGCTTAAGATCGATTGATGTTTGTTGATAATTTCATAAATTAAGAAAATATTATTTGTGTATTTCTGCGGAGATATCATCGAACTATAACAATCAATTACATGCAGCAGAATGCGAACAGGGTTTTACTATAGTGGAGAAAATTTTCAGAAGAGAAAATAAATGATAAACGATTTGCCATCGCCAAACCTGCAGACTTGAACACCAGATTTTAGCAGTGTGTTGCACTTTTACTGAAACACCCTGTTGTATACTAAAGTAAAAGCAATTAATTTGATATATTTATGATGAAGCGTCAAATTATCAAATACACTTGTAAACAATATAATAATTAATATATTCTTTAAAGATTTGCTACTGCTGTTGTAAGTGGCTGGTTGGTTGTTGCAATTGTATTGTTTGAGTTGTATTCACACTGGCAATTCGCTCATGCCAACATAAACGACAAGGAAATAAGTCGTGATTGAACGACTTTTGCTATGGAGAATAAAACACTGGGCAACAAAATGATTTTTTTTTGGTCGTTATATGACACTTGATTAGCATCATATATAATTTATAATAAATTTTAGCAAAACTATTTCCAGAGCAGATATTAAATTAATAATAATTTTGAGTATAAGATCTTTTCGAAATATTATTTTATTCACAGAATTTTCAATATAATTTTCTTTTCAATTATCACAACAAATTTCATAAAATATATTATGAAATATAATTCTTGTTGCACCGTGTTTGCTGTGAGCTTTTATTGACAGTATTAATTTTTTGCTCGTATTGAAAATTGCCATTAAAACAGTTTATAATTGCATTTTATAATTAAATATCACTAATTATGTTTAAGCTCGCATTAATTATTATAACAATTAATTGATTGGCTTGATTATTTCAATACGTATCTAATTTGAAATGTTCGAATGAACGAGTACGTGGGTAATTTAAAAAGTCAGTTTTAGTAAATGTTGGCTGATATATAAGAAAATTTATTTGATTTGTTTTAATTTTAATAACTCAAAAATATTATAAATTTTACATAAAAAAAGATAAGGAACGAAATATGTTATTCAAAGGACATGAGTCCTTTTTCCAATTGTTGGAAAGAAAATCGTGCTGAATTACAATATTTAAATTGTTTTTTCTAGTACAAGAAGGATGCTAAAAGTGAAAGTGGAAAAACAAGTCCGTTTTCGGGGATGTATATCATGTGAAACTATTATACACACCACGTATATTGTGGTACATTTTTAACAACCCTATTATCCTTTAATATTGATGAAACAGATATTATTTGAAAGGTATTTTTATATAGATAAGCACAGTATAAATATTTCTCTATGATAAGTTCTTGGAATGAATTTTTTATAAAAACATTTCAAATATGTTTGAACCATAAAATCATTTTTTCGAAATCTTACAACCAGTCCCTATATATGAGTCCACTAAAACCAATAAATCTGAAAGCTAAAACTAAACAGATCTGTATATAATGATAGTAAAGATTAAGCTCAGAATTATTATTTCGAGTCAAGTTCGAAACAATATCAATCACAAATAATTTACAATTTATTTTTAATAAAATTTTTTTATTAAGAGAGGAATATTTTTGCACAATATTTATTGTATTCAATACTAGTTTCAATAAAAACTTTTAAGTGTTCCACTCTAAATGAAAAAACAATCGAGTCCAAATACGAACGAATTTAAAATGATTTGTAAATTCGTGGTTTTGTTTCAGTTTGGCCTTCAACACTTTTATTCAAATTCATCTTGTCAAATTTAATTTATTTTTCAAAAACAACAACAAAATAATGGACGATGGCTGGCGAAGGTACTTAACTCACGATCAATAGATTTTGCATTTGAATTTTAATAATAATTTTTCTCTACATGACTTTTTCAAGATGAATAGTTTTTTTTTAATGAAAATTGTAAATTATTTGTTAATATTTTTATTATAAATAATAGCACTTAAAAATCAGCAATAATAATAATGATTATATATATTCTTTTGTTTCTCTAGTACACAAAACAACTCTTCCCACACATCGAAATGGCAAAATTTATTTAAATTTAATATGATCATTAGAAAATATAAATTTTTGTTTCTTTTTTATCTGCTATTTTCCTAAAACCCAGAGTTTTTTTTTGTATCATTTCGATATGAAAAAGCGAAAAAAAACACACACAAAAATGAAGACGGCCGAGTTGCTGATGAAAACAAATCTGAAAACTTAAGGATTAATATCAATTGAAACTTATTGAACTCGTGATAATTCACACCGCTGCGATGCTTAAGTGGAAATTACATAAAAGGCCAGTCATTTAAAAGACTGAAAACTTTTGGTTAAGACTAAAAAAAATATATTAGAAAATTGGTAAATTTTGAAAGAAAAATATATCCGAAACAAAGAAAAATTTTGAAGGCGAAGATGGGAAACTCAAACTTATTTTTGATATAGAAAATCAACTACATAAAATGAATTCTTATCTTGTTGTTAATAAAATTTATTTGACAAATCAGGCTGAGTCAAATTGTTAGTAAGATCAAATCATATCAAAAGGACAATTCCAGGGTTGGACAATTGAAAGTTTTTTTTATTTATTTTCGTATGAAAGTTCCAACTTTAAAACCTTTTTATTTTTCTTTATCAATTAAATAAATTATGTGTTTTAAGCATTAAACACAATAACGACAGCTACACGAACACCGACTACAAATGTCGTTGGCTACAATCGTCGCCTTGTAGTCAGCTACTTAATTATTTTTATAACGACACCACCAAATCAATAAATGTTGTTTGTAATAGAATTCTCTTCATACACCAGTGTAGCCGCTTTCATATATTTAACACTCTTAAATAGTGTTATTCCAATAAAATATATTTAAAGTCCACAGTACATGACAAGAAATCATTTCATTAGCTTGGGGATATAGTTTGTTGTTTCTTATTGTATAAGAAAACAGCATATTTTGAAGTTTAATATATTGAATTTATTTATATTATGCTGGCAACATTGCATCTACTCATTGTCGCTCACCAAAATAGAAATGAATTTAATTTGGCTACAACCACAAAAACAGCATGGACAACAACCCATAGCCGTGTTGTCTGTAGTAGTAAAAATAATCAGTCTCATACACGCACATGTATTCTATATTTAATAAGTTGTAGTCTGTAGTCTGCTGTCGTTATTGTGCTTAATGCTTTAGAAAGAAATTTATTGAAAAAGACAACTCCAGAGCTGGAGTGTAAGACTAATTGATTTCTTTGGTAGTCAAATATATTTTATATTTAAGAAATAAATATATAAATATCGAAAATCGGAATCGAAAAGATCAGGATTGGATTTTAAACTGATTTTTTCGGTTATAAGATCAACTATTTTTTCATAACACCCCAATCAATCGCACGTGACATATAATATTTGGAAACAGACTCGATTTCAATTTTTTTTAAGCGAAAGAACAAAAATTAAAGGCGACAATATTGTGCAGAAACTATGAGAGGAGGAGATTTGTTGAGAGTACAAATAAAGAGAGTTGAGAAGATAGAGAAGTTTTTTTTTAGTTTTGTGTAAATGTATAAATACACTAGGCATATTGTGGTACATATTTAGGTACTTTAGCGTCCTTCAATATTGATGAAATAGATATTGTTTGAAAGGTTTTTTTATGTAGATAAGCACAATATATATATATATATATATATATATATATATATGCATATATTCTTATGATATTACAAGTTCTTAGCATTAGTTTTACTTCGCCAGTTCACAATTTTCGCTACGTACGATAATGTTTCTTATAAATTAATTTCACTTAAAATTGGCGCAGTATTCATATACGATCTGGCCGTCAGTTTCACTTTATTCCATATTGATCCAGCAGTCCAAAGGGTTCACAAAAGGTCTTGAGTTATATAATGGAAAGATATACATCTGGATTAAAGTCTAAAGAAAATTAGGAAACAAAACAACGAATTTCTCTTGTCAAATAATTTACCTTTAAAGATCTGACAAAAAAGAAGATGCATTTGCGAAAAAACAAATAAAAAATTGCGCTTGAGCATTTGGCCTTTCATTGAAACATGTAATAAGAGAAGTTCCAATACCCCAACAAAATGTGTCAAATCTTCCCAACGAACGAACGAGCGAACAGTCACTTCAGTCTGTGTGGTGGTGCAGCGCTGCAAAGGAGAAACAATAGCGCCAAAATAGACATTCAAACTGTTTTATGAAATTGCAACAAACTGAAAATTATTGTTAATGCCCGAGTGCAACATCTACAACAAACACACTCTCAAAATATGCGCGACACTCCGCAATCATTTTAAATATAAAACTAATCGCTGTGATGATTTATCCGTTTATTGTATGCAGACGAGCTGTTTGAGGCTTCGAAGTACAACATCGAACATACAAACGAACTTGAGCATAAATAATTCTTTTGTTTTCTTCTTCTTTTTTTTATTGTTGTTGCCAGATATCACGACATTATTTCTAATGCCACCGAGAGAAGGAGTTCAATTGATCCGTACACTTTTCAAAACTTTTCGCGACATGAAATAAAACATCTGGACAATGAAGAGTTTCCAATTTAGCAAGTATTTTTCCCCAGTGTAAAGTTGTTGGTGAGTACGAGTAATTTTAGACGTGCACATGCATGTTCGACTAATAAAACACTGTTATTATAAATTGTCACTTTATTTATGTTGTTTTGGGGAAAATCAACGTAAATGCTAAAATATCAAATAGATATTTTATTGTTTATAACTTTTTTTCCTCAAATTGTTGTGAATATTTTTGAGCATGAAAAGGTCTTCTGTGGATGGCATCCATCGCTTATGAATTAAATTTATGTGGTTTTTAGATTTTGATTACTCAAGGAACTGGTGTGGGCCATCGTAAAATAAGCAAAACAATATTCGTAAATTATTGTTTCACTTCTGTGAAAATTTATTTTGTAAAAATGTTTTTTATAAAAATTTATTTGATAAAAATTTATTTAAAAAAATTTGTTTACAAGCGATTTTTTTATATATTTATTTTGCACGAGCTAATTTTGTAACAAATAAATTTGTTCATTAAATATTTTTTATAGAAATTATCTTTGTAAAAAATTTTTACAAAAGTTTGTTATCCAAAAATTTGTATATATTGTATGAATAATTTTTCGAAAATATATATGAAAAAAAATTATTTCATAAGAAATTTATTATAAAAATTTACTTTGTCCCACTGAATTTGATACAACAAATTCTTGATAATTTTTATTCAATTTTTTATATAAAAATTTATATTATAAACATAAAAATATATGTATTTCGTAAAAATTTATTTCATGAAAATGTATGTAATAGCACGCTATTTAACAGAAGTTTATGTTACAAGAAATTTATTTTGTAAAAGTTTATTTTATAAAAACTTGTTTATGAAAAATAATTTTCAACAAATTAATTTCACAAATACTATAGGGTGTTTTTCATAGAGTGATACAACTTTGAGTTGGCATCACTGCTTTATTTGACCACCCATTTAACAGCTGATAGTTGCTTGTTGTTTAGTTTGCTTTGACATTTCATTACGGATCGGTTTACACCAGAGCAATGAGTGCGAATTGTGGAAATTTTTAATCAGAATAATGGCTCTGTTCGTCCATTAAAACTTTTATTTTCCGATGAAGCCCATTTTTGGTAGAGTGGGTACGTCCAAATTACTGTTTGGTGCGCTTTATGGGCTGGCGGAGTCATTGGCCCATGTGTCTTCAAAAACGATGGTGGTCAGAATGTTACTGCCAATGGTGAAGGGTATAGGAACATGACTCGAAATCTTTTCGGACCTCAATTACGTGGCATTAATCTTGCTGATATGTGGTTCCAACAGGACGGAGCCACATGCCACACAGCGGGCGCTAAAATTGATTTACTCAAGGAAACTTTTGACGAAAAAATAATTTCACAAAATGGCCCAATTAATTGGCCCCCAAGATCGTTTGATTTAACCCCATTGGATTATTTTCTTTGGGGTTGTGTAAAGTCACTTGTGTACGTCGATAAACCACAAACAATTGAACACCTGGAAATCAACATTCGAAGAGTTATCGGCGAGATACGACCGCAAATGCTGCGAAAAGTTTGTGAACATTTGTATTCAAAATTGCGCATTGTACGCGCCAGCCGAGGCGGCGACATGGCCGAAATCATATTTAAACATTAATGTCATAAAATTTTCTATCCAATAAAGACCGTTTCATTGATATCAAAAATATATTACTATGTTTTATAATGATTTCAAATTGTATCACTCTATAAAAAACACCCTATATATGTATCATGAAAATTGTATATTTTATACAAAATTATTGCATAAAAATATATAAGAATTGGTCGTATAGAAACTTGTTTTGTAAAAATTTATTTCAGAAAAATAATATAGAAATTAATTTTTCAGAATTTCAGTGTTAACATTTTTTTTTATAAAAATTTATTGTATCACAAGTTATTTCATAAAAATTTGTTCTATAAAAATTTATTTAATAAAAAAATTTATTCAATAAAATTTTCTTATAAAATATTGTTGTATAAAAAGTTTTTTTTTATCAAAATTTATTTCATAAAAATTTATTTCATAAAAGTTTGTTCAGTGGAAATTTATTTAATAAAAATTTATTTAATGAAATTTTTTTATTAAATATTTTATACAAATTTTTTTTATCAAAATTTACTTCACAAATTTACTTCTACTAAGATTAATTCAATAAACATTTATGTAGGAAGCTTTTTTTTATAAAATTTTTATAAAAATTTGTTGTATAAAAAATAATTTCATACACATTATTTATCCTAAATTCTTATGGAGTTTTATAACTGTTTTCACTTGAGGTCATTTATTTGCCACACATTTTGGATCTGTTTTGTGTTCCTTCTTCAGGGACATATAAAATTGTGTAGGAATAACTTTTGCAAAAAATATATTAAAAGTAAAAATTACATATTCAAAATGAAATATATTCCCGAAGAGGCCACATGGCAACGAGGCCAAATATATGATTTAATAATATGTTATTAAGTTGTTCGTATAAATTAAGTAAAGTCGACATGAAATAATTATAAAAAAATTCTTTAAAAAATCATTGCTTGCAATCATGACCATATTGTTTATGACTATCCTGCAGGTCTTTCGAAGTTTATTTTTTATGGATAATACTTTTGTGCACTTCTGCATAGAAATACCTTTCAAATGATATACTTTTAATTCAAATAGACTGGATAATATGATAACAAAACGGGGTAACAAAAATAGGTTTAAATTAAAAATATTTTTTTTAATGAAAATTTTGCTAACAATCAATTAAATTGAAACTATTTTCTTTTAATTTTTAGACGCTTCTCATAATTTCAGTAGTACAAATTTTAATCAGAAAATTTCCCCCGGAAAAATAAAAATATTTTAGCATTAGGGTTTCCCTCAAAACTTTACACTTTTCTAAAGTTCTATCATCACAGATATATTACAGCCTCTACAAATACTGAGTTCTTGACTGTTTATTAGCCAAAAATTACAAATTCCCTCTGTTCCTTCGCTACACTTTCTATTAAAGAAACTTGTGCCTTTACAAATAAATTAAGGTGGCACACCTCTGCTTTTAGCATACGAAAAAAGGCAAAAACGATCATGACAGTAACAAGATATTAAACGATATTTGTTTCTGCTTTTGTATTTCTTTTACAAAAATATTTTTGATTTATATTCCATTTAATAAAGAATTCATGATAATTTATTTGTTTTTTCTTTTTTCTTTTGTAAAAGGCATTTTTGCTTTTTGGGAAAAATCGTATTATAACGTGGGAATCTTGAAATGCAAAAAAAAAAAATATAAATAATAAAAATATATTGAAAATATGGCAAAGGAGAAATATTTGAACACTTATTTGGTTAGACCTTTAAAATGAGATGCATCCTTGGAGCAGGACAATTTCGTATCTTATTTGCAAAAACGGTTGGTGTGTTGAAATGGCTTAAAGCGAAGAACGTTAGTTTGAAGGCAATAACATGGTTAAAACATGTCCTTTCAGAAGCTGCACTAGAACTCGAAAGCTTCGCCACTCAGTACTTAAGTTATCGCACTACCTGTTAGCTGACGCAGTCAATTCTAATCCAAGTAGTTTTCAACTTGGAAACAACGACAATTTATTTAATGAGATTCAAAAGGCAGCGCTGCCACTCTACACGCTTTCGAACTAATTCTTGACTTTCAATTATTTAATTAACCCAAAATGGAAAAAGAAAAGAAATAAAAACACTAAACAAACATAGAAAATATTCCGCTATGCCGGAGCTGTTGCTCACGTATGAGCAAACAAACGTAACAGCGCTCGTGATTAATCCCACTTTAATAGTTTTGCGTAAACGCTCGGCAAACAAACGTAAAACGTAAGTTTTTTTTTTTCGTTATTTTATTTGCTTTCGTTATCGTAATTGGCAACAAAATCCATGATGTCTGCAGTGCAGTGCGGCCAAAAGTCTTAAATTCAGACGGTACGAGCCCACCTCAGCAACCCAGTTGACGCAGTTCTCTATTTGCTCATGTAGTTCGAATTGTGTAATTCTATTTATTTACCTGATAACGTTTTAGTGATAGTTTTGAAATATTTATTTTTATTTTTCTTCTTTTAATTTTTAATAAAAACTCTGTTGACTTAAAAATTATTGGAAATAAGGCAAGAGTAAGTGGTGCAATGCGGGATCATATGGGATACACCCTACTTGTGCAAATATTGGGTGTTTTTTATAGAGTGATACAAGTTTAAATCATAATAAAACACAGTAATATATTCTTAATATCAATGAAACGGTCTTTATTGAATAGAAAATTTTATGACATTAATGTTTAAATATGATTGCTGCCATGTGGCCGCTATGGCTGGCGCGTACAAGGCGCAATCTGGAACACCAATTTTCACAAACTTTTCGCAGCAATTTGAGGCCGGTAACTCTTCGAATGTTGATTTCCAGGTGTTCAATTGTTTGTGGTTTATCGACGTACACAAGTGACTTTACATAACTCCAAAAGAAAATAGTCTAATGGGGTTAAATCACACGATCTTGGGGGCCATTTCGTGAAATAATTTTTTCGTCAAAAGTTTCCTTGAGTAAATCAATTGTAGCGCCCGCTGTGTGGCATGTGGCTCTGTCCTGTTGAAACCACATATCAGCGAGATTAATGCCACGTAATTGAGGTACGAAAAAACTTTGAATCATGTTCCTATACCCTTCACCATTGACAGCAACATTCTGACCATCATCGGTTTTGAAGACATATGGGCCAATGATTCCGCCAGCCCATAAAGCGCACCAAACAATAATTTTCTGTGGATGTCACGGTCTTTCGACAAAAGCTTGTGGATTTTGTTTATTTACGTACCCATTCAACCGAAAGTGGGCTTCATCGGAAAATAAAATTTTGAATGGACGAAGTGCACGATAAGTTCGACGAACAGAACCATTATTTTGATTAAACATTTTCACAATTTGCACGCTTTGCTCTGGTGTAAGACGATTCATAATGAACTGTCAAAGTAAACTAAACAAAAAGCAACTATCAGCTGTTAAATATGTGGTCAAATAAAGTAGTGATGTCAACTCAAAGTTGTATCACTCTATAATCGTAGATATGTTAGACCTTTTGATAAAAATCTCTCAAATTCCTTAACGTTATTATTATTTTCTGAGCAATAGAAAAAGAGTTATTAAATAAATAGCAATTAGGGCAACATTAAAAGCTTAAAACTAGTTAATAACTTCAATATGTTCATGGTCCTTCGAGCAAAACTACATAACCCTGCAGCTGCATCTTGTGACAGCATTGAAAAATCTATCTGCTTTTTTATAGAGTTTTCTTTTCTGAATAATATGCAAAATTTTTTCACTTATTTTCCAAAAAGTGGCAGTTTAGAGAAGTTTTAAGACAGGCAATATTTTTCGTGAGGAATGTACGATTTATTTTAAATTAGTTTTTGGTTTTCAAATGACAGAATGTGGCCATTTTCTGTTAAAAAGTGTAAAAAATGTTGCATCTTTTGTAGAAAAGAAATCAACGTTAGTTATAATTCTTTATCCCTCTTCTTTTAATTCATGGCATTACCAACACCTCGTTAAACCAATCATATGCAATCGCTGTACAGCCACTTGATAAAGCGTTTTAAGCAAACGGCATTATTTATCTTAAAGTCGTTTGAAAATAATTATTTATTTATATCGAGATATTTTGTGCGCTATTTTTAGCATCATTTTACCCCTGAGCAGTGGAATAGTCAATACAAATAATAAAAAAATAATTTTGTTTAAAATAATAATAATAATTGCATTTGAAGTTTTAAGCGTAGTTCTCTCTCCCTCTCTCTCGCTCCCTCTCCCTCTCTGTCGAAAGAATCAAATGGCAACAAGTGCGGAATGTTGGCCGATTGGTTGGCTGCTTGGCTGGTTGACTGGCTTCAATATGTATCGTTCGAATTTATTCAATTTCAATTTATACTTGATTAGAAATCAATTTTTCACAAGAAAACAAATAGCAAAATGGAAAGAAAAAATCATTAATTAATATTTGCTGAAATCTGCAAAGAATGTTTAAACACAAACACACACACACACACACATGCGAGTGAATGTTTGTTTGAGCTAAAAAGAATTAAATAAAAAAAAAGTTTCCTGGTTCTGCTGAGCAACAAGAATTAAAAGTGTCAACCAACGTTAAAGATAAAAATATTTAAATAAAAAATTGTTTTCATTATATAATCACGCTTGTCCGATTCTTAAAGTTATTTCTGAAAGAAAAGTAGTTTTAGAAATAATTCTTGCAAAATACATCCACTCAAAAAGGATGGCCACAAGATCGGGGGTACGCACGGACCACAAGCCACTATAAAATATATTGTAATCAAATTCAGCTGGACTTTGCCAAAACGTTTAAGCTCCAAGCGGGAATCGAAACAAAGCAAAAAAAGAAAATAAATGCAATGGTGCACAGTGGGGGAGCTCGAAAAAATATGTAAACTATTGTGGCTAAAAAAATTGTAGTAAAATTGCAGCCGATTTAAAAAAAAAGTATTGCAAAGTCTAAGTTAAGAGTTAGCATTTTACATCTTTAAAAAAATTGGAGTCTTACCAGATTAGGAAAAAAATTTCGCGGGGTTAGGAAAAATTCTTACATTGCAAGGCAGCAATAAAATATATTCTCAAGCCATCGTAAGCACTGATGTGATTTTATTTATTCGAAAAAGATTTTTAATATCACGACCCTCACGAATTTTTTGAAAAATTCAGCAAAACTAATGAAAAATCCCAATTTTGGGATTTTGGCGATATAGGCGAAAAATGCAGCAAAAATGGGGAAATACTCCAATATTGAGATTTTGACAAAATCCAATTTAATATATTGAAAAATTCCAGCTGATATAAGAAAAACAAAGCAAGAAAAAGTGAAAAATTCAGAATACAGAATATATATACAAAATCTCAATATTGGGATTTTGAAACTTTATTTGGGGGGAAATAGAAAAAACGTACCAAAAACTGTTGGAAATCTCAATTTTGAAATGTATCGCGAAATATAGAACAAAAATTTTAGATTCGAGATTGTGAAAAATAATATTTTAGAAATATATGAAAAATGCTGCAAAATCCCGAAATTGGTATTAATAACTATGTAAGAGAATTATACGGCAAATATTTCAAAAATCTCAGGGATTTTGAATTTTCTTGTAGATTTATAACAAAAATCTAGCAAAAATAGTGGATCATCACAATGTTAGGATTTTTTACATATAAGAAAACGAATACTGAAACCCCTGCTTGGAGATTTGGTAAATTTTCTTAGAGGGAATATAAGTGAAGAATACAACTACTACCCAGTTTTGGGGTTTTTAATATATATTTTTTTGAAGGAAATGCAAGAAATACTTCAGATATACTGAAAAATCTTCAAACCAGAATTTTGAATTTTTTTGGGAATTTATAAGAAATATAAATGGGAGATATTCTGGAAAGTCCCAATTTAGGGATTTCTCAAATGTGCTTGGGAAAATATAAGACAACTACAACAAAATTTCTGCGGAATATTAATTTTGAGATGTAAAAAATTGTTGGGAAAAACATACGAAAAGAATCCACGTTCGGGATTTTAAAAATTCCTTTGGAAATTCAGGATACTGAAAAGTCCCAAATTCAGAAATAAAACTTCATAAAAATTTCTGCGGAATATTAATTTTGAGATGTAAAAAATTGTTGGGAAAAATATACTAAAAAAGATCCAGTTTGGGGATTTTTAAAATTCCTTTGGGAATTCAGGAAACTGAAAAATACAAAATTTGGAAATAAAACTTCATAAAAATTTCTGCGGAATATTAATTTTGAGATGTAAAAAATTGTTGGGAAAAATATACAAAAAAGATCCAGTTTGGGGATTTTTAAAATTTCTTTTGGGACTTCAGGAAACTGAAAAATACCAAAATCAGAATTTTGATATTTTTTTGGGAAAATATAATAACACTTTATCAAAATTTCTGCGAAATATCAATTTTGACGTCTAAAAAATTGCTGGGAAAACAATTTTAAGAAAATCTAATTTGGGGATTTCAAAAATTCCTTTGGAAGTTCCAAAAATCAGAATTTTGAAATTTTTTCGGGAATATATATGGGATATAGTCTGGAAAGTCCCGCTTTCGGGATTTTTAAAATGTGTTTGGGAAAATATAATAAAACTTGATAAAAATTTGTGCGGGATATCAATTTTGACGTCTAACAAATTGCTGGGAAAAATATTTAAAAAAAAAATCCAGATTGGGGATTTCAAAAACTCCTTTGGGAATTTAGTAAATCTCAGCAGAAGTTTTATGTATCTTATGAAACTATAAGAAAAGTTACTCAGAAATACTGAAAATCGCCAATTTGGGGATTTTAAAAACTCCTTTGGGAATTTAGGAGATCTCAGTAAAAGTTTTATATTTGCTTTTCGAAATTATAAATACCGAAAACTGCTAAATTGGGGATTTCTTAAGATACCTTTTTGGAATTGCGGTGTTCTGCGAAAGTTTTACTTGAGCGAGACAGAGAGTCGTATGAAATTAGACGAACAGAGCCAATATATATCAAGATGCATGTAAGCATTAACGATAAATAATTTATTGCGAAATATATGCCAGTCCAACAGTTGAAAAGTTTCGTACAATCGAAATAATAACGAAGAAACAACAAGTTCTTTGAACTTAATGTCACATTAAAAGCGGCTACAATAAAAGCCAAAATTGACGAATAAAACAAACAGCAACAAGAATTGTAACAAAATTCTTCTACTGGAAACAAAATTACAAAAAAAAAAACAACAACAAAAAAAGTAATTAAAGCTCTTCATATTCAAACATGTGTAGCAATCGCACGAAATCTGATAAAAAAATAAAAAAAATTAACACAAAAACTGTTAATAAAGTCAGATACATGAGTAGAACCGCACACACACACACACACACGCGCGCGCACACACTAACACCGATATAAGAGATACATTTTTATTATAGAAATACTTTTTGCATGTTTAACAGAGTCTTAAAGGTAAACTTGAGAATGGGAATTCTTTTTTTTTCACTCCACTTTGAGTTTGAAACTGAATTTTCAATATCAAATTGCTTCGGCAATCGGTATCAGTTTTTTTTTTTTTTTTTTTTTTTGTATTGAAATAGTTTGTTCTTGTTTTTCTTCTTCTTGACATTTTAGTCGGCATGCTCGTGTGTTATTATCAGGGAAACCGTAAACATGCAGTTGCATGTTTTTTCTAGTGCCGTCGATGGCCGCAGAAAAATTATATTTTTTTTCATAAATTTTATAACTTTTTAAGAATTATGTCAGATACTCCATAGTGCACATTTCTTAATATTTTAGCCTTTGAAATATGTTTTGCATAATTGAGTAAAAATATTTCTTTAAATTAAATTTTAAAGCTTGACGAATTTTAAAAAAATTTTAGTTGCCTTTTAAATCTCAAGTCTTTTTAGGCGGCATTAGAACTATCGATACAGATAATTATGGCTTGTCAGCCGAGCATGTTGCCATTTTTGCTCCTTAAGGTTTATCAAGTCCGTTGAAAGCCAGTAAAAATAACAAACCCATCCTGGAGGTCCCTTCTGCGGTCATCATGATCGTGCAGTTATTTCGCCATTTTCGAACTACTTTTATTTCTCGCAAATTAAAAGCATCAACGGACTATCTGCCAGCCGCATTATCGGCTTCATTTCTTTCGACATGATCCAGGAGCAGCCGTTACAATGATTCGCGATCGCTATCGAGCCAAGCATTAAACACAATAACGACTGCAGACTACAGACTACAACCAGTCAAAAATAGAATACATGTGCGTATATGAGAATGATTATTTTTACTACCACAGGCAACCCGGATACGGGTTGTTGTCCCTGCTGTTTTTGTGGTTGTAGTCAAATTAAACTAATTTCTACTTTGGTCAGCGACAATGAGTAGATTCATTGTTGCCAGCATAATATAAATAAATTCAATTATTGTAGTTTTGAAAATATATTGTTTCATTATACAAAAAGAAATAACAAACTATATTTCTATATACTGTAGACTTTAAATATATTTTATTGGAACAACACTATTTAAGAGTATTGCCTACATGAAAGCGGCTACACTGGCGTATGAAGAGATTTCCACTACAAACAACAACTCATGGTTATTGATTTGGTGGTGTCGTCTTAAAAAAAATTAAGTAGCTGACTACAAGGCGACGATTGTAGCCAACGACTTTTGTAGTCGGTGTTCGTGTAGTCTGTTGTCGTTATTGTGTTTAATGCTCCATGCTGACTGAATTAGTTAGATAAATATTAACAAAATTCGATTCCAACGACACGACGCAACTTGCCAGACAGCAATAAATTTACTGCAAAATCGAAACGGCGGCAACTTCATATCCAAAAGTGATCCTGACCACTGGCGCCCTCGTTCCTGTCGTTTAATAACCCTGCAGGCCCCCACGACGGTAGCACACATGTGCTGAAAATCATCTATCAAAATAAAATGCAACGAAATTATCTTCCAGGTTTTAATAAACCGATTCCAACGTATTAAGCGGGGTTTGCGGTCGCTATAAAAAATCTAGAGCGCCAACTGATGAGATATATAGTTTCCGAGTTTTAAAAATCAAATCACTTCTTTAGAATGTTTTCGTTAACGGTACCTCACGAACAAATTAACCGATTTTGAACCGGTTTACAGTGATCGATGTGGCTTTTAAATTAGTTTTTGGGACCGATCGATGCAGCTGTTCAAAAATTATTTCATAAAATTTTACCTTGAAAAGTGTTGTTTTCAAAGTTTTTTTTTAGATATTTAGAAATATACCGGTTCGAATCGGTTGAAATTCATAGGAAATCTAAGTAAACGCTACCAGTTTGGTTTAACTCGGTCAAGTCGATCCAAAGTTATAAGCGGATCACATACTTACACACACACACACACACATACCCACACACACTATCTATGTGTGACGGGCTCTCAGAATATGTCAGGGACCTCAAAACGTCCAGATTGAATAAAAACTTGAATTTTTCAAAACGAATTGAAACGAATAATTTGTCGATTTTTTAAAATGTTCAATTTTCCTAGCGGGCAGATAAAATTGTTAATTTGTCCTAACTTTAACGCAGAAATAAATTTCAAAAACCCACTAAAACGAAAGAGAAATCATGTTACAACGAAAGAGAAATCATGTAACAGCTGTTATTGTTCTTTCAAAAATAATGACTATTAAACGTGTTGCACAGTGTAATAATTTCAATTTCGCCACATCATATTGCAAACATTCACAATTCACGTAAATTTGCCTCAATGGAAAACCTTTTTATTTAACTTTAAAATGACGCAAAGGGAATTTACAACAAAGTCAAAAACGAATAATTAAATAAATAAACAAAAAAAAAAAACAAAAAATCACAAGACTCGTGCAAATTCAATTCTGCAATCTTGTGTTCGAGTGCGTCTTTGCTTTCGTCAAAGAACTATTTTTTTATATTTTCATTTTATTTAAGTTGTTTCGGTACCAGCAGCAGAATTTCACAGTTTGCGATGAGTTAAAAGAAAAACAGCAACAGTAAGAGCAACACCAACAACAGCAGCGAAATCGAATACTCGTAAAATCCAACAATTTTGAATTTCAATATTTGCGTAATTATTAATAATGAAAAGCGTGTTGTTGCTTTTCCATAACTAAATTTTACAACAACACTAAACAAATAAACCGTAACAATTAACCACTTTTGTTGCTGTTGCTGTTGCTATTACAGTCGTTGTTGTTTCGTCGTCGTTGTTGTTGTTGTTGTTGTAGTTCTAGTCATTGTTAACGTATTTTCGTTATCAGTTTTTAGTTTTAAATCAATTCAAACTCTCGTTTTCATGCCACCGTTCATTCATTCATTCATGCATTTGTTTAGTGATTCAGTCGTTAAGTCTTTTTTTCTTTTTTTTCTCTCTTTTACTTTTTCGTTTGTATGATTGTAATTTTGTAACGTCAGTACGGGTGTTTGAGTGCTACATTTTTGTAACATCAATCATTTAAAAATCAGTTACTTTCTGTTTGAAAAAATTTTAACGGGCTGATTGCAGCGTTACGCAAATTATTTAAATAATTTTTCTTTTGAAAAACAGTCGCAAAAGGGGAATTTTCTATGATAATTTTTTTTTTTTTTGCTATCAATAGAAAAGTGTCAGTAGCAGTAAATTTTCTGTAAGAAGTTTATTTTCCAACGATAGATTTTATAATAAAAGTTTTTTAAAAGTAATAAATTTCTTAAAGAAAATTTTTGTCAGGAATACATTTTCTGCAGAGCATTTTTTCTTCCCATAGAGTTTTTATAGGAAAAAGTTTTGCTACCAGTAAATTTTGTGGCCATGAATTTTTATAGAAAATTATTCTTTAGCAGAAAATGTTTGCTATCGATAGATTTTATATGGAAAAATTTTGTCACAAATAAAATTTTCATAAAAGCATTTTCCATACAAACTTTTTGCTACTGAGAAATTATATGGATAAAAGTTTTGCTACTCTTGGAATTTCTATGGGAAATTTTGCTACAATTTTGCTATAGGTATGCCATCAAAAATATATTTTCTACCGATAGATATTTTAGCGACAATTTTGCTACCGATAAGTTTTTATAAAAAATTTTATGAATAAAACTTTTACTATTCTTAGATTTTCTAAATTTTATCAATAAAAGTTTTGCTACTCTTACATTTTCTATAGGAAACTTTGCTACTACTAAAATTGCTACAGAAAATTGTTGCTCCTTTAATTTTTTACAGAATGTGTTTGTTACCGATAGATATTGCACAAAAAATTTTTGCAACCAATAATTTTTATAAAAATTTTGTGAATAAAAGTTTTGCTATTCTTAGATTTTCTAAATTTTATAAATTAAAGTTTTGCTACTCTTAGATTTTTTATAGGAAATTTTGCTACTAATAAGCTGACTATAGAGAATTTTCGCTATTAATAGATTTTCTATAGGAAATTGTTGCTACATACAATTCTTATAGGGTGTATTTGCCATCGATAGATGCTCTAAAAAATGTTTTTGCTTCCGATGGATTTTTTGCAAAAAATTTTATAAAAAAAGTTTTGCTATTTTTATATTTTCTAAATTTTATAAATACACCATTTGCTATTCTTAGATTTACTAAATTTTATGAATAAAAGTTTTGCTATAGCACACTTTGCTACTAATAAGAAGCAAAATTTTTGCTACATGTATTTTTACAAAATATATTTGCTACTGTTAGATATTCTATATAAAATTTTTGCAGCCGATGACTTTTTTATAAAAATTTTCATGAGTGAAAGTTTTTCTATTCTTAGATTTTCTAACTTTTATAAAAGAAAGTTTTGCTATTCTTGCATTTTCGTTTAGAAACGTTGCTACTAATAAGTTGACCGTAGAAAATATTTGCTATCAATAAATTTTGGCATGGAAATTTCTGCTACAGAGACTTTTTATCAGTATGCACTTGCTACCAATAGATATCCCATTAAAAATTATTGCTAACAATGTTTAAACAACACAAATTATATATTTTTTAAAAATTATTTTTACTATTGAAAGATTTGCTATGAAAAAGTTTGCTACTGACAAATTTTTTATAGCAAATTGCTGCTCTCGCGATTTCCTATATAAAATATCTACAACTAACAGCTGTTATTGCAATTGAAAGACTTCCTATAGAAAGTTTTTGTAATAAAACTTTTCTTTACAAAAACATTTCTATTCCCTTTTTAGCTACATGCTATTGTTTAGGCTTTTTGCTATTTATTTGATAAATGAAACATGATCACTATTGTGCTGGATAACTTCTATTATGTGAATAAATATTTAAGAAAAAAAAATTATTTTATTAATTAAAAATCTATACGATTAATCTCGATGTTGTGTTTATTTTTTATTGCCCAAATCCTTAGAATTACGACTATTAATAATACTTTTTTTGGATTTAGTCTTCGAAACTTATTGATTGTAGCAATAAGATAAATATAAATAATAAGATCATGAACATGTGCGTTGCGTCTGAGCTGAGTTAAGCTGAGCGTACACGTACACTTTCTGTCGTTGCTCTACATGTGACAAATTTTTATAACGAGATTATCAATTAAGTAAAACCCACAGTGAAAAGTATTTTTATATTTATTGACAAAAAGTAAAGTTGGGAAAAAAAGTATATATATTTTAATAAATTAAATTGTATGAAATTAATGTGAATAGAGACTGGAATACACCCTACAAAATTTGTGGAATTGCAATGTGTTGCACAGTGGAGCTTATAAAATAAAATTTATTATGGTGCAAAAATAGCTGTCGTAAGTAGTTTTCAGTGCACAAACAAAGCTGCTGGTAGATGATTTTTTCAAAGCTCAGGTAACATGGTAACTCATGTTAGAAGGTATTCATTTAAGCACATAATGATACGATATGAAAAGAATTGGAATGCGGATTCTTAAGTTTTTTAAATTAAATTTCTTAGCCTTACCAGGTTCAGCGAGAAGAATCAGCTCAAAACAATTTCAGATTTCAAGAGCTGATGTATCAGAACAATCTAAAATATTTTATTAGACCAAAGTTGTATTGTCGAATATAATCAAAAGCGTGTTAGGCCACTGTGTAGCGTCCAAATTGCCACTGCATGAGAATAATCTGTGCAAATATTTATTTCAAAGTTTTATAATCTGTTACCAAAATAAAGTCCAAACAACTTTTAAAGACTCTCACACACGGCTCATTGAATTTGTTAAATATTTCGTATTTTAATTTTATCTTAAATTCGTCTATTATTGACTAGATTAATTCCCAAGCGACTCTATAAAATATAATTCCATAATAAATCATTAAAAGTGTAGAGACACACTTAAATGAAAATGAAATAGCAAAATAAAACAAAAACAAAAGCAAAAGCAAAAATAAATAGAATTAATATGACAACAATTCAAGATCTTTAATAAAAATCTCAATGAAAGGAAAAACTTCACATATGGGAACAGAGAGATACCTGCGAACAAATTACAACCAGCATTGAAATAAAAAAATAAAAAAAAAAATAAGTATCACCTACGCCATCAGACATGAGCAGGCAGGCAGTCGAGTCGGCAGAACAAATGCCATTTGAAATTATGTGTTCTGGCAAACTTGAAATTATTATTTTTTTCTTTATAAAAAATATTATTCAATACAAACCAATTAAATGTCGAGCGCTCAAATACATTGTTTGTATGTAACGAATTTTGAGTTATTGTTTTATTATATCGCCTGTGCACAGCAAAGGTGGCGTAAGTCAATTAAAGTGTTCACTTTTGCTGTTCATATAAAAATAAAATCGTAAAAATATCAAACAGGTTTGAATTTTCACAATATAAGTATGCGACCGCATTAAGAAAATATATTGTGAATAGGGAAGTCGGATAAGCCGTGTTCGTCTGTCTGTGTGTGTATATACGAGAAATCTGTTTTCCGAAGCCGTTGAAAATCCAGAGACTTCAGTCTTGGGTTGGTATATTGTGTAGTCCTAAACAGATTTCTATAAAAAAATCAGAAAAAAATCCAAAATACCATTCCAGAGCTGGGAAATCTAAACTTATTTTTTATATATAAAAAGTAAAACTAGTTGTTGTTTTTTCTTTATTAATTAAAGCTACTTGTAATTCACAAAGTGTTGAATGGGTATTGAAAATTTAAAAAATAAAAAATAAAAAAAAAACCAAAGCAGGGTTGGAAAATTTAATATAATTTTATTGCATAATAGTAGCTAACAGCAACAATTTTTTTTAGTTATAAATTTAATAGATATATAAAAAAATTATTGGTATTAGAAATCAAAAAAGCCCATGATGATTAGCTCAGAGCTGGGAAACATATTCTAAAAATTTTTATATATGTCTAAATTAATAAAACAGATTTTTCTTTTCTAATCAAATATGTTTGATACATTAAATCAAAAAGATGGTTCCAGGGTTGGTAGTAAGACCGTTTACTATTGTTTTCCCTGAATTAATTGCGTTATTGAAATTAATTAAAGAATTTACAATTTTTTTGTGGAAATTTTTGCAATTGAATTAATTAATTTGCTACCGGAAATCAAGTTTCCAGATCTGCTTATTATTACTGCAATAATAGTTAACTTAATTTTATAACTGAAGAAAAAAAGTTTGTCTTAAAAATATTATATCTTGCATTGAAGCATAAAGCATTAAACACAATAACGACAGCAGACTACAGACTACAACTTATCAAATATAGAATACATGTGCGTGTATGAGAATGATTATTTCCTGCTGTTTTTGTGGTTGTAGTCAAATTAAATTGATTTCTATTTTGGTCAGCGACAATGAGTAGATGTAGTGTTGCCAGCATAATAAAAATAAATTCAATTATTGTAAACTTAAAATATATTGTTTTATTTCACAAAAAGAAACAAGAAACTAAATTTCCAAGCTAATGAAATGATTTCTTGTCATATATTCTGGACTTTAAATATATTTTATTGGAATAACACTATTTAAGAGTGTTAAATATATGAAAGCGGCTACACTGGCGTATGAAGAGAATTTGACTACAAACAACAACTCATGGTTATTGATTTGGTGGTGTCGTCTTAAAAATAATTAAGTAGCTGACTACAAGGCGACGATTGTAGCCAACGGCTTTTGTAGTCGGTGTTCGTGTAGCCTGCTGTCGTTATTGTGTTTAAAGCTTAAGATTGTCTAGCCATCAACTTGTAAAAAATTACTAATTTCTGGTGAATACTTGAGTCATTCACGATGAATTTATTTGCTATTAATTGACTTGCAGTGAATCTATTTCCAATAATTTCTTTTCGCAAGCATTTTATTTGGAATGATTTTTTTGCATTGAATGAATTTATTTGCAACGAGTTTACTTACAGTGAATGTATTTCTAGTGAATTTATTTCTAATGAACTTATTTGCAATGAATTTATTTGTAATGAATTTATTTGTAGTAAATTTATTTGTAATAAATGGATTTACAATGGGATAGTTTGAAAAGAGTTTATTTTTAGTGAGTTTATTTCTAATGAGCTTATTTGCAATGGGTTAATTTGAAATGAATTTGTTTGCCACGAATTTATTTGCAATGAATTTAGTTGCAATGAATTCATTTGCAATGAATTTATTTGCCACGAAGTTATTTGTAGTGAACTTATTTGCAATGAATTCTTTTGCAATGAATTCATTTGCAATGAATTCATTTGCAGTGAATATATTTCCAATGAATTTATTTGCAATGAACTTATTTGCCACGAAGTTTCCAATGAATTTATTTGCAATGAATTAGTTAATTGCAATGAATTGGTTAAGGATTGATTCTATTGCATTTTAAGCGACACGTAGTTCCAGCTGTGACATTTAGGGAAAAAACTATGTGTCTTCTTTTATATGTTTTTAAGTGAAAAAACTTAATTCACATCTAATCAAGTTAAAGAATTTGGGCTGAAAAAAATTCCTTATTTCGTTACAACTTCATTTAAAACAATAGCAAATAATTTTTTCTCAATACGACTTCAGTTTCACGAATGAACTAATTTTTCTAGTCCTTGCAAATAAAAAGTCCGTTTGCATTCTATGGAAACGAAAATCCTTTCTCATTCTTAAAACGTAGATTTAAGAAAAAAAAAATAAAATAAAATAAAAAAATTAAGTTGATTCGGCCAATAATTGTTATTATAATGCCAACACTAGTGTAATTAAGCTTTGAAAAAAAGCACATAAGTCTTTTGCCAGAGCCAGCGGCGTGGTTTTTCGAAAACTTATTATCATCTATTAAATAATTGTTAGTTGTTTGGTTGGCTTGCAAACGTCTTGATTGAATGATTGTTTGTTGGACGACAATTATTTAATGGCACGTCAAATAAGTCACATTTTAATTAATTACAAATTAATTATTATAATTTGTTATTTTGCTATTATTGTTTGAATATATTTAAATATATTTTAAATAATCACAAGAATGTAGAAATAAATGAAGTTGTGCTAATAAATATATTTTCTTTGCAAAAATAAACAAATTTAATGTACAGTGTGGGATATAATTAAAAGGTTGCTGGTGTTCTTACAGTGTTGTTTAAACAACCCAAGCAAAAGAGTTGGGCAGTGAACATATACGTAGAACCCAAGATATGGGAGTCTATTAGAAAAATGCCGAACAATAACAACTTTGGGAATCTGTTACCCAACATATTCCGCTTTTAGTAGCATTTATCAATACTATTCAAGTAATTTAATTTATTCACAATTTAAAAATAATCCTTCCATTACGAAAAGGTCAACCAATTAATTAATGACTCCATTCATTATTAAAGCAAATTGACAATCTGCTAACAAAAACTAATTACTTGCTGACTGTCACTCGTACAAACAGATTTAACTACTCTCAAAGATTAAAATATTTAAATTTATTAGTTGTTATTTTAATATGCGTTTTATTATTTTTATTTGCAGGCAAATAATTTTTGATTTATTTTTATTAGTTGGCTTTTAGTTGCAGCCCAAACCTTTTGCGTCACAATTAATCACTTGACTCATTTGTTTTGGATTCGTTGATGGCTTTTTAAGGTGCATGAAAAATAAAGCAGACGCTACCAAAGACATGCTAATTAAAAGGCTTTTACTTTTTAATAACTGCTTTTGCTGGTAAGAAAGAATGTGAAATTTTTTTTGGGGGGAAAAGGTAAGAAATAATGGCTCACACGCATGTGGTTGTGGAAAAAGTGCACTTTAACTGCTGTATTCATAAAAGATGATGTGAAGTGCTGTTTGAAGCACAATTTGAATACGAAACTTGTCGGGAAGTTTCTTTCAAGTTCACGTAATTTTTTGTAGTTTTAATAAAGTTATTAGAATTATTTTATTATTAATATTTTCCTTTATTTAAACTTTCTTATTTTATTTTATTGTATTTTTTAATGTATCAGTTGTTTTGCCAAATCAAATACTCTCTTTAGACTCATAATTCTTTATATACAAGAACTATTTTATGTTTATAAACTGCTTATAAATCAAATTTACTATACAAAATTTTTCATCTGAGCAGCTTATAAGCATAAATAATATTTCTTTTTATGAATAAGGCCTTTAAAGTATGTTTTATTACTATAGGATGTTTTTTGTAGAGTGATACAAGTTTAAATTATAATAAATGATAGTATTATGTCTTTGATTGGATTTGAATGTCTTTATTGGATAGAAAATTTTATGACATTAATGTTTAAATATGATTTCGGCCATGTGGCCGCCACGGCTGGCGCGTACAAGGCGCAATCTGGAACACTAATTTTCACAAACAGTAACATTCTGACCATCATCGTTTTGGAAGACATATGGGCGAACGACTCCGCCAGCACAAACAGTAATTTTCTGTCGATGTCATGGTGTTTCGACAAAATCTTGCGGATTCTCCTTTTTCCAAATGCAACAATTCTGTTTATTTATGTACCCGTTCAACCAAAAATGGGCTTCGTGGGAAAATAACGTTTTTAATCGACGAACTGCACGACAAGTTTGACGCGACAGAATCATTATTTTGATTAAAAATTTCCACAATTCGCACGCGTTGCTCTGGTGTAAGTCGATCCGTAATAAAATGCCAAAGCAAACTAAACAAAAAGCAACTCTCAGCTGTTAAATGGGTGGTTAAGTAAAGCAGTGATGCTAACTCAAAGTTGTAGCACTCTATAGAAAACACCCTATACTATGAATATGAGCTTCTAATATTTTTCAATTATAAAAGCCGAATCATTTAGAAAAATTTTTAGTTTGTAAGCTGGAGCCTTCTTTAAAATTATATCAATTGATGCTAACTTATATAGGAGAGTAAAACAGCTGTTTTCGAAAGCCGCTGCACTATTTCTTTATACAAAACTAAATGAGTCAATGCTTCTAACAAGTGACGATAGACCACAATTAATTTAACATTAATGTATAAAATAATTTTATAGTTTTTAAAATTTCGATTAGAATTAAAAATTCTAAAGTTATCGATAACAGATGATTTCCTTTATCTACTGTAACGAAATAATTTTAAATTTAGTATCTTTTCCTCTGACTTAAATATTATAAACTGCCACAAATTAACATTAAAAAATTATCAGCTCTAAAAAATTAAAATAAAAATTTTGACAAAACTTTTGAATTTTTATTTTAACTTATTTGAGTCAATATTTTTTCTGATTTTTTATTTTAACTTATTTGAGTCAATATTTTTTCTGAATTTTAGTTTTAATTCGCGCTTAATAGAACTCCTAGAGTCTTAGTTTTCTTTCTTGGTACACTTTTACGAATTTTGCTAATATTTCGATAAAAAAATCCGCAGTATATTTTATATACAAAAAAGTTTCAATTCTTGAAAATTTTACTAAATTAAATGAAATCGTATTTACCCAGTTGAACAGAAAATAACCGAAAATGCGACATTGGGGGCCGTTTTCTTCCATTTCTTTTAATATTTATGTTATCGATAACTTTCGGTCCTGAGGATGTAATCGAAATTCTAAAAATAATCAAATGATCTGCACAAGTCATTCTGCTACCAACGCAAGGCCATTTTATATCATCATATTAAACAGATACCAGGTTCTGGGCCAGAGAATATCGAACATTTCGGAAGCGCTACACTCAGAGAAGTCGTGCCGGACAATTGAATGATATTATATTCAGTAGATCTTGCAAATGAATAAAATATGTCGCTGACACACTTTGTTTTATTTAAATTCAAAGTTAAGCATTAAACACAATAACGACAGCAGGCTACACGAACACGGACTACAAAGCCCGTTGGCTACAATCGTCGCCTTGTCGTCATCTACTTAATTATTTGTAGAACGGCACCACCAAATTAATAACCATGTGTTGTTGTTTGTAGTAGAATTCTCTTCATACGCCAGTGTAGCCGCTTTCATATATTTAATACTCTTAAATAGTGTTATTCCAATAAAATATATTTAAAGTCCAGAATATATGACAAGAAATCATTTCATTAGCTTGGAAATTTAGTTTCTTGTTTCTTTTTGTGAAATAAAACAATATATTTTAAGTTTACAATAATTGAATTAATTTATATTATGCTGGCAACACTGCATCTACTCATTTTCGCTCAACAAAATAGAAATTAGTTTAATTTTGGCTACAACTATAACGGTGGTCGGTAGTCGTGTGGCTGTGTCGTCGCTAAAATAGTCATTCCAGGTTGTAGCTCGTACGGTGCTGCCGTTATTGTGTTTAATGCCATAGCAAGCGCTTAAGAAAACACCCTTTATTTTTTTATAATTATAGAATTTTTTTATTTGACAAATAAACATTATAAAATCTTTTATTCAAAGTCAAGAGACCCTTTGGGTTATTTAAAAAAATATATTTATTAAATGTCAAGTGATGAAGAGGGGAGGAGGGAGTGGGTGTTTGAATACTGTGGCACGGAAAAACATTTCCAATTCAAACCAACCCTGTGGAAAGAGTTTTGCAATCACTACACAAGAAACGTTAGTCATTTCGCTCTTAAGCAAATATTTTTTCAATTAGTTTGTTTCACTGCGGTGCCTGCTTTTTCAAATTATATTGCCTGTAGATGATTTGCAGTAATTGGCATGTGTTTTCAAAAAAAATAAAATATTATAAAAAATCTTAGAATATAAATGAGTCACTCTGTAAAATAATATTTGTTTGTTTAATTAAAAAATTTAAATATGATTTCCAAGAAACGAATTATTACGCATAAAAAACACATGCTTGTCTGGCAGTCATTGTAATAGAGTACAAATAAAATACAAACATTGAATTAAATATTATAAACAAATAAATGAAATAAAACTTAATAATTTATATATTAATATGTATAAACTTATAAGACCTTTGAAATTAATACAAACGTTTCGTAGCTTTCAGTTATGACACTTTTCAAAAGTTTAAACTCCAATAGTTTTATTTTGAATATAAAACATTTTTGTATTAATAAATTTCTTTATATCAGGCCCCACTGTGCCACTGCTGTTACAAAAACACCGGCTAAACGAATAAGCGAATGCAAAACACACAGTTAACAGTGCCCTGTTAAAATATGTTAGCAGCATAATGTTAGCAAAACAACAACAACAACGAAACAGAAAAATCTCTTAAATGTTCATTAAAAACACTATTCGAAAGAGAGATACGCAGACACTAGGAAGAGACACGAGTCTCTTAAATCGTTGAATAAAACTGTTCGCTTAAACGACGACTGGTAAAAACGGTTGGTTGGTTGGTTGGTGGTGGCTTTTGCTGGTTAAAAAGTTGGTCGGTCGTTCGCTGGGCTGCCACTGACTGAGTGACTGACTCTGACTGAAGTGAACGGAATGAGCTGGCGATGGCTGGCAAGCTGACTGCCTGGCTGGTAGGCAAGCAGGCAGGCAGGTTGGCTGAGTTGTTTGTCGTGGTGTTGGGTTTAGTTGTTGGTAATACCGCGGCCCGAGTGTATTAAGCGTATTTGTATTAAACAACTGTTTGAAAATAATCAGTTGCAGTTAAACCGTAGCGCCGAACGGTCTAACAATTTCTGAAGCAAGTTTTTCTCCTTCACTGTTCTTCGTTCGTTCGCCAAGAAACAAGAAAAATATTTAAACAAAAAGAGTTTTTTTTTTTCAAGAAAAACGTTTTTCTCGTACAAGCAAATAATTTAAAAAGTATATAAAGAAAATTATTACAAAAAAAGCAACACCGTTAATTGTTGTTGTTTTCCTCAACTCCGATTTTAATATGCAACCGACTATTTTCTTCGTCTGAATTGTGTTTTATTTTTGTCAATTAATTTAAGCCGGAATTCGTTACGTGCACGTTTGTAGGCGAGTGTGTTTTGTCGTTCACTAAAGAGGCCAAAAAATATATTTTCAATAGATTTTCTGTTTGTTAGAAAGAATGTTTAGAAAAATATAACTAAAGCAGACGAAACAAACGCCCAGAAAAGAAAGAAAAAAGTTGTATTTTATTGAGAAATTAATTTATTTTGTTTAACCAAATTGAAAAAAAAGAAACGAAAACAAATACAAATACAAGAAATAATAAAACAGCTTCAAACAAGTAGCAAAACATTGTGACGTTAGAAAATATATACCTGCTTGTTGTTGTTGTTGTGGTTGTTGTTTTCATAAAATTTAATAGAATTTTTTCAAGTGCAGTAAAACAAGTGAAAGATATAATTATTGTGGAGAAAAAAATTAAAAATAAATTAAGCAAATTGGCGCGTCTTATTTTTTTCTAATTTTATAAAAAAAAGAAGTCATTTTCGAAAATTTCTTAACCGGGAAAATAAGTGCAGAACAATTTTCCTGCTGCCACCGGGCGTATGAGTGATGAGATATAAAAGGTATTTATGAAATAATTTCAAATAACTTTCAAATATCTCCTCTATTGAGATATATTCTTTAAAATGTAGAAACACTTATTTCTTTTACTGGTTCTTTGAAAGTAAATTGTGGAAAATGAAATTTTTGAAAACATATTATGGAAAATAAATTTTGGAATGTAAATTTTTGCAAATAAACTGCTGAATATAAAGTATTGAAAATAAGTATTTGAAAATGTAATTTTCAAAATAAATTTTCTCAAATAAATATACATTTGAAAACTGTTTTTTTAATACGCCTTTGCCAATAAAAATTTCAAAATTGATTTTTCAATACAGAATTTTTTTTTTCGAACAAACATTTTCCAGATAAGTTTTTAGATATAAATTTTCTCATATAAATTGAAAAATTTTCCAAACAAGTTTTCTCAAATAAATTGTTGAACATTAAATATTGAAAATAAATATTTGAAAATATACTTTTCAAAACTAATTTTTTAAAATAAATTTACATTCGAAAACAGTGTTTTTTAAATAGGATTTTGCCAATAAAAATTTCAGAATTGATTTTTCAATACAGAATTTTTTTTTTCGAACAAACATTTTCCAAATAAAATTTTTATATATAAATTTTCTCATATAAATTGCTGAAAAATAAATATTGAAAATAAATATTTGAAAATATACATTTCAAAATAAATTTTTTTAAATAAATTTACATTCGAAAACAGTTTTTTTAAATAGGATTTTGCCAATAAAAATTTCAGAATTGATTTTTCAATACAGAATTTTTTTTTCGAACAAACATTTTCCAGATAAATTTTTAGATATAAATTTTCTCATATAAATTAAAAATTTTTCGAAACAAACTTTTTCAAATAAATTGTTGAAAATTAAATATTGACAACAAATATTTGAAAATATACTTTTCAAAACTAATTTTTTTAAATAAATTTACATTCGAAAACAGTTTTTTTAATAGGGTTTTGCCAATAAAATTTTCAAAACTGAATTTTCGGTACAAAATTTTTTCCCGATCAAAATTTTTCGAGATAAATTTTTCAATATATTTTTTCTCACATAAATTGAAAAACAAATAAATTGTTGAGAATTGAATATTGAAAAAGAAGTATTTAAGAACATACTTTTTCAAACACTTATATTTTATTGAAAATTTTTTCAAATAAGTTTTTCCAAATAAAATTTGAAAATAAGTTTTTGCAAAGAAGATTTTGTAAATCAAATTATTGAAAATAAAATTTTGAAAATAATTTTTTTTCGAATAATGGTTAAAAATATATTTTTGGCAAAAAAGTTTGGTAAATAAAGATTCGAAAATAAATTCAAAATTTTTCAATATAAATTTTTTAAAACATATTTTGAAAAATAAATTTTCCCAAATCGTGTTCGTAAATTCGTGTTCGTGATCATAAAAGTAAATGTTGAAAGTTAAATTTCGATATAAAATTTTTGAAAATATATTAAAAAACTATTTTTTTTAAATAAAATTTTGAAAATGCGTTTTTAAATAACTTTTTTCAAATAAACTCCGGAAGAAATATTTTTGCAAATTAATTTTTTAAAGTAAATTTTTAATATAGAATTTTTGAAAATGATTTTTAAAAGGTATTGAAAATATACTTTCAAATCTTTTTTTTTAAATTAATGAATTATTGAAATATATATAAAATTTTTTACACAAATTTTCGAAAATAAATTTTTGCAAGTACATTTTTGCAAATAAATTTTTGCAAATAAAATTTTGCAAATAACATTTTGAAAATAAAATTTTGAAAATACAATTTTGAAAATACAATTTTGAAAATAAATTTTTGGAACAAAGAAATTCCGAAAGAAATACTTTTGGAATTGAATTTTTGCAAAAAACTCTCTCCAAATTAACTCCGGAAAAAATATTTTGCAAATTAATTTCTTAAAGTAAATTTTTTAACATCAAACTTTTTTAAATGAATTTTTGTAAGTTATCGAAAATAAACTTTAAATATTTTTTAAAATAAATTAATCTTTGAAAATTAAACTATGAAATTAAATTTTTGGAAACATGTTTTTTACATTTTTGAAAATGAAACTTTTAATACGCATTTTCGCAAATAAAATTTTTAAAATAAAATATTGAAATTAAAATTTTGAAAATAAATTTTTGCAAAAAAGCTTTTTCAATTGAACTCCGGAAGAAATATGTTTGGAAAATAATTTAAGAAAGTTTTAAGAAATAAATTTTTGCAAATGAAGTTTGAAAATAAAATTTTGAAAATAAAATTTTGAAAATATAATTTTGAAAATAAAATGTTTAAAATAAATTTTTGCAAAAAAGCTTTTTCAATTGAACTCCGGAAGAAATATGTTTGGAAAATAATTTAAGAAAGTTTTAAGAAATAAATTTTTGCAAATGAAGTTTTGAAAGTTTCTCAAAATATATATTTGAAAATTTTTTATAATAAATTTTTAAACAAACATTTACAGAAAAAGTTTTTGCAAATACATTTTTAAATCAAATTTTTAAGAGTACACTATGCTACAGTGTGTGCAAAAATTAACGAATTGAATGTAAATCTCGAAATTTCATAATTTTTATAAAAAAAAAATTTTTGTCCTGCACTTGATTTTCGCTTTGTAGTGAAATGTAAAATAAATTATTGCGATATCGATCGCAATTTCTATATAAATTGGCTTGCAATTTCGATCGATATCGACTGCGTTAATTTGACTCCAGGTCGGTTAATGCTAAAAATTCTCTCGTGTCAGAACCCCTGCTTGGCGTTTTGAAATCTACAATTTAATTTTGTAATTGAATTCCTACAGATCTAAGAAATTTAACATTTTGCTGCTGCTTCTCTCTCTCTCTGTTGTTGCCTCTTCAATTCTGTTCTCAGTTCGCGTCTATTGTGGCCCAACAAAAATGAACCGACTTGACGACAATGTTGCAAATTGTTGTTGTATTCGATTGTAAATTTTATAATTTATTAACAAACACACTCTCATAAAAGTAAACAAACAGTGTAAATATCATGATGTATTTGTTGTTGCTGTATTTATATGGAAAATACAATAAATTAAATGATATTATTTACTTGTCGTAAATGTAAAAGTGTGTAGTTTCCATGACGCGGGGGGTTCGTTGCGAGTTCATCTGGTGTTATTTACAAATTTAATTAGAATCAATATCGAGATTTCTTTTTATGTACAGACAAATTACAATATAAAAATATTTATTCATAATTGAATATAAAACAAAAGTCTAACTATTAAAATAATGATATTTGAGCAGGGATAATTATTGCTTAACCCATTAAAGTCGCCTGGCCAAAATATTATTTATATAAACAAAAATTATTTAGGAATAAAAATGTTATGAAAAAAGTTATTTATAAATAATAGAAAAATTATTTGTAAATTTGATCAAAGATAATTATTGCTTAACCCATTAACAACGCATGGCCAAAATATAATTTATTTATACAAAATTTAGATTTATTAGAATTAAAAATGTTATAAAAGAAAGTTATTCGTAAATAACAAACAAATAATTTTTAAATACAGATTTTATTTATAAATATCCTGCGAGCTGTTATATTCGGCAGTACCGAATCTTATACACCCTTCCTTCACCTAAGATTTAGTTCCTAGTCCTGGAACCGTCTTCCTGAAATTTTGCTAGTTTTCAACACCAAAATATTTATTTCTAAAGGGTAAATTGTGTTTGATTACTCCAAGAAAAAAAATTGTTTTATTTAGTAAAAAAAGCAATAATAATAATAAAAAATCCAGCTCTGGAACGGCTTTTTTGCTTTTCGAATTTCTAATAAAACGAGTTGTTTATCTCATAATAGTTTTCTTTACACTAAATATGTTTGAAAAAATTCACGGTATTTGAAATCCGAAACGCAAAAAACTTCGCTCCAGAGCTGGAAAGTTTTAACTTTTTTTTTGTAGCATTAAACCAATTCAATAAAATTAATTTATTTCTTCAGTTTTAAAGTAGATTTTATCTCTTAAAAAGAAATGTTTTATTATTGAAAGTTAGAAAAATCTTAAGATGTTTCCAGGACTAGAAATTATATCTTATGGGAAGGGTATAAAAGATTCGGTGCTGCTGAATACAACATCTCTGCAGGCTATTTAGAAATAATCTCTCTATTTAATAACTAATTGCCGATGGTTCAATCGAATAAAACGATGGCTGGCGAAATTTGTCCAACAGTTAGTTGCAGTTGTTAAACTTACTTCCGGTGTTTTTTTGTAGCGTGCGTCACACAGCTTTTTAAACAATTATTTTGCAACAGTTAGATGTGGAAAACAATTTTTATTTCTATTTTAAACCGCTTACAAGGCAGGATTTTTCCCATAGGAGTTATTGAAAAGATAAAAATAATTTTCCTTATCAACTGGCAAACGTGTGCCGATAAAGTGTTTCGTACTGGACATTTTCCTGTTTGAGTTATAAAATTTTAAGAGGCTAAAAAATATTTTCATTTCTTATTTGAATAGAAAATTTTAGTCAAAAGCAAATAGTTAGTGAGTTTTGAAATTTATTTTCATTAAATTTGAAAGTATAAAAAAGGCGGCTGTTAGTATCCTTGATTGCGGCAATTATTGTTCCTTCTGTTGTTGCATTAACTTGGTTTTTGGCTGATTAAATTTTTTCATAAGAATTCAATCAATTTAATTCACTTGCCAGGAATTTCTAATTTGATGCTTAAATATTTTGATGACTTATTGAAAATGTTATAAGACTGTCGCAGAACTTCGAATGAACAATTAACATTTTGAAAATAAAGACAAGTTTTTCTTTAGATGAACTCGACAACTCGTTATTATTAATCGTTTTTCAATCGATTGAAAGCTTTCTTACAGTTCATGGTTGAAGCGCCCATGAAGCGGAATTGTTGTTCTATTTTTAATAAATTGTTAGAAGAGAAGGTAAGAGGATTTACTACAAATCTTTGCCAAGAAATAAAGGGTGTTTTTTATAGAGTGATACAAGTTGAAGTCACAATGAGATATAGTCATATATTTTTGATATCAATGAAACGGTCTTTATTGGATAGACAATTTTATGACATTAATGTTTAAATATGATTTCGGCCATTTGGGGGCCACGGCTGGCGCGTATAAAGCGCAATCTGGAATACAAATTTTCACAAACTTTTCGCAGCATTTGCGGCCGTATCTCGCCGATAACTTTTCGAATGTTGATGTCCAGGTATTCAATTGTTTGTGGTTTATCGACGTACACAAGTGACTTTACACAAACCCAAAGAAAATAATCCAATGGGGTTAAATCACACGATCTTGGGGGCCATTTCGTGAAATTATTTTTTCGTCAGAAGTTTCCTTGAGTAAATCAATTGTAGCGCCCGCTGTGTGGCATGTGGCTCCGTCCTGTTGAAACCACATATCAGCGAGATTAATGCCACGTAATTGAGGTACGAAATAACTTCGAATCGTGTTCCTATACCCGTCACCATGGACAGTAACATTCTGACCATCATCGCTTTTGAAGACATGTGGGCCAATGACTCCCTCCACCAGCCCATAAAGCGCACCAAACAGTAATTTTCTGTGGATTTATTGGTGTTTCGACAAAAGCTTGTAGATTCTCCTCACTCCAAATGCGACAATCCTGTTTATTTACGTACCCATTCAGCCAAAAATGGGCTTCATCGGAAAATAAAATTTTGAATGGACGAAGTGCACGATAAGTTTGACCGAACAGAACCATTATTTTGATTAAAAATTTCCACAATTTAAACGCGTTGCTCTGGCGTAAGTCGATCCCTTATAAAATGTCAAAGCAAATTAAACAAAAAACAACTATCAGCTGTTAAATGGGTGGTTTAGTAAAGCAGTGATGTCAACTCAAAGTTGTATCACTCTATAAAAAACAGCCTATATAGTCAGCCGATATGAAAACAGATAAGCAATTTCATTCTAAAATAAATCTTAAAATAGCAAAAATCAAGGGATACATTTACAGCTCCTGCATGTATATTTTTAATGAATAAATTTAATAGATAATTATTAAAAAAGTATTTATTATTGATGACTCAAATTAATAATTCATAATATATTTTTGTCTAAAACCATTTTCATGTTTTGCCAAGGAAACTATGAAATAAATTAAATAATTTCTTATTTCAAATAATAAACCCATTATAATTGTGCAATAGAAAACAAAACTTTTTTTCAATATGAAAATAGTAATTTATCTACTGTAAAAATTAAGCTCAAGTTGGAGATAAAAGTGTGCAACTAAAATATATTTTGTTTCAATTCATACAATAAAACAATTTTTTTTATGAGATTTTTCCAAACCAGCTTCACGAACTTATTACTTCCACTTGAATTAAAAAGCGCCATCAACAACACTTCGGGTCACACAGACTTATTGTTCAATTTGTAGTGCAAACAAACAAACAAACGAACAGCCCGTCAGCCAGTCAGCCTGCCAGCCGGCTGCTCAGTCCGTCAGTTAGTCAATCAGTCATTTCAACATTCAACCATCGCTTGATTGAAATCACTTCGGAATAACAGCACTCATATTAAAATAAATATCAGCAACAACAATAAAAAGAAACTACAGGGAAAATAATAAAAATAATAAACCAAAATAAACCAAAATAAAATAAAAAACATTTAATATTAATTTTTTTTCGCTTTCAGTTTAACAACGGCAAATTGGGAATTAATTATGCTTGACGTGTCGTACTTATAAACTACAAATAATACAGACAAGTACAAGCACATATTTCTTAAATAATTTAAGAGCCAGAGCACTAAATGAATGCAAACTTTAAATCAAATTTCTAAACATAAGGAAAGAAAATTAAAGTACACCCTATTAGTAAATTGTTGAACAAGAGTTTGTTGAAAGTGTAACGATAGTTTTTATAAAACCTATAAAAGTTCATAGTACAAGAGAAACCAACAACAACAACGTGCTGTTTACGAAAGAGATTGTTACAGGTCTGCAATAACTTTCAAATCTTTGTTTTAATAACTAAATTATGTTTCACATAAAACGATATCCGCTTATCCCATATAAAGTTCGCGCTATATTTTTTACCGAAGAAATCGAAAAGAAAGTATTAAATCTAGTGAATCCTTGTTCTTTAGCTTGAAAGAAGTGGGGCCTGGACCTTATAAAATTAACCTTAAAACTACATCAACTGTAAATTGCCAAATAGATGGAAACATTTACTTCAAAACTAACTGAGCATAAGTAAAACTAAATTTTATAGTGTCTTGAATTTTTATGCAAAAAAGAAAAATCTTGAAAGTATGAAGTTTCATTGAATTCCTGACATTCGAACTTGAGATCGCTCCATTTGAGTACTAAACAAATTTGATTTACAGTAAAATTCCTGTAAATATTTAAATTTCCAACCGAAAATTTCAATAATTTCAAAGTTCGAAGACATGTTCGAAATTTTCGAACATTCGTTTTTTTTATTAGATTATCAATTTTGAAGCTACAGTTTTATAATTTTTAGCTTCAAGGCGAAAATTGATGGTATTTTATGTTTCGAGGTAAATTAAAAATTCGAACTTACCGTTTTAGCAGCAACGAAATGTAAAGTCTAAATTAATTTCATTGTTTGTTTTTGATGTATCCCTGTAAATAAAAAAAAAACAATATTTAAGAGTCCGTTTGATTGAAAATGTTAAAGGAATTTCGAAAATTCGAGCTTAAATGGAATGCATGAATATTTCGAAACTTAAATACTTTAATGCAACAAGCAAAGTTTTATTATATCATAGTTAACAACATTTATAAAAAAACAACAAGAGACAATAAAACAATTACTATTGTTCAAAATTAAGAAAACTGCTCAAATTTTATTATATCGGCAGTGTTGCGCAACAGTTTTCAAAAGTTTTAGTTCTGTGTTCGAAACGAAGATAAATGGAATATTTTAATGCAGTCCAAATTATTTATTGAAATAGAATTTATTTAAGTAGACTAAATATTGATCTTTAATTTGATTCAATAGAAAAGCTTTGCGTTTTATTATTGCATGTTCGAAAGTTCGAAACTAATTTCGAAGTGATAATAAATAAAATATTTTCCTTTTATATAAACTTTGTCTCGCTTATCTTTTATAATAAAGGAATTTTATTACTGCACAATTTTCGTGCATATAAATATCAGCATATTTTGTTTGTTCGAAAATTCGAAAATAATTTATTTGTGTTATAAAGGTTGGTATTTTTATATGGTCTATATATAATCAAATAATAGCGTATATTTTGCAATCATTTCAAAATTTTCAGTGAAACATAACTGTTCGAAATTCGAAATTGATTTGGTTAATTTGGGTTTCTTTAATGAGAATATTTATAAACGTAAGGAAATACGAGTTTCACTATAAAATAATAATAAATCGAAAAAATTCTTTGAGGGCGGCGTGTAATTGACTCTTTCCAGTATTTGAAAAATTCAGTAATTGAAAAATTGTTAGTGAAAGGAGAATGTTCGAAATTCGAAATTTATTTAACTTATTTAAATTTCGTTAAAACGCGAATTTCGAACCAACAATTTTTTATTAAAAGTATGAAGCAAAAAAACCCTCGATTTAGTATTTTATGGTGCTTTGAAATTTCGAACTCAGTTGAAATAATTGTTTTTTAAATAATAATTATAAAATTTATATAAATAAAATTTGGTATAAAATATTTCTTTTTTCTAAATTTCAATTCATATAAAAAATTTTGATGTACAGTTTTAGAGAATTGATGGCTTTTAATACTGTAAAAATTCGTTGAAAATTAGAGCACAATTTCAGGTAAACCTTTAAAACAGAATATTATATTCTTCAAAATATATTGAAAAAAATTTATGTTCGACATTTCGAAGATAATTGGAAAACTTAAAATAAAATATCTATTAAAAAAGATAAATCTTATGAAACTAAAATTTTAAGTTTCAAAAATCAATTAGTAGAAAATAATATATATCAATTAATACTGACCCATTGTGCAATAAATATTCTGAATACTCCTCTTTAAATAAAAAACTCTAATTTAATACGAAGTAAAAGTAGTTTCTAAATTAGCGGGATATGAACTTGAGCCTGAATAATAATTCCTGTCTTACTGCCTATTTCGAAAGAAGCGCAGTGAAACAAAAACAAAATTTTATAAATTTGTTTTTGTTCGAAATGTGATAATACAAAAAAAAATCGTCAAATCGGCAGTAAATAGTTAATATATCGATTAAATAAAAAGTACTTTCGAATAAATTCGCTTTAATAGAAACCTAAAATTGGCAAAAAAAATGTTTTCAATAAAAATTAATTTTATTGAATCAACAAATCACTCCTTTAGACTCTGCCTTTGATATAGTATTAACATGAAAACAATTACAAGTCGTACGAGTGGTAAAATATGCATTTAAGAATGAATAATAAACAGAAAAAAATTTGTCGTTTTGATTTTGTTTTTATTATATATTCTTTTAACAAAAACAACAACAAAAAAAAGGAACAAAAAAGAAAACAATTTAAAACAAAGAAAGAAAACAATCTTTTTCCCCACTTCTTATAAATTAGAGACGACTGGTCGCAGCAACTGCCTACAAGTGCTGATAAGAGCCAGCGATCGTAGACCACGAGTGCGAGTGCCCCGCACTCGAATTGATATTGAAATTAACATTCAAAGGAAATTTCAAACCATAAACTATTGACCTTCAGTATTTCGTAATAGTTTGCTTTATAAGAATTAATAACAGCCATTAATAAGCCTAATCAGAAGTTAATAATGATGTTGCTGGATGATGCTGTGGAGCGTCTCTGTGCTCATTTAATATTAATAAATGAAGGTCAAAGGTTAAATTGGCTTAAGGCAAATGAAACGGTTTAAAAATGGAGTGCCACCACAACCAGTAAACAATTTTGTGATTTCTTTTCGAAACACATTTTACACTGGCGGCACAGTGGCAATAAACAGAAAATAAACCGCAACCAGATGTTGGAGGAGAAAAATGTGGTCACGATCGTTCTCTGCATGCCGAGCGATTAATTTATAAATCATAACAAATATTTTTGATTTACTTGTTTAATAAATAAATACAATGACTAGAGAATTTTCGATCCACAAGTCCAAGTTTTTTTTTTTTACTTCATAAAGTAGTTCCCCATCACTTTTGACTGTCCTCAAAGATCGATGTTTCTATTTGGATCTGATGAAAGAATTGGCTCTCTTGTTACAAATTCCCCAAAAGCAAACCGCAGCAGGAAAAAAGATCTCAATCTTATTGATTCCTTTAGCAGTTACAACAACAATTCAGTTTCAATTCTTTAATTCAATTAACTGAAACAACAATTCGCTGTTGATGGTTAAATATGATTTCAAACGATCGTGCATCACATTTCAATTTCCAGTTGTTACATTTTTCATTTGTAGTTGAAACAACAATAAAAATTCATGTTGACTTTTTAATTCGTTTCGCAGATTTTAATATTTTTGTTTTATTGCTCTTGGCCAATTGTTGTTGCCCATTAAAATGAAATATTTTTTCTTTGATTGTACTTTTCACGTTCGTTAGAAGAGAAACTAATTAAATGTGAATAAATAAAGTGTTAGTCGTTTTGGCAGAGCATCATCATCTGTGGCTAAAACTGAATCTTTTTTTATTTGCTGTAAATATTTTGTAGAAAATCATCTATGACGCAGCGCAATTATAAAGTCATGCAGTATTGAGAACGTAATAGAAAATAAATATTTACAAATAAATTCAATGCGATGGAGATGCGAATGGCAGACTATAAAATAATACAATGGAAAATATTACAGCTCTAACAACAACAACAACAACAACAACAACAATGGGGCATGGTGGTACAGTGGCACTAATATAGTCGCTACGAATATATATCGGCGATATTTTACTATAAAAATTTGCTCAGCCTTTGCTTTTGATAACTGGCCCGACTGCCCTGATCTTGGACAGAAAATTTGTTTCACTGTGTAAATACATAATTGTTTTATTATATTCTATTTTAAAGAATTTACACAAAATTTTATTTTGCTATAGATTCTCAATTACGACTTTGCATTTGCTGTCAAAAAGTGTACACAATTATATATGGATAAATAAAAAGTGCGATTTTTTTTGTTTTGTATCATATAATATTTTTCCACTTTTTTTTTAAAAAACATTCTACAACTAAACGCAGTTTTTTATAAACAAGAAAATGTTCAGAAGAATTAAAAATTAAATTTCTTTCTAATAAATCAATTCCCTATTTCCTTAATATTGTAATTTTTTCTTAAAAAGTGCAAGAAATGTTGCATTATTTTTAAGAAAGAAAAACGTAATAAATTTATACGATTTAATAAATATGTGTTTACAGCAATAAATCAATTATGCATGATTTTAAATTTCCAATTATTATGTCGCATGTGACCACGTTTTTATAGCAAAATCGCATATTCTTAAATAAAGTGATTTCAAATCACACAGTCAATTGCCTGCATGTTGTAGGCGGCATAAAAATGTTTGATTTTGCAAAGCAAAAATTTTGTTATTCTCAATGGCAAGTTTTTCAACTATAATTAATAAAACACAATGTCCACCACTTTGTCGTTCATTTCAAGCGCCATCTGGGCGATCACTAGGTGAAGCATTAAACACAATAACGACAGCAGGCTACACGAACACCGACTGCAAAAGCCGTTGGCTGCAATCGTTGCCACGTAGTCAGCTACTTAATTATTTTTAGAATGTCACCACCAAATCAATAACCATGAGTTGTTGTCTGTAGTAGAATTCTCTTCATACGCCAGTGTAGTAGTATTAAATATATACTCTTAAATAGTGTTATTCCAATAAAATACATTTAAAGTTCAGAATATATGACAAGAAATCATTTCATTAGCTTGGAAATATAGTTTGTTATTTCTTTTTGTGAAATAAAACAATATATTTTAAGTTTACAATAATTGAATTTATTTATATTATGCTGGCAACACTGCATCTACTCATTGTCGGTCACCAAAATAGAAATTAGTTTAATTTTGGCTACAGCTACAACGGTGGTCGGTAGTCGTGTGGCTTTGTCGTCGCTAAAATGGTCATTCTTATTTCAATGCGTGTATTCTAATTTTGACAGGTTGTAGCTCGTAGCCTGCTGTCGTTAATGTGTTTAATGCCTGAACGCTCACTTTTATTTGCTTCAACGTTATACGTTTCTTTGTGTCTACGCGCTCTTCAAGGTAGTCGCGTAAAAAAGTGTAACAGCATTAAATCGCATGATCAATTAATAAATTATAAGACATTAATAAAATAATAATAAATTATAAAACATAATTTGTAGTTGCTTATATGTTAAGCAATCTATTTTGCCCATTTGTCCCACTGTGCAATGTGACGATTAATTTTAGTTATTTAATTTATTAGGAAATTTCTATATGAAATACAAAACGTCTAATGCTTGATTCTACTCGTAGTATTTATTAGTTGTGGATGTTGTTGTTGTTGTTGTAGTTTGTATTTCAAGAGATAGAAAACTGACTTTAAATGCTCCAAGACAGACAGACAGACAGACGTTGTAGTAAATGGCTACAAGTAAATGAATGAATTTTTCTAAACGTTTAATATTGCGAATGAGCGCGCATACAATAAAGTAGTGACTGACGTTGGTGTGTCCAACCGTATTTATCAGTTCATTTGTCTGTCTCGCGGTCTGTCCGTCTGTCTGTCAGTCTGTCTGTCTCAGACTCGTGCCTATCTGCCTATTTATTTGTCTAGAGTATATATTGAGTTGATATATTAGCGAGTGGTGAAATTGCACTTTGTATTTGATTTAGAATGACGCATAATATTGAAGACTCTATGAACGAGACTGATAAGATACACAACTTCTCATACGTTTGGAAAAGATGATGACACAAGTTGAAGTAATTATAGGCACATGCGAACGAAGGATGTGCGAATCAATGCAATTATTTGCATGAAATTAAATTGAATTAAGTTTTATTAGAAGTAAAATTTATTCGTAATCTGTAGCAATTTAGGACGAGCCACTAAGAAACTGTGTAGCAAAGAAATCTCGCATATAAACTTTCCCTTACAATTGTAGTACACTTTTAGCTATTTTACTGTCTATAAATTTACATGCATGATATATAATATAAAAGGTGTTTTCATGTAGACGTGCATAATATAAAACTTTGGCATTAAAGCTTTTATTTATTCATTTCAAAGTTGCATGATCTACTACAACAAAATTTCCAAAAGCAATTTCAACACCCATAAAAGAAAAAAATATTGATGTTTTTTAAATTGCAGAAACCGCAATTTAAAGAAAAGATCACATTTATATGGTTTTATTTATTTGGACCCGCACTCAGGGAAGGACCCCTACGAATACAGTGTTTTGTGGCGCTGCTAGAAAGTAGGGCATAATGTTGACCCTACAGAGAAATCAACAGATAAAAAATTCTATTTAGTTAATTTGGGTTCGCTGATGAATTTTTTTTAATACAGATACCGACGAAGAGGTGTGCTGCCTTCTGCTCTTAATTGGTGTCAATCTCTGCCGGTAATATCGGGTGTTTTTTATACAGTGATACAAGTTTAAATCATAATAAAACATATTAATATATTTTTGATATCAATGAAACAGTCTTTATTGGATAGAAAGTTTTATGACATTAATGTTTAAATATGATTTCGGTCATGTGGCCGCCACGGCTGGCGCGTACAAGGCGCAATCTGGAACACCAATTTTCACAAACAGTAACATTCTGACCATCATCGTTTTTGAAGGCATAAAGCGCACCGAAATGTAATTTTCGGTGGATGTCATGGTGTTTCAACAAAAGCTTGTGGATTCTTCTCACTCCATATCCGACGAACCCATTAAACAAAAAATGGGCTTCACCGGAAAATATAATTTTGAATGGACGAAGTGCACGATAAGTTTGACGAACAGAACCATTATTTTGATTAAAAATTTCCACAATTTGCACGCGTTGCTCTGCTGTAAGTCGATCCATAATGAAATGTCAAAGCAAACTAAACAAAAAGCAACTATCAGCTGTTAAATGGGTGGTCAAATAAAGCAGTGATGCCAACTCAAAGTTGTATTACTCTATAAGAAACAGCCGATATTTTGCAGTGCTTTGCCTTCGTCATTGCGACAAGCCGGCAACAATTAACACAATCCTGCCCTAATAAAGATCATTAAATGCGACATCATATTCATGATTGAATGCGGAATCGAACTGGAACTTGTACCTCATAGTCCTGCATTAACTACATCTGCCAACAGCACCCCATTGTGCAAAGCAAAGATTTGTGGCGTTTTCTCCTCTAGAAAACATGTAAAATTTTTTCACTTATTTCCTAAGAAAATGCGGTTTTCGTGAGGGATGTTATTCCCAATAAATTGCTCATTTTGAAATGGCGAAATGTTGCCATTTTCTGTTAGAAAGTGGGAAAAATTTTGCATTACTTTCTAGAAAAGAAATCGACATTATTATAATTATCAATATCCAGTGGTCTAACAATGGCCGATCTTTTCTTTAATAATTAATTTCACTGTGCGATTACGATAATTTTGCAACTCACCGTATAACTATTTGACGCACTTTAATGTGATAATGAAAAAGAACACACACACACACACTTGCAATATATTATATTTGAAACCCCGCAAATATGAACGCACGGAGTTTTCTTAAGATACAATATATAAATTCATATATTTTCGAACTTGGGAAAAGGGGAAGGACACTCACTACACACACTTGATGAGGAGGATGCTGTCATGTCAAAGCCAATACGAACATCTATTTACGTCATAAATGAAAATTGTAGTTTGTTTTCTTCTTCTTCTTCTTCTTCTTCTTCTTGTTTGCTTCTCTAAATCCACTCAACATGACTGTGCAAAATAGTACTGGCGGTCGGTCGGCCAGTCGGCCGGTCTATTCACACATGTTTGCCTCGATACGACTATACGCATATATTTTTAGTTTAATTCACAACACCAGCATGCAATAATTTAGGTCATAATAGCAGCGTTCTCGTTCTCTTTTCACTTTTCCTCCTCCTCCTCCTCCTCCACCTCCTCCACCTCCTACTCGTCGTGTTGCCACAACAAACATACAGATTTTGTGGTGGTTGGAACATGAATCTTTAAAGGACTTAACGGCGTCATCGAGACAAATTGTATCGAGATACATACAACAGTTAAATATATATATAAGACTTGAAATTATGAAAATAACATGTTCACATGTCATATATATTTTCTTCTTCTTCATCTTCTTGTTTTTTTTTTATTACAATTTTCTTGTACTTGAAATAAAATTTAAAAGGAAAAAAAACAATCATGAAATAGAGGAGGACACACAACTCAGCAATCAAGTGCGGAGAAGAAAAGATATAGAAATTATAATTCATGTTGTAACAAAACAGAAACACATTATCGAAAAGAGTTTAATGAAAAAACTCACACTGAAATGAATTTTTTATAAAATATTTTTTGTATTTTTTTGAAAAACACCCGTATGCTAATGAACTGAGTGTAATCAAACGTGTGGCTGGTTTTATAACGCACGTTTCTAAACGCTACATGAAGCCTCCATCCATCCATCCATCCATTCATCCATCCGCTCTCATCGGTCTAAGATTAACACTCAAACAGTAAAACACTTGCACGCACACACACACACACACACACACACATACACCCAGAAGAGCACTTTTACTTGAAAGCTGTTGTATAAAATTTACACACGAGTTGTAAGTATTTAAAAAGTGGGTTATAAATCAAATGTAACATTAAATGTTTCGCAGATAGAGAGACAATTTTTATTAGGGAAAAAAAGCAAAAAATAGAAAACAAAATTTGAATAAATGATTTTGAAAAATATTATAGATAAGCAAACAAAAAAATATGTTTTTCAATTTCGTATTCAAATTAATTTCATTTACAATTGAACGAACGCATTTACATTTCGGGCTTTGCTGAGTTTATGAAAAAGAAAAAGAAAAGAAAAAAAACAAAGTCAACACAAGCGCTTGTGTAAGCACTTTCGCGGTGTTTATGGCCGCATGTCGTTCCAATTGGCAAAAAAACTAAATAAATAAATAAAGAAATAAATAAAAAATTAAAAAATATAAAAAAGTTTTAACCCTGCAGGCCAACCCTGTAACATCCTGCTAAGTTCAACCGCAAAGTTAACGCAACCTGGTCTTTTGACCTCTTCGAGCTAAAACGCTACTATTTCAGTTATCAAATCAACCGATTCCCACGTGTTAATATAGTATTCGATTACCATAAGAGAATCGAAAACACTAACTGATTGGATATATAACATTGGAACTTTTTAAGAAAATCTCTTTTTTCGAAATATTTTTCGTTCATGATATCTCACGAATCGATTGCGTCCCGATTTGCACGTGATATTATAATTTTCGACTACCATAAAAGAGTCGAAAACACTAACTGATCAGATATATAACGCCAGAGGTTTTTAAAGAAATCACTTTTTTCGAAGTTTTTTCGTTCACGATATCTCACGAACCGATTTCGACCCGATTCCTACGAGATAATATAGATTTCGATTACCACAAGAGAATTGAAAACAATAACTGATTTTATATATATCGTCGGAGCTTTTTAAAGAAATCACTTTTTTCGAAGTTTTTTCGTTCACAATATCTCACGAATGGCTTAACCGATTGCGACCCGATTCCTACGAGATAATATAGTTTTCGATTACCACAAGAGAATTGAAAACAATAAGTGATCAGATATATAACGTCGGAACATTAAAAAAATTCACTTTTTCGAATTTTTTTTCGTTCACGATATCTCACGAATGGCTTAACCGATTGCGACCCGATTCCTACGAGATAATATAGTTTTCGATTACCACAAGAGAATTGAAAACAATAAGTGATCAGATATATAACGTCGGAACATTAAAAAAATTCACTTTTTAGAATTTTTTTTCGTTCACGATATCTCACGAACGGCATAACCGATTTCGACCCGATTAGCAATGATCCAGGTGGTTTTTTATTCTTGAGAGCTGATTGGTTTTTGGAATCTATCGGTAAGGACAGTTAAAAATTATAAAAAAAACACTTAAAACAATTGAAAAGAATTTTTAATATCTTGAAATCTACCGCCTCGAATCGGTTCACAGAGAATCCAAGTTCAGTAGAGCCCTTTAGAACGTCATCTGTTTGATGGAAATCGGTCAAGCCGTTCTAAAGTTATAAGCGACTCACATACTTACACACAGCCGCACACACACACACACGCATACACACACACACACACACATATATATCCACACATTAATACAGACATAGTGAAGGGTTCTCAAAATTAGTCCTGTGATCATAAAAGGTCGAGATCTGATGAGAACTCGATTTTTTCAAAACGGGGCGAAACCAATAACTTCCCGATTTTGTTAAATTTTCGTAGCGGGAAGTTAAAACACGAAGCACTTAAAAATTCTTTCGAACCGGCAAAAGCAAATTTATATTCTGAAATAACCACTCTCAAGAGAAAAATAATCAAGGATTTATCGAGAGTGTCTGTAGCGGCATGAGATCTATCGATAATTATGTTTTGACAGCTGGGAATGTCAATCTGTACTGGCATTTCAGTTCCGAAGTGTTCGCCGATCCATAAAGAATAATTTAATGACAAGTCAACGCTTCGGAATTCAATTCAGAACCAGCAACCAGACAAAGAAATGTGCGTAACAAAAAGCGAATTAAGAGAGATCGCGGCGAAATATAGATGCGCCAACATTCTCAACTTAAGGGCTTTTGTAATTCGCAGATTTCATGCCACGCTCATGCGTCTACGAAATACAGTTCGTGCACGAATTAGTGCCAAACGGTAATGATTTTCGTAGCAGCTGGAAAGTGATCGAAAGTAGTTTCAACAGGGATTTTATCGGACTTATTGAAAGCTTTTCTCTACGACTTTAACCAACGTGTAGGCTCAGCTCACTTTGGGCTTAAGGTTCACTTTAGTTTTAAGTAAAATTATTTTAACCCGCAACCGACAAAAATAAAACACTTGAAAGAAATCAGATTTTTTAAAAAGGTACCTTTTTTAAAAAGTACATGAGAGCAAAGGTAATTTTTGTTCTTATAAGACTTTAAGCAACGATGTAGGCTCAGCTCACTTTAAGCTTAAAGTTCATTTCAGTTCTGAGTAAAAACAATTTCAGGAAAACTTTTTATATATCCCGCAACAGACAAAAATTAAAGACTTGAAAGAAATCGGATTATTAAAAAAAGTATTTTTTAAATGCCTTCAAACATCATGAGAGTGAAGTTAATTTTTGTTCCCTATTCAGTTTCAGTTGGCGTAAATTAACCACGAGCCATTAGCCTGTGGACTGACTAGTGCGGCGAAGTAGAGGCCGGGTAGGTTTGTCACTTTGCTACAACAATATTGCAGGCATTTCCTACAGAGACTGTACAAGCAGTTGGAAACGATAATAAAAGAGTTATATCTGGAAATTTTGATAGATATCGTATAAGACCTCAAGTATACGTTTCAGAAGACGAAAAAAATAGGTTCAAGTCATGGAAATCAGTTTCAATTTATCTCATTATAGTGCCATTCCCAAAAGCCATTAAAATTCCAAATTGCCCTGTCCGTCCATCGCTTTGAATTGTATTCTTAACTATCGAAGTCGTATACGAATCGTTGTTGTTGGTTTCGTATAATAATTGCCAGCGTAATTTGTTGTGATATTTTTTTTCCTATTCCGTAACACAATCTTGCAGAATTTTTTCATTTCTTAATCATCTGCATTTCAATGTTTCAGTTTTATTTCTTTTTTTTCAATCATCTTTTTTATTATTTTGCTCACATAAATAGATTTCGTTTTAAAGCAAATATTACGCAGCACCTTAAGACTCTTTTAACCCCTGAAGCCTTTGATCGTTACTGAGGTCTGCTTGGAGGTGTTGGATTAAGCCGAAGGGTTTCTTCTTTTTTTTCGTTGTATAACCGAACAGATCACAAGAAAATCAAGACAAAACAAATTGCCACATTAAGCCATCCAATAAGAAAAATCTTTGCAGGCCATCTAACTGACCGCAGAGACTCTGAGGAAGCAGCATGTTGGTGCTTGAATAAACAGGGTGTTGCAGCAAATAGTGTTATATTTGTATTACAAATAAAATCGTATTAATGAAAGTACAAAATTTTTTGTTAGAAATTGTCTTTTTAGTGAAAAATAAGAATTTTTTTTTTTCGTTAAAGGGTACTTATTTTAGAAGGTTAAAAGGTACTTTTCGCTAACAGCTACTTTTAGTAAAAGAAAAACTTTTTGTTAAAATGCTTTTGTGGTTCGTTGTGTTAAAATTTTGTTGGAGCAAAAATTTTTTACAAAGTAATTTTTGTATTATGAAAAATTTTCGTAAAATAGTACTTTTTGTGCGAAGGTACTTATTGTAAGAAGGTACTTTCTATTAAGAAGTATTGTTTGTTAAAAGGTAGTCTTGCTAAAACATAAGTTTTGTTAAAGGAAATTGTTTAAGAAAGACTTTTTGTGAGAAAAAGATACTGTTTGTGAGAAGGTACTTTTTAATAAGAGGCAATGTTTGTTAAAAGGTACTCTTGTTGAAAGATACCTTGTGTTAAGATACTTTTTTTTAGGAGATATATTTTGTAAAAAGCTACTTTTTGTGAGACGGTACTTTTTAATAAGAAGTAGTGTTTGTTAAAAGGTACTCTTGCTAACATATAAATTTTGCTAAGAGATATTTTTGAAGAGAGATTTTGTAAAAAGGGGGATATTTTTTAAGAGAAGCTACTTCTTAATAAGAATTAGTGTTTGTTAAAAAACTTCTTGTTAACAGATATTTGTTAAAGAAATACATTTTGTAAAAGGTACTTTTTATAAAAAGGCACTTTTTAATAAAATGTAACGGTTGTTAAAAGGTACTCTTGCTAAAACATAATTTTAGTTAAGTGAAATTTTTTTAAGAGAGATATTTTGTATAAAGGTACTTTTTAAAAAAAGTAATGTTTGTTAAAAGATAATTTTTGTTCAGAGATACTTTTTGTTAAGATATATATTTCAAAAAAATACATTTTGTAAAAAAGGTACTTTTTATGAGAAAGTACTTTTAATAAGAGGCAATGTTTGTTAAAAGGCACTCTTGTTAAAATATACTTGTTGTTAAGAGCTACTTTTTATTTAGATATATATTTTAAAGAGATACATTTTGTAAAAAAGGTACTTTTTGTGGGAAGGTACTTTTTAATAAAAAGTAATTTTCGTTAAAAGATATTCTTGTTAAAAGTTACTTTTTGTTAGTAGGTACGTTTTTTAAAAGATACATCTTTTAAAAGGTACTTTTTGTAAAAAGGACTTTTTGCAAAAAGGACTTTTTGTGAGAAGGTACTTTTTAATAAGAGGTAATGTTTGTTAAAAGGTACTCTTGTTACGTAAAGAGATACTTTTTGTAAAAAGTTACTTTATGTGAGAAGGCACTCTTTAATGAGAAGTAATGCTCGTAAAAAATTTACTTTTTGCCAAGAGATATATTCTTAAGAAATACATATAGTAAAAAAGGTACTTTTTGTCAGAAGGTACTTTTTGATAATAAAAGGTAATGTTTGTTAAAAAGTACTATTGTTTGATAAGGGATACTTTTTTAAAAGATACATTTTGTAAAAACGGTACTTTTTATAAAAAGCTACTTTATGTAAAAAGGTACTTTTTAATAAAAGACATATTTTGTAGCTTTTGTTAAAAGGTACTTTTTGCTAAGAAGTACTTCTTGCCAAGAGTTACTTTTTGCTAACAAGTACCTTTTATTAAAAAGTACTTTATTTTAAATGATTTTTACAGGACGAGATTTTTTAATATTTTGAAATTATTTTAAGAAAATACTTCTGCATTTAATAAAACATTTTTTTTTAGTTAGTTGTTCCTGGTTTCTTACATCTTGTTGGAAAACCATTTAGAGCCAATTCTGGTTCTGCTGCATTTCGTATTCGTGTTTTATTTATTTTTACAAACCAGCCAAAGTGGCAACATCGTCATCGCCAACAATTACAAGAACAAGCACATCATCATTGAATTTTTCTTAAATTATTTTTTTTATTACTTTTTTTTTGAGCACATGTAACACCTGGCTTTTGATTTTGTAAATAAAATTGTTATTGCTGCTGATGTGTTGTTGCTTCTGCTGGCTTATTTTGTTGTTGCCGTTCTTGTTGCTGTTGTTGTTGTTCTTCTTCTCGTTGTTGTGGTTAGTGCTGCAATTGCTGTGGAACGTACGAATTGTGTCTTGTGGTCAAGTAGAGTAACGTGTTCACATTCATGCAGCGTAAATAGGAATCTCTCTAGGCAGACATCCGACTGCCACAACACACGGACTGTTTGTGGCTGTTTTTTGTTGTTGTTGCTATTTGTTTCTTCATTGCTACTTCAGCAACGTCTGTCTGATTGCCTTTGTAGCAAAATTGTTGCTGTGGCTACTACAACAATCACGTCTGTGCAACATATGACAGGTGCGTGCAAGAAAAGTTATGCAAAAAAAGCAAAATAAGTACAAAAATGCAACAGCAACAACACAACAAAATTTACAGATTCACAAAAAAATAAAAACAAAAGATACTGATGCCGTGGCATGAAGGTGTGTGTGTGTTTGTGTGTCTGCACAAGTCTGTGTCTTTGCCGCAATTTTTTATATTTGATATGGCAATTTTTATTATTATTATTATTTTTTTATTTTATTATTGTTGTTGTAACGTCATACCGGTTGGTTGTTTTATTTGACAGATAATAATAACAAAAAAAAAAGGTGAACAGCAAAAATGTTTCTACACTGGTAAACAAAACTCGACAAGGTTTCTTTGGCATCAACAGTAACTTCATTGCAACATTGTTGCTGCGGCATTGAAATTTGAAACTGCCGTTATTTACCAAACAGCTGTTCGCTCCATTTAGCTTTAATGCTTTAATGGGCATGGCAAGTGTTGCGTATTCGTGGGAAGAAAATTTTGCTGTTCCACTCTACGAATGGAAAAGAGAGTACGAATTTCGAATTTCGAATGACTTTGGATTTTAACACAGTATTTATTATATATTCTGTGGTTATTTATTACAGCATATCTGCTGCATCATATTTTCAGGGTTGTATTTTCATTGCAGGAATTTAAAGGACTCTTCAAAAGGTCAGTTCTGGCTAAAAGTAAGTCAGTGTTCCAGGGGAGAGCATTAAAAAAAAACAGTGACTTAATGAGCAACTCCATGTGCTTATCAATGGTGTCTCTCTCTCTCTCCCACTCTCTCTCTCTCTCTTTCCCTGTGGGTGTGTGTGCGAAGGCAGAATGAAGTCTGATTGAGAAATAGTAGAATAATTATAGAATTTTGTTGTCGGGTGTTTTAAGCTCAAGACATTTTTTTTAACAATAAAAAAACTCGCACCGCATAGTTCTGTTGTACACTCGCAACAAAAATAAATGCATGAAAAAAATCCATATAAAAAGCGAAACAAAATTCAGTTCAGAATAGAGATGGGCCTAAAATTTAGTTTTTAGTCACCAATTTGCGAAATAATAAAAAAAAAACAATAACAACATCAGCAGATCAATTATGGACTCTTGAGAACTTTTCCAGTGTCAGTCTATAGTACACCATTTCCATTCATGCTGCATAAATTGCTGTTCATCAATTTCCCTTATCTGCGATTTATGTTGCAGAAATTGTTTTGTAAATGTTGCCGCGATCTTCGTAAAAGATTTTGTTTTTGAAATAGTCTTTTTTAAAAGTATTTTTTTTCAGTCTTATTTTATAGTCTGGCTATTTATGCTTTTATTAATTCGGATGTACTGCTATTAAACTTATATAAATACACTGAGAGTTTATTTTTCAGTACCTATTGAAAACAGTTTTTAGCGGACGTGATCGTGCACGTCCCAAACACTGTCCATCTCTAATCCGTAGCAGCTACTAAACATGCTTGTAGATATTTTTTTGTTTAAATATTTCCCAGTGCATGGAAGTTTTGTTGCTGTTTTAGTTTTGTGGTTCATTTGTCTCAATGGCAGGCGTACAAAACTGGTATGGTTGCATTTTTCTTCTCTTATTTAGACGCATTAGAAATTCGTAACTATTTGGTCACAAATCACATGAACTAAAAGCAAAAGAATTGAATTCAAATACAAAAACTAAGATTGTAATTCTTGTTAGGCTGCGAATACTTTCGCACAACATCTATTTCTAATAAAATAACTATAAAAATTTGTTTGTAGTTTTTACATGTGTAACATTTAGATTTGGTAGGCTGTCGGTGTGTTTTTTCTGTTTTGGAAATAATATTTTGTCAGCCAGAGAATTAAAAGTGTTTTCTGATCAAATTTTCATCTAGAAGATGACAATGAGAATGTGTTCTATACAGCTCTCAATATATAATAACTTTAACTTCTGCAACTAAATGAGAATTCTATCATATATTCTATGTTAATGAGAATGTAACAAAATATTGTATTCTCATGCGTTTTAATGTTATTAATTTTGATGAAATTAAATAGGCTCAAATTTTGAAGGAATTTCTATCCAGCTGTCAATATTTATAAATGCAACTTTCATTTTATGCAACTAAATGAGAATTCTATAATGTGAGTAAACATATTTTCAGACTTCTTAATATTATTATTAATCATGAATTTATAGAAGTTCTACTCCCATAAAAACCGTGTTCCAACTGTCAATACTTAACAACTTTAACTTCTGCAACTAAATGAGAATTATATTATATATTCTATGTCAATGAGAATGTGACAAAATATTGTATTCTCATACGTTTTAATGTTATTAATTTTGATGTTATTAAATAGGCTCTAATTTTAAAGGAATTACTATCCAGCTGTCAATATTTATAAATGCAACTTTCATTTTATGCAACTAAATGAGAATTCTATAATGTGAGTAAACATATTTTCAGACTTCTTAATATTATTATTAATCATGAATTTATAGAAGTTCTACTCCCATAAAAACCGTGTTCCAACTGTCAATACTTAACAACTTTAACTTCTGCAACTAAATGAGAATTATATTATATATTCTATGTCAATGAGAATGTGACAAAATATTGTATTCTCATACGTTTTAATGTTATTAATTTTGATGTTATTAAATAGGCTCTAATTTTAAAGGAATTACTATCCAGCTGTCAATATTTATTAATGCAACTTTTAGTTTATGCAACTAAATGAGAATTCTATCATGAAGCCCATGTTAATGAGAATTTGAAGAAATATTATATTCTCATACGTCTTAGAATTATAAAATAAAGAATTTATAGAAATTCTAGTCGCATACAAACTGTTCTCCAAGTGTTAAAATTTAATAACTTAACTTTTGCAACTAAATAAGAATTCTATCATCTATCCTATGTAAATGAGAATGTGAAGATATACGTTTTAATGTTATTAAGTTTGATGAAATTAAATAGGCTCTAATTTTAAAGGAATTACTATCCAGCTGTCAATATTTATTAATGCAACTTTTAATTTATGCAACTAAATGAGAATTCTATCATGAAGCCCTTGTTAATGAGAATGTGAAGAAATATTATATCGTCATACGCCTTAATATTATTAATTATGATGAATTTAAGGAAATTCTAGCCGCATAAAAACTGTTTTCCAATTGTCAAAATTTACAACTTTAACTTTTGCAACTAAATGAGAATTCTATCATCTATTCTATGTCAATGAGAATGAGAGTAACAAAATATTGTATTCTCATACGTTTTAATGTGACTCATTTTGATGGCATTAAATGGGCTCTAATTTTATTGAAATTGCTGTCAATATTTATAAATGCAACTTTCAAATTTATGCAACTAAATGAGAATTCTATCATGAAGTTCATGTCATACACCTTAATATTATTAATTATAATGAATTTATAGAAGTTCCAGTCCCATAAAAATTATTTTCCAACTGTCAAAATGTAACAACTTTAACTTCTGCAACTAAATGAGAATTCTATCATGAAGATCATGTCAATGAGAATGCGAAGAAATATTATATTCTCATACGCCTTAATATTATTAATAATGAAAATTTTATAGAGATTCTAGTTCTATAAAAATTATTTTTAAACTGTCAAAATGTAACAACTTTAACTTCTGCAACTAAATGAGAATTGTATCATGAAGATCATGTCAACGAGAATGTGAAGAAATATTATATTCTCATACGCCTTAATATTATTAATAATGAAAATTTTATAGAGATTCTAGTTCTATAAAAATTATTTTTAAACTGTCAAAATGTAACAACTTTAACTTCTGCAACTAAATGAGAATTCCACCACAAAAGCAGCAACCGAAATTCATTTGAACCGCCAGTTAATGAGTGCTTATGATGAATTTTAATTATTTATAAAGTGTAAAATTATTAAACAAGAAACGGCCTAAATCGTGTTCTTGTCGTATTAAAAGCTTAAAAATATCCATAAAATGTTTAGGCCGGCTATTTTCATATCAGCCAATCGGACATCATAAACAAAATGAAATCAAATATGATCATTTAGAAGAATTTATAACTTAATTTTTAATGACTTTAAAAAAGCAACAAGATTAATTTTATAGCCGATTTAATGAAATGGCTGAGGAATTTTTACACAAGATTTTTGTTTTCAGACTTTATGGTGCATAAAAATGGACTCGTGTCTCCAATTAATTAGCGTCAATAAAAAGAATCTCAAGATCTGTTGAAGAGATGATGTTGCGGTTGACTATTGAAAAGAGATTTGGTTTTTTTATTTTTGGGATATTAAAATTATTAAAAATGTTCTTTAATAAACACATAAAAGCGAACTAACGCAGCCATGGATCCAGTAATTGACTTTTGGCTGGATTTTATGTAAATCTTGAAACCACTTTGAGCAACACAATATGAATTGTGGACAGAGGCCGTAACAATTTTTTGCTTGAAGAGCTTGAAACCGGTATTTTTTTGTTAGAAACGGTTAAAAATAGACTTTGTTTATGACCATGATTATGGGCCATTTGTAATGGTGAATAGGCCTTTTAATCGCTTTCGAAAACATAAAGAAATTTCGATTTGAAAAACAATTTGAAAAAATTAATAATAAAATTTGCATTTTAAGAAAATCCAATTTAAAAAATTAAGTTTAATTAGCATTTTAAGAAAACCAAATTAAAAAAAGAAAAAAGTTGAGTTTGAATCGCTTTCGAAAACATAAAGAATTTTCGACTTGAAAAACAATTTGAAAATATTCGAAATTAAATTTGCATTTCAGGAAAATTAAATTAAAAAAAAGAAAAAGTTGAATTTGAATTTGAATCGCTTTCGAAAATATAAAGAAATTTCGACTTGAAACACAATTTGAAAATATTGAAATAAAATTTGCATTTTAACAAAGTTAAATTAGGAAAAAATGTCACGTTTTAACCGTTTTAAAAAATATGATGAAATTTGAAAATATTGAAAACAAAATTTGCATTTTAAGAAAATCAAATTAAAAAAAGAAAAAAGTTGAGTTTGAGTCGCTTTCGAAAATATGAAGAAATTTCGACTTGAAAAACAATTTGAAAATATTCGAAATTAAATTTGCATTTTAGGAAAATTAAATTAAAAAAAAGAAAAAGTTGAGTTTGAATCGCTTTCGAAAACATAAAGAAATTTCGACTTGAAACACAATTTGAAAATATTGAAAACAAAATTTGCATTTTAAGAAAATCAAATTAAAAAAAGAAAAAAGTTGAGTTTGAATCTCTTTCGAAAATGTAGAGAAATTTCGACTTGAAACACAATTTGAAAATATTGAAATAAAATTTGCATTTTAAGAAAACTAAATTAGAAAAAAAGTGTCGTTTTAATAGCTTTCGAATATATGAAGAAATTTGAAAATATTGAAATAAAATTTGCATTTTAGGAAAATCAATTTAAAAAAGGAGAAGAGTTGCGAGTCTATTCATTGAAAAAATACGTTTCGGTTAAACGAAAACGCTGGCTACCAAATTGTGTCCATATATTTTCAACAATTTGAAAGATATAATTTCTCTTCGATTTTTAAATTTAAAAATTACTTTTTGTATAAAAAATTTACAATAACTTAATATGTTTTTCGTAAGGGAAAACTAACAACAACAGTGAACAGTTTTTGAGGAAATTTTTCTTTCGCTTATAAAATTGACTGCTATAAAGTACGACCGTTCCCCCTTATTCTGCAACTGTTTGTCAACGTCACGTCTAGACTTTATCAACTGGATGTTCAATAAATAAAATTATTTAGTCCTAAAATTTCCACGATCATTGATTTTCATAAAAAACAATAGCCCTCATAAGATTTGAAAGAAACAAAATATTAACGAGTCTTTTGAATTATCAAATATTTAAGTTCGTGTCTCCAAAACAAACGCACATTTTATTGAATTCCAATCAAAATATTTCAAATATTTACGCTTCTTTTTATTGAAAGAAAAAACGATTAATAAATTGATAAAAAAACAAAACGGTTTATGTCCATTGTTTGTGTTCGGCATTCGAAGAGCGATAAAAAGCTCGTTAAAATCATGGAATCTGGCTTCACAACAAAAACGGAAAGTCTGTCGGTGTATTTACAGTGACTTACAAAATTTAAAAAATTTACATAATTTTATTAATATCAACCCGTGAAAAAAAAAGCTGTTCAAATCTTTTAATGCCACATCGTCAAGTTGTGATAACGCCCAATTATTGTGATTACGACGGCAGTTGTAACGTGGAATTTCTACGGCTTTAAAAGCAACATGTGTTTTTTTTTCCAAATATATTTTATAGTTTTGAAAAAAAAAATTTATAATTAAGAAATAAATAACAAAATAGTTGGTTTTTTTTTAATTTAAAAAATATATTAAGAAACGGGTTTTTTCTGTACTTAAGATTGGGTCAACATTCGGGTGGGGTTTGTCTGTTTACGTTTGCGTTTTTAAACTTTATTTCTTGACATTATTTATTTGTATTTATAAATATATTTATATTAATAAATATCTTTATATTTAATAAATATAAAAATTAATTTTATTTTTGTAGTTTTTTTTCTTCTGAAACTCTTAAAATTTTGCGCATTTTGTTTGCACAAGTCCGACTACCCGGGCAGCTACAACTTTTTCTTAAAATCATATCACCAACTTAAACTTCGAAACATTAATAAAATTTTATTAACAACACACTCTTCTCATTTGTTTGCTTATGATTATGAAAATTAAGACAAACAAATCCTAAAACTGAAAACTATTTATTCAATCGCTATTATAAATAAATATGTGGCATTGTAATTATGCAGTTGTGTAAAAGAATGAATTGTTTCAATATAATTAATAATACATCATAGATTACTGGAATTGTGTTAAGATTTTTGTGTAGGATTAAATTTGAATTAATACTTAAAAAGGACGCAAAGAAAAACCAATAGAGTTAAAAGGATATTAATAAATTTTTTTATAAACAATTAAGCTTTTAATAAAAGTGATTTAAAACGCTGTTTCAAGAAATTCTTTTGATCGCCTGCTTGTAGCAGTTGTAAACTACCAGCATGCCAATTGAAATTATAAAGAGTCTAGATACTGCGAGTTGTTGTAGCCGCAAATACTTGAACAAACAACAAAAATGCGTTGTGAAACTGAAAGCTCAACAACAACAAAAACAACAACAGCAATGTTAAATAAACAAAAAACCAATTGTGCAAAACCAAATAAATAAAAAGACATAAAAAAGGCCTCCTTCCGCCACGGAACACCACAATTGTTTTTGTTTTAGGAACTGTTTGCCTCCACACGCTGGCTCACACACACACGCACACACACACGCACGACAGCAGTTGGAAAAGATGTTTCTTTAAAATGGGAAAGAAGTTGGTAACATTCCCATTCCTGGCTCATGCATGAAATTGTCACAATATGTTCCACAAAACTACACACCTGGAAGACACTTTTGGGACAGCACAAGGAGTTTATCTTAGAGATCGAAATAGTATAATCGGATATCTCAGATAATTCGAAAACATCAATTTTGTTATTATTTTGCGGTTAATGAAGTTTCAGAGAATAATCCGTTTCACAGGCATTGAATGATAACGATTTAATATCTTTATTGTCACAAGGAAATCAATCACTCGTAATTTTCAATCACTCCACAAAATTTTGTATAAAAAAATTTCAAATATTATTGAAATTAAAATTGAAATTTTTTTAAATTAAAAATAACATATTTTTTAAAAGAAGTCCATTGTTTCTTACAAAACGGAAGAGCAATGAAATTATTAATTAAATCAATTACAGTATTCAACAAGAGTGTACGCACGCTGGCCAAAGAGCTGTCGAATCGTTGACAAATTGCAATAGATAATATTTGATTCAGCCCAAAATTTATTTTTAAGCGATGCGATTCTCCATAATCAAACAACGGAAATATCTAAAGTTCTATGAAAAAGTATAAAATTTATTTTGAAATTAAATTTTTTTATACATGGAACTGGTGCTCTATCGCCAGTTTCAGTCATGCAGATATTCTTTTTCAAATACTCAGTGCTGTCAGAGTTATTCCGAAAAAGAAATTATTTTTCTCCTGGGGGCAAATTAACGGTATTCGAAATTGATAAAAATCTCAATTTACACACAAATTTTAATCGATATGTACTGTCGTTATTTAACCCCTTGTCGACGATCTTGAAAGCTTTCGTTTAAGCAGAAAATATATATATTTTCTGAAATCGTTTATTAACTTTCGAATCCCACAGTTCTTAAAGTTGTAGGTGTTGCCAAATGTGGAATTTAACGACATGCTTGCAAAAACGACAGGTGGCAATGCTAAGACATTAAAAGAATTTTAAGAACTTTTCATAACAAGAGCTAAAAGCTTTTTTTTTAAATATTCATAATAAATTGTCAGGTCAAAATAAGTAGAAATTAAATCAAAAACAAAAATAAAAATAAAATTCCTGATGGTCGTCAAAGTAGTTGACCAAATTTTGAAAATAAATTTATACAGAAAAATATAAATATTTTGATTTAAAAAAAAAAAAATTAAAACAGTTCTTTATTGACACAAGAAAGTTATTTGCTTTTTTTAAAACTGAAAATGTTAATTCCCCTTATGAAATTAAAAGCTATAGTTGTCCGAATTTTCGCAATTATTTTTTTACGGATATCGCCCAGCTGATTGAGTCATATTTAGGTTGCTCTTAAATTATGGTTGCCTCAACCATATTTCCTTCTTCTAAATCAACATGCTCCACTGAACTAACAAAATCAAATGCGGAGCAACATTTGAAAATAGGACAAACAAACAATCAAACAGACATTACAACAATAACAATTGCTGTTAAAAAAAAAATTATGTAGAGCGATTTGCAAATAAATAAATAGTACAATAAAATGACATGTGTAAAATACTGTGGCACAGTGGCGCTGCATGCAAAACAAAATGCGAAAAATTAAAAACATGGTCGATTAAATAAGGACGAAATGTGCGACTTAGTCGATTTCCAGTGTTTTCGGCAACATGTAAATAAAAATTCGACTTTCGAACTAAATTTTTTCGGCTGATATTGTTTAAAAAATTTATTCTTATACGTTAATTTATTCAGTATATAAAATATAACGTTCCCAGAGCATGTTCGAAAATTCGAAGTTATGTTCGAAATTTCGAACATGGAAAAATAATTTGATTTTTAGATATCTCATGGTAATTTGATAATTTTAAGTACTTCAGTTTAATGTTTCCACTTATATTCTAAAATTTTCCAGCCTTATTAGCTGATATACAAGGTGCATTACTCCTTTTTTGTATGTTTGGTCGAAATTAAAAAAAATATATTAGTTATACAACAATTCATTAACACATTGAAAAAAAATTGAAAATATGTAAATCACTTGCATATCGCTTCACCGTGCATCGTCTATACTTTTCATATCATGTGTGTACTCTTATTTTTGAGAGCACATGTCCACATACACACACACACACACTCATGTATTTTGCAAATGTGTCTACAAAAAAATTAAAATATGTGAAATAGTTTTCGCAGTTGTTGTTTTACTACAAGTACGCGTTAAATATATTGAAAAAAAAACTGCAGCAACCTCTTTTCATTTTCTGTGTTAGACTTTGTGTCACCAGCCATGAACGACCGACTACTGCCAACAAAATATCAGCCACAAACAAGCAAACAAACAAAAAAATAAGCAGCAGCAACAAATTCTGAAAATGCAAACTGTCACGAATCTTTTGCGTCATATTTGAGTATTTGCACAAGAAAGAGACAAGACAGATGGAATTGGTGTAGAAATAAAAATTAAAAAATTAAATGAAATCGTTTCTTTTTGTTTCAATATTTTCACTTGCAAGCAATTTGAATATGAATTCAGGGATAGTGGAATAGAATCTATTGAATAGAGGCAAAGAATCTGATGTTAAAAATTAATACAGAGAGGGGAGATTTTCTGATTTTTGAACTTAAATTTTATATTATAAAAATTTTATAAAATTCTACTTAACAAATTTATTTGTGAACAGGCCACTTGAGCTGTCCGTGATACATTTCAAATTAGTAGACTTCAGCATAACCCCACTTATAAAACCAACAGCTAAGAAAATGTAAAACTATGTGGCAAAAGAGCAGTTAAATTTTTAACAAAAGTTATCTCATAGATAAAAATTGCATCCAAATAAACTCTTTTTAAAAAATTTTTATCATAAAATAAAAAAATTTGAAAAGACCGAAAAAGCTAAAGCGGCAACACTGTAGTTGGCGGCTGAATGATAAATCCCTGACATGCGGATGAGACAAAATGCAAGTGTGTGTGTGTGTGTGTGTTCTGCTTTAAGTATGAGTGCTGCAGATAAATAATATTCCTCATACGTTCCGTTATACTACCAGCCATCAACATTCGTTGCAATAGCGGATGATCCGCCAGAATTAACTATTCCTGGACAAAGTCGGCGATTTATGCGATATTTTTGGGACATAAAAATACCTCAAAAATTATTATTTGGGCTGAAGTTCAAATCCGCATATTCAAAAACAAGTTTTAATATTTATTCCATTCCAATTTCATTATAAAATGGAAACTAAAAGAATTTATTGAAAATTCAAGTAATTTCTGTTTCAAGACTCCTGTAAACTTCCACTTTTTAGAAAAGATATGACAAAATATTGTATGTTTTTTTTTTAGAAAAGAAAACGTGCAACGAATTTTACGTGGGCTGTAGTTTAAATCCGCATATTTTGAAATTATTTTGAATTTTTATTTCATTCCAGTTTTTAATGGATGAACAGAAATCAAAATAATTTCTGTTAAAAATCTTTTAATTTGTATTTCATTCCAATTTTCAAAGAGCAACGAAATATTTATAAAATTTATTATTATTATCATAATGAATATTCTATATAAAGCATTAAACACAATAACGACAGTTGGCTACACGAACACCGGACTACAAAGGCCGTTGGCTACAATCGCCACCTCGTAGTCAGCTACTTAATTATTTTTAAAACGACACCTGCAAATCAATAACCAGGAGTTGTTGTTTGTAGTGGAATTCTCTTCATACGCCAGTGTAGCCGCTTTCATATATTTAATGCTCTTAAATAGTGTTATTCCAATAAAATATATTTAAAGTCCAGAATATATGACAAGAAATCATTTCATTAGCTTGGAAATTTCCTTTCGTATAATAAAACAGCATATTTTCACGTTTACAATAATTGAATTTATTTATATTATGCTGGCAACATTGCATCCAATCATTGTCGCTCACCGAAATAGAAATAAATTTAATTCAAACCATAAAAGTTTGACTTAATGTATAATGGAACAAAAAATTCAGAAAAATGGGACATGAAGAAAATAATGAAATGGTAACACAGGTATCATAACACACAAGTGTTAACATCAGCTTGATACAGTTCTCGGATTGTTTTTCACAATAAAATTTGTGTAAATAGAAAACTGTTATCACATTCAACTAAGCCACCTAAACAGTGGTGATAAACACAATATACACATGAGCACTGAAGATGAAAGTGTAGCGACTTTCGAAAACAGCTGTTCTGCTCTGCTGTGTAAGTTGAATAAAACTGATGTTGACTTCCTTTGTGCCTAGGAATATTTATCATCATGTCTTTCTGAGATTTTAACTAAGTTAGAACAATTTAGCCTATATAAATATTAATATAGCAAAATAAAAATGTTCAATAAAAATAAAATCACATGAAATAAATTTAATTTGGCTGCAACCACAAATACAGCAGGGACAACAACCAGTAACTGTATTGCTTGTAGTAGTAAAAATCATATACGCATTCTCACATACGCACATGCATTCTATATTTGACAAGTTGTAGTCTGTAGTCTGCTGTCGTTATTGTGTTTAATGCTTAATTCTTTCTTAAAATATATTAGATTTTAATGAAAATTATATATAAATATTGTAGTTGGAAAAAAACAAGATTAAAAAAACTACTAAAAGATAAAAATCGGATTAAAAATTTTAAAGTGATTTTGAATACAATAACGAACCGCAATACCGGTATTATGGCGGGAAAAAAACCGAGCGCTGGATTTACGAAAAAATAAGGCACACAGCGTTTACACTTTTCTTATTTTAATAATTATTTTTCACCTTTTTATTTAAATTTTCTTAAAATAGTTGTTTCATATTTCAGTTTTTCAATTTATTATATTTATATTTTAGTGTTTCATGTGCTTCGAGAGAGTGTAAAAATTCTTGCACATTATGAGTAGAAAAGAACATGAACCACATCCACATACTTGTACGAGTAAAATGGAGCGTATGAGAAACATTTTTAATAGTATTAAGTATACGCATGGAAGCACAATACAAAAAGAGAATGGGATAAATACTAAAATACCAGTCAAGCTAATAAAAATTTCATAATATTTTTTTTCTTAAATTCAAAAGCTTTCAGCTGAACAATAATTTTTTTTTTATTAACAATCGAAACTTTCGAGGTCCAGCTTTTGCTGGGAAAAATTACAATCGGTTTGAATTTGAATCCAACGCACTTCTAAAAATTATTTCATGTCCTTTTCTCTACAATTTTTTTTGCATGTCAAAATATCCTTTTAAGGCAAATTTTGTAAAAAATAAAATATATTTTATTTAAAAGGAAACGGTGTTTTTAATTTAATGAAAAACAAATTTAGCAACAGCTGAAGAGTATTTTCGATGGATTGAAGAACAAAAAAATCCTCATCAAGTTGTTTCTAAACCAACAACTATTTCAACAGCCCACAAGAAAGTTTAAAATAAAATCGAATTATCGTCAAGGTGTTTTAAATGAAATCTTATTTAAATAAAATCTTATTTAACTAAAATGTTATTTAAATAAAATGTATTTCCTAACGACACAGAATATCCCTCAATATTCAGCATCATGCCGCCTGAATGGAAACTCTTGGCGCAAGACACTTCATGCGAAAGTATAAAAATTAAAACAAACGATTTGTGATAACAAAAATAAAAAAAAGTATGTGTGTGTGTCACACTGAATAAAATAAATAAGAATTAAATAAACAAAAAATTAATATATCAAATAAATATTAAATGCATTTCAGACAGACACTTGTCGAAATAAATATGAAATTGTACGAAAAGCGATTGTTCCGAAAACAATTGAAATTGTTCAAACAAAAACAACTGAATCGAATTAAAAAAGACTAGAAAAAAAAACAGGCAAAAAGAGTTTGTTTCAATTTCGAACTCATTCGGAACAATTGCTCACACCAAAATATTATGACATTTTTTTTTTTCTGGAAAAGATGCAACATTTTTTCCACTTCATTTTCTTTTCTGGAAAAGATGCAACATATTTTTCACTTCTCTTTGGAAAATTGGCAGTTTGAAGGAGTTTCAAAATAGAAATAATTTCTCATAAGACATCTTGAAATAATTTCCAATCAATGCTGTATTTTCAAATGACACGATGTGACCGTTTTCTACTAAGAAAAGTGTAAAAAATTTTGCATTCTTTTTTAGAAAAGAAAATCCCATTAGAAAAAAAGTCCTAAAAATCTATATAAAAAAAAAATGTTCCAAAAACACATTTTTTTCCAAGTGTATAATCCGTTGGGGTGTTGTAGTTTAAGAATTCTATTTCAATTTTTTATTTATATTTTTCTAATCAGCAACACTTGGCTTTATCATATTTTACAACCACTAGCGAAGCTGGCAGTGTGTACGTGTGCGTCCCTATCGCTAGTGAAAAAAAAGAGCTCTTTACGTCAAAAAACTCGTAGTACGTATGAACGGCGGGCATGAATGAACACGCTGTTCAATGAATGTTATGGCATGTTGGGGGCATTCAGCGCTGCATGATTTAGCAAAACAGTGTGTTGCGATTTGATTTCAATAAGACGACTTCAGAGAAAAGATTAAAAAAAGTTTCAACGATAAATTGTAAAAAGGAAATGTCAGTGTTACGTTGTTGTTGCGCTTTATTAATTTTTTTTCAATCTATTTTTTTTAAATTAATTTTTTTATCCCTTCAATTCAACCGCTTAATTGCAAGTTCATTGCCAATCGATTAGAGCAGTTCTCTGGTATAGCAACTGCTAAATGCTAGAGCAAATTAAAAGCTTAAGCCGTTTTCTGGTTGAGATCAAAAGGTGAATGAATACTTAATAGCGGGTGGTTTTTTTCTGATACGAATAAAATGTTTCCAATTCGAAATTCAGTTTTGGCATTGGAAAAGTTGTTGAGAATACAAACAAACACAAGTCTTAATGCCTAAAAAGAAATAAGTCTAACGACTTATGCAAGCAAAATGTATAGAAAATCTTGCATGTTTATCCACGCACAGTGGGGGATGTTAGGAAAAAACTCTATGTAAAAATAAAACTTTTTTTTCAATAAAAATATTATCGAAAATACATGTTTTAAAGCATTTGACTTTAAATTCCAACCCTGCAATTTTCCGCTCATTTTAAAGACTCTCTCGGGAATAGTCATGGAAGCTCTCAAGAAACTCAGAACGTCCAGATCTGATGAGGAGTCGATTTTTACGCAGCAGAGTAAAATCATAATTTTTTAAATTTCTCAATTGGAAGTTTAAGTACCAACACAATTATTCTAAGAGCGTGCATGTCCAGTTCATAAATGTCATACGTGACGGACGTACGTTGGCATTTGCAAAAACTATGAAATATTTTGTTGGGACAGTAAAAAAATTTGTTAAAAAAATATAGACAAAATATGTGATCTCTTGACGAAGTTAAGGAAATATTAAAAACTTCATAAGCAAAAATGGAGATTTAAAAATAATTTATTTACAAGAAAATATATATGAGTTATAAAATAGAATTTTAATAAAAAATTTGTTTCATAAGCCCCCTATAAAGCTGATATTTTTTTTATGAATAAGGCAGTAACTGATTAAGTTTAAAGTTATTATTCAAGCTCACGGTCAAACTTGTTGGGGGGACAAAAATATTTTAAAAAATTTATACACGAAGCAAATGAGTTCTTGAAGAAGTTAACGAAACCGTGAAGAATTTGCAAACAAAAATGACGATTTTAAAAATAATTTATTTACACTCTTATTCATAAAAAAAAATATTTATGATTTATGAAATAGAAGTCAATTCTAAATTTGTTTCATAAACCCACTATAAAACTGGCATCTGTTATGAATAAGGCAGTAACTGATTAATGGCGTGTTCTCTTCTAAAAAACATGTAACATTTTTCCACTTATTTTCTAAAAAACGGCGTTTTGAAAAAGTCTTAAAACAGAAATTATTTTTCGTGAAGGCTGTTGGAGTCATTTCCAATAAATTCCTTATTTTGAAATGGCAAAATGTTGCCATTTTCTGTTAAAAAGTGTGACAAATGTTGCACTATTTTCTAGAAAAGAAATCGATGTTGGATTCATTTCCAATAAATTCCTTATTTTGAAATGGCAAAATGTTGCCATTTTCTGTTAAAAAGTGTGACAAATGTTGCACTATTTTCTAGAAAAGAAATCGATGTTGGATTCATTTCCAATAAATTCCTTATTTTGAAATGGCAAAATGTTGCCATTTTCTGTTAAAAAGTGTGACAAATGTTGCACTATTTTCTAGAAAAGAAATCGATATAATTTCAAAGTTACTATTCCAGCTCAAGGTCAAACTTTTTGGGGCGAAAAAAATATTTCAAAAAATTTATAGACAAAATATATGAAGTTAAGAAAATATTGAAAAATGTATATAAAAAAATATATTATGGCATTTTCTTTTCTGGAAAAGATGCAACATTTTTTAAATTCTTTTTTTTCAAAATTGGCAGTTTGGAGGAGTTTCAAAATAGAAATAATTTCTCATAAGACATCTTGAAATAATTTTTAATAAATTCTGTATTTTCAAATGACATGATGTGACCGTTTTCCTACTGGAAAAAGTGTAAGAAATGTTGCATTCTTTTTTAGAAAAGAAACTCCCACTAGAGACTAAAAAATATTTTATTTACATTTCTATTTATAGAAAAATATTTATGTTTATATTATGTTTATTAATATAAATTTTGTTTTATAAACTCACTATAAAACGGAAATATTTCTTATGAATAAGGCAGTTAATGATTCAGTTGAAAGTTATTATTCAGGCTTGAGGTAAAACTTATTGGGGCGATAGAACATATAAAAAAACGGAGTCTAAACAGAATATATGATTTCCTGAAAATTTCAACGAAATATTGAAAAATTTAAATAGAAAAATTAGGACATAAAATTATATTCTTATTGCAAAAAATATTTATGACATAAAATAGAAGTCAATGCGAATTTTCTTTTATAAACCCATTATAAAACCAAAATATTATTTATGAATAAAACAGTAGTTGATTAAGTTGAAATTTCAAACTTGGGAAATTACAAATCCTTTTCATTTTAATCAATTTTTTATTAAATTGATTACAAACCACATTCGAAATGTTTTACGCTAAATAAAGATTCCATTTCAGAGAAATTCTTAAAGCAAAAAGCAATTCCCGAATTCCCACATTCAAGCTTGAGCCTGAATAATAAATCGGTTCCACTCTTTTTATTATTTCTTTTATAACCTCAACCTCGTCAATGAGACGGTTTCTTAGCTAATTTGGGGTCGCTGAATATGATCATAAAAATCGTTTATTTTTCTTAAAAAGTGTCCTCGAGAAATTTGTGAAAAAGAATTTCGTCCAACAATATCAAATAATAGAAAAAGATTATTTGAAAAAATTTCACTTCTATCTTTTAATTTTATTAATTGTATGAACTAAAATCGTTACAGGTTCCACTTCAATTAACAGTTTAATTGTATTGACAAATATATTAATCACATTTGCAAATAGTTATTTTGTGAGCACGACACCGATTATTATTGCTTAAGTATGAAAATGTTTGACTTATCGAGAAAAGTGTTTGCATCAAAATTTTTTTCACTATTCATTTAGTGGTTATGTTTCTCTGGCCAAATATTTGGCGAATGCGCCTTTACTAATATATTTTCTTCATTTTAATAAAACTTGTTTTCAATTACCTCGAAAGATTTCCCTTTTTCCAGGTAAAGAATTCTTTTTTTAATTTTTGCGAATGGAAAGCAATTATTTTTAAGCCGCAATACAGCCGCCACGTTGCCTGAAATTCCAATCGTTGCTACATCAGACCTGCTGGTACAGTGGGTTTGTCCTCTTGGCGTTATCAAGGGACTTTAAATAAAATTTTACACAATTTTCTTATTTACAAATTTATTACCTGTCCAACAAAATTTTTAAACTCTTATTCACAAAGGAAATCTTGTCATAAAAACGGCTTATAAACATAAAATACTTTTTATGAATAAGGCCTTTAGTAGTTACACTGTTCAACAGGATCGAATGCTACAACTAACACACGCTCATGTCATCAGATTTTTATTAATCAATAACATAAAACACACAACAAGCAAATGATTGGGAAATATTTGAAAACGTTTAGATAGATTTTTCATGGAATGCCAACAACAAACAAGTGCAGGCAGGTTAAAAATGCTGTTTGTCAGCTACATTTTCTCCAGACAGCCTGAGTAGAGGACGCGACAACAATCTTTGGCCTGCGAGCCAACCTTTTGAATCACTTCCGTCTTAAGAAATAAAATCATTTTTTTTCCTCTCTCTCCCCACTTCAATGAATTTAAAGTGATAATTTGTATGAACATTTTTTTTTTTTTTAATTGTTTTCTCTGTCATCTCTGTTGGCTGTTTGTTGCTTTTTTATTTAAACAAAAGAAAAACAACCTGTCGAATTCGAAATTCAATACAAAAATAAAATACAAATAAAGGCAACAATGCAAACACCCGGGCTTTTCTTATTGTTGTTGTTGTTTGTGCTAACAATGATATTGAGGAAAAACTCAAAAACAACAACATGTTGAAATGACACACATGCATTGTTGTAATTATATGATCACGAGCCAAAGTAACAGACAACAACAATAAAAAAGAAAAACAAGAATCACAAAACAAAAGAAAAAATTCAAAATTATTTGTTTCTTATTGATACACGTTCAGAATGAATGAATGAGTGAGTGAGTGAGTAAGTGAGTGAGTGAGTGACTACCAAAAACCTGTACTCACTCACTCATACTCCTGCAACTGCACTTGTTTCAAATTTAAGTCACCACTGCCGTTGTTGTTGTTGTTGTTGTTTCGTTTGGCATATCCCCTTGTTTTGATTGTCTAGTGCTGCCCGCAATTTTAAATCAGATGATTTCCTTAAGACGAACAGGGTACTTAACGGTGGTGGTTGGTGAGAGTTTAGGAACACAAAAAAAGGTAGAAAACAATGGCCTCTGTTTGTGTCTGAATTCTGGAAAATCAATTAACATGTCGCCAATGATTTGATGAGTTTTCATGGGCATTTGGAAATTTCAATGAATTTCGGATGAAAAGAGGCCGTTACAGACAAACACAAACACACACACACACACACTTACCCAAAGACACACACACATACATTCATTTGTCTTGTCATATATTTTAGTCACATCAAATATTTCCTTGTCCACATTCGAACACATTCTTGAACTACACAAAAAGTAGAAACGATTTGCAACATTTTGGGAACGTTCAATACGATTTCATATATTTTTTGTCATAAATCTTGTGCACCGATCTTAAGACTTGATAAGGAAACTCAGTCCACTGGTACAGTGAAAAAATTTGTTCATAAAAATTGTTTTATTTCATTCTTTTCTATAAAAAAAATGCAACATTTTTTCACTTATTTCCTAAAAAGTGGCCGTTTGGAAGGGTTTTAATAGAGAAAATAATTTCCTTGAGGGATGTTGGTAAAATTTCCAATAAATTTCTTATTTTTGAATTATAGAATTCAGCCATTTTGTATTAAAAAGTGAGAAAAATTTTGCATCCTTTTGTAGAAAAGAAATCAGTGTTATATTGAAGTTTTTTTTCTGGGGGGAAATGTTGCACCAATTCTCTTGAATGAAGTTGTCCTTAAGCTTAAGGAACATGCGGCAAAAGTACATTAAAAATGTTAAAGAAATTCCTTTCAGTGTCTTAAAATTTATAAATTTTTTTTTCATAGTGCAGCAAATAAACAAACTCGGGACCAGTAGCTTAATGGCGTTTTCTTTTCTGGAAAACATGTAACATTTTTTCACTTCTTTTCTAAGAAGTTCCAGTTTCGAGGAGTTTTGAGACAGAAACTACTTTTTGAAAGTGATTTTGGATTGATTTCTAATCAATTCGTTGATTTCATATATCGTATTCATAAAAAATATTTATGATTTATGAAACAGAAGTCAATTCTAAATTTGTTTCATAAACCCACTATAAAACTGGCATCTGTTATGAATAAGGCAGTAACTGATTAATGGCGTGTTCTCTTCTAAAAAACATGTAACATTTTTCCACTTATTTTCTAAAAAACGGCGTTTTGAAAAAGTCTTAAAACAGAAATTATTTTTCGTGAGGGCTGTTGGAGTAATTTCCAATAAATTCCTTATTTTGAAATGGCAAAATGTTGCCATTTTCTGTTAAAAAGTGTGACAAATGTTGCACTATTTTCTAGAAAAGAAATCGACATAAGTTTCATGTTTAAATGTGATTTCGGCCAAGTGGCCGCCACGGCTGGCGCGTACAAGGCGCAGTCTGGAACACCAATTTTCACAAACAGTAACATTCTGACGATCATCGCTTTTGAAGGCATATGAGCCAATGACTCCGCCAGCCCATAAAGCGCACCAAACAGTAATTTTCTGTGAATATCAAGGTGTTGCGGCAAAAGCTTGTGGATTCTCCTCACTCCAAATGCGACAATTCTGGTTTTAATGGACGAAGTGCACGATAAGTTAGACGAACAGAACCATTATTTTGATTAACAATTTCCACAATTTGCACGCGTTGCTCTGGTGTAAGTCGATCCATAATGAAATGTCAAAGCAAATTAAACAAAAAGCAACTATCAGCTGTTAAATGGGTGGTAAAAAAAAACCAGTGATGCTAACTCAAAGTTGTAACACTCACTCTATCAAAAACACCCTATATATTTGTGGTACACTATATTATTGCTTAAGAATATCAATGAAAAGCGTATGTTCTGAAAGGCATTTTTATGAAGATATTCACCGTATAAATTTTTTATATTAACACGCTACAGTTTTTTTGTGGTACCCCTCTGAAAATGAAAGCGCTCACTAATAAAGATACAGCATACAAGGTTTGAAAGGTATTTTAGTGTAGTTATGCAGAACAACAACTTTTATTTAAAATTTTTAATTTAAAACTGATAAGAAAGTATTTAAAAATTGCTGCAATTGCTAACGATCGTATACACCATTTTTAGTGTCTTCTTTCTCATTATTTCTATTTACTCCACTCTCTTGTCTTTTATTTTCTTTAAAAAAGAAAAAATTACAGACAAAAAACTTATTAAATTATGGGCTTAATTTGGTACTCCGTGTGTAAGAATTGACAAAATATTTAATAGTTAATAACTCTCAAAATAATAAAAAAATTAATATAAAAATTAAATGCTGCATATCTGCAAACGATGGCCTTTCAAAACTTGCATTCTTGGCTGAAATCGGATATAGAATGGGCGTGTAAAAGGGATAACAAAAACTAACAGTGCGATAAAATATGTAAAATTATAACTTCACAACATTAAATAATACAAAACACCATCCGATTGAAGTTAACTAAACGCTCTTTTTTTCATCAACATAAAGAATATCAAGTGAAAAGATCAATGTCCTTGTTATATCCTTTAACGGGATTTCATCACTTACATGCCGACATTAGAAACAACTTTTGTTAAGATCAATAATATTCAATTTATATTTGAAACTTTTTATCAAATAAAGTGTTTCATAAATATTATTTTCCACCTTAATTTTGCAGAAACTAGAACCACTTGCAGTATTTCCATAAAATTTGGTACAAAACAACAGCTGAACGTACCAGTTGTACCTGCCAACACCGGCAGAGCAGAGATTGTAAACACTACAACAGGTGGTCGAATAAAAACTGAATGGACAAAAATAAATGGATAAAAATGAAATAAAACAATTTGTTGTTGTTTAGAATGCACAGTGTGCGTGTTTGGTCTTTCGTGTGTTTGAGCAACTGAGAGTCGAGCTCTGTTTAGAGGGAAATAGTACAAGAAGTACAAAAAGAAAAAAACAACAAAACAAGTGGAAAAAGAAAAAGAAAGGCACCACAGCCAACAGACATGTGATGCATGTATTTTTGTGTGCGCTAGTGTGTGTGTGTGTAGATGTGTAAACAACATAACAAAATACAAAAATAAAAGAAAAACGTTGTATGCAGTCGTACTCATTCCCCTGCAGTTGTATGTATGAGTGTATCTTGTTTATGAGATCAAGGGAACACGAACAACACAAAGATGAACAGCAGCAGCAGCATCAACAACAACACTTACAACAACGTGCTACCACATTCATGGTTCTGCTAGAGCAAAGAAGTTTCGGCAAAAAAAAAACACTTGAATTTTAAACTCCGGTTAAGAAAAATACGTTTTTAATCCAACCAGAGATTTCTTAAAAACAACAACAGAGAACAGAGCGGATAAAAGCGAGGATGCCAATCAAAAGTTGATTAAATACGCAACTACACTCTGAGAAATTTTTTGTATTAATAAAAAAAAAAAAACTAAAGAGAACATTAAATCAATTTTAAAGTGAATAACTCTTAAGCGCGATTTTAAGAGCTTGATTATAAGAACTTGAGCTGCTGGTTGTTTTCATGAAAGCCAAAGAAGAAAGTGTTAAAAAAATATATGTATCTCTTCAACGTGTTGCCACGAAAAAAAAAAATATATATATATATAAATAAATAAATAAAGAAACAAAACATAAAATAACAAATAAATACCAACAAATTGTGGTTTTATTAAAAGATCAATGATCAGTGTTTATTTAAATTCGATTGTTTAAAAACAGAAATATAAAACAAAGAAAATTTTGTTTGATTTTTTCGTTGAAATAAAACAAAAAGAGACGCGCGTGCTTTAAACGAATTAAAACAAAAAACGAATAGAAGAGATCAGTGACATTTTGAATGTGAAAAATAAAATCAACAAAAAAATTTATATTGAAAATAATACAAGACATTTCGTTCATTGTATGCGCAGCATATGGACGCCAGAATAAATAAATACCCACCTGCTGTAATCGAACAAACAACCAACCGCAACTAGCAGCATCTAAATTAAATATTTTGTGCTAAATTTTCACAAATTTCATTGCAAAACAATTCAAATGATTAGAACGATGCCAGAGACCAGCAGCTGTCAACACTTGAGCAGCAACAACAACAAAAGCATTTTGTTAAAAACAAACAACTCAGCATTGAGATCGTTAATACAATTAAATACCCAACAGAGATAAATTCAATTAGAAAATTAATAAACAAAATTAGTGAATTAAAATTTAAAAAAAGTCAATCACTTAAATATAAATAAAATAATTATTTGTGGAAAAAAAGTGCTTAACAGATTTGAAAATTAAGAGATAAAACAAGTCAGCCCATAGAGATAAAAACCATTTCATAATGCGGCCGTTTTTTACACAAATAATTTTTATCTAAAACCGGAAGTGTCACGAACAAAACGGATTAAGAAAAAGGAACTCGATAAGAAGGTGAGTTTTTCATCTCAATTTATTTACGTTTTAAAGTGAAGAGGCGTAGACAGAAGCCGAGTGCGAAATTACAACTGCAGTTGGCAACACCAGCAGCCATGACAACCCGTTTTCTGACCACGAAATTTCTTATTTTAGAATCCATTTTCATTTCCTTGTGCGGCTCCTGTCTCCTTGTCTCGTCCTTAAGTCTTGCCTGCCAAAGTGGTTTAATATATTCGCATTAAACTCGGAAGATTGTTTGAAAATAAAAACTACTATTTTCGCTATTAAACAAACTTTGGTGCCCTTAACCCTGGATGGTGTTATTGGTTATAATCGCTCAGAAAATTAGTTTTTATATTTTGTTCTATTCAAAAATTTTATTATTTTTAAAAATTCTTGGTTGATTCAACGAAGAGTATGATATTTATATGCAAAAAAGAAAAGTAACCATCCAGGGTTAAGTGTTTCCTGCTAAAGTTTTTTAATATATTCGCATTAAACTCGAAACAGTTTTTGAAAATAAAAAGGACTATTTTCGCTATTAAACAATCCTCCTTCGAGGCAGCCTGATATATCATTGAAATATGGTGCCCTTAACCCTGGATGGTTATACAGTTGATATTCTCTCAAATTGGTATCGAATTTTATGAGCGAAAGAAAGTTTTTATTTTATATTGCATATCTTATTTTATTATTATTTTTCGAACTTTAAAAATATAATTATATTTCAAAAATGTTCGGCGAATCAACAAAGAGTAACCATGCAGGGTTAAGTCCTTCCTGCCAAAGTGGTTTAATATATTCACATTAAAGTCCGAATATATCTTGTAAAATAAAAAGGAATATTTTCGCTATTAATCAATCCTCCTTCGAGGCAACTGATTATTATTATTATTGAACCGTGGTGCCATTAACCCTGGATGGTTTTCCTGTTTATGTTTGCTCAGATTGGTATCGAATCTTATAAGCGAAAGAGAGGTTTTTATTTTATATACTATTTTTTTTTAATATTATTTTTCGGTCCTTGAAAGTTTAACTATTTACAAAAAACGTTTGGCGAATAAACAAGGAGTAACCATGCAGGGTTAACTGTTTCCAGCCAAAGTAGTTTAATACATAAGCATTAAACTCCGAATATTTCTTGTAGAATATAAACGACTATTTTTACTGTTAATCAAACCTCCTTGGAGGTAACCCAATTCATTTTATTAACCCTGGATGGTCTTACTGTTTATGATTGCTCAGATTGGTATCTAATTTTTTGAGAGAAAAACAGTTTTGTTTATATTTTATTTAATTTTTTATTATTATTTACCGAACTTTAAAATTGTGGGTCGATTCAACGAAGAGTTACCTTAATATACAAATAAAAAAAGGAACCGTCCAGGGTTAAATATTTTCTGCTAAAGTGATTTTATATATTCGCATTAAGCTCAGAAGACTTTGTAAAATAAAAATGACTATTTTTGCTATTAATCAATCCTCCCTTGAGACTCTTAACCCTGGATGGTCTAACGGTTTATATTCGCTCAGATTGGTACTAAATCTTATAAGAGAAAAAAAGGTTTTTATGTCACATATTATTTTTTAAATTAATTTTTTAATAAAATATTTAACAAACTTTATTTTCGTTTAGTTTAACTTTGAAAATTGAATTATTTAAAAAAAGTGTTCGTCTATCCAACGAATAGTACCCTTAATGTACAAAATGCAAGAGCAACCATCCAGGTTTAACACCTTCCTGGTAAAGTGGTTTTATGTATCCACATTAAACTGGGAAGATTCTTTGTAAAATAATAAGGATTATTTTTACTATTAATCAATACTCCTGCGAGGCCCTTAACCCTGGATGGATTTACTATTTGTGTTCCTCAGATTGGTATCGCATTTTATGAGAGATAAAAAGGTTTTTATGTTAAATTTTATTTCTTTTTTTTTTTATTAATATTTTTCGAACCTTAAAAATTTAATTAGCTTTAAAAAATTGTTGGTTGATTCAACGAAAAGTAACCATCTAGGGTTAAATCTTTCCGGCTAAAGTGGTTTTATATATTCACATTAAAATCTGTAGATTTTTCCCCTATTCCACTAGATCCACTACTAATCAATCGTCGGCTGTAATGTCAACAACTTTTTTTATAGGCAACTACGAAAACATGCACGAGCATGTCTATTGAAAATTTATTTTCAAACAAAGTAAAACAACTTTGTGTGTATATATAATGTGGCTTTAAAAACGGATATATTAGACTATATTGCGCCTGCCTAGTTATCACTTCCCTTCATGAAAAGTCTGGATACCTGCAATCTGAATTAGTATGGAAAGCCCCTCATGAAAGTCAACACCACAAACATGCAAGACCAATTTAGCCGAAACCGAATTTCGTCTCAAGCAAAATAAGGGAAAAACAAATTAATAGTGACAAAAGGGGAACATAAACCAAACCGCTGTTGTTGTTAGTACAACAGCAACAGCAGCAGCAACAACAATTCGAGCCATAAAAAAACCTAAAATTTTTCCAAATTCAGAAACCATAATCGAATTAAATAGTTGAGCAACAAAAAGTACGATTATTATTCCAAAAGCTGCTACTTGTTGTGTATGAGTGTGTGTGTGTGTGTGTGTGTGTGTGTGTGAGTGTGACCGTGTGCGTGTGTATATTTTAATATGGCGACCCCTTTAAAATTCTACCCCTTGCGAATGTTGTCTGTCTGTCTGTCCGTCCGTCTTGTTAGCACGACAACTCACACTTCAGTTTCGTTGTGGTTATTAAATAATTTTACTCACGTTACAATTCATTTTTTCCCCATTTTTTTTTTCTAATATTTTTAAAATTTTTTTTGTTTTGTTGTTTTTGCTTTCTATATACGAGTATAAAATTATTTCTATTTGTATCTATCGCATTTATTAGTTTCGTTGCATTAATTAAATATTAAAATTGAAAAACATCCACAACAATCGCAATAATATTAAATATGAAAATAATATTGAGATTTTTATAGACGTTTCGCCACTATAAAAGGGAAAAGTATTTCTTTATTATTGTTTACAAGCGGATAAATTTCAATTAAATTTTGAGTGAAACATTGTTGTTACGTTGTTGTTGTTTTTTTTTCGTGGCAACTAAAATAACAATTAAAAGAACGAAACTGCGAGTTGATTAAACAATAACGAAAGCGAATTTTAGAATTTTTCGGAATGAAAAAATATATAATCAAATTAATATTCAGGTGAGTTCATGGGAGATGAATCGATAGTGAATATTAAAAAAAATAAATAAATAAATGAAAATTTGAATTTGTGGCGGTTATTAAATAATTTTAAATGTTAAATGTGAGTAGAGGGTTTCATAAGTCGGGGAAAAATTTATTTCAAAATAAAACTTTTCCCGCAATTTTCGAGTCGGATTTCAACCGGACAATTCACTTTCACATTTCGGAGCTTAAAAAACAAAACACTTATTTTGAAACCCTTCCTTCACGATTTCTCACGAATGGACGAGCCGATTTCGATTTGTTCGTGGAAAAGTTATTCCAAAAAAATTAAAAAATTTTTTATATTTTACTTTCAAAATGTTTTTTTTTCTTTTCGGACCCATTAAAATCTACCCCTTCGAATCGGTTCAAAAGCCTCTGAAATCTAATTTTGGGTGTGCTCTTCTTGCGATTATTATAAAATAATCGGGAACAGTAACTGATCAGATATATAAATTCGGGACTTAAAAAAATACTTTTTTACTTTTGATCAGTTTGTGGAATCGATCGGGGTAGGCGATCAGAAGCTATTCCAAAAAAAAAAAAAAAACCATTCGGAAAATTTTTTTTGAGATGTACTAAAATCTACCGGTTCGAATCGGTTTAAATTCATAGAAAATCTAATTTTAGGAGCTCTCTTCTTTCGATTTCTATAAAAGAATCGGAAACGTTAACTGATCAGATATATAATTTCGGAGTTAAGAAAATTGTTTTGATGTTTTTTTTAGATTCTTTTGAGATGTTCTAAAATATACCGCTTCGAATCGGTTCAAAAAGCACTGAAATTTAATTTTGGGAGCGCTCTTCTTTCGATCGATTACTACAAGAGAATCGGGAACATTAATTAACTGATTAGATATATTATTTCTGAGTTTAAGAAATCAGCTTTTTCGAATAGTTTTCATTCACGATATCTTACGAACGGATTAACCGATTTTGACCCGGTTTATGGTGATCGATGTGGTCAAGAGCTGATTGTAGAATCTCTCGGTGAAGCCGTTAAAAAAATGTTGTACAAAAAAAGTTTTTTTTAATTTTTCTGTTTCTTATTATATGTTCGAATCTGCCGGTTCGAATCGGTTCACATTCACAGGCGGTCGAAAATCAAACGTTCGTTGTTTGATTCAAAAAGTTATAAGCGGCTTACATACTCTCTCACATGGACACACGGATACACACGTGGACACACATACATATATACACACACACATATATATATACACACACATATATATATATACACACATACACACATATACACACACATATGCACACACATTACAACAGCCATTGTGAAGGTCTCTCAGAATTAGTCAGGGAAGCTTTTTAGGACCTCAAAACATGGAGATCTGATGAGAACTTGAATTTTTTCAAAACGGGGTAAAAACCCATACAATTCTCAATATATATACAAAATCTTAAATATCGTAGCGAGAAGCTAAAAATGTATTATCAGGCATATAAAATCGCCTGCATACTTCAACCCATTCCATTTACAAACCTTCTAAACAATTGGGAAAACCATTCGAGAATTATATAAGAAATATCCAAAGTAAATTGATTACGTCAAAATGGCAAAGAAGGCATATATAACCACATGACTTGAAACTTAAAAATTTCAATCCGTACATCGAACTTTAATTATGTATCGGCATATCCAGCATGAGGCACGTAA